>OX596277.1:57156048-59556048 GCA_951394225.1 Harpalus rufipes
GCACAACAATAATAGTTCCATCATAAACCCGTATTACACACACGAAACGCCAGGCACATGTATATGTTAATACTCATGTTTATCTCATTTTATTTCGGAATGGCGGTCTGTCGTGGTGCTTGCCTGCGTGCTCTGTATTCAAATGAGCACCGGGGCAGTTCCCTAACCCCTAACCCCCTCCTAAGACCAGTTCAGACATGCAACAAATGAAAATTGTTTTCCTTTACGATATAATCACGAAAATCTTTACCATATTTCGTGGACGGACGGGGTTTTAAGAAATGGTTGTTTTTCTTTACTCCGTTGGCAATGCTGGAATTGAATTAGAAAATGAAAAGAAACAAAAAAACACAGTTGGCTTGTTAGGGGTAAGTACACAGAAAAGTTTACAACACATTTTAATATTTATTTGAATCCAGAGGATAAGAAAATATTACCTATATAATTATATCTATAATTGCTTTTGGGTAATTGATTATTTAAAACATTTTCCAAGTATAGTCTGGTTCGCGAAAGATGACTATTCAAGGTCATTTATAAGCCGCTTGATATAATATTACTTGTAGATAACTTCACTGCATTTCCTATGCATAGGCGTGTAACGGAAAATATTTATGGATACATTTTAATTGAAAAAAAATCTGATGTGGCCAGCACAATACCTTCCATCAATCTTGTGTATTATGTATAAATTCCATACATAAATTTTCTTGCAAAAGATTCTAAATTTCCAGTAAAATTATTTCATAAACAAACTATGCAAATTGCACTTGATACTGACATCTTCTTTTTCTTCTTTAGCTTTTCCCATTCATTACGGGTCGCTAATTTTTATTTTCTTCTTTCCCTCAATTCTGTTTTGCCTTTTGCGTGTCGTCCTCATTCAGTTCATTTTCTCTCAAGTCTTCCGTAATATAGTCCTACCATCTTATCTTTGGTCTTGCTCTGTTTCTTCAACCTTCTATTCATTCTTCATCCAATATATTCTCATTTCTTCTCATGACATTTTCAAACCATTGTATCTTTCTAGAAACTTGTAACACTAGAGTTATTTCCTTACCTATCTTTCCGTGTCTTCCCCAACATCTATTTCAACATCCTCATCTCCACCACATTAATTTACTTTTTATTTATACTGACATCTTTTAATTTGAATTATATGAATATATAAGTAGTTTCCATGTTTAGAAATTTGATTTCTGTATAATTCTTTAACTCTATATCTATTGAATATGAAGTATAAAATGCAATCAAATCGTATAGAGAATAATATATTCTTTAAGTTATAATAACGTTAAATGTCAATAAATCAAATTTAACTGCTAAATCTTTAAATGGGGCTACTTCCGGTTCACCAATTAGAACCAAAATCTAATCAGTTGTTCTTCTGGATGTAAACTTGAGTAATACGAAAAAAATATAATTTTTGGAATCGTGGTATTGAAGTTATACGATCCGAAACTTTTGTCACACACACAGACACAGATACATACATACAGACATCATCGTAAAAATGATAAAATCGCATTATAGGGACCTTAAAACATGCTTATTCACTAAAAACTCATCATTGAATATTTTGACCATAGACAATACCTTCCTTACTTAAAGGTGACGGAAGGTAAAAACAGCGACCCCTAACTAATGAGAAAAGCTAAAGAAGTAGATGTCAGTGTCAAGTGCAATTTGCATAGTTTGTTTATGAAATAATTTTACTGGAAATATAGGATCTTTTGCAAGAAAATTTATGTATGGAATTTGTACATAATACACAGGATTGACGGAAGGTAATGTGCCGGCCACATCATTCTATATCAATGTAATTTGTTACTGAAACATTGAATTACATAAAAGTATAATTGTTATAGTTTGTGAGGTTTCGCTTCAGCAGAAGGTTTCGTCTAGCTTCATAAATTCTTTATTAGAATGTTAGTTGTCTAGTATATCTTATGTCTTTGTTATAAATTAGTGTAACTTGTTGCACATAAGATTATTAGGTAGTTAGGAAGTAGCTCAAGCACACATAATAACAATAAAGCTGCGGCATGGCATATCTCTGCATCCAGCCACATTTAAATTAGCCGCTGATTGAATTACGTGTCACTCCCACACAAAGCCGAGCGCGAGCGCAGGCACATCAAAGACGGCTAGGCCGAGTGGAGTATAGTACACTTCACTCATAACACAATTATGTCATTACAATCTGTCGCTCCGGCTTTATTACCTCACAAATAATACAACCACACAAGGAGAAAAGGACCGGCAAGCGAAACTGGATCGCGGAGAATAGCGCTGAGCTGTTGGTGGGTGTGTGATGTGATGTGGCCGACTTGCAAAACACCAGATTAATGTTGGACACAAGCAAAATAATATAAAGCAACTATTAAGTAATTGCTCAAATATATACAAATGGCCGCTATTCATAATTGTATGTTATACAAATTCGCTGATACGAAAGCCTTTTCATTTTAATATAATAAGGTTGTGAAATACAAAATTGGTAATGTAACGTTTATTGAATGTAAGGAATAATATATTGTGCAACATCTTTGACTAACACAGCAAGGAGAAGGAGAATGATAGGACACAGGAATCTTCGTTTATATGCTTATATAGGGGTCACGCAAGAAATATTTAAAATAAAACACTTGCAGGATGCAGGGCCGGCTCAGAGGTCGAGTTTTAGGGACTTTCATATTTCTAAGAAAATTTGATAATATACTAACCCTATTCCGGGAATTGGCTGGTAATTGAAACTTCCGAACATAGGACTTTAACATGTACAATCATACTTTCGTAATTTCCTGCTTCCCTAATTATTTTAACCCTCAACTGGTATGGTATGTTCGACAATCACTTAAGGTATGGTGGGTCAATACTGACCCTCTATTTTTTTTATTGTTTTATTATAAAACTTTTGGCATAAATAACGTTAGGTTGGTGATTACTTATTCTTTAAGGTTTTAATTTAACAGTTATAGCAAAATAGCCTTCATTATATACCAGGAACACAAACATTTTCAACTAATATAAAACAATGTATTTTTCTGAGCACTTTATAACAAAATATTAAAATAAAAAAAACTATTCCAAAATGGGTTGACGTCTGCATGAATTCAGATTATTCAGTACACAATTCATAATATTATTTGAAAAAAATACAACAAAATTGTCATTATCAAAAAAAGTCTGAAGTGTTTATTTTTACATTATTTTCAATCACTGCATTACTGACAGATTGTAGTAGAGATGCTGTGGGCCTTACATACCCCATTATTGCATGCAGAGCATTTAAGGGGATGTTTGTTATCACATGTAGCACCTTCGTCTTTTTATGTCTTTCGGTTTATTTTGTGTCTTTTGTTATTCTTCAGTCCCAAGTAGTTTTCTGATCATATTCCGAAGTTATATTTTTTTTTGAAAAAATATTGACTTACTTTTGTCTGTGGTACACCGTCTTCTTCTGTTTCTTCTTCTGTTGTCTCACTTTTCTCATTTATTTCCATGTCTAACAACTCATTTTGTTGTATTACCTTATCGTCTGAATCATTTTCAGTATCTGTGCTATGGGTGCTCAATTCATCCTCAGAATCGGAATAATCACTTATCTAGGCATCCAAGGCCAATATTTTCAATTCGTTCTCTGTAAGCGCCCGTTTTGTGTCCATTTTAACAAAATTTTAATTATACGAAATAATGACACTTACGGTATGATGGGTCAGATATGACCCAAACAATAGTATAACCCCGAAACTACGCAAGACACATTAGTAACGCATATGGCATGTACAACTACTTTAAATGTTTGGAGAATTCTAGGAGGTGTACGCAGCTGTGCGAAATAAAACCAATAGTAATAACTGAAATAAAATTGTTTTGGGTCAGATTTGACCCACCATACCAGTTGAGGGTTAAATAAAAATGCTTGTAGAGTATAAAATATTGTTTCTGAATCAATAAGCAAAGTTAATTTTGCATGCTTTGAAACTACAGTACGAAAATATCGAAAATCCCCTCAATGTTTCTGGTATTAACTAAAAAATCTGTTGTGGCCAGCACAATACCTCTCGCCGGTCGCCACTTCCGTTTTTGGTTACATAAGATAGGGCGCCAACAGTCATATGACATTGTTGGCCTTGACAAGCGGATATGGGGGCCCGTGTCAGAATGACAATTAGCAATTATGTACATAGATATCAAATGTCAGATTATTTCAATAAATTTTTCAATATTTTCTAAATTCATGTAGTTAATTTGTCACCAGAAAGTTACTAAATTTAGAATGAAAAATTATATTTGACATCTATGTACATAATTATTAGCTATCATTCTGACACGGGTCCCCATATTTGCTTGTCAAGGCCAAAAAAGTGACATGACTGCTCACGCCCTATTGTATTAAACATTTCTTGCATACATACACTACACCAAAAATTCTACTTACATCTATTCTTTATATTTAGATTTTTTTAATTCATTTTATAAAGAAATTTTGTCCTCTTCTAATATTTCGAAATGTTTCCAATTCATTGTCGAGATTGGCAGTATTTTTTAAAGGTACATGTAATATACAGTAAAATTTTTGAAAGATGTCCAATCAAGGTTGTCTACGAATTGTATGAATTCAAATTTTTGCTCCGCCCATCATGACAAATTCAGTAGTGTCGTTTGCTTAGTTTTTATGAGAGTACGTAAGATACTACTGTTATTTTATTATTATAAAAATATATATTACAGGAAAAACATTCAAAATTCAAAAATAAGTCAACTAGTAAGTTTATAAGCAAATGTAAAACCAAATATGTTAAAAATAAGATACTGACACAATGTCAGTATCAGTGACTCTGACAGAATATAACGTTATACGTACGGCAATGAATCCAGGTAATGTATCTGCATTAATAAATAAACTTACGTTACAGCGAAAGTATTATAAACAACGAGCATCATTTATAAAAGGAATGTCCTAACTTAGTCGAAACAATATGAATTTTTGAAAGACAAGCGTGTTATATCCATCCTTAGCACACAGTCTTACAGCCTTTGCAAAACAAAGAGATAAATGTATGCCTATTTGTTAATTCGGTCGTGATACAGGTGCCCTTGATCGGACATCTTTCAAAAATTTTACTGTACATAATTTTAAATATTTAACTATTAATACTATTAATTCAAAGAGCAAATGGATTTATTTAATTACAAATCTATTAATGTAAAAATTTAAGTTTTCCTTTCTTGTTAAAATTGGTGTTGGAATTTTGGCCGTCTGCATTCCAGTGTACCGGTTGCTGTCGGCTTGTTGCTGACCTGTTGATCTATGCAGGAGCAGGAGGCAGAGCAGCAGGTTCCTGCGGCCTGCTGGGCGGCTGGGCCGAGAATACCGACCTCTGTCAAGTTATTGTGAGATGTATTAGTTGATCCCTAGCCTTAGCCTACAGCTAGGATCAACTGCCATATTGAGAGAAATTGCAGGAATGCTGACTATTTGAATATTGGCAGGGTCATAGTGAAAGTGGATTAATTGAATACTAAGGGTGGATGTTTTAGCGAAACTTTGCTTATATATTAGGGGTTGTTGTAGTAATTAAAGGTCTGGAATATAAATAAAACAGACATTTTTTAAAACCATATTACATGGAGATAATAGTTTTTTTTTGCCTCTCGCTTGGGGATTCATGTTAAAAATCACATATCCAGATTTTTGTGTATAAGCACGTTTTAAGACCTCTACAATCCAATTTTAACATTTTTACGATGATGTCTGTGTGTGGATGTGTGTGTATGTGTGTGTGTGTATGTGTGTGTGTGTGTGCGTGCGTGTGTGCGTGTGTGTGGATCCTCTTTATGCATTAACTCAAATACTATCGTTCAGAAAATTTTGAGACCTTGGATTTCTACCTTACTCTTATATGGAAAGATGCCATTAGATTTTGGAGTAAATCAAATAACCGACAATGGCACTTTACTGGAAGCTCAAAATAGTTTTTCTTCGAAAACTACCTTTAAATGTAATTTTTAGAGATTTATGCTATATAAAAATTAAAGATTATTAAATTTTCTACAGGTCTGCATTAATACTTTTTCTATAAATTTTATGGATAAATCTGTATTGTACACATATGTTACTAATAATGATGACATATTTGTACTGTGCGGGCGTTTACCAGACGTCACTTCACGTGAATATGAGGAACCGGGTTTGATCCTGACCGACGCCAAATATTTTAGAATTTTAAATGGGACAAAATTGACCCCTGTGGTGCACTCTCCACACCAGCAATGAATATAGGTAAGTATATAAATAAATATATTATCACTGCTTATCACCCATTGTTGGCTGTGCCAATCTGATTTGTACACAGATTTCGGCAACGATGATGACATATTTGTACCGTGCGGGCATTTATCAGGTGTCACCTCACGAGCACTTATTGCTGGCGTGGAGAGTGCACCACAGGGGTAATTTATGTGCCATTTAAAATTAGAAATATTTAAAATTCTAAATATTTGGCGTCTGTCGGGATCGAACTCGGTTTTTAAATTTAATTGTGTCCACATCAGATTTTATTACTTTGAAACATACTTATTTTAAATAAGGTATGTAATGGGACCTTCACTATTTTTTAAAAGTTCATCAGCATTGAAAATTGATAGCTAACTGTAATTCTAAAAAGTTTCAATTATTCTTTATAAAGCCGTAAATACGGTAGCGTCCGCTTATAACGAAACACTATCTAATCACCGCTAAAATTAGGAAAAATGAATTCAAGAAATATGAATTTTAAAATGATAAATATAAATCAATTTATCTATAGTTTATGTTTTATAAAAACGAATGTAGAAAATAGAACAATTTTTCATCGTATAATCGCAATCCATTATTCCTGGAATATAATCGTAAATCCTCAATACAATAACAATAAGTGAAACGTCATACGTCATTAAGTATTAAATTTCCTGCAAAGCAAACATGGTCACGACTGCATGCGAGTGTTTATTCATTTACAATCAAGTAAATATTGAATCGAGAAACCGACGGCGATAACCGGATGTACGTGGGCGTCGTGTCCATACGACAAGTCCCACTTCCGGTAATTGAAAGCCGTGTATCTATATCGATTAAACAATTAACTGCTTCAATATTTCATTGGCTGGGTATACAATACACAAATACTCTTGCTGCAATAAATATTCTTTCCAAAGTCGTTGAGTAGGTATTTATGGGAAATTGCACAGGTTGAGGTTATGTAGGTCGCAGAGTATTACAACTAATAACTGCTCTAATTCTTAGAAATAATTGTGGCAAATTTCTCGACATTAGTACAAATTAGGTGTTAACAATTAATTGAAATTTCTGTCAAATTGCATTTTTGGCTTCGTAGTAATATTTTCAATGCTGTTTTTATTAGAACAGGATGAACTAAGAATTTTAGTGTAAACGCGACTTAAAAGTTTTTCGTAATAAGCGAGATATGAATATTTAAAGTTAAGAATTTATTGCGTGACGTAGTAGGTCTTCAGAAGTGGTTGAATAAGTGTTAGTTTCAGAGAGTATACATAATGTTTCATGTTCGCATAGCTGAAATATTTTTATATATAAAATTATACGTTTCATGAAAAAAATATTATTAAGCATAAATAATATAAATAAAATGCATTTTTACCTTCCGTCACTTATAGGTAAGGAAGATATTGTTTTTGGTCAAAAAAATCGATTGTGATCTTTTAATAAATAAGCGCGTTTTAGAGTCCCTAGAATACGAATTTACTATTTTTACGATGATGTCTGTATGTATGTGTGTGTGCGCGTGTGACGATCGTTTCGGATCGCATAACTCGAATACTACAATTCCAAAAATTATGATTCTTTCATATTCCTCTTTCGTACGTCCATATGAAGAGTTGATTAGATTTTGATTACAATTGGTTAACCGGAAGTACCCTAGTTTGAAATTTTTTCTTGGAAAAAGCAGTTAAATATCATTTATTGACATTATTATATTTCAAAGAATATATTGTTCTCTGTACGATGTGATTGCATTTTATACTTCATATTCAATAAATAAATTAAAGAATTATAAAGATATTAAATTTCATAAATCAGCCATCTATGCTAACTATGGAAACTGCTAATATATTCAGATAATTCAAATTGACAAATGTCAGTATCAATGAAAAGAAAATGTATGTGGCAGAGATGAGGATGTTGAGATAGATGTTGGGGAAGGCACGGAAAGATGGGTAAGGAATTAAAGGATAAGAGAAATGGCTCGTCTGATAGAAAGAGATAGAGATGAAAAATATACCAAAGATAAGATGAAAGTACTATATTGCGAAAGACTTGAGAAAAACGGAACTGAATGAGGACGACACGGAAAACAGAAATGAGAGGAAGAAGCAAATAAAAAATGGCGATCCGTAACGAATGGGAAAAGCTAAAGAAGAAGAAGATGTAAGTGTCAAGTGCAATTTGCCTAGTTTGTTTATAAAATAATTTTATTAGAAATATAGGATCTTTTGCAAGAAAATTTATGTATGGAATTTTTATATAATACCTTTGAATATATAATTCATATAAGAACGGCAACGCATATGGCCTAGCAAGATACTATATCTGTCTCTTTTTATTCACAAAATTATTATAGATAGCTAGTGACTCCTACCACAAAACTATGAACTACGATAAATCGTGCTGACAGCATTGCCAAATACTATTTGTTAAAGGTATTCAATAATCAATAATTCAAAAATATTGTTTCATAATAACTAGATAATATATTTTGAATCTTCAATGTACATGTATACTTGTTTTACAGTAGCAAACTTAAAAACCTTTTAAAAATCTTATCTTGTTGTTCTAGCTACGTGGCAACACTGTGCAACATCCCCCTATTATGTATTTTTTGAACTAACTCAGAAATAAATCGTATACGGAGGAATAGATGGCACCTTCTCTCGAAATATTTAATCTAAGTACATTACGTTGCCGTTCTTGTATTGTATTATATGTTCAAAGATAATACACAGGATTGACGGACGGTAATGTATAGGCCACATCAGATTTTTTTCCTAATAAATTATAAAACATTGTAACAGTGTGACCATTGTTTGATTATATTGTGATATAAACGCGGTAGGCGGGCGAAAAAAGCGCGCGAATTTCGCTTTTAAAATCAGGTGGCCAATCATATTGCAAAAACCTCACACGACATCTTTATTATTAATAGACTTCAATCACTAAATATTTAAACAATTTTATTTCACTAATACTCATTAACTTATGTATATTTTCGCATTATTATCTATTATCTAAGATAGTTAAAATTTGACTATGGTATAGTTAAAATTTAAATTAGTGCACATTCGCAGACTAGTTTAAATTTGCGCCGCTGTTGGTTTTATCACGCGTCAGATTTTGATAGTAGCAGTGTTGCAATTATTGCCGAATACTTACTATCACGTTCTCAAAAGATCATCGTGAATTAATGATCGTTACAATTAAAATTACGTTTATATAACATACGAAATGTTAAATTAAGAATTAGAGTTTAATTATAATTACCATTCGTCGGATTAAAAAGTCTTAACGTGTGTCCAAATCTCAATGAATCAAGAATAACTCCTACTCATGTATATAAGTGTTACCAGAACTGTTGATATCTATATTGGAAAACCTTCTGCAGAGTGTATTATCCTATCCTTCGCGTCAAGTGGTGTAGAATAAAGTCCTTTGCTCTTATATCTTGTAATATTTTGATCCTGTTGTGTAATACGGTGATCCTGTTTGCGGAGAATGGAGAGAATCGTAGTGGTATTTGGTGAATGAGCCGCAATGGCAGTGGAAGTGTCAGATCCCGATCAAGTCCAGTCCACACGCATCATTTCACCTACGCACTCAACCGCACCAATCCTGCTGGCCGAACCCTTCCGAATCCAAGCGGAGAGAGGCGAAATCAGATCCTGCAGAGCTTTCAAACACAGCAGGAATAATAATGATTGTACAATAATGGGGTCTTCCACTGTTTTTACCTCCGGCACAGCGTTGGTAAAGGAAGGGGTAGAATCAGATTTGAACATTTTCACGATGATGATGATGATAATGTGTGTGTGTGTGTGTGTGTGTGTGTGTATATGTAAATCAAAAATTAAATTGGCAGCTTCGATAGTTTTTAAGAAGTCTCTCAGAATGGTGAAGGTTATTATTGTTGAAAAGGAACTACTTTGAACATATTTAAAGTAAAAACATAGATGAAACATAATTTTCAAATAAATTACATCTATTTTTATCTTCCGTCACCTTTAGGTAAGGAAGGTATTGTTTTTGATGAATAAACTCGGTGGTGAGTTTTTCATAAATAAGCACACGTTTTCGGATCCGATATCTAATTAAAAATCTGATGTGATCAAAACAAAACCTCCCGCCATTTAATTTTTATTAATTTAAATACATATACTTTTGGGGTCTCATGGCCGCGTGCTTGAGTGTCTGGTCGCGAATCTGGGGAACCGGATTCAATTCCTTCTATCAAATATTTAGTATTTTAAATGGCACAAAACTGACCCCTGTGATGCACTCTCCACGCCAAAAATGAGTACCCGTGAGGTGACGCACGATACAAATATGTCATCATCATTACCGAAATCTGTGTACAAAGCAGATTAGCACACCCAGCAATGGATAATATGCCGTGGTAATATATTTATTTATTTTCTTATTTAAATACATACCTGTATATTTACTAGTACTACAAATTATGCATACCTATCATTTCCATATAAATATTGTTCTCTTTACAATTTATTAATTTGAAATTATGCATATTAAATTCCTTTCCATATAACTATTGTTCTATTTACAATTTTGTTTTTAAAACGGTACTGTTATTAATTTGAAAGAATTATTTTTTCGACAATGACAGTTATCTGTCAGTTACAAATATTTGAGCTGAAATGTGTAACCATGGAGTTGTATTTATAGCATAAGTTCCGAGATATAATTTTTATATTATTTTATATATTTATCCATAAAATGAAATAATCTTTTTTATAAGATAATTGCGTAAAAATAACATTTAAAGGTATTTTTTGAAGAAAAAATATTTTGAGCTTCAAGTAAACTGCCATTTCCGGTTATCCAATTGACACCAAAATCTAATGGCTTCTTTCCATATTAGAATAAGGTAGAAATACAAGATTTCAAAATTTTCTGAACGATAGTATTTGAGTTAAAGCGTAAAGAGGATCCCCACATACACACACACACAAAGACACTATCGTGAAAATATTAAAAATGGATTTAAGGACTTTAAAACGTGGTCCCTTACCAAGGGTAGCGGGAGGTAAAAAATTATATTTTTTTCGTATTCCTCTTCGTTACATCCATATGTAGCCGTGATTAGATTTTGGTTATAAATGCAGTGAAGTTATCTGCAAGTAATTATCAGACAGCTTATAAATAATTTGAATAGTCATCTTTCGTGAACAAAACTATATTTGTATTCTTTCACATATGGCACAAATTCCCGCATTTGTTTACGATCACGTACGTTGGCAGCAATCCTACAGCAAACTTCAATTGTCCATCCCCTCTACGCGACACTCCAAACCGATTGGCTAATTTTTAATTGAATCTGATCCCAGGCAGCCACGACCCGTGCCGATAAAACAAAAAAAGCAACACTATCAGCTGGGACTGGGGTTGGTACGTGGATTGTGGAGTTCCATAGCCTACGTGATGTCTCCAAGCCTCACCAAGCCCGCACTCTGGGGGTTCAATGACGCGGACGCAACATCAGGATACGAATTACCAGATACCAGTTTGTACGTTGGATTTTTTTCCAGAGATTGAATTTCGTTTGAGTGAGTAAATGGGTGTTTGTTTACAAGAGTTCTTTGATGGATTTTTTTATTAGAAGCCCTGGGATTTTATTTTATTGAAGGTTAATGATGATTACGTTTATTTATTTGAGTTTATGGAGTACGTTTAATCAGTAATTGATTCTAAAAGGCGTTAAGAAAATAATATAAAACAAAAATAATTGTTGGTATCATCACTTTATCTTTGTAAGCGCATTTTTACCTTGCGTCACCTTTAGGTAAGGAAGGTATTGTCTTTGGTCAAAAAATTCAATGATGAGTTTTTAGTGAATAAGCATGTTTTAGGGTCCCTATAATACGATTTTATCATTTTTACGATGATATCTTTATGTATGTGTGTGTGTGACAAAAGTTTCGGATCGCATAACTTCAATACCACGATTCCAAAAATTATAGTTTTTTTGTATTCCTCAAGTTTACATCCAGAAGAACAACTGATTAGATTTTGGTTGTAATTGGTGAACCTAAAGTAGCCTCATTTGAAGATTTAACAGTTAAATTTGATTTATTAACATTTAACGTTATTATAACTTAAAGAATATATTATTCTCTATACGATTTGATTGCATTTTATACTTCATATTCAATAGATATAATTTTAAAGGAAATTAAATTTTATAAACCAGCCAGCTATACTAAACATGGAAACTACTAATATATTCATATAATTCAAATTGACTGATGTCATTATAAATAAAAAGTAAATTAATGTGGCAGAGATGAGGATGTTGAAGTAGATGTTGGGAAAGACACGGAAAGATAGGTAAGGAAATAACTCTAGTGATACAAGTTTCTAGAAAGATAAGCGAGATGATTACATTGGTTTGAAAATGTCATGAGGAGAAATGAAGAATATATTGGATGAATGCTTAGTAATAGAAGGTTGAAGAAACAGAGGAAGGACTGTATTGCGGAAGACTTGAGAGAAAAGGAACTGAATGAGAACGACACGTAAAACAGAAATGAGTGGAAGAAGAAAATAAAAAATAGCGACCCCCAACGAATGGGGAAAGCTAAAGAAGAAGGAGATGTTAGTGTCAAGTGCAATTTGCATAGTTTGATTATGAAATAATTTTACTGGCAATTTAGAATCTTTTGCAAGAAAATTTATGTATGGAATTTATGCATAATACACAGGATTGACGGAAGGTATTGTGCTGGCCACAACAGATTTTTTTGATTTGGTACTGGGCAGGGTCTGGGTCGATTATTAAATGCAGCAACAGATACATCTCAAACTTATCTTAGGCTTATATTTGAATTAAATCTGTTATAATCTACACTTTTTCTTCAATTTTATAAAAAACCATTTTGAAAATAAAATAAACGCTTCAATACATTGCTGTCATTTTGTAACTATGGTAATGAAACTACTCTACGTTTACTGATAAAATAAACTCTCTGTATACAGGGTGTTTATTAAACATAGGGCAAAAATTGAAGGGATTATTCCCTGGACCATTCTACGATGATTTTGTCCTTTGATGATTTTTGAAATCCGCTTTGTTTCGAAGATACAGGGCATTTTTCGACAATAACAACATTTAATAGCAAAAATTACATGTAAAGTTTCTTAATCTACAAGTACTGTTGAAGATACCATGCAAAAATTCGCCTAGCTTGTAATGAATTGTCATCAGCAAGTCCATAAATGAAATGCATGTCAGTCATCTCGGCGTTCATGATAAGAGGACTTCACTAACAAAAGTTTAAGTATTATAGACAGAAAATACACGTCAAACAGCCAAACGTCTCAACAAATTTGACACACAACTTGTCTGCTGTTACTAGATTAATAGTTTTAAAAATATCAAAATTGGTTTTGTCGATTTTTTTTTTCGCCCTGTATCTTGGAAACAAAGCGGCTTTTCAAAAATCATCAAAGGACAAAATCATCTTAAAATAGTCCAGGAAATAATCCCTTCAATTTTTGCCCTATGTTTAATAAACACTCTGTATGTCGATAAATATAATATTTAACTTGTTGGTCATCTTAATGTTTGAGCTCCTGCTGCCCCATATACAAAACAATGATGGGTGTCCAGCTGTATGTACGTATGTATGTGGCCTAGATAACCGCAGCCGTGAGTGAGGTTGGGTGGACTAAATCACACAATCCCAGGCGTAACCGGCGGTAAATCACGGGGTGACGTGGACTAGTGCACGATATGCGATCCGATACGAGTCAGGGATAGGGATGAGGATAGTAGTACCAACACCACACGTAACGCACACACGCACGATGCGGTCAGCTACGTTATCTGATCGTGATGAGCTATTTCTGCACTACTCTCTGTGGTTTCCGCTGCCCACTGCGGTTCGGTTGCTCACCGTCAAACTGATACTACCACCAGGGAGCCGGCATGCAATTCCTGACAACGCGTATATTAAGGGTAAGGGGTGCCCTACCCTAGGTGATAGTGCCAACTGTAGATCGTGAAACTATAGGCTATAATATATAATGGGGAACTTGATTCCTGCTGGAATGAAAATACAGAAATTCCATTTGTTTTCAGGAGATTTACCTGAAATTTAACCACACTCAACTGTCACCTCTAGGTAAGGAAGGTATTATCTCTGGTCTAAAAACTCGGTGGTGTTTTCAATGAATAAGCACGTTCTAGGGTCCCTACAATACGATTATACTATTTTTACGATAATGTCTGTGTGTGTGTGCATGTGTATGATTATAATTTCGGCCGCGATATGTCCAATTAGAGCTGGGACCAGTACTCAAAAAAAGTACTTAAGTACTAAATACTAAATACTCACAGGTAAAGTATTTAAATACTAAGTAAAGTAATACTTAAAGTACATTTTTTTAACTACTTACAGTACCAGTACGAAGTATTTTTTAATGAAATCAGTTAAAATAAAATGACGAAAAATTATCGAGTTTAGGTACATATTTGTATATCACTCATCCAATAAGACAGTTAATATATACTTATTAAAAAAATAGCATATAAAATGTTTTAAAATAAATTTCATAAGAAATGCATTGCATTTTACGTATCACTTCACGTACTGTGATTAATGTCTGTTTTACGCCTTGGAGTAGAAAAATTGTTTACTTATTTCGGTCTATAATATTGATGAACATGTAAATAGCTTGTCCAAAATTACTTCTTGATTTATCTTTATTTACGTCTTCAACTATTCGATTAAAACTGTAGATAGCGAAAACTTTAATAACTACCAATACTTGCTCATACCTGTGTTGACAGTAGTGCACAAAACACACAGCAATCTGTTCTTGCGCATGCGTGAAATATTTAGTATTTAAAGTACTTAAGTATTTGAAGTACTTTTTATGCAAAAAAGGTATTTTAAGTACTGTACTAAGTACTGATTTTCAAAAGTATTTTAAGTAAAGTATTGTAAGTATTGGATGTATTTAAAGTAATACTTCCAGTACTTTTACTTTAAGTAGTTCCCAGCTCTGTGTCCAATACTAGAATTCCAAAAATTACAATTTTTACGTATTCCTCTTCCTTACATCCATAAGCAAACTTGATTAGATTTTCGTTACAATTGGTCCACCGGTAATACCTTCAATTGCAACTTTAAATACTTTTCTTGAAAAAACGCAGTTAAATATCATTTATTGGCAATTAACGTTATTATAATTTAAAGACTATATTATTCTATTTACGATTTGATTATATTTTATACTACATATTCAATGGATTGTAAATAAAAAAATTAAAACTGTTTTGTCTTTCCTTTATTAAAAAATACTGTTGATACGATTTTTTTAAACTTTTGTGTCAATCGAATTTTGTAAAAATCTTTTACAGTTATTATTGTGTTCTATGTAGCATCTATTCCATAATGGCTGAAACCCAATTTCGAAAAACAATAATTTTGATCCAGGGATAAAATGGTATTTTTATTTATAGCGAGAATCGAACCCCGGCCTCTTGGCCTTAAAAAAAATTATAATGCATTTTTTCACCAATGGAAGTAGAAATCTATATCTCTAATATCAAAATGATAACAAAAGTAAAACATTTTGCCTCTAGAGAGAAAATATATCAAATATAAACCCTGGTACGAAGTGAAAGTGTATTTACTAGTGATTAACGTGATTTGAAAAATGGATAATATCTGCCCTGTTGGAAAATGATTTTAAGAAGTGATGACTCTTTGAAATTCCATTTTTTCAATTCCAATTTCCCGTCAGCATTTCCAGTGAAAAAATCTCATTTAATCCAATAACTTTCAATCACATCACACGGAATTCAAAACAATAAAAGCAAAACTCAATTGAAGGTTGGCAATTTTCTATTTGTTTTAAAAATTTGAGTTGTTGTTGGGGAAAAAATGAAGTTGATCTCGTTGCTCGTCCCCTGTGCCCTTTGCCTTTCCCTTAGGCGACAGACAAAACTCTCAAAGTCTACGACACAACCAAGAATTCAATCACAACGTGGGAGGTGTCATATCCACAATTCCTCTTTCAATCACACAAAATTTTGAATGTATTTTTATTAATAAAAATCATATATTTGAAACCTGTATTATAAATTGTTCATACCAACGAGGAAATATAACTAGACAAAACATTCCTTATTTAGTCTAGTTCGAGCATTTCTCAGTAGATGCCATCCAGTGTTAAAGTCAAAATTTAAGCGCCAATACGATGAAAAATATGTTTATCGTTCCATAAATAAAAATCTGTTGTGTCCAGCACAATACCTCTCGCCATTTTCATTTTATGTAGCATAGGGCGCGAGCAGTTATGTGACTTTGTTGGTCTTAGCAAGCAGATGTGGGGCCCGTGTCAGAATGAGAGCTAGTAATACACATAGGTGTCAAGTATCATAAGTTTTAATTCGAAACATTATGATTTTCCAAATCCATGTGGATTATTTTCCTCGACAAGTATATTCCATACTAATGGATGACAAATAAACATCAGAACATTTTGAAATTTTGAATGAAAATTTATGACAAAGTCACATGTCTGCTCGCGCCCTATAAGTACACACAAATAATTGAAATTGTTTTTCTTCTTTCGTTCTATAAGAAATTTTATCCTATTATTCTATTATGTTCAAAATTCTTCAAATTCATTTACGGTATTAGCGGTATTTCTTAAGGATATACGTAATATTAACATATCTGTAATTTAAATATATAACTAATTAATAATACGATAATATTAAATGTACTTTTACCTCCCAGAAAAATCTGACACTGATATTTTGCATTTACATGTCAATTACAAAAATTTAAATATCGCAAATGTTTTTCGGGCAACGAGATTTATTACAACAGATTAATCTATATTGTTATATACTATATCTCCAAACCTATACGAGATATAATAAAAAAATTAAGTGTGTCAGATTGAGAATTTAATTATCTTTAATATTTGTAGTAACAAATTTACAAAAAATAATATTTAGAATTTTTTTTTTTAGAAACTACCACTTCCGGTTGTCCAATTGTTACCACAACCTATTCAACTCTTCCCATTACTGTTAGATTGAGGAATCCGTAGTCAAACAGGTCTTTAGTCTTATAAAATTTGAGAAATCGTGTCTCCAACAACCTCACACACACACACACACACATCCACACACACACACACACACACACACACACACAGACATCATTGTAAAAATGTTAAAATCGGATTCTATGGACCTTAAATCGTGCTTATTCAATAAAATCTGGATATGCGATTTTTAGCATGAATCCAATACCTCTCTTAGCGAGAGGTAAAAAAATTCAACGTGAATTATATTATAATTACAAATACAAAATTATTGTGTATACCGAACAATAAATATGTACGAAAACAAACTAACCTAACAACCGACAAATCAGTTCTTCTTATAAAGTTACACTAAATTTCTTTTCTATTTAAGAGAGGTATTGGATTCATGCTAAAAATCGTATACCCAGATTTTAATCGTTTTAAGGTCCCTATAATCCGATTTTAATATTTTTACGATGATGTCTGTGTGTGTGTGTGGATGTATGTGTGTGTGTGTGTGTGAGTGTGTGTGGATGTATGTGTGTGTGGATGTATGTGTGTGTGGATGTGTATAACTGTAATACTTAATATCTGTATAACTACGTATTTCTCAATCGGGCATGTATGCATGTATTGTGTATGTAGATTCTTAAAAAAATCTAAATATTGTTTTTTTAAATCTATAAAAGATATAATATATATATATATATATATATATATATATATATATATATATATATATATATATATATCAGATAGAGAATTTACTCTTCTAATGCAGTTTTCACATTGAGTAGAATGCAATCGATCAACCAAGATCAACTGTCGTAGATTAATAGCGACCGACCGAAATTTTAGGAGATATGTCACACTGCATGAATCGACGTAAGTATTTCCACAAAAATGATACCAACTTAAATTGAAAGAAAATTATTTTTTTCTTGCACTGGAACGCCGCAAATATATGTTTTCAGGAATATTTAAATAAATGACAAACCTTATGAGTTTTTGTTTTTTATATTAGAGAAATTTGCATCCATAATTTTTCCATTGTCTTATAATTATTACTGTATCCTGGTGTGCTTTGATCATAAAATTGTACATTATTTCTTACACAGTTTTTCAACTATGGTCTATTTCATTAATTCTCCACATTTCCGTCATGATACTAGTAATATGGCTGTAATATTCTAACAATATTCTTTTTAACCTGTACACAAATGTCAAAACAGTTAAGTTGGTATGAAAAATATGACAACACTGAGCATGCGTAAACACATCAATCGCTGTCGACCGACTAGAAAATCAAACATGTTTGATATATCAAACCGTTCGTCGACGATCGACATCGTTCGACCATAGTGGATGCATGCAGTGTGACCATTCCCATAAGCTAGTGTTAGTTTAATTTTTAATCGATCGCAATCAATCGGCGTTAGTCGATCCCACTTGTCCAGTGTGACCACTGCCTAATACTATCAAGAACAAAAACTTTCAAAAAAATAATATTTAGAAGATTTTTTTTAAGAATCTGAAAGAATGTGAAATGTGTATACGAGATCTATAATTTTCATCTTATGTTATCATACTTTCTAATATTCATAGAGTGTAACACTTTCTGGTTTTATTCTATTTATTTCTACTGTTTTGTTACCTTCTTGCATCGTTTTATTATCATTACCTTTACGCTTCCTATACCGCCTCTTTTATCTATGATAGGTAAAAATATTAGCGACATAAGGTACGTTATTATGTTTAAAACATACTTTTAAAGTATTGGATTTTCCTATATGTAGAAAAAGCATTCGTGTGTGAAATAATAAAGATGAATATGTGTTCGTCAATATTACAAGACATAAGCTAACGGACCGTTGACGTGTTATGAACATAGCATGACAGATAGCACGTAGTTCAGTCTAACGTTAACTTGGCACATCACAAATGTAATCCGACAGTATACGAACATACAAACACTAACACTAACAGTGCAGTTTACAATATTGCTAGCTAAAGCCAAAGCCCAAAGGAAATAGACAAATCTCACAATTGAATTTGCACTACGTCTTACACACATGTATGAACTTCGAGAGAACTATTGACAGCGTGGGAGTAAGCTTCAACTTCAACAGAAAAAACATTCAACATATTTTTAATACAACAACAATGTAGCATATTTGAAACAGTTTTGCCTATATGCATTCTAAGAAAAATAATAGATTCGCAATATAAAATTAAGAAAAGGTATGAATGCGAAATATGGACCTTAAGGAGGAAGGAAAAATATTTGTAAAATTTTACGATGTGGTTAGGACGATGGACGATGGAGAAGTGGGGATGAAGGGAGAGAAAGTCTGGAATGAGACGTTGAGACGAATTAAAGAAGAGAAAAGAATGTTAAGAAGAATAAGAAAGAGGTACTTAGGTTATCTGGATTGTATTTTTTTAAATATAATTGAAGGAAAAATACATCCGAGAAGAGGAAGAAAAAGAATAAAGTTTGGTATATTAACATATAACAAGAATGGCTGCAATTACGAGGAGGTGAAGAAATAGTATAACGACAGATTTTAGCAATGATGATGATGATAATCAGGAGACCCACATATTGACGTTAATTCAATTACGCCTTAACCCTAAAATTTATAACAAAAACACTGAAGTTCTTAAATAAAATCTTTTAATGGTAAGGAATTACAATTTAGAATTTTAAAATTAAATCGAATAGTTTGGAATTTGGCGTGGGTCCGAGATCTGCGTCCATTAAATTATTTTTAAATTTAATTATTAATTATGCTTGCCAAAGACAGCAAAGTCATATCACTGCATGCGCCCTATATAAAAATTTTCTTGCAAAAGAAACTAAATTTCCAGTAAAATTATTTCATAAACAAACTATACAAATTGCACTTGACAATGATTTCTTCTTCTTCTTCTTTAGCTTTTTCCATTCGTTAGGGGTCGCTATTTTTTATTTTCTTTTATCACTTATTTTTGTTTTGCGTGTCGTTCTCATTCAGTTCCTTTTCTCTCAAGTCTTCTGCAATACAGTCCTTCCACCTTATCTTTGGTCTTCCTCTGTTTCTTCAACCTTCTATTACTAAGCTATTCATTTTTCCTCCAATATATCGTACATCTGTCCTCATGACATGTTCTAAACAATGTAATCGTTTCTCTTGTATCTATTTAGAAACTTCTAACACTAGAGTTATTTCCCTTATTCTTTCATTCCTTACCGTATCTTTACGTGTCTACGCAACATCTATCTCAACATCCTTATCTCTGCCACATTCATTTATTTTTCAATGATACTGACATCTGTCAATTTGAATTATCTGTATATATTAGCAGATTCCATGGTTAGCACAGTTGGCTGATTTATGAAATTTAATTCCTTTATAATTCTTTAACTCTATATCCATTGAATATGAAGTATAAAATGCAATCACATCCTATAGAGAATAACATTCGTTAAACGTTAAATGTCAATAAATGATATTTAACTTTGTTTTTTCAAGAAAAACTGTTAAAATCTTCAAATGAGAGTACTTACGGTTGACCAACTATAACCAATGGATGTAAACTTTTGGAATCGTGGTATTGAATTTATGCGATCCGAAACTTTCGTCACTCACACACACGTCACACATACATACAAACATCATCGTAAAAGTGATAAAATCGTATTATATGGACCCTAACACATGCTTATTCACTAAAAACTAGTTATTGAATTTTTGACCAAAGACAATACCTTCCTTACCTAAAGGTGTCGGAAGGTAATAAGCATTTGTGATTTTTTTTTTTTTTTTATTTTTTTAATAGTTATTTAACTATCAAGTGTGTTAATGACGGCGATTAATGATCGAGACATTTTAACGCGTGAGCGTAGCGAACGCGTTAATTGTTGAGATCATTAATCGCCAATTAACACACGTGTTAGTTACAATATTTTTTCGTTGACCGTATCTTACTTAAATGGAAAATCTAATTTTATTCCATGACAATTTTTTTAGGTTAGTAATGGTTGACCGAACGTCAAATTTTACGTCAGAAAATCAATAAGTTTTGTCATCAATTGTTTTCAGTGGGTGCGTTCAGTTTACTTAATGCTAGACAACAAAAACGGTTTTTTATGTTATTTGAGGAATTTTATTCTTTCAAATTCATGCTACGTGAATACACCTAGCTAGTAAGTGCCAAAAGCATGACTTTTAATTCTGTCTACCTTTTTGCTACAACTTAGCGTTAGCAATACATGCTGTGCTCCATGTGGTGAACGCACCCAATAAATCGTTTATTAATAAAAAATCATGCATTAATAGTGGTCATTAATGCATGATTTTCTATACATTAAGATAGCCTATTAATAAACGGTCGACGGAAAAAACATTTTTTGCTTCATATTGAACCGATCCACCGTACTTAGTTCTAATAGCTAAGCTGTGCTATTTGTTTTATTATTATGACTTGTTTTCAATGATTATATTTGTGGTTTTCTATCATTATGATAATGATTATTTGATTATAAAGTCATACTGATTGTATAGATGACTTATAGATAAGTGAATAATAGAAAATTGATGCTTCAAATGGTTGTATAAAATTGAATTATTTATTATAAACATTTGTTCGGAAATGTATATTTTATTATTGGGAAATGTTTGTAAAGAAAATAATCGATATTAATAAAAACATAATTTAGAATAATTGTGTATATGCTTGCTTAAAATTACAAAACTTTAATAATATAATTTCATTATATTGTGTCATTTTTTATAAATTAAACACTGTATCTACCATCCATACAAATTTTCTTTAATACTTGTATGACCACGACGTCTGCGCTTGACCCACGTTGTAATACATTTTGTATAAGATATAAAAATTGTTGGGCTGGTAGGACAATCATACAAATAACACAGTTGGTTTTCTCTTTAACTCACAACGACACTTTAAAAAAAATCTATTGTGGCCAGCACAATACCTCTCGCCACTTGCGTTTTTGGTTATATAAGTACCGGACGCGAGCAGTCATGTGACATTATTGGCCTTGACAAGCAGATATGAGGGCCCGTGTAAGAATGACAATTAGTAATTATGTACATAGATGTTAAATGTCAGAATTTTTCATTAAAAATTTCAAAATTTTCTAAATTTACGTAGTTAATTTGTCAACAGGAGTGTGGAATTTACTTGTCGAGGAAAATAAACCAGATGGAATTGGAAAATCAGTAAATTTAGAATAAAAAATTATGATCTGCTTGTCAAGGCCAAAAAAGTCACATGACTGCTCGCGCCTTGCTGTATTTAACATTTCTTGTATACCTACACTCTACACCAAAAATTCTACTTACATCTATTCTCCATATTTAGAATTTTTAATTTTTGAAGGATATATGTAATATACCTATAATTTTAATTACATATTAACTATTAATACAATAAGAAATAATATAATGTATGTACTTCCCAGAAAAAAATCTTCAGTAATGTCTCTGGATTTTTGACACTGACATTTATCTGTCAGTTACAAACTTTTTAATTTTTCAATTGGTTTCCAAGACATTATTTGGGCTGTGAGATTTATTACAACAGATATATTTCTTTATCTCTAAATCTATAAAAGATAATAAAATATTTATATGTATTACATAGAGAATTTACTCTTCTTTAATACAAGCAAGAACAAAAATTTAAAAAAAAATATTTAGAAGAATATTTTTAAGAATCTGCCACACACACTCACACACACACACACACATACACATACATCCGCACACACACACACAGATAATCATCGTAAAAATATTAAATTCGGATTGTAGGAACCTTAAAACGTGCTTAATTATTAAATTCAGCATGAATCCAATCTTAGCGAGAGGTAAAAACTGATTAACAAAATTGTAACTACAACTTTCGCATTTTTTATTCTCAATAATTCTAGCGTGATCCTGTTATGTTTAAATTTTCATATATGTCATCCTTGAAATATCAATTAATAATTGTTTCGATTTATAATATAAACATAATTTATATGATGTGAGCTGAACTTCAGCCTCTGAAGACTTAATGATATAATGACTATGAACTACAAAAGATTCCAGGAAAATTCAATATATTCTTGTAAAAAACCTATATACGATTTCTCATCATTCGGCATGCGTGCTCTACTCACATATCACTCACTGGTTGAAAGAAAAATAGAAACGGAGACCCATGAGTGTAGTCGCTAATAAAAAAACCAACCGTCAGAACAATCGCCGCGCTCTCTTGTTTCCCCACCGTCTCCCTGGAGACACACAAAACAAAATGCGAAACACCCGGAAAACAAAACACAACCACGTCACACATAAATTTAAAAATTATCTCTGTGCCAGTGTTATGACGGCTTGACACTGCCCGGTAATTTTAATTAAATTTGCCCGTCAAAAACGAGAATGCTGACCACAGGTCTTGTCAGTAAACGGGCGACACTCAACAGCTCTGCTACTGAAATATGCGGTGATGGTCATGTGTGCATTTTTATGCGGAGTGTACATTGCAATGAATTTGCGAGTGAATGGTAATTGTTATAGGTCATTGTTGGCGAAATATTTATTTTGATGATGCACGAATATTTCTTGTTTAGTTTAATACGAAGTTTACTCTGGAATTAATGAGAATAAGAGGCATTGGAAAATAAAATATTATTTCTAAAAATCTGATGTGGCCAACACAATACGTCCCGCTTAATTTAAATACTAAAAATTAAATTAATTTTAAATACCGGGTTCGATCCCCACCGACGCCAAATATTTCGAATTTTAAATGGCACAAAAATTACCCCTGTGGTGCACTCTGCACGCCAGCAATAAATGCCCGTGAGGTGACACCTGGTAAATGCCCGCATGGTACAAATATGTCAGCATCGTTACCGAACTCTGTGTACAAAGCAGATTGGCACACCCAGCAATGGGTAATATGCCTTGATGATATATTTATTTTATTTATTTATATACTTACCTATTAGCATTGCTGGATTGGAGAGTGCATTACAGGGGTCAATTTTGTGCCATTTAAAATTCTAAAATATTTGGCGTCAGTCGGAATTGAACCCGGTTCCCCAGATTCGGGTGAAGTGACTCCTAGTAAACGCCTATACGGTACAAATATATCATCATTATTACCGACACATGTGTACAAAGTAGTGTGACAATGCGAGAAATAACAAATACAGTAAAATTTTTGAAAGATGTCCGATCAAGGGCACCTGTATCACGAACGAATTAACAAATAGGCATACATTTATCTCTTTCTTTTGCGAAGGCTGTAAGAGTGTGTGATAAGGATGGATATAACACGCTTGTCTTTCAAAAATTCATATTGTTTCGACTAAGTTAGGACATTCCATTTATAAACGATGCTCGTTGTTTATAATACTTTCGCTGTAACGTAAGTTTATTTATTAATACAGATACATTACCTGGATTCATAGCCGTACGTATAACGTTATATTCTGTCAGAGTCACTGACACTGACATTGTGTCAGTATTTTATTTTTAACATATTTGGTTTTACATTTGCTTATAAACTTACTAGTTGACTTATTTTTGAATTTTGAATGCTTTTCCTGTAATATATATTTTTATAATAATAAAATAACAGTAGTATCTTACGTACCCTCATAAAAACTAAGCAAACGACACTACTGAATTTGTCATGATGGGCGGAGCAAAAATCTGAATTCATACAATTCGTAGACAACCTTGATCGGACATCTTTCAAAAATTTTACTGTAAATAACTTTTTATAATATTTTCTAAATTATAGTTTCAAAAACAATATTTCAACTTGTTATCTTTGTTAGTCAAAATTCTGTTTAGAAATAGTTATCATCTTTTATTAACTGACTGTTTAGTCTAGCTGTCTAGACATTGGACAGTTATTTGTTGACAATTAAGTTTAGAAGTTATTTCAAGCCTACGTGCAGGGTTGATATTTTGATATGGATGCCATATGATACCCTATTCAGCCCCTCAGAGATAATCCTCTCACCAAGTTAACGCTTTGTTTTTAAATGGTCTTAGATACTCATGTCGACGAGACATGTAGTCAGTGTTTCAGTACAACGTAACTATTTAGTTTATTTGATTTAGTTATGTTTAGTTTAGTTATCAATAATAATAAGTATAATAGTTCATACTTGATTAGTGTCAGTGTAAATATGTGTAAATAAATAAAGTTAGTTGGTAATATTAATAATGTCTGTGTCCATAATGTAAGTCATCATCATCGGTCATCAAAGTTAAGTGTAAGTGTATGTGTGTTCGTCCTTCGGTTAATCAAGTCGTGGTCATCGTTGGAAAAGCAGCGAGAACACCAGCCTAACCCTCTTGGCTCCCCTAGCAATGGGTAATATGCTGTGATGATTATATTATATGTTTTTATTATCTTACCAATATTTTTACATATTTACTTATGCTGGCAACTGTATTAAGTTCCTTTTCATATAATTATTGTTCCATTTACTATTTTCTGTTTAAAACGTTAATATTATTATTTGAAATGATTAGTTTTACAGTGACATATATCTGTCAGTTACAAACATTTGAGATTTGAACTGTGTAACCATGTGTAAGTTGTGTTTAAAACGTAGGCTTCGGGATTAAAACTATAGATAATTTTATAAATTTATCCATAAAATATGTACAACAAGTATTAACGCAAATCTGTAGAAAATTTAAAAAACTTTAATTTTTATAACAAACCTCAAAAAAATAACATTCAAAGGTATTTTTAGAAAAAAAAAAACTATTTTGAGCTTCTAGTAAAGTATTGAAAGCAACTGCTTTGAACAACTTTAAAATACAATTCTAGAACAATATGAACCATGCTTGTGTCTTATTTTCAATAATTGTAGCATGACCCTTGCACCATATTCCTTTTCGGTCTCATTTTATATACATATCTTTCCTAAGTGAAGCTAATTTAATTCTTAATTTCCTCATATGGCTGTGCATAGGTGTGTGTATGTTGTGTTTATCCTTGAGGTAACTTGTGCTTCGTGAAGGAAAATTGCTAGTCTCATTTACGGCGGTGGAGTGTTATCTGCTGCCTCCACCACTCCACGCCGGAAATTAATCGCTGTAAACGAGTTTTCTTATTTACCCACACTACCCCCCAGTCTGGACGCCACTGATTTCTACATTATATACATAGAAATCCACACCAAAAAAAAACTGTTGTGGCCAGCACAATACCTCTCGCCACTTCCTTTTTTGGTTACATAAGTATAAGGCGCGAACAGTTATGTTACATTGTTGGCATTGACAAGCAGATGTGGAGACCCGTTTCAGAATGATAATTAGTAATTATGTACATATATATCAAATGTCACAATTTTTCTTTAACAATGTCAAGATTTTCTAAATTCACGTAGTTAATTTGTCACCAGGAGTGTGGAATTTATTTGCCGAGGAAAAAAAACCACATGGAATTGGAAAATCACTAATTTTAGAATGAGAAATTATGATATTTGACATCTATATACATAATTACTAGATATCATTCTGATATGGGCCCCCATATCTGCCTGTCAAGGCCAGCAAAGTCATATGATTGCTCGCGCCCTAATGTATTTAACATTTCTTGTATACCTACACTCTACACCAAAAATTATGCTTATATCTATTTCATATATTTAGATTTTTTAAATTTAAATTCATTCTATGAAGAAATTTTGTCCTATTCTTCTAATTTTTCGAGATGTTTCCAATTCATTGTCGGGAGTAACAGTATTTCTGAAGGGTATGTGTAATATACCTATAATATTAAATATTTAACTATTAATATATGTATTAAGAAATAATATTATGTATGTACTTCCCAGAAAAAGTTTCAGTAATGTCTCCGGATTTCTGACACTGACATTTATCTGTCAGCTACAAACAATTTAAATTTTCAACTATTTTCCATGGCATTCTTTCGGCTGTATAATTTATTACCACAGATTATTTTATATATTATATCTCTAAATCTATAGAATATATAATAAAATATTTAAATGTATCACATAGAGAATTTAATTTTCTTTAATATTACCAAGAAAATATTCCAAAAAGTAATATTTAGAAGATTTCTTTTCAAGAATCTTCTACTTCCGGTTGTCCAATTGTTACCAAAACCTTTTCAGATCTTCCCATATGAATGTCCGATTGAGAAATACGTAGTTAAACAAATATAAAATCTTATAGTTTTTGAGAAACCGTTCTTCCAACAACCCACATACACACATACATACACACACACTCATACATCCAAACACACACACACACACACACACACAGACATCATCGTAAAAATGTTAAAATCGGATTGTAGGAACCTTAAAACGTGTTTATTCATTAAAATTTGGATATGCGATTTTTAGCATGAATCCAATATCTCTCTTAGGGAGAGGTAAAAATGGATAAAGGCCTGGGAATACATTTATTTATTTTCTATTTATTCATATTTGATTATTGTCTAATTAATAAATATAATTATAAAAGTATTTACTGGGAATATAATTAATACGTATTATCTAATAGTTAGTTATTGCGTACACCTTTCAGTAATTAATTAGCATTCAGTTTTAAAGTTGATTTCGAAGAGAGTGGATGTAAATGTATTTGCAATGTGTCCATGTGATTTTTTGTCGCAAGTGAGTTTGATGTTACTTTCTTTTTCATTTTATAGGGCATATATTATCGTTATTAAGCATTTTGTACCTATTTGCTTTTTTAAAGTAGTCCATTATGAGAGTTTATTATTAAACCAAATTCAATTTTTTAGTTGTGGGGTTGATGGTCTATATTTTATTTAAATGTAAGGCAAAAGTCTACAATACCTACTATTTGAGAATTTTATTTTTATGGTTATATATAATTGTAAAACTATTAAAAATACTAAATTCCACAAAAGTTAGGGTGCGGAAAGTAGTATTTATAGTGATCTTGGCATTTTTTTTTTAAAGTAGGGTTAAATTCCTATATACTGAATGTAGCAACCCAGCTTTAGTCTAATTGGGTTCTGTGTGCGAATTCAATAATATTTAATTTTTATAATAACAAATCGGGAAAAATATTTTTGGAAGGAAAACTATTTTGAGCTTCTAGTAAAGTGCGATTTCCGGTTGTCCAATTTATACCAAAATCTAATGGCATCTTACCTTATATAATAAGGTCGAAATAGGTTTCAAAATTTTCCGAATGAGAGTATTTGAATTAGACAAACACATACATACATCATTATGAAAATGTTAAAATCATATTCTATGGACCTTGAAACGTGGTCATTTATCAAAATTTCGATATGCCATTTTTAGCAGCATCCTTATACCTAACTAGGAGCAAGCTATGCACAATGAAACGTATGTCAATTTAAAAATATTTAATCAAATGTCAATTTGAGACGAGATATTGTCAAAAATGTTAGCTAAAGAAATCAAAGCTTTTCTTCTTGAATCTTTTTTAGAAATGGAAACAAATTAGAAAAGGCGAATGGCAATATATTGTATCCTTCTCTATTATCTTTTCTCCTTAAACTTTTGACACCTTGACTTTTGAGTTGAATAATGATCAGACATATGTTTCTCTGTTTATAGCCTACTCCGAATTAGGTTTTTTATTGAACACACTATATTTACATTACAATATTCTCGAATACCCCAAATTCGTCAAATTGAGTTCTATGCGTTAGGTTACCATTAGATTAAAGTATTTTTTGAAAATTTACAAGCGAAGAAGGCATAATTTTCACAAGTACAGCCATTAGAATAGGTAAAATCTGACTTTGTTTTTGCGAAAAAAGAAAACAAATATCTCCTTCCGCACTCTATTTTTTTTATATTTGAGCTAGAGGAAGACATTGCAAAAAATGGAATTTCAAGGGTAGTGGGTATTCTAGAATCTACCCAAATTTAAACTATGCAAGTGTCTACATTTTACTAAATATATATATTTTTTTAATTTCAGGTTTCCAAAGTAAATTTTCCTGATATGGCCAAGGATCGAAGAACTCCTATAGAATGTGAGTAAAACTGTTTAATTGTATACCTATTATTTATTTTTTGGTAAATATTAGACAATTAGGTATTTAAAAATCTTTTATGGTTCGCCATAAATCGAAATCGCTTTTGATTTAAAATTTGATAATGTACTTCTGCAATTTGGCATGAAAGTCTTAATTTTCGAGATATTGTTTAAATTGTAAACTCATTGTATCCTAGTATGTGTTACATAATAGATCATGGTTGAAGAGCAGGACATATTTAGTTTCCTATTCTCATGCCAATAACTCGAAGATTCGGCCTCTGTAAACAAACACCTCCTGCTTTGCTTGATGACAAACACAAACAGTTGATAAACAACAACACATATGGCTATAGCAACAGCAGCAAACAATGGCCGGTGCCCAAACTCACCGCCGTCGTATTTTAGCCACGTGTTTGGTGTTTGTGAATAATCAAACTAAAGTACGGTGATGGTAAACACAAAGTATCTACTCGTATAGGTATAAACGATTGCATAGAATGGAACGAGAATTAGGGCAAATGAAATATGAGAATAATGTCAATAAAGGTCGTATTTTCCAACAATATAAAAAAAGTCGTTTTGGGTATGCTATTGCCCGTGCGGGCGTTTACTAGGTGTCGCCTTACGGGCACTTATTGCTGGCGTGGATTTTTGTCTATCATCTATCTCTCATTTTTGAGACATCTGTCAGTAAATGCGTTTAGTTCAATTCTAATGGCCAATATTACCAGCGCATTTTTGTTATAAAAGCGCTTTTGGAGCGCCGTTCTACATTATATTCTTATGAAGAGTGTGCTCCATAAAAGCGTTTTTATTATAAGTGTAAAAGTGTGTTTGTAATGCGGGCCTATATATATTTGTTATTTACTGAAGTCTCGAAGTAAAAATTAAGAAAAGGAACTGTCAAATTTAATCCATAATCATTCTGGCCCATATTCCGAGCGCACTGTTAAATATACCCCAAAAGCGCGTTTCTTCATAAGAATATAGTGTAAAAGCGCGCTCCATAAAAGCACTTTTATTATAAAAGTGCGCTCGGAATACGGGCCTCTGTATCTATTTGTAGGGTAAAACTGGAAAACTGGCCACTTAAAATAACTTTTTACCTCTCGCTAAGAGAGGTATTGGATTCATGCTAAAAATCGCATATCCTGATTTTATTGAATAAGCACGTTTTAAGGTCCCTACAATCCGATTTTAACATTTTTACGATGATGTCTGTGTGTGTGTGTGTGTGTGTGTGTGTGTGTGTGTGTGTGTGTGTGTGTGTGTGTGTGTGTGTGTGTGTGTGGATGTGTGTGTGTGGGATGTTGGAAGGACGGTTACTCAAAAACTATAAGACTTAATTAACAACGTATTTCCCAATCGGACATTCATGGGAAGATCTGAAAAGGTTTTGGTAACAATTGGACAACCGGAAGTAGAAGATTCTTGAAAAAAAATCTTCTAAATATTATTTTTTGAAAATTTTTCTTGATAATATTAAAGAAAAATAAATTCTCTTTCTGATACATTTAAATATTTTTATACATATTTTATAGATTTAGAGATAAAAGGAATATAATATATAAAATAATGTTGTAATTAATTTGACAGCCGAAAGAATGCCATGAAAAATAGTTGATAATTTAAATTATTTGTAACTGACAGATAAATGTCAGTGTCAGAAATAATGAGTAATGAAAGAAAAATGTACTTGGAGAATCCCTTAGTTCTTGATCTGTGACTATTATGGAGATGACAAGTCTAGGTTGAAGGACTTAAATTTGTTTCAAACATTATGGGACAATGTACACCAGTACTGTAGACTAGAGTAACTTTGAATTGCGAAAAAGCTATCAAATTCTTCTCAAGTAAGTTGTAAATATTGACAAAATTACACATCGATATAAGAATAATCGGAGTGCAATCTATCCGTCACTTTATTAAAGGGAATTAGTGTTATTTAGATATAACATGTATGAAAAAATAAAATGTAAAAGAAGATATGTAAGAATAGATGCACAATCCATATATACATTTTAGACCGCCCAAAATTAATGTTTTTACTAGAAGAATATGAAGAGAAAGTAAACAACGTTGTTCGAATTAAAAATTGCAGTTACCAGCCTAATATTTATATATGGTAAACTCCACTTTGTAATTTATTGTAACATAATTTATGGTAAAATATCTTCATGTTGAGACATGCTATTATTGAATAATAAAGAAGTTTATACGTCATAGATTTATATGAATATATTATTTGTATTTATAAAAATATTCTTTGCTTTATGCATACAGCCAGGTAAAATATACGGCGAGAGGTTATGTGCTGGCCACATCAGATTTTTTATTTATAATTACTTTTTAAATTACTTTTCAATTTTTTCCAGTAATATCCGATTGAGAAATACATAGTTAAACAGATATGAATTATAATTTTTGAGAAATCGTCTTTCCAACATCCATTCACACACGCACACACACACGCACACACACACGCACACACACGCACACACACGCACACACACGCACACACACGCACACACAAGCACACACACGCACACACACGCACACACACACACACACACACACACACACACACACACAATACTTCCACACACATAGACATCATCGTAAAAATGTTAAAATCGGATTGTAGTGACCTTAAAACGTGCTGATTTATTAATATCTGGATATACTATTTTTAGAAATAAATATAAATATATCATCACGGCATATTACCTATTGCTGGGTGTAGCAATCTGCTTTGTAAGCAAATTTCGGTAACGATGATGACATATTTGTACCGTGCGGGCGTTTACCAGGCGTCACATCACGGGCAGTCATTGCTGGCGTGGAGAGTGCACCACAGGAGTCAATTTTGTCCCATTTAAAATTAGAAATTTTTGGCGGTTTTTTTTAATACACTATAGATGCATGAATCCAATACCTCTCTTAGCGAGAGGTAAAAATGCACTTCCAATATATCGTTGAATTCGCGTAGATTCCATATACAGTGTGTTAATTAAAAACGGCCATAGGCGTTTAACATGACAAAACTATTTCAAATAAATGTTGTAGAGAATTAAATCCTGCACCCGAATTAGTAATAATATTTTATTTTTGACATTTCATAACCGAGAAAATCATTTTTAAAGTTTTCTGGAGATAGCTGATTTATAGCGGTAGTCATGGAACTCAAACAAAATTACGAACAATTGTATGCTATCTTAACTGTCAAAAAAATTGTGTTTTGTGATTTTTGTTCAATAACATATTCCTTCCAAAGTATGGAACAGTTTTCTCATGAAGAAATACTTGAGATTATAAAATGGTGGACAAATTTTGTTTGAGTTGCATGGTTATTGCTATAAAACAGCAATCTTCAAAAAAATTTAAAATTGATTTTCTCGGTTATTAAATGTCAAAAATAAAACCTTATTACTAACTCGAGTGCAGAATTTAATTCTCTACAACATGAATTTGAAGTATTTTTGTCTAAAATAATTTGGGACCTTTTCTGCAAGGAAAAACTGATTTCCCATGTTAAACATCTATGGCCAGGTTTTTAATTAACACACTGTATATAAAATTTAAAATATGACAGTTAATGTCACTTGCGGCTCAAGCGGAAGTGCTACCATCATGCCAAATACCATTCCTTTTTAAGCCACTAAACCTAGTTTAGAAATGTATCAAGAAAATCAAAAAATAATTTAAATAAAAAGTTATTTGGAGTGGCCCGTTTTTCAGTCTCATCCTGTATGTAAATAGTAACATACCTATATGTAGTAATATCAAAAAACGTGTTGATGAAAAGTGTTTAGTATGGATTTTTCCCGAGTGCATAATATGATTTACGACACTGCCGCGTCATTAGAGCGCGATAGGCGATAAATTGCCATGCATCTCGTCCAAGTCTTCATCACGTCCGCGTCCACGGTCCGGCCAATTAATTAAATGCAGCCGCCTCGGCTTTCACTACAAATCAACATAAAAACCTAAAAAAGAGAAACCATTGACAAAGAAGCAAATTTTTTTCATTGGATGCGTTGAATACATCAGCTCCGTGAAAAGAAAAACTTAATCCCGTATATCGCTGCGCTCTCTTTCATTTAATCCGCTGCTATTTATTATTTTTCTTTCTTCATTACTTGCATCCGGCCCGTTCCTTTCCTTCCACCGCGAGGAAAAAGCTTATTGATGATCGCGGATTAGGCTTCCAATTAACTAAAGTGCTCCTACCATCCGGCTTATAATTTTGGGATTTTTTTCGCTCTAATGAATGTTTTACTTCTGCCTCACGTTCATATCAATATCAATTATCTTCAATGGCTAATAAAAATAAATGTATTCGCCGTACAACAAAGTTCAATGATAGAAATTGATTGAATACAGAACGGAATATTTGAATTTTGCTGTTTTTTACCTTTCGTATTCATTCGTTTTGTAAGGTTGAATTCCTGAACAGTTTTATTATTTGCAGATATTAATTTATTAGAAATATGCAGATTGTGGTTTTAATAGTACATACGAATTTGATTCTCAATGTACATACTATATAATCAAATGTTATATGCAGTTTCTGAATCAAAAAATCTGATGTGCCAACACAATACGTTCCGTCAATTCTACGTATTTTGTACAAATTCCATACAGAATTTATTTTGCACATTATTCTATGGGCGTTTTATTTTTAAGGGAGATATGAGGTGAATGCCTGAATTGAACTACTGAAAAGAACAGTATGTTTCTTAAAATATGAAGTAGAAAATAAAAACATATACAGTGTATTATATTTTAATGGACCTATCAAATATCTCGCTTATTTATTAAGTTAGTAATTTCTTTCATATAACATAATTTATACAGCAACATGTAAGCTACTTGATGACGGATGTACATTCATAATACCACTTCCGGTTTATTAGTAATTAATATCAACTTTGAAATTTCAAATGGAACATACTATATTTTTTTACAAATTTGAAAAGTACATCAAATTTGCTTTACAATCATGTAAAATAATCCATATGTTACATTATTAAAAAGTAAAATGGCGGGCACTTTTTTATACACCTAGTCGAAAAGAGAATAGTGAGCCATGACAGTGGCTTGTAATAATTACAATTTATAATTTTCATGATATATTTGTAAACTAGGCTTAGGGGCTCTCAAATAATGGTATTTGGTATAATGGTAGTGCTTACGGTTTAACCAGAAGTGATATTAACTTTCATATTTGAAATAGGACATCCTATATATTTTTATATATTTGGAATATACGTAAAATTATGAATTCAATCATTTATGCTTGAAGTTTGAAGTGCAGTTTTATTGTAAAAATAAATTATGAAAACGTAAGAGAAAATTAAGAATATGTAATTAACCTGCTAAGCCAAGATCAGGCAGGCTTTGAAAACAGTTGAGATAATATTGAGTAATATTTAAGTTAATTGTACAAATATTAAGTTATTTTTGTAAGATTCTGTATTTTGTCACAAAAAAAAAATCAATTTGTTACCACAGCCTACCTGATATAGCTTACTAATGCAATTAAATTTCTCTATAGGATCACCACAAACAATGAAGTTCAAATTTTTAATATTACATTTTACTTGTAAATAGCTATTCATTTCAATAGTACTTTGAAATAAATAATATTAATAAATAAATAGAATCAGCTTTACTACTTGTGCCCGTATGACAGAAAATACCCCCCTCCCCCCTACAATTTCCAATCATTCTATCGGCAATCGTCTGGATTGGATTCTTCTCGTTTAGTGAGTTTCCTGCACTGGCTGATCCGATTGCGGCTTTGGCGCGCTATCACAATAAATCCACCGACGGCAGCGCCCCGCAGATTAAGCGGCGAATGGCCCAAGCACCAGCATGGCCCGCTGCGATGCGATACAAACATTTGCATCCAATGCGGACTAGAGCACTGGCCACGAAACCACAAGTGAGAAAGAACACTTTTTATTAACATGTAAATCTTTGATTATTGAGAAAAGTTGTGATTTATAACACTCATGCAAGTTAAATTTTTCTATCTAGCACTAAATCGGTATTGGGGAAAATATTATGAATTAGTATACGATACTATGAAAGTTATTTTGGTTAAAAATTGACATTGGATGTTCATTACCCAAAGATTTAAATTTATTTATACAGTAAACGCCCTCTAATCCGAATCCCTTTAATCCGAACATTCCAGTAATCCGATATGATCGGTCGGGATTTGTACCCCTCCAAAGTACTGAAGACAGATTGTGTGTGTGCTAGAGAAAAACAGGGAAATAAGAACTTTGAAAAACTAAATTCTTATAAAATCATTGATACCTGTTTATTCTATACATAAATTTTGTTGTAAAAGCTACTAAATTTTCAGTAAAATTTTTTCATAAACAAAGTATACAAATTGCACTTGACATTGACATTTTTTTTATTTTTAGCTTTTGCCATTCGTTAGGGGTCGCTATTTTTTATTTTCATCTTCCACTCATTTCTGTTTTGCTTGTCTTTGTTATTTAGTTCCTTTTCTCTCAAGTCTTCCGCAATACAGTCCTTCCATCTTATTTTCCGTCTTCCTCTGTTTCTTTATCCTTCTATTACTAAACTATTCATTCTTCCAATATATTCTTCATGTCTTCTCATGGCCTGTTCAAACCAATGTCATCGTCTCTCTTGTATCTTTATAGAAACTTCTAACACTGGAGTTACTTTTTTTATTCTTTCATGCCTTATCATACCTTTCCGTGTCTTCCCCAACATCTATCTCAACATCCTCATCTCTGCCACATTAATTTACTTGTCATTGATACTGACATCTGTCAATATGAATTATCTGAATATATTAGCAGTTTCCATGGTTAGCATAACTGGCTGATTTATGAAATTGAATATGATTATAATTCTTTAACTCTACATCTATTGAATATGAAGTATAAAATGCAATCAAATCGTATAGAGAATAATATATTCTTTAAGTTATAATAACGTGAAATGTCAATAAATGATATTTAACTGCGTTTTTTCAAGAAGTGTTAAAGTAGCAAATGTGGGTACTTCCGGTGGAGCAATTATAACCAAAATCTAATCACCTCTTCTTTTGGAGGTAAACTTGAGGAATACGAAAAAAATATAATTTTTGGAATCGTGGTGTTGAAGTTATGCGATCCGAAACTTTCGTCACACACACACACAGACACACATACATACATATAGACATCATCCTAAAAATGGTAAAATCGTATTATATGGACGAAAGGTAAAAAACAATTTTTGCAGGGACAGAAGTAGCCATTTTTGCCTCCCAAGAAATATTCTGGAAATTTCTGCCGGGCGAAATGTACACCAAACTGCAACTATGTATATAATTATTAATTACTTCTGTAGTTCTGTATTTACATATAATTTAGTATAAATGTTAGTAAAATACATATACCCTGTGATAGAAGTATGTTTTCCCTTGTGTTGTAGCCCTAGGCTTCGACTCCTACCAGAATTTTACCCCTCGGGAAAAATCATCCCCTTCGTGTATAAGAAAGTCTTAATACAATTAATTAACATTTTGAACTTCCGCCTTTCTGACTTTAATATTTTTTTTTACTCAGAAATGTTTTGCAAGTTACTATCATTAATTGCTCTCTCAGGACCTATATACATTAAACTTAGAAACATTTTGAAATGAAGTAAAACTATTCATATTGTACTAAATGTTAGTAATTATTTGAATACCGTAATGTATGTAATAAATCGTCCTTCTGTTACAGATAAATATTGGTGTAGGTGGCGCAGTATGATGGCGTAACCGCGACTTACCTGTTGTGACCGCAGTTGCAGCAGGAGCAGGAGTCCTGCAGCAGTCACGAGTCACATTACCTGCATCCTGCGGACGCGTGCCAACCGCGATTTATACATGCCAGCCCACAGCCACCTGTGTTAGCCGCAACCCGGAGGCGTAAATGCAACCCCTAGGATACAAATACATAAGAGGTGTTTTTCCCTTATTTTGAGTCTTTGTATAAAATGACTTCTATTTTTTACCAGGATAGTTTCACTATTTTAATAAAAAAAAATCTGATGTGACCAAAACAATACATTCCGCCATTTACCTATGGGGTCTCATCATTACCGAAATGTGTGTATAAATCAGATTAGCTCATCCAGCAATGGATAATATACCGAGATAATATATTTATTTGTTTCTTTATTTAAATACATCTTTGCATATTTACTAAAGCTAGAAATTATGTATTTTAAATTCCTTTCCATAAAACTATTGTTCTATGTACAATTTTCCTTTTAAAACGTTACTATTATTAATTTGAAATGATTATTTTTTTGACAGTGACATTTATTTGTCATTTATATACATTTGAGCTGAACTGTGTAACCATGAAATTGTGTTTAAAGCATAAGCTCCGGGATATAATATTTATATTATTTTATAAATTTATCCATAAAATATATAGAAAAAGTATTAATGCAAACCTGTAGATAATTGAATAATCTTTAGTTTTTTATATAAAAAAATAAATTGCGAAAAAATAACAATTAAAGGTATTTTTTGAAGAAAAACTAATTTGAGCTTCAAGTAAAGTGCCATTTCCGGTTGTCCGATTGATACCAATATCTAATGGCTTCTTTTTATATTAGAATAAGGTAGATATACATAGTTTCAAAATTTTTCGAATGATAGAATTTGAGTTAGAGTATCCAGAAATTCCACACTCATACACATACATACACACACACATACTCACATACACACACATCATCGTGAAAATATTAAAATCGGATTGTAGGGACCTTAAAACGTGATCTTTTACCAAAATCTTGATATGCGATTTTTAGCACGATCCCTATATCTCCCTTACCAAGGGTAGTGGGAGGTAAAAAAACAGTTCGTTTTGAATGCCATTGGCGCGATATTGTTTCCTATATCATTCAACATATCTTTCATTTCCCTACAAACGCATGCGATTTCTGCCTGATGTACCATCATAAATTAAAATAAGAGTTATTTGGTTTATTTTAATTGTTTATTCATTTCTTGAAAATGTATTTCGGATTTCAAAAAAACGATAGCAGATGACTTGAAAGTAGAAAGAATTTTTAATTTTTTTTTTTCGAGTCATAAATGGTTACACTCTTTCTCTGTTAGATATAGGAGCATCTTGGGTTCAAAACCCAGTGAGGTTAATTAATTTTTTACAATTTTTTCTTCGTTATTTATAATTAAATCTTTCACGGTAAATGATTGTTACACAAAATCAAATGTTGAAAAAATATTTGATATATTTTATAATATTATAGTGTGTCTTTTAAAAAGTATAAAACATACCTATACATCATCGTTATGTTTAAAATTATTTCAAATTGTAGAGAATATCAAAATTTTAACATCAAGTTCAAAATGCAGTAAAGCAACAAAATATGTACAATTATGAACCCTTTGATGTACTCTCTGGTATCTATGTTCGAGTTATGAAAATCAATTTGAAAAATTATTCAAATCCGTCCCTGGCGAGCAAATTTATCCAGCTAGCATGATGAAAATTTTAGCAGCGTTTGCACAATATTAAATTAAATTCAAATCGACGAATGCAGCAGTGCGACCGCTACCAGACCACCCTGCAGTCCTGTTCTATGACAATGTCACATTTTGCAAAGCCAACGAAACAACGACAGCCACGTTCAGATACAAATGAAGTTATTTCCAATTTTCACCACGATATAATGACGTTCAATTTTCATAAATAAAAGTAAAATATGTGCCCGCCGACGAGCTTTTGTTTCGTGTAATTTCATTTTGAATATTTTGACAGATATTTAATCATTTATTGTTTCTATTTAATGGCAAAATTGTTGTGTAGGCGCTATTTTATTAAACTCGCTTTCATTCCTAAATTAATGTTATTCATTTTTCGCTTTTCACGGTAATACAAAATTCGGAAATCATTCACAAAATATATTTCATAATATCAATATTAAATGAAGATTTATTCATAAAATAAAATAATTAGAAAATTTTCTAAAAGACCTTATGAATGTAGCAGTTCAAAATTTTTAATTTAGGAAGGACCAGTTTTAAGACTCCCGGTTAAAGTGTTGATTTTAAAATTAAAAGATTCAGGGTGCATCTCTTTAAACTAGTGCTTTTTGGGCGAAATAAAGACTTTAGAAAAAAATCTGATATGGCCAGCATATTACCTTCTGTCAATCCTGTGTATTATGTACAAATTCCATACATAAATTTTCTTACAAAAGATTCTATATTTCCAGTAAAATTATTTCATAAACAAACATATTCTACTTTACCTGTTCCTATTTGTTAGGGGTCGCTAATTTTTGTTTCCCTCATCCACTCATTTCTGTTTTGCTTCCTAGGTTCCTTTTCTCTCAAGTCTTCCGCAATATAGTCCTACTAAACTATTCATTCTTCTTCCAATATATTCTTCATCTCTCCTCATATGTTCAAACCAATGTAATCATCTTCATGTTGAGACATGCTATTATTGAATAATAAAGAAGTTTATACGTCATAGATTTATATGAATATATTATTTGTATTTATAAAAATATTCTTTGCTTTATGCATACAGCCAGGTAAAATATACGGCGAGAGGTTATGTGCTGGCCACATCAGATTTTTTATTTTTATTATCTCGATTCAGATTAATGGACTAAGGTTGTTTTTGTCGTAAGCTCTTCTATTGCCTAATATGAATTTTCTACAAGCAATACAAAACTATAACCTAGACCTATATTGCTTTTACTACATGTTTCACCCTGTTCGTTTTCCTCTAATTCCACCATTTTCTTATCTATCAGATCTGCCACCCTAACTTTGGCAATCTACCCCTATAGAAGCTCTAGTACAGTGTAATGAGTGCAGTGTGAACATTGTCTGTTGCTCAGTAGCAATGGAAGGCTTTGTTAATTTTTGCATTGTTCTCTGGCGGGAATATCGGCGACGCAGCGTTTTACTGCAAGCCTGCATTCTGCCAGGACGAAGCTTATCGGACGAGTTATAAGGTCTATTGTTACCCAACATGGTGGCAAGTTAGATTGCGGATCTTGATAGACTGGAAGATTGGTAGTAATTCCCTATTTTCATGTATGATTTGGCAATATGAGTTCTTTTAAATGCTTTGTTGAATATGGGCTAGGAATTACGAGTATTCCAACATATTGTCAGTATAGTGAAACGGTTATTTTTTTGGGTGAAGTGTAAAAATCAGAGAAATATTATTAATTAAAATAAATGTTTATCGGACGATATATAATTAAGATACAGATAATAAAAATTATTAACAATATTATTAAATAATTATGAACACTAATTTAAGACTAAGAATATTATTAAATACTTAAACACTAAGATTATTTATTTAAACAATATTTATTCCACTATATTTATTTATATAACTATATATATTTAGTTCCACAACTCTTAGACTATATCACCAGCTTCTATATTGCAGAATGTCTGTGGCTGTCGTCTCTAACGGCTTTATATAGAGCGGTGTCCTTCTGGAACTTTCCGATGTGACAATACATAATTTTGTGACATCCGCCCCTATTGTTTTTAGTGACAGCTATTTTGACAGAAAGTAGAAATAATTAGGCAGAAGACGCATGTCATCCGCCAGAAAAGAACCTTATAAAATGAAATATAACTTGTAGAAATTATTGAGTGTTATTTACTTTTAAAAAAAGAAGAAAAAAATCTGTTGTGGCCAGCACATTACCTTCCGTCAATCCTGTATATAATGTATAGATTTCCAGTAAAATTATTTCATAAACAAATTATTCAAATTGCACTTGACACAGACATCTTCTTCTTCTTTAGCTTTTCCCATTCGTTAGGGTCACTATTTTTGCGTGTCGTTCTTATTCAGTTCCTTTTCTCTCAAGTCTTCCGCATACAGTCCTTCCATCTTATCTTTGGTCTTCTTCTGTTTTTTGAACCTTCTATTACTAAACTATTCATTCTTGTTCCAATATAATTCTTCATTTCTCCTCATGACATGTTCAAACCAATGTAATCGTCTTTCTTGTATCTTTCTCGAAACTTGTAACACTAGAGTTATTTTCTTACCGTATCTTTCCGTGTCTTCTCCAACATCTACTTCGACATCCTCATCTCTGCCACATTAATTTACTTTTTATTTATACTGACATCTGTCAATTTGAATTATATGAATATATTACTAGTTTCCAGGTTTAGCATAGCTAGCTGAATTATAAAATTTAATTTCTTAAAAATTCTTTAACTCTGTATCTATTGAATATGAAGTATAAAATGTAATCAAATCGTACAGAGAATAATATATTCTTTAAATTATAATAACGTTAAATGTCAATAAATCAAATTTAACTGTTAAATCTTCAAATGAGGCTACTTCCGGTTCACCAGTTATAACCAAAAATTAATCACTTGTTCTTCTGGATATAAACTTGATGAATACGAAAAAACTTTTGTCACACACACACCGACACACACACACATACACATACATACAGATATCATCGTAAATATGGTAAAATCGTATTATAGGGACCCTAAAACATGTTTATTCACTAAAAACTCATCATTGAATTTTTTGACCAAAGACAATACCTTCCTTACCTAAAGGTGACAGAAGGTAAAAAATATCAATGATATTTACAATTTTTTCTAAGTCAACAGAATATGAAATTATTGTAGTTTATTTTCGTACCATACGTTAGCACTTCTGAGATTGACCATTTTATATCAAATAATTTTATATTCCGTAAAAGGAATAAGACGAGAGGTATTGTACTGGCCACAACAGATTTTTTTAGCCTCATCTGCAAACTTTAGATTCAGCCAAAAAGATCACTTTTATAACCTTGATACAACAAATAATTACTAGTAAAGTAGAGAAATCAACTTATTTTATAAAAAGTTTTTGATATGTTATTTTTCATTATTTATTTGTTACAGATGCATCAGCCCAGTAGTCAAGTATCATCTCAACTGTTTGATGAAGTTTTTCGTACCGTTAAGATTAATTGCTAGACGAGAAATTGGCTTCACCGTCAACACAATTCTAAAGTCATTCCGAGGAGGATGAAGAATCCTAGTCAACAATATGAAGAATATGTCATTAAGTTAATAGTAGTTATATTTATATTATATGTATGGATACAGAATTGGTTAGACTATTTTCATGTGCAAAAGTTTTGTGGGTGGTTTCCAAGTCAGTGTCCGGAGCTGAATACGTCCTAGCAACTTTTGAAGTCAACAATATAGCAATAAATAATGTACTTTTCATTTCATACTTCCTTGTATAATAAAAAATAAGGTGAATTAAAAATAACCAATACATTTATCGTTATTTATCGTAAACTAAATAAGAAGTTTAATAAATAATAAGATAGAGCATTTAAGGCAAAGCACCGAGATCTATTTGAGACTTTAAGAAATGAAAATGTGTAATATTGTTATTTATAAACATGGTTTATTGTTTAGCAAAAATACAGGCTATTCTACGCATTTATTGATATTGATATGTTAGGAAGTAATATGCATAAAAAATAAAAATTATTAATAAATATCATATAAAAAAAGCTGATGTGGACACCACACGACTTCCTTGTACGATTATTAAACTATACATATTTTTTAAATAAATAAATTACAAAATATTAATTTTAACTTCAAAACAGTAAGATATATAGCGACCATAAAGGAGTTTTTAAAGAGAGTTTGATTACAACAAAGAAATATTTAATTACAACAATGAATATGACTAATTTCACAATAAATATATAATATTTGTTATTGTACGAATCATAAAATTGCACGTATTTAACGTAATTTGACATGAACATTTTTTTTTATTTTTTGTCCTAATCCATAGCAAGCTTTATTACAAAAACAAAAAAGTATATAATTTTAAATTTACATATCTCGCTTATACAAAGGGCTAATTTAATAATACTTGATGTGCAGAAATTAATACTCTAAAACTTTTATTTGAAGCATTTATTTCTAAAATCAAAATAAAATTATTTTATTCAAGAAAAACTGGTAACAACTTCAAGTAATGTACCACTTCCGGATTTTTTTGTCACATACACACACACATACACACACATACACACACACACATACACACACATACACACACACACACATACACACACACACATACACACACACATACACACACACACACACATACACACACACACACACACACACACACACACACACACACACACACACATACACATACACATGAAGATCATCGTAAAAACAGTAAATTTGTATTGTAGGGACTCTAAAACGTGCTTATTCATTCACAACACACCATCGAATTTTTTGACCAAAGACAATACCTTCCTTACCTAGAGGTGAGACGGAAGGTAAAAAAGCTCCCATTGTTCAACGAATAACTACTTTTGTTCAATAAGATGGTTTTGGCATTAACCAATATTACACATTTTCAATACAGATGCTTATACTCATGTACTAATATCGTCAAATAAATATGGACTGATGCTCAACTTTTTCACTTCTCCGCACCCTGTCTCTTGTCTTGCGGCGTTGCCGCTTCCTAATAGCTAAGCATTTTCAACATTACCACTGAATTGACAATAATATTGTAGAAGTCCCCAGTCCATACTTATTTGACGGCAAGTATAACAACAAGAGCGATATTAAAAACAGTCAAATTTGTTTATTTAATGTAATTAAAATTCAAATTGTCAACTATTAAGTAGTGCAATTGTTCATTATAGGTATCCATTTTCATAAATGATAGGAAAACTATAGTATAATAATATAATTGTATTTATCTATATAAAAATCTGGTACTCATAGGTACAGTAAAATTTTTGAAAGATGTCCGAACAATGTCATCTGTATCATGAACGAATTAACAAATTGGCATACATTTATCTCTTTCCTTTGCAAAAGCTATAAGCATGTGTGATAAGGATAGATATAACACGCTTGTCTTTCAAAAATTCATATTGTTTAGACTAAGCTAGGACATTTCACTTTAAAACGATGCTCGTTGTTGATAATACTTTCGCTGTAACGTAAGTTTATTTATTAATACAGATACATTCCGTTAATTCATAGCCGTACGAATAACGTTATTTTGTGTCACTCACTGACACTGACATTGTGTCAGTATCTTAATTTTCACATATTTGGTTTTACATTTGCTAATAAACTTACCAGTTGACTTATTTTTGAATTTTGAATGCTTTTATTGTAACATATATTTTTATAATAATAAAATAACAGTAGTATCATATGTACCCTCATAAAAACTAAGCAAAAGACACTACTGAATTTGTCATAATGCGCGGATCTGAATTCATATAATTCGTATACGAGCTTGATCGGACAACTTTCAAAATTTTTACTGTATATTATGTTTTTTACACTATACATTTTTAAAAATGATTTTAATAAGTCATGGAGCAAAATTTGTATAATAAGACTGACATGAGTGTTATACATAATGTAAATTTAGTTTGTATATGTATCATTTATTTATTTGTACTTCTAACATTAATATGTTTTACAGAAAATAATAAACGAATCATGAAACTTACACAATTTTTTTATTGTTGTCATCATACATCCAAATCTCATAAGAAAATCATAAATCCTAGAGCAAATTACCTTCAAATTCGTATTGTACAAGTCACTAGTAACTGAATAAAACTTTTCCCGATTTTCTATCATGAAAAATAACCTAATTAATGTACAAAACGAACTTTGAAAGTGCTCTAAATAAAGAAATCACAACAATCACAATAAAGTATATCAATAATACCAATTAAAAAATAAATAGAAATCCATTTAATATATTACATAATACAAGCAACAAAATTCCAGCGATCCCCGAGCTAGCAAACCGAGCGGTCCACCAGCGAGCCCACCCACCTGCAGAACCCCACCACCCGTAGCCAGCCTGCGGTCTGGCCTACGGATCTGGTGGCCAGCGATCCAGCAGCCAAAAAATCGGCTAGAAATTCATATATAGCTCGTTACGTAATATCACGGAGCAGAGTGACGCGGACCACCGATTCGGACGGCCGTAGCCGTCCTACTGCCGCCATTTTATTATTTCAAGGCATATATACAGCAAAATCCCCTCTACGAAGGCTAGGATTCACGATTCGGTGGCCAGAAGGCTTACTACTGGCTGTATTTCGGATCGAGCGCTAAAATTTTGAATTTTTATCGTGTAGTAGGCTTCTGATCAGCTGAAGAGCTGAATTTCGGCTCGAAATCGTGTGATATACTCATGGATTCGAATTTTGGTGTGTAAATGCCTTGCTATGGGCTGTATGTCGGCGATTCTACCGTCTGAAGGCTCTAAATCGTCTAAATATGCTCTCCGATTCAGATTTTGGTGGATAGAAGGCTGTATATCGACGATTTTTGCGATTTGAGAGGTAAAAATTCAGAATCTGCCTTGCTATGGGCTGTACATCGGCGATTCGACCGTCTGAAGACTAGGAATCGTGTGTATATGCTCTCCGATTCAGATTTTGGTGGATAGAAGGCTGTAAATCGTCGTTTTTAGCTATCTGAGAGCTAAAAATTCAGAATCTGCTGTGCCATAAGCTGTATATCGATGATTTTTTGCTCTGGGAACGAATTTCGCTGTACTGTAGGCTTGCCAATGCTTTCTGATTCAGATTTTGGTGGATATAGGGCTGCAAATTGCCTTTTTTGGCTCTCTGAGAGCTAAAAATGCAGAATCTGCCGTGCTATGGGCTGTATATCGACGATTTTTACTAGCCAGGGGATCTGAATCGCTTGTATACGCTCTAGGATCGGATTTTGCTGTACTGCAGGCTTGCCGATGCTCTCGGATCGGATTTTTCTAGCTAGTAGCCTTGCTGTACCCCAGGTTGCCGATCGGCTGCTGTATGCATTACGTAATTTACTTCCCAGTGCTCTGGGTTCGTATTCGGGCGATTGGGATGCTTGCTGTGCTCTACTGGGTTTTACGAATTGTTTGCTGGTGCTCTAGATTGAAAATTTGTAGGATGGAAATACTTACGTAAGAATGTAGAGCGCTTGACGTGTTGTCTACCTATGGAATTTGCTATAGAAATATATAGGAACAAAAAAATAGGAATTCGAATAAAAGATATGTATTAGATTAACCAGTGTTTATTTTGCATTTCAGTATTACATAATATACAATAATTTCATTCAAAAAATATACGATATTAAATAGATCATTTAATATATTACTTGTGTATAGAATTTTAGGTGTGCCAACTCTGATCGTTTGTATATATGAAAGATTTTGATCAGTATTGTAGATCTTAGAACAAAGTTGCCACACTTACAAATATGTTGCATAACAGCTAAATAGCAATTATAATATTAAAATCACACACAAAAAAGTGAGTATAATAAATATATAGATCATCTGTGTAATATATGTATATATAACATCATCATCATTATCGATATCTGTATACAAAGCAGATTGGCACGCCCAGCAATGGGTAATATGCCGTGATGAAATATTTTTTTTTTTATTTTTTATTTAATTATGTCAAAAAATGGTTAACAGAATTATGCCAGCCCCTTAAGGGGAAAGAAGGTCGAAACAAATTGTATTATACTAATTTCGAACCGTAGATTACGAATCCGAAGTCAAATTTTACCTAAGGGCTAATTTAAAGGGCAAAGGGCTTAAACAATCCTTAGGTAAGGATTCGTGTTCTACGGGTCGAAATTAGTATAATAAAATTAGTCCCGCCTTTCTAGCTCTTTTGATAACGGAGTTAGCACATGCCCTTCGCCACAAACTTTAGGGCTAAGAATGTTGTAAACTGAAGGGTTTTCAACAATTCTACGCAGGCCAATCGAAAGAGCGGGTTCAAATACCCCAGATACATTTTTTTCCACTCCTCTAGCCCATAAAATAGATGAATTATAGATAGGATCCTTCGGAAATCTTTGAGGGCCCGTATCTCGGAAACGGCTGGGCTTTGAGCGATTTCCTTGAAATTTCGCGTTCCCTTAGCATACCTTGAAATGTCGGAGTCGTAGAACAACATATTTAAGTTTCAAGGGCCTAGGGCCAAGAGTTTCAAAATCGACTAATTGAAATTTGACAGCTTCGTTCTTTACAAGAATTGGAACATTTCGATTCAAAACGCAACACTTTATAAATAAGAAAGATGGATTATAACTTCGAAACTATTAGGACTAGAAGGGCGAAACAAGTTGTATTATACTAATTTCGACCCGTAGATTACGAATCCGGAGATTTCCCCTAAGGACTAATTTAAAGGGCAAAGGGCTTAAAACGGTTAATTTAAAACGCAACACTTTTTAAATTAAGATAAATGGTCTGTAACTCTGAAACTATTAGGGCTAGAAGGGCAAAAACAAGTTGTATTATACTAATTTCGAACCGTAGATTACGAATCCGAAGTCAGATTTTACCTAAGGGCTAATTTAAAGGGCAAAGAGCTGAAAACGGTCCTTAAGTAATAACTGACCTTGGATTCGTGTTCTACGGGTCGAAATTAGCCTAATAAAATAGAATACGAATCTGTAGTCAGATTTTTCTAAGGGCTAATTTAAAGGGTGAATACAAAACGCAACACTTTGTAAATAAATAAATGGTCTGTAACTCTGAAACTATTAAGGCTAGAAGGGCGAAACAAATTGTATTATACTAATTTCGAACCGTAGATTACGATTTTACCTAAGGGCGAATTTAAAGGTCAAAGGGCAACACTTTTTACATAAGAAAGATGGATTATAACTCCGAAACAAATTATTGTATTATACTAATTTCGACCCGTAGATTACGAATTTGAAATAAGATTTGCCTTTATATTTCATTTGTAATATTAAAATCACACAAGGAAGTATAATAAATATGTAGATCATTATTTTAAAAAGCACTTGAGAGGATTGAATCAGGTAGAGAGATAGAAAAAAGTTGCAGACATTGAAGTTAGGAATATTATATACATATTGCACAAAGCACAAATTCAACAATATTTACAAAATATAAAAGTATTTTATGTATCTACGACGCAAAGTGAATCTTTAAGGTATGAGCAAGTAATTACTTGTGAATTGCTTAAAGACACTTTTCGTCTGAGGTATACCTTGTCCAAAGATATTTCGTTATGGCCCTCTCAGCGGGTCTATTGTTAGGGATTTAAGCTTGATTTATAGGGGTGCAAGGACAGGTATGTATTCAATATTATCACAATTTTCAGCTGGTAAAACATCAGTATTGTCTTCTTCAAATGGTCGCCACATATTAAATACGTATATTGTTGACCTCAGTACGAAAGTTAATATTACTACTGATTTTAAATTTTTTTAAACTCATTTACATACCTACTCACTAGGTATGCCTTTGGTATCTTAGTTTCCCTAATATGTATTAATACCGGTCAAGGACGATTTTCTCATCTTATATTTCTAGTAATAGTGAAAGACTTAATTTAATTTTGCGAATTCATTATTATTTCAAGTAAATCTGAAATACTTAATGCGCACAGAGATTAGAAATTTCCGAATTTAAATATTTTGCAATCCTACCCTGAGCGCCAACAGGTAGAATCTCTTGCTGTGTGCGGTTCACCTCAGACTTAGTAAGTTAAAGCAAGCCATAACGAAATATCTTTGGACAAGGTATACATAGATAATTTTGTCATACGGGTTTCTAGTTATTAAATTATTAAAAGAAATCTGCAGCAATTTTTACCAGTATGAATTTTGTATAAGTAGGTTGTCGGAATTGTTCGAAAATCCTAGCAAAATTTTGACAGATTGAAATTGAATTTTTCTGGTTTCATTAACATTTTTATTCGCTATAATTGATGAAAAATACATTCCTCGAGATATTTTGGATGAAGCTACTGAGGCGAAGAACATTTTAATGCCGCATAAAAAAAGGATTCAGTATAAAGGTAAAAATTTAAAGTCCTAGAACTTTAAAAAGATATTTTAAAGTTCTAGGACTTTAATGTTTCACTTTTTGTTTTATAAATCGTTCAAAAACGTTGCTTTGGAAACCAGTAGGTATGACATAAAACATATTTCCATAATTAATTACAATACTTGAATATGAATGTGTACATAGAAAAGTTTTATCAGTTTTAAATGACAGAAATTATTAAAGCAATCAAAAATTAAATATTAAAATATATGGGTTATGGGCTCACACGTGACGCTTAGTCTGTAGCCAATCCATGTTTGGGGTGAGACTGTCTCTTTGCATTGGCGTCAAATTGAATGTAGATATCCTGTGGTGTTTTGCCTACCGTCACATTTAGGTTTAAAAAAATCGATGATGAATTTTAGTGAATAAGCACTTCCTAGGATACGATTTTTCCATTTTTACGATGATGTCTGTATGTGTGTGTGTGTGTGTGTGTGTGTGTGTGTGTGTGTGTTTGTGTGTGCGTGTATGTGTTTGTATGTGTGTGACGATTTTTTCAAAGTCGATAACTCCAGCACTACAATTCTAAATATTATAATTTTTTCGTATTCCTTTAGATTCCAAAAGAAAATATATGTTTTAGTGTGAGCCCGTAACCCATACACAATGTTATTGTTGCAAAGGTACATAGGTAGACGAATACAAAACTGGGCAAGAATAAGGATAATATCTTCTTTGGAGATGATTTGCAGCATGGCAACAACACTCGTCCAGATCGTTGCCCTGTGAACACACAGAAAATATATTAGAATTAATTAAATTAAGATATACAATATGTGCAAAAATAATTAAAAATAATATTCCTACATAAACATTTTAATATACAAAACAATACAAATTCAATTTATACAATGAAAAATGTGCTGTAAAATATTTTATATTTATATAAAACATGCCTACATAGCTACATATATGACAAGCTTTAAAATAATACCTCTCCTGACCCGGTATATAAAAATAACATCTCTGTGCATTCTATGTTTCTATATAGCTTGTCAACCCTAGCTCTGCACTTAAATTGCGCAAAAGATAACATGCGATAGCAAGATTAGAGAGAGATAATCATAGAATAATACGTAAACGATAGATGAGAGTGCATTTGTACAGTTCGTGCAACAAGTTGAATGAAGGGTATAATCGTATACTAGAAAATCATTACCTACTGGCCTTGTAATATGATAGAAATACAGATTGATCAATAATGGTTGAAGACTGCCGCTTACGATTTTGACATTTTCATCTTATAGTTTGGTTCACAAAAGATGACTAGTCAAGGTAATTTATACTAACCCGTCTGATATTACTTCCAGATAACTTCACTGCATTTCGTATGCATAGGAATACAACATGAAATAGTTATGGATACATTTTAATTGAAAAAATAAGTGTGATTTGTTAGAAAAGAAAAATATGTTTTTTTTTTAATAATGCATTTCTCAAATATTTATGTGCTTCACCTATGTTTTTGCAAAACACAAAACATATACCATGGAATAATAATTTGATTTAAACGTCAACGTTACTGGGTAGACATTAGCACCAAGGGCAGTATAATAATTAGATATGTGTAATTTTACGACATACGTAATTATTATTTGTAGAGTGTTAGAAAGTAATGTCACCATTTACAGTAAAATTTTTGAAAGATGTCCGATCAAGGTCGTCTACGAATTGTATGTATTCAGATTTTTGCTCCGCCCATCAAGACAAATTCAGTAGTGTCGCTTGCTTAGTTTTTATGAGGGTACGTAAGATACTTCTGTTATTTTATTATAATAAAAATACATATTACAGTAAAAGCAAAATTCAAAAATAAGTCAACTGGTAAGTTTATAAGCAATGGAAAACCAAATATGTTAAAAATAAGATAATGACACAATGTCAGTGTCAGTGACTCTGACAGAATATAACGTTATACGTACGGCTATGAATCCAGGTAATGTATCTGAATTAATAAATAAACTTACGTTACAGCGAAAGTATTATCAACAACGAGCATCATTTATAAATGGAATGTCCTAACTTAGTCGAAACAATATGAATTTTTGAAAGACAAGCGTGTTATATCCATCCTTATCACACAGTCTTACAGCCTTTACAAAAGAAAGAGATAAATGTATGCCTATTTGTTAATTCGTTCGTGATACAGGTGTCCTTGATAGGACATCTTTCAAAATTTTTACTGTACATATTACAGTAAAAACATTCAAAATTCAAAAATAAGTCAACTGGTAAGTTTATAAGCAAATGTAAAACCAAATATGTTAAAAATAAGATAATGACACAATGTCAGTGTCAGTGACTCTGACAGAAAATAACGTTATTCGTACGGTTATGTAACAAGGTAATGTATCTGAATTAATAAATTTACGTGACAGTGAAAGTATTATCAACAACGAGCATCGTTTTCAAGTGGAATGTCCTAACTTAGTCGAACCAATATGAATTTTTGAAAGACAAGCGTGTTATATCCATCCTTATCGCACACGCTTATAGCCTTTGTAAAGAAGATAAAAGTATGCCAATTTGTTAATTCGTTCATAACACAGATGACCTTGATCGGACATCTTTCAAAATTTTTACTGCATATGTATTTAAATTAATATTAATAAAAATATATTGGCGGGAGGTATTGTGTTGGTCACACCATATTTTTATCTCTCATAATAAGCTAGCTAAGAGGTGTTTTCAAAATAAGCGAAAATCGAGTTTTAAACTATAGATCAAAAACAAAAGATGATAGAAAATTCGTGTGGTGCCTATTAAAATTTTCTCAAAAAGTTGGCTCATAAAGATCTTCATCAATTTTCTGTAGCGTGTTTGTTTCACCTGTACAATACAATTTCCCTTTCATTTTGTCACTGCGCACTTAACCTTGAAATAAAGTGCTGAGGTTGACAAGCTGTACTACTCTTATGCAGGTACTCACTTTGTATGATTTGATTCGTAGACCAATCTGTTAATAAATAGAAAAGTAAAGAGTAAGAAAACATAGGTCAGATTAAAAATATGTTTTTATTGCTTTCCTGGTCTAATCGTGAATATAATCATAATCATACTTAAATAATAATGAAATGAATGGTAAGTAATAGTTATATGAGTTAAGCCAGAGTTAAGTGTTTGTTTTAAATACAAGTTAGTCACGTTTGAGGAGTTCCTAGCATAGCACTATCCACGGCATCTTCTCCTTGGAGTCGTTTCATTTTGTTCACTCTGCACTACATTCAAATACTCTCATACTGATAACGATATTGTGGTGTTAGAACGCTTCTTGCTCAAGGCAAGAGATCTCAGGGGGTGAAAGAGGAGTTTAGTTTTATTGGGCAAACAACTCACCCAAAATATTCACAAATATAGACTTCAATTACTTATTTTTCAACACCAAATATATACTGCACCATTTGTACTTTTGTGATTTAAAAATATCAAAAAATATTGTGGGATATATTTTGTTTGTGAAGAGAATACTGCAAACTGGATCTTTATTTATTTTCTATTACGAAATATGAGTTCTGAAAGATTTTTTAATAATTCTATTAAGAAATTTTTTTTATCTTAAGATTTTTAGATAGATAATAAATTTCTGTACAATGTTTATGAAGTATGGACGACGTTTGCTCACATGAGAAATATTATTATATGTATTTACCTATTCGCGTTCAGAAAGTGAATTTTGTACAACTGCTTTTATCAAAAACAGTGTTAGAAAGAACAATTTTGTACAAATGTTTTTGGGGATTTATTAAATTGTGAATTTGGTAACTTAGTCCAAGTGTCAAATAAATATCTTTCATTCTAGTTATTACCAATCATTACTCGTGGAAAATTATTGAAGTTAGATTTTTTGTAGTAAAATATTTACATCAAACAGTAAAACATTCTTTTAAATTAAAATACAAAGTATTTATTTGTAGATTAATAACATAATAAATATTAATTTTAACTTTAACCTAACTTATAAGTAACTGTTGTCAAAATGTCAAATGTCAAAAATTAAATTTCATGTTGAATGAAACTGTCAGTGTCACCAACCTTGATATTTTAATATTTCTTTCAATAATAATTTTGAAATAAAAGTATTTGTATTACAATAAAGATCATTGTAATACTTGCCTTTCAATATATTATTGCGTGTATCATAAAATTTCTGGTACATGAATTAATATATATTCTGTACCAACTTAAATAAATAAATATTTTTTGGTAATAACAATTCCGTGTTTAAATAAATATTTATATAATAATGTTTCAATAAATGATATTTGTATTTCTTTCTATAAGTATAGTAGTAGTATATTTAACTCAATCAAAAACCCAAAATTGTAGTATAATATAAACAAATTTAATATTTATTTCTGTATCCACGCACTGAAGCTATAATTAAAAAAAAAAATATTGTGTAGTGCCCCGGTATAGAAGATAGTAATCTCCTGTTCAGGGTGATGTGTGTATGTCAGTGTATTCGTTTGTTTCAGTATAATGATGGTTGAGAATTAGACAGAGTCTTATATTCTCGGTTATTGACACCTTCGTGCTTTCACTTAGTGAACAGAGATGGCTCTCTGTCCGAGTAGTGAAGTAGCGCTCTATGGCAATTAATCGTGTTGGAAGTATATGTGCCTACCGACAGAGGGAGTACCCGGAGAAAAACCCTCCTACCGAGTGATATTCATAGCATATAAGTCAGGAACGATGGGGAATCGATCCGACGACCTTACTGATGCCGGTCTAGCAGCATAGCCACAAGACCACCACGTCGCCTACAGCTATAGTTTTTATAACGAACAAAAGCTGTGTGTGCTTTTGAGGAGTTATACAAGGCGGGTTCTGGCGCCCACGGCCTTGAACCAGGTCACCTGGAGGTCATTTGCCCTAGAATTCGCTTTGTGTAACTACTTTTTTGCACATATTTTGTCATTTTAAGTAAAAAAATTATCTTACATGTACAATAATTATTATATGGTTGGCAACACTGCATTTGCATGATATCGTCTTTGAATTAAAATTGGTTAAATATTAATAGAATTCGATAAAAATACGCGTACCTTTGTCATTTTTAACTCTATATTCATAATATATAAATATTTTCGCTACGAGTATATTTGGTCAAGGTTACATACCCCACAAAATAATTTGAATAAGTCATTTTGAATAGAAGGTCTAATATTAACTTTTGAGAAAATATTACAACTATAATGTTAATATATGTTTATTATTTGTTCTAGAGTATGGTTTTTTTTTCTTTGTAGGAATATTTTGAGTGAGTTGGCTGTAGAAGCAGAGAAGCTGCAGGGTTGAGTAAAGTCGCAGAAAGCAAGAGTAAAGTCGTTAATGAAATTTTACCTTCAACCTACGATCAAATTGGCATTTGAATCGCTCTACTTGTCTACCTATTTAATTAATCGTTTTTATTTAATTTACATGAATTAGCTACAGTTTCACTATGAAACTTTATTATAAATATACTTGGTGTATCTCATTAAGGCTGCGACTATCTTTAATATTTTTATAAACTTCCCAAAATTTTGTTTCCCTTTTTTTTGTTTTTTTTTTTCTATGGTGTTACAAAGCGTTCTGGCTGACTCCTTCTACTGTCTTTTGTTCTATTTATTTATCACTGGGTTTAAAGTTATTAATTAAAAATCTATTTCATTATTTTTTAATTAAATATAATTAATAAATATATTAAAAACATATTTCTCTGATGGATATCTCTTAAGCTAGTTACATGCAATATTGCTTACGAGTTTTATATATTACTGACAATACCGAATGCCCATGAAACCAGAAAGATGTCAATCATTTTATAATTTCTTAAACGGTTTGTTAAATTTTGGAGTTATTTTTTATATTTGATTTTTTTTGCTGTGGATACCGTTGAATTCTATAACATATTGGAGCGAGACATGCAGTTATTGTACCGGGTGTACCAGACCGTAAAACAAGAGCAATCTTATGGAAAATATCAAAACACTCAATTTGTAATAAATAAGCAGAGTCTGATTTTTAGTCAGCAGAATAAGTTTTGACTATTTACTTAGACTACCAGCAACTAGTTTGTGATAGAGGACAAGTACGAGTTGGAACAACTAATCAGTAGTTGCAAACTTGTTGGAACGGTATTTTGTTACTGCGCATGAGTATGACAGTCACAAACTGCCAACGTTGACAGACAAATATATTATTAACAAAAACCAACTGTATTAGTACCATCCAAAACCGAAAGTACTTAATGAAGTACTAGATTTTCGAAGAAATATTAACATTTCTCTGTTTTTCTATTACACATTAAAATATTTAGTTTCAAAAGAATCTAAATATCAAACATATTACTCCGTCTGTCCTTAATTATCGTACACAAAGGAGTTTTATATTTGTCCAAAATTTTCAGATGTTAAGACATACGCGAAAGTTATTAGTTTTATATACAAGGTGTAGTATGAGTAAAAAAGGTACAGGTACCAAAATATTTTTACTCATATGTCGGCGCATCGTAAGAATTTTGTATGTATTTAAACACATGTTTATACAAGAAGATGTAGCTATTTTAATTTTTCCTGAGAAACACTTTTCTTAAACTAATTTAACTTAAATTAAAAATGGTATTTAGATCCTTTTGAACTTAAACACTGCACTGTTGCAGAAACTAATTTAGTCCTTTTGTGACCAATAGTATTTTTTGGATAATTTACGCACGCCATGTTTATTATATAACAAACATAATCTTATTAAAACTAATTGAATGACAACAGAAACCAATAATTTTGATCAAAAGTACACCAATTGTTATACTTACACAAATAATATTGTTCAATTAACATGAAAGAAAGCAAATTTATAATTATTTAATCATCTTGTATGCTGCAAAAAAATAAATAATGCAATGAAAAATCTAGGTTGGCAACGCATTTGTTATCTACTGCGACTGGCACAAATAAATGTCATTATAATTCGCATAATCAAATATAGATTGTGGTATTTTGGCGCCTAGAGCACATAATATTCAATTTGCGCCGCGCACAAAGGCGCCTGACCATGGCAGCAAATAATAGTATTTTTTTGCAAACTACTCTTATTCGTAAAGAAAAAATCGCCTATACAACTTACGTAATAAGGTGATAGAAGTGAACAACATTTTTTATTAATTTGTTTGCATTAGAGCTCTATTTAAATTTAAGTAAAATAATTGACTTATCAAACGCATATTTTCTAGCAATGTTATATTCAAATAATGACTGTGAAGCTGCTGATTACAACAATGAATATTTTGGTTATAGCTCATTAATATTGATTACAAGAATGAATCTAACAATGAATTTATTAGAAATAAAAATAAATTTTAAATCCAGCATTATTCGAAGAATCAAAAATATAGTTTAAAATTTAAAGAGTGAATTTTTCATTCATTTGGCTCAATACAGAAGAATTTAGAAAGAATTAGCTCTAGCTGCTTATCAGGGTGATTATCAAGAGCGTATCAATCAATTATATCTATCATTTCAATTCTGTGTGCGCCTTTTAACAAAAGTCGCCTGGAGCGATTGCTCCTTTGCTCCATATCACCACACGGCCCTGTAGATTGTGTTAACGACTTTTAAAATGGACAGTTGGGCACTAAAATGCTAAAAAAATATACATTTGTGTTGAATTTAAATGATTGAAATGAATTTAATAATATATTTGTTTGTACCACATTTTAAGTGATTTTGATACACTTTAGGTAGTGGGTTTGTAGATGTGCGCTATACTATAAGTTTTGGAAATGTGGTACCATATATTTTTTGTAGATATAGCTCGTTGTCCAATGCTCAATTGTTATAGAATTCAGTGACAATTATCTATTTGGCAAAACCGTTCGTATTGTTGCATCTTATGCACAAATTTCGCAAAAACCCTTTCCGATTTCTAGGCATTCATCCTAACATTACTATCACTCATTCACTGTTAATTGATCTCGTCCTAAATATCACGCTTTCCGGATGTGCTTTTGTTTCTAACCTAACTTGAATATAATCTTTATTACAGTGTAAATCTTCCTGATCCACCCCTGTGCTGCACTGAAGTAGATTTAATTATAATATATTGATATTCGTCCTGTACTTTTTATTAAAATTTTAATTAAATTTTTCTGTTTCACTGAATTTGTCTTACTTTTAAAAGTAATGATGCGTTTTTAATTACACTGTAATAAAAATTATTTGAAATTAAAGTACACAAATTATATGAAATACAGAATCACAAATGGTTTATAAATTAAGATTACTTGGTCGACTAGGAAATATCTTTCATAAATTACAATTGGATATTTCAGATCACAACATATAATAAATATATTAAAGGTAATAAATACTATGTCGCAGCCAGTTTTTAAAATTCTTTTGGGTATTTTATAAAATGTAGCCAGATTGACAATTTTTCGTTGACTTAGCTTTATTTTACAATTTGGCTAGTCATTTTACGGCCACATTATTCAATTTATATTACCGCCTGTTCTACATTTCAGTCATTTCGTAATACATCTAGTCATTTTCAAAATGACTGGACAAATTGGAAAATGATGAATTTGTACTTAATTAGCTTGGATATTTTTCTAAATATACTTTTCATGTCTTACTAGTAGATTATTGTTTATTAATTTATACCAGGTACATTATGTAGTGTATAATGCCCAAGGGCATTATGAGTTGATGCTATGGTAATGTTGTCAAGTAATTGATATTAACACCAATAATGTATCATTCTTATAATTCCCTGGATGTCTTATTTATTATAACATAACCTAATCTAATGCACAAAATTCGGCCTGACTTTTTCCAAGTGTGAATTTTAGTGTAAGGTTCGATTACGTCAAATATGTTTGATACGACTATAAATTGTTATCAAATTTGTTAAAATTTGATATAATTTTGTCTCATTGGAAACAAATGTTCTGTTCCATCACAAATTAAATTATAAATTATGATACATCTGTATGCGACAATCACAAAATTTTGTCAATAAATTTGATAATATATTTGTAAACAAAATTACGGCTGTGTCAAACAGGCTCTAAATCCGTTTAATTGGAAACGAAAACTGTAACGAATAAGTTGTTCCATTCTAACAAATTTCGTTATAAATTATAATATATCTGTGAGACAATTACAAAATTTTGTCAAAAAAATTATTAAAAAAATTATTAACAAAATCATGACTGTCAAAGGGACTTTAGATTTGGTTACGTCATATTTATTTATGTATTTAGTAGTGGTGGTATCCGGATTCAAAAATATCCGGATATCCGGATAATTGAATGTTGAACCATCCGGATCTCGGATCCAAATCTCAGTATCGGATTTTGGATCCGAATCTGAGTATCGGATTTTGGATCAGGATCTGAGCATCGGATTTTGGATCCGAATTCGAGTATTGGAATATGGATCCGAAACTGAGTATCGAATCTTGAATTCGGATCCAAATATCGAATCTTGGAAATGGATTTGAGTATCGGATCTTAGATTCGAATATAAATATGAGTACCGGATTATAGATATGGAATATCAATATCCGGATCGGTTGTCGGATTCGAATATTGTCAGTATTGACCATTACATTCAAATATTAGCATCTGGTCTCAATAAAAGCACATAATAAATTAATGAAATTCATGCCATATTAATATGTGTAATAAAAATAATTTACTAAATAGGACTCTGTGAAAATATAAATTCCTTTTTTTTACATTTGCACAAACTACCTGGCTATTTTAGGGGGGGTATTATAAAATGTATTACTGTTTGTTTACTAGTGTTTACAGACCGCTGTAAAGATAAACTTTAACGGTTTGAAGTTTGAATTTGAACTCAATTCCAGATGTTAGCCTTCACACTCAAAATGAATTAATTCCAGAATTAATATTTGGATCCGGATCCGTAAACAAAATATCAAATCCAGAACCGGATCCATGTTCTGATCCTGATCCAAGTTCAGATCCGGATCCAAATCAGGATCCGGATCCAAATTCGAATTAAATTTTCGAATATCCGCTTCAATATCCGAACGTCAGATATCTGAGGGTCCGCATATTTTGAAATCCGGGTTCTCGGATGCAAGTTTTGTCGGATCCTCACAATACTAGTATTTAGGGCAGTAAGTGCTTTCTACCGGTTGAAGATGATTTTGAATATCGAGACGAAGTCGAAATTTGCAATACGTCCCACATCCGATACCGGTTAGAAGAAGCACTTAAGGACAGCAATAATTATTATGTTTTCTGGACGATCAACGCAAAAACAAAATTAAAATTTAAGATTTTAAAATTATTTTGATATTTTAAAATGTTTAGTTGTCATTATTAAAGTAAGCTTTGATCATTATCATTTTTTTATTTTTTATTAACTTATCGATCAGTAATTTGTAAAAAGGTGTATTTAGAAAAATTGTTTGTAAGCTGTTCGTTGTTTTATCAAACGATTGGCCACTCTATAGAAAGACGGATTTTATAATCTGGCTACGACATACATAAAATAATACATAAATCACATATTCACAGCATAATCGCTAATCTTTTCGCTTCTCTTTTCATTATTTGTTTTATAATAATGTTATTATTACATAGTCTAATTATTTATTGCATGTGAAGTTTATTTACATTACATTGATATGAAAATCGTTTTAATTATCATTTGTAATTATCATAATGTTCTTCGAATTAATTTAAATTTGTTGACTAGAATATTTGACTAGGTACGTTAGTAAATAAATAATTATTGTTTATGTTTGCAAATTTAAATGAAAATAATTTTATACAAACATTAAAATCACAAAATAATTAGGAATATCATTAGTTTTGTTTATATTTAATTAAATAATTTAATTATCTGAAATATCCATAACATACATTGTTCATATTGACACTGGACAACATCAAAATTATGTGAATTTGTCTCTTGTAAATCACTCAATCAAATAAAATCAACCACAACTATTTTTTTTTACTAGATTAAATCGTATTCAATTTTAATTTCGTATTGAATATTAAAAAATTATCAGTTATCTTCCTGCAAACAAAATATATATGAATTGACATGAATTTTATCATTTCGCGTAATTTGATATTGCGGATGATTTTATTTTGTCCGTTTGTGTCTTTTCCTTTGTTTGTTAGTAATTTTGTTTTTTAATCTAATCAATAAATGTATAGATTTATCAAAACACTGAACATACGATAACAAATGTAGGTATACAAATAACACATATCCATTTAAATATATGACCACAATATGACAATATGCCATTGATAGGGGGTTGTCTTTATGCTTTCGACAAAACGAGGTGAAATAAATAACGTAAATAATATTGACTATGATGAAAAGTATTCATTAATATTAATACTCAAGTAATAGTACTAATTTATCAATAAATGTTTGTACTTCAAAGAAATAAATAATAAATATATTTTCAATAAAATGTAAATATAAATAAACATGTGTTCATGTGTATTTGTTTACGTGATTAAGTTATATTTATATTAATTTATTATTTGTGAAAATTTAAGAAAATTTCAGTCATTTTCAAAAGGGGTCAATTCTAATTTACAAAATTTTACAGGAGAAACAGAAATAGTTTTAATATTTTGTCCATTGAAAGGGAGATCAAATTTAATAAAAATACTTAAAAAAAAATATTTTATTCACAATTGGTGAGTTATGTGTGTGTGCGCTTCTAACCTTCAAAACAATTGGGAAATGAAATATTGTTTACTTCACTTTACAGGTAGCTAAAATTTTTTTTTGTTCCGGAATAATATTATTTTTTCTTCAAACGTCATAAAAGTAGCATCTTTTATGACTAGATTCACAAGTTAGAAATAAAATAAATAAATATCCATAGAAACTATACAGAATCAACGAATAAAAAGTAACTTGTATAAAAGAAACCTGTAATATCGCCCTAAATGTCATTATAACACACTAGGTATCCTAGGTATTATAAATAATCTATGAATTGAAATATAAACAGAGTTTACTTTTGAGGAAATAACATATTAAAGAATAGCAGACTTACATATTACAAATGAACATAAGAATACTTAGAATTAAAGTGATAAGAAAAGTTTATATTGTTTTGCAGTGATTCCTGCACATATCTTTCAGCCACACTGTTAGATTTCCACCCAATTGAAAAACATCAGGGGGCGTACATTATAATACTTCAAATTCCGACATACATAATTGCACACAAGGAGGATATAAAATTGAATTTTTTTTTTTATTTTAAACGTCAATATGTAAAAAAAATTCACTTCAATGTTTATAACAAACAGTGAATAAATAAGTATCCATAGCTACAGGGCAATGTAATTTACGTAAAATGTAACGTCAGTAGTAGATATTTTTCCAGTCGTTAAAAAATAACGTTATCGATATTCATTATGTAGAATTAAATTATTGTTTACAGAATACCACTTTAACTATTATCGTTATAATAACGATTTAACAATGCATGTTATAACGATCGTTTACAAAATAAGCCTAATAACGATTTTCGTTATTACCATAACGATATAACGTAGTTAAGCAAATGTAACACCAGTCACACTTGGATGGGTGGCCGTATTTATCGTGGATATACGTAAAAGTTATACGAATATCAGTCATAAAACAAATAAAATTGATATATTTTTCTGGCAAAGTAATAATTCTCTCCTTTAAAAATGTTTGTAATGTAATTCAATTCAGAGTAAACAGGAATCCTAATGAAGTATCTCCTCCAAAACTATTTGAAATGGAATAAAGAGAATTGAGTGTAGTGCTAGAAACCTACATACATTATCTGCAGCACCTCCCTTGCGCTGGGAACGAAATGAAAGAAAATAAAGCGTCCATGATAAATTCCTCGGGTTAGCGGGCGCGTGGCGGCCCAAACTCCAGATCAGCAGAAGTTCTAGCGCATCGCAAACATTTTAAATATCCATATATCATTCTAGCTCTATCCGCACCCACCATTCACAATAGCTACACCAGGGACGGAATCAGTAAGAATGCCAGAGAGAAATAGGACACGAGAAGGAAGATGTGTTTGTAAAAAAGCGGAGCCGAAGTACTACAGTTTCGAGGTGAGTTCTATGGAATTCGAGAGGCTGTTTCCAGGCAGCAGACTTGTGAAATTACTCGTCTCCGTGCATTTAATTATGCTTTCTTTCTTACAAACAAAAAACAAAGATTCTTGTATAGTAAGTTCTTTGCATAAAATGTTTCCATTGAAAATAAATAAATTGTGGGTAATTTCTCGACTGTGATGTGAATTAGGTGTTAACAATTACTCGAAAGTTCAGTCTAAAAATTATAAAATTACTTACTAATGTCACTTGATTTTACTTTTTAGCGCGTATTTTTAAGAGGGAGATTTTTTGATAATTTTCTACTTCTGCTTCTTCCCGCGAATTTCCATTTTTAATGAAAGAGTGTTGTCAAATCAAATTTTGTCACTTTGAATTTTTGATACAAATGACGCTGTTTCAGTTTTGCCAACCAACAAATAATTGAATAAAGGACACTTTATCTAGCAGACTCTTTACAAAGTATTATAGAACAGAAGCAATTAAAGTTTCAAAGTCGACTTTTCAAAAACGTAAGCTTTAAAAAAGGAGACTTTTATGTGATATTATGGAACCGTGTGTTAGAATCCAAGGAACACACTTTGGGAACCGTTGGTCTAAAATGAATATGAAAGTTTCCAGGCTTCAGGGAAATATCTCCATGCCAACCCTGCGCTCCGAGAACCACTGTTCAGTAGCGAAAACAATACGTTACAACAGGACAAACAAAAAGCAGCATCCTCGAATCGATTAGAAAGAGATGGAATGCAGAAGACGTTTATATGCTAACATCTCTATATGAGATTTATAGGCATTCTTCTAGGAGTAGACAAGTATGTGGAGCTTTCAGCTTTCAGCTGCTCCACTGGCCGAATGCCTGATAACTTTCCAAAACAAATTTGTGGCCAGAGAAAGTTTCATGCCGGAGAAAGTGATTTAATTGGAATGAGAAAAATGGGCTTGTTTTTCATCGAATTAATATAGGGGAGATATTTCATAACGAAGAAAATAGTTTGCTATGAACTAAAAGAGGAAAGGGAAATATTAAATATTTCTGAAAAATAGTGCCTAGTACGGACTCTTTTTATAAATCCTTAAAGCGAATATTTTTTGACGGATGACAGATGATAATGTCAATGGGGTAGTTACCATATTATGTTAAAATTTAATGAAATTCATATTTGTTTACAATATATGAATCATAATAAGATATATACTGTAATAAAATTCGCCATTTATTATAATAGTAAATATTTCAAAAAGTTATTTAAAATATTAATGATTCAAATCGACCTCTGTGGGATGTGACATGTCAAAGTGACAGTTGATGGTAATACTGACACCGTGGACATAACCTTGTTTCTATTTATCAACTGTAATACAAAACGTCGTTACAAACTTGCTCAAACAAAAATAAATAAGTAAAAATACGTGCTAACTTGACAGCAATTTAACCTAATAAACAAGTTCCCCTTACCCTGCAAGACATACGTCGCAAAATATCTTTGTCATACTTCGAGCAGCACGTCGGAACTAATATGCAACGGAAGTGGCAAGGGTAACGTCACAGTGGCGGGAATAGATATGTCCAGTATTTTTTTTCTCATTTAAAAACAAAAATTGTGCAAAATAAAAAAATATGGAAAATTTAAATTTAAAAATACTTGCTTCTAATAAAAAAATCAAAAAAGGCGAAACTACTCCAATCTTGATTAAGAATTTTACTTAAAATAATTAGGGAAACTTGCGAAAATATGAACAAAAATCGGAAACAAAACATTTTTTCTACAGTCTACATAGAAAGTAGCCATTTGCGCTTTCTTTTGTCAACGCAAAATGTCACTTTGCCGCTCTAGCGCGACAAAGTAGAAAAAACGCTCGCTGTCCACATTTCTAACTATACAAATAAAATAAATAAATAAATATTTCATCACGGCATATTACCCATTGCTGGGTGTGCCAATCTGCTTCATACACAGATATCGGTAATGATGGAATATTTGTACCGTGCGGGCGCTTACCAGGCGTCACCTCACGGGCACTCATTGCTGGCGTGGAGAGTGCGCCACAGGGGTCAATTTTGTGCCATTAAAATGCGATGTAATTTTTGGCGTCGGTCGGGATCGAACCCGGGTCCCCTAGATCCGCGACTAGACACTCAGGCACACGCCTACAATACCCTATTCTAACTATACAATGTTGAGAAATGTCACTTCATAATGGAAACGTTTAGTCAGGAACTAATGGCACTGTAGTGATACATTTACCACCTTTACAAATAAATCTGACATAACTGCTCTGTCGGTATATTACATAACCAAAAAAAAAAAAAAAATGCCGCACTATTGTGAAAATAAAATAGGGCATTCATTTACAAAAACGAAAGTATAAAATGTTTAGATTAGATTGAATCAATAGGTCAAGACGAATAGGAAATAACGATAAATTAAAATTAAATATAAAAGACGTTTTTTCTTTATATCAATCCTTAATAATTGAGTAGTAGTGTAAGTACAAAGTGCACATTTATTATTTCTTGTTATGGTGGAGGACCCCACTGTGGCGACTGTAGAAAAAATCTTGTGTGTGTTTCGAGCGCAAATGGACATTGTCGATTTCGAGAGAATGCCTCTGAATCGACAATGTCCTATTTTATATAGCTATTGTCTGAAATTTATGTATGTAAATAAAAATTGTTAAATTGTAAATTATTGTTTGATGTTTGATGAATACTTTTCGGGTTCTTATTAACCCATTTTATAGAAAATATATACACACATACATAAATGTATCAAACTGTAAGAAAATCCTTGAATTTCGTCGAAATATGAATATTCTAGATAGATTCAGTCATTGAATATCGTCCCACAATGGCATATTGTTCGGATACAAATATATATGATATTATATACAACATCCGCTTTTTAACTGACTCCATTTCTACCAAATGAACGATCTAACATATACATGTAAAGGTGTATTCGTTGTATTAGCTTGGCCGCATCGTTTTTCATATATAACATAGGTGTATGTGTGTGCTTGCTTGTGGCATGTGTGCTCTGGTGGCGAACAATGAACGATATATGTGACAGCTTTGACAACCAATCAAACTTATCAATAATATACAAAACTATTTCTCAAGGGGAACAAGAATCAAATAGATGAATGACAGTGGCATATATGTTTTCATCAATTATATGAGTATTTCCAGAATATCAACCTGTGCAAAAAATTTAGAGTATTTGAAGTAATACTGTAATTAATTACAGATTTTTATATATTATTGATTAATACGAATTTGAAATATGACTGTTTCATTTTTTTGCGTTTATATTATTTGAAAGTACATGGTATAGAAGAATTCATTAAATTATTTTATTTACGTCAGTGCACTAATATGTAATTAATACACCAATTTGAATGTAGAATATTTCCGAACGATCAAACGTCATATCATAATTTTGCAACGAATCACAAGGTTTTTAGATTCAAAATTTACAAGAAAAAATAAATGAATTACCATATTTAACGTCAGCTGCCACTTTTTTACATTAGTGCGAAAAAGTGATAGGCTACTTATATATGGACAAAGAAATACTATATTAGTAGATTTTGTTTTCAGAATACAATAGAACCCCGGTTAACCGAACTCGGGTCAACCGAAACCCGGGTTAACCGAAACAATTCCGTATTGTTGTGAGATGGCATATAAGCGGAACCGTGTTGCGATTTCTATTGCAGATAAATAAGCTGCTATCAAAGAAGTTGAAAACTTATGTACATACTGTACTGTATCTAAAAACTGTAACTACAGTAAAAATTTTGAAAGATGTCCGATCAAGGTTATCTACGAATTGTATGAATTCAGATTTTTGCTCCGCCCATTCTGACAAATTCAGTAGTGTCGTTTGCTTAGTTTTTGTGAGGGTACATAAGATACTACTGTTATTTTGTTATTATAAAAATATATGTTACAATAACAGCATTAAAAATTCAAAAATAAATCAACTGGTAAGTTTATTAGCAAATGTAAAACCAAATATGTGAAAAATAAGATACTGACATAATGTCAGTGTCATTGACACTGACGGAAAATAACGTTAGTCGTACGGCTATGAATCAAGGTAATGTATCTGAATTAATATATAAACTTACATTACAGCGAAAGTATTATCAACAACGAGCGTCGTTTTAAAATGGAATGTCCTAACTTAGTCGAAACAATATGAATATTTGAAAGACAAGCGTGTTATATCTATCCTTATCGCACACGCTTAAAGCCTTTGTAAAGGAGGCGGATAAATGTATTCCAATTTGTTAATTTGTTCACGATACAGATGACCTTGATCGCACATCTTTCAAAAAATTTACTGTACATATGTATATTATGTAATGTACATAGTTTCAAAATAATTCATTTCCCCTACACATCCATTTTAGTACATATGTAGGCTATTTTTAGATGTTAATGGGTTAACCGAGAAAATCGTTATCCGAAACGGCTGCGCCCCCTTTATTTCGGTTAACCGGGGTTCTACTGTATTGAAATTCACCCGAGTAACATTGTTTGAATTGATCTTAAAATACATTTTTACACGGTCAGGTTTTTTTTAAACTTTACCGATAAGGTTTGCAAGGCAGTAAGTTTTGTTTACAAATTACTGATCAGTAAGTGATGTGGTACTGATCAGTAAGTGATGTGACTGGCCGGTAAGTGATGTGATTTGGAGGCGGTGAAAATTACATAAATATAAAATAAATGTACAATTTTTAAAGCTTTAACGATAACAAAACAACGATCATAGCTTACTTAAAAATGACAACTATTTTTTTTTAAATGTCAAAATAATTTTTAAATAATTCTAAACTTTAATTTATTATTGGGACGATCGTGCAAAAAATATAATAAGCATTGCGAGCATTAAGTGCTTCTAACTGGTATCGGATGTATTGGAAATCGAGACGAAGTCGAGATCAACAAACTAATCATCAACCGGTAAGGTGCACTTACTGCCCTTAATAATTATAACTATTTTCATTTAATTTTTGACATAATGTTCATTTATAACCTACGTTATTAAATCACTCATAATGGCATTCAAATTGGGGTACTAATTATATATTAGCGCACTGTCGTAGATAAAATTTATTATTGAAGTATTTAAAGAAATGTAAATATATATTTTTTATTTTGCTGTCACATATTCATACTGTTCGCAATCTGTTGGAATATGTGTGAATGTGTAAACTACCCCTAACCGTAGGGACTGACTACACTTATCGCTTGCAAAAATATCCACGCCCTCTACGTTTCTAATGCAAGTGAATCACCAAACACCTCTCACTGCATTCGCTACCTATCATATATCATTAATAATTGAATAACGCTAACACTAAAAACAGGTCAAAAAAGTAGGTAATGTAACGTTATGTACGAGATGTAGTATTAACCAGAGGACGACATAAATAAAGGATCTCACTTATGCTAGTTTGTTACGCTATCAGTTACTTGGATCTGTATGTCTATGTATGCTGAGGATTCGTTGCTTTGGATTCCGTGAGTGGTCTACTGCGCCGGTTTGGATGCAAGACTGACAATATTGCTTATTAATGCCGGGCTACAAGATGGCGATGGTGAGGCCCCAAGTCGCCTCGAAATAGCGACCACACAGAGATCACCACAACAAGGACGCCAGAATGAATCAAGCATTATAAATCCTACAATTTGTAAAAGTTTTGATCTACAAATCGCCTCTCTAATATCACAAGTGCTAAAGTTATCCCCACCACCAGTGACGTAGGGTTCGGTCAGCCTAATCCTACAAATAAAGAGTTTTTTGGCAAATTTTGAATTTGAGATAATAAAAAGAAAACATCCTAACTTCCATTTTGTGAATGTTAATAAATAAAAAAATATATATTGATGATTCTTCTTGCGAGAAACGGTTTAATTACTGTCCGGCATTCTTGAAAATAGATGTCGTTGTATGTAACTCATATTTGGACTATGGACTATGGTTGTTTTTTGCCAAAAACTCCTCAAAGGCTACACTGGGACGTATAGGGAAGGGATACAGATGTCCCAAAAAACGCGCTCTGTATGGCGATATCAAAAACTATAAGAGATACGTAGTCTGTTAGACAAAAGTTGCCCCATTAGGAGGCACGCATTTTAGAATTCTATCAAATGAGGCATTTGTTTTCGCTTTTTGTTACAAAGCGATAATTTGGTAGCATGCATGTTTCAAAATATTCGACTTGAGGCGTCATTATTTTGTCACAATTCAATTTATATATTTATTATATACATCTGTCATAATATTTTCTATTTTAATAGTATGAAACCCGAAAATTCACGAAATATAAAGCGAATGTAGAATTCTAAAGTGCATGCTATCAAGATTCGTAAAAGTAAAAAAAGCGTAGGTCACTAGATATAGAGAGAAATGTAAATTTTGCTGTTTTTAATTTTTGCGAATTTTGGTTTGTACATCATTGTTGGATTTCGAATTATGATGTCTGTTTAACTTTTAAGTAACACCATTGAAATAGTTATTTACATACCAAGTGCGGGAACGCTCGGTTCCCGAATAAGTGATTGGCGTCGCGAGATTGCGAGCGCTGCCATAAAATGATTCCACGAACCAAGTTTGTATAATATTTTTTGTACGAAAAGTTTACACTTGAGTTGCAGACAATATTTTTTTATATGACCTTAAATAAAATTCCTGAAACAAATTAGAAATTTGACACGCCAAATACCGAGTTCACATTTAACATATAATAGATCTGAAGTTGAATACTGCAGTTTTGTCAGTATTACCAACATGAATTTATAGAAACAACTAAATTTAGGTAAGACAATTTAAATGCTAAACGTGTATTGATGATGGTAGCTCTGTAATGTGTAAAAAATACTTTACATATTGTCTGCAGTGTGTAAAGTATCTACTTTACACATCGGAGTATAAAAAATAATTTTATTGTATACTGTGCCTATATATTCTCAGTGTATAATTGGACGCTAATCACAAGTACCCAAATCGCCTATTAAACTATAGATGTCTGTACAATTAAATCGAAAATTAATTGTTTATTATTTATTATTAACATAAATATAATTTTCAGAGTTAATAGTGCAGCCATTTAGTTTAATAAGTGATATAAATAAGTACTTGTGGTTAGAATACTTTTCATCCTGTCTCTAAGTCGCTGGTAGTGGAGATAACTTTAGCATTTCTGTCTCTAGTGAGGCATAAAATTTGTAGAATATATCATTTAGAAACAGTAGGATTAAAACGAATATCATGCTTCGGCTAGAATAATACTGTCACATATTGCCAATATTATGAACGTTATTGCAATGATCTCTCCGTTAACGCGGTTTTACACTCGTTTAACTACGCACTCTGAACTACAGTCTTTAAAAAATTTGAACTACGCAATATTCGAACGATTGTAGCGCATATAGAAGTCTTTAACCGCTTCACCAGTGTTAGTAGAGAGACTTGGTTGTTATGGCCCGGCGGGCGATATGATAAGTGTTCCTTACTGCTCATCAGCCATCATCATCGGGTCATCTGCTTCATCCTCATCGTCCCGCTGGCACGCGGACTCCAGGTGCTTGTTGAGGTAGCTCTTGAGCGCGAAGGACTTGTGGCATCGCGGACACTCGAAGTTCTTATCCGCGGAATGTGTTTGCATATGCGCGCGCAGGTTGGAACGGTCTGCGAAGGCCTTCCCACAGTGCGCGCAACCGTATGGTTTCTCGCCTGTATGCGAGCGAAGGTGACCTTGAAGAAGCCAAGGACGAGAGAACATCTTGCCACATACTCCACAACTGTGGGCTAGTTTGTGCGTTAGTACATGCATCGCCAAAGCAGGCATCGACACGTAAGCTTTGCCACACGTCATGCATTTTTTCGCGCTTTGAGAATCAAGAGATCTGTGAGTTTGTTTATGCCGGGATAGATTTGAAGATGTTGCGTATTGTTTCCCACATTCTGAACAAACATATTTACTTGTTTTCGATTTTGATTTATCTTCTTCACTGTCACCACCACTAGTTGGTTGTTCTTCTTCATCTTCTATAGGTTCTAACCTCAAAGTAATTTTCTTTTTGGTTGTTCGTTTCGATCTTCCATCCGTACCTTTTAACTTATCATAAGTATAATTTGCTGTCGATAATATTTCTGGTTTTTCTGTTTGCTGTAAATCTTGTTCTTGTTCTGGTTCTGGTATAGGGTTCGGGTTATTATTCTCTACGTCTGATGAACATTCCGAAACCGGAGGTGTTGGTAAATGTGTGATGACTGGTGTAGGGTGCGCAGTGGCGGTTGGTACCACATACAACACCTGAGGTTGATAACAAGGTATTGTAACAGGCAAAGGTGAAGCCGTGCGGTATGTAGGCGTTGCTGTATCCAAGCTTGTGGTGTTGCTAGGATACAGCTCTGGGTATACTGCTGTAGGCTGGTAGATGGTGACGACTCCAGGTGCCTGAAGAGGTGGTAATGATTGGGAAAGGGATAATAAGTCGTGGGCTGCTTCGGTTTCTTCGATGCTTCGTACCCGGAAGATGGGGATGTCGCCATCGCTGCTGCCGCTCACGTCTTGGGGGACCTCGCCAGGAGGTTCTAAAGGTGTGTCGGTGGAGGCTGGTGTGATGAATTCTTGGAGGTAACCTGGAACAAGAAAAACCAAGTTAGATATTTTTAATAAAAGTACTTAAATAAGTATGAAAATCGCAATTTATTTGTTGTTACGTTCTGGGACATCTTCCTTCGATTAGTTTAAAATATAGATTTTAAACTGAATATGTTATTCAAGTATTCCGCCATTTAATATTGGATTACATCGCCGTTATTAGTAATACTAGCTTTAATTCTATTACAGATTGTATCCTAACCCCTGAAAATTTTACAAGGTAGATTTTACTTTACGCACTGGATTTTTACGAAGCTATTTTTCATTCTGACAAAAGTTATAGAAGTTATGTCTGGACTAGAAAGATGACCCATAAAATGTCGGTCGAACTATTATCACCTGTCCTTGGGCCAACATTTTTTTAAGTTTTAAGTCTTTATTTAAAATAGTCGAAAGAATTTTGTAGAAATTTCTAACTATTTGTGTATGTGAACCGGCCGAGTTTGGGCTCGTAAATACATATTTCGAGAATAGTGTATAATGTAATTGTATATGTCTATATACGTTATTTGCGACAATTTTTTAACACCTGTATTTAATACCTTCTTATCCAATGTATATTTTTCCCAAGTATCTAATTGTTTCACTACTTTCAAGACTTTGAACGTATTCACTTAAAGAAGACATTATTAAAAAATCTGATGTGGCCCGCACAATACCTTCCGTCAATCCTGTGTATTATGTATAAATTCCTAGTAAAATTATTTCATGAACAAACTATGCAAATTGCACTTGACACTGACATCTTCTTCTTCTTCTTTAGCTTTTCCCATTCGTTAGGGGTCGCTATTTTTTATTTTCTTCTTCCACTCATTTCTGTTTTACGTGTCGTTCTCATTCAGTTCCTTTTCTTTCAAGTCTTCCATCTTGGTCTTCCTCTATTTCTTCAACCTTTTATTACTAATCTATTCATTCTTCTTCCAATATATTCTTCATCTCTACTCATGACTTGTTCAAACCAATGTAATCGTCTCTCTTGTATCTTTCTAGAAACTTGTAACACTACAGTTATTTCCTTACCGTATCTTTCCGTGTTTTTCCCAACATCTACTTCAACATTCTCATCTCTGCCACATTAATTTACTTTTTATTGATACTGACATCTGTCAATTTGAATTATATGAATATATTAGTAGTTTCCATGTTTAGCATAGCTGGTTGATTTATAAAATTTAATTTCTTTAAAATTCTTTAACTCTATATCTATTGAATATGAAGTATAAAATGCAATCAAATCGTATAGAGAATAATATATTCTTTAAGTTATAATAACGTTAAATGTCAATAAATCAAATTTAACTGTTAAATCTTCTAATGAGGCTACTTCCGGTTCAGCATTTATAACCAAAATCTAATCACTTGTTCTTCTGGATGTAAACTTTAGGAATACGAAAAAAATATAATTTTTGGAATCGTGGTATTGAAGTTATGCGATCGCACACGCACAGACACAAGGACACACACATGCATGCATACAGACATCATTGTAAAAATGGTAAACTCGTATTATAGGGACCCTAAAACATGCTTATTCACTAAAAACTCATCATTGAATTTTTTGATCAAAGACAATACCTTCCGTCACCTTTAGGTAATAAAAAAGGTAAATCATGCATTTGATTTTCATCAATTAAAACTAAAAATTATTTTCATAAGTTATACATATGACAATACAACTTTTTAATGAGTTTAAATATATAATGACTCACTTGATAAGGGATGCCACGGTTTAATTACCCTACGGTTCAAACGCAGTGGTAGCGGTAGCAGTACGATACCATATTTAACGGTGCCTTCTACCACCTCAACTATTACTATATGTATACTATGAATTAGCAAAAAAAAGTAAATTTGTACTAATTTTTCAAAGAATGACTGGGAAAGCCTCTCATTTGTACCACACCACGTCTGGTATTCTCATATTCATCTCCATATCATTCAGCGTTACAAATTCCAGTACATTATTCCCTCTCTAGTGTTAATGGACGCGCAACACCCTCTGTTTGCAATGTTTTTAATTATTTCGTCTTTGTCGCACCCCTGCGAATGTCTACCCCTAATTTCCCCCTCTTCTATGCTAATGGAGGAAGAGAAAAAGAAGGGAAAACACACTTATTATGCGCCATTAAAAAGTTTGTGCACCCAGCGTCTCCCTCGCCTTCGCGTCTTCAAACTGAGTTTCGTGCTCGTCTCCCTCTTCATGTTTCACTTGTACTTTCTATTCTATCATGTTTTTATATTCGTTTCACTTACGCTAAATAATTTGGGCTTTTGGGGCGGACGGAAATTTATTTTAAAAAGTGGTGTACCGGAGAAGTTTTGCATGTATTACGTTATTTATGAGAAGAGGTACAGTTGAACCGAAATAATGTATAGAACATATTTCAGTATTTGAGAAACAAATGAAAATACGAGGCTCATGATGAATTGTTTAGAATAAGAAAACTTATTACATCACGGCCCAGCGGAAAATCTGTTGTGGCCAGCATAATACCTTTTGCCATTTTTACTTCCTTGTACGTAAGTAAAGGAAGTATTGTAATCGCGAAAAATTTCGGTTTTCAGATTGACTAATTTCGTTGTGACGTCTGTACGTACGTATCTCGCATAACTAAAAAACGGTAAGCCGTAGAAAGTTGAAATTTTGTATTTAGGACTCCTATAACATCTAGTTGTGCACCTCCCTTTTTGGTTATTACACAATTTCCAGAAGTGGCACTTTACATGAAGACTATAATAGATTTTAATGAAAAACTGTTTTAAAATATAATCCAAAACTTTTCAAATTTGGTATACAAGACTTTTATGTCAATCGAAATAACATAATAGATTTTGGTTAAAATAGGCTAACCGGAAGTGGTACATTACTTGAAGTTCTTAACAGTTTTTCTTAAATAAAATGATTTTATTTTGATTTTAGAAATAAATGCTTCAAATAAAAGTTTTAGAGAATTAATTTCTGCGTCTAGCACATCAAGTATTATTAAATTAGCCCTTTGTACAAGCGAGATATGTAAATTTAAAAATTATATACTTTTTTGTTTTTGTAATAAAGCTTGCTATGGATTAGGACAAAAACATAAAAAAAATGTTCATGTCAAATTACGTTATACATACAATTTTATGATTCGTATAATAACAAATATTATATTTTTATTGTGAAATTAGTCATATTCATTGTTGTAATCAAATATTTCTTTGTTGTAATCAAAACTCTCTTTAAAAAGAACCGAGTTAGATTATGGTCGCTATATATCTTACTGTTTTGAAGTTAAAATTAATATTTTGTAATTTATTTATTAAAAAAATATGTATAGTTTAATAATCGTACAAGGAAGTCGTGTGGTGTCCACATCAGATTTTTATTTTCAGTTTGCATAGAGCGCAGGCAGTCATGTGTCTTTGTTGGTCTTGATAAGCAGATATGGGTGCCCGTGTCAGAATGGAAGCTAATAATAATGTACATAGGTGTCAGTATCATAATTTTTCAATCAAAACATCATGATTTTCTATCCATCAGAATATTTTGAAATTTTTAATGAAAAATTATGACATCTATGTAAATAACTACTAGCCGTCATTCTGACACGGATCCCCATATCGGTTTGCCAAGGCCAACAAAGTCACATGACTGCTCGTTACTTATAGGGCATAAGTAACGAATTTAATATTTCTTGTACACACAAATAATTGAAATTTTGTCTCGTCTTTCTATGAGAAATTTCGTCCTACTCTTCTAGTATGTTCAAAATTCATCAAATTCATTGCCGGTATTAGCGGTATTTCTTAAGGATATATGTAATATTAATATACCTATAATTTTAAATACATATTTAATTAATAGTACAATAAGATATATTAAATATATTCGTACCTCCCAGAAAAATCTTCCAGTAATATTAGTAAAACTACTGATTTTTGACACTGACATTATGCATTTTACAAACACTTAAATATCTCAACTGGTTTCCATGGAGTTGTTCGGGCAACTAGATGTATTACAACAGATTCTAAGTAGAATGCCGTATTCTACTTAGAATTCAAACTTCAAAATCGTTCCCAAAATCCTAAATTATAGGAGATATAATAAAAAAATTAAATGTATCAGATTGAGAATTTAATTATCTTTATTATTTGTAGTAACATAAATTTTCAAAAATATTAGATTTTTTTTTTAAAAAAAACTACCACTTATCCAATTGTTACCAAAACCTATTCAACTCTTCCAATTACTGTTAGATTGAGGAATCTATTGTTACACAGGTCTTTATTCTTACAGTATTTGCGAAATCGTACCTACAACATCCTAACACACACACACACAAACATGCACACACACACAGAAATCATCGTAAAAATGTTATAATCGGATTGAAGGGACCTTAAAATGTGCTTTTTGGATATATGATTTTTAGCATGAATCCAATACCTCTCTTAGCGAGAGGTAAAAAGAACCAGCTGTGAAAGCTAAAGTATTTACATATAACTTTTATTGAGGTTATCAATAGAATCAATTTTAACCGAATGTTTAACTGTAGATAGAACAACCGGGCCTAAACGGCGTACAAACTTCGCTGAGAATTAGAGCCTTAGTTACACAAAATCAATTTATTATTTACAGGCAGTAAAAGGCACCTGATTACTTTGCAAGGATTCTAAATTTCCGTTCAATTTAGCTTTCATTTCGTCACTCTTTGCATTTCTGCAGTGATCAAAGTTACTACTGAAATAATTTGTTCTACTTTTTTATTTATTGCCGACAAATACAAATTAACAAGCTTCAAAAATTATTTGCAGGAGAATAAATTTAAATTAATTCTGTTCTGGACATTTGTTGTCACATAAAATAACATTTCAATGTTTTCAGATTCCATTTTAGGTGTTTGTGCTTTAATTTAAAATGTATTGTCATTTTATTATTTGAATTAAAATGTATATTTTGTAGATTTTTATTTAATTAATTCGGAAATGTTCTGTATATTATTGAACAAAGCAAAGTTTTATTGTATAGGTGTATAATATAATATGATATTTGTCTACTACTTTACGCCGACTGGCATTAAAAGTATAATATTATCGACAGTTGTAATATAGTTTTACATTACTAATGGTAATGAAAATATGATTTTATTGTCTAGTAGGTAATTGCCAATAAAATTATTTCAATCTGTTGACAATGGAATAGTCAAACATTACTTAATTTTGTTAATTTATGTATAATTGTCTGAAATGAAATTTTATATAAAAGTACACATACGCCCGAATTTACCATTCCTTAATCATGAATTGATTCACAGATCAACGCTGATCCTAAATCAATCCAATTCACCATTAAAAATCAAGCTAATCTACTAATCAAAATCAATGATCAACTGATTCGTCATATTCCATGAATCAAGGACTGATCACAACTTTGAATCTTAATTTTGACATTTATAGCTATGTTAGGATTCTGGCTGTTGTACCCATGTGTAACTTTGCCTCATCCTTATTTTTTATCTTTATTTAGAATCGCATTGGTTTTATTATTTTTAACTATACATTTACACCTTTATTGGAATCAGTGTAATTTCTACCTATATCAAAAATATAATATTATTATAGGAAAATTATAAAATATATTTTATAAATAAATGACAAACTTACATAGTACCTTTTTAACGGAAAGTACAATTTCCACGAATAAAATACCATGACAGTTACATTAACTGTCAAAAACCAAAACAAAACTATGAATCAGTTGATCATGATTCCTTGATTCAGAAATCAAGTTGGTGAATTAGAACATAAGTTGATCTATAGATCAGCTTGATTGCTTAATCAACTGATTATTAATCAACGGACTAATGGTGAATTCGGCCGTTTAGTTATATATTTACCTTCCGTCACCTTTAGGTAAGGAAGGTATTGTCTTTGGTCAAAAATTCAATGATGAGGTTTTAGTGAATTAAGGTAGCATGTTTTAGGGTCCCTATAATACAATTTTACCATTTTTACGATGATGTCTTTATGTATGTGTGTGTGTGTGTGGGTATGGGTGTGGATATGGGTGTGTGTGTGTGTGTGTGTGTCTGTGTGTGTGTGACAAAAGTTTGCAGATGACATGAAAATCTATAAAACAGTTTCTTCTCTTCATGATGCGTTAGGTTTACAAGCAGATCTCGATAGTGATTTATTTTTTAACATAAACAAATTTTCTATTATTACTTTCAATCGGATAATCGGAAATGGCATTTTACTTGAAGCTCAAAATAGTTTCCTTCAAAAAATACTTGTTATTGTAAAAATTAAAGATAATTACATTTTCTACAGGTTTGCATTAATACTTTGTCTATAGATTTCATGGATAAATTTATAAAATAATCAATTTTATAAATTCCGGAGTCTATGTTTTAAAGATAAACACAATTTCTTAGTTACACAGTTCATATTTCAAATGTATGTAACTGACAAAAGTTATTGGAACAGGAACTTAATATGATATCCAGCATTAGTAAATATGTAGGTAAGTATATAAATAAACAAAATAAATAAATATATCATCACGGCATATTACCCATAGCTGGGTGTGCTAATCTGCTTTGTATACAGATTCCGGTAATGATGACGACATATTTGTACCGTGCGGGTGTTTACCAGGCGTCACCTCACGAGCATGGAGGTGCACCACAAGGGTCAATTTTGTGCCATTTAAAATTCGCCATATTTGGCGTTGATTGGAATCGAATTGGGTTCCCCAGATCGCGACCAGACACTCAGGCACGCGGCCACGAGACCCCAAAGGTATGTATTTAAATTAATAAAAAATAAATGGCGGGAGGTATTGTATTGACCACATCAGATTTTTCATTGTGTTTATGAGACTATTTTCAGTTGCACTATAAATTTCATGAAACCAGTTCACGTCTGAAAGGTCATTTGCTTTAAAAATAAAAATAAATATTGTAAATAGTTGGGTGGATGATTACACAATAGTGCTCCGTCACAAAGGCGAATAAATATGAAAGGAGTAAAAAAGCAAGAACGCCATGAATGTGTAACAACCCTCTATACATGAACATATACACACCGGCAACAGTTTCGCTTGAGAAATAGCTCGGAGACTGGATATTTGAATTAAAATGTTTAATGAAATGGCTTTATATGTGAATACAGGAGCGTAAACTAGTGCAATTAGTTCCGCAGAACGCCACAAAGGCAGCACTTGCGCACTTTCATGTCGTGCAATTTGCATTTATTTATAATAGTAAATAGCAACAAAAATATTCAACCGCGCTACTCACCATTGAATGCACAGGCGGTCAACCTTTCATGCCTTGCGAATATATGAATATTCCCTAAACAAGACACGGCTGTACTGCATACAAACTCTATGCAACCAAGAAAAGTGAATTTGTAACGTATACAAACTGGTTTAATGATTCAAATGTTCCTATGTGGATACTCAACTTTGCATTAATACAGAATTGAAAAAGAAGAATGAATCTTCAACACTCGAGGCAGGTTTCACCTTTCGTTTGTATAACGGGGTCATTTTGACCCAGGTTTCTATCATTATATAATAACTTTTTATAAATATCCAAATTTTCTATCATGTTTATACCTTTCGTCACCTATCCTTACCGGAAGGTATTGTCTTTGGTCAAAAAAATCGGTGAGTTTTCAATGAATAAGCACGTTGTACAATACGATTTTACTATTTTTACGATGATGTCTGTGTGTGACTATAATTTCGGCCGCGATATCTCCAATATTAGAATTCCAAAAATTACAATTTTTACGTATTCGTCTTCCTTACATTATATGCAGACTTGATTAGATTTTGGTTAGAATTTGTCAACCGGAAGTACCCTCATTTGAAGATTTTAACAGTTTTTCTTGAAAAAAACGCTGTTGAATATTATTTCTGACATTTAATGTTTTTATAAATATTAAATAATATGCTTATCTATACTAATTGATTGCATTTTATATTTCATTTTCAATGGATATAGAGTTCAAGAATTATAAAGAAATGACATTTTATAAATCAGTCAGCTATGCTATAACCATGGAAACAGCTACTATATTAAGAAAATGACAGATGTCAATGTCAATGAAAAGAAAATGAATGTGGCAGAGATGATGATGTTGAGATAGATGCTGGAAAATGGCTCGAGTGATAGAAGTTTATAGAAAGATACAAGAGAGACGAGTACATTGGTTTGAACATGTCATGAGGAAAGATGAAGAATATTTTGGAAGAAGAATGGATAACTTAGTAGGAGAAGGTAGAAGAAACAGCGGAAGACCAAAGATAAGATGGAAGGACTGTATTGCGGAAGACTTGAGAGAAAAGGAACTAAATCAGGACGATACGCAAAACAGAAATGACTAGAAGAAGAAAATAAAACATAGCGACCCTTAATGAATTGGAAAAGCTAGAGAAGAAGAAGATGTCAATGTGAAATACAATTTACAATCTTTTGCAAGAAAATTTATGTATGGAATTTATACATAATACGGAAGGTATTGTGCTGGCCACATGAGATTTTTTTTCTATCTATTTGTAAATAAGATAATCAGTCTTTCTGAAATTGATTTATTGATATTGATTTCAAAAGTGAAATCAATGTTAATTACTGAGAGTGAAGTTTGGTAGATACTTGGACTTGATTATGATACATTCATGATTAGATGTCGATTGTGATACACGAACTGAGATTAATTGCTCATTTGTACCTATATGCTAATGCAAGTTAGAGATATTGAGCAAGTAAATTAACAATGCAATGGAAGTACGACACGTATGTAGTGGATTATAAAGATGGCGCACACTTTTTCGAAATAAAACTGTCCTACGCAAATGTACTACAATTTTGTCAATTTTCCTATATAGGTATATTATTTATTTTCCTGTTAACAACTATCTACCTTCTTAGAAACGAGTCCGGTAGGTACGTTTAATAAATTTTACCTTAATAACGCATGACAGCAAACTTGTTCAAAATAAACTTGACGCTTTTGATTTAATAATAATTATTCTAAATAATTTTCTTTCAAAATAGTTGAGTATACAGAAAAAATTTATACGACACACGGCCGGTAGTTGCACTTCGGTCTCGCTGGTTCACGTCCATGTTTAAGCATGCTCGTGTATTGACAATCAAGACAAAAATATCTATTTACAGTTATATTTATTTAAGTATTAAGGTCAGTTAGTGTTGAGGTTGATTTTGGAGATCTAGACGAAGTCGTGATCTCCAATACATCCAAAACCTATTTTAAAAAAAATCTGTTGTGACCAGCACAATACCTCTCGCCACTTCGTTTTTGGTTGCATAAATATAGGGCGCGAGTAGTCATGTGACATTGTTGGCCTTGACAAGCAAATATGGAAGCCCGTATCATAGCTAGTAATTATGTACATAGATGTAATATATTTTTTCATTCTAAATTAAACTTAGTTAATTTGTCAGAGTGTGGAATTTACTTGTCGAGGTAAATAAACCGCATGGAATTGGAAAATCACTAAATTTAGAATGAAATATTATATTTGACATCTATGTATATTACTAACTATCATTGTGACACGGGCTCCCATATCTACTTGTCTAGGCCAAATGCCACATGACTGCTCGCGCCCTATTGTACTTAACATTTTTTATATACCTACACTCTACACCAAAAATTCTACTTACATCTATTCTTTATATTTAGATTTTTAAATTTTAAATTCATTCTATGAAGAATTTTTTTCACTACACTGACATTTATCTATCAGTTACAAATATTTATTTTTTCCTTATATTTCTTTATCTCTAAATCTATAAAAGATATAATAAAATATTTATCACATAGAGAATTTACTCTTCTTTAATACTAGTAAGAACAAAAATATCAAAAAATAATATTTAGAAGAATTTTTTTAAGAATCTGCTACTTCCGGTTGGCCAATTATTACCAAAACTTTTTCAGCTCTTGCCAGTAATATCCGGTTGAGAAATACGTAGTTAAACAGATATTAAGTACTGTAGTTTTTGAGAAATTGTCCTTCCAACCTCCTCACACATACATCCATACATTCACACACACAGAGACAGACATCATCGTAAAAATATTAAAATCAGATTGTAGAGACCTTATACGTGCTTAATAATTATTAAAATCTGGATATGCGTTTTTTACTATGAATCCAATACCTCTCTTAGCGAGAGGTAAAAATTGAATTGCATGTGAGATTTTATTGTTTTATTGTTTATGTATGGTATTTTCGAGAATCTATAAAATATATTTCAAACTAAAACATCTTTCTTTGAAAAATATTTACATATGAAAAAGTACTTGTTAAGTTCCTTAGGTATATACATATTTGATAAATTTAGTGAGAATGTTCGTATTTCTTGTGCAAAGAGTAGCCACCTTAGGCGTGGAACAAAACATTTAATGCGTTCCATCCTAATTGATCCATTTCTGCTAAGAAACCTTAATGTAACATCATTACCAGGGCCGGCGCTAACTCGATTAAGCCCTGGCAGTGGCGTAGGAAGTAGGGAGTAGGACACGGGCACAGACATAGCACCCTCGTGTCCAATCATGTCGTCGCCGGAAGTCTTCAGGAACACCGGAAGAGACGAGGGAGGGTAATTGCTACACGGAGTTACCTGATGGAGCAGAGCTGCTGCTGCCATCCACAACAAACTTACCAATTTAGGGCAAAAATTGGGTTTACAAGTAAATTATTAGGTTTGGATATGAAAGAATGTGAGTAATAAAGTGTCACAATTATACAAAAAGAAAAGAAGAACAAATAATACACTGTACAGGTGGAACGAATTCGAGTTCTTCATATGGAAAACTTTCTTATTATGCATGCTATAGAAAATTGATGTAGGTAGGTCTTTATGGACACTTTCAATAGGCACTACATAAATTTTCTATCGTCTTTTGTTTTTGAGCTATAGGCTAAAACTTGATTTTCGCTTGTTTTGAAAATACCTCATACGTCGCTTATTATGAGAAATAAAGAAAAAAAAATTACCTCCCGCTAAGGTATATGGATCGTGTTAAACATCGCATAAGATTTTGGTAAATCACCACGTTTCAAGGCCCCTAGAATCAATTTTTAACGATGATGTCTGTGTGTATGTGTGCATATATGTATGTGTGTGGGTGTGGATCCTGTTTACGCATTAACTCAAATACTATAATTCAGAAAGTTTTGAAACCATGTATTTCTACCTTATTCTAATTTAGAAAGAAACCATTAGATTTTGGGGGCAATCGGATAACCGGAAATGGCAGTTTACTTGAAGCTCAAGATAGTTTTTCTTTAAAAAATACCTTTAAATGTATTTTTTCTTAGTTTGTTATTATAAAAATTAAAGATTATTCCATTTTCCTATAAGTTTGCTTTAATACTTTTTCTATATATTTTATGGATAAATTTATAAAATAATATAAAAATTATATCTCGGAGCTTATGCTTTAAACACATCTCAATGGTTACATAGTTCAGCTCAAATGTATGTAACTGACAGATAAATGTCACTGTATGTCACTGTCAAAAAAATAATCATTTCAAATTAATAATAGTAACGTTTTAAAAGGAAAATTGTACATCATTAGTATATATGCAGGGTTGTATTTAAATAAAGAAACAAATAAATATATTATCACGTCATATTATCCATTGCTAGGTGAGCTAATCAGATTTATACACTCATTTCGGTAATGATGATGACATATTTGTATTGTGCGGGCGTTTACCACAATCGTTAATTTTATGCCATTTAAAATTCGAATTATTTGGCGTTGATCGGGATCGAAGCGGATTCCCCAGATTCGCAACCAGACACCAGGCACGCGGCATAGGTAAATAGCGGGAGGTATTGTGTTGGTCACATCCGATTTTTACCTTCCGTCACCTATAGGTAAGGAAGGTATTGTCTTTGGTCAAAAAAATCGGTGGTGAATTTCCATTGAATAAGCACGTTTTAGGGTCTTTACAATACGATTTTACTATTTTTACGATGATGTCTGTATGTGTGTGTGTGTGTTCGTATGTGCGTGTGTGTGTGTGTGTATGTGTGTATGTGTGTGTGTGTATGTGACCGTTTTTTCCTGCACGATATCTCCAATACTAGAATTCCAAAAATTACAATTCTTGCGTATTCCTCTTCCTTACAACCATATGCAGACTTGATTAGATTTTGGTTATAATTGGTCAACCGGTAGTACCCTCATTTGAAGATTTTAACAGTTTTTCTTGAAAAACTCAGTTAAATGTTATTATAACTTAAAGAATATATTATTGTCTATACGATTTGATTGCATTTTATATTTCATATTTAACAGATATAGGATTAAAGAATAATAAAGATAAAAAAATTCATATAAATTTCATAGTTCAGCCAGCTATGCTAACTTAACCATGGAAACTGCTAATTCAAATTGACAGATGTCAGTATCAATAAAATGTAAATCAATGACAGAATAAGGGAAGTAACTCTAGTGTTAGAAGTTTCTGGATATAAGAAAGACGATTACATTGGTTTGAACATGTCATGAGAAGCGATGAATATATTAATAGAAGGTGGAAGAAACATAGGAAGACCAAATATAAGATGAAAAGATTGTATTGCAGAAGACTTGAGAGAAAAGGAACTGAATGAGGAAGACACGCAAAACAAAAATGAGTGGAAGAAGAAAATAAAAAATAGCGACCCCCTAACGAATGGGAAAAACTAAAGAAGAAGAAGTAGATGTCAGTGTCAAGTGCAATTTGCATAGTTTGTTTATGAAATAACTTTACTGGAAATATAGCATCTTTTGCAAAAAAAAAATATGTATATGGCGCGTGCCTTTGGCAAGCAGATATGGGAACCCGTATCAAAATGACAGCAATTAAATATGTCCATAACTGACAAGTGTCATAATTTTTCATTCAAAATTTCATGATTTTCTTATTTCATGTGGTTTGTTTGTTATCAGGAGAATGGAATTCAGTTGCCGAGAAAGGGAATCATAAAATACCAAAAAATTAGAATCTTTTAGAAGAAAATTTATGTATGGAATTTGTACATAATACACAGGATTGACGGAAGGTATTGTGCTGGCCACAACAGATTTTTTATATAAGGAACTCGAATTTGTTCCATCCTGTACACGAAAAAGACCGCACAGTATACATTTCCTTTATAAAATTGCAAATTATGAAGAATACGCGATAAAATTTGAACTTTTAATTATATTTTTTGGCAGTTAAATTATTTTGAACTTAAATATTTCAATTAAAAAGTAACAGATTAAATAACAACTTTGATGAAACCATTTTTCTTCTTAACTTTTGTTGTAAAAACGTCTCTCTTCATAATTATCCCCCTTTCCTAACTTTCTCTCATTTTCATGCTCCGGGTCATTCGTGTTCCCGTGTCAAGGATTCCAGAGCGTTGGGGGATATTTATTGCGATGCCTTCCTGAGGCCTGACTTCCGTAGTACACATGCGAAGCGAGCGAGCTCAGCTCAAGGATCCTACCATACCATACCACCCGGATAGTGAGATACGAGACGTAGTCGTAGCGTTTGTGTTGCATGCATATACATACGTGGCTGATATATTGTGATAACTGCACGGTAGCACGGTTCAAGGTTACGATGGGGAGATATGATAGTAAATTTTAAGGGGTGTGCAGTGGATGTGCATATATAATGGTATATTTCATACAAGAGGGAATACAAATTGGTGAACTTGTAAGCTAATATACATATACGCATTTTGAAATGAAAACTGGATCTTTATAGCAAAGTATAGTACCTAAATTAAATACCTATGTGCAATTAATATTAATTTGTTTATCACAATCAGCATCTAATCATCAATGTATCATAATCATGTTCAAGTACCTATCAAACTTCAACATCTATAATTAACACTGACTTGAATTCTGAATCAATAATAAATTTTTGAAAGACTCGTTGTAATAATATCTTATTTACAAACATGGACATAACCACAAAACAAAAAAAATCTGATGTGGCCAGCACATAACCTCTCGCCGTATATTTTACCTGGCTCTATTCATAAAGCAAAGAATATTTTTAGAAATACAAATAATATATTCATATAAGTCTATAACGTATAAACTATGACTCAACATAAAACAATTTTCACATATACTTACAAAATCTATAAGATATTTTACCATAAATTATGTACAATAAATTACAAAGTAGAGTTTACTATATATACCTGCTGGTAACACGGATTTTCAATTCGAACAACGTTATTGTTTACTTTCTCTTCATATTCTTCTAGTAAAAAAAACATTAATTTTGGGCGGCTAAAATGTATAATCTGAATTGTGCATCTATTCTTACATATCTTCTTTTACATTTTATTTTTTCATACATGCTGTATCTAAATAACACTAATTCCCATTAATAAAGTGATGGATAGATTGCACTCCGATTATTTTCTTATAACGATGTGTAATTTTGTCAATATTTACAACTTACTTGAGAAGAATTTGATAGCTTTTTCGCAGTTCAATGTTACTCCAGCTACAGTGCTGGTGTGCATTGTCCCATAATGTTTAAAACAAATTTAAGTCCTTCAACTTAGACTTGTCACCTCCATAATAGTCACAGATCAAGAATTAAGAGATTCTCCAAGTACATTTTTCTTTCATTACCCATTATTTCGATGAGATACATTTTTTTCTGTATTTTACGTTGCAGAGTGGAGACCATTAATAGTATTTCTGAAGGGTATGTGTAATATACCTATAATTTTAAATATTTAACTATAAATACAATAAGAAATAATATAATGTATGTACTTCCCAAAAAAAATCTTCAGTAATGTCTCCGGATTTCTGACAGACATTTATCTCTCAGTTACAAACATTCAAATTTTCAACTATTTTTCATGGCATCCTTTCGGTTGTAAAATTAATTACAACAGATTATTTTATATATTATATTCCTTTTATCTCTAAATCTATAAAATATATATAAAAATATTTAAATGTATCAGAAAGAGAATTTATTTTTCTTTAATATTATCAAGAAAAATTTTCAAAAAATAATATTTAGAAGATTTTTTTTCAAGAATCTTCTACTTCCGGTTGTCCAATTATTACCAAAACCTTTTCAGATCTTCCCATGAATGTCCGATTGGGAAATACGTTGTTAAACAAATTTTAAGTCTTATAGTTTTTGAGTAACCGTCCTTCCAACATCCCACACACACACATCCACACACACACACACACACACACACACACACACACACACACACAGACATCATCGTAAAAATGTTAAAATCGGATTGTAGGGACCTTAAAACGTGCTTATTCAATAAAATCTGGATATGCGATTTTTAGCATGAATCCAATACCTCTCTTAGCGAGAGGTAAAAATCTGTTGTGGCCAGCACAATACCTCTCGCCATTTTCATTTTATGTTGCATAGGGCGCGAGCAGTTATGTAACTTTGGTGGCCTTGGCAAGCAGATATGGGGGGCCCGTGTCAGAATGAGAGCTAGTAATATACATAGGTGTCCAGTATCATAAGTTTTCATCCAAAACATTATGATTTTCCAAATCCATGTGGATTATTTTCCTGGACAATGGATGACAAATAAACATCAGACTATTTTGAAATTTTGAATGAAAAATTATGACATATGACAATTGTGACATCTATGTAAATAACTACTAGCCGTCATTCTGACACGGATCCTCATATCTGCTTGCTAAGGCCAACAAAGTCACATGACTGCTCGCGCCCTATACGTAACGAATTTAACATTTCTTGTATACACACAAATAATTGAAATTGTTTCTCTTCTTTCGTTCTATGAGAAATTTTATCCTACTATTCTAATATGTTCCAAATTCTTCAAATTCATTGACAGTATTAGCAGTATTTCTTAAGGATATATGTAATATTAACATACCTGTAATTTAAATACATATTAAATTAATAATACAATAATATATATTAAATGTACTCATACCTCCCAGAAAACTCTGACACTGACATTTTGCATTTATTTGTCAATTACAAAAATTTGAATATCGCAACTGTTCTTCGGGCAACGAGATTATTTTACAACAGATTATTCTATATTATTATATACTATATCTCCAAACCTATACGAGATATAATAAAAAATTTAAATGTGTCAGATTGAGTATTTAATTATCTTTAATATTTTCAAAAAATAATATTTAGAAATTTTTTTTTTAGAAACTACCACTTCCGGTTGTCCAATTGTTACCAGAACCTATTCAACTCTTCCCAATACTGTTAGATTGAGGAATCCGTAGTTATACAGGTCTTTAGTCTTATAGAATTTGAGAAATCGTGTCTCCAACAACCTCACACACACACACACATCCACACACACACACACACACACACACACACACACAGACATCATTGTAAAAATATTAAAATCGGATTCTATGGACCTTACATCGTGCTTATTCAATAAAATCTGGATATGCGATTTTTAGCATGAATCCATTACCTCTCTTAGCGAGAGGTAATAACTTTAATGTTTCACTTTTTGTTTCATAAATCGTTGAGAAAACATTGCTTTAGAAACCAGTATAACACAAAAAATATTTGTAACTTTAAATATTTCATTTTCCTATTTACGACCATATGAAATAATAGTTGCCCCAAAATATAAATGTAACAATTCACATGTAAAAATCAAAATTTGAACTTACTGTTCTGAAAAAAACCAAAAGGATCAACCAAAATTACGAGAACGATGCACACACATCCATACACTTCGAAATTAACTTCAAAACTAACAGCTTACAATATAAATTAATGCGGTAATGATTTATGTAATTATTTTGTATCAGAAAACAACCAGCTATTATATTATCAATGAACACAAATTAAATTAATAAGATAATAATGAATTACAAAATTTTATTTTTATTAAAGCATACCATGGCGATCTAAGCTGTGATTTATTTGTAAATCAAGTGCTCCAAATCTTGCTCAACTTTTTACATTACGTCACCTTTAGGTATTGGAAGGTATTGGTCTTTGGTCAAAAAATTCAATTATGAGTTTTTAGTAAATAACCACGTTTTAGGGTCCATATAATACGATTTTACCATTTTTACGATGATTTCTGTATGTATGTATGTGTGTCTGTGTGTATGTATGTCTGTATGTGTGTGTGTGTGTGTGTGTGTGTGTGTGTGCGTGTGTGTGTGTGTGTGTGTGTGTGTGTGTGTGTGTGTGTGTGTGTGTGTGTGTGACGAAGGTTTCGGATCGCATAATTTCAATACCACGATTCCAAAAATTATATTTTTTTGTTATTCCTCAAGTTTACATCCAAAAGAAGAGGTGATTAGATTTTGGTTATAATATGTCATCCGGAAGTACCCTCATTTGAAGATTTTAACAGTTAAATATCATTTATTGACATTTAACGTTATTATAACTTAAAGAATATATGATTCTCTATATGATTTGACTGCATTTTATATTTCATATTTAATAGATTTGCAGCGTTAATAATAAACAAGGGTTAAGTTCAGAATAGATTCTTTTTAACACAGGAATAGCTATTCCTAGTTTATCCCGAGTTTAACCCACACATATATAATAATAAACATGGAATAAGACTTAACTCTAGAATAAACCCCCCATAAACGTCATTTTAACACAGGGTTAAATGATATTCTCGGATTACCTAATCTGGGAATAGGAAATTATTTATTATTACCGCTGATAGAGTCAAAGAATTATAAAGATATTAAATTTCATAAATCAGCCAGCTATGCTAACCATGGAAACTGGTAATATATTTAGATAATTCAAATTGACAGATGCCAGCGTCAATGAAAAATAAATGAATGTGGCAGAGATGAGAATGTAGAGGTAGATGTTAGGGAAGACACGGTAAGGAATGAAAGAATAAGGGAAATAACTCTAGTGTTAATTTTTTTTAGAAAGATACAAGCGAGATGATTACATTGGTTTGAAAATGTCATGAGGAGAAATGAAGAATATATTGGATGAATGCTTAGTAATAGAAGGTTGAAGAAACAAAGGAAGACCAAAGATAAGATGGAATGACTGTATTGCGGAAGACTTGAGAGAAAAGGAACTGAATGAAAACTACACGCAAAACAGAAATGAGTGGACGAAGAAAATAAAAAATAGAGGCCCGTAACGAATGGGAAAAGCTAAAGAAGATGTCAGTGTCAAGTGCAATTTGCATAGTTTGTTTATGAAATAATTTTACTGGAAATTCAGAACTTTTTACAAGAAAATTTATTTATAGGATTTATCCATAATACACAGGATTAACGGAAGGTATTGTGTTGGCCACAACAGATTTTTTAGAAAATAAATTTAAAATGTATCTATGTATGTATCGCATTATCTATAATATTATGATGTAAAGTCTATCAAATAAAAGTATCTACTCGAAATAAAAGTAATTTGTAATATTTCATCTTGATTTGATATTCCGTATGAATTGTAAGTTGAGTATGAAAAGTGACATATGTAATGACGCAACAAGTAGAGCAACTAGTCAGCGCTCAAAGCAATAGTGCAGGAATGATACAGAGAGACCGAATGCGGCAGGATTTTATTGCTCTGGCACTGTAAAGGTATCACATTTACTGCCAGTCATATATCGACATCGCATACGACTCAAATCACGCGATCGATTCTACGACACCTGACCTCTATTGACACGAGAAGCAATAATAGTATTAGTAGTATCGTTAGTACAAAGTAAACTTTCTAATACATACGAGATATGTTTAGAGTGTTAAAAACTACACTATAAGTTATTTGAAGCTATATACATCTGTTATACTTGTAATTGTTTTATATCTAGGAAAGTAAACCGACTATCGCCATTTTTACCTTCCGTCACTTTTCGTCAAAAAATTCAATGATGAGTTTTTAGTGAATAAGCATGTTTTAGTGTCCCTATAATACGATTTTACCATTTTTACGATGATGTCTGTATGTATGTATGTATGTGGGTCTGTGTGTGACGAAAGTTTCGAATCGCATAACTTCAATACCACGATTCCAAAAATTATATTTTTTTCGTATTCCTCAAGTTTACATCCAGAAGAACAACTGATTAGATTTTGGTTATAATTGGTCAACCAGAAGTAGCCTCATTTGAAGATTTTAACATATTAACATTTAACGTAAATATAACTTAAAGAATATATTATTCTCTATATGATTTGATTGAATTTTATACTTCATATTCTATAGATGTAGAGTTGAAGAATTTTAAAGAAATTAAATTATAAATCAGCCAGCTATGCTAAACATGGAAACTACTAATATATTCATATAATTCAAATTGACAGATGTCAGTATAAATAAAAAGTAAATTAATGTGGCAGAGATGAGGATGTTGAAGTAGATGTTGGAAAGATACGGAAATATAGATAAGGAAATAACTCTAGTGTTACAAGTTTCTAGAAAGATACAAGAGAGATGATTACATTGGTTTGAAAATGTCATGAGGAGAAATGGAAAATATATTGGATGAAGAATTTATAGCTTAGTAATAGAAGGTTGAAGAAAGAGAGGAAGACCAAAAAATAAGATGGAAGGACTGTATTGTGATAAAAGGAACTGAATGAGAACGACACGTAAAACAAATGAGTGGAAGATGAAAATAAAAAATAGCGACTCCTAACGAATGGGAAAAGCTAAAGAAGAAGATATTAGTGTCAAGTGAAATTTGAATAGTTTGTTTATGAAATAATTTTACTGGAAATTTAGAATCTTTTGTAAGAAAATTTATGTATGGAATTTATACATATTACACAGGATTGGCGGAAGGTATTGTGGTGGCCACAAAAGATTTTTTGTTTTTGTTGAATGTACTAGTTGTTTATATTTTTATTTGAAATTTTATAATTTCAATCAATATTCTTTATATTTGTTGAAGTTCATGCAGGGATTTCGGCTGTGTCTTCAAACTTCAAAATTCCAGAATTTTGGCCTGAAGATCCTGAACTATGGTTCGCGCAGGTCGAATCAGCTTTTGCGATATATTTAATTGATAATGAAATTGAATAATTAAATTGCTATCCCATACCAATATATAAATATTATTAGAGTATATGCATATATAAATAATTGGCACAAAGATAAATTATTTTATTTGTTCGCAAATTTGTTAATTGCTCATAATATCGTATAATATGAAAATCAAATAATAAATTGAATAAATAAACAAAATTCCAATTAATTCTATGAAATCAGCCATAAAATTTAATATAATATAGTAGAGAAATAAATTTTCAATATCCCGGCCCGGCCCAGTAACAATTTGTATTTGGTGTAGGCCTGCATCAGTTTCATTTTGCCGGTGTGGTGCTTCTATTATTGCGCGCCAATTAAAATTGCAGTGCTTAATATTGGAGCCTTGATTAAAAGCGAATAAATTTAATTAAATTTAATTGATGATTCGCTAATAACATTACATGAAAATGCACAGCCCTGAATGCTATAATTTGTTATATTAAACTGGTTTCGCTAATTAAATAACCGATCGTCTTTTATACACACGTTCAGAATTTTTCCAAAATAATAGCTGTCAATAAAAATGATTCATGTAACAATACAATTTTGCAAAAGCATTTACCCTTTATTCATTATTATATTTTATATTATATTTTTTGCATACAATTGAAAAATTTGCATTTGGGAATTTTTAAGACTTCAAAACTAGTTCTGAATTTTTTTTCGGACATAGAGTGTGTAGAATAACTGTTGTGGCCAACACATGACCTCTCGTCATTTCCATTTTATGTTACATAAATAAATAAATATATCATCACGGTATATTACCCATTGCTGAGTGTTCCAATCTGCTTTGTAGGCAGAGATATCGGTAAATGATGAAATATTTGTACCGTGTGGGTGCTTACCAGGCGTCACCTCACGGGCACTCATTGCTGTCGTGGAAAGTGTACCACAGACGTCAATATTGCGCCATTAAAATTCGACGTAATTTTTGGCGCCGGTCGGGATCGAACCCGGGTCATAATTAACGAATTTAACACTCTTCTAATATATTCAAAATTCTTTATATTCACTGCAGGTATTAGCGGTATTTCTTAAGGATATATGTAATATTAATATATCTATAATTTTAAATATTTAATTAATAATACAATAAGAATTGTATATAGAAAAATACTTATATGGAAAGGAACTTATTATACATAATTTCAAATTAAAAATAACGTTTTAAAACGAAAATTGTAAAGAGAACAATAGTTATATGGAAAGGAATTTCATATATATACCAACACAATACCTCCCGCGATTTATTTTTTATTAATTTAAATACATACTTATGGAGTCTCGTTGTCGCGTGTATATATATATATATATATATATATATATATATATATATATATATATATATATATACATATATATATATACAGGGTGGAAACGAACTAATGTCATAAATTTAATGGTGAGTAGTATGACATGTGTAGATTACGAAACAGAAAGATTTTTTTAAAAATTCGCATATTTAAGGGTAGTTTTCATGAAAGTAACATTTTTGGTACCACTGGACCACTGGCAACGCATTTGCATTATTTTATCTATTACACAATTATTTTCGTTAAAAATGCTATTTACTTTAATTATTAAGAATAATATCTTATACAACTAATTTTGAATGTATTTTTGATAACCATATTTTTAATGAAATATGAATTAAACAGCAGTAAAAAAAAGTTTCCTTAAGAAAAGTTGAATTTTCGTTTTTCGAATTTTAAAAAAAGTCTTTCAGTTTCGTAATCTACACATGTCATACTACTCACCCTTAAATTTATGACATTAAGTTTGTTTCCACTCTGTATGTATATATATATATATATATATATATATATATATATATATATATATATACATGTAAGTGCGGGCGTTTACCAAGCGTCGCCTCATTGCGGGCGTGGAGAGTGCAACATAGGAGTCAACGAGACTCCATAGGTATGTATTTAAATTAATAAAAAATAAATCGCGGGAGGTATTGTGTTGGTCACATCAGATTTTTTATAACTTGGGTTCGGCGAATTTACGTGGTTTTTTGAAAGCGTAAAATTCGAAACGTATTGGTTTATCGGCAAATAAATATGGTCGATTCCAATACATCGGTTAAAAGACGATATTCGCGAAACGCAGGTTCCATGACTGAAGAAGATTGTGAACCGCTGGTATAGAGTGTAGTATTATATGTACACATTTCATCAGATAATGGTTTCGGTTTTCAGTAAAAGTTTTCTGTTTTTGTTGTCAGTTTCCTTTTTGTGAATTTTCTTCTGTGTTGGCAAAGTTTTCCCCTAAATGAATATTATTGTCATGGCTGTCACATCTTTCAAAACACTTATTCATTCTCCATCAAATTCCTCAACTTTCACTTTTAATCTCATTCTTTTCTCGGGGGTATACATCCGCGTTGTTTACGATAATTCGTCTTTGTGGCGAAAAAAGACAGAAAATAAGTAAGACAGCACAAAAACAAGCAGGCTTTGTGTCAGAGGCAATTCAAGCGTCGTCGTTGTTTTTAATAACACTGGCGCCATCTCTTTTCCACCAGCACAACTGGAGATTATCGTCAAATTGACGTGTGCTTGAGCTGTATCTACGTCGTAGTTGGCGTGGATGTTTTGTTGTTTTGCGAACGAGCGGCAGATAGTTGAAAGTTTTGTTTGGACATTGTTAAAAAGTTTGATAACTGCAAAGCCCGAGTGTTGAGTGCGATCACAGCGCTGTTGTTTTAGTGCTCTGACGACGGATTGGAATTACCGGTTTTAAGTAGTTGGCTTTGGTGGTTTTGTTTTGCTCTGTTTTGTTTGACTGTTTTTGTTTGCGGCTTGTTTATGAGATGCGATGAATGGATTGTATTGTACATAAAACTTGGGGAATTTTTAATGCTTTGTTGGACAGACCAGGTGATTATAAATTACACTTTAATTAATTTTAACTCCTGCTTCAATGCAACACTGTTTAACGATAATGATCGGGTACAATAATATAATTAACTGGACTAATATTTAACTATTCTTTATTCCCTTAACTCCAATATTAAATTAACGTTTCACACTGCTATTTAAAATACATAGGTACAGTATTTTTACCTCCCGCTACCCTTGGTAATGTGTCAAGGCGAGCAATAAAAATAAATACCTTTTTACAATCTTTTCTAAATTATAGTTTCAGAAATAATATTTCAACTTGTTATCTTTGTTAGTCAAAATTCTGTTATTTGTTGACAATAAAGCCTAGAAGTTATTGCAGCCTACGTGCAGGGCTGATATTTTGATATGGATGCCATATGATACCCTCTTCAACCCCTCAGAGATAATCCTCTCACGAAAGTAACGCTTTGTTTTAGGTAGTCGATCTTAGACACTCGTGTCGACGAGACATGTAGTCTAGGTTTTAGTTTCTAGCGCGGGCTAAACGCCTGCCTGCTGAGTTATAATGTAACTAGTTAGTTTGATTTAGTTATGTTTAGTTTAATTTTCAATAATAATAAGTATAATAGTTAATAATTGATTAGTGTTAGTGTAAATATGTGTAAATAAAGAAGTTAGTTTAGTAATATTAATAATGTTTGTATCCATAATGTAAGTCATCACCGGTCATCAAAGTTAAGTGTAAGTGTATGTGTGTCCGTCCTTCCGTAATCAAGGTGGTCGACCATCTAAGCAACCAGCAGTCAGTTAAACTGGTCATCGTTGGTAAAAGAACTAAGACCACCATCATGTTACAGTAAGGGATATATATATATATATATATATATATATATATATATATATATATATATATATATATTGTTTCTTTGGAAATTTATACCTATTTTTACCTTCCGTCACCTTTAGGTAAGGAAGGTATTGTCTGGTCAAAAAATTCAATGATGAGTTTTTAGTGAATAAGCATGTTTTAGGGTCCCTATAATACGATTTTACCATTTTTACGATGATGTCTGTATGTATGTGTGTCTGTGTGTGTGTGTGACAAAAGTTCCGGATCCCATAACTTCAATACCACGATTCCAAAAATTATATTTTTTTCGTATTCCTCAAGTTTACATCCAGAAGAACAAGTGATTACATTTTGGTTATAATTGGTGAACCGAAAGTACCCTCATTTGAAGATTTGACAGTTAAATTTGATTTATTGCATTTAACGTTATTATAACTTAAAGAATATATTATTCTCTATACGATTTGATTACATTTTATACTTCATATTCAATAGATACAGAGTTAATGAATTTTAAAGAAATTAAATTTTATAATTCAGCCAGCTATGGTAAACATGGAAATTATTAATATATTCATATAATTCAAATTGACAGATGTCAGTATCAATATAAATTAATGTGGCAGAGATGAGAATGTTGAAGTAGATGTTGGGAAAAACACGGAAACATACGGTAAGAAAATAACTCTAGTATTACAAGTTTCTAGAAAGATACAAGAAAGATGATTACATTGGTTTGAACATGTCATGAGGAGAAATGAAGAATTATATTGGAACAAGAATGAATAGTTTAGTAATAGGAAGTTGAAGAAACAGAGGAAGACCAAAGATAAGATGGAAGGACTGTATTGCGGAAGACTTGAGAGAAAAGGAACTGAATGATAACGACACGCAAAAATAGCGACCCCTAACGAATGGGAAAAGCTAAAGAAGAAGAAGATGTCAGTGTCAAGTGCAATTTGAATAGTTTTTTAATGAAATAATTTTACTGGAAATTTAGAATCTTTTGCAAGAAAAATTATGTATAGAATTTATACATTATACACAGGATTGACGGAAGGTATTGTGCTGGCCACAACAGATTTTTAAAGGAAATGTTAATGTATCATAATTAATTACACACATTTATGATACTCTGAAAGTCCCCAAGTATGGAGGGTGTCCTGCGAAGGGTTTAGAATTTATAACAGAAATAAAAGTACACGCTGACATGTACATAACAGAGTAGCAAGTTGGTATATGACTGGTTTTGCTGGAGTTTCGTGTAACCGTTTAGTGTCCATAAAATCTGCATATCACAAGAGCATTTGTAACGGATTCTCAGTCCATAAACGAAGAACAGCAATGAAAATTCTACTCCTTGTTTTATACAGACTTCACAAGTCACTTTATGTGCAGGTGGAATAGCAGGGCTTATCTTTACATTCGTACGACCATCAGTATCTTCATTATGGTAAGATCTTCATTTTTCATACGACAATCGTAAAGTATTTTTGTTTATTATACACCGTGATAGTGCATTGTTTTCGTAGGTGGAACTATAATACGCATATAAACTGAAGCGCTAAAAATCACATAAATTGTACGATTTCTTTTAACGATTTGTGGATCATGTTTCAGCGATTATTACCGCTCGGCAACGTAAGTAAGAGAGGTATTTGAATCATGTTAAAAATCGCTCGTCGAGGTGTTAGTGAATAAATACGGATAAGGTTTCCAAGCTAGTAGGTCAATTCTGTGTTTAGTACAAATTTCATACAAAAAGTTTCTTGTATAAAATTCTGTATTTCCAGTAAAATTATTTCATGAACTATGACTACAACACAACTTTGACAAGGCAAAGTAAATATAATTAGAAAATATAATAGTTGCTAATTATGGTATTTCTAGAAGTTTTTTGTTTTGTCATGATCAGAAATGGCACAATCGGTCAACAAAAACAAAAGCTACAGAGATTATTCTCGGGAATAGGCCATCTCTAGAGCTTTATTCTCATACGTAATATAACGAGTGATATGATTATCATCGATGATATTCTCGAGTGAAACCGAGTTGCTGCTTCGGTTTCACGAGTAAAATCTTCGATTATTAATCAAATCACAAGCTTATATTTAATGACAGAATATAATGATTTTTTGTAACACATTTTGTGTGCTGCTAATCTAACTTTTTATAAATAAATAAATAAAATAAATATTTCATCACGGCATATTACCCATTGCTGGGTGTGCCAATCTGCTTCATACGCAGATATCGGTAATGATGGAATATTTGTACCGTGCGGGCGCTTACCAGGCGTCACCTCACGGGCACTCATTGCTGGCGTGGAGAGTGCGCCACAGGGATCAATTTTGTGCCATTAAAATGCGATGTAATTTTTGGCGTCGGTCGGGATCAAACCCGGGTCCCCTAGATTCGCGACCAGACACTCAGGCACACGGCCACGAGATCCCATGGGGTCTAACTTTTTATATCTTTTTATATACATATTCATATTAAAATATGGTACTTACGAGTTTTATTTAATATATCGGATTTGAGTTAATGTTATTACTTACTTTTATACTCAAAATGAACTGTCAATGTCGTAAAAAAAGAAAACAAATCCCTTAGAAACGACTATAAATAAGGTGATAATTTCCTTGTTTTTTATCATCGGCGTGATAGACATGTAACTAGGGAGATTCTGAATGTTGATTGGTGGAAAACATAGCATGTGACTAATTAATTATATTTTTAGTATAATAATATCAGGATTGGTTCGTAATTAATTCATGAATAAAAAAATAATGAAAAGTTTAGCTTGATGGAGATTTGAACCCCAACCTTCAAAAATTCTTCCATTTCACAGGCAGTCATGCATCATTCAGCCACAATGACAATTGCAAATATTTTTATAATTTTCTTTAATTTATGCACTGATTATACAGTAATTAATATTACATAAAATACAGTAGGTAATGTACTATTATCATGTTCAATAGCATGGCTTAATTTTCTGCCGGACCCTTTTTATTTGCAAAAAATTGTTTTCCCATGTTTGTTAAACTCCTATGTCAAGGTTTGCTTGCTTGCTACGCGAAAAATTAACTACATCATACATTCTTATGTTATCTGTGGCTCTAATCTTACACGATTAAATTCTATTAAAGATTTAGATGTTACATTTACGTCAGCTAGTAAAAGTTTAGGTTTCATTCTTAGAATATGCAAAATGTTTAATGATGTTACAGCTATCAAATCCTTGTACTTTGCATTCGTTATTAGTAAATTAGAATATGCCAGTTTAATTTGATACCCATTTTATGCCATTCAAAGTGCTTATCTTAATCGTATTCATCGAAGGTTCCTGAAATATATGTCATTCAAGCTAGACAATATTTATCCTGATCGGAATGTTGACCTAAATTCCCTTCTTGAGCGCCATTCTTTACCATCCTTAAGTTCCAGGCGACAGATCTCCAGCGCACGTCTCCTATGGTTACTTCTCCACAACAACATTGATGCACCATATTTACTCTCTCGTGTACCATTTTATGTACCCAGGATTGCTTCAAGACATGATCGAACCTTCCATCTCCCTACTGCTCGTACTGATGTTTTGCAGTGCTCACCAATCCATTTGATGTGTCTCAATGCCGATTTAATTTACGAAGATGTATTTGTTTAAATTTACTTTTTTTGTACCTTTTGAACCTAATTCTATTTTGTATTATGTTCATATTATTATTATCGATATTGTTATTAATTATTATATTTTTACCCTATAAATGGAGTACTGTTGGGTAATAAAGTTATTATTATTATTATTATTATTATTATTATTATTATTATATATAGGAGCTGTATTGTCTAACAAGTTACCCCATAGTTTGAAATCATCATCCTCGAAATTGGTTTCAAAACATATTTAATTAAAAATTATTTCTATTCATTACAATAATTATTCATATTACTATATATTGTATTCTTATGTTGTGAATGATATAATTGATTCATCCATTATCATGTATTTTTTGTGTTCAATGGAATAAAAATACTATTATTATAACTATTTCTTATCCTTTTGCATGTTCTAGCGCTGAGATAACCATGTTCCCATGCTTCAGCTTTCAGAACGACCAGTCATTTATCGCCCTCTGTTTCATACCTCATTCCATCCTCAGCCATTATCCTCACGCTTCCCAAACATCATCCCAATAGCATTCACCATCCTGAATCCACATGTTGTAGTTATTAACCAGTTAAGCCTTCGGCATCTCTGTTGTATCCGCGTGTAAATATTTATGAGCGTCGGGACGGAGGCTGGTGACGCAATGACGCACCGACAACCAACCACCTCCCTGCCAACCCCTCGTGGGCGTGAGTCACCTGTAGCTCGGTTGCCTTTGATGTGCGTGTCGGATGTGCGAACCCAGACACAAGGACAGGGAGGACTGGGACTTTATAACTCATTGAATTAATAATGCTGCAAGTTTAGCCTGTAGGCTGGGAGTTTAACTTTGATATTGATTGTTAAACGAAACTCAGTTTGGGCAAGAAGTTTGCGATGGTGAATCATCGATACATGAGAATTAAATAGTCATGGGTGGAAATTACGTTGGGGGTTCGTGGGATTTTGTGAGCAATATTGTGCAAAAATTACTCGCACAAGGCATGATTGATATGCACATATAAACAGGGTGTTCCACGACTCGACCGACAAACTTTTACCATATATTCCCGGGGTCATTACGATCAAAAAATGTTATATGACCTATAGTTGAATTCCTCTTTGTTTCGGAGATATCGAAGAAAAAAAAAATGATAATTGAGTTAGCCTTGATGGATTTGTTTAACAAAAAAAAAAACAGTTTAATGACGTGTTTACTATCGTAGTTAATGCTGAATGATTTTTGTGCTGTCTTATTAATTTAAGCCATTATGCCGCATTTTACTAATGCAGAATATGCCGATATGGTTTTCGTGTATGGTTTTTGCCAAGAGTTGACTGACCGTATAGTTGAAGCTACTAATTCTCTAAAGAATGAATTGGCAGTAATTAACTGGCAACATTCTATGACTCGAAGGATAGCTGTATGTTTAGAAAATGGCGGTTCTCATTTTGAACAGTTGTTGTAATTTTGTGTTAATTAGCTATCCATTGATGAATAAATTTTCTTTTATCATTTTGTTTCTTAATTTCTTCGATATCTCCGAAACAAAGAGGAATTCATCTATAGGTCATATAACATTTTTTGATCGTAATGACCCCTGGAATATATGATAAAAGTTTGTCGCTCGAGTCGTGGAACACCCTGTATATATTTGATTCTAAAGATATGTTCCATGAAAAATAAAAATATTAATTATTTTTCGAAATTGAAATGTAAATTCACAGGTTATGGAAAACAAAAATTACACTATAATTTTATTACTTTCCGTCACCTTTAGGTAAGGAAGTTATTGTCTTTGGTCAAAAAAATCAATCATGAGTTTTTAGTGAATAAGCTTGTTTTAGGGTTTTACCATTTTTACGATGATGTCTGTATGTATTTATGTATGTGTGTGTCTGTCTCTGTTTGTGTGTGTGTGTGTGTGTGTGTGTGTGTGTGTGTGTGTGTGTGAGTGTGAGTGTGTGGGTTAGGACCGCAAACTTCAATACCACGATTCCAAACATTATAATTTTTTCGTATTCCTCAAGTTTACATCCAGAAGAATAAGTGATTAGATTTTGGTTATAATTGGTCAACCGGAAGTAGTCTCATTTGAAAATACAGACCTGTAGAAAATTGAATAATCTTTATCTTTTATAAAAACAAATTGCGAAAAATAACATTTTTTGAAGAAATCTATTTAGCATAAGGTAGAAATACTTGGTACAAAATTTTTCCGAATGATAATATTTGAGTTACAGTGTTCAGAAGATTCACACTCACACACACATACACACTTACAGACATCATCGTGAAATTTGTTAAAATTGGAATGTAGGGACCTTAAAACTGGTCATTTATCAAAATCTCGATATCCAATTTTTAGCACGATCCCTCTACCTCCCTTACTAAGGGTAGCGGGAGGTAAAAATGATCGATTAATTATTAAAGTCTACCTGTTATGGCTTACCAGGTTAATAATGTTTTTTATATTTTAACAATTTATTTTTTAGTAGGCTATGTATGAAAAGCAATTGAGTTTAAATTAAAATGAAATATTAATATTTTCTAATAACTTTATAAATAGTGTCCTATTTGATTTGCATCCTAAATAATTCAAATTAACAAACAGCAGTTTTGAAACATCCTGTATATTGCATATTACATTTTTGAAGGAAAATTTGCATTCTATTGGGAAAAAATATAAGAAAAAGTATATAGAAAAACTTTGAACAAAATACTGTTGAATATAATTTATATAGTGAACTAAAAGATAATTACCTCTCGCTAAGAGAGGTATTGGATTCATGCTAAAAATCGCATATCCAAATAAGCACGATTTAAGGTCCATAGAATCCGATTTTACCATTTTTACAATGATGTCTGTGTGTGTGTGTGTGTGTGTGTGTGGATGTGTGTGTGTGTGTGTGTGAGATTGTTGGAGACACGATTTCTCAAATTCTATAAGACTAAAGACCTATATAACTACGGATTCCTCAATCTAACAGTAATGGGAAGAGTTGAATAGGTTCTGGTAACAATTGGACAACCGGAAGTGGTAGTTTCTAAAAAAAAAATTTCTAAATATTATTTTTTGAAAATTTGTTACTACAAATATTAAAGATAATTAAATTCTCAATCTGACACATTTAAAGAAGAGAAACAATTTCAATTATTTGTGTGTTTACAAGAAATGTTAAATTCGTTACGTATAGGGCGCGAGCAGTCATGTGACATTGTTAGCCTTAGCAAGCAGATATGAGGATCCGTGTCAGAATGACGGCTAGTAGTTATTTACATAGATGTCATAATTTTTCATTCAAAATTTCAAAATATTCTGATGTTTGTTTGTCATCCATTGTCGAGGAAAATAATCCACATGGATTTGGAAAATCATAATGTTTTGGATGAAAACGTATGATACTTGACATCTATGTATATTACTAGCTCTCATTCTGACACGGGCCCCCATATCTGCTTGCCAAGGCCAACAAAGTTACATAACTGCTCGCGCCCTATGCAACATAAAATGAAAAAGGCGAGAGGTATTGTGCTGGCCACAACAGATTTTTTTTTATAGCATTGCAGCATGTTACATGTAAACGAGAAAATAAATATAAATTGTGAAAATTTATTCATTTTATGGAGTAGCTATTTAAAAATGCACGCCAGAAATTACGAAGATTAAAATACTATTTCACATTTTCATTATACATCCTTCACTCTATATTTTAACCATCCCCGCGTCAAACAAAACAAAAATAAAAGAAGACTCCTGTATCCTCTTGCGAATAAAGCATCGCAAAGATGTCCCCAAGGAGTCTGTTAGCAGAGAGCGTCAAGTCGATCGGCCAGAGCCACGCAAGTGTGCGTTCAGTTTCAGTACCGTGTCGCTTTACAGCGTTGGCGGCCATGTTGGAGCAACAAGTGCTGCCACCACCACAGCCCACAGCGTAGCGCGGCCTCTCTGCCTTCCTTGTAAAAAATAAAGAGGATTAAATATTTATTTTCGCTCGGTGTAAACCGGAAGTGGTTCGCACGTCCGACAGATATTTCCAAAATTGTGAACAGAGATAAATCTCCCCATAAATGGAGAAGTGGATGTTATATTTATGGAGGGAAGTACAAGTTGATGCCTCCAGGATATTATATATGAAAAGAAAGAAGACATCGTTCAGGAATTATGAAAATATTTGATACAAAATGCATGATCACAATAAATAAATTATGGTGATTTATATGTCACTCATTTCCTAGACGTATCTATCCGATTTTCATAAAATATCTATTTTAAATTTTTATATCTTACATTCAAATCTACTATTACACGTTGATAATTTTATAATCAGCTTCGTAAACGACTTGCCTTATTGTTTTTGTGGAACGTACAGTGGTACACAGAAAAAATCTGTTGTGGCAGGCACAATACCTCTCGCCACTTCCGTTTTTGGTTACATAACTATAGGGCGCAAGCAGTGATGTGACATTGTTGGCCTTGACAAGCAGATATAGGGCCCGTGCCAGAATAAAAATTAGTAATTATGTACATAGATGTCAAATGTCAGAATTTTTCGTTAAAAAATTCAAGATTTTCTAAATTCACGTAGTTAATTTGTCACCAGAAGTGTGGAATTGACTTTTCGAGGATAATATACCACATGGAATTGGAAAATCACTAAATTTATAATGAAAAATTATGATATTTGACATCTATGTACATAATTACTAGCTATCATTCTGACACGAGCCCCTATATCTGCTTGGCAAGGCCAACAAAGTCACATGACTGCTCGCGCCCTATTGTATTTAACATTTTTTGTATACCTATACTCTACACGAAAAATTCTACTAATATCTATTCTTTATATTGAGTTTTTTTAAAATTTAAATTCATTCTATGAAGAAATATTGTCCTACTCTTCTAATTTTTCGAGATGTTTCCAATTCATTGTCGGGATTAAGAGTATTTCTGAAGAGTATGTGTAATATACTTATAATTTTAAATATTTAACTATTAATACAATAAGAAATAATATATGTATGTACTTCCAAGAAAAAGTCTTTCATAATGTCTCTGGATTTCTGACACTGATATTTATATGTCATTTACAAACATTTTAATTTTTTAATTATTACAACATATTATTTTATATATTATACTCTTTTATCTCTAAATCAGTAAAATATATAAAAAATGTTTAAATGTATCGGATAGAGAATATAATCTTTAATTTTTGCAAGAACAAAAATTTTCAAAAATAATTAGAAGATTTTTTTTTAAGAATCTGCTACTTCCGATTGTCCAATTGTCCGATTAGTTAAACAGCCATAGTTTTTGAGAAATCGTCCTTACAACATCCACACACACACGCACACACACACACACACACACACACACACACACACACACGCACACACGCAGACTTTATCGTAATAATGTTAAAATCGGATTGTAGGGACTTTCACATGCTTATTCATTAAAATCTGGATATGCAATTTTTAGCATGATTCCAATATCTGTTTTAGCGAGAGGTAATGATGACGTTGCAAAAAATTATGGAAGAATATCCAGGAAAGAGCTACTAAGCTACTGAAAGAAACTGGATCGATTTTCAGCAAATCTAGGAGTGGAAGGTATTTCATGCATGTTATAAATCTGAATTTTATATTACTTTTGTTTTTATAATCAGATGAATTATACTATAATTTAAATAATTACTTACATACTACGGCAATTTTTAATGGTCGAAATTACAGGACGTAGAATTAAAGTAGGCGATAAACTTACCTGAAAAGAAAAGAAAATATATTAGTATACTAACCAAAGCAATTGGTATTACAAAATTAAAAAATCTGTTGTGGCCAGCACAATACCTTCCGTCATTCCCGTGTATAATGTATAAATTCCATAATTTTTCTTACAAAATATTCTAAATTTCCAGTAAAATTATTTCATAAACAAACTATTCAAATTGCACTTGACACTGGCATCTTCTTAAGCTTTTCCCATTCGTTAGGGGTCGCTATTTTTGCATGTCGTTCTCATTCAGTTCCTTTTCTCTCAAATCTTCCGCAATACAGTCCTTCCATCTTATCTTCGATCTTCCTCTGTTTCTTTAACGTCCTTTTACTAAACTATTCATTCTTGTTCCAATATAATTCTTCATTTCTCCTCATGACATGCTCAAACCAATGTAATCGTCTTTCTTGTATCTTTCTAAAAACTTGTAACACTAGAGTTATTTTCTTACCGTATCTTTCCGTGTATTCCCCAATATCTACTTCAACATCCTCATATTTGCCACATTAATTTACTTTTTATTGATACTGACATCTGTCAATTTGAATTATATGAATATATTACTAGTTCCCAAGTTTGGCATAGCTGGCTGAATTATAAAATTTAATTTTTTTAAAATTCTTTAACTCTGTATCTATTGAATATAAAGTATAAATTGTAATTAAATCGTATAGAGAATAATATATTCTTTAAGTTATAATAACGTTAAATGTCAATAAATCAAATTTAACTGTTAAATCTTCAAATGAGACTACTTCCGGTTGACCAATTATAACCAAAATCTAATCAGTTGTTCTTCTGGATGTAAACTTGAGGAATACGAAAAAAATATAATTTTTGGAATCGTGGTATTGAAGTTATGGAATCCGGAACTTTTGTCACACACAGACAAACAGACACACAGACACACATACACACAGACATCATCGTAAAAATGGTAAAATCGTATTATATGGACCCTAAAACGTGCTTATTCAGTAAAAACTCATGATTGAATTTTTTGACCAAAGACAATACCTTCCTTACCTAAAGGTGACGGAAGGTAATAATAAATCCTGAATTCAGCGGCCAACATTTTAATGACACCACGTATATATTTTATAATATAAACTATACCTATATTAATATTACAAATTATTGATATTTTAATATTTAAGCACAAAAAGACCATTTTTATATGCCATTAATAAAATTTACTAGAAAATTGTATGAAAAATGAAATCACAAACACTGTACATATTTTTACATATAATTACCAACAGTAGCTTTGATGTCTGATAATGAAATTGCGTGTTCATTATTATAAAAAAGTAAATTTATAAAACATCCATATACTGATTGCAAAAGCCACACACGACATCAAAAATTTAATAAAGAATATTTGACGTTTTGTAATAAATCACAAAGTGAACTGTAAACAACATCCATCAATGATATATGATACGTTATGAACAATATCTGCACAGAATGCTAAAATAGCACATTTTTCAAAATTAGAATGGAGCGATTCAGCATAAATAAAACATAAATTATTGGGAAAATTTATCATAGATAGCGCAGATTACTAAACCAAAATGATTTTTCTGTAAAAATGGATAATTTTAAAAAAAATGTTATATATTAGTAAAAACAGAAACACGGTATCAAATAAATATATCATCACGGCATATTACCCATTGCTGGGTGTGCTAGTCTGCTTTGTACAGTAAAATTATTTAGATGTCCGATTAATAAGGTTATTTGTACCATGAACGAATTAACAAATTGGCATACATTTATCTCTCTTCATTGCAGTCTATAAGCGTGTGCGATAAGGATGGATATAACACGTTTGTCTTTCAAAATTTCATATTGTTTCGACTAAGTTAGGACATTCCACTTAAAACGATGCTCGTTGTTGATAATACTTTCGACATAACGTAAGTTTATTTATTAATCTAGATACATTACCTTGATTTATAGCCGTACGAATAACGTTATTTTTTGTCAGTATCACTGACATTGTGTCAGTATCTTATTTTTCACATATTTGGTTTTACATTTGCTAATAAACTTACCAGTTGATTTATTTTTGAAATTTGAATGCTTTTATTGCAACATATATTTTTATAATAATAAAATAACAGTAGTATATTATGTACCCTCATAAAAACGAAGCAAATGACACTACTGAATTTGACAGAATGGGCGGAGCAAAAATCTGAATTCATACAATTCGTAGATAACCTTGATCGGACATCTTTCAAAAATTTTACTGTACGAGGTCTGGCTATTAAATAACGAGACTGCTTATGAAAAAGAGTTTTATTTTAAAAATTATTTTATAATCGAATGCTCCCCTTCAATGTACTCCCCTCCCCTCGCCACACACCATTCGTTTTTTCCATTGGTCAAAGCAGTGTTGGAAGTCTTCTTTTGTAAGAGCGTTTAGGAGCTCCGCCGATTTTCGCTTCACCTCTTCCATCGACTCGAACCGGGTTCCTTTTAAAGCAGACTTGATCTTCGGAAACAGAAAAAATTCACAGGGTGCTAAATCAGGGGAGTACGGCGCGTGTTCGAGCACTGGAATGCCTCTAGCGGCTAAATAACTCTTCACAGACAGCGCGTTATGGGCGGGGACGTTGTCCTGGTGGAAAATCCACGACTTGTTTGTCCACAACTCCGGCCGTTTCTTACGAACTCGTTCTCGCAGTGTTGCCCAAACTTTCAAATAGTAAGTTTGGTTTACAGTTTGACCCTCGGGAACCCATTCAGTCATCACGAAGCCGTTGATGTCGAAAAAAACGATTAGCATGGCTTTAAATCTTCGGTGCTCTCTCGGCCTTCAGAAAACCGTTTATACCATTGGAAAACACGCACACGAGATAGATAATTCTCACCATAGGCCTCTTTCAACAACTTATAGCACTCAGTCGGAGTTTTTTTTAATTTAACGAGAAATATCACATTGATCCGTTTCTCGTGTTTTTTGTCACACATTGTTATCGGCACGAGAAAAAAACACGTTCGTTTCTAACCTCTATAGAAAAAATACTACTACAGCGACGAAAACGTGTTTTCGTACCGGAATAGTAGACACTTCCAGCTATCGAACGCTGCATTCGTTTCCTCCTCTGCCCCTCTAGGATGCCTTCTGCGCACGTAGTTTCGTTATTTAATAGCCATAACTCGTATTTTTATGTATGGCATTTCTTTATTTGGTTTTACTGAACCAAATACATCCACTCCAGTTTCCTCCTGAATAGCTTTCAACGATCCGTAAATCAGAGCCCGAACAGAGAGTTCCTTTAGAAGGGTGATCCTTTTACTATTCACTGACGGCAATTGCCAATAACCAAGTAATTAAATTTGTTCGTTTCGGTCTTACAGCAAGCAGTAAAAACGTGGCATCAAAAATTTTGCAGCTTGCAACAACTCTAAATACAAAAAATCTGTTGTGCCCAGCACAATACCTCTCGCCACTTCCTTTTTTTGGTTACATAACTATAGGGCGCGAACAGTCATGTTACATTATTATAGGCCTTGACAAGCAGATGTGGAGGCCCTTTTCAGAATGATAATTAGTAATTATGTACATAGATGTCAAATGTCAGAATTTTTCATTAAAAATTTCAAGATTTTCTAAATTCACGTAGTTAATTTGTCACCAGGAGTGTGGAATTTACTTGTCAAGGAAAATAAACCACATGGAATTGGAAAATCACTAAATTTAGAATGAGAAATTATGATATTTGACATCTATATACATAAATAATAGCTATCATTCTGACATGGGCCCTCATATCTGCTTATCGAGGCCAACAAAGTCACGTGACTGCTCGCGCCCTAATGTAGGTATTTAACATTTCTTGTATACCTCCACTCTTCACCAAATATTCTACTTATATCTATTCCACATATTTAGATTTTTAAATTTAAATTCATTGTATGAAGAAATTTTGTCCTACTCTTCTAATTTTTCGAGATGTTTCCAATTCATTGTAGGAAGTAACAGTATTTATGAAGGGTATGTGTAATATACCTATAATATTAAATGTTTAACTATTAATACGTTAAGAAATAATATAATGTATGGACTTCCCAGAAAAAGTCTTTAGTAATATCTCCGGATTTCTGACACTGACATTTATCTGTCAGTTGCAAACAATTTAAATTTTCAACTATTTTCCATGGCATTCTTTCGGGTGTAAAATTTATTATAACAGATTATTTTATATATTATATTTCTTTTAGGTATCTCTAAATCTATAGAATATATAATAAAATATTTAAATTATCAGATAGAGAATTTAATTTTCTTTAATATTACCAAGAAAAATTTCCAAAAAATAATATTTAGAAGATATTTTTTCAAGAATCTTCTACTTCCGGTTGTCCAATTGTTACCAAAACCTTTTCAGATCTTCCCATGAATGTCCGATTGGGAAATACGTAGTTAAACACATATAAAGTTTTATAGTTTTTGAGTAATCGTTCTTCCAACATCCCACATACGTACACACACATATACATCCACACACACATCCACACACACATCCACACACACACACACACACACACACACACACACACACACACACAGACATCATCGTAAAAATGTTAAAATCGGATTGTAGGGACCTTAAAACGTGCTTATTCAATAAAATCTGGATATGCGATTTTTAGCATGAATCCAATACCTCTGTTAGCGAGAGGTAAAAATAGAAGAGTAAATTGTGAAAAAAGCAGTGCAATTTTTATCTAGGTATCCTATCTATTTTAATACTGAAAATAATGTGTGTTTTGACATCGTAACATCTACCCTGGTTATTTATTTCCTGGTCATAAATAATATCAGAGTATTGATTTAAAATTTTTCAGTAGCTGCCACCTCTGGCATTCAACCTATAATTTCCGGCGAATTTGAAAATTTTATTTCTTCAGAAATGTCGAGCCACACCTCACTACCCTAACCTGTAATTTTGTCACTCGCATACATATTTTATTAGTTTCCGGTACCGTTATCAAATATTTTCATACGAAATATACACGACATTTAGAAGTTGTCAATAAAGGCAAATGTCACCGTTTTCTTTAAGAAATAAAAACGGGATATATACAAAACTATAGAATTATACATAATAAAATTTGTGAATTATAATTAGCACGATTGTTTAATAGGAAATATTATTTCTATTGATCGTTTACGGGTTTTCTTAATATATAGGGTGTTAATGAATACGTGTTATAAATTTATAGGGCATGTAGGGGATGCAAAATAAAATAGAGTGCGTTTAAAGTAATGCTGTGAGGATCCGATTCTAAATCGACATATTACCCATTGCTGGGGGTGCCAATCTGCTTTGTATACAGATTTTGATACCGATGATATATTTGTATCGTTCGGGCATTTACCAGGTGTCACCTCACGAGCACTTATTGCTGGCGTGGAGAGTGCACCACAGTAGTCATTTTTGTGCCATTTAAAATCGAAATATTTGGCGTCGGTCGGGATTAAACCGGGTATTTAAATTTAATTTTAAGTATTTACATGAATAAAAATTGAATTAAATGGGAGGTATTGTGTTGACCACATCAGATTTTTAATACTACAAATTGACTCAAAATTAAACGAACTTTCATTTAAAATAAAAAAAATTAAAGTGGTGGATCCGTTTATCGATTCCACGCAGCAATCTGTGCTAAGGGTATTATCTCTCACGTGTCTGTTTCCACGTGTCAAGCACTAGGCGTGCATGTGCATATTCCTGAAGTCCGCAGGCTTCAAACTTGTGAGACGACACAAGCCTGCCAAGCCTTATCGATTGGTGAGTTTGTGTCGGCAACGCAACGTTACGCGGCTGTCTGCACAGGCGGGATTAACAACTGACTAATGCATATCCATGGATTGCTAGATGGGATTTAGACTGCCGATAGTTTGGGGAGTGAAATGGGAAGAAAAATCTTCCTTTATATCTGTGTTTCTTAATCTGTGTAGCACCGGGGCAACTTTGATTGTTTTTAAATAAATATCACTCGGACACCTCCAATAAGCGGTCACCTCTATAACTGGCATTTTTATATTAAGTTTCATAATAAACATATATGTATTAAGAGGACACGCTATTAAACGGACACGGGCACTAATTTAAATAAGCACGTTTTAAGGTACGTACAATCCGATTACTACATTTTTACGATGATGTCTGTGTGTGTGTGTGTGTGACTAAAGACCTGTGTAACTACGGATTCCTCAATCTAACAATAATGGGAAGAGTTGAATAGGTTCTGGTAACAATAGGATAACCAGAAGTAAAAGTATTTTAATAAAAATCATCTAAATATTATTATTTTGAAAATTTAAGTTATTACAAATATTAAATAATAAACTTCTCTATCCGACACATTTAAACTTTTTATTATATCTTCTATAGATTTAAAGATATAGAGATATAATCTATAAAATAATCTGTTGTAGTAAATCTCACAGTCCAAACATCTCCATGGTAAGCAGTTGAGTAATTAAAATGTCTGTAATCGACAGATAAATGTCGCTAATGTCAGTGTCAAAAATTCATAGATTGTCCTGAAGTCTTTTTCAGGGAACAATATTTAATATTTCTTATTGTATTATTAATTACATATTTAAAATTATAGGTATATTACATACACCCTTCAGAAATACTGCCAATCCCGTCAATGAATTGGAAGAACGTCGAACATTTAGAAGAGTTGGAGAAAACTTGCTCATAGAATGAATTTAACATTATAGAAAATATCCAAATAATAATATTAGATGTAATTTGAATTTTTTGTGTGTACAAGAAATGTTAACTAATATATCCTACAATGGAAAGGGTGAGAGATATTGTGATGGCCACAACAGATTTTTTAAATAGCATTCGTTAAAAACCTTTTCCGGTTTAAATTAAAATGTAAATATATACAAAATAATAAAACTCCTTAAAAATTACATATAATATATTGATGCGGTAGATAGAAATGTAAAATAAAATAAATATAATACTTTTCTGGTACAGTAGGTAATCTAAAAAAGCTTTGTATAATTGTGAATTGTTTTTTACCTCTCGCTAAGAGAGGTATTGCATTCATGCTAAAAATCACATATCCATATTTTATTGAATAAGCACGTTTTAAGGTCCCTACAATCCGATTTTAACATTTTTACGATGATGTCTGTGTGTGTGTGTGTGTGTGTGTGTGTGTGTGTGTGTGTGTGTGTGGATGTATGTGTGTGTGTATGTATGTAGGATGTTGGAAGGACGATTATTCAAAAACTATAAGACTTAAAAATTGTTTAATTACGTATTTTCCAAACGGACATTCATGGGAAGATCTGAAAAGGTTTTGGTAACAATTGGACAACCGGAAGTAGAAGATTCTTGAAAAAAAAACTTCTAAATAATATTTTTTGAAAATTTTTCTTGGTAATATTAAAGAAAATTAAATTCTCTATCTGATACATTTAAATATTTTATTATATATTCTATGGATTTAGAGATAAAAGAAATATAATAAATAAAATAACGTTATAATAAATTTTACAGCCGAAAGGATGCCATGGAAAATAGTTGACCAGTTGAACTGTTTGTAACTGACAGATAAATGTCAGTGTCAGAAATTCATAGATATTACTAAAGAGTTTTTCTGGGAAGTACATATACATTATATTATTTCTTAATGTATTAGTAGTTAAATATTTAAGATTATAGGTCTATTACATATATCCTTCAAAAATACAGTCAATCCTGACAATGAATTGGAAACATTTCGAAAAATTAGAAGAGGACAAAATTTCTTCATATAATGAATTTAAAATTAAACAATCTAAATATAAGGAATAGATATATGTAAGTACAATTTTTGGTGTAGAATGTAGGTATACAAGAAATGTTAAATACAATAGGGCGCCTTGACAAGCAGATATGGGGACTCATGTCAGAATGATAGCTAGTAATTATGTATATAGATGTATCATAATTTCTCATTTTAAATTTAGTGATTTTCCAATTCCATATGGTTTATTTTCCTCGACAAGTAAATTCCACACTCCTGGTGACAAATTAACTACGTGTATTTAGAAAATCTTGAAATTCTGAATGAAACATACTGACTAATTATCATTCTGAAACGGGCCCCCACATCTGCTTGTCAAGGCCAACAATGTAACATGACTGTTCGCGCCCTATACTTATGTAACCAAAAAAGGAAGTGGCGAGAGGTATTGTGCTGGCCACAACAGATTTTTCTTTATTATTATTTGGACTACCTTTTATACAACAATATATACCACCCGACCATAGAGTTAAGAATATTTACTAGAGGGAGCGTAAGCCTGAAACCTTGAAGCCGTGTGCCATCTTGTACAGCCCCATTTCTGATTCGTTGTTTGCTTTTGCTTGCGTTAACGGGTGCTATTTCAAATTTGTTCTTTAATTTTTTTGTCAGTGTGCTCAGTGTTGGGCTGCATTAATCGTACTGGGAGGAAATCAGCTGCACAGAAAGTTATTGAAAGAAAAATAAAAATAACCTCTCATGCGTAAGTATTTTAAATATATTCATAATATAGTGTTCTTTCGAAATAAGTACTTTCCTTGTTATTTTTCAATTTTTGTATTAAGATTTCCGAAAAACTTAGAAAAAAAATGTTTGGTTAAAAGCGATACGAAGAATTGGATGGAATCCGTCAAGAGGATGTGGTTAGGCATTTGAAAAAAGTTATTCATTGCGAAGAATGTGTTGAAGCACTGGAAGAAAATGAACGTAGTGGCCATGTAAGCAGTAATAATACATCTCTAATAAATGTTAAAAATAAAGGTGGACTTTTGTATCCTTCGCCATGTGTACGATATATTTGTAAAATTACTGAAAAAATTATGATAAGCTTTATTAGAAAGTGGTGGAATTCACTTGAAGAAAAAGTTTTCTATTCTGTTCTTAGTTACATCAGTGTTATATTATTATCAAAATAAAAATATTTTTGAAAATCCAATGGAAAATCATATTATTTATTTGATTAAACCTATTTCAGAAATAATATATTTCCATACGACTATACTACATTGCAAAAAATCTGATGTGGCCAGCACATAACCTCTCGCCGTATATTTTACCTGGCTGTATGCATAAAGCAAAGACTATTTTTATAAATACAAATAATATATTCATATAAATCTATGACGTATAAACTTCTTTATTATTCAATAATAGCATGTCTCAACATGAAGATATTTTACCATAAATTATGTTACAATAAATTACAAAGTAGAGTTTACCATATATAAATATTAGGCTGGTAACTGCAATTTTCAATTCGAACAACGTTGTTTACTTTCTCTTCATATTCTTCTAGTAAAAACATTAATTTTGGGCGGTCTAAAATGTATATATGGATTGTGCATCTATTCTTACATATCTTCTTTTACATTTTATTTTTTCATACATGTTATATCTAAATAACACTAATTCCCTTTAATAAAGTGACGGATAGATTGCACTCCGATTATTCTTATATCGATGTGTAATTTTGTCAATATTTACAACTTACTTGAGAAGAATTTGATAGCTTTTTCGCAATTCAAAGTTACTCTAGTCTACAGTACTGGTGTACATTGTCCCATAATGTTTGAAACAAATTTAAATTACTCATTATTTCTGACACTGACATTTATCTGTCAGTTACAAATAATTTAAATTATCAACTATTTTTCATGGCATTCTTTCGGCTGTCAAATTTATTACAACATTATTTTATATATTATATTCCGTTTATCTCTAAATCTATAGAATATATATAAAAATATTTAAATGTATCAGAAAGAGAATTTATTTTTCTTTAATATTATCAAGAAAAAATTTCAAAAAATAATATTTAGAAGATTCTTTTTCAAGAATCTTCTACTTCCGGTTGTCCAATTGTTACCAAAACCTTTTCAGATCTTCCCATGAATGTCCGATTGGGAAATACGTTGTTAAACAAATTTTAAGTCTTATAGTTTTTGAGTAACCGTCCTTCCAACATCCCACACACACACATCCACACACACACACACACACACACACACACACACACACACACAGACATCATCGTAAAAATGTTAAAATCGGATTGTAGGGACCTTAAAACGTGCTTATTCAATAAAATCTGGATATGCGATTTTTAGCATGAATCCAATACCTCTCTTAGCGAGAGGTAAAAATATAAAAGATTCATCACAAAGTCGACGACAACAATATAACAAATTAATTCTTTTCGAAGGTTATTAGTTTCAAATATTTATATTTATTGTATTTCTTTAAGTTTTAAAAATAATTATGTATTTTATTTTAGTTACAGAATTATTTTGTATAAATAAAAACATTATATTACGGTAGATATTATTTGTTTCCTACGTTGGATTTATTCAAGTAAATTAAACTATTCCTATTGTTTTATTACTCCATTACTTTATTTTACAAATAGGTGTAAAATGGAAACATTTGTATAACGCGCTAAAATGGAGCTACACAATATGGTTGACGCTTCATTCCCCTTCCGTCACTAGGCTTCAAGGTCATTGGGGTGCTTAATCTCTTTGCGTTACCCTTCCTTAGTCTAAGTTCATGCACATGCACACTTAGCCTTGAGCACATGGACGGCAATACATACAAGAGTGAAGAGTGTTACTTCTATACCCATTCATCAGTAAACAGCAAATGGTATTTCCTAGAGTATTATATTGTCCACTCACCAGTAAAGTAAACCAACCAACCTTGATCCCACATTTATATGAACGTTTAGTTTAATTTCAATAAAACTGCATGTAAGACTTGATAAATTTAACCATGTTGAAGCAATTAACCTCGCAAACCACTAACACCTTCAGCTTGAACTTCAACACTTTACTATTTTCCAACCTGTAGCCAAAATCCAAAACAACCATGAGAGTGTAGTGTAAACAGTCACTTTCCCTCGCCGCTGCCGAGACGGCTGATAGGGGCGAGAGAGATGGCCACACCGACTGAGACCAACAGGTTACCGCGAGCGACGCGAGGTGGCTACAGGATCATGCAGGTATTACATCCCTCCTGCCTGTACAAACAAGCGCGTGCACTGTTTTATCGACACAGACAGGGATGATGATGAAATACGTTATACATAATTCAAAGATGCTACGGCTACGTGTTGTGTACGGTAATGCTCACTGAAGAACCAAAGCAAAAAGATGATGGCATTGTGCGGGTGCTGGAGTTGAGGTTTTGATATTGCATTGTACGAGATACGGAGATGTAAAATTTATGCAACATGTTTCAGTAACTACATAAAGAGCTTAGTTTTCATGGAAGAAACAATCTAGCAAAACAAATTGTTTAGTTATATGACGTTCATAATTTATATAAATAAAAATCATCATGGAGATCATCACAGACCTTATACACTATTCTAGATAAGAAACGTACGTGTTAAGCATCGGAACCACATCAATGGCGCCATCTGATGCATGGAAGCATTAATTAATTTAATTTAAATCTCGATCGGTATAATCATTACCTACAATTCTTATGGGTATATTCGGTTTATTAATTACTTCTAATTTGTATGATTTGTAGTTGAAGCATTTTTTTCACAAAATACTATAATCATTACTTAGTATTTTATGAAAAATCTACTTCAACTACAAATCAATCTTACAAAGATTACATCAAATGAATAAAACATATTACCTACATTTTTAAATTATAAAACATATAATTTCATTTAGAAAAGATACAATAGTTATTTTTTTACAGGATATAATTGTATTTTATTGTCGTGTATAAAATATAACATATTTTTTTCTTCAACAGATTTAAAGAAAAAAGTAAGAAAATCAATTATAAATTAAATTATTTTAATTTAAATGTTGTTTAAATGAGTTGGTTTTCTTTTTTGATCGGACTGCTTGTTTCTTCCAATGTATAGCACTAGAATAGAGCTTCCTAGCTTTTGGGGTCAACTCCAACTGCATTTTAACTGCCACTGACCGAAGTAGGAATTGCGTCAAATTATCTAAAAATAAATATGTTGCTAAATTTAAAAGATACGCATATTTTTATTTAAAACAATAGCTAAATTTGTGAATAAAATTTAAAATAAACAAAAAATATATTGTAATATAATGCTTTTTCTTTCTATTGACGATGGGCATAACATTTTGCATTCTATTACGAAATTAACTCTAACTAAATCAAAATTCAGTATTAGTCACATTTAATTTAATGAGTAAACTAAACCTGTAAAAATTAAAATAAATAACAATTGGAAGATAAGTATATAGTAAAATCTAAACGCATTTTTCGTATTATTATACTTCATGAATTTACAATTGCACTTAGAAATAAAATATATTCTCTAATAACTTAAAAACTTCAAAAATACACAAATTAATTAAAAAAATGTAAATTGTAGACGTCGATTCATACATCAATTACACTCACCAGGTAAATTTAGCGATGGAACTGCAACAAAGGTATGTGGAGACGTTAGGTGAGTGGGCTTATTGTTGTACACGACCTCCGAATCTAAAATTCAAAAGTTCCTCCATGTTTAATACTTCCAACCACTTGACAAATAAATTTCGATGTGTTCTAGGATTGGAAATACGATTTTGTAATATGTTTTCCTAGTAATTATATAAGAATATATTTTCACTTACCGGTAGCAATAGGTACAATTCGGTACACAACAATTTAATCATTCCATTTTAAATATTAAAATGTTTTTTCACACATAATAACTATACAAGACGATAAACACAAACTGTCTAAATCGTTTCAATTTAAAATGACAAATGTCACAATTCGCGCGAACAAGTGAAAAAAAAATTGACAAACTAACGATACTAGTGTCGCCATCTCATGCATGGAAGCAAAACTAAAAATGCTATCCCGGTATCTGCCATTTGCGTTTCCCGGGCCTGGAGATCATCAAAAACCACAACAGGATCATATATTATGTTTTCTATATGATACTTCATCTAAATTGAAAGCGATCCGTAGTTCTACAAAGTCTTAATGATATTTTTCTACAGTCTACATAGAAAGTAGCCATTTGCGCTCTCTTTTGTCAACGAAAAATGTCACTTTGCCGCTCTAGCGCGACAAAGTAGAAAAATCTGATGTGGCCAGCACAATACCTTCCGTCAATCCTGTGTATTATGTACAAATTCCATAGATAAATTTTCTTACGAAAGATTCTAAATTTTTGGTATTATGTGATTCTCTTTCTCGGCAACTAAATTCCATACTCCTGATAACAAACAAACCACATGAAATAAGAAAATTATGATATTTTGAATGAAAAATTATAACACTTGCCAGTTATGGACATAATTAGTTGCTGTCATTTTGACACAGGTCCCCATATCTGTTTGCCAAAGTCAGCAAAATCATGTTACTGCACGCGGCCCCATACATAAATTTTCTTGCAAAAGATCCTATATTTCCAGTAAAGTTATTTCATAAACAAACTATGCAAATTGCACTAGACACTGACATCTTCTTTAGTTTTTCCCATTCGTTAGGGGGTCGCTATTTTTTATTTTCTTCTTCCACTCATTTTTGTTTTCCGTGTCGTCCTCATTCAGTTCCTTTTCTCTCAAGTCTTCTGCAATACAGTCTTTTCATCTTATATTTGGTCTTCCTAAGTTTCTTCCACCTTCTATTAATATATTTATCTCTCCTCATAACATGTTCAAACCAATGTAATCGTCTCTCTTATATCTAGAAACTTCTAACACTAGAGTTACTTCCCTTTTTCTTTCATTGATTTATATTTTATTGATACTGACATCTGTCAATTTGAATTACCTGAATATATTAGCAGTTTCCATGGTTAAGTTAGCATAGCTGGCTGAATTATGAAATTTATATCAAATTTATTATCTTTATTCTTCTTTAACTCTATATCTGTTGAATAACAAATATAAAATGCAATCAAATCGTATAGATAATAATATATTCTTTAAGTTATAATAACATTTAACTGAGTTTTCCAAGAAAAACTGTTAAAATCTTCAAATGAGGGTACTTCCGGTTGACCAATTATAACCAAAATCTAAACAAGTCTGCATATGGTTGTAAGGAAGAGGAATACGCAAGAATTGTAATTTTTGGAATTCTAGTATTGGAGATATCGTCCACACACACACACATACACACACACACGCACACACGAACATACACACACACATACAGACATCATCGTAAAAATAGTAAAATCGTATTGTAAAGACCCTAAAACGTGCTTATTCAATGAAAACTCACCACCGAATGTTTTGACCAAAGACAATACCTTCCTTACCTAGAGGTGACAGAAGATAAAAAACGCTCGCTGTCCAAATTTCTAACTATACAATGTTGAGAAATGTCACTTGTCTAAATTCTTAATGGAAACGTTTAGTCAGAAACTAATTGCCACTGTAGTGACACATTTACCACCTTTACAAATCAATCTGACATAACACTGCTCTGTTGCTATATAACCAAAGAAAATACTGCACTATTGTGAAAATAAAATAGGGCATTCATTTACAAAAACGAAAGTATAAAATGTTTAGATTAAATTGAAGCAATAGGTAAGAAGATTGGGAAATAACGATAAATTAAAATTAAATATAAAAGACTTTTTTCTTTATATTAATCCTTATTAATTTTTGTTATGGTGGAGGACCCCACTGTGGCGACTGTAGTAAAAATCTTGTGTGTGTTTCGAGCGCAAATGGATATTGTCAATCGACAATGTCCTATTTTGCGCTCTTAATATACAAATAGCTACATATGTGTCAGAGAATATACTCTTCTTTAATAATAGTAAAAACAAAAATATTCAAAAAATAATATTTAGGAGATTTTTTTAAGAATCTGCTACTTTCGGTTGTCCAATTATTACCAAAACATTTTCAGCTCTTACCAGTAATATCCGATTAAAAAATACGTAGTTAAACAGATATTAAGTATTATAGTTTTGAGAAATCGTCCTTCCAACCTCCCCACACACATACACACACAAACATATACACACACACAGACATCATCGTAAAAATATTAAAATCGGATTGTAGGGACCTTAAAACGTGCTTAATCAGTAAAATCTGGATATGCGATTTTTAGCATGAATCCAATACCTCTTTTAGCGAGAGGTAAAAATATAGAATTAATATTTTCATGTCATTTTAAATTTAAATAGATACCTACACCGGTTCAATCTTGTAAAATATCTGTTTCTGAGAAAATATAACTTATTCAATGAGATTTCGATTTTCAAATAAAATATTTTTAGATGTTGACCTTTAGATATTTGAAGGTGAATATCAAATATCATCGGTAACACTGTGGACGAATTCATAAAACAAAAGATTTACTGTTTAAATCTTTGTGCAAGAGTTGCATTACATTATACTTATACATGACCAGAAAACATTTGAAAGATTTTTTACTGATATGTACGTTTTAATAGTTAGAAACTATTGCTCCGCCCACAAAATCATTAATAATTGCTTCCCAGAGTAGCTAGTAGAATAGCTCGTAATTTTATTAATATTTGCGCAGTGGAATATATTTTCTATCTTTTTGTTTGTGTTATTATTGTAAATAATTTTTCTGTTGACTTGTTGATCTGTTATCACAACAAACTTTGTTTGTGAAACAAATAATTCATTTACAGACGCATTGGAAATTAACTATAATAACTTTTTATACTTGTATATCAAAATATCATTATTGATTTGTTTTATTATATTTTATGCTTATATTAAATAACGAGTCTATTGTATATAAGTAATGAATAGGTGTACAACACGGTATTCAGTATTGATTTCGATTTTAATTGTGTATGAATCAATTCAGTAATGTAAATATGAACATTGTACATAGAGCACATGAATTTATAATATGAATAAGTAATAATAATGGGATTATATTCGATACCTATATAACAATGTAAATACAATATTCAATAAAACTATTGGAAGTTATTATTATTATATATAAATATGATGGGGTCTAGGGTACCTTTATATACAGGGTATGGACATGGGACAAGATCGCCGCCATAAGCGGGCCAATTTAAAACATACTGATAATTCATTTCCCTATTTATTTGTAAGAAATGTGATTTTAGATACAAATATTTAACAAATTTCTAAAATACATACTTTAATACCAAGTTAACTTGTAGTTCATTATTTTGCTACCAGATGTCATATCGCTAAGCAATACACGCCAATAGGTATACCGAAAAGACGATTTTGTACAAAAAAAAATGCTCTATAACTAAGATTTAGTGTAATTGTTAACACCTAATCTGCTGCACAGTCAAAAAATTTACTCATAGAAGTAAATTTGATTCAGATTCGAACCCTGGGTGTTCGCAGTCCCTCCAAATCTCTTTAGTACACTTCACCACTTCCCCTTCAGTTATTCAAATAGAAATAATATCAATATTCATAAGTGTACCGACCATTCCAATTTATATATACGGAAAACATTCCCGAATATTAACTACATAAACTGTACTCCAACAGGTAGTGTTGGGATTCGGTTGAGTAACGTGGCAACCCTGTGCGCATTTTCCTATAATGAAATTTAGGCTCCCCTGCTGAAACAGGGTGCTGGTAACGTGCAACGTTGTCACATTGAGAAGAGGGGGTGGACTGGTACCATGGTAGCAGACAGAAGGGTTGCAATGCAGTCAAAATAAACAGAAAGGGATGTTTTCGATGTTTTTAACATCGGGGAGTGTGTTTCACAAAAGCAATTTTATATGGAGGGGAGAAAATTTTATATAGATTAAACTGGTAGAATTTATCAAAAGTAAAGCAAGCCCAGACGGTCAAAATTGTATTTATTACAATAGGGATTCAGTTTTAGCCTGAAACTAAGTCAAAAAATCCTGGAAATGAATTTTTAAACTAAATTATTAATTATTAAATAAAGTATGTCAAATTACGTAAATGAAATTCTTGATAAAGTAAATCAAATGACTAGTTAATTTCCAATAAACTTCCGAAAATATTTTTTTAGATATAATAAGTCAAATTCCAGATGGAAAATATGAATAATCTAATTAAATTACCAAGAAATGAATTTTTAGATAAATTAAGTCAAATTCTCGAAGTTCATTTCTTAAATAAAATAAGTCAAATCTTTAAAATAAGTTTCTAAATAAACTAAGTAAAATTTAAATAAAACAAGTCAAAATCTACAAATTAAATTTTAAGGGTAAATTTAAGGAGTAACTAAGTCAAATTTCGGAAGTTAATTTCTAAATAAACTATGTCAAATAAATACGATTTTAAAGATAGTTAAAATAACTCAACATTTTTTTACCTTCCGCTACCATTGGTAAGGAAGGTATAGGGATCGTGCTAAAAATTGCATATCGAGATTTTGGTAAATGACCACGTTTTAAGGTCCTTAGATTCCATTTTTAACATTTTCACGATGATGTCTGTGATCCTCTTTACGCTCTAACTCAAATACTATCGTTCAGAAAAATTTTAAATCATGTATTTATACATAATTCTAATATGGAAATAAGCCATTGTCAAAAATATAATCATTTCAAATTAATAACAGTAACATTTTCAAAAGAAAATTGTGAATAGAACAATAGTTACATGGAAAGGAACTTAATATACAGAATTTCAAATTAATAATAACGTTTTAAAACGAAAATTGTAAATAGAACAATAGTTATATGGAAAGGAACTTAAGATCCATAATTTCAGCAAATATACAGGTATGTATTTAAAAAAGAAAATAAACAAATATATTATCAAGGCATATTACCCTTTGTTGGGTGCGCTAATCTGTTTTGTACACATCATTACTGATGATGATGACATATTTGTATCGTATGCGTTCCTCACGGGTACTCATTTTTGGAATTGAATCCGGTCCCCCAGATTCGCAACCAGACACTCAAGTACGCGACATGTGGCCCTGAGACCCGATAGGTATAAAATAAATAAATAAATATATCATTACGGTACCCATTGCTGGGTGTGCCAATAGGTATATGTATTTAAATTAATAAAAATTAAATGGTGGGAGGTTTTGTGTTGATCACATCAGATTTTTTTTATAATTATACATTCTTCGTGTATTAAATCATCCCTCACACCATCTACTTTATCTTTCAATTTCATATAAATTTACAAGTAACATGATCTGTTGAGAGTAGTTCATACACATTTATGCTCCAGTAATTGATCCCCGAGATCTGTATTCATTTACACTGGAGAACTAATTGTAATTATTAATTATCCATTGCGCCGCAGTAGGCGAGTGCATGTGAGATCAACTAATACAGTTTGATTTTGATATGTAATGGATATGACACACAAGCTACAGAGGTCAGTTATTCAAATTAAATGAAATTCTGCCCAGAAGTTCATTTGAGTGTATGAGGGCACATGAAATAAAGGCTAGTTATTCTAATTTGGGACGTTTTCAACTAATATTTAACGAACTTTGAAGCGAAGGCGTTTAATTGAAATTAAATAGTTTTCACTTTAGTGTAGTTCATTTGAAATTAGATTAATGAGTCAAAAGAATTTAGAAGTTATATTAGACTACACAGACGTAGATGTTCTTTAATCTTTATTATACTTATTGACAGCATTCATGCCACCAATTCAATACAAAAACTAAAAATCTGTTGTGGCCAGCACAATACCTCTCGCCATTTCCTTTTTTAGTTACATAAGTATAGGGCGCGAACAGTCATGTTGCATTGTTGGCCTTGACAAGCAGATGTGGGGACCCGTTTCAGAATGATTAGTAATTATGGATATAGATATCAAATGTCAGAATTTTTCATTAAAAATTTCAAGATTTTCTAAATTCATGTAGTTAATTTGTCACCAGGAGTGTGGAATTTATTTGTCAAGAAAAATAAACCACATTGAATTGGAAAATCACTAAATTTAGAATGAGAAACTATGATATTTGACATCTATATACTTAATAAATAGCTATCATTCTGACATGGGCCCTCATATCTGCTTGTCAAGGCGAACAAAGTCACATGACTGCTCACGCCCTATTGTATTTAACATTTCTTGCATACCTACACTTTACACCAAAAATTCTACTTATATCTATTCCTTATATATAGATTGTTTAATTTTCAAATAATTTTATGAAGAAATTTTGTCCTCTTCTAATTTTTCGAAATGTTTCCTATTCATTGTCGGGAGTAACAGTATTTCTGACGGGTATGATATTAAATATTTAACTACTAATACATTAAGAAATAATATAATGTATGTACTTCCCACAAAAAGTTTTCAGTAATATCTCTGGATTTCTGACACTGACATTTATCTGTCAGTTACAAATATTTTAAATTTTCAATTATTTTCCATGGCATTCTTTCGGCTGTAAAATTTATTACAGCAGATTATTTTATATATTATATTTATTTTATATCTAAATCTATAGAATATATAATAAAATATTTAAATGTATCAGATAGAGAATTTAATTTTCTTTAATATTACCAAGATAAATTTAAAAAAAATAATATTTAGAAGATTTTTTCAAGAATCTTCTACTTCCGGTTGTCCAATTGTTACCAAAACCTTTTCAGATCTTCCCATGAATGTCCGATTGGGAAATACGTAGTTAAACAAATATAAAGTCTTATAGTTTCTGAGTAATCGTCCTTCCAACATTCCATACACATACACACACACATACATACATACACACACACACACACATTCACACACACACACAGACATCATCGTAAAAATGTTAAAATCGGATTTTAGGGACCTTAAAACGTGCTTATTCAATAAAATCTGGATATGCGATTTTTAGCATGAATTCAATACCTCTCTTAGCGACAGGTAAAAATTAATGAAATGTTGTTATAACCTTATCGGATATTTACCTTAAGGTTTCCATCCTTGGCTAAAACAGGGGGCAACATTATGCAAAAAAGTGAATTCTCATGTTCCTATGTGCACCTTAAAAAAAAACACCCCGCTATATCTTATTGTTTTGCACAAACAATTTCAGATAAAAAAATCTGTTGTGGCCAGCACAATACCTCTCGCCACTTACTTTTTTGGTTACATAAGTATATAACAGTCATGTTACATTGTTGGCCTTAACAAGGAGATGTGGGGGCCCGTTTCAGAATGATAATTAGTAATTATGTACATGGATATCACTTGTCAATTTTTCATTCAAAACTTCAAGATTTTCTAAATACACGTAGTTAATTTGTCACCAGGAGTGTGGAATTTACTTGTCGAAGAAAATAAACCACATGAAATTGGAAAATCACTAAATTTAGAATTTATATACATAATTACTAGCTATCATTCTGTCATGGGCCCCCATATCTGCTAGTCAGGGCCAACAAAATCACATGACTGCTCGCGCCCTATTGTATTTAACATTTCTTGTATACTACACTCTACACCAAAAATTCTACTTACATATATCTATTTCTTATATTTAGATTGATTAATTTTAAATTCATTTTATGAAGAAATTTTGTCCTCTTCTAATTCTTCGAAATTTTTCCAATTCATTGCCAGGATTGGCAGTATTTTTGAAGGATATATGTTATGTATTTATTAATACATTAAGAAATAATATAATGTATGTACTTCAGTAATGTCTCCGTATTTCTGACACTGACATTTATCTGTCAGTTACAAACAATTTAAATTTGCAACTATTTTCCATGGCATTCTTTCGGCTGTAAAATTTATTATAACAGATTATTTTATATATTATATTTCTTTTATCTCTAAATCTATAGAATATATAATAAAACATTTAAATGTATCAGATATAGAATTTAATTTTCTTTAATATTACCAAGAAAATTTTTCAAAAAATATTATTTAGAAGATTTTTTTTCAAGAATCTTCTACTTCCGGTTGTCCAATTGTTACCAAAACCTTTTCAGATCTTCCCATGAATGTCCGATTGGGAAATACGTAGTTAAACAAATTTAAAGTCTTATAGTTTTTGAGTAATCGTCCTTCCAACATCCTACATACATACACACACACACACACACACATACATCCACACACACACACACACACACACACAGAGACATCATCGTAAAAATGTTAAAATCGGATTGTAGGGACCTTAAAACGTGCTTATTCAATAAAATCTGGACATGCGATTTTTAGCATGAATGCAATACCTCTCTTAGCGAGAGGTAAAAATAATTAATGAAACTATTTAGATCATGTTTGCGCATAGGAAAGTATTGAAACTTTTTCAGTAATTATCCGAAACTGAAAAAACTTAATCCAAGTGGCAGTTTTTCTGGATTACCCTCCATACGATACAAGTACTAACAAGGGAAATAAATTATCCAGAAAAAAGTTTATCACAAAAAATAAAAATAAATTGGAAAACAGCGCATTAAATGAGTATGGGATATAATATGTTATATTGTATCGTATCGTGAACTCAGCAAATGGAACTGAATTCGAACCGTGGCTAAGGGTTTCACATTTCATGCAAATAGTGAATATAAACACGACGAATGAGTTGAATAAAATATTAAATTTCATTCACAAACACGTATTGTTCTATTTCCTGGACTTTTTTCATTATTTGTGACATATTATTAACGTGTTTTAATTTTATAAATATAAGTGGTTTAATATTTCATTATTAACAACATGCAAACAATGCTTTTCAGCAATAAATTCTATGCAAAAAAATTACACAAATGCAGTTCAACAAAATATGTTTTTATGTACACATAAACAACATCAATTCGTAATTATAATTTTAATTACAAGTCCTTGTTATTTACGAAATATTTGCGTGTAGTAATAAGCATGAAAATATGTTTTTGTTCGCATTAGCGAATAATGATAGTTCGGATAGTGAAAAGTTACAGGTTGGAATCCCGATATTTATCAAATATAAACATAATTTCGTATCTATAGCAAATTAGATGAGGTTAAAAAATCTGTTGTGGCCAGTACAATACCTTTCGTCAATCCTGTGTATTATGTATAAATTCCATACATGAATTTTCTTCTAAATTTCCAGTAAAATTGTTTCATAAACAAACTATGCAAATTGCACTTGACACTAACATATTGTTCTTCTTTAGTTGTCCCCATTCGTTAGGGGTCGCTATTTTTTATTTTCTTCTTCCACTCATTTCTGTTTTACGTGTCGTTCTCATTCAGTTCCTTTTCTCTCAAGTCTTTGCAATACAGTCCTTCCATCTTATCTTTGGTCTTCCTCTGTTACATCAACCTTCTATTATTAAGCTATTTAATATGTTCTTCATTTCTCCTCATGACATTTTCAAACCAATGTATCTTGTATCTTTCTAAACACTTGTAATACTAGAGTTATTTCCTCACCGTATCTTTTCGTGTCTTCCCCAACATCTATTTCAACATTCTCATCTCTGCCACATTAATTTACTTTTTAATTATACTGACATCTGTCAATTTCAATTATATGAATATATTAATAGTTTCCATGTTTGGCATAGCTGGCTGATTTATAAAATTTAATTTCTTTAAAATTCTTTAACTCTATATCTATTGAATATGAAGTATGAAATGCAATCAAATCGTATAGAGAATAATATATTCTTTAAGTTATAATAACGTTAAATGCCAATAAATCAAATTTAACTGTAAAAATCTTCAAATGAGGCTACTTCCAATTATAACCAAAATCTAATCAGTTGTTCTTCTGGATGTAAACTTGAGGAATACGAAAAAAATTTAATCTTTGGAATCGTGGTATTGATGTTATGCAATCCGAAACTTTCGTCACATGCATACAGACATCATCGTAAAAATGGTAAAATCGTATTATAGGGACCCTAGAACATGCTTATTCACTAAAAACTCATCATTGAATTTTTGACCAAAGACAATACCTTCCTTTTCTAAAGGTGACGAAAGATAAGAAAGAAGAAAAATATACTAGTATTAAAGAAACGTATAAATTAATGAATTTACAATTATTTCTAAGTAAATTCTTATTATTTTTACGGAATATAAAGTTATTTGACAAAACATGCTTATTCTCAGTAGTGCCAACGTATGATACGAAAATAAAAAACAATTATTTCAAATAATTTAATATTCCGTAAATGGAGTAATGAATGACTTAGAAATAATTGTAAATATCATTAATATATACATTACTTAATATGAGAATTTTTTTCTTCTTCTTTTAAAAATAAGTAACAGTCAAAAATTTCTATAAGTTATATTTTATAATAATAGGAGGAGTCTAAGGTTAAATTATACCTAAAACTAATACAATTACCATGCCAGAGGTCTAACGCTCAAAGAGAGAGTTGTTAGACCTCTGGCATGGTTTACATGTTGATTAATCTTAACTACTCTGCTTAAATTTGTTCTACTGATGATAAGAACTTAGTTCTCGAAATAGGTATTTAGCTCATAGCTTGTTTTATTATTTTAAGGTTAAGGGGTAATTGTATTAGTTTAAGTTATATTTTATTTTAGAAGGTTTTTTTCCAAGTTGATGACGTGAGTATTCTGCCTAATAATTTTCACTATATGTTTCATATAATTGTTATTTGTAAGGTTGGTTGTCTCATACACTCTTACAGGGTGGGTCTGACGTATCCAACATAAAAACTCGCAAACCCTTTCAAAAGTTAAAACTATGGCAAAGTAATATTTGCCTGTAGCAGATAATTTTAAATGTACTTTTAAAAGTAAAGAAGACAAAATGGATCTACTTTGTATCTCATATTACAAATTTTGACAAAAACTTTCACCATTTTCCACTACAACTGTAAAACATCCATCTTCTTCTTCCTCCACGTTTCGTCTACCGCAAACTTTCATTCCTGTAACAAAACGCGAAACTTTTGATAGTAAAATCTGAGTAAAAACCTCGCACCTGACTGGCATTTGTGCTCGCGAGTGAAGAAGTACTCGCTGCTAGTCGCTGTCCCGGGTGTAATATTATGCACGCCGTGGTCGTAGTTCAAATTACACGTCAGGCCGTGAAGTGACTGCACGAACACGGCCTAGAGAGACCACGTGCACAGAGTAGAGGATGGTGAAAAAGGTACTGATGATGAGAGGAGCTATTTCCTCCGGATGATTAAAGGAGGAGGTGAATAATTATGGAGATGATAGTGAATTTCTTAAAGAGAGGAGGGATCCTACCGACTGCGCCATGTTGGCTATAGGATATTACATATTAAAAGAAATTATTAAAAAAATCTGTTGTGGCCAGCACAATACCTTCCGTCATTCTCGTGTATAATGTATAAATTCCATAATTTTTCTTACAAAAGATTTTAATTTCCAGTAAAATTATTTCATAAACAAACTATTCAAATTGCACTTGACACTGGCATCTTCTTCTTTAGCTTTTCCCATTCGTTAGGGGTCGTTATTTTTGCATGTCGTTCTCATTCAGTTCCTTTTCTCTCAAATCTTCCGCAATACAGTCCTTCCATCTTATCTTTGATCTTCCTCTGTTTCTTTAAGACGTTAATAGGACGCTATTACTAAACTATTCATTCTTGTTCCAATATAATTCTTCATTTCTCCTCGTGACATTTTCAAACCAATGTAATCGTCTTTCTTGTATCTTTCTAAAAACTTGTAACACTAGAGTTATTTTCTTACCGTATCTTTCCGTGTATTCCCCAATATCTACTTCAACATCCTCATATCTGCCACATTAATTTACTTTTTATTGATACTGACATCTGTCAATTTGAATTATATGAATATATTACTAGTTCCCAAGTTTGGCATAGCTGGCTGAATTATAAAATTTAATTTCTTTAAAATTCTTTAACTCTGTATCTATTGAATATGAAGTATAAATTGTAATCAAATCGTATAGAGAATAATATATTCTTTAAGTTATAGTAACGTTAAATGTCAATAAATCAAATTTAACTGTTAAATCTTCAAATGAGACTACTTCCGGTTGACCAATTAAAACCAAAATCTAATCAGTTGTTCTTCTGGATGTAAACTTGAGAAATACGAAAAAATTATAATTTTTGGAATCGTGGTATTGAAGTTATGGAATCCGGAACTTTTGTCACATAAACACACACACACAGACACACATACATACAGACATCATCGTAAAAATGGTAAAATCGTATTATATGGACCCTAAAACGTGCTTATTCAGTAAAAACTCATCATTGAATTTTTTGACCAAAGACAATACCTTCCTTACCTAAAGGTGACGGAAGGTAAAAAGTATATTCATACTAATGGATATTAAATACAAAATAAAATGATATAATAGGGTGGTTGCACATTTTTACCTTCCGTCACCTTTAAGTAAGGAAGGTATTGTCTGGTCAAAAAATTCAATGATGAATTTTTAGTGAATAAGCACGTTTCAGAGTCTGTACAATACGAATTTACTGTTTTACGATGATATCTGATGTGTGTTTATGTATGTATCTGTGTGTGTGTGTGTGTGTGTTTACGTGTGTGTGTGAGAAAAAGTTCTCCCTCGATAACTTCAATACTACAATTCCAAAAACTATAATTCTTTCATATTCCTCTTTCTTACGACCATACGAAGAGTTGATTAAATTTTGGTTATGATTGGTTAACCGGCAGTACCCTAATTTAAAGATTTTTTTTTTAAATGTTAAATATAATTTTTGATCTTTTATGTTATTATAAATAAAAGAATATGTTATTCTCTATTCGATTTAATTATATTTTTTCTTCATATTCAATGAATTTAGAGATAAAGAAATATTTTGCAACTTAATGCTGCTAAAAGCTGCACCATGGAAACAATTAGAATATTCAAATATTACTAATTGACAGATGTCAATGTCAGATAAAATTTACATAATATCGTTGTGAAATGGTTTTACTGGAAATATAAAAATATAAAATAATTTAAGGTGGCAAGAACAAATCACATAAGGTAATTCAACAGATTATAGCTATAAGCCAATTCAGCAGATTATTATGTTATAAATATAATGCTATATATGTTTTTATTTTCTACTTCTTCTTTTAAGAAACATACTGTTTTTTTAGGAGTAGTACAGTTCAGTTCAGTACGAGGTAAGGTCGGTTCATTAAATAGTTAAAAACATTCATTACTTTTGTCAGACGAAAACTGTAATCAAATCTTAATTTGAGTGTGAATACATTGTTATCGTTGTTTGTATTTTTTATTTCATATACAATTTAACTTATTTAAATATTTTTACAAGCGTAACGGCCCCAGACGTGCTTCTTCATTAAAAATTCACCATCGAATTTTTTGACCAAAGACATCTTCTGTATCTATAGGTGACGGAATAGCTTATTAAATAAAAAGTCGTGCAGAAATAAAACAATATTTAATTAGAAATCATTTGAACTGCTTTAGAAAAGAATATTGTAATTTACATCTGGGTTAAGATATGTTTATAATTAAAGTAGCAGTTGTTCAAATAATCTAAAGAACATGTATTATTAAATATGAAAAGCATACGAACTTAATTTCAGGCAAGTCTAGATGAATAGTGCATTCATGTTTAAAAAATAATGCAGAACTATGATGCATTGCGCCAACTTTTGTTAAACTTGCCAAATTAATCACAAGAAAAAATGATTATAGTAGTTTTACAGTTTATGATTTATGTCTCCTTTGGATATTGCAGAACATGTAAGTAATTCAACATGAAACAAATTTCACATTAAACTGCTTATTTTAGGTACAGGAATATTACATTTAATATTCTTTTCATGTTTCATGGTGTTCCACTTCCTTAAAAATCAATCTTTTGTTTCGGGTCAGCTCAGATTCTACATCATTGAAAGTATATTCCAAAAAATATGAATACTTGTATAAGTTTCATCAATGGTTCTTAAACATTTTCAATGTGAGAACCAAAGCATTCTAATGAGTGGTCATTTAGTTGTTAGACCTCTGAAATGGTTTACATGTTGAGTAATCTTAACTACACTGCTTAAATATGTTCTACTGATGATGAGAACTTAGTTCTCGAAATATGTTTTTAGCTTATAGCTTATATGTAGCTACTGATACAGGCTCTCATATCTGCTTGTCAAAGCCAACAAAGTCACAAGACTGCTCGCGCCCAATTCGGTCGGGATTGATAGTATTTCTGAAGGGTTATATACCTGTAATTTAAAATATTTAACTATTAATACAACAAGAAATAATATAATGTATGTACTTCACAGAAAAAGTCTTCAGTAGTATCTGTGGATTTTTGACACTGCCATTTATCTATCAGTTACAAACATTTTAATTTTTCTATTGGTTTTCATGACATTATTTGCGTTGAGATTATTTTATTTATTATATTTCTTTATCTCTAAATCTATAAAGATATAATAGAATATTTTATTTATCAGATAGAGAATTGTTGCAATAAGTTTTAATCGACTGGTAATGATGATTTGGAGAGGTAAAATAACGGAGATTCAGTCCTTGGTTAAAATATTTTTATTTAAAAAAACAATACCGACGTTTCGGTCTCAAACCCTGAGGATGGTCTATTTGAGACCGAAACGTCGGTATTGTTTTTTTAAATAAAAATATTTTAACCAAGGACTGAATCTCCATTATTTTACCTCTCCAGAGAATTTAATGTTCTTTAATACCTACTTGCAAGAACAATAAATTTCAAAAAGTAATTTTATTAAGAATCTACTACTTCCGGTTGTCCAATTGCTACCAAAACCTTTTCAACTCTTCCCAATAATGTCCGATTCAGAAATACGTAGTTAAACATATATTAACACTTTCGCTGCGTACGACGCACACGTTACGTCCTGTATGTTATTGAACCATTGCGCACGCCGCAACAGTTGCGTCCAGTACTCTATATTGTTTCAACCGGCATCGTTTCGTCAGTTTTGTAAAGAGAACACTGTGCGTTGGTCAGCATTGTCAGACGACTACAGAAAAGTGATTTGTGGGGTTAGTTTAGTTTTTTTTTTGCGTCATGGAGACAGCGACCAGGTCTATTTACAACTCAAAAGGGCTAAAATAATGGCTATTACATAAATAAAAGATAAAACATCAAGCAAATAAACATGAATTGTCTAACAATATGTTGATTTCAGAATTCAAGAGGCTGGACGTATAGGTGCGTTGTTCGCACTGCCGAACAAAAGATGTCCACAATGCTGCTGACGTATTGTAGGCGTTAAAAAAAAAAATACTGAAAAATAAGAGTAAAGACTTCTACATACACACAATATTAACAAATTGAGAAAAAAAACTAGAATTGCACCAGAACTCATTACCGCATTACGGCTGCGACGCGTGAATTTATACGCAGCGAACGTGTTAAGTATTATAGTTTTTGAGAAATCATCCATACACACACACACACACACACACACACACACACACACAGACATCATCGTAAAAATGTTAATATTGGATTGTAGGGACCGTAAAATGTGCTTATTAATTAAAATCTGGATTTATAATTTTTTTTAAAATATAAGCAAACTTCAAACAATGTATTTAACATACTTTAGAAAGTAGCGGAGCCCTATTTTTGGTTGTGCGGTTCACAGTTTCAGAATCACTGGCTTTCATGAATCTTTGATTTAATTTTTCAGCAAAACATTTTTCATTCGTTTGCCAAACATAAAGAAACACGATATTCAGTAGTAGATAAACACATTTATATAATTAGTTGATTAGCAAAAAGATTTCCCATCTTACGGTAAAATATTACTAGACATAATGCATTTAGGGTTATAAATCATACAATTGCCGCTGAGGCATCCATCCATCTTGCGGAATCCTTGCCCATGTGCGAGACAAGAATATTGAGAACGCTCTGACTTATGGCTTGTTTTCAGAAGAATAAATTGTTCAATTTAACTTGTATCCGTGCGGCGTCTGGTACCAGGCACCAGAGAATCATAAACCAACCAGAGCACCCCGCACCCCTCGCCAAAGAACTGACATTTAAAATGGGATCGCAATTAAATTGTTTTCCTCTGGAACTATGCTTAAAGAAATGCGACCAAGACTACAATGTAATAATCGCAATGAGACTTTAAGAGATTGTTTGCTATTGATTTATGTAGAGTTTTATTACCGAACTTGATCGATAGTAAACTCGATGAGGGAAGAACTTTAGTTTGGAGGAATTATCTGATGGTCCTTTATAATATTTTGGTAGTTTCTTTAACGACTACTGCAAATAGTACAAGTCATTGTACATGTCCATCTTTGTTTTCTTTTTGATTTTTTTATCAATCTGTTGCTTGGAAAAATATATAACTTGTAGATATTATTGGGTGTTATATATTTTCAAAAAAAGAAGAAAAAATCTGATGTGGCTAGCACAATATCTTCCGTTAATCCTGTGTATTATGTATAAATTCCATACATAAATTTTCTTACAAAAGATTCTAATTTCCAGTAAATTTTATAAACAAACTATACAAATTGCACTTGATGCTAACATCTTCTTCTTCATCTTCTTTAGCTTTTCCCATTCGTTAGGGGTCGCTATTTTTTATTTTCTTCTTCCACTCATTTCTGTTTTATATGTCGTTCTCATTCAGTTCCTTTTCTCTCAAGTCTTCCGCAATACAGTCCTTTCATTTTATTTTTGGTCTTCCTCTCTTTCTTCAACCTTCTATTACTAAGCTATTCATTTTTCATTCAATATACTCTTCATTTATCCTCATGACATTTTCAAACCAATGTAATCATCTCTCTTGTATCTTTCTAGAAACTTGTAACAGTAGAGTTATTTCCTTACCTATCTTTCCGTGTCTTGCCCAACATCTACTTCAACATCCTCATCTCTGCCACATTAATTTACTTTTTATTGATACTGACATCTATCAATCGTTAGAGGTCACTATTTTTTATTTCCTTCTTCCACTCATTTATATTTTGCCTGTCGTTCTCATTCAGTTCCTTTTCTCTCAAGTCTTCCCCAATACAGTCCTTTCATCTTATCTTTGGTCTTCCTCTATTTCTTTAACCTTCTATTACTAAGCTATTCATTCTTCTTGCTATATATTTCATCACTCCTCATGACATATTCAAACAATGTAATCGTCTCTCTTGTATATTTCTAGAAACTTGTGACACTAGAGTTATTTTCTTACCGTATCTTTTCGTGTCTTCCCCAACATCTACTTCAACATCCCCATATCTGCCACATTCATTTACTTTTTATTGATACTGAAATCTGTCAATCTGAATATATTAACAATTTTCATGGTTATCATAGCTGGCTGAATTATAAAATTTAATTTCTTTAAAATTCTTTAACTCTATATTTATTGTAACTATTATTATTAAAGGAAAAAAAAATTTTTGGCATTACAATTGTTTTAGTTCATTGTTTTATTTCAAGCCACAATCATGGCTCACTATTCTCTTTTCGACTAGTATAAAAAAGTGCCCGCCATTTTACTTTTTAATAATGTAATATATGGATTATTTTACATGATTGTAAAGCAAATTTGATGTACTTTTCAAATTTCTAAAAAAATATAGTATGTTTCATTTATCATGTTATATTTTTACTTATTATATTCATTATCCACTTTCGATCTACAGTTGCATATGAATCCTATCTTGTTCTATTTTATTTGACCGAATCTTCATTTAATATTATAAAAATCTTAATAAGGGTTAATCGTGCCATTGAAAACACAATTCTCTTGTTGACATGTTTGTCTTTGATACGAAGTCCGGTAGTTGTATAATTGTGTTTGAATGACAAGATTTCCGTTGATGAATCTGTTGAGTTTAGTTTGTCAATAAATTAATTTATGGCTTCATGATGCTTTCATGATTGAAGTATTTAATTATGTCAATATTCCATATGCCAATCGTTGTACACATTACGCATTACTAACTACCAATATGAGTATCTATATTGATTTATGTGCATTCAAGAATCACAATAATGCACACAGTACATAGTTACATTTCATTTGGACCCATAAAAAATGTTCTGGTGAGGCATGCATTTATCAGAAAAACTTGTTCATTTTTAGCAGATTAAAAAAATTCGGCAAATGAAATAAAAAGAAAGAAAAATATTATTCTTTTTGGATATACAAAGTTTGATAAAAACTAACGGAAGTTTTCAATTGTTTTACTTTAAATTAATTAAATAATAAAAAAGGATGAAAATTTAATTTTCGTATTGTAATGAATTGTTTCTCAACTATACAGAAACTATCCCTGATGATAATTCATTTGGAATCAAAACGTCGGAATGTTAAATAGATGAAATCCTAATAAACATTTTTCACCAAGACTGCAACTCTATTTATCTTTAACCTTTACATCATACCAACAGTCAAGAAATACTAAGAAATTTATTACTTTTTATATTTTGTTGTAGCCATCACAATACCTCTCGCTCTTTCCATTGTAGTATTGTATTTAACATTTCTTGTACACAAAAAATTATAATTACACCTGATCTTTATATTTACGTATTTTCTATAATTTTAAATTCATTCTATGAGCAAGTTTTCTCCATATCTTCCAAATCTTCGTTTTTCCAATTCATTAACGGGATTGTCGGTATTTCTGAAGGGTTCATGTAATATACCTATAATTTTAAATAATTAATAATACAATAAGTTATATTAAATATCGTTCCCAGAAAAAACCTGCAGTACTATCTCTGAATTTCTGACACTGACATTAGTGAAATTTATCTGTCAATTACACACATTTAAATTTCTCAAGTAGTTACCATGGAGATGTTTGGGCTGTGAGCAGGCTGTGAGATTTATTACAACAGAATATTTTATAGATTATATTTCTATATCTTTAAATCCATAGAAGATATAATAAAAAAAATTAAATGTGTCGGATAGAGAATTTCGTTTTTTAATATTTGTAATAACATAAATTTTGAAAAAATAATATTTAGAAGACTTTTTTTAAATACTACTACTTCCTGTTATCCAACTGTTACCAGAACCTATTCAACTCTGCCCATTACTGTTAGATTGAGGAATCCGTAGTTACATAGGTCTTTAGTTTTATAGAATTTGAGAAATCGTACCTCCAGCAACCCCACACACACATCCACACACACACACACACACACACACACACACACACACACACACACACACACACACACACACACACACACACAAACACACACACACAAACACACACAGACATCATCGTAAAAATGTTATAATCGAATTGTAGGGACCTTACAACGTGCTTATTCACCAAAACCTGGATAAGCGATTTTTAGCATGAATCCAATACCTCTCTTAGCGAGAGGTAAAAACTGTTACATTAAACCGAGTTAATTTAGGGAAATTTGTATGTGTAATGTTGTAGTTGGTAACATTGGACTGATATTTATTCAATTGTTTGAAAGTTTATGTCAATTCTGATTTATGAACATAAGTAAATGTCATCTTGTATTAATCATCTAAAACAAGGCTTTTTCGTTATGCAATTGGGTTTCGTAATGATTTCATTATGAACGTAAAATATAAAAAAAAATTAAAAACTCCTGCGATAGGCCGTGTATTTATCCGGAAATATCCTTCCGCGCAACAAGTAACCTTCTCTCCACCTACACAGGTGTGTGTGTGTAGAATATCCCTAGGTATACTATTCTGGATAATCTGTTGACAGCAACACTTTTGCAGCTAGTAGGAGTCGGTCCTGAGTGGATAATATATCAATTAACGTGATTAAGCACTGCAAAATCACAATACGGCTATTGTGCTGCTGCTGCAGCGAATCCGGGAGTTATCTACCGGAGCCTGAGCTCCGGATTGTAGACTCCGGGATAGTCATTATCACACACAAGTGTAAAATCATCAACTACTGGTTAGGACCATTATCGCGTATAATGGATAGATCAATTTTGTACAATAATTTTACCACCATTTAACAATGGAATGGTTACAAGAAAGTTATAGCTTATAAGTCAACCCTTTCGGCTTAGCAATGAATTAGGAATGTGATAAAATACCAAGAAATAAATGTATGATGTTATATACAGTAAAAATTTTGAAAGATGTCCGATCAAGGTCATCATACGAATTGTATGAATTAAGATTTTAACTTTGCCCATTCTGTCAAATTGAGTAGTGTCGTTTATTTAGTTTTTATGAGAGTATTGTTATTTTATTATTATAAAACTGTATGTTACAGTAAAAGCATTCAAAATTCAATACTAAATCAATTGGTAATTTTATTAGCAAATGTAAAACCAATATGTGAAATTTAAGATACTGACACAGTGTCAGGAGGTTGGAAGGACGATTTCTCAAAAACTATAATACTTAACCTGTTTAACTACGTATTTCTCAATCGGATATTACTGGGAAGAGCTGAAAAGGTTTGGCAATAATTGGACAACCGGAAGTAGCAGATAAAAATATTCTTCTAAATATATTTTTTGAAAAAGAGAAAAGAGTAAATTCTCTATCTGATACATATAAATATTTTATTATATCTTTTATAGATATAGAGATAAAGAAATATATGGTGTATTATAATCTGTAATAAATGTCAGTGTGAAAAATCCAGAGACATTAGTGAAGATTTTTTCAGGAAAGTACATACATTATATTATTTTTTATTGTATTAATAGTTAAATATTTAAAATTATAGGTATATTATATATACCCTTCAAAAATACTGTCAATCCCGACAATGAATTGGAAACATTTCGAAAAATTACAATAGTACGGCAAATTTTATTCATAGAATGAATTTAAAATTAAAAAATCTAAATATAAAGAATAGATTTAAGTAGAATTTTTGGTGTAGAGTGTAGGTATACAAGAAATTCTAAATTTAGTGATTTTCCAATTGCATGGTTTTTTTTTTGCTTGACAAGTAAATTCCACACTCCTGATAACAAATTAACTATGTGAATTTAGAGAATCTTAAAATTTTTAATCAAAAATTCTGACATTTGACATTTACGTATATAATTACTAATTTTCATTCTGACATGGGTCCCCATATCTGCTTGTTAAGGCCAACAATGTCTCATGACTGCTTGCGCCCTAAACTTATGTAGCCCAAAACGGAAGTGGTGAGAGGTATTGTGCTTGCCACAACACATTTTTTACTTCCTTGTACGTAAGTAAAGGAAGTATTGTAATCGCCAAAAATTTCGGTTTTCAGATTTCAGCGGAAATATCCATTTTGATCATCCCTGAATCCATTTTGACTAATTTCGTCGTGACGTCTATACGTACGTACGTCCGTACGTACGTATCTCGCATAACTCAAAAACGGTAAGCCGTAGAAAGTTGAAATTTTGTATTTAGGACTCCTATAACATCTAGTTGTGCACCTCCCTTTATGGTTATTACACAATTTCCAGAAGTGGCACTTTACATGAAGACTATAATAGATTTTAATGAAAAACTGTTTTAAAATATAATCCAAAACTTTTCAAATTTGGTATATACGACTTTTATGTCAATCGAAATAACATAATAGATTTTGGTTAAAATAGGCTAACCTGAAGTGGTACATTACTTGAAGTTGTTAACAGTTTTTCTTGAATAAAATGATTTTATTTTGATTTTAGAAATAAATGCTTCAAATAAAAGTTTTAGAGAATTAATTTCTGCGTCTAGCACATCAAGTATTATTAAATTAGCCCTTTGTACAAGCGAGATATGTAAATTTAAAAATTATATACTTTTTTGTAATAAAGCTTGCTATGGATTAGGACAAAAAAATAAAAAAAATGTTCATGTCAAATTACGTTAAATACGTGCAATTTTATAATTCGTACAATAACAAATATTATATTTTTATTATGAAATTAGTCATATTCATTGTTGTAATCAAATATTTCTTTGTTGTAATCAAAACTCTCTTTAAAAAGAACCGGGTTAGATTATGGTCACTATATATCTTACTGTTTTGAAGTAAAAAAATTAATATTTTGTAATTTATTTATTAAAAAAATATGTATAGTTTAATAATCGTACAAGGAAGTCATGTGGTGTCCACATCAGATTTTTTTATTATTTAAAAACAACGGAACAATCATCGCTTTATTTACTTCGGATTAATGTAAAACATCGCAATACATTAATGGTAGTTTATATACAGATAAAAAATTACCACCATTAGGAGTTTATTGTTTACCCGAAAAAAAAATACACGGGTCACTAGATAGTTAAATAAATAAAGTGTCATTTCCGATTAATCCATGACTGTATTTGAACAATATTAGTTATAAATATGTAATGCATGTATATGAATTTGTGAATGATGCTTCATATAAAATATTGATATTACAACCAACTAAATCCTAAAATAATTATTGCCATATCGATTGTGAACTATTCAACTTTATAAATAGAATTCACACAATATTGTATCAACTGGGAGTTTATTTTTGGACAATTATAGTTTCGAGTTGGAAAATAGACGACATGCTGTGGTTTACAACAAAGTTATGAGAACATCAAGTTGATATATTGAAAATTGAACTCTAGATAAACAAGGTTCAATTTGTCAGTAACTGTCAAAACAATTTAAAATACAATTAATATTGCTTTCACATACAGCCAATGAAGAATGAAGCAGCCCTCTAATGTCGATGAAAATAACAGACTATTTTTTACCCCGACCTGCGAAGATAAATAAATAAGTTGACAGAAACTTTTTATGTTTGATAAACAAGAGCTGGAACGCAAATAAAATAAATTGACGCGGTATGAAAACTAGGAAAAGCTTTCCTACTATGAAATAAAAAGGAAAATAAGTGAGAAATGTTAGAACTAACAAGTTATATTTCTTTACAAATGACATGCATTCATCGTTCAGAAGTTACGAGGTAATTGAAACCTATATTTTCCAGAAATAAAATATGGAGGCAAAGAGCAACACATATTTAGAAAAACTTGTAACACTTAAGCGTTTCAGAAAGTTTTGCATACAAAAATTTCATTCTTGCTGACAAAAAGGGATAAAAAATATAAATAGGTAATTTATAAAATAGGGTACTTACTATTTATAATCGTAAATTAAATTATCCGAGATGTGAAAGTAAAAATTGTTGTGGCCAGTACAATACCTCTCGCCACTTCCGGTTTGATTACGTAAGTGTAAGTGTTAGAATGACAATTAGTAATTATGTTCGAAGAAAATAAACCACAGGGAATTGGAAAATAACTACATTTAGAATGAAAAATTATGATATTTGACATCTATGTACATAATTACTAGCTATCATTCTGACACGGGCCCTATATTTGCTTGTCAAGACTATCAAAGTCACATGACTGCTCGCGCCCTATTGTATGTAACATTTCTTGTATACTTACATTCTGCACAAAAAAATCTACTTATATCTATTCTCTATATTTAGATTTTTTAATTTTAAATTCATTCTATGAAGAAATTTTGTCCTACTCTTCTAATTTTTCGAAATGTTTCCAATTCATTGTCGGGATTGATAGTATTTTTTAAGGGTATACAGGGTGTTTCCTTTAAAACAACCAGCGCTTTTTTGGGCGAACTAATGACTTTAGAGAAAAATGTTATATACAAAAAATTACCAGGAAAAAGGGCTTAATTTATGAGGAATAATAAATAAAAAATTCAACCAGTGGTTCTCAATCGGTAGAATAAAATTAAATTTTTTTAAATGGCAACTATATAATTTTTTTGTCCATTAGATAGTGAGTTTTTTTCTGATTTCAACGATATAAATATGATATAGGGTTGTATAACAATTATTTCGAGAAAAATGATATTAAAAATCAGAAATAATTCTACAATATTGAAGTAGACTATGCAATAACAATTGCAAGCAAATGATACAGGTGACAGATAGTTTTGTTACTTAAGTTATTAAGTGTCTGTTTTCGTAATTGTTTAATTACTTATTAATAAAAAATGGCTTTGCAGTTGCAAGAATTAACAAATTTAGACTATTTTAATCTTACTGTTATGTATGGAGAGTGTGAAAGAAATTTAAATTCTACGATACGAAGATTTTCACGGCTTTATCTTCGTTATGTAGTTCATTTGTTATTATGAATTTCTTAGTAAAACAAGTTATTTTAGATATAAGAAAATAATATACTATCGTAACCTAGGCAATAGTCGTATTAATAGTTGTTTATTGCATAGCCTACTTTAATATTGTAAAATTATTTCTGATTTTTAATATCATTTTTCTCGAAATAATTGTTATACAACCCCATATCATATTTATATCGTTGAAATCAGAAAAAAAAATCTCTATCTAATGGACAAAAAATTTATATAGGTTGCCATTTAAAAAAAATTAATTTTATTCTACCGTTTGAGAACCACTGGTTGAATTTTTTATTTATTATTCCTCATAAATTAAGCCCTTTTTCCTGGTAATTTTTTGTATATAACATTTTTCTCTAAAGTCATTAGTTCGCCCAAAAAAGCGCTGGTTGTTTTAAAGGAAACACCCTGTATATAATATACCTATAATTTTAAATATTTAACTATTAATACAATAAAAAATAGTATAATGTATGTACTTCCTAGACAAAAAATTAAAATAATGTCTCTGGATTTTTGATACTGATATTTATTTGTCAGTTAAAACATTTTAACTTTTCAATTGGTTTCCATGACATTACTCGTATATGGGGTGTGAGATTTATTACAACAGATTATTAAATAACATATATATCTTTATCTCTAAAACTATAAAAGATATAATAAAATATTTATATGTATTAGATACACAATTTACTCTTCTTTAATACTAGCAAGAACAAAATTTTTCAAAAAATAATATTTAGAATGTTACTGTTACTTCCGGTTCTCCAATTATTACTAAAACCTTTTCAGCTCTTCCTAGTAATGTCCGATTGAGAAATACGTTGTTAAACATATATGAAGTATTATAGGTTTTGCGAAATCGTCCATCTTCCCCACACATATACATCCGCACACACACACACACACACACACACACACACACACACACACACACACACACTCACACATAAACATCAGCGTAAAAATATTAAACCCGAACCCATAACCGATGAACCGTTATAATTTTCTTTTTCTTGAACAGAAACTGAATCTGAACCGACATTTATTTTTTGAACATGAACCGAACTTGAACCATAAATATATTTCGGTTCAGGTCCCTGTTTAAAATTGTGAATGTTTTACTCAAAGTCGGGTAAGTACTTGTGAGTATTAAGAGTTTATTTAAAGGGACGCTTTAAAAATTCAGCATTCTTGCGTTCATGAATTATAAGTATTAAATGTACGTTTATGTTTAAACTTTAATACCCCATCTTAACCATCTCTTCATTACAGTCGTGTCTTGTAGTGGGTCATTGTCCACATATATTATTCATACCATTCTAAAGTCTTGTTTTAACTAAAGTGAGGGAACATCTTCTGCAATACGGTGTTGTGTGGACATAAAGAGCTTGGAGTTTGGGTTTTATTCCCTGAATATATCAGTGAAGCTTTGTAAGCTCATCATATGCAAAATTCACCAATTACCAAACTTCTTCCATAACCCATTTTACCGCAATCTTGTCTTCTCTTATGATGTTATATTTATTTATTTATTCATCTCGTAAGATATTTATCAAAAGGCTTCGCTACATGAAGTAAGAAGAAGAAGGGGAAGTGATGATTCGTACCACAACCAAGTATTTCATTTAATTCTAAATATTTGTTTTATTTTCAATGTCTACAAAATTTATTTTATGTTTGATATTCATATTAAATAAAACTAAAGACCGAGCAATATTTAACACCTCGATAAATGATAATCAATTATTAGTAGTAGGCTATATATACATAGGTATTATATCGTCATTTGTTATTTGTTTTTTTAAAAACTACCACTTCCGGTTGTCCAATTGTTACCAGAACCTATTCAACTCTTCCCATTACTGTTAGATTGAGGAATCCGTAGTCAAACAGGTCTTTAGTCTTATAGAATTTGAGAAATCGTGTCTCCAACAACTTCACACACACACACACACATCCACACACACACACACACACAGAGACATCATTGTAAAAATGTTAAAATCGGATTCTATGAACCTTAAATCGTGTTTATTCAATAAAATCTGGATATGCGATTTTTAGCATGAATTCAATACCTCTCTTAGCGAGAGGTAAAAAGGAGGTACCCATTGGAGATTAGATTTGATAAAACAAGAAACGTTACACTTCTCCTTGTAAGGAGGAAATTGTATACGAATATATTGCTTATTTTTAGTAAAAATATCTTTCTAGGGATACATCCGCAGTAGCCAAATTTTCACTTTCCCTTTTCACTCTGGCTCAGATTGAGCTTGGTGGAGTTTCGCGCACCGTGCGTTTTTACGAGTACTTCCGGATATCCCCATGAATATATTTCTTGTTTACGGCCCGTGGCGCGTAACGCAAGAATTAAACGTAAAAAATTTATACGCGATCCTGGCGCACCGGCCCCGTTATTTTATTAAGGCCGCGTGAGCCGGCTTTTCATTTTACTGCTCTGTCAATGAAGTGCTCTTGAACGGAACAGCAGGAGGACAGCAGGACTGCATACAGGGATGCGTGCAGGAATAGGATTTTGGATTAATAAAGTTAGGGAAAAGTCCTATAAAGAAAATATTTAATGCCGAATTTTTATTATAACGAGCAGCAGATTTGAATATTTTGAAAAGTGGTTAGTAATTTTAGTATTATTGTACTCTATTGTATTTTACTTATATTAGACAAATGAACTGTCAAAGTATATAAACTCTATCTACCTAAAACTTTATACAGCTTTCGACGCTTTCCCTTTCCAATCGTATTCACCGAGGTAGATTTTATTGTATGGACTGGCTTGTCATTGTGCTAAAGAAAGGGTCTCGGTGGAAAATAAATCTGGACTAGAAGATAACCTTAAAATACCGGTCGAATTATTAATATGTCATTTGGCCCATAGCTATTTACCTTCCGTCACCTTTATAGGTAAGGAAGGTATTATTTTTGACTAAAACTAACACAATTACCCCTTAACCTTAAAATAATAAAATAAGCTTTATCCATATTTCGAGAACTAAGTTTTCAGCATCAGTACTACAAACTTAAGCAGAGTAGTAAAGATTACTCAACATGTAAACCATGCCAGAGGTCTAACAACTTTTTAACTTTAAGTCTTTTAACAACAGAGTTGTTAGACCTCTGGCATGGTTTACATGTTGAGTAATCTTAACTACTCTGCTTAAATTTGTAGTACTGATGATGAGAACTTAGTTCTCGAAATACGTATATAGCTTATTTTATTATTTTAAGGTTAAGGGGTAATTGTATTAGTTTTAGTTATAATTTAACCTTAAACTCCTATTTATTATAAGTATTATTTTTGGTCAAAAAATTCAATGATCAATTTTTAGTGAATAAGCATATAATACGATTTTACCATTTTTACGATGATGTCTGTATGTATGTATGTCTGTGTGTGTGTGACGAAAGTTTCGACTCGCATAACTTCAATAACACGATTCCAAAAATTATATTTTTGTATTTCTCAAGTTTACATCCAAAAGAAGAGGTGATTAGATTTTGGTTATAATTGGTCAACCGGAAGTACCCTCATTTGAAGATTTTAACAGTTTTTCTTGAAAAATTAAATATTATTATAACTTAAAGAATATATTATTCTCTATACGATTTGATTGCGTTTCATACTTCATATTTAACAGATATAGAGTTAAAGAATTATAAAGATAATAAATTTCGTAAACCAGCCAGCTATGTTAACTATGGAAACTGCTAATATATTCAGATAATTCAAATTGACAGATGTCATTATCAATGAAAACTAAATGAATGTGGCAGAGATGAGAATGCTGAAATAGATGTTGGGGAAGACACGGAAAGATACGGCAAGAAAATAACTCTAGTGTTAGAAGTTTCTAGAAAGATATAAAAGAGACTATTACAATGGTTTGAACATGTCATGAGGAAAAATGAAGAATATATTGGAAGAATGAATAGCTTAGTAATAGAAGGTTGAAGAAACAGAGGAAGACCAAATATAAGATGGAAGGATTGTATTGCGGAAGACTTGAGAGAAAAGGAACTGAATGAGGACGACACGCAAAACAAAAATGAGTGGAGGAAGAAAATAAAAAAAACAGCGACCCCTAACGAACGGGAAAAGCTAAAGAAGAAGTCAGTGTCAAGTGCAATTTACATAGTTTGTCTTTGCTGACTTTGGCAAGCAGATATGGGGGCCCGTGTCAAAATGACAGCTATTAATTACATCCATATAACAATGTCATAATTTTTCATTCAAAACTTCATGATTTTCTTATTGTGTGGGATTCAATTACCGATAAAAGGAATCATAAAATACCAAAAAATGAAATATTATTGTTATGATACGAATATGTTTCTATAAATTTAATATAGCAAAATGGCAGATAATATCTTTGCTATCGGTTAAACTATTACTAATTTTATAATGTAATAACACAATTAAACTCCTAGGTAATAATAAATAATTCAGTGCAATTAGACTCCTTGTTCTCAACTCTGAGTACTCGGACAGCTAAAAATATCTTGAAAGATATTCGCTACTCCTAAATTACCCAATAAATATTTCAGGCGTTCATACAATATTTAACCCTTTTAAATTTATTCTCTGAATTAAGGTATTCTCAGCTGTGCAATCCAATGATTAATTTCTCATTTTCAAAAATATTAAATTCACATTGTGTAAGTTGATTAATCCTGTTTTAAAATTTTATGTACTATTTATGTAATATTATATTTAATATAACTCATACGTATTTTGCATTTTCATTAAATTACCAAATCAGCAACATATTCATAAATAAAAGTGTTATTTTTGAATTTGTTAACAATTATTTAATATTTACAAATAATTGTGCAGGAATTATGATTTTCAAAATACATAACGATACTGGAACTCTGTAACATACATTTAAGTGGATCAGAATTCATTGTAAGCTACAAGTATTTGAAGTCAACAGTCTGCCAACCTGTTACATTAAAATGAAAGTCATGTCGTGAAATAGTAGAAAATTCATTGCAAATTGCAAGAATATTTATCGCTTAGATTAGATTAGGGTAAGGTAAGTTATGATAGGATGGGTTACATTAGGAGGTTACGTTAGATTAGGTTAATTTTCCCTGCTATGAATAATATACTTCCAATGAGTATTGTGCGATGAATTTTTCGTATCCCGTTATATTAAAATGAAAGTTTATAATGATATAAATAAAATTAGCCCATTATTCAGTTCAAAAATTCGAAATCCATATGCAAGCTGTCAAAAAAGGGTAATTTTTTGAAAGGCATATAGTAATGATCAAAATGAGTAAAAAATCTGATGTGGCAAGCACAATACCTTCCGTCAATCCTGTGTATTATGTATAAATTCCATACAGTAAAATTTTTGAAAGATGTCCGATCAAGGTTGTCTACGAATTGTATGAATTCAGATTTTTGCTCCGCCCATCATGACAAATTCAGTAGTGTCGTATGCTTAGTTTTTATGAGGGTACGTAAGATACTAATGTTATTTTATTATTATACAAATATATATTACAGGAAAAACATTCAAAATTCAAAAATAAGTCAACTAGTAAGTTTATAAGCAAATGTAAAACCAAATAAGTTAAAAATAAGATACTGACACAATGTCAGTGTCAGTGACTCTGACAGAATATAACGTTATACGTACGGCTATGAATCCAGGTAATGTATCTGAATTAATAAATAAACTTACGTTACAGCGAAAGTATTATCAACAACGAGCATCGTTTATAAATAGAATGTCCTAACTTAGTCGAAACAATATGAGTTTTTGAAAGACAAGCGTGTTATATCCATCCTTATCACACAGTCTTACAGCCTTTGCAAAAGAAAGAGATAAATGTATGCCTATTTGTTAATTCGTTCGTGATACAGGTGCCCTTGATCGGACATCTTTCAAAAATTTTACTGTACATACATTTTCTTGCAAAAGATTATAAATTTCCAGTAAAATTATTTCATAAACAAACTATGCAAATTGCACTTGACACTGACATCTTTTTCTTCTTTAGCTTTTCCCATTCGTTAGGGGTCGCTATTTTTTATTTTCTTCTACTCATTTCTGTTTTGCGTGTCGTTCTCATTCAGTTCCTTTTCTCTCAAGTCCTCCGCAATACAGTCCTTCCATCTTATCTTTGGTCTTACTCTTCTTAAACCTTCTATTACTAAGCTATTCCTTGTTTTTCTAATATATTCTTCATAAACTTGTAACACTAGAGTTATTTCCCTTCTTCTTTCATTCCTTGCCGTATCTTTCCGTGTCTTCTCCAACATCTATCTCAACATTCTCATCTCTGCCACATTCATTTACTTTTCATTGATACTGACACAAATTCTGTCAATTTGAATTTTCTAAGACGTCTAAACAAAAGAAAGTATAAATATGTATGTAAATAAGTAGTATCCTCGTATCAAGTTTCAAAATTTTAATGCAATTAGTATCAGAGTTATTAATAAAATGTGCTACCTTATTAAAAGAAGCTTCATATAACATTTTTTGCTCAAAATGATCTCAGGAATACGCTATTATTTTTTTTACATTAGGTCTGATACACCCAGTATAGGTCTTCTAAAAATAGCTATCCTATAATGAAATAACCTGAAATAAAACATCTCCCTCCCTAATTCGTCTCATAAAGAGTTAATTATTCACGTCTTTAATCACGTAAAAACCAGATTCCTTATATCCAATCACACAAATTAATTAACCCCTTCCATCCCTGATTCAGTAAATCAAATACACACTATCTTGCGTCTCCGGAGGCATCCGAACGGTCCCGACGGAGCCCGATGGAGTTGAATCTGATGTAGGGCGGTTGGAACAAGTGGTGCACGCGTGAAAGTTTCCTCACGCGACGCATGAATCACGCGTCACGCGCTGCAACGTGAGGGGGAACTTCTCCCACTTCTAGAGCCATGGAAGGGATGTCAGCAGGAGCTTTAATTATTGGGAGTGAATGGATGGGATTCAAGGTGTGGAAAGATGGATTTTGGTTTGATTAGTGGCAAAAATGGGTCACTGTATGGTGGAGAAATATTGATTTAAATTACTATACGGGGTGGTGGTGCTTAGGGGCGAACATGAGGATTTAAAATGCAGTTTTTTTTTTGCAGAATTATAAGTTGCACACAAAATTGTTTTCACATTTTTATTAGGTTTTTGGTTTCTTCACAATATGAAAAAGATATTTCAATTTTTTTAAAATTAATAACAAGATAGAACACTGATTTGTGATATTATAGATGAAATGTTGAAATAATATTAATTTCCTCATATTTTGTTCAATTTATTTTGCCAACAATGTCCTTATGAATGAAAAGTTATATATACATACGGTAAAAAACTATTCAGTATTTTCGCAATGTATCAATTTTTTTAATAAGTTACCTGACGATGTAAAAAAATTGTTCTAGTTTAAGGTTGTTTAAAGAAAATGTTAAGAAATATCTATTAACATCTAATATGTAATTTGGGTCATTTACATTTATTTTTATAACTTTGCTTACTACTTATTTATATTATATGGTTGTAACTAGCTTATAAGCTAAATAAATAAATAAATATATTATTATTATTATTATTATTATTATTATTATTATTATTATTGTTATTATTATTATTATTATTATTATTATTATTATTATTATTATTATTATTATTATTATAAAGAAATATTTTGGTGGAAATGGTTTTAGAATAACTTAACTTGTATAGATATATAACTTTAATACCACGATTCCAAAAATTATAATTTTTTCGTATTCCTCAAGTTTACATCCAGAAGAAGAGGTGATTAGATTTTGGTTATAATTGGTCAACCGAAAGTACCCTCATTTGAAGATTTTAACAGTCTTTCTTGAACAAACGCAGTTCAATAAAATTTATTCCCATTTAACGTTATAATAACTTAAGGAATATATTATTCTATATACGATTTGATTGCATTTTATACTTCATATTCAATACATATAGAGTTAAAGAATGATAGATATTAAATTTCATAAATCAGCCAGCTATGCTAACCATGGAAACTGTTAATATATTCAGATAATTCAAATTGACAGATGCCAGTATCAATGAAAAGAAAATGAATGTGGTAAAGAAGAGGATGTTGAGATAAATGTTGGGGAAGACACGAAAAGATAGGAAAAGGAAGACCAAAGATAAGATGGAAGGATTTTATTGCGGATGACGAGAGAAAAGGAACTGAATGAGGACGACAGGCAAAACAGAAAGGAGTGAAAGAAGAAAATAAAAAAATAGCGACGCCTAACGAATGGGAAAAGCTAAAGAAGAAAATATCAGTGTCAAGTGCAATTTGGACAGTTTGTTTATGAAATAATTTTACTGGAAATAAAAGATCTTTTGCAAGAAAAATTATGTATGGAATTTGTACATAATACACAGAATTGACGGAAGGTAATATAAAATTATTAAAGATGGGCGTTTATCACCCTTGAAACAAATGTAAATAGACGATTTGTAAAGGAAATACGTACGTCACATAATGATGGTATTCTCCAATGACTAATAAATATGTGACCCAGAAATATTTTAAAATAATAAATAATTTTAAAATATATAAGTAGTATTAGTTATTGTCAGTAATAAATGGATTAAATTCATTGTATATGATTATGATTAATAGTTTTATATTTTGTTCTATATTCAATGTTACAATATACGGTAGTAAGGTTATAAGGTTTTCAGTACAAGGCTTTATTAAAGTTTAAAAGAACGTTAAGAATACGGGTCAATATCTTGCAAACAAGTACCTATACAAAATGTAACAAATAAAGTATGTCAAGATTTAAATTGAAAATTTAAAAAGTAATACGAATTCTTTAACTTTTATAAGGAACAAACTGTAGGAATTCCAAATTCTATCAGTTTTGAGACAATATATTCTTGAATGTTAACGGCGCAAACAAACATGCAATTTTCATTCATTAATGATTTAAGACTTTTTTCACTACATACAGAAAAATCTGTTGTGGCCAGCACAATACCTCTCGCCACTTCCGTTTTTGGTTACTGTGGTGGAGTGGAAGGCTTTTTTAAGTTGACACACTGATATTTATAACTAGGAGATTTATTGGCACATACACAAGTACAGTTATTGTCTGGTTGACGTGCTACGACTGCCGCAAGTAGTGTATTGATATTTAAACATTTAAATAAACAATATTGCCAACACTACAGTTACATAAATATAAGGCGCGAACAGTCATGTGGTATTGTTGGCCTTGACAAGCAGATAAGGGGCCCGTGTCAGAATGACAATTAGTCAAATGTTAAAATTTTTCATTAAAAATTTCAAGATTTTCTAAATTCAAGTAGTTAATTCGTCACCAGGAGTGTGGAATTTACTTGTCGAGGAAAATAAAAATCATGGAATTGGAAAATCACAAAATTTACAATGAAAACTTATGATATTTGACATCTATGTACATAATTACTAGATATCAATCTGTCACGGTCCCCATATCTGCTTGTCAATGCCATGTGTACCAGTTTATGTTAACAGTTCTTTATTATTTTTCGTTTTTATTCTGGTGTAAATTAATAAGTGTCAAAATGACAGCTAATCGCTCTATCCGTTCGGTTATTCAAGCTACAGATCGCAGATGAATCTGTCATGTGAGTGCTCGACAGATTTAAATACCGAACGCACCCAGTACCTTGACTGTTCAATTGTTTAATATAGGTCATAGACTGCTTCATACAAATTCTTAGATTTCGTTGGTAATAAGTTTAGAACAGCTGTAGAAGCTGATTCAACAATCTGTCAATCAGTCTAATCGTGACAAGCGTCTGTCGATCTGCCTAGCGTTAAATCGGTAATGGATAAAAACGAGGTTCGTACGGTGATCAAGACCACGTTCAGGTCAACCAAAATCACCTACCACACCGGAAATTGTGGATAAAGTCCACGATATGGTTCTGGAAAATCGACAAATGAAAGTACGTGAGATAAAGGAAGTTAGACAACGCCACACTTTTACACCAGCTGAAAGCAGTAATTCAAGAAAAACGCCTGGGAATGGCAATGTAAAAGATTTTGTTTCACCACGACAATACGCCAGCTTATTCAAGTCGAATTTCTCAACACAAATTGAACGAAATTTGGTTTGAAATCGTCGCCTATCCACCGTACTCAACCGATTTGGCTCCCTCCAATTTCCATCTTTTTCCAAAACTCACAACGTTCAACGCAGGAAAGATATTACGATCCAACGAAGAAAGCATATCTATACAGTAAATGCTTTTTTTGAGGACCTCAAAAAAATCCATTTTCGGGAGGAAATCAAAAAGTTGGAAAACGCTGGATTAAGTTTGTTAACATCAGAGAGAACTATGTAGAAAAATAAAATGTAGCCCATGTTAAATATTTTTTTTCACGTCATTCCGGAAACTTTTCAATCCACCCTTGGCTACATATATAATACGCAGACTGATACAACCAAAAATGGGTAATAAGCTGTGATGATAAATTTATAAACACTGTAAAAAAGCGTTCACTCCTACATTAAAATGAAGAAAGAAACGAATAAAATAAAAGTATATCTAGCAGACATATACGAGTACAAAAGTCAAATAACAAAAATTGCTTTCTTTAAAATTCCCAGTGCAGAAAAGCAAATAAAGTACTTGGTTTACGCACATTGTAAGTGAAAGAAAAGTTGATCCTGTATTCTGAAAGCGTTTAAATTGTTGATTCGTTTGAGATCTGATTCAGTAAAGAATTCTTTCTCCCTGGAAGACTGCTCTTGCTCCAGAAGCGAGGTAATATATTTACTTATTTACGCGCCCAAATTCACCTGTGGAACATTCTGCAGCCATCGCATCGCAGCCCGGTTTGTTTATCTCGCGGTCGTCGCAGGAAATTCATTTCCTCACGACCGAAGAGTAGGGGGTGATTTTTGAATTGGAGACAAGTACACATAACCTATATTAGAGCGGGTACTGTCAGTGGAAAGTACAGTGTAGTGTCCTTACAGGTGTTGCTATGGAAATTTAATTTAACCCACGCAAATGTTACATCATATAAATTAGCTGGCATGCACTTCACTGTAACTATGGCAACAAATACATGAACATGTATATCCGCTGGAAGTATATTGATTGATGTAAGGAGGGAATGGGGGAGCTACGCTTATACAAAATATTTTATATTCGTTTCTATAAAATATAAGAAATCAAAGAAAAATATTTATTTAAAGTGTAGTTGCAAGTAATGAATCAATTACGTGTTAAGAATTATTTGAAATCTAAATTATACAGCATTTATTCGTATTAAACCGATGTTACACTATCACTATTCAGGGTGTACCTATCTCAGTTTTGGAAAAATAAACGCTGTTTGACTGAGATTTCGAGTAATTTGTTAAAACCCAATCTACGCCACAGTCAATAAATTTACCCACTTTAATGAAGCAATAGGAGCATTTCACAAATTTCAAATATAGCCTTAAATGGAAGTAAAAAAATTATCTCCTATTTTTACCTTCCGTCACCTTTAGGTAAAGAAGGTATTATCTTTGGTCAAAAAATTCAATAGTGAGTTTCTGATGAATAAGCACGTTTTGGAGTCCCTAGAATACGAATTTACTATTTTTACGATGATGTCTGTGTGTGTGTGTTTGTATGTGATGATCGTTACTGACATACGAGTTGTAGAAATAGTAAAATCGTATTGTAGAGACCCTAAAACGTGCTTATTCACTGAAAACTCACCACTGAATTTTTTGACCAAAGACAATACCTTCCTTACCTAGAGGTGACGGAAGGTAAAAATGACATATATGTTGTTGTCAGCAGAGCTGGGCAGTACTTAAGTACATTTATACTTAATTACCAAATAAGTACTAACCTGGTATTTGTACTTAAGTATTATCAAAAAACTGCCTGAAGTACTTGATTTTCAAGTACTGCATCTAAAATACTTGTACTTAGTACTTAAAATGGTACTTAATTACCCATAAAAAGTATTTAAGTCCTTTTCGTGTACTTAAATACTTTTTAAGTAAATACTTAAGTACTTATCTTTAATGTAAACATTTTTTTCATTAAATAAATTATACCAAAATAAAATATCATCTCGGCATATTACCCATTACTGGGTATGCTGAAGACATATTTGTACCTGGCGAGTATTTATCACCTGTCGGACACTCATTGATGACGGAGAGAGTGCATCATAGGTGTCATTTTTGTGCCATTTAAAAATCCAAACTAACAAAAATTCTATATTATTGCACAATCACAAGTAATATGTATACAATTTATGTCAATGATATAAAAACAAAATCATTCACCAGAATTTCAATCAAATTTTACACATCTTTTGATGTAAAATTATGGTTCGCTTTTTAAATCTGAATTTTAGTTATGTTATATTGATAGATATAATACATGTGTATTGGTAATTAATTATTCTTATATCAAAACGTTAAATAATTAGATTATTGATTTTTTTAGGAAGTTCTTGAAAAGAACTTGGAAAGTACTTAGTACTCTTAACAAGTACTCGTACTTAAGACTTAAGTATTTTAATAATTGCAGTACTTAGTACTTAAATTTAAGTATCTGAGCTCTGGTATTTGTACTTAATACTTAAGTACTTAAATAGATGTACTTCTCCAGCTCTGTTACGAAGTAACACTAATGCAATAAGAAACACGAGTAAATAATAAATGGGTTTGAATGATATTAGAACTTCTAAATGGGAAACAAGTAGTTACACTGAATCATTACTATCACCAAAAAATTTATGATATTCTTTCAATATTTATATATTGTTGGAATAGGTATCTCATAGGCCCTAGAAATATTTGATCAGAACAAGAAAAAAATAGTGTATTACTAACTATGGTGGAAAGTGTTTCATTACTGTCGAGGGTGAGTACAGTCAATCAAGGTGATACATAATAAAACTTTTCACCGAGGTTGGTATTCTTTTTAATTCGCAATCGAAAATTAGTAATAATTGATATTTAAATATTAATAATAACCTAACAAATAATCAAATGGTCTCAGCTTGTTCATTTGTCTGTCGGATTACTAACCTTAAATTTTGATTTCACATTTATTTACACTTATTTATATTATTCACAATTTCATTAATTTCTTTACATATAAAAAGTAAAGAAGCTTTGTTTACATGTAAATACCTATTATTGATCTCTCAGGGTGGGAATTGGAAATAGCCGGGAAGTAGCATCTTCCCGCCTTGGATAGTATAGAGCAGGGCATCGAACCCAAACCTGAACCAAACCAAAACCGGAACCTCAAATACATTTTTAATTGAACCCGAGTCGGAACCGAACCGGGTATTAAAATTCGGGTTTAGGGTTCAGCTCCGGTTCAGGTTCGTTTGGAGTTAGAAACGTAAGCGTAATCGTAATTCAGCCGATAATCGACGCCTGTTTTGTTTGTTTATGAAAATTGTATTCGTGTTCTTGTCTTGTATAACTTCCGGTTCGCATTTTATTCAAAAAACATTACTTCAATTTTCATTAGGTCGAACCGAACCTGAATCCAATACCTGAACACGGAACAAAACCGCAAATTGTGTTCATGTTTGAACCAGAACCGCACCCGAACCATATCTCAAAAAACAAATTGACCTGAACCTGAACCGAGCCCAGTTTTTGGCGGGTTCGTTGCCCTGGTATAGAGTGAGTTTAGCAGAGGTTGGAAAGTGGTCAGAAATCGTCATATTGCTAATTTTATATTCTTTAATATTTGTAATAACATAAATTTTCAAAGAAAAATATTTAAAAGATTTTTTTTAAAGATATAACTACATCCGGTTGTTCAATATTGTTACCAAAACCTATTAAATTCTTTCCATAAATGTTAGATTGAGGAATCCGTAGTTAAACAGATCTTAAGTCTTATTGTATAATTTGAGAAATCGTACCTCTAACATCCACGCAAACACAGATATCCACACACACACACACACACACACACACACACACACACTCACACACACACACACACAGCATCGTAAAAATGTTAAAATTAGACTGAAGGAGCCTTAAAACATGCTTATTCATTGAAATCTGGATAGGTGAATTATAGCATGAATCCAATACCTCCCTTAGTGAGTGGTAGAAATTGTGTCTTTCATAAGGCCCAATAATCTCCGTAGGCCCTAGGAACTGTACCTAATGTAGTACATATCTCTCACCACTTCCGTTTTTGATTACATAAGTATAGGGCGCTGGCAGTCATGTGACTTTGTTGGCCTTGACAAGTCAGAATGATAGCTAGGAAATATGTACATAGATGTCAAATATCATAATTTTTCATTCTAAATTTAGTGATTTTACAATTCCATGTGGTTTATTTTCCTCGACAAGTAAATTCCACATTCCTAGTGACAAATTAACTACGTGAATTTAGAAAGTCTTGATTTTCTTAGTGACATTTGACATCTATGTACATACTTATTAATTGTCATTCTGACACGGGCACAGATATCTGCTTGTGTAGGCCAACAATGTGACATGACTGCTCGCGCCCTATACTTATGTAATCAAAAATGGAAGTGGTGGGAGGTATTGTGCTGGCCAGAACAGATTTGTTTATAAAGCGAGCGTGTTTCAATTGATACCTTAGAATATATTCGTACAATAACAAAATCTCTGCGAGTTAGCTATACCCGGGAAGCATTTGGGATTTCATGTTTAATATTACAAGCTTGATATTCAGACGTTAGAACGTCTGCTTTAATTACTACATTATGCAGCAGTAGTATTATACTGTACATAGTATATTGTAGTTGCTATGTTTAACGCGAACAAGTGGTTACTTGTTAGTAGTAGAAACAGTAGTAGAAGTAGTAGTAACAGAAAAGTTTTCAGCTATTCCTGTAGAATATTTGTGATTGTATGTTACATATTTGACAGAACTGTAAAAATAGATGTTAACAATTACTCGAACGTCGTTTTTTAGAAGAAATGGATATTTGTATTATCTTTGAATTTTTTGTACGATGTTTAATAATTAAACTGAATATTTTGTACGAATATATTTTGTGTACATTGTAACAATTTGTAAGATCTTACTACTCTGAAGAAGGTGCAAGGGTGCACTGAAACGTTGGTTTAGTAAGAATAAATGCTGTTTGACTAAACTTTCGAATAATTGTTAACACCTAATCCACATCACAGTCGGGAAATTACACACAATTGTAAAAATAGAATCTCAGCAGGATGAATATTATAGTATGTAGTAGAGTAGTTACTATGCTTAAAGCGAACAAGTGGTTAGCACTAGTAGTAGCGCTTGTATGAGGATCGATGCTTTTGAAATACACACGGAAAATATATTTTTTTCAGCTAGTTCCACAAACCATTTGTATTTTTTTGTCGCATATTGAATCATTATATTATTTAGGAAGGATATTGAAATATGTAGTTGAGTAGTTCTTCAGTATACTTAAAGCGAACAAGTGGTTAGTACATACCTACTTCATATTTCAGGAAACTAACTACTGAAAGCGAACAAGTGGTTACTATTTGATACTTTAGGACATACCCAGGTTCTTTACTAAATCCAGGAAGCATTTTGATTCTGTTTCATGTTTGACTGAGTGGGAACATAGAATCCAGTCTTATCCAGGAAGTATTTGTGTTTTTGTGCCATCAATACTTGGAAACTAACTGCTTAAAGCGAACAAGTGGTTACTAAGGTATTTGATTCTTCATTACTAAATTCAGAAAGCATTTGTGATTTTGTTTCATATTTGACAGTAGTGGGAAAATAGAGTTGTAGTTTTAATGATAATGATAACTTACTAGAAGGTGTGGTGGTGTTTGGTGTCTGTTGTGTGGAGTTGGTATCGGTGATGGTGTCGGTGGGCCCCGGGCTGTAGTAGGGCGGCGCCACGCAAGCCTCGGTGGGGCTGACGGGCGGCTCCGCGGCGGCCGTCTGGCTCCAGCAGTCCCTCACGAGCCCCTGGTACTTGTTGCACTGTTTCTTCACCATGTAGCATCGCGGCATCTTCAACACCACACCGCACTGCACCTGCACTTGCACTAGTGTCCGTGTACTCCACTCTAGGTCCAGGTACCACTCATGCAACAAGTAGTTCGCAGCGACTGCGACGGACTGCGGCTGCTTCTGGCTCTGGCTGTAGCTCTGGCATGGCTTGGCTTGGCTAGCTGAGCTGTTGGCGTCGCGACGCTGGCATGTGCACAGGCTGCTAGCGACGCCACGGGCGGGGACCACCCCCGCGCACGCGCACAACCATCGATCCGACACCGACACCTGTTACCGCCCCGCATCGATCCAACACCCCTCAAACAACTACACTACCACCGCACGCACACACGAGCACTCACACACTCTACAACCAACATTCATAAACATTTTTTTTCAAATATGTACCCTACTCTCGATTTTCCGAACTCGGGCATACAGGGTGAATTTGGGAAGACGCCCCCACCCTTTAATTTTTTACCTTCCGTCACCTTTAGGTAAGGAAGGTATTGTCTTTGATCTAAATATTCAATGGTGAGTTTTTAGTGAATAAGCACATTTTAGGGTCCATAATACGAATTTACTATTTTTACGATAATCTCTGTATGTATGTGTGTGTGTGTGTATATGTGTGTGTATGTGTGTGACGATCGTTTCGGATCGCATAACTCCAATACCACGATTCCGAAAATTATATTTTTTTCGTATTCTTCAAGTTTCCATCCAAAAGAAAAGGTGATTAGATTTTGGTTATAATTGGTCAACCGGAATTACCCTTATTTGAAGATTTTAACAGTTTTTCTTGAAAAAACGCAGTTAAGTATCATTTTTTCGACACATTTTTACTATAAATATTAAAGAATATACTGTTATCTATGCGATTTACTTGCATTTAATACTTCATATTCAATAGAGTTAAAGAATTATAAAGGAATTAAATTTCATAAATCAGCCAGCTATGCTATAACCATGGAAACAGCTACTATATTAAGAAAATTCTAATTAACAGATGTCAGTGTCAATGAAAAGAAAATGAATGTGGCAGATATGAGGCTCGAGTGATAAAAGTTCTAGAAAGATACAAGACAAACAATTGTATTGATTTGAACATGTCATGAGGTGAGATGAAGCATATATAGGAAGAAGAATGAGTAGTTTAGTAATAGTAGCTGGAAGAAACAAAGGAAGACTAAAGATAAGATGGAAGGACTATATTGCGGAAGACTTGAGAAAAAAGGAACTGAATGAGGACGACACGCAAAACAGAAAAAAGTGGAAGACGAAAATAAAACATATCGCCCCTAACGAATGGGAAAAGCTATAGAAAAAGACGATGTCAGTGTTAAGTTCAATTTGCATAATTTATTTATGAAATAATTTAGAATTAAGAATCTTATGCCAGATTTTTTTGTATGGAATTTGTATATAATACACAGGATTGACGGAAGGTCTTGTGCTGGCCACATCAGATTTTTTATTATAAGTAATAGAAAAAAAATGGCTCATATAAAAGTTTTATTATTTTAAATATTCTATTTGATGGCATATGTAGATATTTTTTATAAAATCAGGTATACAAGATACAACTATCAACTTTTAATTTTACCTATAATTATTTTACTAAAATATAAACCGCCATAGAGAAACTTGATTTTTTTTTTCAAGATGGCATATTTGATTGCAATAATTTTATACATTTTATAATTCACAGAAAACGTGTTGATGTCATGATGTGAACTGATGTTGGAGTAGCGAATATACTAAATTGCATTTGGTGTTTTTTGAAATCTTAATCTTCGTAATTATTTTTTTGTTTATTATCCTTTGCAATTGCAATATACTAAAAGCTTCAATTTACTTTTGCAGTATTGAAAATTAAATTTACTGTAAAATCAAATTCCTTTAGAACATCAGAGAGATGCATTTACAATAAAATCTTTTACTAGCAACACATTTTATTATACACAAACTTCAGACAAACTTTTGTAATTTATTTCAAAAGGAAACTTGTAAACAATAATGAAACTGAATTAATAATGTGTTACAAAATTCTGCATTTAACTTTTAATAAACAGCAAAGTGCTTATGAATTTTGTATTTAATAATTACTGAAAAATCGATTACTGACAATGACATACAAAATGTTATATTAAAGCGTAATTATATAGCTACTAGAAATACGTTCAGAGGTGCATACAAATGTTATAAATAAATAAAATATACCATTATATTTTTTTTACTATTTTATGAATATGCTAATTTGATCTATGAAGATTTCGATAGTGACGACATAATATATCTGTAATGAATATTACGATCTATATTTTTGACTATCTAATACTTATTTGGAGAGGTGAAAATAATGGAGATTCAGTCCTTGGTTAAAATATTATTTATTGAAAACAATACCGAAGTTTCGGTGTCAATTAGACCATCCTCAGGGTTCTGGAAAACATCAACGGGGTACAAATATCATGTTTTACAAATTTTAAGGAACTGGTCTCTTACATGTTTAAAATGTTTTTAGATTTGTTGAAAAATAATGAATTGTACATAATTAAAAAGAAGAAGGTTGTAGATGTCGTCAAACTATAAAAATATATATAACACGTACATTCTTATAAGAGTTTATTATAAAACTGAAGAAGGGTTGGTTCTTGTATTGAAAGGAGCAAGGTGCAACCTTCTTCTTTTTAATTATGTACAATTCATTATTTTTCAACAAATCTAACAACATTTTAAACATGTAAGGGACCAGCTTCTTAAAATTTGTAGAACATGATATTTGTACCCCGTTGATTTTTTTCCAGAACCCTGAGGATGGTCTAATTGAGTCCGAAACGTCCATATTGTTTTCAATAAATAATATTTTAACCAAGGACTGAATCTCCATTATTTTCACATTCGCTATAATTGATGAAAAATACATTCCTCGAGATACTTTAGATGAAGGTACTAAGGCGACGAACAATTTAATGCCGCATAAATAAAGGATTCAGTATGAAGAAATTTTAAAATTCTAGAACTTTAAAATAGTTATTTAACTATCAAGTGTGTTAATGAGGACGATTAATGATCGAGACATTTTAATTTAGTTAAGTTTAAGTTAATTGTTGAGATCATTTATCGCCAATTAACACACGTGTTAGTTACAATATTTTTTCGTTGACCGTAACTTACTTAAATGGAAAATCTAATTTTATTCCATGACAATTTTTTTTAGGTTAGTAATGGTTGACCGAACGTCAAATTTTATGTCAGAAAATCAATAAGTTTTGTCATCAATTGTTTTCAGTGGGTGTGTTCAGTTTACTTAATGCTAGACAACGCAAGCGGTTTTTTATGTTATTTGAGGAATATTATTCTTTCAAATTCATTTTAAAGGTATGCTACGTGAATATACCTAGCTAGTAAGTGTCAAAAGCATGACTTTTAATTCTGTCTACCTTTTTGCTACAACTTAGCGTTAGCAATACATGCTGTGTTCCATGTGGTGAACGCACCCAATAAATCGTTTATTAATAAAAATCATGCATTAATAGGGGTCATTAATGAATGATTTTCAATACATTAAAATAGCCTATTAATAAACGGTCGACGGAAATGATATTTTAAAGTTCTAGGACTTTAATGTTTCACTTTTTGTTTTATAAATCGTTCAAAAAACGTTGCTTTAGAAACCAGGATGACATATTTTTTTTATTATTTTGATATTAATTTCATCATGAGCCCTTTTTTAACAAATTATGCAAATTATTATTGAGTTGAGATTGAAAAACATTATCCGTATATTTGTTTTTACCTTCCGTCACCTTTTGGTAAGGAAGGTATTGTCTTTGGTCAAAAATTTCAATGATGAGTTTTTAGTGAACGAGTACGTTTTAGGGTCTATATAATACGATTTTACCATTTTTACGATGATGTCTGTATGTATGTATGCGTGTGTGTGTGTGTGTCTGTGTGCGGATCGCATAACTTCAATACCACGACTCCAAAAGTTATAATGTTTTCATATTTCTCAAGTTTACATGCAGAAGAACAAGTGATTAGATTTTGATTATAAATGATCAACCGGAAGTACTCTCATTTGAAAATTTAACAGTTTTTCATAAAAAACGCAGTTAAATATCATTTATTGACATTTAGCGTTATTTTAACTTGAAAAATATATTATTCTCTATACGATTTGATCGCATTTTACACTTCATATTCAATAGATATAGAGTTAAAGAATTATAAAGATATTAAAATTCATAAATTAGCCAGATATGCTAACCATGGAAATTGCTAAAATATTCAGATAATACAAATTGACAGATGTCAGTATCAATAGGTGCGTTCAATAAAGTAAGCAGTTCAAGCAAATGCTAGGTAAGCCAACGAGACTTGTTGCTTAGTACACTGAAAGATTTTCTAGCTATATGACGAACTGATATTCACAAATGTCATCGAGAAAGTTATACAATTGTCAAATATAACATGTGTATCTCTCATATCCCTTTTATTGGTCGGGAAAGTTATACAAAATGAATTTATAGACAGGTACAGTTATTTGCAAATAGTGGAATTAATTTTGACCATTTTTTAGGTCTAAGAAAATATTTCAAATTTAACAATTCATCACAAAACTTTGAAAGCCTTCTTGACATGTAATTGATATAAAAACACCATAAAATGAGATAGAAACAGTTTATTTTTAGACCAAAATGTGTAACTCTTATTTAAAAGTCGTACATAAAATACAGTATTCTGCTTTATACATATAATGGTTTAATGGTTGTGACTCATTCGGATGATTTACAAAACTTATCTACGGTTCTTATCACTAAGATATTTTTCCTGAATTATAGCCATTATTACTCTTGTTGAATAATACTTATATCTATTTATTTAAATACTATACGTATGCCTTGTATTTTCTTCTTCTAGTTCAAATACTTGAATATTAAAACAAGAAATGATTATTGGAAATGGTACATAAATTGTAATATTGCAAAGTAAAATTGACTTGCGCATGGAATAAGTTTTGTGGGTACTTTATGTGAAATGTATGATACATAAACATTTAAGTGCAATTGGAAACATGTAAAACAGGCAACGTAAACTACAAACCATAATATGTATTGCATTGACATAGATTCGATTGCTTCAATATCTATTTTAAAATAATTGAATACGACTATTTATATTTTATTAGATACTTACAAAGATAGAAATGCGCATTCAATGAATAAATTTTATTTCTCTCTAAAACGAAATGGGTCTATATGCTCGAATTTATTTATTGTTTCGCGTGTTCTGGGTTGATAACTCTATTTTGTACAACAGAAATATTATTTAAAATAAGATACATATTTTCAAATGAAGTAGGTATATCAATTTGTTAAGTTTACATACTGGCTGTATCACGGGAAGTGAAACACAGGCGTTTAACATGGGAAATTAGTTTTTCCGTGCTCAGTGCTCCCCTAATTATTTTAGATAAAAAGTTTAAAATGGATGTGGTAAAGCAAAAATTTCTACTTCCGAATCAATAAAAAAATCATTTTGGCTACTTCATAACTGCAGAAATAAAATTTGAAATTTCACGGAATTAGAATTTAATAGTATTAGCCATGGAAATATAAACAAGAGATGAACAAAAGCGTAACGTTTTATTACGTCAGTGTTAGAATAATGATTGTCAAAATAAATACTAAAATCTGGATATGAGATTTTTATGATTCCTCTCTTTGCGAGAGGAATCATCCTAACACAATATACTATTATATTAATTAATAATAATAAAAAATACGCTACCACCCTATAATGGATGTCGGGTTCTATTTATCGTTAAATGGTAGTGATTGTAGGTGGATTATACAGGGTGTCCCTTAACTTGGTGCACAAACTTTAAGGGCATATAATACTGATCAAAATGAGTAAAAAAAGCTCAGTCAAAATGTGTCCGATCTTTAATAGTTTCCCAGATATAACGCAGTGAAAAATGAGTTTTTACGAGATTTACCTTTGCTATCTCGAAAACTATAAGAATTACGATTTTGATTAATAGAGACTTTTTGTTTACCTTTGAGAGGTAATCTTAGATGGCCTTTTGTTATTTTATAAAAATCAAAAGTGAAATGTTGTGGCGACCTTGGTCAATATTTAATTTTCATATAACTACGTAACTATAAGAAATTGAGAAAAATGTTTCATATAAAATTTTATTGTTTTTTATAGTCTTTTTACTGACATAGACAAAATTTTATTCGATCGTTATCTTTGTCAGTTTTTCTTAGATTTTTCGCTTTTCTCGGAAACAGTTGAAGATCATTCCTATGTTGATGAAGCTTTTTTATTCATTTTGGTCAGTACTATATGCCCTTAAAGATTTTGCTCGAAGTTAAGGGACACCCTGTATAGGAAATAAAACTTATTTTTATAAATACGGCATTCATATTCCGACGGATTTCATATGTAATAGACATACGAAACTTCACACAAAGAATTAAAAATCTGTTGTGGCCACCACAATACCTTCCGTCAAACTTGTAACACAGAGTTATTTCCTTACCTATCTTTCCGTGTCTTCCCCAACATCTACTTCAACATCCTCATCTCTGCCACATTAATTTACTTTTTATTGATACTGACATCTGTCAATCTGAATATATTAACAATTTTCATGGTTAGCATAGCTGGCTGAATTATAAAATTTAATTTCTTTATAATTCTTTAAATCTATATCTATTGAATATGAAGTATAAATTAAAATTAAGTTATAATAACGTTAAATGCCAATAAATCAAATTTAACTGTTAAATCTTCAAATGAGGCTATTTCCGGTTCACCAATTATAACCAAAATCTAATCAGTTGTTCTTCTAGATGTAAACTTGAGGAATAGGAAAAAATATACACACATACGTAGACACACACACATACATACATACAGACATCATTGTAAAAATGGTAAAATCGTATTACAGGGACCCTAAAACATGCTTATTCACTAAAAACTCATCATTGATTTTTTTGACCAAAGACAATACCTTCTTTACTTAAAGGTGACGGAAGGTAAAAATAAACTGCGCCACTTAAAAAAGGATAATGTTTTGACAATATTAGCTAGCCTTGCAAAAATATGTAAGACTAGCGGCGGAATTTGGCGCAGATTATGTTATTTATCTGTAGTTAATATGAAGCTATAGTTTCTTTTTACCTCTCGCTAAGAGAGGTATTGGATTCATGCTAAAAATCGCATATCCAGATTTTATTGAATAAGCACGTTTTAAGGTCCCTACAATCCGATTTTAACATTTTTACGATGATGTCTGTGTGTGTGTGTGTGTGTGTGTGTGTGTGTGTGGATGTGTGTGTGTGGGATGTTGGAAGGACGGTTACTCAAAAACTATAAGACTTAAAATTTGTTTAACAACGTATTTCCCAATCGGACATTCATGGGAAGATCTGAAAAGGTTTTGGTAACAATTGGACAACCGGAAGTAGAAGATTCTTGAAAAAAAATCTTCTAAATATTATTTTTTGAAAATTTTTCTTGATAATATTAAAGAAAAATAAATTCTCTTTCTGATACATTTAAATATTTTTATACATATTTTATAGATTTAGAGATAAAATGAATATAATATATAAAATAATGTTGTAATTAATTTTACAACCGAAAGGATGCCATGAAAAATAGTTGCAAATTTAAATTATTTGTAACTGACAGATAAATGTCAGTGTCAGAAATAATGAGTAATGAAAGAAAAATGTATTTGGAGAATCCCTTAATTCTTGATCTGTGACTATTATGGAGATGACAAGTCTAGGTTGAAGGACTTAAATTTGTTTCAAACATTATGGGACAATGTACACCAGTACTGTAGACTAGAGTAACTTTGAATTGCGAAAAAGCTATCAAATTCTTCTCAAGTAAGTTGTAAATATTGACAAAATTACACATCGATATAAGAATAATCGGAGTGCAATCTATCCGTCACTTTATTAAAGGGAATTAAGGTTATTTAGATATAACAAGTATGAAAAAATAAAATGTAAAAGAAGATATATAAGAATAGATGCACAATCCAGATATATACATTTTAGACCGCCCAAAATTAATGTTTTTACTAGAAGAATATGAAGAGAAAGTAAACAAGGTTGTTCGAATTGAAAATTGCTGTTACCAGCCTAATATTTATATATGGTAAACTCTACTTTGTAATTTATTGTAACATAATTTATGGTAAAATATCTTTATGTTGAGACATGCTATTATTGAATAATAAAGAAGTTTATACGTCATAGATTTATATGAATATATTATTTGTATTTATAAAAATATTCTTTGCTTTATGCATACAGCCAGGTAAAATATACGGCGAGAGGTTATGTGCTGGCCACATCAGATTTTTTAGTTTGTTGCCTTTTGTAAGTTAAGTAATAAAATATTTTTTGTTAACACACCCTTATTTCAGTTCATTTAAAAGTAATTATCAAATTAGTTTTAATAAATAAAGATACTGTATGTACGATATGTAAAATAAATTAATTGGTTTTAATGTTATATTCTCCATCCCCATCTATATTTAGAATATAAAACATTCGTTACGTATTTTATCACGTGTGAGTAAAATGCGTTACTAAAGTTATTTATAAAATAGATAAATGTCCTCGGATCAAGAGTGTAGATAAATCCACCACATTTATCTTGCCGCATAACACTAACTCCATCTACGGCTCTATTAACAAAGCTACTTCGTATTTAATTATTTCGCAATTAGTTTACGCAATATGAAAACCATGTTTAAGATGCTTGATAAAATAAATTAATCTTTTCTCATTTTCGCGTCAGAATTAATAAGATTTTGTTCTGCAAGAATCCAAAATTAGAGCAGAAACGAAAAATTGATGAATTGTTCGTAATTGTAGGGTTGGAGTCACGGTTAATTTTCCTGAAACGTCATCGTCACTTTGATAAAGAAAAGTTTTGACAGAGAAAATAAATCTATCGAAATAGATAGACATTATTAAATTAGGACTCCAGGTAGAGAGATATTAATGAAGATTTTTTCTGAGAAGTATATACAGTAAAATTTTTGAAAGATGTCCGATCAATGTCGCCTTCGAATTGTATGAATTCAGATTTTTGCTCCGCCCATTATAACAAATTCAGTAGTGTCGTTTGCTTACTTTTTATGAGGGTATGTAAGATACTACTGTTATTTTATTATTATAAAAATATACATTGCAGTAAAAGCATTCAAAATTCAAAAATAAGTCAAGTGGTAAGTTTATAAGCAAATGTAAAATCAAATATGTTAAAAATAAGATAATGACACAATGTCAGTGTCAGTGACTCTGACAAAAAATAACGTTATACGTACGGCTATGAATCCAGGTAATGTATCTGTAATAATATATAAACTTACGTTACAGCGAAAGTATTATCAACAACGAGCATCGTTTTAAAGTGGAATGTCCTAACTTAGTCGAAACAATATGAATTTTTGAAAGACAAACGTGTTATACCCATCCTTATCGCACACTCTTATAGCCTTTGCAAAAGAAAGAGATAAATGTATGCCTACTAGTTAATTCGTTCGTGATATAGATGACCTTGATCGGACATCTTTCAAAAATTTTACTGTACTTATTTATTTTTATTTCAAATCTGATAATTTTTGAATTTAAAGCACGCTAAAGTTTAAGTAGAAGTTCTAAAAATGAAGCGCTCGCTTCACTTCTCAGTTTGATTATATATTCCTGGATCTTATATCTGTTTAATATTTTATAGAAATTCCCCTGTGAACATTTGACTAAACTGCAATAAAATTTTATAGCCACTACAAGAGTGAACCGCCATAAACACTCCAAGTAGTTTGCAGTTTGCCTAGCTAAATCTTATCCCTATTTCTCACGTGGATATATGACTCAATACGCAATAACTGCCACCAAAATTCCCAGATGGTGCTGCCCTCATTTTAATATGTGAATATAGAATACTCCTGAGATATAACTAGGAACAACTGCTCGAAATTATAGCCGACAGCACAATAGACCGGGAACGAGAACGAAAACACTTCCTACTACACTTTTTAGCTATTAAGCTGTCAATTAAATGTTTTCATGAAAAATATTTTAGACAAACTTTAATTATAAATATTTTCAGTTAATGTTACTCATGTTACAATATCAAACATTTCAAAGTACCTTCAAGTTCAAGATGAAAACAGTTTGAGATGCAAATTCATATTCTTGACGTCACATTTATTTTTCCATACTCTGAAGGAACATAACTCGTTCATTAATAAAATTAAATTAAAAAAAAAAAATGATGTGGCCAATACATTAACTTCCGAGAATCCTGTGTATTATATACAAATTCCATACATAAATTTCTTGCAAAAGATTCAAAATTTCCAGTAAAATTATTTCATATACAAACTATGCAAATTCCACTTGACACTGATATCTTCTTTTTCTTTAGCTTTTCTCATTCGTTAAGGGTCGCTGTGCTTTATTTTCTTCTTCCACTCATTTGCGTGTCGTTTTCATTCAGTTCCTTTCTCTCAAATCTTCCGCTATACAGCCCTTCCATCTTATCATTGGTCTTCTTTTGTTTCATTTACCTTATATTGTAAGCTATTCATTTTTTTTCTAATATATTCTTCATCTCTCCTCATGACATGTTCAAACCAATGTAATCGTCTCTCTTGTATCTTTATATAAACTTCTAATACTAAAGTTATTTTACTTATTCTTTAATTCCTTACCATATCTTTCCGTGTCTTCCCCAACATATATATCAACATCCTCATCATTTACTTTTCATTGATACTGATATCTGTCAATTTGAATTATCTGAATATATTAGCAGTTTCCATGGTTAGCATATCTGGCTAATTTATGAAATTTAATATAGTTATAATTCTTTAACTCTGTCTATTGAATATGAAGTATAAAATGCAACCAAATCGTATAGAGAATAATATATTCTTTAAGTTATAATAATATTAAATGGCAATAAATGATATTTAACTGCGTTATGAAGTTATGCGATCCGAAACTTTCGTCAGACACACTCGCAGACACATACGTACATCGTAAAAATGATAAAATCGTATTATATGGAACCTAATTCACTAAAAACTCATCATTGAATTTTTTGACCAAAGACAATACCTTCCTTACCTAAAAGTAAAGGTAAAAAATGGTGTAATAGCTTTACCAATTGATTTGAAAATCAATAAATTCTTTCTATTCTAACATGGAAGACATAATAATAATTATATTAATATTTTTTCTTCATCAAAAATTATTGTTATATTACTTCCTTCCAAACTGCTTCTTATCTCTGGACTGTCTCTGTGTCTAATCTGAAGTTTCGCAACGAAGTGATCCCGCTGTTCTGAGACAGAACAAAACACTGCTCTGCGCCCTGATTGGTGGAAGTGTCACGACTGTCACTTGTCCCCTGCAGCAGTCACTGCACGCATCTATCAAACTTATCAAGAACAAAAACAAAACTCATTGAGCTTTAGAAGGGTGAGATGATTTTCTGGTATTAATTGAGGGATGAATATGAACTGATATACAGTGAAGCCGGTATATAAATTAACAGTTATCAGATTATATGGACATACAGTAAAATTTTTGAAAGATGTCCGATTAAGGTTATCTACGAATTGTATGAATTCAGATTTTTGCTCCGCTCATTCTGACAAATTCAGTAGTGTTGTTTGCTTAGTTTTCATGAGGGTACATAAGATACTACGGTTATTTTATTATTATAAAAATATATGTTACAATGAAAGCATTCAAAATTCAAAAATAAGTCAACTGGTAAGGTTATTAGCAAATGTAAAACCAAATATGTGAAAAATAAGATACTGACACAATATCACTGTGTGACACTGACAGAAAATGTTATTCGTACGGCTATGAATCAAGGGAATGTATCTGAATTAATAAATAAACTTACGTTACAGCGAAAGTATTAGCAATAACGAGCATCGTTTTAAAGTGGAATGTCTTAACTTAGTCGAAGCAATATGAATTTTTAAAAGACAAGCGTGTTATATCCATCCTTATCGTACACGCTTATAGCCTTTACAAAGGAAAGAGATAAATGTATGCCAATTTGTTAGTTCGCCTCCTCGTGGTGCACCCTGGGTAACGCTAAATAACTAGCAGAAATCGGCGACCAGACAATCCTCGAGATCTCCTGGTCATTACATTCATCACAAACAAGACAGTACTACATCATATTGAAAGCCGCCTTCTACCATCTTGACCAAGTCAACATCTTGATATATTTAAATTGTGATGAATGTATGCCATAAACTAAATAAATAAATTCGTTCATGATACAGATAACCTTGATCGGACATCTTTAAAAAAAATTACGGTAGATACTTTACGAAATAAGTAATATTATTGTTGACAAAACTATTATACCGGGTGTTATTTTTCAAAGTGTACATAGGAAACATGGAAAATTAGTTTTTTTGGCATAGTTTTGCCTCCCGTTTTAACTGACAATAATAGTAGATACTACTACTACAATCATTTCTACTTTTGTTGTCGTTTCAATTGTAAGTACTTATTTAAAGTAACAATATATGTCCGTATTTGGTTACATAAGTTTAGGGCGTGAGCAGTCATGTGAAGTTGTTGACCTTGACAAGAGATTGAGGGGCCAGGGTCAGAATGACAACTAGTAATTATGTACATAGATGTCAAATGTCAGAATTTTTCATTAAAAATTTCAAGATTTTCTAAATTCACGTAGTTAATTTGTCACCAGGAGTGTGGAATTTACTTGTCGAGGAAAATAAACCACATGGAATTGGAAAATCACTAAATTTAGAATGAAAAATTATGATATTTGACATCTATGTACATAATTACTAGCTTTCATTCTGACACGGGCCTCCATATTTGCTTGTTAAGGCCAACAAAGTGACATGACTGTTCGCTCGTTGTATTTAACATCCTGTATACCTACAGTCTGCACCAAAAATTCTACTTATATCTATACTTTATATTTAGATTTTTAAATTTTAAATCCATTCTATAAAGGAATTTTGTGCTCTTCTAATTTGTCGAAATGTTTCCACTTCATTGTCGGGATTGACAATATTTTTGAAGGGTATGTGTAATATACCTGTAATTTTAAATATTTAACTATTAATACAATAAGAAATAATATAATGTATGTACTTCCCAGAAAAATCTTCAGTAATGTCTTTGGATTTTTGACACTAACATTTATCTGTTAGGTACAAAATTTTTAATTTTTTAATTCATTTCCATAACATCAGATAGAGATTTTACTCTCCTTTAATACAAGCAAGAACAAAAAATTTCAAAAAATAATATTTAGAAGCTTTTTTTTTTAAATCTGCTACTTCTGGTTGACCAATTATTACCGAATCCTTTTCAGCTCTTCCCAGTAATGTCCGATTGAGAAATACGTAGTTAAACAGATATTATTATAATTTTTGAGAAATCGTCTTTACCAGTACAACCCTCACATATACACACATACACACATACACACACACAGACGTCATCTTAACAATATTAAAATCGGATTACGGACCTTATAACGTGCTTAATCATTAAAATCTGGATATGCGCATTTTAGCATGAATCCAATACCTCTCTTAGCGAGAGGTAAAAATGGATAATATAATAAGTCGTGATATGTTTATTTATTTATATTTTATAAAAATTGTTTTCTCTTCCCTCTTTTATTCGTACAGTTACGTCTGCCATATCGCAATATCTCTCCAGAAATCATGGATGCAATGAGTATCAACGGTGGGCCTCACATCACACGCACATACTCGTATATCTTTTGCTCAGTATATTGGATGTTTTTATTGGAAATCAGTTCGGCGTGCCGGCAAATGTCTTGGAAAAGCATGAAAATCAATAAGAGAAAAGTGGTGCTCTTGGTCATGGCCTTACGTGGCTATAATTCCTCCTATGTTCCAACCGCAGATACAAGCGATAAAAATAAAAACACACAAGTTCTGTTCTGGACACTACACAAGCTCCGATCAAATACTTGCTAGAGTGTTAGAGTTTTCGAATGATTTCTTAGCTTTTTGCTTATTATGTTTTTCTCTGTATGAAGTGAAATTTTGTTGGTGTTGGTTGTTGGGTGTCCAATGAATTTATTTCGGCTATGATTTTAAATCATAGAAGTTATACAAAAAGAGTAGTTGTTAGCCTTTGGGGTATACATTGTAACTATAGTTGTAAAAGTAAAGGATTACTTCTGGAATTCAGTCAGTGGTTATTTTTTATTTATTTCCTATAACTATAAAATTATTACCAACAATAATACAAATATCAACAGGTATATGTGATGATCGTTTCGGATCGCATAACTCCAGTACCACAATGGGGTCATTTCACATTTTCTAATTTATTTTTTTCTTGAAAGAATAGGTCAAATTAAATACGCAGGTGTATGTTCTACACTTTACAAGTCTTTACAATCAGAGATATGATTTTTTAAAAGTTGTCTTAAATATCAAATATTTGGACACTGACGTCACGGCTATACGTCACGGTTTGTCGGATGTGGCAGCAGCCCTCTACAGGTTGTGTTCGGAACTATGATTGTTTGGGTTATCAATTCTCAGTTTAATTTTGTGACAGCAACATATTGTTAACGAAACACATATTTCACACAACTTTTGGTATTTATTTTATTAAATGTTTTATTTACATACCTTTATTCTTAAGTCTGGTGTCACCTGTCACAATTTTAGGTTAGCTTGCAAACGGATACCACGTGGACCGTTGTGTGTGTGTGTGAGAGGAATGTCTTTCTGTGAGTAACAAGCCATTACGTCACGAATTTTCAGCCGCGAAAGTTTATTAGCAAATTTATGAATGAAAAGTCGCATATTTCATGTTATTTTATATTATTATATTTATCAAATGAGACGGATTTCATGATTTTATAAAAAAAACAACGAATTTTTTTTTTTTTGAAATGACCCCATTACAATAATTATATTATTTTCGTGTTCCTCAAGTTTAGATGCATATGTAGACATGGTTAGATTTTGGTAATAATTGGACCACTGAAAGTACCCTCATTTGCGACTTTTAACAGATTTTATTCAAAAGAGGCAGCTAAATATCATTTATTGACATTTAATATTATTATCAATTTATTTATATGATTCTCTATACGATAGGATTGCATTTTATACTTCGTATTCAATAGATATAAAGTTAAAGAATTATAAAGACATATTATATTTCATAAATCAGCCAGCTATGCTAACTATGGAAACTGCTAATATATTCAAATAATTTAAATTGACAGATGTCAGTGTTAATGAAACGAAAATGGATATGGCAGAGATTAGGATGTTGAGATAGACGTTAGGGGAGATACGGAAAGATAGAATAAAGAATTAAAGGATAAGGGAAATGGCTCGAGTGATAGAGGTTTCTAGAAAGATACAAGAGATACGATTACATATGTTTGGACATGTCATGAGAAGAGGTGAAGTATATATTTGAAGAAGAACGAATAGCTTAGTAGTAGAAAGTGGAAGAAACAGAGTAAGACGAAATAAAAAGATGTCAGTGTCAAGTGCAATTTGCATAGATTGTATATGAAATAATTTTACTGGAAATTTAAAATCTTTTGCAAGAAAATTTATGTATGGGATTTGTACATACTTTCTTCAGAGAATCGAGTTGACTATGGGTAAATTTGCAGACCCTATAAACGTGAATCTTTAAAGCAATCAACAGCAACGATATATTAAGCCTCTCTCTGTCAATGCTTGTTCTATGGATAGTTTTCCATTGGCGCGAAGGGGAATCTGAGGACAACAGGGTCATATGTGATCCGAAATTGTTATGCGACATTTCTTTATTAATATAAGAATATTTATTAATGTTTTACTTTTATTATATTTATTAAACTTCCTTTATTAATAATAATACAAATTTGTATTTGTTTAATAATTATTTTTTATATTAAAAGAAAACATGAAAAAATATAAAACAAAACATAAAATTATTCTTAATCTAAATAAACAATATCTTAAATACTTATAATACAATCAAGTAAACAATATATTTTTCTATATTATATCTTGATCAAAATTAACAAATTATTTCCTTTATTACTTTATTTTTTATGGTTTTTAAATCATCACATCGAAAACCAAAATCGGGTCATCGTAGACCCAAATTAAAAGAAGTGTTAAAAAACTCAATACTTCTTAAACTTCTATTAACGAACATTAAATGTAAGAAAATAGGAGAAATTCTCTATCATAAGAATTATGAACAAAAAACCGATAATCGGGTTAGTTTCGACCCTATTTTGGGAAGACAAGGGTTAACATAATAATGTCATAAAAACCCCATAGTGTACAATAAAATACAAGCAGATTATCACACCAACATTGGAGAATATTTTGAAAGAAATACTTAGTCGTTTTGTTTCTTTAAAGACATAAATGCTGCTTCAATAGCACTTAAGAGAGGTAATTACTCTGTAGAAGTTTAGAAACAAAATATCGATTTAAAATTACCCTCAACCACCGCCACCAAGTGTAAGTCAATCCCGATACAAGAAGTGAAATAAGTAAGCTGATAGTTGAGTTCATCACTACCGCAATAAAACTCGCAGAGCTAATGTTAAAAGCCCCTCGCGGATAATATTTCACTTGTACATTTACAACGCGAAAATAAAATTAAATAATAACCCTATAAAAGTGCTCTGCTCCTATCTGCTGTTTTAAAACGAGGGAGAGTTCCGCGGCTTCACTTTGGTTACGGGTACGGCTCTCACTTAATAAGAAATGTGGATCAAATAAAACTACCCTAATCTAATTTCGCAACTACGAAAACTACTGCCATAGAATGTAATTAAATATACTTGTGAATAATGAGAATAACGGGAAGAAAACTTTTATTATTTCGCAACAGAATGCAATAGCATTTTAGTAGAATGGTGTCCTCCACAATTTTATAAAACTTTATCCAAAGTAAAAGCGATCAGTAGTTATAAATTCTAGAAAATCTTAATTGTTACCCGTTAAGCTATAATCGTTTAATATTCTGTGACGAAGATGTGAAACTCATTGAGAGTTCGCTAATATTTGGAGTTTTTACTTCCTTGTACGTACGTATCTCGCATAACTCAAAAACGGTAAGCCGTAGAAAGCTCAAATTTTGTATTTAGGACTCCTATAACATCTAGTTGTGCACCTCCCCTTCTGGTTATTATACAATTTCCAGAAGTAGCACTTTACATGAAGCCTATAATAGATTTTAATGAAAAACTGTTTTAAAATATAATCCAAAACTTTTCAAATTTGGTATACAAGACTTTTGTCAATCGAAATAACATAATAGATTTTGGTTAAAATAGGCTAATCGGAAGTGGTACATTACTTGAAGTTGTTAACAGTTTTTCTTGAATAAAATGATTTTATTTTGATTTTAGAAATAAATGCTTCAAATAAAAGTTTTAGAGAATTAATTTCTGCATCTAGCACATCAAGTATTATTAAATTAGCCCTTTGTATAAGCGAGATATGTAAATTTAAAAATTATATACTCTTTTGTTTTTGTAATAAAGCTTGCTTTGGATTTAGAACAAAAACATAAAAAAATGTTCATGTCAAATTATGTTAAATACGTGCAATTTTATGATTCGTACAATAACAAATATATTTTTATTATGAAATTAATCATATTCATTGTTGTAATCAAATATTTCTTTGTTGTAATCAAAACTCTCTTTAAAAAGAACCGGGTTAGATTATGGTCGCTATATATCTTACTGTTTTGAAGTTAAAATTAATATTTTGTAATTTATTTATTAAAAAAATATGTATAGTTTAATAATCGTACAAGGAAGTCGTGTGGTGTCCACATCAGATTTTTTATTTATTATAAAGTCAAGTTTATAAGATACAACTATCAATTTTTATTTTTTAAATAGAAACCTACCATTCTTTTATTTGCAATTTTTACCTCCCGCTACCCTTGGTAAGGGAGGTAGAGGGATCGTGCTAAAAATTGCATATCAAGATTTTGGTAAATGACCACGTTTTAAGGTCCATAGAATCCAATTTTAACATTTTCACGATGATGTCTATATGTATATGTGTATGTGTGTGTGTGTATGTGTGTGTGTGTGTGTGTGTGTGTGTGTGTGTGTGTCTGTGTGTGTGTCTGTGTGTGTGTGTGTGTGTGTGTGTGTGTGTGTGTCAGAAAATTTTGAAACCTTGTATTTCTACCTTACTCTTATATGGAAAGATGCCATTAGATTTTGGAGTAAATGGGATAACCGGAAATGGCACTTTACTGGAAGCTCAAAATAGTATGCATTTTATGGATAAATTTCTAAAATTATCTATAATCCCAGAGCCTACGCGTTACACACAACTCCATGGTTACACAGTTCAGATCTCAAATATATGTAACTGACAGATATATGTCACTGTCAACAGATTAATCATTAATAATAATAGTAACGTTTTAAAAAGAAAATAGTAAATGGAACAATAATTATATGAAAAGGAACTTAATATAGTTTCCAGTATAAGTAAATATGTAAGAATATAAGTAAGATAATAAAAATATATCATCACGACATATTACCTATTGCTGGGTGAGCCAATCTGCATTGTACACAGATGTCGGTAATAATGATGACATATTTGTACCGTGCGGGAGTTTACCAGGCGTCAGTTTACGCGAATCTGGGAAACCAGGTTCGATTCCGACCGACGCCAAATATTTTAGAATTTTAAATGGCACAAAATTAACCCCTGTGGTGCACTCTCCACGCCAGCAATGAATATAGGTAAGTATATAAATAAAATAAATATAGCGTCACGGCATATTACCCATTGCCGGGTCTGCCAATCTGCTTTGTACACAGATTTCGGTAATGATGATGACATATTTGTACCGTGCGGACGTTTACCAGGTGTCACCTCACGAACACTTATTGCTGGCGTGGAGAGTGCACCACAATAGAAATTAAATTAAACGGGAGATATTGTATTGGTCACATCAGATTTTTTGTATTTATTTCTGCATTTGAAATAATTCGTGAAAAATAAGATAATTGAGGAATATGGGAAATAATTTTTATTCAAATATTATAGGTGGCTGTGTGAAAACAAACTGTAACAATGTTAAAGAGTTAAATTAATATCAACAAAGTATGCATTTGTTTGTTATTTATTATTACTTACTTTATTTACTTGACGTTGATCAAAAATTACTCGCTTGACAGATTTTGTTGTCAATGTCACTCGATAAATTGCTAGACAAGCTCTTGTAACAATCTAAAAAAAATTCCGGCAACATTTATGATATTATATATGACAACAAACTATAATTATTATGCATTTGTAGTAATTATTTATTCTTCCAAAGGAAAATTAAAACCTATGTCAATAATAATTTTCTAAATGAAAGAACTTGAAGCTTTATGATAGTATAATTACATTTTTTCTCTTCATGAAGAAAATAAATATCGATATTGATATCTGTTGCACAGTTGGATAAAGAGTAGCATTGAATGTTGTAATGATAGGCTTGCTGAACCAATTTCATATTTCTCTTCTGTACAAAGTGTATTCATCTTGCTCTATATTTAGTAGTTAATGATACTCTATTATCATATTATATGGTTACTTGGAATTCATTTATATAATATAACCTATTTATAAACGAAAAAGTTTTCCAATAATCTAAAATACGTTTTGCAGAGCTGCTATTTTCTCACGCAATAATTCTCTCAATGCAATGAATACTTTTATACATAAAAATCAATTGTTGCTTTTATTATATAAAAATATTAATACATTTATAAATGGGCAGGACCGGACTGAGAACATTTGGCTCCAGTATAAAATGAAATCTAAATCGTGTTGCCAGGCAAATCTGTCAAATTATTTTCAATTTATTCTCGCTCTCTTGTTATTTTATTAATGAATATAATGTTTTATAATTAAATAATATATTTTTTCTTCAAATCTCATAAAAATAGCATGTTTTGTGACTTGATTCACAAGATCGAAGTTTAATTTCACGCCGCCGGAGTAGAAGAAGCTAATTTCTATGCCGCCGGCGTAGAAATAAAATAAGTAAATATCCATAGAAACTATACAGAATCAACGAATAAGAAGTAACTATCATAAAAGAAACCTGTAATATCACACTAAATGTCATTATAACACACTAGGTAACCTAAGAATAAAGTTACTAAATACCATCAATAGCTGGCAAATTTAAATAAATAACCTATGAATTAAAATATAAACAGAGTTTACTATTGAGGAAATAACATATTAAAGAATAGTAGACTTACAGATTACAATTACAGGGACGGTAATGAACATAAGAATACTTAGAATTAAAGTGATAAGAAAAATTTATATTGTTTTGCAGTGATTCCTAGACATATCTTTCAGTCACACTGTTAGATTTCCATCCAATTGAACAACTTCAGTAGGCGTACATTATAATACTATAAATTCCAACATAATTGCACAGAAGAAGGATATAAAATTGCAGTTTTTCTTTAAACATCAAAACGTGAAAATTTTCACTTTAATGTTTATAACAAAAAGTGAACAAATAAGTATCCATAGCTACAGGGCAATTGAAATCGCAAACGTAATTTACGTAAAATGTAACGTCAGTAGTAGATATTTTTCTTTAAATATCTACGTTTGAAGAAAAAATATAATGTGTCATTCGGAGTAAAAGTGTCTTTGTGTGCCTCGCGTGAAAATTGTCCGACTCGCTTTGCTCGTCGTTCAAAATTCCACGCTCGCCATACAAAGTAGGTAACACTTTTACTCCTAATAACACTATACTATCTTTTGTTGATAACCCGTGTATAATAAAATCAAATGGTTTCTTGAATTCACGTGACAGTTCTTTAAAAAAAAATCTTTGTTACGATTAAAATCTGTTTTAACATCAGTCTTTGAATTACTGTCTATCTTCTATCTGATCGAAAGAAAACAACTACACGATTGTATATCTTAATCAAATCTAGCTTCAAAATAAACTTCGCAATGAAGCTCGTCTCTTTTGTCCTTAGAGGTTATCGCCCTTGTTGAAATAAAAACTAATTCGTACAGTAATCAAAGTAAAGTTAAAGTAATTATTTTCAGTTTTCACCTTCAATCTGAAACTTTGATATTAAAGCAGCGTGTTATCTATTCTAATTATCATAACTTCCAGACACTATAATTTTATGTCGTTAAGGTTTATTTCATCAAAGAACTTTTTTTTTCGACGTAGTGACGGTTGGTTCAAGTCTCAAACTATAAGATATAGTAACGATTATTAAAAAATAATTTGCTCTATTTAATAATGATGTACAATAGTGAAATTTCATGAAAAAATAAAACTGAAGAACAGTTTTTAGGATCGGTCTCCCAGACTGCAACTGTTTTATAAATTAACTCCCATCACCAGAGTATCCGTGATCGTTTTGTCAATCATGCTGATTTAGTGTTTAGTGTCCGTGAATCAATAGGAATGTGTATAGGTACAGCTAAAATAATTGAAGCTAGAAATATGAATAAAAAAAAATCTGATGTGGCCAGCACATAACCTCTCGCCGTATATTTTACCTGGCTGTATGCATAAAGCAAAGAATATTTTTATAAATACAAATAATATATTCATATAAATCTATGACGTATAAACTTCTTTATTATTCAATAATAGCATGTCTCAACATGAAGATATTTTACCATAAATTATGTTACAATAAATTACAAAGTAGAGTTTACCATATATAAATATTAGGCTGGTAACAGCAATTTTCAATTCGAACAACTTTTGTTTACTTTCTCTTCATATTCTTCTAGTAAAAACATTAATTTTGGGCGGTCTAAAATGTATATATCTGGATTGTGCATCTATTCTTATATATCTTCTTTTACATTTTATTTTTTCATACTTGTTATATCTAAATAACCTTAATTCCCTTTAATAAAGTGACGGATAGATTGCACTCCGATTTTGTCAATATTTACAACTTACTTGAGAAGAATTTGATAGCTTTTTCGCAATTCAAAGTTACTCTAGTCTACAGTACTGGTGTACATTGTCCCATAATGTTTGAAACAAATTTAAGTCCTTCAACCTAGACTTGTCATCTCCATAATAGTCACAGATCAAGAACTAAGGGATTCTCCAAGTACATTTTTAATTCATTACTCATTATTTCTGACACTGACATTTATCTGTCAGTTACAAATAATTTAAATTATCAACTATTTTTCATGGCATTCTTTCGGCTGTCAAATTTATTACAATAGATTATTTTATATAATACTTCTTTTATCTCTAAATCTATGGAATATATAATAAAATATTTAAATGTATCAGATAGAGAATTTAATTTTCTTTAATATTACCACGAAAAATTTTCAAAAAATAATATTTAGAAGATTTTTTTTCAAGAATCTTCTACTTCCGGTTGTCCAATTATTACCAAAACCTTTTCAGATCTTCCCATGAATGTCCGATTGGGAAATACGTTGTTAAACAAATTTTAAGTCTTATAGTTTTTGAGTAACCGTCCTTCCAACATCCCACACACACACATCCACACACACACACACACACACACACACACACACACACACAGACATCATCGTAAAAATGTTAAAATCGGATTGTAGGGACCTTAAAACGTGCTTATTCAATAAAATCTGGATATGCGATTTTTAGCATGAATCCAATACATCTCTTAGCGAGAGGTAAAAAGAAGACCGAGGGAAACGTGGAATGGAAGAATAGCAGAACTCGGATATAAAATACGTAAACAGCTGAAGTAAGTGAAAAATAGGGCAACGAACATAAAAAGAAGTGCAAGAATTCTAGCGTAAGAAGTTTTTAGAAAGATACTAGAGAAACGATTATATTGGTTTGAACATGTCATAAGGAGAGATAAAGAATTTACTGAAAGGAGAATGAATAGCCGAAGGACTGAATGAGGACGACACGCAAAACAGTGGAAGTGGAAGAAGAAAATAAAAAAATGGCGATCCCTAACGAATGGGAAAAGCTAAAGAAGAAGAAGATGTTAGTGTCAAGGGCAATTCGCATAGTTTGTTTATGAAATAATTTTACTGGAAATTTAGAATCTTTTGCAAGAAAATTTATGTATGGAATTTATACATAATACACAAAATTGACGGAAGGTATTGAGCTGGCCACATGGTTTTGCGATCTATTTATAAAATATTCCAAATACGGAATTTCAGTTCATATATTGCATCATATTGGAACCACCTGTTCCCTTCTATTTCCTGCTACCCCCACTCTTCTCTTTTCGGATATAACCCCCCACCCCCTTCTATTCTAGGCCTGCTACGATCAAGCTACTGCTTGTCGATCGCAGCCGTTTGACCTTTGCTTCATTATGCCAGGACGCGTGTGTGCGTGCGTGGGTGGGTACAACTGATTGTTAAGTCACTGACGAAGGGGGGGGGGGAAGTTAAAGGGGATATTGTATCGATTTCGGTTTGTTAAGGCTGTAATTTCATATTGATTCGGTGATTGTGATAATGATACGGATTGTTTATAGGGGGTGTTAATTTTAATTGGAATTTTAACAATTTAAAAAGTAATCTGAATTGGATGATTTAAATAATCTGTAAATTAAGTCAAATATCGGAAACAATTTTATATTGGAAAATTGGAAACTAATCGGACACGCAGTCTAGTGAAAATTATTTATTTCCTGGGCTACGTTTCGACTGTAACTACAGTTTTCTTCAGGGCTAAAAATGGTCAATTATTGAAGGTAACATGGGGAACCCCCATACGACCCATTGGATATAACAAGGTGTAATGTTTTAAATATATTTGTAATTTTATAAATACATCATCACGTCATATTACCCACTGCTGGGTGTGCCAATCTGCTTGGTACACAGATTTCGGTAATTGATGACATATTTGTACCGTACAGGCGTTTACCAGGCGTCACCTCACGGGCACTCTGTGCTGGCGCGGAAAGTGCACCACAGGAGTTAATTTTGTACAATTTAAATTCGAAATATTTGGTCAGGATCAAACCCGGTTCCCCAGATTCGCGACCAGACACTCAGGTACGCGCATGAACCCCCTTTTTTAAAAACCGTGTAACTCAACGATGTAAGAAATATTTTTATTCATAAACAAACTATGCAAATTGTACTTGACACTGATATCTTCTTCTTCTTTAGCTTTTCTTATTCGTTAGGGGTCACTGTTTTTTATTTTCTTCTTCCACTCATTTTTGTTTTGCGTTTCGTCCTCATTCAGTTCCTTTTCTTTCAAATATTCCGCAATACAATCCTTTCATCTTATCTTTGATCTTCCTCTGTTTCTTTCACCTTCTATTACTAAGCTTTTCATTCTTCTTCCAATACATTCTTCATCTCTCCTTAAGACACGTTCAAACCAATGTAATCGTCTCCCTTGTCTATCTAGAAACTACTAACACTAGAGAGAGAATTCATACCATATCTTTCCGTGTCATACCCAACATGTATCTTAACATCCTCATCTCTGCCACATTCATTTACTTTTCATTGATGCTGACATCTATCAATTTAAATTATCTGAATATATTAGCAGTTTCCATGGTTAGCATAAAGTATAAAATGCAATCCAATCGTATAGAGAATTATATATTGTTTAAAATTCATAATACTTATAATAATAAATGATATTTAACTGCTTTTTTTCAAGAAAAACTGTTAAAAGTTGCAAATGAGAGCACTTCCGGTGAATTAATTTTAATCAAAACCTAATCATGTCTGCATATGGATTTAAACTGGAGGAATACGAAAAAATTATAATTTTGGGATTGTGGTATTAGAGTTGTGCGGTCCGAAACGAGCGTCACATACACACACACACACACATACACACACACACACACACACACACACACACACACACACACACACACACACACACACATACAAACAATCGTAAAAATAGTATGGACTTCAAAACGTACTTATTCATTCAAAACTTACTATCGATTTTTTTGACCAAAGACAATACCTTCCTTACCTAAAGATGACAGAAGGTAAAAACCATAAACCATGTCGAAAATAAGCTAACTTTGTAAAATAAATGAAAAATTTAAAGTGGTGGGATAATTTTGAACCGAAGTTTATAATTCATCAGTAAATCATCCTGCTGCAAATTTTCTTGTCTAACCTTGTTCTAATTATACATTATTCCATTACAGTATCCTGCTGGTCACAAAGGAGCATTCCTGCAGTCCCTGTTGCAGTGCAGTCCTGCTGTATGTGCTATGCAGCTATTCGGCGGCAGCAGAGCGTGGGTAATTACCTGCACAAACAGTACTCGACCAGCGTCTTGTGGGAAACAATATCCTGCCTAGATCTAGGTTCCTGCGATCAAACGAGCTACTGCAAGGAGTGCAGGACCAAAGACATCGAAGCTGCATAGAGAATGAGACGAGAGAGAGAGAAACGAGGAATAATAGTGAGAGAAATGTTGATATATAGAATGATTTGAATTTTAACAATTGTTAAATTGTTCTATGACATTTGTAATTGTTTTATGGAATTTATTACATGTGAATATTATGGCTTTAGAAAGAAAATGTTACTTATTGCAGAGCATCAAAATATATAAAAAAAATCTGATGTGAGCACCACACGACTTCCTTGTACGATTATTAAACTATACATACTTTTTTAATAATTAAATTACAAACTATTGACAGACTTAAGCCAAGCCTGAGAAATATTTTGATATAGAACAAAAAATAATTCATTTACTACTATCATTCTTAAATTATCATTAATCTAACCCGGTTTTTTAAAAGAGAGTTTTGATTACAACAACGAAATATTTGATTACAACAATGAATATGACTAATTTCACGATAAAAATATAATATTTGTTATTGTACGAATCATAAAATTGCACGTATTTCACGTAATTTGACATGAACATTTTATTTTATTACAAAAACAAAAAAGTATTTAGTTTTTAAATGTACATATCTCGCTTATACAAAGGGTTAATTTAATAATACTTGATGACGCAGAAATTAATTCTCTAACACTTTTATTTGAAGCATTTATTTCTAAAATCAAAATAAAATCATTTTATTCAAGAAAAACTGTTAACAACTTCAAGTAATGTACCACTTCCGGTTAGCCTATTTTAACCAAAATCTATTATGTTATTTTCATTGTATACCAAATTTGAAAAGTTTTGGATTATATTTTAAAACAGTTTTTCATTAAAATCTATTATAGGCTTCATGTAAAGTGCCACTTCTGGAAATTGTGTAATAACCAGAAAGGGAGGTGCACAACTAGATGTTATAGGAGTCTTAAATACAAAATTTCAACTTTCTACGGCTTACCGTTTTTGAGTTATGCGAGATACGTACGTACGTACGTACAGACGTCACGACGAAATTAGTCAAAATGGATTCAGGGATGATCAAAATGGATATTTCCGTTGAAATCTCAAAACCGAAATTTTTCGCGATTACAATACTTCCTTTACTTACGTACAAGGAAGTAAAAATCTGATGTGGCCAGCTCATAACCTCTCGCCGTATATTTTACCTGGCTCTATTCATAAAGCAAAGAATATTTTTAGAAATACAAATAATATATATGCATATAAGTCTATGACGTATAAACTTCTTTATTATTCAATAATAGCATGTCTCAACATAAAACAATTTTCACATATATTTGCAAAATCTATAGGATATTTTACTATAAATTATGTACAATAAATTACAAAGTAGAGTTTACCATATATAAATTTTAGGCTGGTAACAGGGATTTTCAATTCGAACAACGTTCTTGTTAATTTCTCTTCATATTATTCTAGTAAAAATTTTGGGCGGTCTAAAATGTATATATATGGATTGTGCATCTATTCTTACATATCTAATTTTACATTTTATTTTTTCATACATGTATCTAAATAACACTAATTCCCTTTAATAAAGTGATGAATAGATTGCACTCCGATTATTTTTATAACGATGTGTAATTTTGTCAATATTTACAACTTACTTGAGAAGAATTTGATAGCTTTTTCGCAGTTCAATGTCACTCTAGTCTACAGTGCTGGTGTGGATTGTCCCATAATGTTTGAAACAAATTTAAGTCCTTCAACCCAGACTTGTCACCTCCATAATAGCCACAGATCAAGAATTAAGAGATTCTCCAAGTACATTTTTCTTTCATTACCCATTATTTCGATGAGATACAATTTTTTTGTATTTTACGTTGCAGAATGGAGGCCATCTTTACTTTCATCTTGTGTTTATAACATTTAAATATCGTCTAAACCAGTAAAGTGCCTCTTCCGGTTATCTGATTTATACCAGAATCTAATGGCATATCTTTCCATATAAGAGCAAGGTTTCAAATTTTTTTGAACGATAATATTTGAGTTAGAGTATAAAGAGGATCCACACACACACAGCACATACACACATACAGACAGACATCATCGTGAAAATGTTAAAATTGATTTGTAGGGACCTTAAAACGTGGTCATTTACCAAAATCTCTATATGCGATTTTTAGCGCGATCCCTATACCTCCCTTACCAAGGGTAGCGGGAGGTAGAAAACAACTTGTATTGTCCAAGTTTTGATTGCCGCTGCCGTGTCTTTCAACATTATGTTTCATTTTCACATGGCTTCTGCCTCTCGTGGCATCATAAATTTAAATAAGTGTTAGATTATTTCGTTATTTCGTTCTGCATTCATTTAGGTACTTGAAAATGGATTCCGGATTACAAAAAGCGATAGCATAAAGCTTGAAATAATAAGATTTGGAATATTTAAAGTAGAATATTTTAAAAAATAATATTTTTAACAATTTGGATATTAAATTATCAGAAAACATAGTACCAACAAATACTTAAAGTAAAAAAAATGTCATACCATTATTGATTACTGATTAAAATCAGATTTGAACATTTCTAAAATGCTTTTAGACTAAAAACACAGTCCCCATTACAATAATTGAATACTTTAGCCGTGGCTGTACCTATCAGGCAGTGAAACGCCAAAAATGCTAATTCTGTTTTTATTGTTCGACTGGGGTAGCAGATTGGGGTGGGTGGTTTGGTTTTGGTGGGGGGCATGAAGTTCGTGTGGTGTAACGTGTACCGGCGGCGGCTGCGGCAGTCACGTGACACAGCAGGAGCAACAGTCGCTCCAGGTTTCGGCCGAAACGGTAGCGTACCAGTGGCGTAACAATAGGGATGCCACACAGGTTAAAATAATAAAAACTTAATAGGAGTGAGTGCTTAACACGAGGCGGTAAATGATACTTAAACACGAATAAATCTTTAATATTGGACATTAGATTTTTTATTACAATTCATTTTGAGGGGTTAACAAAATAATTCTTATAATAAATAGCTGCGCTTGTATTTTAGTGGTAAAATATTTTAAAAACTAATTTGCCACATTTCACAAGATTTCGATCTCTGATTCAACCTAAAATAAATATATCATCACGGCATATTACCCATTGCTGAATGTGCCAATCTGCTTCGTACTGTGACATAGCATAATGCGTGGTTTCTATGGCATGATATATTTGAATATAGATCAGAGGGGACAGACGGCTAAGTTTTGCTAAGTTAGCATAAATGCATAGCTAGAAGTTCCGTACCGATGGTAGGATGAATCAGTCAGAGTAAATCTGTCTCAACGTTAGGACACGCATTGTGTCACGCTCACGCGAATAAGAATTCGCACGTTTAGAGTTTGCGAACGATAGTTCGACGTCAAAGTACGCTTGTTATTTGTCATATTCGCCCCGCGTTTAAGTTACGCACGTTTTGTGATAAGCATTATCTTTATATTTTTGTGTACATATTACCATCATTTTTACTTTAATATATTTACCTATTGAAAATAATCGGCGTTGGTATAATTTAAATTAAACCTAAAAACCCTGTGAAGTGCAGTGAAATGAAGGACAGCTAGTAATTTTGTATATAGATATCAAATGTCATAATTTTTCATTAAAAATTTCAAGTTTTTCTGAGTTAAAGTGGTTAATTTGTCAGCGACAGTATGGTATTAATACTATAAGAAATAATATATAATGTATGTACCTAGAAAAAATCGTCAGTAATTTGTCTGAATGTTTGATACTTCCATTTATTATTTGTATTGTGAGATTTATTTTATATATTATATTTATTTATCTCTAAATCTATAAAAGATATAATAGAATATTTATATGTATCAAATAAAGAATTTAATATTCATTAAAACTTGGAAGAACAAAAATTTTCAAAAAATAATATTTAGATTTTTTTTAAGAATCTGCTATTTTCGGATGTCCAATTATTACCAAAACCTTTTCAACTCTTTCCAGTAATGTCCGATTGAGAAATAGGTAGTTAAAAGATATTAAGTATTATAATTTTTCGTACTTCCACACATTCACACACACCCACACACACATCCACACACACACATACATACACACACACACACACACACACACACACACAGATGTACATCATCCTAAGAATATTAAAATCTGATTGTATTGACCTTAAAAGGTGCTTATTCATTAAAATCTGGATATGTGATTTTTAACATGAATCCAATACCTCACTTAGCGCGAGGTAAAAAACTGCATCTAATACTGTTCTCTCTCTCTCTCTCTCTCTGTATCCACCCTTAAATCTACTCTTTGATTTCTTTCTAAGAACTATCAATTCTCCAATCTTCCAACTATACTTTTCCTGATCATTTCGTTTCCTCCGTTGATTCCCTGAATCCCCAAGTTGTTGAGTACAATAATCACCATCACATTCTGCAATTAACAGCAATCACATCGCATTCTCCCTGGCAAGTTTTGCTCCCTTGGCGCCAATCTCTTGCAACTTCCCTCGCCAGTGGCTGGCTGCGGTCAGCTTGTCATGCCCCACACGAACATTCCAAAAACTTTTGCGATAACCACTGTGCATTGTATGTGAGGTGGCTGTAGCTCAGGATCATTTACATGTTAAAATGGAAATGAACGAAGCAATAGGGAGAGAATAGTAATATGAAAATTGTTACTATTTGAGTAGGTTTACATTTATTATCTTCCATTTGACCAACCATATAACTAAAAACAGACACATAAACCTATCAACATATATCTGTTTGACTATTGGACGTAGAAACAGATATTAAATTTCGCCTCCTAAGATATAACATCTCAAAATAAATGTAGGAATATATATTATTCATATACAGTAAAAATTTTGAAAGATGTCCGATCAAGGTAATCTACGAATTGTATGAATTCAGATTTTTGCTCCGCCCATTCTGACAAATTCAGTAGTGTCGTTTGCTTAGTTTTTATGAGGGTACATAAAATACTACTGTTATTTTATTATTATAAAAATGTATGTTATAATAACAGCATTCAAAATTCAAAAATAAATCAACTGGTAAGATTATTAGTAAATGTAAAACCAAATATGTGAAAAATAAGATACTGACACAATGTCAGTGTCAGTGATACTGACAGAAAATAACGTTATTTGTACGGCTATGAATCAAGGTATTGTATCTGAATTAATATATAAGCTTACGTTACAGCGAAAGTATTATCAACGAACATCGTTTTAAAGTGGAATGTCATAACTTAGTCGAAACAATATGAATTTTTGAAAGACAAACGTGTTATATCCATCCTTATCGCACACGCTTATAGACTGCAGAGGAGAGAGATAAATGTATGTCAATTTGTTAATTCGTTCATGATACAAATAACCTTGATCGGACATCTTTAAATAATTTTACTGTAGTTTGGTTCACGAAAGATGGCAATTCAAGGTCATTTTCAAACCATCTGGTATAATATTACTTGCAAATAACTTCACTACATTCTATACACATAGGCGTGCACCGGGTATAATATTTGTGGACACATTTTAATCATTAAAAATTAAATGTTAAACGTTTACACATTTTCAAAGATATATTTTATTTTGATATAATAATGAACATAAGGATACAACACCTATGTATAATTACTAAAATACTGAAAACAATGATATAAATACATATTTTGAAAATAAGTAATAAACTACTTACTGTTAGCATACATTTCATATATTATTCTTCTAATTGCATCGGTGTTAAAAATACCAAGATCAGCTGTTGCAGTTGATTTTCTGAGTCTTTTTTTCCAGAAAAAGTTAATTGTTTTTCATTTTCGATATTATTAACACGTTTTAATACCCTGTTTCAGTTTGCCTTCGCATAGTTTTTCTCTTCTCTCCCATGATTATGTTCAATTACATCGCGGAACAAAATTAGAAACTTATTCGTTGATTTTGATTAAACGTCAAATCGTGCGTCAAATTCAAAAAACAAATTCCGCCGTGTCAGAATGACAATTAGTAATTATGTACATAGATGTTAAATGCCACAAGTTTTCATTAAAAAATTCAAGATTCAATTAGTTAATTGTCACCAGGAGTGTGGAATTTGCTTGTCGAGGAAAATACACCATATGGAATTGGAAAATTCTTAAATTTAGAATTAAAAATTATTATATTTGACATCTATGTACATAATTACTAGCTATCATTCTGACACGGGCACCCCTTACCTAAAGGTGAGGGAAGGTAAAAATTATTATGCTTACCTGTATTTATCTTGTTGAAAATCATTGATCAAAAAATTTGAAATTATTATTCTTACGATGATGTCTGTATGTGTGTGTAGATGTGTGTGTGTATGTAACGCATAACTCCAATACCACGATTCCAAAAATTATAATTTTTTCGTATTCCTCAAGTTTAGATCCATATGCAAACATGATTAGATTTTGGTTATAATTGGTCCACCGGAAGTACCCTAAATTGCACCTTTTAACATTTTTCTTGAAAATAAACAGTTAAATATCATATTGACATTTATGTTATTATAAATTTTAGAGACACGGAAAAATAGCAAGGAATTAAAGATAATGGAGATGGCTCGTGTAAAAGAAATTTCCAGAAAGATACAATAGAGACGATTGCATTGGTGTGAACAGGTCATAAGGAGAGAAGAATATATTGGAAGAAAAATTAATAGCTTAGTAGTAGAAGGTGAAGAAACAGAGGAAGACCAAAGATAATATGGTAGGACTGTATTGCGGAAGAATATAAAAAATATCGACCCCTAACGAATGGGAAAAGCTAAATAAGAAAATGTCGGTGTCAAGTGCAATTTGCATAGTTTATGAAATAATTTTACTGGAAATTTAGAATCTTTTGCAAGAAAATTTATGTACAGTAAAATTTTTGAAAGATCAAGGTTATCTACGAATTGTATGAATTCAGATTTTTACTCCGCCCATTCTGACAAATTCAGTAGTGTCGTTTGCTTAGTTTTTGTGAGGGTACATATGATACTACTGTTATTTTATTATTATAAAAATGTATGATACAATAACAGCATTCAAAATTTAAAAATAAATTAACTGGTAAGTTTATTAGCAAATGTAAGACCAAATATGTGAAAATTAAGATACTGACACAATGTCAGTGTCATTGACACTAACAGGAAATAACATTATTCGTGCGGCTATGAATCAAGGTAATGTATCTGAATTAATAAATAAACTTACGTTACAGCGAAAGTATTATCAACAACGAGCATCGTTTTAAAATGGAATGTCCTAACTTGGTCGAAACAATATGAATTTTTGAAATACAAGCGTGTTACATCCATCCTCATCGCACACTTTTAAAGCCTTTGTAAAGGAGGGGTATAAATGTATGCCAATTTGTTAATTCGTTCATGATACAGATGACCTTGATCGGACATCTTTCAAAAATTTTATTGTATGGAATTTGTCCATAATACACAGGATTGACGGAAGGTAATGTGATGGCCACATCATATTTTTTGACCTTGTATCGGTGATGACGGCCATAAGAGTGTCGTCTGGAAGATTCCACCAATCAGGATGCGATCCGTGAAACCGTGCCGTGGACACCGTTCCATGAAACTTAGTTTAAATGTGTGAAGGCGTAAAGGGTCTGCTTTGAAGGAATTAAGTTCTGAACTCCATCAGGTACACAATATTTTTTTCCCAGCCGAAAGTCGGAATCTTTTTAGACAGTCCTCGTACACTATCTTGAAGTACTTATTATTGACAACTGACAAGCTGCGACATGACATCTGGTGGAAAAAATATGAACTTTCCGATTTGGTACTATATTGTGACTGTATGCTTGAGTTACATGTGGTTTGATCATTTGATGTGAATAAAAATGGGAAAAAGTCGTACAAATTGTTGTATATTCTGACGTCACTCTCAAGATCTGGTCGAGACACAGGCATTGGGTTTTATAATTTTCCGAAACATGGCCAAAATAAAGTTAAAATTACGACAAGAGCAAGTGTTGAAATGGATATGGATTGACGAAAAGCATGGGAATATGCAATTCGTAGTGCAATACAAATAACAAAACATATGAAAGTTTGTTCTCGTCGTTTTAAATCGGATAATTACATATTTCGTGGTCTTTATCTAGCTTTACACGTGCATTCTGCACTAATAATTTTTAAATTTTCTCTAAATGTATTTTGATTTCACGTGGTTTTGCAGAAATTGCACTGGTTCGCAGACAAAGTGGAAATATTACCCACATTATACCGTCATTTTTTAATACTCCACATAATATTATGTGGTTAGCGTTTATAATTCGCTCACTTGCGATCATCAATTTCGATTGATTAAATACATATAAAATTATAAATATATTTTAACATATCTTCTATAATACATTTAGAAGTAGCTGTTGCTTCCAGAAATCTAAAATGTTCTGTGGTACCAAACCCCATTTTAAGTGAAAAAAATTGCTTTTGTTGTTTGTTTTCATATGTCACAACACTGCGAGTACCAATTCAGAAGCAGCTGATCGGCCCGATGGTGCTGCCGCCATCGGACATGTCAGTTCTCAATAGGTTTGTTCATAGAACGATTTGAAACCGTCAGCAACCGTCAGAGGCATGCGCAGTTGCATAAAAGCGTTCGCAGAGTCACAAATTTCCAACTCTAATTATTAGTTCAATGTTCATAGAAACTTTCTGACTGATTGCTGATCGGTTGCCAACTATCAGAATAATTTCCAACTCGGTCGGAAATTTTTAATTTGAGGCATGCGCACTTTCACTGTTTTGACAAGGTTTTGATTTCATTTAATGTTTGGTTATATACTTACAAATAAATTAAATAAGTGAAATAAATATTTTACGGTATGTAAATCATTTAAATTAATAAATAAAATAATAAAAGACTGACTCACTGACAAGTGTCACTACAGTGATCGATATATTTACTACCAAAATTAAGCAAAGACATTTATTATTCATTTTAAAAAGTTAAGTGACATAATGCTGTTCACAGAAGAATTCAAACAGTTTGATTTGCAACCAGTTTGAAACCACGCATGCGCACTCAAACTCAAACTCCAACCGTTGGAAATTATGTTCTATGAACAAACCTATATTATCGTTTAGGCTTGTGTATCACTATTCTCCAATCAAAGAAAATTAAAATTTATGAATAATTTACCTTGTACTTTAATAATTTCCACAAAACTTATCTCACAATATAATTACATTTTTATTACATTATAATTAAAGACAAGCCTTTCTTATATCAAAAATCTACCCAGTAATAATACACTTTTTTTTTTCTTTCTTATTTTTACAAACCCTTTTTAGATATTGTACAAAATTCCTCAAAAATTACTCATATTTCGTAATAAAGACTTGTAGTTCTACCTTGTTAATAATTCAGATCGCGATAGGATTGTGGAAGTTATCGCAGGTGGCCGTGAACTTTGCCGCCGAAACTGTGCATAATTAGACAAGAAACGTAAACTTAGTGGGGTTGAGTTGGAATATGTGTTGGAGGCGAGAAGGTGAAATAATTGCAAACTAATTAACATAATTTGTAAATGTGGATTTACTTGTTGAAGGTAAGACTGGAAAAGTAGTTTGAGAGAAAAAAATTGCGAGAAGGAAATTAAACAAAACAAAAACGTATCTGCTATTGTCATACGTAATATAACAAGTGATATGATTATCAACGATGATTTCACGAGTCCGAAGGACGAGTTGAAATGTGCTGCTTCAGTTTCACGAGCAATATCATCGATTACTAATCATATCACGAGCTTATATTTAATGAGAGAATATAATGAATTTTTGTAATCTAACCTAACCTAACTTTTGATATACATATTCATATTGTATTAAAACATGATACTTACGAGATTTATTTAATTGAATTATTGTGTAACAACCCGGTAAAAATTGAATATTTAAATTAAAGATTAAGAAGAAATCTTTTTCTAGGAGAGTGGCCCCCACTCCCGCTTCAAACCGTTTATAAGCGCATCTCCAGCGCTCATAAAGAGATCAGTAACAGATTCAAATAGATTGAATTCAATAAGAAGATTCAAATAGATTTAATTCAATAAGAAAATTCAAAATGTTTCAGAAACAGATTCAAAAAGAGTCAAAAAGATTAGATTCGCATCAAATACTTTTTAGTAATCCTATTTAAATTTTAAAATATTCTCAAGTGCCAGTCCTGTGTAAGACAACACCTTTATTGTAAGTATTTTTAAATTTATTTTGTTATATTAATTTATGTATAAAGTGTTGAGTGTGTTAGAATAAATCTTAGTGTGTAAGATTAAACGTCTTTTCAATAAAACCCCGGGCTACGAACCCATAGTCCAATTATAACGTAACTTATTTTATAATCAAATTATTTTATTAAAAATTCAAAATTTTAATTTAACTTAATTTAATTTAAAGAAAAAACTTAACCCAGTTTGATTTTCTATTTTATTACATTTGATGATTCGGTGAGATTTTTTTATATGTATTACAATTTGGTGGTGAGCGTTGGTGGAATTTATATAGTTTATTACAATTGTTATTATTTATTTTTATACTCAAAATTAACTGTCAATGTCATAAATAAAGAAAACAAATCCCTTAGTAACGACTATAAATACCGTGATAATTTCCTTGTTTCTTATCATCGCTGTGATAGACTTGTATCTAGGGAGATTCTGAATGTTGATTGGCGGAAAACATGTCACGTGACTAAGGAATTATATTCTCATACGTAATATAACAAGTGATATGATTATCATCGATGATATTCTCGAGTGAAACCGAGTTGCAGAAATGTGCTGCTTCGGTTTCACGAGCAATATCTTCGATTATTAATTATATCACGAGCTTATATTTAATGAGAGAATATAATGATTTTTTGCAATCTAACCTAACCTAACTTTTAATATACATATTCGTATTATATTAAAACATGGTACTTACGAGTTTTATTTACTATTTCGGAGTTTATTGTTATTATTTATTTTTATACTCAAAATTAACTGTCCATGGCATAAATAAAGAAAACAAATCCCTTAGTAACGACTATAAATACCGTGATAATTTCCTTGTTTTTTATCATCGCTGTGATAGACTTGTATCTAGGGAGATTCTGAATGTTGATCGGCGGAAAACATGTCACGTGACTAAGGAATTATATTCTCATGATAATATAATTTATTATTTATACGAATAGACCTCTTTAAAATGAGAAATATCAAGTACAAAATGAAAATATGTACCTATTGTTATTTTATTGTGCTGTCAAGTACGTCAAATTTTACTACTATATTTTGTAACATATCCACAATAAAATTCCGAATTTTTGCAACTACACTCTAAATGGTTTTATGTATGTATGTAAACACAGTTTTTATTCCTGTTTACTTGTTTATATTCTGTTTGTTGTTTTTACGATCAAAATTTTATGAATTTTTACGTATTAAATTGACAACTGTTAGAAGTATGTTTCAATTTATACAGATTTATAACCGAAATGGAATTTTTTTATTTTAACTTGTACTTAATTTCATTTAATGAATTTTTGTACATTTAATTCTTTTGAATCTCATTGTCGATAACGAATTATCTTCAATATTATGAATTATAATCAACAATATTAAATAAAAGGACACATACAAATCCAATTTTAAATACATAACGAACTTTATTGATGATTAAATTCTCTATCTGATACATTTAAATATTTTAATATCTTTTTCATAATAAATCTCACAGTCCAAATAATGTCATGGAATCCAATTACAAAATTTAAATGTTTGTAGCTGACAGATAAATGTCAGTGTCAAAAATCTAGAGACGTTACTGAAGACTTTTTATACATTATATTAATAGTTAAATATTTAAAATTATAGGTAAATTACATATACCCTTCAGAAATACAGTCAATCCCGAGAATGAATTGGAAACATTTCGCAAAATTTCTTCATAGAATGATGAAATTAAAAAATATGAATATAAAGAATAGATATAAGTAGAATTTTTAGTGTAGAGTGTAGATATACAAGAAATGAAATACAATAGGGCGCGAGCAGTCATGTGAATTTTGTTGGCCTTGACAAGCAGATATGAGGGCCCGTGTAGTAATCATGCACATTAGAGCCCCTAAGTCTAGTTTAGAAATATTTAAAAATAAATAAAAAATAATTATAAATAAAAAAAGTTATTTTGAGTGGTTTAGCTAGGAAAACAAATTCTTCCCTCTTGTTGGTTAGAGCCACATCTAGTTTACAAAAGTGAAAAAAATCTGTTGTGGCCAGCACAATACCTCTCGCCATTTTCATTTTATGTTGCATAGGGCGCGAGCAATCATATGAGTTTGAACTTATTCAACTCTTCTGGATCTGGATATGAGAATTTTAGCATGAATCCAATACCTCTCTTAGCGAGAGGTAAAAAGATCACCTGTCAACTATCAGTTATTAAAATCGACAAAATTAAGTATTATTTCACCATGTTTTTGATTTCGACTAATAGCTATTTGTGTATTAAGAGCGCAAAATAGGACATTGTCGATTGAGAGGTTGTTGTCTCTCCAAATCGACAATATCCATTTGTGCTCGAAATACACACAAGATTTATTTTACAGTCGCCACAGTGGGGTTCTCCATCATAACAAAAAATAATAAAATGTACACTTTGTACTTACACTACTAATCAATTACTACGGATTAATATAAAGAAAAAACGTCTTTTTTATTTAATTTTAATTTATCGTTATTCCCCATTTTTCTTGACCTATTGCTTCAATCTATTCTAAACATTTTATATTTTCGTTTTTGTAAATGAATGCCCTATTTTATTTTCCCAATAGTGCGGCATTTTACTTTTTTGGTTATGTAATATACCGACAGAGCAGTTATATGTCAGATTGATTTGTAAAGGTGGTAAATGTGTCACTACAGTGCCATTAGTTATAGACTATATGTTTCCATTAAGAATGTAGACAACTCATATTTCTCAACATTGTATAGTTAGAAATTTGGACAGCGAGCGTTTTTTGTACTTTGTCGCGCTAGAGCGTTAACAAAAGAGAGCGCAAATGGCTACTTTCTATGTAGACTGTAGAAAAAATATATACAGTTACGAAGTTTATAAATTTAAATTATTTATTTAATATATGTAAAACGGTCGGTGCGTCATTTGTTACTTCCTTACGTGAAGCGAAATAAACAAAAAAAATGTGGTCACAAAGTAAATCTAATCGAACAGCTACAGTGCTGTTTTATTATATATCATTATGTATTTATAAATTCATTATTATTATAATTCTTGTTATATCTTGCACATAGTTAGAAAATCATAATTTATTTCTTTGTAAAGAAATGCAAAATGTTGTAGTATTTTTACATTGAATAAAGTGTAAAAATAGAAAAAAGCGCCATTAATCCTCGTGCAGCAGGAAAATAAAGTTGTAGAGAATGAGATCGCGCTCGCGCAACAATAATGAAAAGCTGAAAGCTCAGTTGAGTTTCAGCGTTCACACTAGCGCGCTGCTCGCGTTATCTGCAACTTGGAAAGGTTACATTTAGAAATAATAACGACGATAATTTATTTTTCACACGGCGTGAACGCCTGCCTGCTATCTTAATCTTAATTAAATGAATCTAATTAAGTGGCTGCTGGGCTGCAAGCTACTGCTTTATTTTTATGTGGATACGAAGCGATACAACATAAACATGGGCGCACCAATCTCCAACGAATATTCTCTCCAGTTGGGGAAATACAAATTAAAACAAAATAATTAATAATAATATAACTTATATAAAGCAGGTACTAAATAAGAAAATAAACGCTTTAATTGAGGTCTCGTGGCCCGAGTTCGATCCCGACCGACGCCAAAAAATTACATCGCATTTTAATGGCACAAAATTGACCCCTGTGGCGCACTCTCCACGCCAGCAATGAGTGCTCGTGAGGTGACGCCTGGTAAGCGCCCACACGGTACAAATATTCTATCATTACCGGTATCTGTGTACGAAGCAGATTGGCACACCCAGCAATGGGTAATATGCCGTGATGAAATATTTATTTATTTATTTTTATTTTATTTATATTTTTTAAAAGATGGCACAATATATACCTTAATACGTAAACTGTAGAATTTAGGAATAAGTTTGTCATACAAATATGAAGGTGTGCGAGTACCTAATTAAAGTTTTATGAACTAAAGAAACATATATTTTTCTAGTACGAGATTCTATATCTTCTAATTCTGCGATGTCTCTGTAATTTGAAATATGATCAAATTTACGCACATTAGGGTGTTATATTTGACCCAGTAAATAACTCGCTTATTTATTATGTTAGTAATTTCTTTCATATAACATGATTTATACATTCATGATACCACTTCCGGTTTATTAGTAATTAATATCAACTTTGAAATTTCAAATGGAACATATTATATTTTTTTACAAATTTGAAGAGTACATCAAAATTGTTTACAATTATGTAAAATAATCCATATGTTACATTATTAAAAAGTAAAATGGCGGGCACTTTTTTATACACCTAGTCGAAAAGAGAATTGTCGCTTGAAATAAAATAATGAACTAAAACAATTGTAACTATTATTAATAAACGAAATAATATTTTTTTGTCATAATAATACAGAAAATAAGAATAAGGAACATTTAATAACAACAAAATATAAAGTATCATTGCACTGCGAAAAATCTATCAAATTCATCTCAAGTAAGTAGTAAATATTGACAAAATTACACATCGTTATAAGAATAATCGGAGTGCAATCTATCCATCACTTTATTAAAAGGAATTAGTGTTATTTAGATACATGTATGAAAAAATAAAATGTAAAAAAAGATATGTAAGAATAGATGCACAATCCAGATATATACATTTTAGACCACCCAAAATTAATGTTTTTACTACAAGAATATGAAGAGAAAGTAAAATAGAACGTTGTTCGAATTGAAAAACCTTGTTACCAGCCTAAAATTTATGGTAAACTCTACTTTGTAATTTATTGTACATAATTTATGGTAAAATATTTTATAGATTTTGTAAATATATGTGAAAATTGTTTTATGTTGAGACATGCTCGTATTGAATAACAAAGAAGTTGATACAACATAGACATATATGAACATATTATTTGTATTTCTAAAAATATTCTTTGCTAGGTAAAATATAGGGCGAGAGGTTATGTGCTGGCCACATCAGATTTTAATACTAGTTCCTATGATTCTCGTAGTTCACCATGTGTTTTAGTGAAAATTTTCCTTGGACGCCTATGAAATTTCTGTTGCCCCACACCTTCAAAAAACCGCGTTTTTGGGATTATGTAACACTTTCTAATCTACAAGATAAAATGATATTTCTGACGCGAAGACTAATGATCCCTCAACGTTTTGTTATTTTAATTTTTATTTCGCATGCGCTCAAGTTTTATTGAAAAGATTTATGAATTGTGAATGAGGCGGAAGGAGAAGGAATGTTTTATTTATTTGGGAGTCGGAGGCCATGTTGTGTGAATATAATAGGTCTCATTAGACTTTTATAAGCTAGATTTGGATACCTAATTATTATAGCCATTAATACTTGATGAAAGATGATAACAAATGCTTTCAGCTTTTACTTAGAATTATTTCAAGTTCATATCGGTGAATATAATGAAAATGATATTATCGTTTATTGTGTTCAAAACGACATCATTTTTTATTTTACATACTTATGTTATATGACATTCACTTTTTTTTAATATACTAGTTTTTGATTAAATATGGAAATTGTCGTCGTTTATCATAAATAAATCATTAATGACAACTTTAATGTTACTCAAATATATACCTTATTTCTTAGAAATCGTAAGCATTTATTTACTTTTTATAAATATAGTAATTTTAATATACACAGTGTAACTATAAAGATTTAGGACTGATTTTTTTTGCGCCAAATAACAGCGCCATCTATGAATTGGCACTTAAACTATATTTCAAGTTTTATTAAGGTAGTTGTCACTCGAGTGTACCTATTCAAAAACTTGTTCTATGTTCAAAATAAAAATTAAGCTAATGCAGTTTATATTTTACTATATACTATTATACTGTAATAGATGAATTTTCTTTATTTTTCCATAGATATGTTTTTTTTTAACTGTACCACTCGCACTAATACATACACAAGTGTCGTATTTCAATGTTGAAGAATAACTGTGGCAACGTCGGACCTAGACATTTATTAATACAATCGGGTATAAAAGTAATAAGATATTTTGAGATATAATACTAATTCTAAACTACAAATGGAAACTGCAAAACAAATTAATATATTTCTTTCTTAAAATTACAAAAATAGTATTATACTGTTTAAAATTTTCATGCTTTTCACGTAAAATACCAATTTAAAAAATATTTCCTTCGAATGTACGTCTGAAATTCCTTTAACCAAAGATCATCTCTTATTCGCTAATACCAAGCGGGCGTTGTTAACTTAACTGATACTCCATCTGGAACGCTTGTACATGGTTGTCAAGTATAATTCTACCTATTTATCGTATCTTCAGATTATAATTTTCTGGAGGCAATAAAATTAAATCTGGATGGTAAATAATTTTCAAATTTTTACATAAAATCCGTTAATTAGTTTTCTATAACATACTATTTTTTCGATTAAATGTCGATATGGATATAAAAGTTATAATTTAAAATGTGTTTATTTTGCCATTTCCTATTCTTCATGTGTTAAAAAGGCCAAATTTAATTGCAAATATCTCAGGTACCGCGTGGTCAATTGTTTTAAAACTTGGAGAGCAGGTAAATTATACTTGAGTTGAGATGTACTTAAATTCAATGAATTAAATTAGCTATTTCAGATAAAACTATTTTTAATTATTTGGTTTACACTTCTTTGATCGATCCGCAAACCATCCGCCACCATTATTTGAAAAGGTTCTTAAATCAAATACAAGGTACAAAAATAAATACAAAAATAATTTTTTGGAATTGAGCTTTTTTCTGCCTTCTACTAGAAATGGATTCAAATTATTAAAGATGATTAAGTATCTTATTTAAACTTGGGACATTTCGGGGAACAATTTTACCCATCTTCAGCCTTTTTACATATATCGTCTAGGTTTGTTACATGCAGATAATATTCAGATATTTATATTTAAAATATTATTTTTGTATTTTCTCAATATATGTTTTTGATTATTTTATATACTTTGTCCTGTAATCGGATTACTGTTGGGCAATAAATTATTATTATTATTACACTATCCTTCCAACAATATACTATTTATCCATTATTTATACACCATAAATAAATTTTTGGTGATTCGTTTTCACCTGTTGTTGACCCAGCCTTCAGTCATCCTGTTGCACGCCGCCGCGGCCTCCACGTCGGTAGGCAGACACGCGGAAGCCCCAGCAAGCCCCACAGGTGAGTCTGACTGAGTCCGAGATGACACCGTGCCTAGAGGGAAATTAAAATGAGATATGAGTTTACAGATGCGTCTGACAACTGACAACCAAGTATGAGCAGATAGTGTAAGACGTGGGATATGGCAGTGCTGTCAGTGCCAGTGGCGTAGAATAGGGGGTTGAGAAAGAGACAGGAAGAAATGGTGGGTTAAGAAATAAAAGGGTTCTCTATACAATAAAGGAATTATAATTAAAACAGAGAAATATTAATTTTTCCCAACATGTCAACTATAGCTATGTTAAAACCTCTAACAATGAATCTTAAAGATTCTAATTATTATTGACACCCTTATCCGACGGTCATTACCTTGGTAGGTTTATTCGAACAGGCGGGGATGGATAAGCGAATACAATATAAGTGATATTGAACGGAAATTATATGTGCGTGTATACAATAGGAATTATCTAGAACAACGAGACAACGAAAAAGATTCTAGAAATCCGTCGGCCAGTATATGAGCGGCAGAACAAACACACCAGAACCATAGTGATAGAATTTTGAGTTAGAATTCGTGGCAGTTAGAGATTGTGATATTCTGTGCAGTGTGACAAAAATGCATCTATTTTTGTTGATTAATATAAAATTATACATAAGTGGCAGCTTTCGTTGCGATTTTGTTCATAATTTACACATTTGTAAGACTTACATATTTGTTCGGAATAGAGTCATTCGTGTTAGAATAATATGTATTATTGCGTTAATAGTAATTTACGTAACAAGACCTAAAAGTGATACTTTACAGCACTGGGTGAGGAAGCATATAAGCGTGCTTTGGAAGCTTAAAAACACAATTTCAGGTCATTTTTTTGCGGTCTTGAAAAAAAAAAGAATAAATAAAAATCTATAACTGTACGCGATTTTTTTGCAAGCCAGTGTACATACAGTAAAATTTTAGTATATAGTAAATATCTCATTCTTTTGCAAAAGCTATAAGAGTGTGCGATAAGGATGAATATAACACGCTTGTCTTGACTTTAAAACGATGCTCGTTGTTGATAATACTTTCGCTGTAACGTAAGTTTATTTATTAATTCAGATACATTACCCTCATTCATAGCCGTACGAATAACATTATTACTGACACTGACATTGTGTCATTATCTTATTTTTAACATATTTTTACATTTGCTTATAAACTTACCAGTTGAATTATTTTTGAATTTTGAATGCTTCTACTGATATATATAATAAAATAACATTAGTATCTTACGTACCCTCATAAAAACTAAGCAAACGATACTACTGAATTTGTCATAATGGGCGGAGCAAAAATCTGAATTCATACAATTCGTAGACGACCTTGATCGGACATCTTTCAAAATTTTTACTGTATGTCTTGTGTACGTGAACTTTAAAATTCAAAATGCTGATAGTCAGATGTTGCTAGAGAACAAATGGCTAATTTATAAATGAATCCTTATAGTTATTATTATTGTTTTCATTGTTATAAATTGTATTTGTTAAATGTATTCATACATATACATTATTGGAGAAGATATTTTGAAATTTAGGTTATGCTTCAAATGCAAACATTCATTGATATGATTGATTAAGAAAATTGTAATGAACTAGAGCACAAAATTAGGTCAAATGATATATAAAAATTAAATAAAGAATATTAGAAAGAATTCTAAATCCGCGACATCAGTTCTGAGATCAATGTCAAAATCAATATTTTGTTGTGTCTTCTGCTGATACTAGCGAAAAATGTAAAGTTTCGAATTTGTAAGGATCATAAATTGTGAGTAAGGAATATATTCGAATCTTCCAAATGCAATAAAGTTGATGTTACGATCTTGGCCTTGACAAAGTCACTGGCACAATATATCACGTCTAATGTAAACAGTTGTAAAGTTGTCTGCAGGATACACAAGTCCTGTCTTTTTACTCCTAGTCTTTCATTTTCAAACAATGCTGCAACATGTTCGAATGTATCGAAGTATCGACATTGTATGAAACATAGAATAGTGGAATACTAAACTTCAATATACATGTATGCATTACAAAATCAGGAATATTTAGCTATGTATTAGTTACTAAATACTGTAATGTTTTTTATTTATTTAATTTCGGTTTACGAATTTAAAAAAATCTGTTGTGGCCAGCACAATACCTCTCGCCGGTTTTGGTTACATTAGTATAGGGCGTGAGCACTCATGTGCCAGAATGAAAATTAGTAATTATGTACATAGATGACAAATGTCACTATTTTTCATTAAAAATTTCAAGATTTTCTAAATTCACGTATTTAATTTGTCACAAGGAGTGTGGAATTTACTTGTTGAGGAAAATACAACACATGGAATTAGAAAATGACTAAATTTAGAATGAAAAATTATGATATTTGACATCTATGTACATAATTACTAGCTATCATTCTGACATGCACACCCATATCTGCATGTCAAGGCCAAGAAAGTGATATAACTGTTCGCGCCCTATTGTATTTAACATTTCTTGCATACCTACACTCTACCCCAAAAATTCTACTTTTATCTATTCTTTATATTTAGGTTTATTAATTTTAAAATTCATTCTATGAAGAAATTTTCTCCTCTTCTAATTTTTAATAATTCATGTAATAGACCTATAATTTTAAAAATTTAAGTATTAATACAATAAGAACTAATATAATGTACTCGTATGTACTTCCTAGCAAAAATCTTAAGTAATGTCTCTGGATTTTTGACACTGGCATTTATCTGTTAGTTACAAACATTTTTTATTTTTCAATTGGTTTCCATGACATTATTTGGGCTGTGAGATTTATTACAACAGATTATAATACACTTTATATTTCTTTATTTCTAAATCTATAAATGATATAATAAAATATTTATATATATATCAGATAGAGAATTTACTCTTTAAAATAAGCAAGAATAAAAATTTTCAAAAAATAATATTTAGAAGATTCTCTGTTACTTCCAGTTGTCCAATTATATCAAAACCTTTTTAGGTCCGATTGAGAAATACATAGTTAAACAGATATTAAGTATTAGAGTTTGGAGATATCGTCCTTCCCACCGACCCACATACACACACACACACACACACACACACATACACACACACATACACACACACACATACATCCACACACACACACACAGACATCATCGTCAAAATATTAAAATCGGATTATAGGACCTTAAAACGTGCTTAATTATTCAAATCTGGATATGCGATTTTTAGCATGAATCCAATACCTCTCTTAGCGAGAGGTAAAAATGTATTATTCCATATTTCATACTACTGCATTTAATTCAAATAATAATGAACATTGTATTGTGTAGATTCTGCAGAAAATTCTAATTAGTGTTTCCCTATTTCCTATTGTTATTATTATTTACAATTATTGTACAAACTTTTCTCATACTATCTTACAATAGCTATTACCCTACACTATACAAATACAATCCTGATCGTAGTTTGCTTTGAGCTAGTTAATGAATGGGCGATGTAGAAGGAAACAAAAGACGTAGTAAACATTTGGTTTGGTGTGGGTGTAGTAAATAAACAAACATTAGGTCAAACGGTCCACGTATTTTCCAGGCGATTTCCTGCCGCATATACCGTAAAATGACGAAACACGACGGTGGGCATCGGGTGTCGGGCGTCGGCAACCGTGCCAGTGGAGTTGGCTACGCGAAAAGCGACGCCTGCGGAGGTTCGCACAAGCAGCGCCGGACTGAGGATGAATGGAAATTGTGGCCAGCACAATACCTTCCGTGAATCCTGTGTATTATTTATAAATTCCATACATAAATTTTCTTGCAAAAGATTCTAAATTTCCAGTAATTTTTTTTCATACACACACTATGCAAATTACACTCGACACTAACATCTTTTTCTTCTTTAGTTTTCCATTCGCTAGGGGTCGCTATTTTTTATTTTCTTCTTCAATTTTCTCTCAATTCTTTCGCAATACAGTGCTTCCATCTTTTCTTTGATCTTCCTCTGTTTCTTCAACCTTCTATTACTAAGCATTCATCCAATATATTCTTCATTTCTCCTCATGACATTTTCAAACCAATGTAATCATCTCGCTTGTATCTTTCTAGAAGCTTATAACACTAGAATTATTTCCTTATCTATCTTTCCGTGTCTTCCCCAACATCTACTTCAACATTCTCATCTCTGCCACATTAATTTACTTTTTATTTATACTGACATCTGTCAATTTCAATTACATGTTTAGCATAGCTGGCTGATTTATAAAATTTAATTTCTTTATAATTCTATATCTATTGAATATGAAGTATAAAATGCAATCAAATCGTATAAAGAATAATATATTCTTTAAGTTATAATAACGTTAAATGTCAATAAATCAAATTTAACTGTTCAATATTCAAATGAGGCTACTTACGGTTCACCAATTATAACCAAAATATAATCAGTTGTTCCTCTGGATGTAAACTTGAGGAATACGATAAAAATATAATTTTTGAAATCGTGGTATTGAAGTTATGCGATCCGAAACTTGCGTCACACACACACAGACACACAGATACACACACACACACATTTTTTTGTCATATCACTACGTATTTAAACTACACAACTGTCAGTGTTAATTTATTTGTAGGTTAGCACTACAAATCAGCAGAAACGTTATGCCTACACCAAATTTGTATTAATTTCAAATAAAATATGAATTTTAAATATCAGAATATAGCAGAAATATCTATAATTTGTCTGAGATATGAACGATAACTTAATCGCTGTATGTATGTAATAGTTTAAAATGTAAAATTCGTGTTAAGTTCGTCCCTGCATGATCGGCAGCTACTTGTTAACTCTCCCTCGGCAAAGCTTCGCCGTTTTTCTACATGGGAGAAAATTTGTCTTATTAAGGAAATGAGGGAATGTTGCTGCCCCAGTAGCACGCCCGTGACTATTAGCGGTGGTTGCGGTAGCAGCAGAACAGCGGCGTGCGGCAAAAACCGCTCGATACGCATTCGATGTTTTTTGATGGATGATGACGTATATAATGATAGAGTTCAGGGGCGCCCGTCGTGTGGGGTCAGGCGCAACAAGCCAGGGCGGAGGTTAAGGGGCGAATGCGAGGGCAGCAAGAGGGGTTCTTATTATGGATTCGAACAGGGATTGCCAAACATCAACATACAGATTTACTTAAGTTAAATATTTGAGCAGCCGAACTGTTCAATAGCGTGGTTAGCTGTACAAAATGTCTCTATTAAAAGAGCTTAGTGTACTTTAGAATTACTTGTATTACATTCCTTCAGTTTCAAAACAGAATAAGAGAAAAAAATCGTTCTTTCGTCAGCAGTCACGTGATATTGTTGGCCTTAACAAGCAGAAATGGGGGCCCGCGTCAGAATGACAATTAGTAATTATGTACATAGATGTCAAATGTCAGATTTTTTTATTAAAAATTTCAAGATTTTCTAAATTCACGTAGTTAATTTGTTACCAGGAGTGTGGAATTTACTTGTTGAGGAAAATAAACCACATGGAATTGGAAAGTCACTAAATTTAGAGTGAAAAATTATCATATTTGACATCTGTGTACATAATTACTAGCTTTCATTCTGATACGGGCCCCTATATCTGCTTGTCAAGGCCAACAAAGCCACATGACTGCTCGCGCCATATTTTATTTAACATTTCTTGCATACCTACACTCTACACCAAAATTCTACTTATTCTTTATATTTTGTCCTACTATTCTAATGTTTCGAAATGTTTCCAATTCATTTTCGGAAATGACGGTATTTTTGAAGGGTATACATATATTTTTAAAAAATCTTCAGTAATGTTTCTGGATTTTTGACACTGACATTTATGTGTCAGTTACAAATATTTTAATTTTTCAATTGGTTTCCATGACATTATTTGGGCTGTGAGATTTATTACAACAGATTATTATATACCTTATATTTCTTTATCTCTAAATCTATAAAAGATATAATAGAATATTTATATGTATTAGATAGAGAATTTACTCTTCTTTAATTCTAGTAAGAACAAAAATTTTCAAAAAATAATATTTAGAAGATTTTTTTTTAAGAATCTGTTACTTTCGGTTGTCCAATTATTACCAAAACCTTTTCAGGTCTTCCGATTCAGAAACACGTATTTAAACAAATATAAAGTATTATAGTTTTTAATAAATCGTCCTTCCAACATCCCCACACACATACACACATACATCGCCCACACACACGCACACACACACACACATCATCGTAAAAATATTAAAATTGTAGGGACCTTAATACGTGTTTAATCATTAAAATCTGGATATGCGATTTTTAGCATGAATCCAATACCTCTCTTAGCGAAAGATAAAAATGGCGATTTTTTAACTCTCTTAGATTTATATTGAAACAAAGTTTAACATGAACATATCCAAAATATTTCGTTTTTAATTACTGTGAACCTTATTTAAATTTCAAATGACAAATAAATAATTATTTAAAATGATAGTCTAAATTTTGTTTCTCAATTATTCTAGTAAAACTTTCATATTAAACAAAAGTATTGTTGTATTTAAAACCCTATATAAGCTGGAGATCAGTTACAATAAGATGACAAGAGATACCGTTAAAATGAAAGTGATGTACCGTACAGTATTTCTCAGAAGGTTTTACTTGAATATTACTGGTACATACATTTCCTGGTTATCACTTTTTTGGGATTTGATTCCTCTTAAATTAAGATTATGTGCCAGTTCAAATAAATCAAATTTATAAAAGTGAATTGTCTATTTACATTTGAATAAATTTTAGGTAGTACGTGTCGTTTAGTAAACACAGTTTACTATACAAAAATAATGTCATTAAAGAAATCTGTACTATCCAAATTAGTCAAACATTCCATAAGTACAAAGCCGCATTGTTATACTTTTATTACAATTTCTTATAAATTATAAAACATTTGAGATGATTTCTTTGGGAATCACTGTTAGAAACTCATTCCCTCTAATTTGTCAATAAAACTCTGAAGCCATTATAGAAATGCTAATTTTATTGACTCCACCTATGCATACACGCATTAAAAGACAAATCACCTTACATACAAAAGCCTTCACCCTTACAAGACACTTAGACACTTCCAAGAGAAAAAAATAGAGACGACGATCGATGCCTTCGCAAATATCTGCACCATGGCAAGCAAATAAATCAGGTATTCTACTACGTATTATATTTTTGTATGAAATTTTAAAATAGCTAGCATATGATTCAAATAAAATATAATTTCAGAATTAAGTGATCGCTCAGAGGGACATAAAATGTATTAACAAATTTATCTATGAATTAATTTGGAAACAGTTTTGTGGTAAACGATGAAAAAGAATTATATTTACAAAATATTTTCATTTAAAAGTAATATTAAGGTGAATATAATCGTTAATTTTCTGATTTTTATTATCCTAATATCAAAATGAAACTTTAATACATTTGCTTAAAGTTCAGCAATAGTCATGTATGTAACGTACTGGACACTGGCAAATGCTATTAGCCAATGGCTGTTCGAATACACAAGCCGGTGACGTGTCTCTCCACCACTACCTTCCGTCAATTCTGTGTATTATCTTTGAATATATAATACATATAAGAACGGCAACGCATATGGCCTAGCAAGATACTATATTTGTCTCTTTTTATTCACAAAATTATTATAGATAGCTAGTGACTCCTACCACAAAACTATGAACTACGGTAAATCGTGCTGACAGCATTGCCAGATACTATTTGTTAGAGGTATTCAATAATCAATAATTCAAAAATATTGTTTCATAATAACCAGATAATATATTTTGAATCTTCAATGTACATGTATACTTATTTTACAGTAGCAAACTTAAAAACCTTTATAAAATCTTAACTTGCTGTTCTAGCTACGTGGCAACACTGTGCAACATCCACCTATTATGTATTTTTTGAACTAACTCGGAAATAATTCGTATACGGAAGGATAGAAGGCACTTTCTCTCGAAATATTTAATCTAAATACATTACGTTGCCGTTCTTATATGTATTATATATTCAAAGGTATTATGTACAAATTCCATACATACATTTTCTTACAAAAGTTCTTACATTTCCAATAAAATAATATCATAAACAAACTATGCAAATTGCGCGAGAGACTGACATCTTCTTATTCAGCTTTTCTCATTCGCTAGGGGTCGCTGTTTTTTTATTTTCTTCTTTCACTCATTTCTGTTTTGTGTGTCGTCCTCATTCAGTTCTTTTTCTCTTAAGTCTTCCGCAATACAGTCCTTCCATCTTATCTTTGGTCTTCCTCTGATTCTTTAACCTTCTATTACTAAGCTATTCATTCTTCTTGTATCTTTCTAGAAACTTGTAACACTTGATCTCTGCCACATTAATTTACTTTTTACTCATACTGATATCTGTCAATTTGAATTATATGAATATATTAGCAGTTTCCATGTTTAGCATAGCTGGCTGGATTATAAAATTTAATTTTTTTAAACTCTTTAACTCTGTATCTATTGAATATGAAGTATAAAATGTAATAAAATCGTATAGAGAATAATATATTCTTTAAGTTATAATAACGTTAAATGTCAATAAATCATATTTAACTGTAAAATCTTTAAATGAGGGTACCGGTTGACCAATTATAACCAAAAATTAATCACTTGTTTTGGATATAAACTTGAGGAATACGAAAAAAATATAATTTTTGGAATCGTGGTATTGGAGTTATGCGATCCGAAACGATCGTCTCACACACACACACACACACACACACACACAGAGAGAGAGAGACATCATGTCTGTTAAAATGGGATTGTAGGAACCTTAAAACGTGTTTGTTCATTAACATCTGGATGGAATATAAAAATTTACATCAAAAACATCGTTACGGATATGATTTTGTAATTTCACCGGAGAAGGTTTCGATGCTTCTTGATGGTTTTCTACTTGTTTATCGTAGTTATAAAAATTCTTTGCAAATTTTTTATTCTCAAAAGGCATAAAGTATAAGCACAGACTTTTCTGCAGTAATTGTAACACACTCGTTCGTAAATCGCATTCAGTTCAAATCCAGATTAATCGCTGTAATAAATTATAGCTTGTAATATGGTGCACAGCATAGTACGAAAAAAAATTGGGTTAAATTAAATAGGTATTGTGTTGGTTCAAAAATCAATTGACCTTACACCTTTGTTGTTTATCGTTTCCTTGATTCGTATGAACCGTTTCCGTTTACCATTCCGTTGAAATGAAACAATCTCATTCTTAATTACTTTTCATTTCCATTATCATTTCTCGCTTGAGGAGTATTTCAGCATCAGGTAGCACAAATACCAAACATTATCCTGACACAACACAACTACAACACCTTATCGCCTGCTCTGCTGTATTCCACTTGTACGTTTCTAGCATTCACTTCAACTCAATTCCAACTCTATTATCATCCTGCAATGCTCCACTGCCTTCTAATACACAACTAATACACTCTCGTCTTAACGCTGCTAAATTCATCCACAGTCAAAAAGAATAGGGTGTACCTTCCGTCAATCCTGTGTATTATGTATAAATTCCATACATAAAATTACTTGCAAAAGATTCTAAATTTCCAGTAAAATCTTTTTCTTCTTCTTAAGCTTTTCCCATTCGTTAGGGGTCGCTATTTTTTATTTTCTTCCAAGATTTATAATTGATCTACTGGAAGTACCCTCATTTGCAACTTTTAACAGTTTTTTTTTGAAAAAAAGCAGTTAAATATCATTTATTGACATTTAATGTTATTATATTTTAAAAAATCTGTTGTGGCCAGCACAATACCTCTCGCCATTTTCATTTTATGTTGCATAGGGCGCGGGCAGATATGGGGGCCCGTGTCAGAATGAGAGCTAGTAATATACATAGGTGTCCAGTATCATAAGATTTCATCCGAAACATTATGATTTTCCAAATCCATGTGGATTATTTTCCTCGACAATGGATGACAAATAAACATCAGAATATTTTGATATTTGAATGAAAAATTATGACATATGACAATTGTGACATCTATGTAAATAACTACTAGCCGTCATTCTGACACGGATCCTCATATCTGCTTGCTAAGGCCAACAAAGTCACATGACTGCTCGCGCCCTATACGTAACGAATTTAACATTTCTTGTATACACACAAATAATTGAAATTGTTTCTGTTCTTTCGTTCTATGAGAAATTTTATCCTACTATTCTAATATGTTCAAAATTCTTCAAATTCATTGACGGTATTAGCAGTATTTCTTAAGGATATATGTAATATTAACATACCTGTAATTTAAATACATATTAAATTAATAATACAATAATATATATTAAATGTATTCATACCTCCCAGAAAAATCTGACATTGACATTTTGCATTTATTTTTCAATTACAAAAATATGAATATCGCAACTGTTTTTCGGGGAACGAGATTTATTACAACAGATTATTCTATATTATTATATACTATATCTCCAAACCTATACCAGATATAATAAAAAAATTAAATGTGTCAGATTGAGAATTTAATTACCTTTAATATTTGTAGTAACAAATATTCAAAAAATAATATTTAGAATTATTTTTTTTTAGAAACTACCACTTCCGGTTGTCCAATTGTTACCAGAACCTATTCAACTCTTCCCATTACTGTTAGATTGAGGAATTCGTAGTTATATAAGTCTTTAGTCTTATAGAATTTGAGAAATCGTGTCTCCAACAACCTCACACACACACACATCCACACACATACACACAGACATCATTGTAAAAATGTTAAAATCGGATTACCTTAAATTGTGCTTATTCAATAAAATTTGGATATGCGATTTTTAGCATGAATCCAATACCTCTCTTAGCGAGAGGTAAAAATATATTAGTCTTTATACGATGCGATTGTATTTTATACGTCATATTCAATAGATATAGAGTTAAAGAATTATACAGATATTATATATCATAAATTATGGATGTCTTATTTTATAAACTAAGTCAAATTCTAGAACTGATTTTTAACAAAAACTATGTCAAATTCCAGAAGTGATTTTTTTAAATAAACTAATTAAAATTGTAAAAATGAATTTTAGAGAAATTAAGTTAAATTCCGGATGTTAATTTTTAAATTAAATTAAATTCTGAAAATAATTTCTTAGATAAACTAAGTCAGTTTTACGCTTTTTAGAAAGTGTAGGCAGAACATTATTAATAATTCTTATCTATGTATATTTTTCGCATATTTTCATACAATTTACATTTGTTATTTATAGTTGTGCGTGGGTAGTTTGATGGTTATTATGACTGTGGTTGTGCAATTTATTACCAAGTGTAAAGTGCATAGTTATAAATTTTACACTAATTTCATATAAATAAGTCAATATGTGCAACAATAAATAATAATAAAAGTTAAAAGACACTGTACTAAATATTTTCACTATATCTTCGACTATTTTTTAAATCCCTACTTGCCGTTACAATCGTAGTTATTTTGTTTGTATGTTGAAGGTGTAGCAGAGTGGTGAAACAAAAGCCAGGGTACAAATCGCTATGCTTGCGCCGGCTTTGGTTCTGGCCACAACTCAGGCACAAATCATCATAATTGTTATTCCTGCCCCGTGCGAAATATCGCCAACTTTACCCGCACCACGCCAAAGTCGATGCTCATGCCAAGCTATTGCCGTCGATAGTAGGATGCCGTTGAGAGAACGGGAGGCGAATATGCGAAGAATACTCTACCAGAAAGGGGAAGAAAATTAAAGAAGATATTTGGGCGGTAACTGATGTTTTTTTTGACAATGTTTTTATTACATCTCATTAAGAGAGGTAGTATTGGATTCATGTTAAAATTCGTATATCCAGATTTTATTTATTTATTTAGCATACAATTCCAACAGGAGCGATCCCAATAAAAGGGCAGGATAAAATGCAAGATACAATACATTTAAAATACAAAAAAAATCAGTATAAAAAACAAACACTATACAGTAAAATTTTTGAAAGATGTCCGATCAAGGGCATCTGTATCACGAACGAATTAACAAATAGGCATACTTCTTTTGCAAAGGCTGTAAGAGTGTGTGATAAGGATGGATATAACACGTTTGTTTTTACAAAATTCATATTGTTTCGACTAAGTTAGGACATTCCATATATAAACGATGCTCGTTGTTTATAATACTTTCGCTGTAACGTAAGTTTATTTATTAATTCAGATACATTACCTGGATTCATAGCCGTACGTATAACGTTATATTCTGTCAGAGTCACTGACACTGACATTGTGTCAGTATCTTATTTTTAACATATTTGGTTTTACATTTGCTTATAAACTTACTAGGTGACTTATTTTTGAATTTTGAATGCTTTTCCTGTAATATATATATTTATAATAATAAAATAACAGTAGTATCTTACGTACCCTCATAAAAACTAAGCAAACGACACTACTGAATTTGTCATGATGGGCGGAGCAAAAATCTGAATTCATACAATTCGTAGACAACCTTGATCGGACATCTTTCAAAAATTTTACTTTACGTTATGATACAAATGTTAATGAATAAGCACGTTTTAAAGTCCTTACAATCCGATTTTAATATTTTTACGATGTCTGTGTTTAATTGAATAATTATGATGTACCGTCAAAACTGACAGTTTTATAATAAATATAACCTATATTGTGTCAGTTTTGTTATTCATCAAAATTCGAAGTATAAATAGTTATTTAGCAATACTAAACGAATTGAATAAATATGATATAAATTAAATTTATTACCGCGGTTACAATAAAGTATCTTTTTCATTTTTTTGCGGTCGGTTGGACGGAGATAGCGTATACCCCTCCAAAACACGACGATAATGAGATTGCGAATAAAAGTCTCATATATATCATGTGTGTACGACAAAGATGCTAGATAAATTGTAGTAATTCTTGCATTAAAATTACTGATATGGGGATCAATTCGGATATACAGAGTATATATATATATATATATATATATATATATATATATATATATATATATATATATATATATATACTGTTCCATACTTTCAAAGAAATATGTTATTGAACGAAAATCACAAAACACAAACTTTTTTTGACAGTAAAGAAGTTTATAATTTTGTTTGAGTTCCATGGCTATCGTTATAAATTAGCCAATTTTAAATTGATTTTTTCGGTTATGAAATCTCAAAAATAAAATTTTATTACTATTTCGGGTGCAGAATTTAATTCTCTACAACATTTTTTGAAGTATTTTTGTCTAAAAGAATTTGGGAAACTGATTTCCCATGTTAAACGCCTATGGTCATGTTTTTCATTAACACACTGTATATATTTATTTATTTTTATTTTTATCTTAAAGATCTTTTATTAATTTAAAAAATTGTAAATTTGTAATAGTCGCCTAAAAATGTTATGTGCACCTTGGCGTAAAAGTTATTTTTCAGCCTCATCAGATTTGCTAGCTTCGGCCTTCGCCTCAGCTGCAAACTTCAGATTTGGCCAAAAAAAGATTACTTTTACAACCTTGATACACAAATAACTATTAGTGACAGACGTATTTTCGTATTACATTACCAATGAAGTAATTTCAGTTAAATATCGGTCGACGAATAAATTTGAAGCCAAAACTTTTCTTTTCCTCGTTGACTGTCCTATCAACTTGCTACCTCTTCAATAGTACATTTTTTATTATGATATAATATGCGCACGTATTTACTTTAGCCGCCTCTCTTAACCTGTACCCAATCATCCCCTGTAAACTCTCGTTTTGAACGCTTTTCACCCCGGCGTCTTGGTGTTTCCCTGGAGTGTGTGCGAGGCTGTAACCGCACTAAGCGCAGATAACGTTTATCTGCGGACGCCGCGCCGCGCCCTGCTCCACCCACCACAACGCCGATAAACCAAATCCCTCACACACCCTACGAGAGTTCACCCTCCAAAGCTATACGATGGAAGTCAATGTGGAAAAGCAGCCTTGATACTTCTGCTAGTCCTAATAACAAATATACTGATTATTTTATATCTGTACCATAAAATCTAGTATTCGTACGTGAAGTGCCGTAACAATACATTCATCATAAAGTCATCGTCTAAGTTCTATAACTGTATGTACGCAGTAGCGTCAATATATTCTCGGAATTGCTTAATAAAATTATATTGAAAAAATCTGTTGTGGCCAGCACAATACCTTCCGTCAATACTGTGTATAATGTATAAATTCCATACATAAATTTTCTTGCAAAAGATTCCAAATTTCCAGTAAAATTATTTCATTATTCTTTAGCTTTTCCCATTCGTTAGGGGTTGCTATTTTTGCGGGTCGTTCTCATTCAGTTCTTTTTCTCTCTTCCTCTGTTTCTGCAACCTCCTATTACTAAACTATTCATTTTTGTTCCAATATAATTCTTCATTTCTCCTCATGACATGTTCAAACCAATGTAATCGAATTTCTTGTATCTTTCTAGAAACTTGTAACACTAGTGTTATTTTCTTACCGTATCTTTTCATGTCTTCCCCAACATCCACTTCAACATCCTTACCTCTGCCACATTAATTTACTTTTTATTGATACTGACATCTGTCAATTTGAATTATATGAATATATTAGTAGTTTTCATGTTTAGCATAGCTCGCTGAATTATAAAATGTAATTTTTTAAAATTCTTTAACTCTGTATCTATTGAATATGAAGTAGAAATTGTAACCAAATCGTATAGAGAATAATATATTCTTTAAGTTATAATAACGTTAAATGTCAATAAATCAAATTTAACTGTTAAATCTTCAAATGAGACTACTTCCAGTTCACCAATTATAACCAAAATCTAATTAGTTGTCACACAGACACAGACACACACACACAGACACACATGGACACACACACATACATACATACAGACATCATCGTAAAAATGGTAAAATCGTATTATAGGGACCCTAAAATATGCTTATTCACTAAAAACTCATCATTGAATTTTTTTGACCAAAGACAATACCTTCCTTACCTAAAGTTAACGGAAGGTAAAAATCTGTTGTGGCCGGCACAATACCTCTCACCACTTCCGTTTTTGGTTATATTAGTATTGGGCGGAAGCTGTCATGTGACCTTGTTGGCCAAAAAATCAATATTAATAGCAACATAGTGATACTTAGATCCCTTTGAATTTAAGTACTACAATTTGTTACGTTATTTATTGCTATATTCGTACTTTTCATTGTTTTGTTGAAGTTTTTTTGAATCAACAAATGGTTCTGCTGATGAATGTAATTGCCAATATAATCCATCAGAAAATAGTTTTGAAACTAGTCGATTAAAATAAAACAACAGTAAATCCATACAAATTACTCCAATCTCATTCAATTCTATAAAAAATCCTGTCCAATTACGCCAATTACTCCCCCAATTAAAAACCCCAAAACAGTGAAATCCCGAGAGCTCAACACTCGCACTACCCTACACGTCACATAGAAATATAATAAATACATCGGCGCTAATTGCCGTGCTAATTACGCGTAATTAGCTGACACATCAATCACAGGCGTCCTGTGGGGTTAGCCCTCCCCTTCCCCATAAAGCCCCACATGCTCCGGCACTGGTTGCCGGAGGAGCTTATCAGATGCAATTTATCTAAAACGCACACGAATTTATGTTTAACCTGAGTAAGGTGGGTTAAGCAGGGTGGTGAGTAATAGGCAAACAGGGGGAAGAAATAACAAATTAGGGGTGCTGATATGATTAGTTACCGTTTTACTGGTCGAGTATCGGCAGTAAAAGTGAAATGTATAATGTTTACAAGAATATTATAAAAAGTTTTTTCTACGGTCTACATAGAAAGTAGCCATTTGCGCTCTCTTTTGTCAACGCAAAATGTCACTTTGCCGCTCTAGCGCGACAAAGTAGAAAAAACGCTCGCTGTCAAAATTTGTAATTATACAATGTTGAGAAATATCACTTGTCTACATTCTTAATGGAAACGTTTAGTCAGGAACTAATGGCACTGTAGTGACACATTTACCACCTTTACAAATCAATATGACATATAACTACTCTGTCGGTATATTACATAACCAAAATAATGCCGCACTATTGTGAAAATAAAATAGGGCATTCATTTACAAAAACGAAAGTATAAAATGTTTAGATTAGATTGAAGCAATAGGTCAAGAAGAATGGGAAATAACGATAAATTAAAATTAAATATAAAAAACGTTTTTACTTTATATTAATCCTTATTAATTGAGTAGTAGTGTAAGTACAAAGTGTAAATTTTATTATTTTTTGTTATGGTGACGACTGTAGAAAAAAATCTTGTTTGTGTGTCGAGCGTAAATGGACATTATTGATTTCGAGAGAATCTCAATCCAATCGACAATGTCCTATTTTACGCTCTTAATACACAAATAGCTATTGTAAAATGCGAAAGCTGTAGGGTGTTTCTTATAAGACATCTTTTATATCTCGCTAAAAATCGCATATCCAGATTTTAATGAATAAGCACGTTTTAAGGTAATTATCATGGCATATTAACCATTGCTGGGTGAGCCAATCTGCTTTGTACACAGATGTCAGTAATAATGATAACTTATTTGTACCGTGCGGGCGTTTACCAGACGTCACCTCACGCGAATCGGGGGTACCGAGTTTGATCCCGACCAACGCCAAATATTTTAGAATTGTAAATGGCACAAAATTGGTGGTGCACTCTCCACGCCAGCAATGAATATAGGTAAGTATATAAATAAAATAAATATATCATCACGGTATATTACCCATTGCTGGGTGTGCTTTGTACGCAGATTTCGGTAACGACGATGACATATTTGTACCGTGCGGGCGTTTACCAGATGTCACCTCACGAGCATTTATTGCTGGCGTGGAGAGGTACCATAGGGGTCATTTTTGTGCCATTTAAATTCGAAATGTTTCGCGTCGGTCGGGATCGAATCCGGTATTTAAATTTAATTTAATTTTAAGTATTTACATGAATAAAAATTAAATTAAACGGGAGGTATTGTGTTGGCCACATCAGATTTTTTTAATAACAATTTTAAATCATGATTTTGTTGTAAAGAACATTTAGACATAATAAATTCTGACGTTCGCAAAATTTTGGATCTATGAAGACAAAATCTTTTAATGAAAAATGAAAAGTGTTAAGTTTGGTGGGACAGGTCCCTCATGCTACAATAGGTCTTGTGGGTAGCAGTGACAAAAATAACTAGTGCTTAAAGCCCTCAACCTATAATAGTAATAAATTATTCTAAATTCTGAGGCAGCCCATAAAAATAATTTAGACATTGGTGAATTCTTCCCGGTGCAAAATCTCATAAGACGCTTTGGTTGCTTTACTAGTGCCGCCGCTATATAGTTTGTGTTGTTTCTGTATCGCCACTCGGCGCGAAACAAGGAATGTCTCTCCTTGATGCGTTCTCCACCGAGACTTAATTAGAACTGTTTTTTTATTCGTTTGTTTTGTTCGAGGAGTTCAGTTTACTTTTCGTTTGAAACGTGGAAAAGGATTTTTGTTCTGCTTTTTATCTACTCCTTCTTAGTCGGCTGTGTTTGGTTATTTAGTTTTTCCTTTTTTATTCTTTTAGTTTTATTTGTGTTTGTTTCTTTCTCGCGTTTGATGCTGATGCGTTTGTTTTACTAATTCCTGTTAGGGACTTTTCAGAGATTGTTTAATTGATTCTAGTTTTGTTCAAGAAACTGAATACTAAACTAACATTATTTATTTGCTCTCAAACTGTTATGATACTCACTTCAAATGCTGTAAACATTAAAACTAGTCAGTACTATTCTTTTTGGAATATTCCTAAAATGGAGTTTTCACTTTTAGTACTAAATTCAATGAAGAACTATTAAGGCGAAGATTTTTACCTCCCGCTACCCTTGGTAAGGGAGGTATAGGGATCGTGCTAAAAATCGCATATCGAGATTTTAGTAAATGACCACGTTTTAAGCTCCCTAGAATCCAATTTTAAGATTTTCACGATGATGTCTGTGTGTATGGGGTCTCGTGGCCATGTGCCTGAGTGTCTGGTCGCGAATCTAGGAGACCCGGGTTCGATCCCGACCGACGCCAAAAATTACATCGCATTTTAATGGCACAAAATTGACCCCTGTGGCGCACACTCCAAGCCAGCGATGAGTGCCCGTGAGATGACTCCTGGTAAGCGCCCACACGGTACAAATATTTCGTCATTACCGATATCTGTGTATGAAGCAGATTGGCACACCCAGTAATGGGTAAGATGCCGTGATGAAATATTTATTTATTTATGCCTGTGTGTATGTGTGTGTGTATATGTGGATCTTCTTTTACGCACTAACTCAAATACTATCGTTCAGAAAATTTTGAAACCTTGTATTTCTACCTTACTCTTATATGTAAAGATGCCATTAAATTTTGAAGTAAATTAGATAACCGAAAATGACACTTTACTGGAAGCTCAAAATAGTTTTTCTTCGAAAAATACCTTAAAATGTTATTTTTTCGAGATTTATGTTATATAAAAATTAAAGACTACTAAATTTTCTACAGGTTTGAATTAATACTTTTTCTATATATTTTATGGATAAATTTATATAACTATCTGTAATTTTAATCCCGGAGTCTACGTTTTAAACACAACTCATACACATGCTAACACAATTCAGATCTCAAATGTTTGTAACTGACAGATATGTCACTGTCAACGAACTAATCATTTCAAATAATAATATTAACGCTTTATAATAGCTATTTGTGTATTAAGAGCGCAAAATAGGACATTGTCGATTGAGAGGTTGTTGCCGCGCGACGCAGGAGCGCAGCATTCTCTCGAAATCACACAAGATTTTTTCTACAGTCGCCACCACAACAAAAAATAATAAAACGTACACTTTGTACTTACACTACTACGCAATTAATAAGGATTAATATAAAGAAAAAATCTGATGTGGACACCACACGACTTCCTTGTACAATTATTAAACTATACATATTTTTTTAATAAATAAATTACAAAATATTAATTTTAACTTCAAAACAGTAAGATATATAGCGACCATAATCTAACTCGGTTCTTTTTAAAGAGAGTTTTGATTACAACAAAGAAATATTTGATTACAACAATGAATATGACTAATTTCACAATAAAAATATATTTGTTATTGTACGAATCATAAAATTGCACGTATTTAACGTAATTTGACATGAACATTTTATTTTTTTGTCCTAATCCATAGCAAGCTTTATTACAAAAAAATAATTTTTAAATTTACATATCTCGCTTATACAAAGGGCTAATTTATTAATACTTGTTGTGCTAGACGCAGAAATTAATTCTCTAAAACTTTTATTTGAAGCATTTATTTCTAAAATCAAAATAAAATCATTTTATTCAAGAAAAACTGTTAACAACTTCAAGTAATGTACCACTTCCGGTTAGCCTATTTTAACCAAAATCTATTATGTTATTTCGATTGACATAAAAGTCTTTTATACCAAATTTGAAAAGTTTTGGATTATATTTTAAAACAGTTTTTCATTAAAATCTATTATAGGCTTCAAGTAAAGTGCCACTTCTGGAAATTGTGTAATAACAAGAAAGGGAGGTGCACAACTAGATGTTATAGGAGTCCTAAATACAAAATTTCAACTTTCTACGGCTTACCGTTTTTGAGTTATGCGAGATACGTACGTACAGACGTCACGACGAAATTAGTCAAAATGGATTCAGGGATGATCAAAATGGATATTTCCGTTGAAATCTCAAAACCGAAATTTTTCGCGATTACAATACTTCCTTTACTTACGTACAAGGAAGTAAAAATCTGATGTGGCCAACTCATAACCTCTCGCCGTATATTTTACCTGGCTGTATGCATAAAGCAAAGAATATTTTTAGAAATACGTACATCCGTACGTACGTACGTACGTACGTACAGACGTCACGACGAAATTAGTCAAAATGGATTCAGGGATCATCAAAATGGATATTTCCGCTGAAATCTGAAAACCGAAATTTTTCGCGATTACAATACTTCCTTTACTTCGTACAAGGAAGTAAAAACGTCTTTTATATTGAATTTTAATTTATCGTTATTGCCCATTCTTCTTGACCTATTGCTTCAATCTAATCTAAACATTTTATACTTTCGTTTTTGTAAATGAATGCCCTATTTTATTTTCACAATAGTGCGGCATTTTTTTTGGTTATGTAATATACCGACAGAGCAGTTATATGTCAGATTGATTTGTAAAGGTTGTAAATGTGCCATTACAGTGTCTTTAGTTCCTGACTAAACGTTTCCATTAAGAATCTAGACAAGTGATATTTCTTAACATTGTATAGTCAGAAATTTGCGTTGACAAAAGAGAGCGCAAATGGCTACTTTCTATGTAGACTGTAGAAAAAAAAATAGTAAATGGAACAATAATTATATGGAAAGGAACTTAATAAAATTTCCAGCATAAGTAAATATGTAAAAATATAGGTAAGATAATAAAAACATATATCATCACGGCATATTACCCATTGATGGGTGAGCCAATCTGCTTTGTACGAGATGTCAGTAATAATTCTTTTGTACCCGAAAATTCAAAGAGGCAGCAGTCATCAACAACAACAAGGAGGTCTTCAGTCAACCAAGTGTTGAGATAGGCAACGTGTGGAAGCCGCTGATTGGACGTTTGAATGAACTTAAACTACACTAGTGTTTCCATTAGTCCAATTTTGCTTCGCCAACTTGCATTCTGTACGCTTGATCGCTTCACTAATTATATCTTTAGTATATAAGCTCCACCTGAAGACCATTGCAGATACTTTAGCAATTGAAACGTTGTGTGTTATTATTACTTTTTGTTAAATAAAGACAATGGAGGTCTCTGCAATCCACTTTCCTCCATTTTGTTTATCCCTAACCAGTTGATCGTATCTCGTTCATAAGCAGCGTGTCCATAATACTGTCATTACGGGTGTTGACGAGGTGTTGGAAGCGGAAAGGGTGTGTACGCGGGTGCAGGAGTAGGAGCAGAGCGAGTGATTGGAAATCCATCAAGCGATGTCCGACAGCCTGTCAGAGCCGCCGATGAAAAATGGAAGCACTGCTAAGAAGCCAGTCACAGTTGTAGATACAAGGGTGGAAACGAACACGGAGCCGAAGACGGCAATGAGATTTACAAGGAAATAGGGAAATTGGAATACCAACTATAAGAATGACAGAAGTGGAAACTTTTCAGGATGTAAAGTAAGCGAGAAGCTTGCTGGTTAAATCCTGCATCAAATAATATTACAAAAAATATATCTGTTGATAAAAATAAATAAATATTACATCACGGCATATTACCCATTGCTGGGTGTGCCAATCTGCTGTGTACACAGATATCGGTAATGATGGAATATTTGTACTGTGCGGGCGCTTACCAGGTGTCACCTCACGAGCACTCATTGCTGGCGTGGAGAGTGCACCACAAGGGTCAATTTTGTACCATTAAAATTCGATGTAATTTTTGGCGTCCGTCGGGATCGAACCCGGGTTCCCAAAGTCGCAACCAGACACTCAGGCACACGGCCACGAGACCCCATATCTGTTGATAATATATTTTAAAAAATCTGTTAATACCTCTCACCACTTTCGTTTTTGGTTACATAATTATAGGGCGCAAGCAGTCATGTGACATTGTTGGCCGTGACAAGCAGATTGAAGGCCCGTGTCAGAATGATAATTAGTAATTATGTATTTTTCAGTAAAAATTTCAAGATTTTCTAAATTCACGTTGTCAATTTGTCACTAAGAGTCTGAAATTTACTTGTCGAGGAAAATAAACTACATTGAATTGGAAAATCTCTAAATCTAGAATGAAAAATTATGATATTTCACATCTATGTACATGCACTTCCTTCTTAGAACCTGTCACTATTAAATCTTTATCTGAAGATGACATACGCATTTCAATTAACAAATTAAAACCTTCGCGTAATCCCGGCCCTGATCTCCTGCCTGCGTACATTATTAAAGGATGCCGGGAACTATTTATCAAGCCCTTATTTATTCTTTTTAACCTATCTATTTCCACAAACACTTTTCCTTCTATCCTAAAAACTACTTACATCACGCCCATATTAAAATCAGGTGATATAGACAATATAAAAAATTACCGTCCTATTGCCATTTTATCCAATATTTCAAAAGTATTTGAAAAAATACTTTTCAAATATATGTATATGGCAGTGGGTAATAATATTTCTGATAAACAACATGGATTTATGCAAGGGAGATCCACAACCACCAATCTCGTCACCTTCACAGAATTTACCATAAACTCTCTGCGTAGTAATTACCAGATTGATGTCATTTATACAGATTTCGCTAAGGCATTCGATAAAGTTGATCATTATGAACTCGTTCAGAAACTTATATCAAACTTCAATTTTTCACATGAATTGTCAGCCTTCATTACTTCATATTTATCAAATCGTAAATCATATGTTTTTTACAATAATTACAAATCAAATTATTTTATTCCAACATCCGGTGTCCCTCAAGGAAGTAATCTTGGGCCACTTCTATTTAACTTATTCATCAATGATATAACTAACCATGTTTCTTTCTCAAACTGTTTACTTTATGCAGATGATATAAAAATTTATAAATTAGTCAATTCTGTCGGAGATTGTACTCTATTACAAGAAGATATTAACAATATTTTAACTTGGTCTTTAACTTACAAATTGCCATTTAACATTGATAAATGTAAAATAATGTCCTACACAATGAAAAGCCAACCCATAGTGTACAATTATGTGATGGATAATAGTAATCTGTCTAGGATTACGAATTGTAAAGATTTGGGAATATTATTTGATCAGAAATGTAATTTGATTACACATTTGAATGACTGTGTTCGATCATCACATAAAAAACTTGGATTTATTATTAGGAACTCACGTCACTTCCGTAATCACAATACTGTAATAGCACTATACAATTGTTTTATTCGCGCCAAGCTTGAATATTGTTTTTTAGTTTGGAATCCTTTATATAAAAACTCAATAAGAGCAATAGAGAGAGTACAAAAAAAATTCTTACGATACTGTTGGTATAAATTCAAACTGAATATCCAATTAAATGATCATTTTCACTACTCTACTGCTCTTATTGAATATAATATGATGTCTTTAGAAAATCGCAGAATTCTGCAGTCATGCATATTTCTTTTCAAACTAATTAACAATAATATTAGAGACTGCAATCTGCTATCTCTCATAAATTTCCATGTTCCTCGTACTAGTAATCCTAGACAGAAACCCTTTTTTCATGTTACAATGGCAAAGGTAAATTACGAATTAAAATGCCCTGTAAGGCGCGTATGCTCGTATTACAATGATATTTGTAAGTCTGTAGATATTGATATTTTCAATGACAAATTTAATGTCTACAAACGTAAATTAATTCATTATTTTAAAACAATTGTGAATTGATGTTCTTCATATTTTCAATCTTGTTATTATTTCAATTTGTTTACAATGTACTACTTTGTTACCATTAGAATACTTTTTTTGTGTGTATTATATTTTGTAATGTTACCCTCTGTAACTGGGACGCAAGTCCTGTTGAGTGGTTTAAATAAATAAATAAATAAATAAAATAAATAAATAAATAATTACTAACTATGATTCTGACACGGGTCCTCATATCTGCTTGCCAATACCAACGAAATAACATGACTGTAGGCGCCCTATTGTATTTAACATTCCTTGTACACCTACACTCTACACCAAAAATTCTACTTATATCTATTATTTATATTTAGATTTTTTAATTTTAAATTCATTCTATGAAGAAATTTTGTCCTCTTATAATTTTTCGAAATGTTTCTAATTCATTAAATAAAACTAATACAAATATTGAAAGAAGCTTTCAGAACTAATTATGAAATAAAAACAATATTGTTTTTATTTCAAAACTAATACAATTACTCCTTAGCCTTAAAATTATAAAATAAGCTATATACGTATTTCGAGAACTAAGTTCTCATCATCAGTAGGACAAATTTAAGCGGAGTGGTTTACAGGTTGAGTAATCTTAAACTACTCCGCTTAAATTTGTACTACTGATGATGAGAACTTAGTTCTCGAAATACGTATATAGCTTATTTAATAATTTTATAGTTAAGGGGTAATTGTATTAGTTTTAGTTATAATTTAACCTTAGACTTCTATTATTAATCATTTCTAATTCATTTTCGGGATTGACAATATTTTTGAAGGGTATATGTAATATACTTACAATTTTAAATATTTAAATATTAATACAATAAGAAATAATATAATGTATGTATGTTCTAGAAAAAATCTTCAATAATGTTTCTAGATCTTTGACACTGACATTTATCTGTCAGTTACAAATATTTTTATTTTTCAATTAGTTTCCATAACATTATTTGAGTTGTGAAATTTATTACAACAGATTATTATAAATAAATAAAAATAAATATATCATCACGGCATATTATTCATTACTGGGTGTGCCAATCTGCTTTGCACACATATATCGGTAATGATGAAATATTTATATCGTGCGGGTGCTTACCAGGCGTCACCTCACGGGCACTCATCTCTGGCGTGGAGAGTGCACCACAGAGGTCAATTTTGTGCCATTAAAATTCGAAGTACTTTCTCTATCTCTCAATCTATAAAAGATATAATAAAATATTTATATGTATCAGATACAGTATTTACTCTTTTTTAATACTAGCAAGAACAAAAATTTTCAAAACATAATATTTAGAAGATTTTTTTTGAGAATCTGCTGCTTCCGGTTATCCAATTATTACCAAAATCTTTTCAGCTCTTCCCAGTAATGTCCGATTGAGTAATACATAGTTAAACAGATATTAAGTATTATAGTTTTTAAGAAATCGTCATTCCAACATCTACACACACACGCACAGACAGACATTATTATAAAGATATTAAAATCGGATTGTAGGGACCTAAAACGTGCTTTATCATTAAAATCTGGATATATAAGGGATAATTCTCATATTATTATCATTTTCATTTGTTAGGTACTTATTTCTGCAGAAAATAGTTAAATCTTTATTTATTTATAGATCATAATATATGATACCAATAATATTTTTGTGAAAATTTATATAAATAAGAGTTACCTTCACATGATGAGACAAAAATAACTGTTAATCCGTGGTATATAAACATTTCAAGTGGGGTTAATATTTTATCTGCTCTGTCCATACTCCAACCCTTCCTGCTTATAAATAATCCGTAAAAAAAATAATTTTGATTCATTGCGGCACGAAAATAAATTCATCACCATTTCATAGAGTGCGCCTATTCCTGGAATCCCGATCCTCCCTCCTTCATATTGTATCTCCCCATCAAATAGTCATTACTTTTTCAGGTTATGAAAACCCACTTTGTTTTACATCTGCAGCGGCCCGGTACGTCGATGATAGCAAATGATTTATTAGTTGGCCATGACCCCCTTGATAGCGCCATCTTTTTCTATTCGTAGCGATGTCTTTGTCTAGCTGTAGCCTGTTGTACACGACAGCTGCTGGAGCTTATAAGCAGGACGACGGCAGGATGTTTTATCCTTTTTCATTTCAACTTTGATCTTTGTTTAAGTGTAGTTTTTGTTTGTTTTTGGAATTCATTACGAAGTGAAAGATATAGGTTAGGATGATATATAGGTTATTGAATACAGATGAAAATGAAATGGGAAATTCTTTCTAGAAAGTAAAAACATCTCAAGAATTCATATTTATCAAGTTAAGAAAAACGTTCAGAATTTACAGCTTTTAAAATTTTTAAAACCTTTTGAGGATTAATACATGAAAAAAATTCAATCTATTAACTTCTTTTTTACCTCTCGCTAAGACAGGTATTGGATTCATGCATTTTAGTGAATAAGCACGTTTTAAGGTCCCTAGAATTCGATTATAAAATTTTTACGATAATGTCTGTGTATATGTGTGTGTGTGAGTACGATTTCTCAAATTCCATAAGACTAAAGACCAGTGTAACTACGGATTCCTCAATCTAACAGTAATGAGAGGAGTTGAATAGGTTCTGGTAACAATTGGATAACCGGAAGTGGTACTTTCTACAAAAACAATTCTAAATATTAGCTTTTAAAAATTTGTTACTACAAATAATAAAGATAATTAAATTCTCAATCTGACACATTTAATTTTTACCTTCCGTCACCTTTAGGTAAGGAAGGTATTGTCTTTGGTCAAAAAAATCAGTGATGAGTTTTTAGTGTATAAGCATGTTTTAGGGTCCCTATAATATGATTTTACCATTTTTACGATGATGTCTGTATGTATGTGTGTCTGTGTGTCTGTGTGTGTGTGACAAAAGTTCCGGATCCCATAACTATAATACCACGATTCCAAAAATTATAATTTTTTCGTATTCCTCAAGTTTACATCCAGAAGAACAAGTGATTATATTTTGGTTATAATTGATGAACCTAAAGTAGCCTCATTTGAAGATTTAACAGTTAAATTTGATTTATTGACGTTTAACGTTATTATATCTTAAAGAATATATTATTCTCTATACGATTTGATTACATTTTATACGTCATATTCAATAGATACATAGTTAAAGAATTTTAAAGAAATTAAATTTTATAATTCAGCCAGCTATGCCAAACTTGGGAACTAGTAATATATAATTCAGCCAGCTATGCTAAACATGGAAACTACTACTATATTCATATAATTCAAATTGACAGATGTCAGTATCAATAAAAATAAATTAATGTGGCAGAGATGAGGATATTGAAGTAGATGTAGGGGAATACGCGGAAAGATACGGTAAGAAAATAACTCTAGTGTTACAAGTTTCTAGAAAGATACAAGAAAGACGATTACATTGGTTTGAACATATCATGAGGACAAATGAAGAATTATATTGGAATAAGATTGAATAGTTTACTAATAGGAGGTTGAAGAAACAGAGGAAGACCAAAATAAGATGGTTGGACTGTATTGTAGAAGACTTGAGAGAAAAGGACCTGAATGAGAACGACAAGCAAAAATAGCGATCCCTAACGAATGGGAAAAGCTAAAGAAGAAGATGTCAGTGTCAAGTGCAATTTGAATAGTTTGTTTATGAAATAATTTTACTGGAAATTTCGAATTTTTTGCAAGAAAAATTATGTATGGAATTTATACATTATATACAGGATTGACGGAAGGTATTGTGCTGGCCACAACAGATTTTTTTAAATATAAATTTAAACAGGATCGTGCTAAAATTTCTTAAATAAAACTACCTCCTTTCTTTCCTGACGTCACAGTGATGTATTCACGTTCAATTACCGACAAAGTGTTACACCCAGTAATGGGTAAAAAGAGTGATGATATATTTATTTTATTTTAATAGTTTATTATTTATGGGGTTTATTTATAATAAAAAATGTTTAAATAAGCAAAATATACACTTACAAAATTCACGTGAAAGAGAAATTTTTATATTATCAAATATTATGAACGACAAACAAAATTACGTTTGATTTGTCATAAAATATGTAAAATCGATGACAATTTATTGAATAAATTGAATTTATTAAAGATTTTAATTTATTCTATCTGTAATACCAGGTCTTGAATTGTTGGTAAACCTAATTATTATTATATTTTTCATTAAAACAAAACGATTGACAGATAAAACAATTGCTCGCTGATCACTATTAATCATTTGTTCATGCTACCAGTCATTTTGTTTTGCAAGACTTTAAATAAGTATTACTTGAATTTATTTAACCCTTTACATACAGGTTGTTCTAATATTTTAGGAAAAAATTAAATGACATATACATACTACATGATATATTGATCATAAGTCAGATATTTATTTTAAAATTCGTAAAATTAATGGCTTGGTTCTTAAAGTTTATATTTTTAGTGTCACTGGTTGACACGATTTTTTACATTTTTTAATAACATTAATTTATTTGTTATTCTACACTAGTTAAGTGAATAAATAATTCGTTATGATTTTTATTTAAATTTCGTGTCGACCAGTGAAACTACAGATCGGCTCTTAACAGACAAGTTCGAGCTAATATTAACACCGATGTTTGTTGTTTATTATTGCTGTCTTTTGTCAGTGTATTTTTTACCTACAAATGAGAATGTCTTCTGCTCGTATTAAGTGCAATTCTCGTGAAAAACTTCTGTTGGGGGAGTATATATTTGTTTCTTTTAGTGTAAAACTAACTTTCGTGATATGAAGTTTTAATGTGTGATGGTTTTCAGTGGACTAAATAGTGAGATAATTGAAATTTTGTCCCAATAAACGTTCCTAGTCGCAGTGGTAGTTGATTTCCTGAGATGCTGAGATCTTCGATGCCTCTGTTGACCAAATTGGTTTGATAGTAGGCGAGGTTGGTCCAACATTTATCTCATTTTATTTTATAATTCTTCTACAGCTTATTAATATTAGTTAATCTGTCAATAATAATAGATTGTCTCACCGAGAATAGATACTAATTATAAAAATATATGATCAATTTGACAAAGTTTATTTGTCAAGTAACATATATAAATACTTTTTAACTATGTGCCATTAAAATTCGATGTAATTTTTGGCGTCGGTCGGGATCGAACCCGGGTCCCCAGATTCGCGACCAGACACTCAGGCACACGGCCACGAGACTACATTAATTCCAATAGTAATATGATGAAAATCATTCATGAAACAAGTACCGAAGCCACTTGACCCATTAAGCTCTAAGAGTTGTCTTAAAAAATACAAGTTTTATGAATACCTCTTTGAAGTATTACAAACTACACTAAATAAACTTCCCAGTCCATATCCTGCATCGTATAAACAAAATTTTAATTCAGCAACTTATAAAAAGCATCAATAGCGTATAGAAAGGCTGAAGATAGCGCACCGAATTGGAATTTCATGAGAACAACTTGAGAATAACATTTTAAAGGACGCTTTTCATAACAGCGTCCAACTCTTCGACGTCGTCTGGATAGGACCGTCTGTCTATAGGAAACTGCAGCGCTGAATACTGAAATACCGGCGCACCAAGTCCTACAATTACCGCTATTCAGGTGCGAACTGAAAACCCGGAACTGAAAAGTTACGGGCGACAAGATTTTATAGTTTTTAATGAGGATTAGTTCGAAAATTTTAGTTAAATCAGGAACAATTTTGAGATTGTAATTAAAAATTATAATTAGTTCTTATATTAGAATGTGCAAATGTTTTATTTTTAATAATTTTTATTAAATTTTTATTTAGTATTTTTGTCTTCCGTCTTTTTACCTTCCGTCACCTTAAAGTAAAGAAGATTTGTGTTTGTTCAAAAAATTCGATGGTGAGATTTTATTATATTTACGATGATGTCTGTATGTATGTGTATGTGTGCGTGTATAAGTGCGTGTGTGTGTATGTGACCATCGTTTCGGATCGCATAACTCCAATACCATAATTCCAAAAATTATAATCTTTTCGTATTCCTTGAGTTTATATCCAAAGACAGAGGTGATTATGGTTATAATTGATCAACCGGAAGTACCCTCATTTGCATCTTTTAACAGTTTTTCTCGAAAAAACGCAGTTAAATATCATTTTTTCACATTTTATGTTATTATAAATATTAAAGAATATTATATTATTTATGGGGTCTCGTGGCCGTGTGCCTGAGTGTCTGGTCGCGTATTTGGGGACTTGGGTTCGATCCCGATCGACGCCAAAAATTACTTCGAATCTTAAAAGCACTAAATTGACCCCTGTGCTGCACTCTCCACGCCAGCATCGAGTGCCCGTGAGGTGACGCCTGGTATGCGCCCACACGGTACAAATATTCCATCATTACCGATATCTGTGTACGAAGCAGATTGGCACACCCAGTAATGGGTAATATGCCGTGATGATATATTTATTTATTTATTTAAAGAATATTTTATTTTCAAGGATCGCATCTGGGCCCCTTATTATTTTACTTATTTATAAATGATATGTCGCAATGCTTTGATCATTCACAATTTTTATTGTATACCTAATTTTCATTGTATAAACTTAATACAGATATGTTCTTACTTTTTGAATTACTATCAAACATCTGTTTGTAATCAGTTTTTGAAAGCTTGATTATTGACAATAAAATTAGAATTGTCGGGTGGTTAATATGCTGTCGACATCAGATTTTTATCATTATTATAATAAAAGAAAAAAATAAGCCGAAAGTATATATTTTAGTAATCTCCCGGCAAATTTCTTGTCGGACCCTTCTATTTCTTTATTGCGTCCAATCTCACGTCACTTTTCGATTATTCTTGGCGATGTTTCATTCGGCTCACGTATGTGCTGCAGGAACCGGAAACGAACACAGCGCTGCAGTCTGGCTGGCGGAGACGCAGAACTAGCAGCGAACGAAGAAGGGGAAGAACCGATGTTTATGTGTGAATGAATGATTAGAACGATTAGGGAAACAATAGGTGTTCAGACGAAATTATACGGTGAATTAGAGAAATTGCTTTTTTGATGCTCTGTTTATGATAAAATGCGATATATGGTTTCCTGTCAAGTTTAATATTATGTTTTGGGTTAATGTTTTTTTTTTTTTTTGAATAAGGGTAATTTTGGAGATATCAATAATAGAATAGAAGTGTCTTTCTAAATTATGTATTCTATTCGTAATCGAAATTAACGTTGGTGGTGCTGATTTTCCAAACAAGATGGCCGCCATATGATTGGTTTGACATATGACAGTTCAATTGTTAACTGAATTTCGTAGAGTTTGTATACAAACCGAGTTTTTATAAGTAAATTAAATATGTAATTATTAATTACTATACTACACACTTAGCTGTTACATATTCAATATGGCGCTTGTATGATTGCTTTCCGTAGTACCGATTTGATCCACTAGAATGCAAATTTCATCTGTCGAAAAACGTTGACCTCGCAATTTGTTTTTGATGTTCTCTACCATCTATTCATTCTTCCACTATATTTTTCATCCGTCCTCATATCCCTTATTCTTTCATTCCTTATCCTATCTTTCCGTGTCTTCCCCAATATATATCTCAACATCCTCATCCTGCCACATTCATTTTCTTTTCATTGGTATCTGTCAATTAGAATTTTCATAATATAGTAGCTGTTTCCATGTTAATAGCATAGCTGGCTGATTTATAAAATTTAATTTCTTTATAATTCATTGACTCTATATCCAGTGAATATGAAAGATAATATACAATCAACTCGTATAGATAACAAAATTGTCTTTAATATTTACAATAACATGAAATGTGTAAATAATATGTGTTTTTTTTTCAAGAAAAACTGTTAAAATCTTCAAATGAGGGTACTTCCGGTTGACCAATTATAACCAAAATCTAATCAAGTCTGCATATGGATGTAAGGACGAGGAATACGTAAGAATTGTAATTTTGGAATTCTAGTATTGGAGATATCGCGGCCTAAACCGCGGTCATATACACATGCACACACACACACACACATAAATACATACAGACATCATCGTAAAACTGGTAAAATCGTATTGTAGAGACCCTAAAACGTACTTATTCATTGAAAACTCACCACCGAATTTTTTGACCAAAGACAATTCCTTCCTTACCTAGAGGTGACGGATTTTTAGTCACCCTGTCAAATTTCAGAAATTAATAACTAAAACAATTTCCAGAAGTTTTTAAATAAACTAAGTCGAATTTTAGAAATAAATTCTTGGATAATGTAAGGCAAATTTCGAATGTTAATTTCTGAAGAAATGAAGTTAAATTCCAGTAATTAATTTTTAAATAACCCAAGTTTATTAAAAGAAATTTTTAGATAAACTACTTAAATCAAATTCCAGAAATGATTTTTTAGAGTAATTTATAAATAAACAGTCAAATTGAGAAAGTAATTAATAGATGAACTAAGTTGTTCAGCAATTAATTTTTAGACAAACAAGTCAAATTGGATTTTAAAGTCTCGGGAAAACCATAAGTCTAGAGGCTATAGCTGCATTTACCGCCGGGACCAATTACCTTCAGTTCATTCGTGAACCAACTCTAGATTTATTTCACGATCCATCTGTAGCTTTCCATAATTTTAATGTGTAATATACTATTGTTACTACACAAATTCTCTCTTTCTATTTATTCGATTCTGTTGTTGATTCCGGCGGCAGGTGGGCGTCGGTCATCGATTCACGTCCTCGTGCTCGTGTAGGTCTCGTGGTCTCGTGATCGTGCTCGTGCTGCTGCTGTAATCACGCGCCGCTTGTCGCTTTAACTGCATGCATAACGCGCACGAAATGCACTACCAAATCGGTGGGAAACAAACGTCTACTCTGTAGGGGACTGCTTCGGAGTTGTGGAAATTTGGACAGAATTACTTCTAAACTAAGTGGAGCTTGTTTTAATAACAGAACGATGAACTTTGTACCATCTATTCTCCTAACTGGAATATTTGCACGAGGATCATTTCATAAATATTGTACACACCGAAGATACTATCTCTTTTCATCTGTCGAATGGTTTGGGTAACGCAGCATGATGTCCACGCATAGGCTGTATAGGATTTTTTATACCTCTCGCTAATAGAGGTATTGGATTCATGCTAAAAATCGCATATCCAGATTTTAATGATTAAGCACGTTTTAAGGTCCCTACAATCCAATTTTAATATTTTTACGATGATGTCTGTGAGTCTGTGTGTGTGTGTATGTGTGTGGGGACGTTGGATGGCCGATTTCTCAAAAACTGTAATACTTAATATTTATTTAACTACGTATTTCTCAATCGGACATTACTGGGAAGAGTTGAAAAGGTTTTGGTAATAATTGGACAACCGGAAGTAGAAGATTCTTAAAAAAAAATCTTCCAAATATTTTTTTTGATAAATTTTGTTCTTCCTAGTAAAACAAGAGTAAATTCTCTATCTAATACATATAAATATTTTATTATATCTTTTATAGATTTAGAGATAAAGAAATATAAGATATACAATAATCTGTTGTAATAAATCTCACGGCCCAAATAATGTCACCAAAAAATGAAAAAGTTTGTAACTGACAGATAAATGTCAATGTCAAAAATCCAAAGACATTACTGAAGATTTTTTGTGGGAAGTACGTGCATTATATTATTTCATAATATATTAATAGTTAAATATTTAAAATTATAGGTTTAGTAAAAATACTGTCAATCCCGACAACCAACCCGAATAAACCTATAAAAGATATAAAAAATAGTTATATGTATCAAATAGAAAATTTACTGTTCTTTAATAATTTTCAAAAAACAATATTTAGATTTTTTTTAAGAATCTGCTACTTCCGGTTGTCCAATTATTACCAAAATATTTTCATTTCTTTCCAGTAATGTCCGATAGAGAAATACATACTTAAACAGATATTAAGTATTACAGGTTTTGAGAAATCGTCCTTCCAACCTCCCCACACATGTACTCACATACACACACTTACACATACATCTACACACACACACACACACACACATACGCACACACACACATACACACACACACACACACACACACATACACACACACACAGACAGAAAGAGAGACACCATAGTAAAAATGTTAAAATCAGATTGTAGGGACCTTAAAACGTTCTTAATCATTAAAATCTGAATATGCGGTTTTTAGCATGAATCCAATATCTCTCTTAGCAAGAGATAAAAACTATGGCCGCTAGTATGAACCGTGATTAAGGGTGATTACCGAGCATTTGACTAGCATTGTTTTATCTCTGTCAATCGTTTCTAGATTATTTTAGAGAAAAATACTTCAAATAAAAGTTATAGAAAAGCTAATTGTACGAATTTTTTATTTGAAGTATTTTTCTCTAAATTAATCCATAACGGATTGACAGAGATAAAACAATGCTAATCAAATGCTCGCTAATCACCCTTAATCACTTGTTCATACTAGCGGCCAATATATTTAACATCTGTTTTTGTTCAATCAGTATGGATTCTAATTGTGGCAGATTTCAATATTTTTAACAAGCTACTATATTTTTTAAATACAATACATGGATTGCTTAATTATTTACAATATCATTTTCCGCATCGGTAGCAGTCGTGAACTAATTTTATTAACATTTCTGACGTCACAATTTTCTACCACAAGCTCCATTTCTAGCTGATGTTTGTGAAAAACAGATTACGCTATAGTTGAAAACAAAACACGTGCTCCTTTCCGAAGCCTTCTACTACAACTGACGTAACTGTCACTGTTGTTGCATCATCCAATTCGCAGTGTTGCCAATCTATGCATTATTTATATGACCCTTGTAGATAAAGACAGCAAATCATAACGTTTTTTCTATCCCATCTTCAATAAAACTGTAACATTTGGTGGCAACCACAGCACACCACGACCGCTTTGGCGTAATGCACGTCGGTGTTTTAATTTAAAAATTTCCCCGGGCGCGTAAACTTTTTGCATTAAAGTTCCCAAGTTTTTAAATACTTTTATACTTGCACATAACTCTTACAAAGTATTTAAGTCTGAACGTGTGGGGCCCTGTTGTGACGGACGCCGCTGGCGAGTTAATGAATGATGTTAATAACACTTTACTAACTGTAAGTCTTGCATGTGCTGATTTTTATTTTGTTTTAAGTTAATGTTTATTTTGCAACTAGGCGCGATTTGAACCCGGGACGGGAAGGGAAGTTTTTATGGAGTTTTAGTTGAGCGCTTTGCTTGTAACATAACGTAACGTGAACGTCAAGTTTCCAGCGCCAGAGAGAGGTTAATGGGTATTTTAAAGGTTGTACGAACTTTCCAGATGAAGCAGATTTAATTAGAGGTTGCGATTTTGTGAACATTTACTGTTAGTTCTGTTAACATGTAAGTAATAAACTTGAATTAAATGAACTCTAGTTTGTAGTGGTGTACATGCGAAGTACTATTTCTTGACGTAAAATATCCATATAATAATAGTAAATACAAAACCCCTCTGAACATACGGATAAACAAATTAACTTATTATATACGAAGGTAGCGTTAGAATTGTTGAGAATAAGATACATATGGTTTATACTCGTAGTTGCTGGGTTGCTGTGCGTTTTGATTTTCTGGCAAGGCGATATGTGTAGTTTTAATTAATAATAAATTTGGTAACTTGGAGAATGATAGAAAGTTTTCAACGTATGAAGAATTAACAACTTTTGTAAAATTGTTAATGTACTTCTTCAACTCAAAAATGAAGTTAGGTTTTTATTATGTCTTTAAATAAAGTTTACTTGGTCACTAAAGCCGTAAATGTATAAAAATTAATACAGTAGAACCCCGGTTAACCGAACTCGGGTCAACTGAAACCCGAATTAACCGAAACAATTCCACGTATAATTATCAGTTCCACAATGATTATGTATGGGCTCGCAAATGAATAGTAGAGTGGAACGTATATTTTTTTGTGTGTGTCTTTACGTATTGTTGTGAGATGGCATCTAAGCGGAAGTGTGTTGTGATTTCTATTGCGGATAAATTAGCTGCTATCAAAGAAGTTGAAAACTTACATACATACTGTACTGTATCTAAAAACTGTAACTACATATGTATATTATGTAATGTGCATTGTTTCAAAATAATTCATTTCCCCTACACACCCATTTTAGTACATATGTAGGTTATTTTTAGATGTTAATGGGTTAACCGAAAAAATCGTTATCCGAAACGGCTGCGCCCCCTGTATTTCGGTTAACCGGGGTTCTAATGTATTAAAAAAAAATTGTTGTGGCCAGCACAATACCTCTCGCCACTTTACTTTTTGGTAACATAAGTATTATGTTTAATAATACTTGTATGTCTACATCCTACACCAAAAATTGTACTTATACCTATTCTTTAAATTTAGATTTTTTAATTTTTAATTTATTCTATAGAATTCGAACAGTCATGTGACTTTGTTCGCCTTAACAAGCATATATGGGGGCTCGTGCCAGAATGGCACTTAGTAATTATGTATATAGATATCAAATGTCAGATTGGCACACCCAGCAATGAGTAATATGCCGTGATGAAATATTTATTTTATTTTATTTATGTAAATAACTACTAGGCGTCATTCTGACATGGATCCTCATATCTACTTACCAAATACACACAAATAATTGATGTTGTATCTCTTCTTTCGTTCTATGAGGAATTTATTCCTACTCTTCTAATATGTTCAAAACTCTTAAAATTCATTGACGGTATTAGCGGTATTTCTTAACGATATATGTAATATTAACATATCTATAATTTAAATACATATTTAATTAATAATACAGTAATATATATATTAAATATACTCGTACCACCCAGAAAAATCTGATTTTTGACACTGATATTTTGTATTTATCTGTCAGTTACAAACATTTAAATATCTCAACTGTTTTTTGGGCAACGAGATTTTTTACAACAGAATATTCTATATACCTATAGGAGATATAAAAAAAAAAATTAAATGTGTCAGATTGGGAATATAATTTTCTTTAATATTATAAAGAAAAATTTTCAAAAGATAATATTTAGAAGATTTTTTTGAAGAATCTGGTACTTCCGGTTGTTCAATTGTTACTAAAACCTTTTCAGAGCTTCCCAGTAATGTCAGATTGGGAAATACGTAGTTAAATAAATATTAAGTCTTATAGTTTTTGAGTAATCGTCCTTTCAACGTCCCGCACACATACACACACACACATACATCCATACACACACAAACACACAGACATCATCGTAAAAATGTTAAAATCGGATTGTATGGACTTCATAGCGAGAGGTAAAAAGTAGACAAAATTTATAGAAAAGTTTACATCCTTAAAAATGAAAAGTGAAACAAAGTGTCATAACTTTCACCTTTATAATGTTTTTGGAGACAAAGAAGGGGTATTTTTTAGCCGCTAAGTTCCACAAATCGCAGCCAGGGTAGAGGTATATATTTTATTAGAATAATTCGTTATTTATGTCTGTGGGGACAGGAGATATTTTTCACGATATTTGCATGTTAAGGGCATTTATCAATGGATAATATGTTTAAATCTGAAATACGCGTTCGTTGCCGTCAAATTTATTTCCGCTATATATTTTAATATTTTATTTTAAATTCGCAGTTTATGACCGTTCATTCGACAGTGACAAATTTGCACTGAATATGTGAAGCTTATTGCAGATGTGTATGTGATGTGCCTGTTTGTATTATTTTTATATTCATGATGCATTATTTGTCATATGCGTTTTTATACAAAACGTTTTGCCAAATTTTTAATTTATATTTTTTTCGGTCGTACCAAAAATTCAGGAGAAAAATCGTAGGCAAAAAAGCGCATAATTCATTATATGCGTGATGTATGACAAATTTATTGTTAGGTGAATTGGAATTGTTACTCGTATTTTTTTTTATTTAATATTTTGCTTTTAAGTCAGGCTGAAATTAATTTGACAGCTTTTAAGTTCTCCACTAATTATTATTATGATTAACTTTGGCAGTTTTAAAGCCACCAAAATTTAATTTGATTGCTTTGACAGATATCAAGTCTCTTAAAAATTTATTTGACAGCTAAAGAAATCGCCATGTAATATTTACTCCAAATACCTTTCATTGCTTTTGAATTAAAAAAACTGATGTGACCAACACAATACCTCCCGATACAACCTTTTTACCTCTCGCTAAGAGAGGTATTGCATTCATGCTAAAAATCGCATATCCAGATTTTATTGAATAAGCATGTTTTAAGGTCCCTACAATCCGATTTTAACATTTTTACGATGATGTCTGTGTGTGTGTGTGTGTGTGTGTGTGTGTGTGTGTGTGTGTGTGTGGGATGTTGGAAGGACGGTTACTCAAAAACTATAAGACTTAAAATTTGTTTAACAACGTATTTCCCAATCGGACATTCATGGGAAGATCTGAAAAGGTTTTGGTAATAATTGGACAACCGGAAGTAGAAGATTCTTGAAAAAAATCTTCTAAATATTATTTTTTGAAAATTTTTCGTGGTAATATTAAAGAAAATTAAATTCTCTATCTGATACATTTAAATATTTTATTATATATTCCATAGATTTAGAGATAAAAGAAGTATAATATATAAAATAATCTGTTGTAATAAATTTGACAGCCGAAAGAATGCCATGAAAAATAGTTGATAATTTAAATTATTTGTAACTGACAGATAAATGTCAGTGTCAGAAATAATGAGTAATGAAAGAAAAATGTACTTGGAGAATCCCTTAGTTCTTGATCTGTGACTATTATGGAGATGACAAGTCTAGGTTGAAGGACTTAAATTTGTTTCAAACATTATGGGACAATGTACACCAGTACTATAGACTAGAGTAACTTTGAATTGCGAAAAAGCTATCAAATTCTTCTCAAGTAAGTTGTAAATATTGACAAAATTACACATCGATATAAGAATAATCGGAGTGCAATCTATCCGTCACTTTATTAAAGGGAATTAGTGTTATTTAGATATAACATGTATGAAAAAATAAAATGTAAAAGAAGATATGTAAGAATAGATGCACAATCCATATATACATTTTAGACCGCCCAAAATTAATGTTTTTACTAGAAGAATATGAAGAGAAAGTAAACAACGTTGTTCGAATTGAAAATTGCAGTTACCAGCCTAATATTTATATGGTAAACTCTACTTTGTAATTTATTGTAACATAATTTATGGTAAAATATCTTCATGTTGAGACATGCTATTATTGAATAACAAAGAAGTTTATACGTCATAGATTTATATGAATATATTATTTGTATTTATAAAAATATTCTTTGCTTTATGCATACAGCCAGGTATAATATACGGCGAGAGGTTATGTGCTGGCCACATCAGATTTTTTATGTTAAAAATGTCAAAGACAAGATTGGTGGAATTCTGCGTAAGAAGAACATGAAAATTTCGCTTTCTCCATATATTAATGTTATAATGTTCATATTATTATTATTATTATATATATTTATATTGTTATTACTTATCATATGTTTACCCTGTAAATGGAGTACTGTTGGGTAATAAAGTTATTATTATTAAAATTCGAAAGAGTTAAAGACGTCATCCCTCTTCATTCATCAGGGATTTACCAGATTCCACGTGCCTGCGGGAAAGTTTACATTGGCCAGACTGGTAGAACTATTTCTACAAGATTGAATGAACACCAGCGTTCGATCAGATTGAACCAGCCAGAAAAATCTTCAGTTGCAGAGCATGCCCTGGAAGAATTCCACCGTATAAAATTCGAAGAAACAAAAATACTGGCGAGACCAACACACCTAAACAACAGGTTAATTAGAGAAGCCAATGAGATTTACAAAATCAAGAGTAATATTCTCAATCATTGTGACGGTCTAGATCAGTGTTTCCCAACCTTTTTTGTGCCATGCCCCACCTTAGCCTTTCTAAAATTCTTATGCCCCCCTATGTAACATACGAGTATGCCTGAGTGTTTGGTCGCGAATCTGTGGACCCGGGTTCGATCTCGATCGACGCCAAAAATTACTTCGATTTTTAATGGCACTAAATTGACCCCTGTGGTGCACTCTCAACGCCAGCATTGAGTGCCCGTGAGGTGACGCCTGGTAAGCGCCCACACGGTACAAATATTTCATCATTACCGATATCTGTGTATGAAGCAGATGGGCACACCCAGTAATGGGTAATATGCCGTGATGATATATTTATTTATTTATTTTATTTTAAAAATAAAATCAAATACTTACCAATCATATCTATACAATGTATATATTTATTAAATCAACAAGTTTTTACAACAGTTTTGACGGACACTTATTTCAAATTAACACCAACTGAATTCTGTGAAACACTACAGAAGTTGCGATGGGCCATTCAGGTGTGAACAACTGCGTTGTTTAACGAGATTTTAAAACGTCCGGGGTTCCCCGCGGAGCACTTGACGACGCCAAACACCCAGTTGATATTTTGGTCTCGTCAAGCGAAATTATACCTAATAATTATTTACCGCATTTATTTAAGAATTTGTTTTTTTTCGTTAAATTTGGCACCGAAATCTAGCATTGCATTTAAACGGCCCGGAGCGAAAGGGTTAAACTCGTGTCGAGTCCATTTTCGAATTGCCCCCCTTAACAATCAAATTGCCCTCCTGTGGGGCGTGGGCCCCACGTTGGGAAACACTGGTCTAGATCTTAATCGTGCACGGCTTCCTATATTAAATATGTTGTAATTGTCACCTTGGTTATCTGTTGCTTATGGTTTTGGTATTATTTATTTATTTATATATTTGATGATTTGTTGTTTATTCCTAATATTGCCGAAACGTCGGTATTTAAATAAATAAACAAAAATAAAACTAAAAAAGTTTGTATCTTTTTAAATAAATATATCACCACGGCATATTTATTTATTTATTTATTTATAATTTCTTTTTCTATCGCTTAAATAATTTTTGTTGTTGAACAGAATTAAAGTTGTTTAAAATATCCGTTTGAGTAATTATTCTATTTTCCCTGTCAAATATACATTTTAAAATATTCTTCGTAAAGCATCTAACATAATCTACAGTAAATTTTCCTCACTTCAGCATTTTTTCACCACCCACTTTCCATTTCAACCCTCCGTAACTTGTATTCATCTCTCCCCAGCAGGAATGGGTTGTGTAACGCAAGAACGACGCAGGAACACGGTTAGGGCTGGGCCGTCATGCGTCAGCCGGGAGTACGTTACCGAGATAAACATCCTACCGCAGGAGTTAGCAGGGACTGGAGGTGGTGCAGCAGGCAAATACCTGCATGAGCGAAAGCAGGAACAGTAACAGGTAGATGGTTCAACAAGTAAGGGATGGAGTAATACAACGATCAGAATGAAATGGTCTACGAATTATTTATTACTGTAATGTGCTGAATAGATCCTTATAGTAGCAATCAATTATTTATTATTACTTATTTTAAGTAAAACACAATAGAGTCAATTCATAAATTTAAAATATGGTTTTAAATGAAAGCAAATATGAAAAAAATCTGATGTAGCCAGCACAATACCTTCCGTCAATCCTGTGTATTATGTACAAATTCCATACATAAATTTTCTTGCAAAAGATTCTAAATTTTTGGTATTTTATGATTCACTTTCTCGGCAACTGAATTCCATACTCCTGATAACAAACAAACCACATGAAATAAGAAAATCATGAAATTTTGAATGAAAAATATGACACTTGTCAGTTATGGACATAATTAATTGCTGTCATTTTGACACGGGTCCCCATATCTGCTTGCCATAGTCAGTAAAATCACGTCACTGCACGCGCCCTATATATACATTTTTTTGCAAAAGATCTTATATTTCCAGTAAAATTATTTCAGAGACAAACTATCCAAATTGCACTTGACACTGACATCTTCTTCTTTAGTTTTTCCCATTTGTAAGGGGTCGCTATTTTTATTTTCTTCTTCCATTCATTTTTGTTTTGCGTGTCATCTGTCAATTTGAATTACCTGAATATATTAGCAGTTTCCATGGTTAAGTTAACATAGCTGGCTGTTTTATGAAATTTATTATCTTTGTAATTCTTTAACTATATATCTGTTGAATATGAAATATAAAATGCAATCAAATCATATAGGGAATAATATATTCTTGATAATATTTTATTGAGTTTTTCAAGAAAAATTGTTAAAAACTTGTTTACCATTTATAACCAAAATCTAATCAAGTCAGCATATGGTTGTAAGGATGAGGAATACGCAAGAATTTTAATTTTTGGAATTATAGTATTGGAAATATCGCGGCCGAAGCCGCGGTCACACACACACATGAACACACACACACATATAGACATTGTAAAAATAGTAAAATCGTATTGTAAAGACCCTAAAACGTGCTTATTCAATGAGAACTCACCATCGAATTTTTTGACCAAAGATAATACCTTCCTTACCTAGACGTGACGAAAGGTAAAAAATACCCCTACTTTTATCTATTGCTAAGAGAGGTATTGGATTCATGCTAAAAATCGCATATCCGCATTTTATTGAATATGCACCTTTTAAGGTTCCTACAATGATATTTTAACATTTATACGATGATGTCTGTGTGTGTCACCAAAAATTAAAAGTTTTTCACCGGTCACCAAATAACTTTAAAAATCACCAAATCTGGTGATAAATCACCAAACATGGCAACACTGTAGCCAATATAAATTAAACGGAAAGAAATCTGGTATTCTGGTTATAACGTCACACCAATCACAGTGCGTTTTGAAACATAAATATATTAGGCGGTTTTATTTACAATTAAATTTTTGAAAGATGTCAAATCAAGGTTATCTACAAATTGTATGAATTCAGATTTTTGCTTAACCCATTCTGACAAATTCAGTAGTGTCGTTTATTTAGTTTTTATGAGGGTACATAAGATACTACGGTTATTTTATTCTTATAAAAATATATATTGCAATAAAAGCATTCCAAATTCAAAAATAAGTCAACTGGTAAGTTTATAAACAAATGTATAACCAAATATGTGAAAAATAGAATACCGACACAATGTTAGTGTCAGTGATACTGACAGAAAATAACGTTATTCGTACAGCTATGAATCAAGGTAATGTATTTGTATTAATAAATACTCTTACGTTACAGCGAAAGTACTATCAACAACGAGCATCGTTTTAAAGTGGAATGTCCTAACTTAGTCGAAACAATATGAATTTTTGAAAGACAAGCGTGCTGTACCCATCCTTATCGATAAGCTTATAGCCTTTGCAAAAGAGAGAGCTAAATGTATGCCCATATGGTAATTCGATCATGATACAGAAAACCTTCATCGGACATCTTTAAATTTTTTACTGTACGCATTTTTAGAAAAATGACACAAATACAATATTTTTGTTTTTTGAGACCGTATAGTTGTATATTTAAATAATATTTCCATGCCATTTTTAGAGAAAATTAAAATATATGAAATGACTATATTCATAGAATATTGGCGTAATAAATAATTTTTGTTGGTCGGTAGTATTTATATTTTGTGAATTATTATAATCCATGCTTTGGGACGTAAAATAAATATAAATATGTATGAAACAAATTTTTAGATATATTTGAAATATTTGAGTTTAATATGACATACACGAGGGTGTAATAGTTCGAAAAATATATAAATTAATTTATAAACTCATTTGGAAATATAATGAAAATTTATATTGATAAATGGACTTAAAAATAATTAATAAATTATTGTGTACAAATATATTTGTGTATAAATATAAATTAAATTCATTGGAAAATGACAGGTTAATACTTTTATCAAAAAGAATAATTATTACTTTTTAGAAAATAAATTATTCGATAAAATGAAGTTGTTTGGGGTTAATATTAAAAAAATAACAAATATAATCTTTTTAAATCTTTATTTAGAATAGTAAGGTGTCTTAATTAAAAATACTCGTAGTATATTAAAAAACAAGTTTTGTAAAATATGTTTTGGTGTCAAAATAAAATGTATTAACTTCATTAAAATTAAAATTTTATTTTAAACTATCTGGTGCTGATGATGATGGCGCTGGACCACCTAAACGTCCGTCAGTGAAATATAATAAATAAAGATTTATATTACCAAAATCGCATATTCAGATTTTAATGATTAAGCACGTTTTAAGGTCCCTACAATTTGATTTTAATATTTTTACAATGATGTCTGTGTGTGCGTGTGTGGGTGTGTGTTTCTCAAAAACTATAATACTTAATATCTGTTCAACTACGCATTGCTCAATCGGATATTACTGGGAAGAGCTGAAAAGGTTTTGGTAATAATTGGACAAACGGAGCAACAGATTCTTAAAAAAAAACTTCTAAATATTATTTTTTGAAATTTTTTGTTTTTGCTAGTATTAGAAGAGTAAATTCTCTATCTGATACATATAAATATTTTATTATATCTTTTATAGATTTAGAGATAAAGAAATATAAGGTATATAATATTCCCTTGTAATAAATCTCAGCTCAAAGTCATGGAAACTAATAAATTAAAATGTGTTTAACTGACAGATAAATATCAGTGTCAAAAATCCATAGACAAAACTGAAGATTTTTTCTTATTGTATTAATAGTTAAATATTTAAAATTATTGGTATATTACATATAACCTTCAGAAACACTTACAATTCCGACAATGAATTGGATACATTTCGAACAATTAGAAGAGTAGGACATTTTTTTTTCATAGAATGCATTTAAAATTAAAAAATCTAAATATAAAGAACAGATATAAGTAAAAATTTTGGTGTAGAATGTAGGAATACAAGAAATGTTAAATATAATAAGGTCGCGAGCAGTCATATGACTTTGTTGGCCTTGACAAACAGATATGGGGTCCGTGTCGTGTAGTAATTATGTACATAAATGTCAAATATCAATTTTTCATTCCAAATTTAGAGACTTTCCAATTCCGTGTGGTTTTTTTCCTCGACAAGTAAATTCTACACTCCTGGTAAATTTAGAAAATCTTTAATTAAAAATGCTGACATTTTACATCTATGTACATAATTGTCATTCTGACACGAGCCTCCATATCTGCTGTCAAGGCCAACAATGTCACGTGACTTATGTAACCAAATAAGGAAGTGGCGAGAGGTATTGTGTATGCGATTAATTTCTTGTACTTTTGCTAAACAATAAACTGTTTTTTGAACAATAATATTACACATTTTCATTTCTTAAAGATGCTTTTACTTTAATAGGAACGTAGAAAACTTTGTCGAATTTCAATAGCTTAATAATTTTGTTTCGCCCAAAAATATCTCCTTAATGTTACTACGCGATAATTATTTTTCAAATGCTTATCAGTATGGGTGATTAGGAAATGACTACGGATGAGATGACTAGCAGTTTTTTAACTCTGTCAATTGTTTATGGTTTATGTTAGAGAAAAAATCTTCAAATAAAAGTTCTACTATTAATTGTTCTATAATTGTTATTTGAAGTTTTTCTCTGTGAAATAAACCATAAACGATTCTCCTCCCTCTTCATCTACTAATATTCATGATACCACCCTATATGTTTATTATTATGGGAACAGAGCTACCCTATTCGAAAATTAAAACACAAGGCTTGATTGTATATAATTATTTCCAATTTCATTCCAAATTATTTTCCCACTACAATGCAAATAGACAAAGACCTTTCCAAGACCTGTTTGTTTACCATATTATCATCACCCACACATACACATGTCACATACTTCCATCCCCAGAACTCGATTGTTTTCCTACATCGCTCGGCTGTTTGTTTATAATTGGTCCCTGTGTAATTTCCCCAACCCGCCGGCTATGGACTGACCAGGGAAAATTTGTTATTGTGTGAGAATTACATGGGTAACTGAGGTGTGGGACTAGTATATGTACCACAGGATTATAAGGACAGATTTCGTGTAATTGTTTGTTATCACAGGATGAATTCTTCATTGTATGATGCGCTGTAGACATGATGGAAATTAGAAATTTGCCACGATGGGTGATGGTAATGGACTTGTTGATGGAATGGGAATACGAGAATGATATTAAATATTATTAAACGTGGGTAGAGGTGACAAAAATAAAAATCTGTTGTGGCCATCATAATACCTCTCGCGCTCTTTCCATTGTGGTATATATAAGTATTGTTTTTAACATTTCATGTACAAACAAAAAAATCTAATTACACCTAATCTTTATATTTATGTATTTTCTATAATTTTAAATTTATTCTATAAGCACGTTTCTCCATTTCTTCTAAATGTTCGACTTTTTCCATTTCATTAACGGGATTGGAGGTATTTCTGAAGGGTTCATGTAATATACCTATAATTTTAAATATATAATTAATAATACAATATGAAATATTAAATATCGTTCCCAGAAAAAGCCTGCAGTACTATCTCTGATTTTTTGACACTGACATTAGCGACATTTATCTGTCATTTACAGACATTTTAATTTCTCAAGTAGTTATCATGGAGATGTTTAGGCTGTGAGCAGTTAAATATGATTTATTGACATTTAACGTTATTATAACTTAAAGAATATATTATTCTCTATACGATTTGAGTGCATTTTATACTTCATATTCAATAGAGAATTATGAATATATTAAATTTCATAAATACTAACCTCGAAAATTGTTAATATATTCAGATATTTCAAATTGACAGATGTCAATATCAATAAAAGTAAATGAATGTGACAAAGATGAGGATGTTGAAGTAGATGTTGGGAAGACCCGGAAAGATACGGTAAGGAAATAACTCTAGTGTTATAAGTTTCTAGAAAGATACAAGAGAGATGATACATTGATTTGAACATGTTATGAGGAGAGATGAAGAACAATGAATAGCTTAGTAATAGAAAGTTGATGAAACAGTGGAAGACCAAAGATAAGATGGAAGTACTGTATTGCGGAGACTTGAGAGAAAAGGAAATGAATGAGAACGACCCGCAAAACAGAAATGAGTGGACGAAGGAAATTAAAAATAGCGACCCGTAACGAATGGGAAAAGCTAAAGAAGAAGAAGAAGAAGAAGAAGAAGAAGATGTCAGTGTCAAGTGAAATTTGCATAGTTTGTTTATGAAATCATTTTACTGGAAATTTAGAATCTTTTGCCACAACAGATTGTTTTAATACACTATGTATTAATAAATAAAATGTTAAAATGTGTTCACACTCGCACAAGTGCACAAATAATTGTTAAATAACTATAATCAACATGTCTGGGGACATTCTAAATATAGAGATGAAAGTGAAAAACGTAAAAAAATGTCCTCTGATATGCAGGCCCCTATAAAATTATTAATAAACCCTTAACCCTTCCGCTTTAAAAATTTAAGTGTTGCTAGCATTTTTAACATGTATTTTAGCGTACAAAGTCCTCAAATCAAGAGTGAAATCCTGCCCGCCCTGAGCTTATTTTTAATTGCACGAGGCAAACATGTTTTCCTATCTCAATTAACCGGGCAACACGGAGCCCAGAGTCCAGAGCTAAGCTCAACACGGTCACGTATGTAACATATGCAAAAAACCACCATTTGCATAACATGTAAATGATACCAAGTGTACGTTACGTTTTACGTTACGTTGTGGTAATTTTGTGTGAAAAATAGACGGCATTACTCAGTGCGGTGCGCGTATATTTCAGCCGGCTCCTCCTGTTTCGCCACTGCCACACCACCAACAGAGGGATGAGGGGGGAGATATTTCTGGGAGGATTTTTCAATTACTTGTTTAACCAAATTGTTAACGAAAGAGAAAGATGAATATAAGTAAAAGAATAAAACTAAGTGCAAAGTAAAAATCGAATGGAGGATCAAAAAGTTTAATTAACAATACCTGTAATCAAAATACTTCAGCCACTGATAAAACAATTGATACATTGTTGAAATCAACAAAAGGCCTGATATTTATTATAAGTGATAAGTTTTTACACTATAATGGCTCGTAGTAAGCCATACACAGAAAAAAATCTGTTGTGGCCAGCACAAAACCTCGCCATTTTCATTTTATCTTGCATAGGGCGCGAGCAGTTATGTGACTTTGTTGGCCTTAGCAAGCAGATATGTGGGCCCGTGTCAGAATAACAGCTGGTAATATACATAGGTCTCAAGTATCATAAGTTTTCATTCGAAACATTATGATTTTCCAAATCCATGTGGATTATTTTCCTCGACAAGTATATTTCATACTAATGGATGACAAATAAACAGAATATTATGAAATTTTGAATGAAAAATTATGACATATGACAATTGTGACATCTATGTAAATAACTACTAGCCGTCATTCTGACACGGATCCTCATATCTGCTTGCCAAGGCCAACAAAGTCACATGGCTGCTCGCGCCCTATAAGTAGGTAACGAATTTAACATTTCTTGTGCACACAAATAATTGAAATTGTTTCTCTTCTTTCGTTCTATGAGAAAGTTTATCCTACTATTCTAATATGTTCAAAATACTTCAAATTCATTGACGGTATTAGCGGTATTTCTTAAGGATATATGTAATATTGACATACCTGCAATTTAAATAAATATTTAATTAATAATGCAATAATATATATTAAATGTACTCATACCTCCCAGAACTGACACTGACTTTTTGCATTTATTTGTCAATTACAAAATTTTGAATATCGCAACTGTTTTTCTGGCAACGAGATTTATTACAATAGATTATTCTATATTATTATGTACTATATCTCCAAACCTATACGAGATATAATAAAAAAATTAAATGTGTCAGATTGAGAATTTAATTATCTTTAATATTTGTAGTAACAAATTTTCAAAAAAATAATATTTAGAAATTATTTTTTTAGAAACTACCACTTCCGGTTGTCCAATTGTTACCAGAACCTATTCAACTCTTCCCATTATTGTTAGATTGAGGAATCCGTAGTCAAACAATTCTTTACTCTTATAGAATTTGAGAAATCGTGTCTCTAACAACCTCACACACACACATCCACACACACACACACACAGACATCATTGTAAAAATGTTAAAATCGGATTGTAGGGACCTTAAATCGTGCTTATTCAATAAAATCTGGATATGCGATTTTTAGCATGAATCCAATACCTCTCTTAGCGAGAGGTAAAAAATTAAAGATGTCCGATCAAAGTCATCTGTATCTGGATCATGAATGAATTAACTAATTGGCATACATTTATTTCTTTCCTTTGTAAAGGCCATAAGCGTGTGCGATAAGGATGGATATAACACGCTTGTCTCTCAAAAATTAATATTGTTTCAACTAAGTTAGGACATTCTACTTTAAAACGATGCACGTTGTTTATAATACTTTCGCTGTAACGTAAGCCCAAAATCAACTACCACACCGGAAATTATGGATAAAGTCCACGATATGGTTCTGGAAGATCGCCGAATGAAAGTGCGTGAGATTGAGGAAGCCATAGGGATCTTTTATGCTTAGTTCGGAGCAAAAGCGTATTCGGGCACGAACATCAGCCGAAAATTTGGAGTTTTTTAAGAAACATCCGGTCAAGTTTAAAAGATGTTTCATAACCATGGATGAAACTTAAATACACCACTACACTCCAGAGACGAAAATTCAGTCGAAAGCGTGGATTGGACATGATTAGTCGGCCTCGAAGTAAACAAAGTCCGCTCAATCGGCAGGAAAGGTAATGGCGTCAGTCTTTTGGGACGCCAAAGGCATTCTGCTAATTGATTATCTTGATAAAAGAAAAACTGTAACTGGACAATACTACGCCACACTTTAAGACAAGCTGAAAGCAGTAATTCAAGAAAAACGCACCGGAAGGGCAATGAAAAAGATCTTGTGTCACCACGACAATGCGCCAGCTCATTTAAGTCGTATTGCTCATCAAAAATTGACCGAACTGAGGTTTGAAATCGACCATCTTTTCCCGAAACTTAAAACGTTCCTCGCTAGAAGGGGATTTCGATCCAACGAAGAAGCCATCGAAGCAGTAAATGCTTATTTTGAGGAACAAAAAGAAAACCATTTTCGGGAGGGAATTGAAAAGTAAGAAAAACCTTGGACCAACTGTGTTGACCTCTGAAGGGACTATGTAGAAATGTAGTTCGTGTTAAATATATACAGTGTGCGATTAAAGTGTGGAATATCAAAAAAAAAGCCGAACTCAGCCGGTTTTTATGAAAACGCTGAAACACGTCGATTTTAATTTTTAGAAATACACATTAATATGTACGATTCATCTTCCGATTTTCATTTGTTTTTCAGTTATGACGTCATCACAAAAAAATTTAAATGACAACATAGAATTTTAGTAGTGAAATCGGATAGTGTTTTTTCTTCTCTTTATGATCATGTAAATAAATCATAACGTTGCATAACAGAGAAAAATCGAGTTGAACATTTAATAATAATGAATAATCAAGATACCCTGATAAAAACATTTAAAAGTTGATTATGGAACTGCCGATTGCGTAATAGATCGATTTGGTTATTTTGCATTAAGCATATCACACACTTCTTGCTGGGATCTTGTAAGGTTCCCACAACCAAGAAAAATTAAAATTTCTATTCGTTGCCTTATTGTTAAATCCGCCATGGCCTTGATAATTTAGAAGAATATTATTAAAATTCAACAATAAACTACAATATTTGTCTAGAGAGTTGAAGATTGACAGAATAATTTAATGAAATAGTTTGCTACATTTAAATTTTTTATCGAGGTAGGTATCTTGATTATTCATTATTATTAAATGTTCAACTCGATTTTTCTCAGAATTTTTGTTATGCAACGTTATGATTTATTTACATGATCATAAAGAGAAGAAAAAACACTATCGGATTTCACTTCTAAAAATCTATGTTGTCATTTAATTTTTTTTGTGATGACTTCGTAACTGAAAAACAAATGAAAGTTGGAAGATGAATCGTACATATTAATGTGTATTTTTAAAAATTAAAATCGACATGTTTCAGCGTTTTTATAAAAACCAGCTGAGTTCGGCTTTTTTTTGATATTCCACACTTTAATCGCACACTATATTTTTTCATGTAATTCCGGAAATTTTTCAATCTACCCTTGTAATATAATTTTGGACTCTTGTAAATTGGCGTGTGACATATCTTGTTCAACAACCAATAAAATTGTTTAGAACATGAAACATCACACGAATTTTCAATCGCTTTTAATTTCTGAAAAAAAATAATATCAACATGTTTTTTATCGCTATACTCTTTAATTTATGTATATTCATACTTTCTTTTCTAAGATAGTTAAATTTTGAGTATAGTAAAGTACCATATTATACACTAGTTATGTCTTAAGATATTTAATCCAGTATATTTCATTTACTATATTTTCAAAAAAATTAAACTTCGGTATAACCGAAGTACTAATATCTCTGGAGACGTCAAGTGAAATTCATATACGTTTAAATTTAGTGAATAGAACCTATCCTATGTATATAAAGCAAATACGGTAAGGTTATGTTTTATTTGTGATGTATTTGGAACTATAGCCATGTTGTAGTGCCTTGGTAATTGAATACGAGAATAATGAGATGTAAATAATAGATAAGTGGCCGAGTGCGGTACCTATCAAATGCGTTTGCCGCTATAATTGCACTGCATAAAACTGATATGTGTTAATGTACTGTCTACTATACCATTTATAACCAGTTACTAATTTACTCCAATGCCCAATGACTTTACTGTAACATCGAATTACAATCACTATCATCATGTCTATAAAATTTACATACTACCAAGCTTATTACTTAGTTTGGGATATTCATAAATACGAAGGTCACTCTAGGATTATTGATAATAAGAAAATGAAGTAGACCGCGAAAAACAAAATTTGTACTATCTTTTTAAACACTTATTTATCTGTCATTTGAAATTAAGTTGCGAGAGTTAAATTAGTTAGTACTTAGTTAATCCATGAGTGAAATTATGGAATTAACTAGAAATCATTTTCTTCAATTTCGGTAAAAAAAATCTGTAATGGCCAGCACAATATCTCCCGCCACTTCCGTTTTTAGTTACATAAGTATAGGGCGCGAACAGTCTTGTTACATTGTAGGCCTTGACAAGCAGATATGGGGGCCCGCGTCAGAATGACAACTAGTAATTACGTACATAGATGTCAAATGTCAGAATAGTTCACGGGGTTAATTTGTCACCAGGAGTATGGAATTAACCTGTCAAAGAAAATAAACTACATGGAATAGGAAAATCACGAAAGTTATATTTGGCATCTATGTACATAATTACTAGCTATCATTCTGACACGGGCCCCCATATCTGCTTGTCAAAACTAACAAAGTCACATAACTGCTCGCGGCCAATTGTATTTAACATTTCTTGTATTCCTACACTCTACACCAAAAATTCTACATATATATGTATATACTGTGGGTGCTATTCTTGTGTCAACGTTAAAATAGCTTAGAGACGATCTCTAGCTAAAGGTGAGCTTTAGTGTTTAGAGTTGATGTTATTCTACTGTCGGTAAATGACCTACGCTAGCTAACAGTGACCTTTAAGCAAAACAATACTTGGCAACATTGTATTATCTGTCAAAACTTATAAGTTGCGAAGTATAAAATCATAATTCATAATATTATTAAATAATAATTTGATCAAATAAACATAAATACAGCAAGTATTTAGTTTGTTAATATACAGATATTAATATACTTTAATAAATTAGTAGGTTGGCAATAAATAATTATAGATAATATAAAATGAACAATTTTAAGATTAATTTTTATTTATTGTAATCTCATACATACTTAAATTATTATAATCAGGGAATATGAGTAGAGAAAAGAAATAGAAAAAAAATTGAGGAAGAGGAGAAAATAATTGTAGTACAATTTGTAAAAGAACATCGTGCTGTATTGGAAAATAAAGGGAACGATCCGCGGCTTCATTGGGTTTTCTTTGTCGGGGTTTTTAATTCGTACATGGGTACAATCCACACATCCAACGACCTTAGGAAAACCAGCAATGCTATAGAATTCCAGCTTCAGCTCTTGCATTCGCTCTGGGAACTTCACAAATCTGTGCAAAACTGCTTCGAAGGAGCTTGATACCCTAGCCATGATTCTGGACACCGTAGGATGACTTACGCCATGCAGATCTCCTGAAATGTAGTGTATTATTATAAAAAAAAAAAAAAACTTAGTAAAAGGTTTTTAAATGTACCGTTTTTACTCTTTGTATTAAGTAATAAGTCGTATTCAATTTTAAGGTTAGGTAGTGTATAAAATTTATGAAATTTACGTGCCTAGTTCAACTTGGTAGCACCCTTTCGTAAAAAATCTAAGTGCTATTTAAAGCTTGTAGTTAATATTACTCCATAATATTTCTTTCTTGCTGCGAAATGGATTCCAGTTCTTCCGTAACCAGATCAATTAAAATTGACAGTTTCTTTTCGCAATCTGTATCTTCGTCTAAATTCTTCATCATCAAACTGTTGAAAAAGATTTGTTCTTTCACGTTCAACTCTAATTCTTCCGCTATTTACATCTAAAACCTCTCTAACATCTTGAATTTCGGCGCACTCACCATGTTCATCCGCCATCTTGTTAGCGTTTAAACGATTTAAAGTTACCCAAGCTCACCTTTAAGTTTAGAGGTGACCTCTAGCGTTAGCGGCGGTAAAAACTGACACTAGAATACAATTTTTTAGAGTTCAACTCTAAACTGCGCTAACGATGACCTTTAAGTTTTACCGTTGACACAAGAATAGCACCCTGTATGTATAAATAGCCAATTGCTTATACATGCTGTATGTATAAATAGCCACATCCTTCTAATTATGTAATTTATGGGTCTAAGTCTTACAGATCCGTAAATCTGTAAAAAAAGTGATAAAAAACACATCTATTTTTGTTGATTAATATGAAAAAATTACATAAGAGTGGCAGCTTTCGTTGCGAAATTGTTCTTTGTTTTCAATTTTATAGATCTGTAAGACTTACAGATGTGAATATAATTGGCCCATTACATAGACGTTATTTTCTTAATTATCAAATATGAGTAATTTTAAATTGATACACTTTATAAGTGTTGAAGAAACTCCGAATTTAGAAGAGTATTTTTCCGTAAAATACATGTATAGTTAGAGAAATAGGAGTTGAAATTGAGCGCGGTAAAAAGAGTCATAAGCAACGAGTACCACAATCATTCCGCGCAATCCCATTCCCGTTTCTCGTTACATTCTCTTCTCCTGTGGATGTGGATGTGGACCTGCACGCTCCATAAATATTTATAGCGGTATTTTACTCGAAACAACTGAAAAATAGTAGCGTTGAATTCTGATTAGCCGATACAGGGAAACAAATTGCAGCGAATTGTCGAAATCGTTTTCTATTTCCTCACTGAGTGTGGCGCGGGTGAATACCTCTCCTGTCCGCTAGAGGCGCTGTGTTGCGCTGCTGGATGTTAACCCCCGAATCCCGGATCGTGTTTCATTTGTAACTGATATCAACAGGAATGATAGGTTATGTGAAGCGTCGTCATTTGTCTCTATGATGGAGGCAGACGCGACGAATAACGTCATGCGTTATTCATGTTTTCTGAGGAGGATGTTGTCTTTGTTGATAAACACTGTATTACTGCAAACTTACAAAAATTACAAAAAAGTCGAAATAGTCCTGTACTGATTTTGACTTTCTTTAAATATGCAATTTTGATACTAATTTCTCTTTTAATTGAAAAGGTCTATTAGAGAGTTTTTGCATAGCGAACGTCTTTAATAACGGACGTACAAAATAACGGGTTTGTAAAAGTTTAGATTTTGCATTACGTTTTAATCACATGTACAAAATTTTTTTGTGGCCTGCACAATACCTCTCGCCACTTCCGTTTTTGGTTACATAAATATAGGACGCGAGCAGTCATGTGACATTGTTTAGTAATTATGTACATAGATGTCAAATGTCAGTATTTTTCATTAAAAATTTCAAGATTTTCTAAATTCACATAGTTAATTTGTCACCAGGAGTGCGGAATTTACTTGTCGAGGAAAATAAACCACATGGAATTGGAAAATCACTAAATTTAGAATGAAAAAATATGATATTTGACATCCATGTACATAATTACTAGCTATCATTCTGACACGGGTCTCCTTATCTGCTTGTCAAGGCCAACAAAGCCACATGACTGCTCGCGCTCTATTGTATTTAACATTTCTTATATACCTAAAATCTACACCACAAATTCTACTTATATGTATTCTTTATATTTAGATTTTTTAATTTTAACTTGATTCTATGAAGAAATATTGTCCTACTCTTCTAATTTTTCGAGATATTTCCAAACCATTATCGGTATATGTAATATACCTAGAATTTTAAATATTTAACTATTAATCAATAAAAAATAATATTATGTAGGTACTTCTCAGGAAATATCTTCGATAATGTCTCTGAATTTTTGACACTGACATTTATGTGTAAATTACAAACATTTTAATTTTTTAATTGGTTTCCATGACATTATTTAAGCTGTGAGATTTATTACAATAGATTATTCTATACCTTATATGTCTTTATCTGTAAATCTATAAAAGATATAATAGAATTTTATATGTATCAAATAGAGAATTTACTCTTCTTTAATACTAGCGAGAATAATTTTTTAAAAAAACTGCTACTTCTGGTTGTCCAATTATTACCAAAACCTTTTCAGCTCTTCCCAGTAATGTCCGATTGAGAAATACGTAGTTAAACAAATATTAAGTATTATACACACACACTCACACACACGCACTCATAAATACACACAGACATCATCGTAAAAATATTGAAATCGGATTGTAGGGACCTTAAAACGTGCTTAATTATTCATGAATCCAATACCTCTCTTAGCGAGAGGTAAAAAAAGTAGAATTATAGGCGTTAGCGTATACATCTTTCAGAAAAACACTATGCAAAAACTCTCTATTTTCTTACAAATTATATCTTTCTTGGTTGCAAAAACGATTCATCTGCGTCACCACTAAATTATGAACGACTTCATCGCGATTTCTTGTTCACCCTATACATGCAATGTGCGTGTGAATGCGTATGTACTAATTAATATACGCATGACTAATTAGTATTCCTGAATAGCAAGTAGCTTGTACTGCACTGTATAGATATAATATATGCAAAATCTTAGGTGTTGTACTAACCATTGCTGTATTAATTAATCCTGATAATATGATCATGCATTAATTCCCTTATTTATAAAGTAAACACTCTGTGTGTGTATATATTCTTATCATAAAAGATCACTGTATAAATCATACTTGAAGGTATGGGAGGAAATTTATAGTTTAATTGGAAATAGAACGTAAATCAAAAATTATGTTGCCAAGAAAAATGACTTAATTTTTATTATACTCAAATGCCAAGTATTCTAGAAACTGATGTTGCGATAGAAAATAAAATATTTAGGTAATACACTTACCCTTGACCAGATGTCCAAATGATTCAGGATTACCTGTAACGAAAAAAAAAAAGTCAAAAATAATTGTTCATTGTTATTGCCACTGGATCAAATTATTATGAAAATACCTAAACGACTCGTTAATTTATAGGGGGTAAAAATTCTAAAAAAAATTGAGATATCGAAAAAAAGTTATTAAGAAATATAGTTAAACGCAACGATTTGTAGTCCAAAGCCAATAAAAGTTGTACTTCTCATATACATCATTTTTCATTAAACTTACAAATATTTATATGTAAATCATAAATGGGGATTTCTTTACAACCGAACAACAACAATTTCAATGGAGTTTTGCACCATAGTAAAACTAAATCTTAAAACTGTATGATATATGGAGAGGGACTATCAGAGTTTAAAAAAGTTATTAGTTTGTAAAATATTCGAGTTTTTAATGACTTTAACATCTACATAAATATGTCATACATCAATGTCACAAACCTACTTTATTCCAAAATCTTACTACTTTCAAGCCTTCTGTTATCGTCTTTACAAGTGTAAATTAATGCAAAAAATAACGAAACAACGAAAATAGAAATCCGGAATCCACTTTCAAGCAGAAACTTATAAAACAAGGAAAATAAAACAAATAATACTTGTCTGAATAACACGCCAAAAAGAAATCACTTGCGTTTATACTAAGGTGAAAGTTATGTTGAATGACATAGGCTACTAGTGGCATTCACATCTAGGTAAGCAAGGTATTGTCTTTGGTCAAAACATTCAGTGGTGAGTTTTCAATGAATGATCACGTTTTAAGGTCCATATAATACAATTTTACTATTTTTACGATGATGTCTGTATATGTCCGTGTCTTTCCAAATATCTATCACAACATCCTCATCTCTGTCACATTCATTTTCTTTTCATTGACACTGACATCTGTCAGTAGCGGTTTCCGTAGTTATAACATAGCTGGCTTATTTGTAAAATTTAATTTCTTTATAATTCCTTAACTTTATATCCACTTAATAGGAAATATAAAATGCAATGAATTCGTGTAGATACGAATATTCTTTAATATTTATAATAACATTACATATCAAAAAGTAATATTTAACAGCGTTTCTTCAAGAAAAACTGTTAAAATCTTCAAATGACCAAAATCTAATCAAGTCTGCATATGATTGTATAAGGAAGAGGAATACGTAAAATTGTAATTTTTGGAATTCTAGTATTGGAGATATCGCGGCCAAAATTATAGTTACACACACGCACACACACACATACACACACACACATACATACAGCCATCATGGTATAAATAGTAAAATCGTATTGTAGGGACCCTAAAACGTGCTTATTCATTGAAAACTCACCACCGATTTTTTGACCAGACAATACAGTAAAATTTTTGAAAACTGTCCAATCAAGGTTATCTACGAATTGTATGAATTCATATTTTTGCTCCACCCATTCTGCAAATTCAGTAGTGTCGTTTGCTTAGAGGTACATAAGATACTACTGTTATTTTGTTATTATAAAAATATGTTACATAAAAGCATTCAAAATTCAAAAATACGTCACCTGGTAGGTTTATTGGCAAATGTAAAAGCAAATTTGTTAAATAGGATACTGACACAATGTCAATGTCAGTGACACTGACAGAAAATAACGTTATTCGTACGGCTATGAATTAAGGTAATGTATCTGAATTAATAAATAAACTTACGTTACAGCGAAAGTATTGTCAACAACGAGCATCGTTTTAAAGTGAAATGTCCTAACTTAGTCGAAACAATATGAATTTTTGAAAGACAAGCGTGTTATATCCATCCTTGTCGCACCCGTTTATAGCCTTTGCAAAGAAGAGAGATAAATGTATGCCAATTTGTTAATTCGTTCATGATACAGATAACCTTGATCGGACATCTTTAAAAAAAATACTGTACCTTCCTTATCTAGAGGTGACGGAAGGTAAAAATAAATCCGAATTTCACTGAGGAGTAACTCATAACTCTATTGAGGATGTAAAGAGTGTGTAAAATGGAAATTAGTTTTAGATGCAAAATGTTTTCCAAATAAAATAAAAATTACAAATCCTCATTGAATAGGACCAACAAATACTTTTGAGAATCACAAACCTTGACCATTCTATTATCCGTACATACAAACATGCATTGAATGCATCAATAAATCACGAAATTACTCGTTATTTTCCACGCATTTGGTATGGAGGTGAACCCCAAGATTTCTATATCTCTCCCTTGGTAAACGGGGTCGCCTGCAGTTTTTCTCTGCTCAACTGTCAGTATTATGTATTGTTATTTTTAAGATAGTTGGTGAGTTTTTGCGCGTTTAAGTTGCCGCTCGCCGCTGCTCTTTTATTTCCCCGATGGCAGCGGGCCAGCCACGATCGTCGGATGTTTTTCCCCTACACGTGCTTCGCTTGTTTGGTGGCAACGCCTGCTGGATAAATGCGGAAAGTAGGTGAGTCGTTTTTTAATGTGTTGCTGAGGTTTAGTAAGTTGCAGATAGAGCTACAAGACGCTGTTTTATGAAATATGTCATGGAGTTTGCTGCAAGAGAAAAAGTGATGCGGGTTGCGGGCTTTCAGCAAACTAAAGTTGGAAACTTCAAATTGAGGAATTTTGTAGTTTTGCCAGTAAATACAACTTATTGCTACGGAAAGAACTTATATGTTTACATCCAAGATGTGCTAAATAGTTTTTCAACAAAAAAGAAAAATTCTGTTACATTATAAATAGAAAAATTTGCTTTTTATATTTTACTAAACATTTCTATTTCGAAAGAGATGAGACTAGTTGTCTTAAATATAGGGAATGCTGGAGTAACAACATTATTGCAATGGTTACAATCAGGGCTTTTCTTATAATGTAACGCACCGTAACGGCGTTCCGGCACATATTTTCGATGATATTTACGATGAAGTCCGTGTGTGCGTGTGTGTGTGTGTGTGTGTATGTGTGTGTGTGTGTGTGTGTGTGTGCATGTGTGGGTATGTATGGATATTGGAAGTCCGCTTTCTCAAATACTATACGACTTGGGATATGTTTAACTACGGATTCCTCAATCTAACATTAATGGGAGGAGCTGATAAGGTTTTGGTAATAATCGAACAACCGCAAGTGATAGTTTTTTTTTAAAAAAAAACCTTAAATATTATTTTTTGAAAATTTATGTTATTACAAATAAAAAGATAATAAAATTCTTAATCTAATACATTTAAAATTCTTGTTATATCTTCTATAGATTTATTAGAGATATAATATATAATAATATAGAATAATCTATTGCAACAAATCTCCCTACCCTAACAACTCCATGGAAACCAGTTGAGATATTTAAAAGTTTGTAATTGAAAGATAAATACAAAATGTCAGTGTCAAAAATGAACAGTTTTAAAAACATTACTGAAAGCTTTTTCGGTTAACCTGCAGGAGAACTACTTCATCTGCGATTTGCATGAAACTTTGTGAAAAGATTCCTCTCAGCGAGCAGAATATGGAAAAATTTTAACAATTGGCGGTCGGAATGATTTAACCTCAAAATCGTTTTTTTTCGTTTTTATCCGTATTTATTACGTATCGTTATTGTCTATATTTTTTTATAAAATCACATAAAACATGAATAACGCAACCACTCACTTTTGCCAAATTGAGTTCTTGCGTTAGGTAAGGTTATTGTCTTTATTTTTTTTATAATTGAGTTCTTTGCGTTAGGTATCGTTATTGTCTATTTTTTTTTTTATAAAATCACATAAAAAGTGAATAACGCAACCACTCACTTTTGCCAAATTGAGTTCTTGCGTTAGGTAAGGTTATTGTCTATATTTTTTTTATAAAATCACAACAAATTTTCATGGAAATCGGAGGTAAAGTAGCTCTGCTGCAGGTTTACCGCTTTTTCTGGAAATATTTAATATTGCTTATTGTATTATTAATTAAATATTTAATATATATATATATATATATATATATATATATATATATATATATATATATATACATATATATATATATATATATATATAATATTATTAATATTAATTCAATATTACAGGAAAAATGATTAGGCAGAAAACTCACGTCATGAACCTGAAAAAATGAAATATAACTCGTTGAAATTATTTATTTTTAAAAGAAGAAAAAAAGTGCTAGTATTCAGTAATGTACATATTAATGATATTTACAATTATTTCTTTTTCAATCGTTATTCCTTTTACGAAATATAAAATTATTTGAAATAATTGTAGTTTATTTTCGTACCATACGTTGGCACTACTGAGAATAACCATGTTGTATTAAATAATTTTATATTCCGTAAAAGGAATAAGGATTGACTAAGAAAGAATTGTAATATCATTAATATATACGTTTCTTTAATACTAGTTTTTTTTTCTTCTTTTTTTAGAAATTAATAACAACTAATAATTTGTACTACTTATACTTCGTTTTATAAGGTTTTGTTCAGGTAAATGACCTAATCATTTTCACCATCCATATATCCTTAAGAAATACAGCTAATACCATCAATGAATATGAAGAATTATGAACATATTAGAAGAGTAGGACAAAATTCCTCATAGAAGAGTAGATACAATATACAATTATAATTATTTCTGTGTGTACAAGAAATGTTAAATTCGTTATTTTTTTGTAAGAATAAATGCTGAATAACTGACATTTCGAGTATTTGTTAACACCTTATTATTGATAATAATAATTACTTACAGTTCTCGGAATACGTATTGAGTATTATTTTAAAATTAGAAATAATATTTGTGTTTGTGTTCTAATTTACTTAAATTTTCCTTTCAAAAACATTCATGACATGCTTTCGGCACCATTTTTCATTCTTCCTGGAAATAAATCCATCCAGTGCAACATCTTCCTCCCTGCTATATGTTTCCCTGCACTGTATGATTATACAGGGTGGTATACACCCCCACTTTCCCTCGCAACCTGCTCGTGAGGGTGAGATTTATGCCTCGCACGGTAATTAACATGCAAGCCGAGGTTGCACGTTCTATTAACATACATTTCTAATTCATCATAAAATTACATATTTCATGAAGAAGAAAACGAATGGATTTTGGCGCCCGAACGCGAATGTGTTTTATAGCCTGCATGCAAACATGCACGAGTAGTGTACGGTGGAATATGTACTCGAAAACTTCGAGATCTATGGCACCAGTCTGCTTTAATTGCAACAGAATTATCTCATCCGGATTACTAGGTTAATTGATATTTTAATGTGTTCTAAATATAACAAGAAATACGCAAATTATAATCTCAAATGATTTTTTAATCCCCCAGATACACTTATAATAAAAAAATCTGTTGTGGCCAGCACAATACCTTCCGTCAATCCTGTGTATAATGTATAAATTCCATACATAATTTTTCTTGTAAAAGATTCTAAATTTCCAGTAAAATTATTTCATAAAAAAACTATTCAAATTGCACTTGACACTGATATCTTCTTCTTCTTCTTAAGCTTTCCCCATTCGTTATTTTTTATTATCTTCTTCTTCATTTCTCCTCATGACATTTTCATACCAATGTAATCATCCCTCTTGTACCTTTCTAGAAACTTGTAACACGAGAGTTCTTTCTTTACCTATCTTTCCGTGTCTTCCGCAACATCTACTTCAACATCCTCATCTCTGCCACATTAATTTACTTTTTATTTATACTGACATCTGTCAATTTGAATTATATGAATATAACACACACACACACACACACACACACACACATACATACATATAGACATCATCCTAAAAATGGTAAAATCGTATTATAGGGACCCTAAAACATGCTTATTCACTAAAAACTCATCATCGAATTTTTTGACCAAAGACAATACCTTCCTTACCTACAGGTGACGGAAGGTAAGAATCTGTTGGGTCATAATACCTCTCGCCACTTCCGTTTTTGATTACATAAGTGTAGGGCCTGAGCAGTTTGTGACATTGTTGGCCTTGACAAGCAGATATGGGGACCCATGTCACAATGACAGTAATTATGTACATAGATCTCAAATGCCAGAATTTTTCATTAAAAATTTCAAGATTTTCTAAATTCACGTAGTTAATTTGTCACCAGGAGTGTGGAATTTATTTGTCGAGGAAAATAAACCACATGGAATTGGAAAATCACTGAAAGGAAGGTATTGTCTTTGGTCAAAAAAATCAATGATGAGTTTTTAGTGAATAAGCATAACTTAAATACCACGATTCCAAAAATTATATTTCTTTCGAATTCCTCAAGTTTACATCCAGAAGAACAACTTGTTAGATTTTGGTTATAATTGGTGAACCGAAAGTAGCCTCATTTGAAGATTAACAGTTAAATTTGATTTATTGACTAAATGATAACGTTATTATAACTTAAAGAATATATTATTCTCTATACGATTTGTTTGCATTTTATACTTCATATTCAATAGATATAGAGTTAAAGAATTTTAAAGAAATTAAATTTTATAAATCAGCCAGCTATGCTAAACATGGAAACTACTAATATATTCATATAATTCACATTGACAGATGTCAGTATAAATAAAAAGTAAATTAATGTGGCAGAGATGAGGATGTTGAAGTAGATGTTGCGGAAGGTACGGAAAGATAATTAAGGAAATAACTCTAGCGTTACAAGTTTCTAGAAAGATACAAGCGAGATGATTACTTTGGTTTGAAAATGTAATGAGGAGAAATGAAGAATATATTGGAAGAAAAATGAATAGCTTAGTAATAGAAGGTTGAAGAAACAGAGGAAGACCAAAGATAAGATGGAAGGACTGTATTGTGGAAGACTTGACAGAAAAGGAAAATGTAAGGAAATTAATGAAACTCAGTTTGGCCTGAAATTTGCCTTTTCCTTTTTGAACTTTTCCAATACACCAAAATATACGCTGTTAAGTCCTTCAATATCAGTTCTTGCATTGATGTAATTGCAATCATCATATGTAACATTTCAAGAAACATACGTTTGGAGTAATTATGCTCTTCCTCCAAAACCTTGAAATTATCCAGATCAAATGTGTGTTTTATGGCCAGTTGCACAGCATATAGTTAATGGCTTAACTACTGGTTAACAGAAAAAATGCGCATCGAAATTTTGACAATAATATTTAACAACTCATTTGACATTTCGTTTCGATGCGATATTGTCAATTTAACCAACGGTTAACAATTTAACTATAAGCTGTGCAACTGGCCATTAGTGTATTGGAAAACACACTACATTATTACTGGTGTACGGGCGACCAATAGGAGTCCGTATCAATGATGTCACAAGAATCCTTACACAGGACATTTTCGGCTATTTTCTATATTTATTCGGTTGTCGTTTTTTAGAGCAAATGGATGTGTGTACACTCTTTGAATTTTTGTACGATGTTTAATAAATTAACTGAATGTTTTGTACGAATGTATTTTGTGTACATGATTTGTAAAAATTTGTAAGATCTTACTACCCTGAAGCAGGTGCAAGGGTGCTCCGAAACGTTGGTACAGTAAGAATAAATGCTGTTTGACTGAACTTTCAGGTAATTGTTAACACTTAACAATTCGAACATTTAAAAAAAATCTGATGTGGCCAGCACATAACCTCTCGCCGTATATTTTACCTGGCTGTATGCATAAAGCAAAGAATATTTTTATAAATACAAATAATATATTCATATAAATCTATGACGTATAAACTTCTTTATTATTCAATAATAGCATGTCTCAACATGAAGATATTTTACCATAAATTATGTTACAATAAATTACAAAGTAGAGTTTACCATATATAAATATTAGGCTGGTAACAGCAATTTTCATTTCGAACAACTTTGTTTACTTTCTCTTCATATTCTTCTAGTAAAAAAATTAATTTTGGGCGGTCTAAAATGTATATATCTGGATTGTGCATCTATTCTTATATATCTTCTTTTACATTTTATTTTTTCATACTTGTTATATCTAAATAACCTTAATTCCCTTTAATAAAGTGACGGATAGATTGCACTCCGATTTTGTCAATATTTACAACTTACTTGAGAAGAATTTGATAGCTTTTTCGCAATTCAAAGTTACTCTAGTCTACAGTACTGGTGTACATTGTCCCATAATGTTTGAAACAAATTTAAGTCCTTCAACCTAGACTTGTCATCTCCATAATAGTCACAGATCAAGAACTAAGGGATTCTCCAAGTACATTTTTAATTCATTACTCATTATTTCTGACACTGACATTTATCTGTCAGTTACAAATAATTTAAATTATCAACATTCTTTCGGCTGTCAAATTTATTACAACAGATTATTTTATATATTATACTTCTTTTATCTCTAAATCTATGGAATATATAATAAAATATTTATATGTATCAGATAGAGAATTTAATTTTCTTTAATATTACCACGAAAAATTTTCAAAAAATAATATTTAGAAGATTTTTTTTCAAGAATCTTCTACTTCCGGTTGTCCAATTATTACCAAAACCTTTTCAGATCTTCCCATGAATGTCCGATTGGGAAATACGTTGTTAAACAAATTTTAAGTCTTATAGTTTTTGAGCAAACGTCCTTCCAACATCCCACACACACACATACACACACACACACACACATCCACACACACACACACACACACACACACAGACATCATCGTAAAAATGTTAAATTTGGATTGTAGGGACCTTAAAACGTGCTTATTCAATAAAATCTGGATATGCGATTTTTAGCATGAATGCAATACCTCTCTTAGCGAGAGGTAAAAATTAAACTGTAGACTTTTTAGGCTTTTCTACAAATTTCACATTTACTTTGTTGCATATATCCCTCTTCTTTTTTCTTACTGTTAATGATTTCTCAAACCCAGCCTTCAAGTCTATTGCATCTAGCATCCAGCATCCACATCCCATGTGCTCTCCGCAGACAAAGCGCTAAAGAATAAAGAGATCTCACGTGGAGTGCTTGGTGGGGCGGTGGTGGTGTACAGGGGGAGGACACGTGCTATGTGGGGTGCATGTAGCACGCGTGTGGCTTCCGTTGCAGGCTGGGAGTAAGAGAAAAGTTGGCTTGGCATTCGAAGTGGCGATGGATGTAAGTAATGGTGGTTTTATGATAATGCTGCAGTGGTGACTAATTGTATGCGGGGATATCAATGTAACTTTGTAAGAAATATGTAAGGGATGCATAATAATAAAGAAGGGGGGTTGTGATATATTGGAAAACATATGCAACTTGATTTTCTATGATTATTATTATAATATTAATGTAATGTAATGAGGGTGTTTCCTTTAAAACAACCAGCGCTTTTTTGGGCGAACTAAAGACTTTAGAGAAAAATGTTATATACAAAAAATTACCAGGAAAAAGGGCTTAATTTATGAGGAATAATAAATAAAAAATTCAACCAGTGGTTCTCAAACGGTAGAATAAAATTATATTTTCTTAAATGGCAACCTATATAAATTTTTTGTCCATTAGATAGAGAATTTTTTTTCTAATTTCAACGAAATAAATATGATATGGGGTTGTATAACAATTATTTCGAGAAAAATGATATTAAAAATCAGAAATAATTCTACAATATTGAAGTAGGCTATGCAATAAACAAATGCAAACAAATGATACAGGTGACAGATAGTTTTGTTACTTACGTTATTAAGTGTTTGTTTTCGTAATTGTTTAATTACTTATTAATAAAACCAAGGAGGTGTTTTCGAGCACAAATTATAATAAAAATTAGTACTCTTAAGTGCAAAAATACCAAAAATACCTAAGGTTGCATAAATTTGTAAATAATTTCCATCATATTGTTTTTCTTTTTATGTTAGTACTATTATTTTTTGATATTTCTTCGTTATGTAGTTCATTTGTTATTATGAATTTCGTAGTAAAACAAGTTATTTTAGATATAAGAAAATAATATACTATCGTAACCTAGGCAATAGTCGTATTAATAGTTGTTTATTGCATAGCCTACTTCAATATTGTAGAATTATTTCTGATTTTTAATATCATTTTTCTCGAAATAATTGTTATACAACCCCATATCATATTTATATCGTTGAAATTAGAAAAAAAATTCTCTATCTAATGGACAAAAAATTTATATAGGTTGCCATTTAAAAAAATATAATTTTATTCTACCGTTTGAGAACCACTGGTTGAATTTTTTATTTATTATTCCTCATAAATTAAGCCCTTTTTCCTGGTAATTTTTTGTATATAACATTTTTCTCTAAAGTCATTAGTTCGCCCAAAAAAGCGCTGGTTGTTTTAAAGGAAACATCCTGTATATACAGAAGAGCGCGTCATCTTTCGAGATCTCAAAATTGTCGTAGAGAGAATTCTTCACAGGGATAATTTTTGAGCGATTTAAAATTTGGAAATAATTGTCAATTTGACACCAGATGAGTTTGATCCCTGACCGGCAGAATTGCAACCAGGCATTTAACGCAGTTAGTTACTCGATCCCATTAATAATAATATAATTATATATCGAGATTTTAGTGAATAAGCATATTTTAAGGTCTCTAGTATCCGATTTTAACATTTTTATGATGTATGTGTATGCGTGTGTGTATGTGTGCGTGTGTGTAGGAATCACGATACCACAAAATCTATAAGACTTGAGACCTGTGTACAGTCCATACGATGTAACTTGAAGAACCAAAAGAATGTAATTCAGTTCACTATTCCTAAGTTACGTTTTGTCAAATATTTACTTTTACTTCGATGCCGCACAGCTTCAGAAGTGAAATAGTGATTTTACAATGTTTTATTGCCTTACACAAAACAAATTTCACCCTAATACACTCAAACTCGGGGTGTCAGGTACTTTTCAACCCAAGAAGTTATATTCATACATAAGCGTTGGTGCATTTTTTTCTCAATAGCAATAGAAATTTTATTTTCTTAACTTTATTAATTTAAAAAATAATTAATTATAATATGATTTATATAATAAATAATTCATTCCAATATTTGTAATATATTTTTTTGTATAAATAATTTCTTTTTTTTGTAATATTCGTAATTTTATTGAACTTCATTTTTCTTCGGTACGCCTATGGATTTTATAACTTTCCCATTACCGCAGTGATAATGTGAATTGCCCCAACTCGCCAAGTTATATCGTATGGACTGTAACTACGGATTCCTCAATCTGAGATTAATGGGAAGAACTGAAAAGGTTTTGGTAACAATTTGACACCCGGAAGTAATAGTATCTTAAAAAATTCGTCTAATTTTTTTTTAATTGATGTTATTGGAACTATTAACGAACACAAAATTAAGTTCTGTGGTGTACTCTCCACACCAGCAATGAGTACCTGTGCGGTGACGCCTGGTTATCGCCCGTACGGTACAAATATATTATCATCGGGGATTGCATCATCTGAGAAATTCCGGCGAAGGGATTACTCATCGCTTTAGTATATTCTTTCAGTAGCGGCACTCGTATACAATCCATACGATGTAACTTAGCGAGTTGGGGCAATTCACATTATCACTGCGGTAACGGGAAAGTTATAAAATCCATAGGCGTACCGAAGAAGAATGAAGTTCAATAAAATTACGAATATTACAAAAAAAATCTGATGTGGCCAGCACATAACCTCTCGCCGTATATTTTACCTGGCTGTATGCATAAAGCAAAGAATATTTTTATAAATACAAATAATATATTCATATAAATCTATGACGTATAAACTTCTTTATTATTCAATAATAGCATGTCTCAACATGAAGATATTTTACCATAAATTATGTTACAATAAATTACAAAGTAGAGTTTACCATATATAAATATTAGGCTGGTAACTGCAATTTTCAATTCGAACAACGTTGTTTACTTTCTCTTCATATTCTTCTAGTAAAAACATTAATTTTGGGCGGTCTAAAATGTATATATGGATTGTGCATCTATTCTTACATATCTTCTTTTACATTTTATTTTTTCATACATGTTATATCTAAATAACACTAATTCCCTTTAATAAAGTGACGGATAGATTGCACTCCGATTATTCTTATATCGATGTGTAATTTTGTCAATATTTGCAACTTACGTGAGAAGAATTTGATAGCTTTTTCGCAATTCAAAGTTACTCTAGTCTATAGTACTGGTGTACATTGTCCCATAATGTTTGAAACAAATTTAAGTCCTTCAACCTAGACTTGTCATCTCCATAATAGTCACAGATCAAGAATTAAGGGATTCTCCAAGTACATTTTTCTTTCATTACTCATTATTTCTGACACTGACATCTGTCAGTTACAAATAATTTAAATTATCAACTATTTTTCATGGCATTCTTTCGGCTGTCAAATTTATTACAACAGATTATTTTATATATTATACTTCTTTTATCTCTAAATCTATGGAATATATAATAAAATATTTAAATGTATCAGATAGAGAATTTAATTTTCTTTAATATTACCACGAAAAATTTTCAAAAAATAATATTTAGAATATTTTTTTTCAAGAATCTTCTACTTCCGGTTGTCCAATTATTACCAAAACCTTTTCAGACCTTCCCATGAATGTCCGATTGGGAAATACGTTGTTAAACAAATTTTAAGTCTTATAGTTTTTGAGTAACCGTCCTTCCAACATGCCACACACACACACACACACACACACACACACACACACACACACACACACACACACACATCCACACACACACACACACACACACAGACATCATCGTAAAAATGTTAAAATCGGATTGTAGGGACCTTAAAACATGCTTATTCAATAAAATCTGGATATGCGATTTTTAGCATGAATGCAATACCTCTCTTAGCGAGAGGTAAAAAGAAATTATTTATACAAAAAAATATATTACAAATATTGGAATGAATTATTTATTATATAAATCATATTATAATTAATTATTTTTTAAATTAATAAAGTTAAGAAAATAAAATTTCTATTGCTATTGAGAAAAAAATGCACCAACGATTATGTATGAATATAACTTCTTGGGTTGAAAATTAGCTGACACCTCGAGTTTGAGTATATTAGGATGAAATTTGCTTTGTGTAAGGCAATAAAACATTGTAAAATCACTATTTCATTTCTGAAGCTGTGCGGCATCGAAGTAAAAGTAAATATTTGACAAAACGCAACTTAGGAATAGTAAACTGAATTACATTCTTTTGGGTCGCCAAGTTAAATCGTATGGACTGTACTCTTCTCTCAAGGGCGCACGTCATAGTATATACAATTGTTTGTTATTTATTATTACTTATTATTTACTTATTTATATGTTTATTTATTATTTTCACAGCCACCTAGAATATTTGAATAACAATTATTTTTCATATATCTTAATTATCTTATTTTTTTCGAAATTTTTCATATGTAAAAACGGCCGCGTTGAAGGATATAGGAGCAAATGTATATACTATATTCTTATCATTACTTGTTGATGAAAAAATATCTAGATCCTTCCCTGCGTTCATATCCTAAACCACAATATCATTGTCACCATACATGTATTGGTCACCGGAAAACCTAAAACTTCCAGAGTCATCACCAGCGTGTAACCAAATCCTGGTGACGATACGGCATGTCCGCAACAGCCGCAGGAAGTGAAACCCGAGTAAGGAAGTGCGACACACATAAGTAGGTACTACACATGGGTACTATACCAGATATAACACATTATAACAGAGACTCAAAAAGGATATAGCTACTTATTATAACAAAACAAGAAAAGAAGTGTAGAAGTGTAAGATTGAGTTACAAATCAAAGGAAATAACGTTAAGATGGAGATGTGGATAATTTAAGATTTTTTTTATCCATCCTTATCATTAGTGTTGCAGTGTTGCTTTAATAATAAGATTTCTAAAAAAAAATCTGTTGTAGCCAGTAGAATACCACTCGCTATTTCCAATTTAATTTTATATAATTAACAAATTTAACATTTCTTGTACACACACAAATAATTTCAATTGTATATTTTATGAGGAACTTTGTCCTACTCTTCTAATATTTTCAAAATTCTTCATATTCATTGACGGTATTAGCGGTATTTGTTAAGGATATATTTAATATTAATATATCTATAATTTTAAATATTGAATTAATAATACAATAAAAAATATTAAATGTACCTACTTCCCAGAAAAAGTATTCAGGAATGTCTGTAAATCTGTTGATTTTTGATACTGACATTTTTTATTTACATATATACAGGTAACACTAAAAAACAGGCCACTCTAAATAACTTTTTATTTATAATTATTTTTTTCTATTTTGCATCTGTAACAAAGCTATTACAGCACCCAAAGGAGTGCGTTAATAGCTCGTTTGAGTGTGGTAACAGCCTAGTACAATTTATTTTTATAAAGATGGTAGCATAGCTGAAATGTTATGTCAAAAAATATCAAATGTCAAACCTCACTGAATAAACGATACTAACGATTGTAAAGATTTTTATTTTTGTTATATATATATATATATATATATATATATATATATATATATATATATATATATATATATATATATTGAGGGCATAAATAGTTCAAAACACTATTAATTGTTGATATTTAAAATATGTAATTTATTTTTATTTATTTATGAACTCTGTCGGTAAATTAGTTCGAGCTTTTTGGCGCTGATGTCATAGCCAAGTTACGCAGGTTGTGTAGTAGTTCAGACAAAAGCAAAATGGCGGCAGAGGAGAAATGTCAACAAGAATTGAGTGTTTATTTATAAGAAAATAGTGTTTTAAATATAAGATGTGTATAATTATATAGTTTTACACTTTCCACATCCTTTTCAGTTAATTTTATACAATAAAATGTAAGTAACTTATAACTAATATATTTGGTTACGACTATGAAACCTGACTTTTTTTCATTGTTTGTTTTTGGAATTATAAAATGTATTTTCCGTAATTTCACGTATTTCAGGTGGAGTACACAAAAAATCGTCTGTATTAATTTTTAATTTGATATGAATTTGATTGTAAACAACACGAGACAATTTTAAATTCAAACAATTGAATTTTCAAATGTCACATTATTACCAACTAACACAAAATTCCCTAAATTTTGAATTTACGATTTTTTATTTAAAAAGATCATAAAAAGCGCAAAATAGAAAAAATAGTATAAAGAACTCATGTCATAATTGTCAATTATTTTGTTCGAAGGATTGGGCAACGACGCGTAGCGGATCAACAAACTTCCTTCTCACAAAATAAAATGACAATTATGACATTCGTTCTTTAATATACTATTTAATTCTCTTTGCATATTTGTAAACTAGGCTTAGCGGCTCATAAATCATGATATTTGACAAGATGGTAACGCTTCCGGTTTAACCGCAAATGATATTAACTTTCATATTCAAAATGGAACATCCTATACATTTTTAATATTTGGATTCTACGTAAAATTACGAATACAACATATCTTTGAAGTATTTTTTTATTGAAGAAATAAATTACAGAAACATAAGACAAAATTATGAATAATTAATCTGGTAAGCCATATTAGGTAGACTGTGATAACAAATTGATCATTTTTTTAAACAAAATATGAAATCTTACAAAAATAACTTGCTCTTGCTATATAAACAATTAGCTTAAATATTACTTAATATTATCTCAATTGTTTTCACAGCTTGCCTGATATCACAGCTTAGCAGGTGTATATATACGTTTCACTTACGTTTTTGTAATTTATTGAATAAAAATGCACTTCAAACATATTGTTGATTCATAATTTTACGTAATTGCCAATATACAGGGTGTAATAGAAATAAGTTCATTAAATTTAACCAGTAATAGAACTTATCGAAAGCAACAATATTTCATAATAACTTTTCGAAATCTCTTTTTTTTTAAGAATTTTTACCCCCCCCCCCCCCCCCCCCAATAAATTAACGAGTCGTTTAGGTATTATCATAATGATAAGACCCAGTAGCAATAACAAGGAAACAATTGTTTTTGACAAATGTGAGTCGTCAACTTTTTACCTTCCGTCACCTTTAGGTAAGGAAGGTATTGTCTTTGGTCAAAAAATTCAATGATGAGTTTTTACTGAATAAGCACGTTTTAGGGTCCATATAATACGATTTTACCATTTTTACGATGATGTCTGTATGTATGTGTGTCTGTGTGTCTGTGTGTGTGTAACAAAATTTCCGGATTCCATAACTTCAATACCACGATTCCAAAAATTATAATTTTTTTGTATTCCTCAAGTTTACATCCAGAAGAACAACTGATTAGATTTTGGTTATAATTGGTCAACCGGAAGTAGTCTCATTTGAAGATTTAACAGTTAAATTTGATTTATTGACATTTAACGTTATTACAACTTAAAGAATATATTATTCTCTATACGATTTGATTACAATTTATACTTCATATTTAATAGATACAGAGTTAAAGAATTTTAAAGAAATTAAATTTTATAATTCAGCCAGCTATGCCAAACTTGGGATCTAGTAATATATTCATATAATTCAAATTGACAGATGTCAGTATCAATAAAAAGTAAATTCATGTGGCAGATATGAGGATGTTGAGGTAGATATTGGGGAATACAGGGAAAGATACGGTAAGAAAATAACTCTAGTGTTACAAGTTTTTAGAAAGATACAAGAAAGACGATTACATTGGTTTGAACATGTCATGAGGAGAAATGAAGAATTATATTGGAACAAGAATGAATAGATTAGTTAAAGAAACAGAGGTAGACCAAAGATAAGATGGAAGGACTGTATTGCGGAAGATTTGAGAGAAACGGAACTGAATGAGAACGTCATGCAAAAATAGCGACCCCTTAACGAATGGGAAAAGCTAAAGAAGAAGAAGGTGCGAGTGTCAAGTGCAATTTGAATAGTTTGTTTATGAAATAATTTTACTGGAAATTTAGAATCTTTTGTAAGAAAAATTATGGAATTTATACATTATACACGAGAATGACGGAAGGTATTGTGCTGGCCACAACAGATTTTTTTCAAATAAATTTTGTCAAATAAATCGATTAATAATTATTATAAAAATTATAATCAGTAAAGATGCCTGCCTTTACGGATACTGAGTATGCCATTTTCCGAATCGTCATCTCCCAAACGTTTTTACATGTATGTAAATAAAATAAGTGTTAATTCTCAGTAAGGTTTTAGTACTCGAAGAATAGCACAACACAAAATGTCATATGATAATTTGGAGGATATTGAAAGAACAACAGTTACATTATTTTGTCGACGCCTTCAGAGTGTAATGGTAATGGCCATTTTGAACATTTATTGTGATTTCATTTCGTATCAATTATGTAAAAAACTAGTATTTAATAATGTCATAAAGTTAGGAAAAATTCATCTTTTTGAAATGAAATTTGATAAAAATAATTTTAAATAAATAGTAAATAAATAAAAATAATTTTGAAATATCCGTTATGACAAATTTTGTGGTAATGATTTTATATTAATACCTTCAAATATTTTATTTAAGACATTGTTTTTAAATCATTATAACTTTCTTTATTAATATCTATATAAAAAGTTTTGAATGAGAAACTGCAATATACAATACCAATATTGTACCGTACAGTGTTATTAAAAGCAACTTTAATTTTCATTTACTGTATAAAAATACACAGTTACATTACTTCTTGTATTATATTCAGATTCTATCAGCCATAGCCACAATCATTACTATACACCATTAGGGTTTAAAAAACGAGTATAGCTTTCCTTCATACTTTTTCACATACTTTAAATCACATGTTACATTACCGATAGCGACTGTTGCATATCAGATAGGGTTGGGCGTTAATTAGTTCGTAATTAATCATTTAAAATCGCATGAATCTGCAATGAGCTGAATGAAGAGAGGGAAGGAAAGAAATATAGAGCTGAACTTGTTGATTCCGTCATCGTTCGGAGAAGTGGCGATTCATTAGCGGCTGACACGTCAGCCATTGATGGCTGATTGGAGGTGCGTAGGTGGATGACGTGACAATATCAATATAAGGGTTTTATTTGTATTTTCTCTGTTTCGGAATTAGAATGCATATTGATGCTAGGAGCTTCATTCTTGACCAAATTTTGGTTACATTTTGTTAATTGGAATTGGTTTGATTGGTAAACAAATCTGGTGACCATCACAATACCTTTTGCCATTTAATTTTTGTTAACTTAAATACTTACCTACATATTTACTAATGCTGAATACTGCATTAAATTCCTTTGCATGTGGTACTCTTTATATTAACTATTGTTCCAATTTATTATGTATTATCCGTATTTTCTTCTCCAGAAATTTATAATTTTATTTTGTGATAGGAGGTTAATTTATTTTCAATTACGAACATATGAAAATTTATTTATTAATTAGATAATGATGAAGGGGAACCCAAGTGTGACGTGAAAAATCGTGAAGGAAGGGTTTCTTTAAATAAAAATCTGTTCTGGCCCGCACAATACCACTCGCCATTTTCATTTTATGTTGCTAGGGCGCGATTTTATTATTTGTGTGTACAAGAAATGTTAAATTCGTTATAGGGCGCGAGCAGTCATGGTGACATTGTTGGCCTTGGCAAGCAGATATGAGGATTCGTGTCAGAATGACGGCTAGTAGTTGTTTACATAGATGTCACAATTGTCATATACATATAATTTTTCATTCAAAATTTCAAAATATTCTGATGTTTATTTGTCATCATTAGTATGAAATATACTTGTCGAGCAAAATAATCCACATAGATTTGGAAAATCATGATGTTTTTAATGAAAAATTATGATACTTGATACCTATGTACATTATTACTAGCGGAACCCCATATCTGCTTGCCGAGGCCAACAAAGACACATTACTGCTCGGGCCCTATGCAACATAAAATGAAAATGGCGAGAGGTATTGTGCTGTCCACAACAGATTTGTAGTTTTCTTGTTCCTCATGTTGGACACGTTAGTCTGTACCCCAAGACCGCCTATATATTAAATATTTTATTTAAAAAATTGCTTAAACCGTCTGAGCATCATTGATTTTGAGCTAGTATTTGGTTTAAAAACGTGTGTATTGCCAACGTCTATTCTCTAGCGTTTTTCGTTCCCATACGACTTTCTCTATCACAAATCTGCTCTATAATGAGCTAGTGTTCATGCATGCGTGCTAACAACCCCCCCGCTCCAGTGGCTCGAGTGGCAGGGGGCACGTGTCGTGCCGTGCGCTAATGAGCCCCGCAGCACCCTGTCGGTGATTTTTCGTGCCACCACTAGATGGCTCGCTTCGATGCATCTCATTTGAATAATAATCGGGGAATTATGGCGAGATTTTAGGGAATTCTGATAACCAACGCAACGTTTGTGATATTGTAATAAAGAAATGAAAAATGGCGTACTCATGCGACAGGGGTATAATTGTTTGTGGTTGTTGGCTACGTTGCTGGGGTGACTTTATACTTTTTTTTACTAGTTGAGTTTTGTATTTTTTCGGTGGTGTTGTATGTAAGTTGTTATAAAAGGAAAAGGAAATGAGAATTATTTATTTTTCGCGTGTACAGTTTGTAGGCACATGGTAAAGTGGAATTAAATTTGGTTATACGCAACATTTTTCATTTTAAGATTAATTTGATGTAGTAATTTATATTCCTGGTACCTAACCATGCTATTTACGATAAATTGCCTTCATATTTAATTAAAGCAGTTGATTTTTAAAAATGAGATAGTCTATTGTATGAAATTTAAGATAAAAATCTGTTTGACTAGCACAATGCCATGCCTTTCGCCAGTTCCATTTTATGTTACGTAAATATCGTATATTTTTGTAAAGTGATTTGTTTATAATTCAATTAAAAATCATTTTGTTTTAGGTGTTAATAATTACTGGAAAGTTCAAACAGCATTTATTCTTACTATACCAACGTTTCAATACACCTTATTCTGGTGGCTATTGAATATTAAATAGAAAACAATTATTGTTTATAAAACACTTGGCACTTGCTTAGTAACCAATATTGTTTAATACACAAGTATTGATTTCATAAACAAATGGTATTCTGGTGACCATTTCTGACGTAGGCAAAAATGGAGTCATTTAAAAAAATCGTGGTTTTCTTATAAAATCGTGAAATCCGTCTCATTTAATAAATATAGTAATATAAAATAACATGAAATATGCGACTTTTCATTCATAAATTTGCTAATAAACTTTCGCGGCTGTAAAATTCGTGACGTCACGGCTTGTTACACAAAGGCATTCCTCTCTCACACACACAACGGTCCACGTGGTATCCGTTTGCTGTTGTAAACAAACTACCCTAAAATTGTGACAGGTGACAGCAAAGTTAAGAGTAAAGGTTTGTAAATAAAACATTTATTAAAATAAATACCAAAAATATGTTTTAGTTAACAATATGTTACTGTCACAAAATCAAACTGACAAGTGATAACCCAAACAATCATAGTTCCAAATACAACCGGTAGAGAGCACCTGCCGCATCCGCCAAGCCGTGACGTATAGCCGTGACATCAGCGTCCAAATATTTGAAATTAAAGACAATTTTTAAAAAATCATATGTCTAATTCTAAAGAATTTTAAAGTGTAAAACATACACCTACATATTTAATGTGACCTATTCTGTCAAGAAAAAAAATGAATTAGAAAATAATAACCCCATTGTAAAATTTTCAATATTGTTTACGTGATCTCAGATTCAAATAGTGGCAATATCAAGGTGTTCACTAGCCGTAGTTTGATTGTAGGACTAAGGTCATGTCTGAAGTGAAAAAGGTGACGTAATATGAGCCTAGCAGCACAGAGCTTTTGGTTCATATGATTACTAAAATTTAAATTTCTGTCAAAATTGAGACCCAAAATTTTAATGGTAGATGTACTCTTAATTGTCTCACCATCCAAAATAATATCAGGTATATTACCGTAATTACCCACTACAAGAAGAGACGATTTACTTGCGTTAATTTTGAGGCCGTTATTTTTTATCCATAGTTTATCAAGTTCACTATTTACTATTGCACATTGTTCATTTATGTATTTAGGCTGTGGATTTATGAAAGCTAATACTTGGTATCGTTAGCGTACGTATGTACTGTACAAAAATTAAGTACAGATGGTATATGTGCAACATATATAAGGAAAACCAAAGGTCCTAGAATCAGTGACTAAAAACGAAATGAGAACGAAAACGAAATAACGAAATAAACCGAAATTTTTATAAGAACGAAAACAGAAACGAAAACGCAATATATATTTTTCGTTCATGATTGAAAACCAAATAATTCATATCGGTTACCGGTTTTAACCGTTATTTTATTTAATTTTATTTACAGCAAATATTATTGAATTTTCAGATATCTGAGTTGCAAACAAGCAGACTTTCAAAGTAACTCTCCCGTATCTAATCCTGTTACGTATTAGGTTAAACGGTATACTCGCAGATTCCTCTATTAAACACTGACTGCGATAATTTCATTTGCACATACTAGCGGTATTCGTTATGTTAAGTACTTATATAAGATAACTAACATAAAGGAAGATTTGCTTGAAAACGTACTATTAATTAGGTGAAATAAAATGTAATTAATGATTTATTCTTTATTGTAAAAAAATCAGGCCATAGCATAAGCTTTTCTTCTTATTTTTATATATGTATTATCTTTCCTTTATATTTGTTTTATTTTCATGTTTAATTAAAAACATCTGATGTGGCCATCACAATACCTTCCGTCAACCCTGTGTATTATGTACAAATTCCATAGATAAATTTTCTTGCGAAAGATTCCAAATTTTTGGTATTATGTGATTCTCTTTCTCGGCAACTGAATTCCATACTCCTGATAACAAACAAACCACATGAAATAAGAAAATTATGAAATTTTGAATGAAAAATTATAACACTTGTCAGTTATGGACATAATTAATTGCTGTCATTTTGACACAGGTCCCCATATCTGCTTGCCAAAGTCAGCAAAATCATGTTACTGCACGCGGCCCCATACATAAATATTCTTGCAAAAGATCCTATATTTCCAGTAAAGTTATTTCATAAACAAACTATGCAAATTGCACTAGACACTGACATCTTCTTCTTTAGTTTTTCCCATTCGTTAGGGGGTCGCTATTTTTTATTTTCTTCTTCCACTCATTTTTGTTTTCCGTGTCGTCCTCATTCAGTTCCTTTTCTCTCAAGTCTTCTGCAATACAGTCTTTTCATCTTATATTTGGTCTTCCTATGTTTCTTCCACCTTCTATTAATATGTTCATCTCTCCTCATAACACCAATGTAATAGTCTCTCTTATATCTAGAAACTTCTAACACTAGAGTTACTTCCCTTTTTCTTTCATTGATTTTCATTTTATTGATACTGACATCTGTCAATTTGAATTACCTGAATATATTAGCAGTTTCCATGGTTAAGTTAGCATAGCTGGCTGAATTATGATATTTATATCAAATTTATTATCTTTATTCTTCTGTAACTCTATATCTGTTGAATAACAAATATAAAATGCAATCAAATCGTATAGATAATAATATATTCTTTAAGTTATAATAACATTTAACTGAGTTTTCCAAGAAAAACTGTTAAAATCTTCAAATGAGGGTACTTCCGGTTGACCAATTATAACCAAAATCTAAACAAGTCTGCATATGGTTGTAAGGAAGAGGAATACGCAAGAATTGTAATTTTTGGAACTCTAGTATTGGAGATATCGTGCCCGAAAACGCGGTCCCACACACATACACACACACACATACACACACACGCACACACGAACACACACACACACACATACAGACATCATCTTAAAAATAGTAAAATCGTATTGTAAAGACCCTTAAACGTGCTTATTCAATGAAAACTCACCACCGAATTTTTTGACCAAAGACAATACCTTTCTTACCTGGAGGTGACGGAAGGTAAAAAACATTATATTTCTATTACTCATTAATAGTTATAACCGGTATTAACCGGTATTTAACTATTGTGAACGAAAACGAAAAGATTTAGATGGGAATATTAAGAACGGAAACGAAATTTTTCGGTTTCGTTCGGATAAGAACTGAACGAAATATTTTTCGTCTTCAGTCTCTGCCTAGAATGGACCCTTGTGGAACACCGCACAAAATATTAAATTTCTATAGCACCCTGTATGTTCAGTGATGAAAGTTGGTACACCGGCTATATGCTAATTGAAAAATGTCATTTGAATGCCGGTTGCTATTTAGATTGTATATGACCGTGGCCGGCGCGCCGGCTCCCGTCGATTACTTTTTGGGAACCGACACCGGTTGCAGAAGCACTTCCTTAATATGTATCTGTTGTAATTTAATTTAAAAATTAAAAACTATAATACATGTCGTAAACTATTAATTTCCTTATAATAGCAGCACTGAAAACCACAATTAAATAAGATACAGCAGTCCCTTGGCAGCTGTTTTTGTTGTACCCTATGATTACTACCCAGTTCCGCTATTCCCATAGTGTGCAGATCCTGTTACGGCCGTCCAGGTGTAGTTGGTAAACAAGGGCCACTGCTACTATAGTAGCTATGCATGTAAGTGTAACACGTGTGTCAGGTGTGTGTTGCCACGTGGTGTGAGCACCAGGTGTCGTACTGTCGCTGCGACATGCTGCAGCAGCTCAGTTTCCTTCCTGCGCAGGTCGCTGCACGGGGCAGTCGCATAAGGGTTGCCATCCCCCCTCCAGATAGTATAAAAGCGAGCGCTCGAGCGCACCACCGCTTAAAAGCCACTGAGGGGTTGGTTTAGTTTAGGTTTGTTACGTTTCGTTCTCCCTCTTGCTCTGTCACTGTAACTGTCACTGTCGCTTTGACTAACTAACTAACTAACTATACTCATACTGTATGCTTTCCTCGTCGTCGTGTGTGTGGTGATGTTTGCCGTGGTGGAGTGTTAGGCCCGCGGATGCTCGGCCACGATGCCGCGCTGCCTCATGGCCAAGAAGTGGAAGGCGTACCCGTGGCCCGAGCGGGACGCGGACGCGACGCCGACCGTCGGCAGCAGCGTCAGCGTCGAAGATGACGAGGAGATCGACGTGGTGGGTGACTCGCCGGGCGTGCCGGTGCCGGTGCCGGCTCCGCACTGCTGGGGGCCGTCCAGCCCGACGGCGGGGGCGACTGCTCCTAGTCCGCCGCCACATTCGCCGAGTGGGACTACCATCCTCTACAACGGTCAGTAGCCCCAAAATCATTTACTATTTTACTATATCAAACTCGATAACAAACTAGACTTTTTGTAAGTTGAACAGAGCTATGTGATTCAATTTGGAATATATTTTACACATAAAATAACATAAAAAATATTTTAAAAGGTTTTTACTTTTTTTGAAATATACAGATTAAGTAAACTTATTTTTTTAACTACTAGCTACTATAGTTAGCAAAACGTCGACTTTTAGATTTTTTAAATAAACGTTTGAATGGTTTCCTGTGAATTTTATTTACCTATTTAATTCAACAGGGGGTTATTTCCTGCTACAATATATAAGTTAGCAGACTGGCTAAAATTTATTTATCGTGACTTAAGTGATAGAAATCGTAGTAATACCTTATTTAAAGAACTCTACTTTTTATTTAAAATGAAGAAATTTTAACATTACGATGTAGCTTTAAATACCATTTTAATATAACATTAACACAAGTTGACATTAATTTTATAGTATTTAGCACCATTAGTAATATGTATTGTTTTTTTTTTTAACAATCATAATACTTTTAAGTAAGTATTTTATTAAAATTGCCAGTCCGCAGATAAATTATTTTAGTTTTCCTTTTATTTCTGATAAAATAATGTATATCTTCGTTTAACAATAAAACAATATAGTAGTTATTTAAGTATTAATGTCAGTAATACCGGTTACACCAACTTAACTTAAATATTAAATGTAAATTGACAATATTGCATCGAAATGAAATGTCAAATGAATTATAATATATTGCTGTCACAGTTTCGATTTGCATTTTTTTGATTAAACCTAGCTTAAAATTGAAGCCTTATTGGTGCAACTGGTCATACGAGCCCAACCCCAAATGTATTCGTAGCTTATGAAAAAAATATATTAACAACAAGAAGAAATAAAGTTTTAGATTACAATAGTTTAGACTATATTTGGGCATTTTTTTATATTATGTATTAATAAAGTGTTCTGGATTTAAATATATTATCTAAATTTATTATTTTAACAATAATCTACGGGCAAATATATGACAACAGACACGTGCTATTTTTTTTAGTTCCATCAGTAAATAATGAAATATTTATGTTAGTATTATTTATAAAATTGAAGGTAAAAGAAACTGACAATATATTCAATTAATTACTATATTAAATTTTATTTTGTTAGTAAAATTATTTGCAAAGTGTTATTTATTTATTAAAGTACCACCTACAATTATATTAAAAACAAGAATAAATAAACTTCAGCGGATGCTATGATTATTACTTCAATTCAACAAATTTTGATATGGTATATTAAAAGAGTGTATAGAACATGAATACATTGCTTATAATAATAAAATTTCTTAGGTTTATTGTTATTATTATTATTAATACATAAAATAAAAGATGCCGAAATATAGTCTTAACTATTGTAACAAAAAAAAAAAAAAATTCTGAAAATATGATTTGAAAATTATATTAACATATTAAAAATGTTTATTTGTCATTTTGAAAGTAAGCTTTGATCGGTGTTTTTATTAACTTACTGCCTCGGTCGCCTGATCGGTAAATGATTCACATCACTTACGGATCAGTAATTTGTTAATAAAACTTACTGCCTTGCAAACCCTATTGGTAAACATAAAAAATCGATCGTGCAAAAAAATACTGGTTTCTAAAACAATTTATAAAACAAAAAGTGAAACATTAAAGTCCTAGAACTTCAAAATGATATTTTAAAGTTCTAGGACTTTAAAATTTAACCTTCATACTGAGTCCTTTATTTATGCGGCATTATATTCGCCTCAGTAGTTTCAAAATATCTCGAGGAATGTATTTTTCTTCAATTATAGCGAATAAGAGTGTTCATGAAATCAGAAAAATTCATTATCAATCTGTTAATTTGCCAAAAATTTGCTAGGATTTTTGAAGAATTGCGACTTAGCCTACTTATACAAAATTCATACTCCTACAAACTGTTGCATATTTCTTTTAATAATTTAATAAATAGAAACACGTATGACATAAAATTGTGTATGCAGCTCAGACGAAAAGTGTCTTTTAGGTATGAGCAAGTTGTTTACGGCCTAGGCTGGTAGCCGAGGCTGTAATTATTTGTGAGAACCTTCACTTTTCGTCCTAGACACATAAAATTCTGTTAATTTAAGTTGCCCTTTTTTATTATATATTATTTAAGTTAAAAACAGGGAAAGTAATTCCTTTAATTATCCGATTATATCGCATCATTTCTAGGGCTTTAAACAGTCGGATTACTTGTTGACTCACTGAAGTAACAAGTTCAATAATACCTCTCAACATTCATAATATTTTAAAAGTTGTTATGTATTCGTATATTTTCTGAAGAATTGCTTCATACTGGCAAAGGATTGCATACTTTAAAGAAAATATTTTGCAGAAAAAAAGTTTTCCCAATACAAACTTCATTAGGCACGATAAACAATCGACAAAACAGTATATCTTTCAACATAAACTGACTAAATGGTGATTACAAAATACTATCGTAAATAAATAATAAGTATCTAAAGTTTTTTTAATTTCTATGGTTATATTAACTCTTTTATAGTGTAATGGTTAAAATAAAACAAATTGAGAATTTTGTTTGCTGAAGCGCCACAAAAGAACGAAAGAAAATAAATATTAATCATCCCCCGCTTGTTGATATGGAAAAAAATGATAAATAACGAGCAACATGTATAAATGAGACAAAAAAGGATAATAAATTCCCGTTAAAAGCAAGCAATCTTAATAGCAGGATTAAAGGATTATCCATATACAACGACAAATTGTTAGCTAACGTCGCATCTCCTGTACTCGCTCTACTTTAGCCTGCAGTCTGCACATTTATATTCTACTAATTTAACTTTACTGAAAAGTTTTAATTAATCTACCAGGAAACTCTATTACCGACCAAATCACAATATTTATTTAAACGTCACTACAAGATGAAGATGCGTTTTTGCATAAAAACTTCTGGTAAACGAATACTATATATTATGTTACGAATTAAAATTATTTTAGTTCTACAGGTTAACTAGTCTGATAGTCGACCGGAAAAATATTAAATTGTAATTTATTTGAACGTATCTACTTGATTAGTTGCTCGGTTTAAAATATTGTAGTACTGGTTACATTGTGTAACCACCCCCTAAGACAGGTTATTGTAAACTAATGCAATCACTTTGTAACCCGCCTTAAGGGATGAGTTAACCAACAATATTTAATGTGAGTGCTTGCCAGCCGGGAGGTACAAATAAGTATTGTTCTAAATAATAAGAATAATAATAATAAAGTATTAAAATGATACAACCTTTTTACCTCTCGCTAAGAGAGGTATTGGATTCATGCTAAAAATCGCATATCCAGATTTTATTGAATAAGCACGATTTAAGGTCCATAGAATCCGATTTTTACAATGATGTCTGTGTGTGTGTGTGTGAGGTTGTTGGAGACACGATTTCTCAAATTCTATAAGACTAAAAACCTGTTTGACTACAGATTCCTCAATCTAACAGTAATGGGAAGAGTTGAATAGATTCTGGTAACAATTGGACAACCGGAAGTGGTAGTTTCTAAAAAAAATAATCTAAATATTATTTTTTGAAAATTTATTACTACAAATATTAAAGATAATTAAATTCTCAATCTGACACATTTAAATTTTTTATTATATCTCGTATAGGCTTGGAGATATAGTACCTATATAATAATATAGAATAAACTGTTGTAATAAATCTCGTTGCCAAAAAAACAGTTGCGATATTAAAATTTTTGTAATTGACAAATAAATGCAAAATGTCAGTGTCAGTTCTGGGAGGTATGTGTACATTTAATATATATTATTGTATTATTAATTAAATATTTATTTAAATTGCAGGTATGTCAATATTACATATATCCTTAAGAAATACCACTAATACCGTCAATGAATTTGAAGTATTTTGAATATATCAGAATAGTAGGATAAATTTCTTATAGAACGAAAGAAGAGAAACAATTTCAATTATTTGTGTGTACAAGAAATGTTAAATTCGTTACTTATAGGGCGCGAGCAGCCATGTGACTTTGTTGGCCTTGGCAAGCAGATATGAGGATCCGTGTCAGAATGACGGCTAGTAGTTATTTACATATATATCACAATTGTCATATGTCATAATTTTTCATTCAAAATTTCATAATATTCTGTTTATTTGTCATCCATTAGTATGGAATATACTTGTCGAGGAAAATAATCCACATGGATTTGGAAAATCATAATGTTTCGAATGAAAACTTATGATACTTGACACCTATGTATATTACCAGCTATCATTCTGACACGGGCCCCCACATCTGCTTGCCATGACCAACAAAGTCACATAACTGCTCGCGCCCTATGCAAGATAAAATGAAAATGGCGAGAGGTATTGTGCTGGCCACAACAGATTTCGTTTCGGCAGTATTAACTACTGCCTTCTTCAGGGATTGAACAACAAATATATAAATAAATAATAACAAAAACATAAGCAACAGGTAACCAAGGTGACAATTACAACATATTTAATATAGGAAGCCATGCACAACTAAGATCTTTAGACCGTCACAATGATTGACATTATTATTCTTGGCTTTGAAAATCTCAATGGCTTCTCTAATTAACTTGTTGTTTAGGTGTGTTGGTCTCGCCAGTATTTTTGTTTCTTCGAATTTTATACGGTGGAATTCTTCCAGGGCATGCTCCGCATGAAATTCAGAGAAATTGGAAGAAGAAATGAAAGAAATTAAGAATATTTTTATGAAGAATGGTTTTTCTAAATCATCTATCGAAAAATGCCTGAAACCGAAAAGACCTATTAACAATGCTAATGAAAGAGACGTATTGTTTGCTTCAATTTCTTATGTCAACAATGTCACGGACAAGATTGGTATAATACTTCGTAAGAAGAATACGCAATTATGCAAACAATGGATAAAACATGAAAATGATAGACATTACATTTGTTTCTATTGATTACTATTTTTAAAAATGTAACTAAAACTTAGAAACCTGGAGAGATTGTTATTATCGAAATCTGTAAATAAAAGCATATTAGAACACCTATTTACATGAAGTAATACGTTTTACTAAATATATAATGGAAATCTCAATTCCAAACCAAATCACAATATTTGTCCAAAACGTCTGAAAAAACTGAAAAGAAAGCGAAATATTCCCCGGAGCAATTTTTGCAGAAATTGAAGACGATTTGTATTCCTGGCATTTCAATTTTGACGTCTAAGAATCGTTAGAACAACAAAACTCAGCGAAACACTTGTACAACTCCAACAGTTGTGCCATTATTACGTTTGCCTGAGCGTAGCGTACGCGTACTTCACTCAGACGTCGACTATTTCAAACTTTCAAGCAGAAATACTTCCCCACCCTTACGGGTATATTTGCTTAGGAAAATAATTACGAAACCCTTGTTACAATTTATTGCTTTGTCAGATAAAATAAAAACTTTACATAATTCTACAAGATTTTATCATATTCTTAATTCTTCTAACAAGTTTTTTCTACTTTTAACGACGTGACTCATTTTTGCAATTATGGGGAGCTATAATCTTAAATATACTGCAGAAAATGTACTGCGGTTATATATTTAGCAAAGGAAAGGTCGAAGGTTCAAATTGCTATAACGAATACTATTAAATAAATTTGATGAGATCGTGAAATTGCTTGGCGCATTCAAAATATCCTAAAATATCTACAGAATATTTTAACTTCATTCACTTTTTTAGTGTGAAATAATAGGAAAGAACATGCATACATACATACATAAAATCACGCGTGTCCCACGTTGTGGGTTCGCACAAACCCGATAACAATAAGAATAACATCAACATTATACAACAAATCCTTACTCTTAAACATATTAAAGTGACCGATTTTCGGTAGCGAAATACCGCATCCGGATCACAATAATAGTTAGGACACAATCATCCTTCGCCACACATTCCTATCTAAGCCTCGGCCACACTCATAATCGCATTCATACATGCTCTTCTTCTCGTCAAAGAAAGAAAGAATATGAAGATTATTAGAAAAAATATACAATGACGATTTCATTTCAAATTCTTCTTTCCAAATATTAACTCTTTTTTTTCCAACACTCTTAAAATTTGTTTTTACTTTCCGTCACCTCTAGGTAAGGTAGGTATTGTCTTTGGTCAAAAAATTCGATGGTGAGTTTCCATTGAATAAGCACGGTTTAGCGTCTTTACAATACGATTTTACTATTTTTACGATGATGTCTGTATGTGTGCGTGTGTGTGTTCGTGTGTGTGTGACCGCGGTTTCAGTCGCGATATCTCCAATACAAGAATTCCAAAAATTCAAATTCTTGCGTATTCCTCTTCCTTACAACCATATGCAGACTTGTTTAGATTTTGGTTATAATTGGTCAACCGGAAGTATCCTCATTTGAAGATTTTAATAGTTTTTCTTGAAAAACTCAGTTAAATATTACTATAACTTAAAGAATATATTATTCTCTATACGATTTGATTGCATTTTATATTTCATATTCAACAGATATATAGTTAAAGAATTATAAAAATAAATTTTATAAATCAGCCAGCTATGCTAACTTAACCATGGAAACTGCTAATATATTCAGGTAATTAAAATTGACAAATGTCAGTATCAATAAAAAGTAAATGAATGAAAGAATAAGGGTAATAACTCTAATGTTTCTAGAAAGATATAAGAGATACGATTACATTGGTTTGAACATGTCATGAGGATGTTTATATTGGAAGAAAAATTAATAGTTTAGTAATAGAAGGTGGAAGAAACATAGGAAGACCAAATATAAGATGGAAGGACTGTATTTCGGAAGACTTGAGAGAAAAGGAACTCACGCAAAACAAAAATGAGTGGAAGAAGAAAATAAAAATAGCGACCCCTAACAAATGCGAAAAACTAAAGAAGAAGATGTCAGTGTCAAGTGCAATTTGCATATTTGTTTATGAAATAATTTCACTGGAAATATATAATCTTTTGCAAGAAAATTTATGTATAGGGCGCGTGCAGTGACGTGACTTTGCTGATTTTGGCAAGCAGATATGGGGTCTGTCAAAATGACAGCAATTAATTATGTCCATAACTGACAAGTATCATAATTTCATGATTTTCTTATTTCATGTGGTTTGTTTGTTATCAGGAGTATGGAATTCAGTTGCCGAAAAAGGGAATCATAAAATACTAAAAATTTAGAATCTTTTGCAAGAAAATTTATGTATGGAATTTGTATATAATACACAGGATTGACGGAAGGTATTGTGCTGGCCACATCAGATTTTTTACTACCGTTTTTCAATATTCATATGAGTTAGGAAATACTATTTTACACACGTTGTTGCATACAATATTTTTCCTACAACCGAAATGTTACTGCCATTTCTCAAAATACTGACTGTGAGTGTACAGACATCTTCAAATATTGTTATCTTTCTCATAATACTGTACAAAATATAACTTAACACTTTCGCTGCGTACGACGCACACGTTGCGTCCTGTATGTTGTTGAACCATTGCGCACGCCGCAACAGTTGCGTCCAGTACTTGTATTGTATTGTTTCAACCGGCATCATTTCGTCAGTTTTGTAAAGAGAACACTGTGCGTTGGTCAGCATTGTCAGACGACTACAGAAAAGTGATTTGTGGGGTTAGTTTACAGGTCTATTTACAACTCAAAAGGGCTAAAATAATAGCTATCGCATAAATAAAAGATAAAACATCAAGCAAATAAAGATGAATTGTCTAACAATATGTTGATTTCAGAATTCAAGAGGCTGGACGTATAGGTGCGTCGTTAGCACTGCCGAACAAAAGATGTCTACAATGCTGCCGACGCACCGTAGGCGTTAAAAAAAATCTGATGTGGCCAGCACAATACCTTCCGTCAATCCTGTGTATTATGTACAAATTCCATACATAAATTTTCTTGCAAAAGATTATAAATTTTTGGTATTATGTGATTCCCTTTCTCGGCAACTGAATTCCATACTCCGGATAACAAACAAACCACATGAAATAAGAATATTATGAAATTTTGATTGAAAAATTATAACACTTGTCAGTTATGGACATAATTAATTGCTGTCATTTTGACACGGGTCAAAGTCATGTTACTGCACGCGCCCCATACATAAATTTTCTTGCAAAAGATCCTATATTTCCAGTAAAGTTATTTCATTATCAAACTATGCAAATTGCACTTGACACTGACATCTTCTTCTTCTTCTTTAGTTTTTCCCATTCGTTAGGGGGTCGCTATTTTTTATTTTCTTCTTCCACTCATTTTTGTTGCGTGTCGTCCTCATTCAGTTCCTTTTCTCTCAAGTCTTCTACAATACAGTCTTTTCATCTTATATTTGGTCTTCCTATGTTTCTTCCACCTTCTATTAATATATTCATCTCTCCTCATGACATGTTCAAACCAATATGTAATCGTCTCTTATATCTAGAAACTTCTAACACTAGAGTTACTTCCCTTATTCTTTCATTGATTTCATTTTATTGATACTGACATCTGTCAATTTGAATTACCTGAATATATTAGCAGTTTCCATGGTTAAGTTAGCATAGCTGGCTGAATTATGAAATTTATATAAAATTTATTATCGTTATGTTTCTTTAACTCTATATCTCTTGAATATCAAATATAAAATGCAATCAAATCGTATAGACAATAATATATTCTTTAAGTTATAATATCATTCAAATAAGGGTACTTCCGGTTGACCAATTATAACCAAAATCTAAACAGGTCTGCATATGGTTGTAAGGAAGAGGAATACGCAAGAATTGTAATTTTTGGAACTCTAGTATTGGAGATATCGTGCCCGAAAACGCGGTCCCACACACACACACATACACACACACACATACACACACACGCACACAGAACACACACACACACACATACAGACATCATCGTAAAAATAGTAAAATCGTATTGTAAAGACCCTAAAACGTGCTTATTCAATGAAAACTCACCACCGATTTTTTTGACCAAAGACAATACCTTCCTTACCTAGAGGTGACGGAAAGTAAAAATACTGAAAAATAAGAGTAAAGACTTCTACATACACATAATATTAACAAATTGAGAAAAAAACTAAAATTGCACCAAAACTCATTACCGTATTACGGCTGCGACGCGTGAATTTATACGCAGCGAACGTGTTAAACATTCGAAAGAATCTTAGAGGTGGATTAGTCTTCTAGAATTGTATAAATTGTACATTTAAGATTAATATATTAAAAATTAGGTTCTGTATACACTGCAACATAATAGATATTTTAATACTTCTACTGGGAAAACTATAGGTGTTTATTTTAAATTTAAATATATTTCCATACGTGACCAATATCTGCATATCCGCTTTGGAATATTTGTTTGTGAGATTGCGTGAATTTTATGAAAATGAGGCGTTTTGTATTCTGAATTTACGCTTCAGATTTCAGCTATTACATGTGTCATAGACAATATAACGCTGGAAATAGGTTGTCATTCATATGTCATTTTGTGAATTACCATGTTAAATACGAATTGTTCCAATAACAATTTAAAGGATTTACTCGTAGGTTCGATCACCCTAATCCATCATAACTTTACAAAGATTTCACAATATTAATAATAGTATGAAACATTTACAGTTATTCCAAAACATGACAATAAAATGATTGATATGTTCATGCTAATATTTTAGTGGAATTTATAGGTTATATTTACGATATTTATAATCTGGAATATTATACATGAATTCCAATTACTATTATCATTTTTGTGGATCTGCGAAATAAGGGATGATGGAAAAATGAGGACAAATGGCTAATATCATTATTATTTATTTTAGAACTGTACTGTGTTCCACTTTACCAATTCAGTATTGTAGAGAATAGGGCATAGTTTTGAACTCTTTGATTGGCTGAAATTGAAGCCCAGTTTAGGCAATGTAATTTCAGAGTACTGTCAGTGTACATGGCATGTGACATCTCGTGTCATTTTTATGCGCAATGTTAAGTATCATCTTTATCTGATTTTGAAAACAGATAGACAGACAGTACTTTATATTTCATACCTACTGACTATAATATACAAAGTTTCGATGACATTATGGTACCTTTTTACCTCTCGCTAAGAGAGGTATTGGATTCATGCTAAAAATCGCATATCCGCATTTTATTGAATAAGCACGTTTTAATGTCCCTAGAATACAATTTTAACATTTTTATGATGATGCCTGTGTGTGTGTTATGATGGAGGTGCAATTTCTCAAACTCTATATAACTAAAGACTTGTTTAACTACAGATTCCTCAATCTAACATTAATGACAAGAGTTGAACAGTTTTTGGTAACAAATGGACAACCGAAATTGGTAGTTTGTTAAAAAAAAAATGTTCTAAACATTATTTTTTTAAATTTATGTTAATACAATAATAAAGATCTTTAAATTCTCAATTTGATATTTTTAATTTTTTTATTATATCTTCTATAGATTTAGAGATACGAGTATATAATAACCTATTGTAATAAATCTCACTGCCACCAGTTGACATATTTAAATGTTTATAATTGTCAGTGTCAAGAATCAACAGTTTTATTAACATTACAGAAAGCTTTTTTTTGGGAAGTAAGTACATTTAAAATTTCTTATTGTTTTATTAATTAAATATTTAAAATTATAGGTATATAATACATATATTCTTAAAAAATACCGCTAATACCGTCAGTGAATATAAAGAATTTTAAATAGAAGAAGAGCAAGAGAAAATTCCTCATACATGTGAATTATTTGTATGTATAATTTGAAATATTTAACTATTAATACAATAAGAAATAATATAATGTATGTACTTCCCAGAAAAAATCCTCAGTAATGTCTCTGGATTTTTGACACTGACATTTGTCTGTCAGTTACAAACATTTTAATTTTTCAATTGGTTTCCATGACATTATTTGTGCTTTGAGATTTATTACAACAGATTATTAAATAAATAAATATATCATCACGGCATATTACCCATTGCTGGGTGTATCAATCTGCTTTGTACACAGATATCGGTAATAATGAAATATTTGTACCGTGTGGGCGCTTACTAGGTGTCACCTCACGGGCACTCCATGCTGGCGTGGAGAGTGCAACACAGGGGTCAATTTTGTGCCATCAAAATATTATTATATACCTTATATTTCTATATATATATATATATATATATATATATATATATATATATATATATATATATATATATATATATATATAAAGAGAAAATCCTCATAGAACGAAAGAATAGATACAATTTGAATTATTTGTATTCTTTAATTATGACCCGGGTTAATAAATGGACATGTTATAATAAAGCCTTGTGGAACCCCCCTCAATTTAATTAGCAACATCTAGTGCTTAGAAAGTTTAACTTTATTCATCAATTTCTCAAATTCTATATTTTGTCACTTTTACTACTTTTCCATTTTATCAAATATTCCCTCACGTTCACATTCTACTATAGTCTTATAGTTGTTATTACGACCACTCCAAGGTTATGTTTATTATATCTTAGAAGTTTCAATTTTTCTAATACATTATGGTATTCCAGCAATATCAATCCAATATTTCCATACCTCCTCCTCTCTGCCGACAATAAATCGGAATCCTTGCTATCCACATCCTCATCATACTGAATTAATCCCTCTGACGCGGTGACGCGTCTGTCACTGGCGATATGAGTCGCGCTGAGATTCACCCTCAGCAGAGACCGACACGAGCACACAATTTATGAAAGTGATTCTTTATGTCACCCCGCTCGTCGTCCATGTAACCAAGTCAAAACTTTCCTCCCTCATGTGATTTGAGTGATAGTGTTTTGCAACTAGTTTCCACGCGCACTCTGATTCTGATTTTTTGCGGAGATAAGATAGGGGGAGGGGTATTTTTGCGGGATGAATAGATTTTTTATGATAAAGTTTGTTAAAGTTGTGGTTTTTAAAGCTGTTTGATATATCATTAAAAGTTTTTCAGTCTGAGATTTTAAGGAATTGATGACATTATTTGTCGAGTGAAATCGGGTGAAATCGTGTGATTTCCGAAGTATTTATACAAATCCAAACTGACAATTAACAGTATTATACTATTATAACCTATATTGTGTCAATTTTGTCATTTATCAAAATTCGAAGTATAAAAAATACACTCGTGGCAAAAAAAACGGACACTTAAGAAAAAGTTTTTTTCTTCAAGCGTATTATAATATTCATATTATGCTACTATACACACACTATGGAAGATATTCATTATCTTACAAGTACAACAATGTTTTTCATTATTGTATGTACTAGTAAAAAAATGTTAGCTTCTTAGTTCACCGCTGCCGGCAGCAGTTGTCACAGGAACACAGACTATACTGAATATTGTTATTCGACAGTTATATCGTTTGTGTTTTGTAATGTACACAGCCAACTTTGGCTGAACAGTTAAATTTGATTTATTAACGTTATTATAACTTAAAGAATATATTATTCTTTATACAATTTGATTACATTTTATACTTCATATTCAATAGATACAGAGAGAATTTTAAAGTAATTACATTTTATAATTCAGCGAACTATGCTAAACATGAAAACTACTAATATAATATTCATATAATTCAAATTGATAGATGTCAGTATCAATAAAAATAAATTAATGTGGCGGAGATGAGGATGTTGAAGTAGATGCTGGGGAAAACACGGAAAGATACGGTAAGAAAATAACTCTAGTATTACAAGGTTCTAGAAAGATACAAGAAAGATGATTACATTGGTTTGAACATGTCATGAGGAGAAATGAAGAATTATATTGGTACATGAATGAATAGTTTAGTAACAGGATGTTGAGGAAATAGAGGAAGACCAAAGATAAAATGGAAGGACTGTATTGCGGAAGACTTGAGAGAAAAGGAACTGAATGATAACGACACGCAAAAATAGCGACCTCTAACGAATGGGAAAAGCTAAAGAAGAAGAGGATGTCACTGTCAAGTGCAATTTAAATAGTTTGTTTATGAAATAATTTTACTGGAAATTTAGAATCTTTTGCAAGAAAAATTATGTATGGAATTTATACATTATACACAGGATTGACGGAAGGTATTGTGCTGGCCACAACAGATTTTTTATTTTCTAATCTTACTTTACAAACCAGTTGTTTATATCATAAACTCATAATTCATTTGTTGTAAGTCATTAAAAAAAACCTTGTTTGTTTTTTTTTTGTCGCGAGTATAGTTATTTATCAATAATAAACCAATTAAATAAATACGATATAAGGATAATGATAAGAATAAATGACAGATATTTCTTCGTTCTATTAAAATAAAATCTACAGCGTTTTTTTTTCTGTACATGCTTCCACACAGTTTCCAGTGATTATTTATTTCCCAATATTCAAAATTAAATTTGATAAAGTACTATTTAAATATTGTTACAATATTCGAAGTATTTGCTTTTCAGTATTATTTGCAAACTGATATTTGCAAAAAATAAAATACGTTTTTATTTAAAATTCGTGCAGAATGTTCATCCATTTTATTTTTACATGAAAACATTTTTTATTCGACAAAAACTCGTATATTTCGCATTATTGAACTAATTTTAGCCACGTTTGAAACGCAAAAACTGTGCGAAATTCAAGAGGCAATGAGTTCACAACAAACGTAACACAACATTTACAAAAGTCCTTAAAGCAGAACCGAATTCAGTTCATTGTATCCACATTTAATTCATTCCATTCAATCCGATTGGCCAAAAAAATTCAAAACTCGTCGGATAGAATTTCACAATTCCCGCACTACATGATGCGAGTACGGATCCCCTTGATTTTTAATGCAATTTTCAAACGAGTCTGGAACAAAACAAAAATGGAGGATAGAATGGTTGCGTTGTTTAGGAAGCGTGAATTACACCACACAATATATTTTGGGGAAAGTTTTCGTGTATTTTGGTTTGTTAAATAAATATGTTATTTTTATATTAACATTAAATTATACATATATACAAACATTTTTATCTCTCGCTAAGAGAGGTATTAGATTCATAGTTAAAATAGCATATCCAGATTTTAATTATTAAGCACGTTTTAAGGTCCCTACAATCGGATTTTAATATTTTTACGATTATGTGTGTGTGTGTGTGTGTGTGTGTGTGTGTGTGTGTGTGTGTGTGTGTGTGTGTGTGTGTGTGGATGTAAGTGTGTATGGGGATGTTGGAAGGATGATTTCTCAAAAACTATAATACTTAATATCTGTTTAACTACGTATTTCTCAATCGGACATTACTGGGAAGAGCTGAAAAGGTTTTGGTAATAATTGGACAACCGGAAGTTCTTGCTAGTATTAAAGAAGTGTAAATTATCTATCTGATACATATAAATATTTTATTATATCTTTTATATATTTAGAGATAAAGAAATATAAGGTATATAATAATATTTTAATGGCACAAAATTGACCCCTGTGGTGCATTCTCCACGCCAGCATTGAGTGCCCGTGAGGTGACGCCTGGTAAGCGCCCACACAAATATTTCGTCATTACCGATATCTGTGTACGAAGCAGATTGGCACACCCACAATGGGTAATATGCCGAGATGATATATTTATTTATTTATTTAATCATGGAAACCAATTGAAAAATTAAAATGTTTGTAACTGACAGACAAATGTCAGTGTCAAAAATCCAGAGACATTACTGAAGATTTTTTCTGGGAAGTACATACGTTATATTATTGCTTATTGTATTAATAGTTAAATATTTAAAATTATACATACAAATAATTCAAATTGTATCTATTCTTTCGCTCTATGAGAAAATTTCTCCTACTCTTCTAATATATTCAAAAAATATATATATATTCACTGACGGAGAAAAAGCTTTCTGTAATGTTAATAAAACTGTTGATTCTTGACACTGACATTTTGTATTTATCTGTCAATTATAAATATTTAAATATCTCAACTGGTTTCCATGGAGTTGTTTGGGCATCGAGATTTATTACAAGAGATTATTATATATAATTATGATATATCTCTAAATCTATAAAAGATGTAATAAATTTTGAAATGTATCAGATTGAGAATTTAAAGATCTTTATTATTGTATTGACATAAATTTTCAAAAAATAATACTCAGACGATTTTTTTTAAGAAACTGAGCCATGACTATGTAGTAAAATCATTTTGTTGTTATTAAGTGTTCCTTATTCTTATTTTCTGTATTATTATGACAAAAAAATTATGTCAAGCCACAGTCATGGCTCACTATTCTCTTTTCGACTAGGTGTATAAAAAAGTGCCCGCCATTTTACTTTTTAATAATGTAACATATGGATTATTTTACATGATTGTAAAGCAAATTTGATGTAATTTTCAAATTTGTAAAAAAATGTAGTATGTTCCATTTGAAATTTTAAAGTTGATATTAATTACTAATAAACCGGAAGTTGTATCATGAATATATATCCGTCATCAAGTAGCTTACATGTTGCTGTATAAATCATGTTATATGAAAGAAATTACTAACTTAATAAATAAGCGAGATATTTACTGGGTCCATTAAAATATAACATTTGTATCTAAATAGCTCAACAATAGTAACTTATTTTTTCTAATAACATTTATTGAAATTGTTGAAGATCTTCTCGAAAATAACTTGGCTTGTATGCGATAATTCCATAATGCTTTTCCCATCCCCCCGCTGCCACCAAATTCTCCGTCACTGGTCTGCCCAATACCCACCCTCACCCCAGTCAAGCCAATCTGCATATCATTGATAGGGAAAATATAATTTCGCGTGCGCTCCCTTCTCTGCCTCGTCCATACGTCACGTGAACACTCCATACACGGCATACTTGGATCATAAATCTCCAGGCATTCTGGCCGCCGATCGCCGCGCACTTGATTTATGCACAATAGTTTATGATTTCAATTGGCCCGAGCGACATACACGCCTGTATTTATGGCCTCCAGCTATGGGATAATTGCTTTATAAACAACCAAGCCATACCAACCGCCATTTTTGCCTTTTGTTTTTCATTTGTATGGAAATTGTTTTAAAAATCAAGGGAATAACAAAACGAAACGATATTGAGAAAGTACAATTGCGTGAACCATCGATTAAATACGAGTAGAACTTTATTACCTAATATACATATACAGTAAAAAAATTAAAAGATGTCCGATCAAGGCATCTGTATCACGAACAAATTAACAAATAGGCATACATTTATCTCTTTTTTTCCAAAGGCTATAAGAGTATGCGATAAGGATGGATATGACACGCTTGTCTTTCAAAAATTCATATTGTTTCGACTAAGTTATCCACTTTAAAACGATGCTCGTTGTTGATAATACTTTCGCTGTAACGTAAGTTTATTTATTAATTCAGATACATTACCTTGATTGGTAGCCGTACGAATAACGTTATTTTGTGTCAGAGTCACTGACACTGACATTGTGTCATTTTATTTTTAACATATTTGGTTTTACATTTGCTTATAAACTTACTAGGTGACTTATTTTTGAATTTTGAATGCTTTTCCTGTAATATATATTTTTATAATAATAAAATAACAGTAGTATCTTACGTACTCATAAATTATTCGAACTTGAAGGCATCAATTTTAGGGTAAGAAATGGGCCGTATTAAAAAAAAATCATACTCAATGTTTGTATAAATTGTTATTTGAACACAGAGTTAAAAGTACATAATTAGGAAACATCTTATAATATTTTAATCTCTTTTCACTATACAAATTGACGTTAGAAGATATACACTTAAAACGAATTATTATTTTAATACAGATTTAAAACTACATCTTGAATGCAAATTTCGGGTACGGCCCAGGACAGAAAACTCTACCTGGCTCCGAGTAGCATTACCGCAAAGTCCATAAAACTTTATAACGACCAATTGGCAGAATCTATAATGAGTTCCAAATATTTATTCCTCCAACTATAACAGTAGTATCTTACGTACCCTCATACAATCTAAGCAAACGACGTTACTCATTTTGTCATAATGGGCGGAGCAAAAATCTGAATTCATACAATTCGTAGACGACCCCTAACAAATGAGAAAAGCTAAAGAAGAAGAAGATGTCAGTGTCAAGTGCAATTTTGCATGGTTTATGAAATAATATAGAATCTTTTGCAAGAAATTTTCGTATGGAATTTGTACATAATAAACACGATAGACGGAGGATAATGTGCTGGTCACATAAGGCTGATGAAATGTGGAGTGTCTCTACATAATTTATATAACAATGTTTATTTCGTTTTTAATTATATATATGCAAAATTTATATGCCACATGTAATTTCTAAAAAGCTATAGACTTAGACGGCATTTTTTTTCTTGGCAGTACCAACTATTCCCATAGTAATTCTTCCAGTAACAAATGTGCACCAATTATCGACATATAACTAATTTACAAGGTTGTCAGTAAGACCATTAAGCATCTTATGGATTTTTAATATTTATTTACCAACACAATCAATTTTAAAATCAATAACCTGTAATTTGGAATCAACTGCAATTATTTACGACATAAGAAGGCAAATAAAATAGAGAACAAACGTAGAGAATAAAAATTAATACCACATTATCGGCATTTCAATTTACGGCAAACGTAAGTCGCGTGTGTAAAGCGACAGGTAGTGAGCCTTGGAAAAAAACTGAAAACAGTGAAACAGTGAAAATCAACTGTCAACCGAGAAGGATAATAATAATACATGAAGCTTCCTGTAATTTCTGATATATTTTATCAAAAGGGAAATATATTTATCAGACACGTTATTTACTATTTATGGCTTTGAAAATTGGTTGCTTATTTGTTTTTATTTTCGTTTTTTTGTCGGCTGGATTATGAATATTTATTTACATATTAGACTCGTTTCCTTTATTTTGTGAGCAAACATTTTGTTCTTGTGACAGAAGCACGAATGTTGAGCTTGAAATTAATATACAAATTCCAAGGAAAAATAATGTATTATACTCTTGTGTGTTTAATGAATATTTTACAAAGCAAGAAGAAGACGTTTATCAAGCAGATTATCTTGCTTTGGGTTACATTTCACAAATTATTCTGTTATTAAATAATTACGGTCTCGTGGGCGCGTGCATGAGTGTCTGGTCGCGAATTTGGGGAACTGGGTTCGATCCCGACCGACGGCAAATATTTAGAATTTTAAATGGCACAAAATTGACTCCTGTGGCGTACTCTCCACGCTAGCAATTAGTGCCCGTGAGGTGACGCCTGGTAAACGCCAGCATGGTACAAATATGTCATCAGCATTATCGAAATCTGTGTACAAAGCAGATCGGCAGACCCAGCAATGGGTAATATTCCATGATAATATATTTATTTTATTATTATTTAATATTACTTTCATTTCCATACCCAATTATTGTATTTCGTTTATCATACACGGCATGATCACGCGAGAGTGAAATAGCATTTATCTCTGATGAAGATGTTGGGGAAGACACGGAAAGATAGGATAAGGAATGAAAGAATACGGGAAATGGCTCGAGTGATAGAAGTTTCTAGAATGATACATTGGTGTTATATTTTAATGGACCAAGCAAATATCTCGCTTATTTATTAAGTTAGTAATTTCTTTAATATAACATGATTTATACAGCAACATGTAAGCTACTTGATGACGGATGTACATTCATGATACCACTTCCGGTTTATTAGTAATTAATATTTGCTTTGATATTTCAAATGGAACATACTATATTTTTTACAAATTTGAAAAGTACATAAAATTTACTTTACAATCATGTAAAATAATCCATATGTTACATGATTAAAAAGTAAAATGGCGTGCACTTTCTGGTTGCCTATATTCCTACATATTTACTTATGCTGGTACTACATTAAGTTCCTTTCCATATAATTATTGTTCTATTTACAATTACAACCATGGAGTTGCGCTTAAAGCGTAGGCTCCGGGATTAAAATTATAGATAGTTTTATAAATTTATCCATAAATATATAGAAACAAATGCAAACCTGCAGAAAATTTAATAATCTTTAATATTTATATAACATAAATCTCGAAAAAAATATCTTTAGCTTACAGTAAAGTGCCATTTCCAGTTATCTGATATCTTTCCATATAAGAGTAAGGAACGAATACAAGGTTTTAAAATTTTCTGAACGATAGTATTATAGTTAGAGCGTAAAGAGGAGCCACACACACACACACATACACACATACATACACACACACACACACACACACAAATACATACATACATCATCGTGAAAATGTTAAAATTGGATTGTAGGGACCTTAAAATGTGGTCATTTACCAAAATCTCAATATGCGATATTTAGCACGATCCCTATACCTCCCTTACCAAGGGTAGCGGGAGGTAAAAATGAAAATAATTACAAATTTATTTGAAAAAACAAGCAAAACATTAACTTGTTTTTGTTTCCTGTCTAAACTTCTTTACAAAACAAAGACTATAATTTCAATAGTTAGTTATTGATTGATTCCCGTACAATTAATTAACCCTACATGAACTAATTACTTATTTATTGTGTAAAAAACAAACTTTTTCTTTACTACCCGTGTCCATTAATATTAATTACAACAAAATAAATGAAAGCCACACTCATACTGTTGCCTCCAGCAGCGCCAACGTTGATGTGGGGAAAGAAATTGATTAGCATTTAAATATTTGATTAGCGCGATCAACGCTACCTCGGGCACGTCTGGTTTCAACACTAATTCGAGGAATTTTCGAATCGAAACAGCTGAATGTTTGATGGGAGGGTCGGGCCTCGTGCAACCAGCACTGTGTCACTGTTGCATGAGTGGGAATCGATCCCTGATGCATTATTACCTACGGTAAATGAGAACCGCTGTCAATCAACCACCGAACAGAAGGTATTTTTGTTTTTTGAGGTTAATTAGTTAGTAGGGAAAGCAGGAAAGCAAGAAAAATAGATGTAGAAGTAGTTCTAATAAATACACTAATAAAAATTGGTTTTACATTCTATATTGTGTAATCTTTCTTCGATCAAGTGACCATGAATAGTCATCTTTCGTCAACCAAAGTATAACAAATGTCTGTCTATCATGTTAGAATGATTTATTTTATTAGATATTATTTCTAATTTCTGTTCCAGTTAACAATTATTTGTTACTTTCAATTAATATTTGTTCACTTGAACAGAAATTACAAATAATAAAAATAAATTAGCCCATAAAACTGGATGTAACTTATTTTAGTAAATGTACGTAATAAATTCAACAATTTATTTAATACACTGATATTATATCCACCATTTGGAATAACAACAAAACATTATTTCAAAACTGTTTGAATCGTTAAATCAACCCTATTATCTGTTCAAATATATCTCCAACCCAATCTCATTTGAAAAACCCGCTCACATTCGTCAAACAACCCTCAAACAGCTCAGCCATCATGTAAATATGAAACGACATTCAATAAATGAGTTTGTCATTGTAAAATTATATAAACAAATTTGACAATGCGATGTCGTCGTGCATAACATTTATAAACATTAGTAGCACTATGGCTCGCGCAATTATTTTGCATTATGACTGCATTGTAATTAACTAAAATTCACTACTAATTATCGCAAGTGTAATAAATTTTAATTGAACCATAAATTGCAATATCTGCTTCTGCATGAATTATTGTCAAAATTCAATTTGATATGAGTTTTTGGATATTAATTGAATATTGATTTTCTTAATGACAGATATAAATAAGGGAATGACATTAACGTCTGTATTTTTTTAGAAGAAGAAGTGCATTAAAAAACTTACTGCTTAGGTTTTTGGGATGAATATTTGAAGACTTCTGTAATACTATCTGCAAAAAAAAAAAAATTAATAAATGTTTCGTTTGAACATTTTTTTTTTTAATTTAAATTTATTTATTATATTGTTAATAAAAAGAGTTCTATCACTGTATGAAGTAGAAACATATAAAATAGATACCCCATTAAGGACAATGTATGTATATGTATACAAAATCATGTAATTTTATTTTCAACCAGTAATGATAACTTTACATTTATACATTTTCTTTATTTTAATAATAGTAGTAAATGCACTTCCTATTAAATATAATCATATATCCATTAAATATCAAATAATAAATCATAATTCCATTAGTTTTTAAATCTATTTCAAATCATTAATAATTTAGCTATTTTATGTTTGCAAGATACGAGCATTAGACTCTGCTAGTAATTTTAAAATTACTTCCAATATTTTTCATAAGTATATAATAATATATTAAAGAACGAGTTTCATAAGACATGTTTTCGTCGGACGAATTTTAAAATTTAGACTTAATATTTTAAAAAATATATATTTATTCAAAAAAATACAATAGCTCTAACTTCATTACAAGTTTGCAGAATACTAACTAATGATTAATACAGATTCACCTTTTTATACGCTTATTTTCTAAACATAATTCATAAAATAGTGAATAATACAACTTATGTTGGTACAGCTGCTTATCATCTATGAGTACCTAGTCTTACATCTATATTTATATGATTCATTTCCATTTATACTAATATGGAAGGATTCATAATTCATGCGTTAAAATTTAGAAGACTCAGGCCCCGGTTTTTAAATGACAAGTACAAAATAAAGTATTCTTAATATTGTTTTTCACCTTCCGTCACCTCTAGATAAGGTGGTCAAAAAAATCGGTGGTAAGTTTTCAATGAATTAGCACGTTTCCGGCCCCTACAATAAAATTTTACTATTTTTGCGATGATATCTGTATGTGTGTGTGTGTGTGTGTGTGCGTGTGGGTGTGCGTATGTGTGCGTATGTGTGACTATAATTTCAGCCGCGATATCTTTGATACTAGAATTCCAAAAATTACAATTTTTAAGTATTCCTCTTCCTTACATCCATATGCAGACTTGATTAGATTATGGATCAACCGGAAATAACCTTATTATATATTTAACAGTTTTTCTTGAAAAACGCTGTTAAATATTATTTGACATTTACTGTTATAAATCTTAAAGAAGATTCTTGTGTATACGAATTGATTGCATTTTATATTTCACATGCATTGGATATAGAGTTAAAGGATTATAAAGAAATTAAATTTTATATATCAGCCAGCTTTGAACATGTCATGAGGAGAAATGAAGAATATTTTGGAAGAATTAATAGCTTAGTAATAGAAGGTAGACGAAACTGAGGAAGACAAGGATAAGGTGGAATACATAAATTTTCTTATAAAAGAATCTTTATTTCGAGTAAAATTATTTCACAATGAAACTATGTAAATTGCACTTGACACTGACATCTTCTTCTTCTTTAGCTTTTTCCATTCGTAAGGGGTCACTGTTCTAGATTCTCTTCTTCCACTCATTTCTGTTTTGCGATCTTCCGTTTTTTCCTCCTCTGTTTCTTGTACCTTCATTCTTCTTCGAATATATTCTCCATCTCTCCTCATGTCATATTCAAACCTACATAATCATCTCTCTTATATCTTTCTAGAAACTTCGGTCACTCGAGCCATTTCCCTTGTCTTCTCATTCCTTATCCTGTCTTTCCGCGTCTTCCCCAAGATCTATCTCAACATCCTCGTCTCTACCACATTCAATTTATTTTCATTGACACTGACATCAATTAGAATTTTCTTAATGTTGTAGCTGTTTTCATAGTTATAGTATAGCTGGCTGATTTATGGAAGCTAATCTCTTTTTAATTGTATAACTCTTTATCCATTGAATATGAAGTATAAAATACAGTCAATTCGTATAGATAATAGAATAAAAAAGAGCTTTTTTAAAAAAAAAACTGTTAAAATCTTCAAATGAAAGTACTTCCGATTGTTCAGTTAATACCAAAATCTAATCAGCTATGGATGTAAAGAACAGGAATACGGAAGAATTATAATTTGTAGAATTGTACTGTTAGAGTTATTGTCTATTAAATAATCATCACACACATGACACATACAGACATAATCGTAAAAATGGTATAATCGTATCCTAGGAACCCTAAAAAATGGTTATTCACCAAAAACTTATCGAATTTTTACACCAAAGATAATAGGTACTATCCTTACATAAAGGCGACGGAATGTAAAAGTGTACTTTTTTAACAGACGTAAAAAAGGTATATTTAATTAAAAAGTACGATATCAAAAGAATTAATGTTGTTATTAAAATATTAGTAAGTTTTACGAGTAAAATCTCATTTGTGCGTTGATTACATTACGCTCCTCCGTCCTTCAAGTTTAAAACCGTAACAAATCAAACGCTGGCTCATTATTCACATTCCGAGCTGTGTGCTGGGGGCAAATGAAAGCGATTTAAATGATAATTGAATGTAATTAAAGCCTTACGTGCTAGGTGCCGGTACAGTGCAACAAGCACTGTTGCTATTGCTGTTGCTGTTGTAGCGTGTTCATAAACAAGTTTAACTGGAGACGCTTAAACGATTATGTTTGTTCTGTGCCAGTGCAGGGGTAATGGCACATGCGCAAGTGTTGCTGAAAGGGAGCTTTATTGTTATTTTCTACACTCTTAAACATTACAAATATATTAAGTTAGAAAACGGAATTTACTATCAACAATCATTATTACTTGCTAGTAATTTGAGTATACAGGTGTAGCAGAAATAAGTACATTAAATTTAACCAGTGATAAAACTCGTCGAGAGCAACCCCCCCCCCATGAATTAACGAGTCGTTTCGGTATTTTCATAATAATATGATCTAGTCTAGATGAATTGGAAACATTTCGGAAAATTATAAGAGGACAAAATTTCTTCACAGAATAATTTTAAAATTTAACATTTAAATATAAGGAATAGATATAAGTAGAATTTTTGGTGTAGAATGTAGGTATACAAGAAATGTTAAATACAATATGGCGCGAGCAGTCATGTGACTTTGTTGGCATTGACAAGCAGATATGGCGTGGCCCGTGTCTGAATGATAGCTAGTAATTATATACATAGATGTCAAATATCATAATTTCTCATTCTAAATTTAGTGATTTCCCAATTCCATGTGGTTTATTTTCCTCGACAAGTAATTTTCACACTCCTGGTTACAAATTAACCACATGAATTTAGAAAATCTTGAAATTTTGAATGAAAAAATTTGACATTTGACATCTATATACATAATTACTAATTGTCATTCTGACACGGGCCTCATATCTGCTTGTCAAGGCCAACAGTGTCACATGACTGCTCGCGTCTTATACTTATGTAACAAAAAACGAAAGTGGCGAGAGGTATCTTTATATCTACTTAACAATAATCGTTATCTTTGTGTCCGTATTCTGTAACTCATTTTAAAAAATAATAACCTTGGGATCAAGTTAAGAAATTTTTTTTCTAAAATCAAATTATAATTTTGAATGAAATATCTAATCTACGAATAACGGTAGTAGTAGCTCTAGCATAGCCTTCAACAAAATAAAGAAAGGATCCGACAGCTGACAGGTTGACAGCAGACTCTCACCAGAACTAATCTAACCTAGCAGTTTTGTGAGTTATATTGAATTATTTTAGATATTTCATTTAAAATTATAGTTTGATTTTAGGAAATAAAGTTCTTAACTTCATCCCAAGGTTATTATTTTTTAAAATGTGTTACAGAATACGGATACGAAGATAACGATTATCGTTAAGTAGAAATAACGATTTTTATAATAACGATAAAATCATAACGATCGTTTACAGAATAAGCCCATTAAACGAGTTTCGCTATTACCGTGAGAATATAATTCCTTAGTCACGTGACATGTTTTCCGCCAATCAACATTCAGAATCTCCCTAGCTACATGCCTATCACAGCGATGATAAAAAACAAGGAAATAAACACCGTATTTATAGTCGTTACTACGGGATTTGTTTTCTTTATTTATGACATTGACAGTTAATTTTGTTTATAAAAATAAATAATAACAATAATTCAAACTCCGAAATATTAAATAAAATTCGTAAGTACCATGTTTTAATACAATATGAATATGTATATCAAAAGTTAGGTTAGGTTAGATTGCAAAAATTCATTATATTCTCTCATTAAATATAAGCTCTCATATATATAAGCAGCACATTTCAACTCGTCCTTCGGACTCGTGAAATCTGCAGCTCGGTTTCACTCGAGAATATCATCGATGATAATCATATCACTTGTTATATTACTTATGACGATATAACGATTCGTTATGTCATAACGATGCTTACGTTACGTGATTGTACAAAATATATGCAGTATTTTAATATTACTTTTATGATAAATAGTTCAATAAACACAATACCATAAATACAGGTTTTTAAAAAAATAACAGCTAAACTCTCTATTATATCCGAAAAAAAATAAAATAATCCGTCCCAACGCAATCCCAAGTAATTTAATCCCAGAAAAATCCGTAAACTCATTCAGCCTCGAACCCTTACTTAAAATTTCCCGCGAAATTCGTCCCAAACAAACGCACACCGCAGTCATAGGCTTCTAGATTATCACCGTGCATTGTTTATATTGTGTATACCTTGCGTAATTAAACGGTGGGGGATTTCATTATAAGCTCTGGTGAGAATTACAGCAGAGCAAAAGCAGCAGCAGATAGAGAAAGCTACGGTGGCTCTCAAGTATCGTGATTCACACCCGTAGTAATTGGACGCTAAAGTAGATAGAACTGGGAAATGTTCAAAGGATTGGGATTGTAATGAACTCGAGGTGTAATTTACAAAGCAAGATAAGCAATTCATTATTTGTATTATTGGCCGCGGACGCAAACGCAGATGAAATTGTCAAGCCAAAGAGATACTTACAGATAAAAGAGATGTGTCTGATTTTATTAATTATACTTGTTTTTATTATTACGAATATGTAGAAGAGAATATAATTCCTTAGTCACGTGACATGTTTTCAGCCAATCAACATTCAGAATCTCCCTGGCTACGCGTTTATCACAGCGATGATAAAAAACAAGGAAATTATCACCGTATTTATAGTCGTTACTAAGGGATTTGTTTTCTTTATTTATGACATTGACAGTTAATTTTGAGTATAAAAATAAATAATAACAATAATTCAAACTCCGAAATATTAAATAAAACTCGTAAGTACCATGTTTTAATTCAATATGAATATATATCAAAAGTTAGGTTAGGTTAGATTGCAAAAATTCATTATATTCTCTCATTAAATATAAGCTCGTGATATGATTAATAATCGAAGATATTGCTCGGTTTCACTCGAGAATATCATCGATGATAATCATATCACTTGTTATATTACGTATGATTATAAAAAACAAAGAAATTATCAACGTATTTATAGTCGTTACTAAGGGATTTGTTATCTTTATTCACGACATTGACAGTTAATTTGAGTATAAACTAAGTAATAACAATAATTCAAACTACCAAATATTAAATAAAATTCACAAGTACACAAGTTCCATGTTTTAATACAATATGTATATCAAAAGTTAGGTTAGCAGCACATACAAACTCGTTATATTCTCTTATTAAATATAAGCTCGTGATATGATTAATAATCGCGGGTTGTTTAAGCTAATAAAAAAAAATATATTTTCCCAATTTTCGCCGTTATAATTCTTTTATATTGTAACGTTTATTTACTTGGGTGAAGTGTAAAAATCAGAGAAATATTAATAATTAAAATAAAAATTTATTAAACGATAAATGAATGATAAATAAATTATTAAGAGATAATAAAAAATCTGATGTGGCCAGCACATTACCTTCCGTCTATCCTGTGTATTATGTACAAATTCCATACATAATTTTTTTACAAAAGATCCTATATTTCCAGTAAAATTATTTCATAAACAAACTATGCAAATTGCACTTGACACTAATCTTTTGTTTTGCGTGTCATCCTCATTCAGTTCCTGTCTCTCAAGTTTTCCGCAATACAGTCCTTCCATTGAACTTCCTCTGTTTCTTCTACCTTCTACTAGTAAGCTATTCATTCTTCTTCCAATATTGTCTTCATTTCTCCCATGACATGTTCAAACGAATATAATCGTCTCTCGTATCTTTCTCGAAATATATCATTTGAACCATTTCCCTTATCCTTTAATTCCTTACCCTATATCTTTGTGTCTTCCCCAGCATCTATCTTAATCATTACACTTATCTGAATATATTAGCAGTTTCCATGGTTAGCATAGCTGGCTGATTTGTAAAATTTAATATCTTTATAATTGTTTAACTCTATATCTGTTGTATATAAAATATATAAAATGCAATCAAATCGTATAGAGAATAATATATTCTTTAAAGTTTATAATCATTAAATGTCAATAAATGAATGTTAAAAGTTGCAAATGAGCGTATTTCCGGTGGACCAATTATAACCAAGATCTAATCATGTCTGCATATGGACCTAAACTTGAGAAATACGAAAAAAATATAATTTATGGAATTGTGGTATTAAAGTTATGAGATCCGAAACGATCGTCACATACACACACACACAGAATAAATCGTAAAAATAGTAAATTCGTATTCTAGGAACCCCCCAATAGCACATTCATGTGAAACTTACTATCAAATTTTTTGACTAAAGAATATACTTTTCTTACCTAAAGGTGACGGTTACTAATGTTTCAAAGGTTTAATTTCTAATGGATCTGCCATCTCAAAAAGAACAAGAAACAAGAAAAGGTTAAGAAACGCTGATCTAGATTATTCTCGAACCTACGCAAACAACTTCACGTCATCACCTTTGAGAAGTTTACCACTACGTTATAGAAATAATAAGCAAGTCTAATCATGTTACAAGGTCACGCAGCGCACGCTAGAATATCATACAGAAATATAAAACCCTATATATTTTAAATTACGTTCTTTCCACATTGTTACTGTATTGTTCTATACACGACAGGGGTGTTAGATACACAGTTCAGAGTGTTTGTTTAGCATTACGTAATGAAACAAATGCTGTCGTATCGAAGCAACCGGTAGATGTTTGGTTAGGTTCGCCTGTTGCCTTGTGACTCAACCCGCAACGGAGATAGAGAAAAATGGAATGGGCAACTGAAACCGACGCGGACGCCACGAGATTGTGGAAGTCATTTGGAGTTTTGTTGGTTTTGAATTTGAGTTTAATTTGCGGGATTTCGCAAAGCTCAAAGCTATCATTCCCAGGAAACTTTTCGCCGTTTGCAGTAATTTCCAAAGCCAAAATATTTCATTTCTGATTAGTAAAATAACTGGAATATGTACAGGAAGAATAATTCAATTTTGAAATGAAAATATGGTTTGAATTCCTGGAAAAAACTTCGCGAATGTACGTATATTTTATTCATAACATTGTACACGTGGGTAGTATCATTCATTTCAAGAATTTTTTAAAATATAATTTCTATGAATTTACCTCAACAATTAATAACTTTTGAAATTATTAATCGCCGATAAACACGCGCGATAGCACAAAATTGACCCCTGTGGCGCACTCTCCGCGCCAGCAATGAGTGCCCGTGAGGTGACGCCTGGTAAGCGCCCACACGGTACAAATATTCCATCATTACCGATATCTATGTACAAAGCAGATTGGCACACCCAGCAATGGGTGATGAAATATTTTTTTATGTTATAATAACAGCATTCAAAATTCAAAAAAAAAATCAAGGTCATCTACGAATTGTATGAATTCAGATTTTTGTTCCGGCCATTTTGACAAATTCAGTAGTGTCGTTTGCTTAGTTTTTGTGAAGGTACATAATATACTACTGTTATTTTACTATTATAAAAATATATGTTACAATAACAGCATTCAAAATTCAAAAATAAAACACCTGGTAAGTTTATTAGCAAATGTAAAACCAAATATGTGAAAAATAAGATACTGACAATAACACTGACAGAAAAAAACGTTATTCGTACGGTTATGAATCAAGGTAGTGTATCTGAATTAATATATAAACTTACGTTACAGCGAAAGTATTATCAAAAACAAGCATCGTTTTAAAATAACTAACTTAGTCGAAACAATATGATTTTATTAAAGACAAGCGTGTTATATCCATCCTTATTATTAATTCGTTCATGATACAGATGACCTTGATCGGACATCTTTAAAAAAGTTACTGAACAGTAAAAAAATTTAAAGATGTCCGATCAAGGTTATCTGTATCATGAACGAATTAAAAAATTGGCATACATTTGTCTCTTTCCTTTGCAAAGGCTATAAGCGTGTACGATAAGGATGGATAGAACTCGCTTGTCTTTCAAAAATTCATGTTGCTTCGACTAAGTTAAGACATTCCACTATAAAACGATGCTCGTTATTGATAATACTTCCACTGTAACGTAAGTTTATTTATTAATTCAGATACGTTACCTTGATTCATAGCCGTACAAATAATGTTATTTTCTGTCAGTGCCACTGACACTGACATTGTGTCAGTATTTTATTTTCCACGTATTTGGTTTTACATTTTCTAATAAACTTACCAGTTGATTTTTTTTTGAATTTTGAATGCTTTTATTGTAACATATATTTTTATAATAATAAAATAACAGTAGTATCTTATGTACCCTCATGAAAACTAAGCAAACGACACTACTGAATTTGTCAGAATGGGCGGAGCAAAAATCTGAATTCATACAATTCGTACATAACCTTGACCGGACATCTTCCAAAAATTTTACAGTATACACGTAATTACACTAAAGGAAATCTTCATAATTAAAAAGATTTCTTTTAAACACATTTAAAGACAAATGGAATATTATAAGACGAGTAATGACAACGTTTTCACCGAAACCAAAAATAGAAACAAATTTTAATTACATTGTCCATCTGCAGTTGAACTAGATTCCGCTTAATCCTAATCCAAACAAACGGCAATCGTTTGTAACAATCTCCTGTTAAAACAAAGAAAGTTTATACGATCCTCGTCAGCAGTCAACATGAGCGTATAACGTATCCTATTTCTATGGCAACGACAAAGGCAACCCAATGTCAACTGCACAGTTTAAAACTCATAACCGTTTAAAGTTCTCTAGGCAGTGGCAGAGGAATAAACCAGCATTACTTATTATCGGCGTGTAAGCGTAAACTTTTTATAGACCTGACCAGCAGACTCGGATTTATGACATTTGTTTTAAAAGTACACGCGGAATGGACTATAAACCCCTGCAGTGCCAGTGGACCCAGCCGAAGAGTTGTAAATTTTTAACTTGTATGATCGGGTTGTTTTATGATATGATCACTGCTGGATCTGAACGAGAAATGGCCCAGCAACTTTATAACTTTTCGGTTAGTGAAAATAGAAAATGTTTGAGTTTTTTCCAAGAATCAAATTTATGGGGGTAGTAAATTTTGCTATTAAATGGGGTGAAACTGGTGACAGTACATATTTACACATTGCGCACTTTAAAGGCGTTAAATAAATAGGTTTCAAACTAGTAAACATATAAATAACTACTAGCCTTTTATCTTTTATAGGATCTGATAGTCTCTTAAACTTTTAGTTCATGACTTCGTTTTGACGTAAGCCTATTTGATATTTTACTTCTTTTTGTTAAGCTGCATACTAATATACCGCATGGGAATACTTATTCTAACTCGTATTCTTTCGCTAGATTGGATCAGATTCAACTGATCGTATGGATTAGATCAGATCAGGTCACGTAGACGCAGATGAATTTATTTGAAAGAACACAAGTATCTGTCAAAATCAGTCGGAAAAATGGATTTCAATTTTCTATATTTACCATTGTTTGTTCTTGTTTAAATTTCTTTAAGAACTATTAAAAAAAATATTTCAGAACTCATTACTCAGTTAAAATGATACAACCTTTTTAGTTTTAGTTCTGTTTATTGTTATAAAAACCTTAAGTGATATGATATTTCTAATCCAAGTTTTTGTTGGAGTAGATGGCACTGATCTGGATTACTTGGTCTTGGGGTGGGGATACTGATCCGAATTCGAAAGAACATGCAATTTACTGATCCATGTAACATGGATCTGATCCAACGCAGCGAAAGAATACGGCTTTTGTGTCAATAATTCAAGGTGACAAAATTTGAATCTGACAACGCTCTTTCTTTAAAAATGGAAATTCGGGGGTAGAAGCGGATCTCTAAGTTCCGAATCAATTAAGATTATTACAATTGATAGAATATAATAGAAACTAAAACTACAAATAAAGTGTCAAATGAGGAAAAAGTATGTGCATCAATTTTATGTTAACGCGTCAAATTCAATGCATCACGGTTTGTAGGACGAAGCTTGGAGGCGTGTTGCTACATCATTTAATGCAGGAGCTGTTCATTCAACAAAATGAATTATATGTATATTATGAAATATTTTTACAACTTAACCTATTTGAACATAATGATATCATTGGTTCAATTCTTTTTAATAATGCTATAACAGTGGGTTTTGTTAAACTAAATCAATTAAAAAATTCTAAATCATCATATTTGTTAATACAGTCCTCCCTGTTTCTATATATTTTTGGTCTTACAAAAATTAACACTTCGTCTTCTAATGAAGGGCTTGAACTAGTGTCACTTACCATATTTCATTTTTAATTTAAATCTGTCAACGAAATTTTAGGCTACGTTTTCAAAAAAGCCGACTTTTACACGCATAAAGAACAAAATTCGGGACTTCACAATAAAGAAGACTTTTTTGTAAAGTTCTCACTAAAAAACGATTATGGAACAGATTTTATCACAAAAAGGCTCCTTTTCGCTTTAAAGGAGACTTTTATAAGAATACTAACATGTTACGTCATCGAAAAGAGAAAAAAATCTCTATCAAATGAGCCTAATGAAAGGGTACATTGCTATTTAAAAAAAATCAATTGTTTTCGTTACTCATTTGTTTTCCGAAATAAAAACAACTGAATGCTTCCTTATTATGGGAAATAAAACGTTAAACAACTTTTATATATACTGTCGTTATTTACCAAGATATATACTATATTCCATACATAGTGGACACCTGTATATATATATATATATATATATATATATATATATATATATATATATATATATATATATATATATATATATTTATATATATTCTGAATTTTTGCCTTTTGTAACAGTTACTCCCAGATTTTCTTATTATTTTTCTCTTATTTTTAAAAAGTATTTTCGCGTCAAAAGCATTTATTTGGGTAATTTTCTCCTTCACCTGAAAAGCCGTCATAATATTTATGGAATGCGAAATATTCTTTTGAATTTCCAATTATATTCAGCAGTTATTTCCTACGACCTGAATATGGTAATTCGTATAAACAGAATGTAAATACATTTCACATTTCACCAAAAGGAATTACACGAATAAAAAGTCAGTAAAACATACAGGGTGTATAACTACGTCAAATGTACAAATTCTAATTCTTCAGAGCAATTTCTATGAATAATAGATGCTTGAACGGCATGTTTGTGTTATGTTAATGTAATGTTTACGTGCTGCGTCCATCGCTATGTTTATCGTCATGAAGTCGCAGAACGAAAATTGCATACACCGGGACGTAATTGGGTTTGTTGCAGGCCTTCAGGGACGCGCATTCCCGATGATCGTTGTGGTTTATGTATGACGGGACGTGAATTTATGACGATGAATTAATTGCAAGATGGCTCTGCACGACAGTGTTTTGTCGACTGATTATCATTGCAAATGCAAATGGAGGGAACTCTGTGAAATATTTCGGTAATTGCTGAAATTATTTAGAAGTTGGTTTAACTGGAATTAAAGTTGGCGCTGGTTATGGAATTGGAAGTGCGGCCTGTTAATTTTGTTTTCAACTCAAACTCGATATTTATTTATGAACAAGACGAGGACTTTTCGATTGTGGAAGCAATGCGAGATTTAAAAGGAAAGTTCACTATTAATTTCATTAATTAATACTTTGAAACAGTATTATTTTAATGACTGGTAATACATTTCATCTATATGCCGAAATAATTAAATAAGCGACAAAAACTTTTGAAGAATCTCAAAATAAATTATATACTTATCGTAAATAAATACTTATAACTCAATTGAAGTAGAAATGATATGTACTTGAAAAATAAATTTTCCTTAACGTTTTAAATTAAGGTACCAGCAAGAAAGAAAAGTACACGTTTTTACTGTGTTGAATTGTTACAGAAAAAAAATCTGTTGTGGCCAGCACAATACCCCTCGCAACTTCCGTTTTTGTTTACATAAGTATAGGACGCGAGCAGTCATAGCATTGTTTAGTAATTATGTACATAGATGTCAAATGTCAGAATTTTTTATTAAAAATTTCAAAATTTTCTAAATTCACGTAGTTAATTTGTTACCAGGAGTGTGGAATATACTTGTCGAGGAAAATAAACCACATGGAATTGGAAAATCACTAAATTTAGTGTGAAAAATTATGATATTTGACATCTATGTACATAATTACTAGCTGCTTGTTAAGGCCAACAAAGTCACATGACTGCTTGCGCCCTATTGTATTTAACATTTCTTGTATACCTACAATCTACACCAAATATTCTACATATATCTAATCTTTATATTTAGATTTTTTAATTTTAAATTCATTCTATGAATAAATTTGGTCCTACACTCTTGTAATTTTTCGATATGTTTCCAATTCATTGTCGGGATTGACAGTATTTTTGAAGACTATATTTAATATACATATAATTTTAAATATTTAACTATAGTAATACAAGAAGAAATAATATAATGTATGTACTTCCTAGAATGTCTCTAGATTTTTGACACTGACATTTATCTGTCAGTTACAAACATTTTAATTTTTCAGTTGGTTTCCATGGCATTATTTGGGCTGTGAGATTTATTACAATAGTTTATTATTTATCTTATATATCTTTATATCTAAATCTATAAAAGATATAATAAAATATTTATATGTATCAGATAGAGAATTTAATCTTCTTTAATACTAGCAAGAACACAAATTTTTGAAAAATAATATTTAGAAGAATTTTTTTAAGAATCTGCAACTACCGGTTATCTAATTATTACCAAAACCTTTTCAGCTCTTCCCAGTAATGTCCGATTGAGAAATTCGTAGTTAAAGAAATAATAAGTATTGTAGTTTTTGAGAAATCGTCCTTCCAACCTCCTCACATACACACATACATACACGCACACATACACCCACACATACACACACACACACACACACACACACACACAGACAGACCTTAAAACGTGCTTAATCATTAAAACTGAATATGCAATTTTTAGCATGAATCAATACCTCTCTTAGCGAGATACGGCAAAGTCCCAAAACTGACTTTAGTAGGGCCGAGCAGTGTTTCAACGTTTTCGATAAAAACACAAATATTATCGATGGTAAACCTCATTGAATTATTTATATATAAATAAATAAAGATTATGCGGTTAGTATCCCAAAATGTTATCGTTTAGAAATACCGTTTGCCGTAGTTCTGTTTAAAATTGAAGAAAATAGTAGCTAGTCAAACGTAAGTTTAATTTAACCGTGGTTAATCGGTCAACCAAAATTCATTCATTATTTTAACTGCATGTAGCATTTTACGATTGTGTTTTCATGTTAAAATAATCACAAAAACCAGCCATAAAAGAAAGCAAAACTCTGGTAATTGTTCGAAAAATATTTACAAACAGCAACAGCGCTAGTCTTGTATACATAATTGTCGGTTGCGGTCCCGTGTTTTGATATCATTAACCGTTTTAAAACATGAAATGGGTTTTTACAAGGGGATTAAATGAAAAATTATCCAACGAGATATAGTCATTTTAATTTTTGAGTTATTGCGATTATCACGACACGATGTGGTAATGTAATGCAATTGAAACTGTGTGAATTCAGCAGAGATTTATGTGTTACTTTATTGCTCAAATTTATTGTTACAGCTTGTTTACATGTTTGTATATTTACATTACAATTGCAAATTCGTTCGGTGGAATCCTGCCCTTCAAATTATATCTAACTGCATTGTACATTGTATCTAAATTATACATAAAAATCTGATGTGGCCAGCACATAACCTCTCGCCGTATATTTTACCTGGCTGTATGCATAAAGCAAAGAATATTTTTATAAATACAAATAATATATTCATATAAATCTATGACGTATAAACTTCTTTATTATTCAATAATAGCATGTCTCAACATGAAGATATTTTACCATAAATTATGTTACAATAAATTACAAAGTAGAGTTTACCATATATAAATATTAGGCTGGTAACTGCAATTTTCAATTCGAACAACGTTGTTTACTTTCTCTTCATATTCTTCTAGTAAAAACATTAATTTTGGGCGGTCTAAAATGTATATATGGATTGTGCATCTATTCTTACATATCTTCTTTTACATTTTATTTTTTCATACATGTTATATCTAAATAACACTAATTCCCTTTAATAAAGTGACGGATAGATTGCACTCCGATTATTCTTATATCAATGTGTAATTTTGTCAATATTTACAACTTACTTGAGAAGAATTTGATAGCTTTTTCGCAATTCAAAGTTACTCTAGTCTATAGTACTGGTGTACATTGTCCCATAATGTTTGAAACAAATTTAAGTCCTTCAACCTAGACTTGTCATCTCCATAATAGTCACAGATCAAGAACTAAGGGATTCTCCAAGTACATTTTTCTTTCATTACTCATTATTTCTGACACTGACATTTATCTGTCAGTTACAAATAATTTAAATTATCAACTATTTTTCATGGCATTCTTTCGGCTGTCAAATTTATTACAACAGATTATTTTATATATTATACTTCTTTTATCTCTAAATCTATGGAATATATAATAAAATATTTAAATGTATCAGATAGAGAATTTAATTTTCTTTAATATTACCACGAAAAAATTTCAAAAAATAATATTTAGAAGATTTTTTTTCAAGAATCTTCTACTTCCGGTTGTCCAATTGTTACCAAAACCTTTTCAGATCTTCCCATGAATGTCCGATTGGGAAATACATTGTTAAACAAATTTTACGTCTTATAGTTTTTGAGTAACCGTCCTTCCAACATCCCACACACACACACACATCCACACACACACACACACACACACACACACACACACACACACACAGACATCATCGTAAAAATGTTAAAATCGGATTGTAGGGACCTTAAAACGTGCTTATTCAATAAAATCTGGATATGCGATTTTTAGCATGAATCCAATACCTCTCTTAGCGAGAGGTAAAAATGACTATACAGATTGTCCCGGATAACGAGGCATACATTGGAATCTCAGAAACGAGATATGAAGTCAATTAAGTTAGACAAAAGTTGCTTCATTAGGAGGACATTTTAGTCTCTATACAAGAAAATGCATATTTTATAAATATTCATTCCTTTAAGAGGTCGTGTGGCTGTTTGCATTTTGATGGCCGGTTGTGATTCGAAAGACCCGAGTTCGACTGCAACACAAGTTTTTTATTTAAAATAAAATGAAAAATCACCCCATATCTTCAAATTCATTCCTAAAGCTATTTTAAATATCTTTCATGAATTACCTCTCGCTAAGAGAGATATTGGATTCATGCTAAAAATCACATATCCAGATTTCAATGAATAAGGACGTTTTAAGGTCCCTACAATCCGATTTTAACATTTTTACGATAATGTCTGTGTGTGTGTGTGTGTGTGTATGGATGTATGTGTGTATGTATGTAGGATGTTGGAAGGACGCTTACTCAAAAACTATAAGACTTAATATTTGTTTAACTACGTATTTCCCAATCGGACATTCGCGGGAAGATTTGAAAAGGTTTTGGTAACAATTGGACAACCGGAAGTAGCAGATTCTTGAAAAAACTATTTTTTCAAAAAAAATCTTGGAAATATTAAAGAAAATTAAATTCTCAATCTGATACATTTAAATATTTTAATATATCTCGTATAGGTTTGGAGATATAGTATATAATAATATAGAATAATCTGGTGCACAAAAATAATCTCGTTGCCTAAAAAACAGTTGAGATATTTAAATGTTTATAATTGACAGATCAAAATTCAGTGTCAAAAATCATATTTTTCTGGGAGGTACGAGTACATTTAATATATATTATTGTATTATTAATTAAATATATATATTTAAATTATAGGTGTTAATATTACATATATCTTTAAGAAATACCGCTAATACTGTCAATAAATTTGAAGAATTTTGAACATATTAGAAGAGTAGGACAAAATTCCTCATAGACCGTAAGAAGATATAATTTCAATTATTATGTGTACAAGAAATGTTAAGTTCGTTATTTATAGGGCGCGAGCAGTCATGTGACTGTGTTGGCTTTGGCACGCAGATATGAGGATCCGTGTCAGAATAACGGCTAGTAGTTATTTACATAAATGTCACAGTTGTCATAATTTTTCATTCAAAATTTAAAAATATTCTGATGTTTATTTGTCATCAATAGTATGGAATATACTTGTCGAGGAAAATAATCCACATGGATTTGAAAAATCATGATGTTTTAAATGAAAAATTATGATACCTGACACCTATATGTACATTATTATTAGATGTCATTCTAACATAGGCCTCCATATCTGCTTGCCAAGGCCAACAAAGTCACATGACTGCTCGCGCCCTATGCAACATAAAATGAAAATGGCGAGAGGTATTGTGCTGGCCACAACAGATTTTTTTTTTGTTTTCTTGTCTTAGTTGATTTTGACACAATTTTGTTTACTGTGTTGTATTTTGCATTTAAATAACAACTAGTTTGTATTTAAACTCTATTTATTAATATTTATTAATGTTACAATACATATTTTATGATATGTCAAAACTGTAGACCAAAGTCAACAACATATCAACTTTAAAAGTGATCATAAATAATAGTCGTACCTTCATTCTAAATTCAATATTTAATGATAAATAAAATAGTTACTAAAAATATATTTTCTATGATATGTAAAAATAAAACTAAAAGTGACAGCTGAGCCTAACCTAAGACATTAAATGTTGTATTTATTTTTTACAAACTAATAAACCACGTACAATATTTAAAAAATACTTACATTTCAGATCACTGCTTATGTTTTTTAAAGTCCTCCTCACTAACACTCTCACTATTAGAAATAAATAATACATATTTATAGTTTATTAATCGAAACGCAGAAACGCAACATTAACACTACAGAAATACATATAGTACTAATTTGTTTAACTACGACTGCAATGCATGAACATGTTTATACCACAACGCGCTGCTCTATTGATGCATGTATGTATACTTGTATATCTTTAAAGTTAAAATTGTGTTTCTTTGTAAAATAATAATTTTTATAAAATACCAATTTGAAAATCACTTTTGCTATTTAATAATAAAGTAATGAATTATTATTTTTATAAAAATTTCGTGCCAGGCAGTGATATTAAAAAATCTGTTGTGGCCAGCACAATACCTCTCGCCACTTACTTTTTTGGTTACATAAGTATATAACAGTCATGTTACATTGTTGGCCTTAACAAGCAGATGTGGGGGCCCGTTTCAGAATAATAATTAGTAATTATGTACATGGATATCACTTGTCAATTTTTCATTTAAAACTTCAAGATTTTCTAAATACACGTAGTTAATTTGTCACCAGGAGTGTGGAATTTACTTTTCTTGGAAAATAAACCACATGGAATTGGAAAATCACTAAATTTAGAATGATAAATTATGATACTTGACATCTATATACATAATTACTAGCTATCATTCTGTCATGGGCCCCCATATCTGCTAGTCAGGGCCAACAAAATCACATGACTGCTCGCGCCCTATTGTATTTAACATTTCTTGTATACTACACTCTACACCAAAAATTCTACTTACATATATCTATTTCTTATATTTAGGTTGATTAATTTTAAATTCATTTTTTGAAGACATTTTGTCCTCTTCTAATTTTTCGAAATGTTTCCAATTCATTGTCAGGATTGACAGTATTTTTGAAGGATATATGTTATGTATTTATTAATACATTAAGAAATAATAGAATGTATGTAATTCCCAGAAAAAGTCTTCAGTAATGTCTCCGTATTTCTGACACTGACATTTATCTGTCTGTTACATACAATTTAAATTTGCAACTATTTTCCATGGCATTCTTTCGGCTGTAAAATTTATTATAACAGATTATTTTATATATTATATTTCTTTTATCTCTAAATCTATAGAATATATAATAAAATATTTAAATGTATCAGATAAAGAATTTAATTTTCTTTAATATTACCAAGAAAAATTTTCAAAAAATATTATTTAGAAGATTTTTTTTCAAGAATCTTCTGCTTCCGGTTGTCCAATTTTTACCAAAACCTTTTCAGATCTTCCCATGAATGTCCGATTGGGAAATACGTAGTTAAACAAATTTAAAGTCATAGTTTTTGAGTAATCGTCCTTCCAACATCCTACATACATACACACACACACACACACACACACACACACATACATCCACACACACACACACACACACACACACACACACACACACACAGACATCATCGTAAAAATGTTAAAATCGGATTGTAGGGACCTTAAAACGTGCTTATTCAATAAAATCTGGACATGCGATTTTTAGCATGAATGCAATACCTCTCTTAGCGAGAGGTAAAAAGGTACACTTCAAAAACCATGCCCATAATTTTGTGAATTGTGATAAATTCTTTTGACTTTTTTACCCTTTTTTAACACCCTGAATAAAATAATATTTATGGGGTCTCGTGGCGGTCTGGTCGCGAACCCGGGTTCGATCCCGACGGACGCCTAAAATAACTTCGAATTTTAATGACATAAAATTGACCCCTGCCGGCAATGAGGTGACGTCTGGTAAGCGCCCGCACGGTACAAATATATCATTACTGATATCTGTGTACAAAGCAGATTGGCACACCCAGCAATGGATAATATTCCATGATGATATTTATTAGTTCACATACATAAATAGAAGGATTTTGTTTAAAATAGAACATTGAAATTCGACCCGGATTGCGCGGGATTGTCCCGGATTTGAGTCGTTTGGCCCCCATTGCAAAATATCACGGAAAGTGTCCCGCACTGAACCTTTTCCTAACTTTTTAACATTTCTAAGTGGAAAGTGGTTGCTGTTTCTTCTATTTTGTTAAAGAAATTCTTAACTTCTTTATCAATTGATCAAACGTATGTTCTTTTCGTTACTTTTACATTCATGAAAAATATAGACCCAAACATTTTTTTCGCGATCGTTCAGAAAATGAGCTGTTTCTGGTTACTTTTAGACCGGAAAATCTATCTTTACTGAGCTGGCTCGAAAAATTGTCAGTTGTGTATTTATTTATCTCTTATTTACCCGCAATAAAAAAAAATGGATACATTTTACCTTCCAACAACTGGTTACTTGCCATAGGACAAAAATAAAAATCTGCAATATTTGTAATAAAAAAATTGTTAGAAACATATATGAAAATACATTATGTACTTAAAACAATAACATACTTCAAATTTTACAACAATTACATTAACAAAACAACCGCAAAAAAACACCCTCATACCATCCCCTATTCAAAACCAACACTTCACTTTATAGTATCCCTATCTCCTATCTCCCACCCTGCATTCATAGTCTCTCACCCTACACAACCCCAACCCTTGGATGCTCAGTCCTGGCTAGGTGTTGCTACCTCTAGTCTCTGGACTTTGCGGGGTGACGGAGGAGACTTTTAATTAAATCGGTGCGAGCAGCTGACGCCTGAAGTTGCAACCGTGAGCACAGGGTGAGAGGGAGGGGGGTGTAGCAAGTATCTCCATAAAGAATGGAACGTGTGTGGAAGCCAGAAAGGGAGTATACAATGTAGGAGAGGAAGAACAATGGCAAATGAGGAAATAAACAATAGTGAATGAAATTAAGAGAAAATTTCGTACACATTCTTATCCGGATATACTTTTTACCAGAAGAACAACTGATTATATTTTCGTTATAATTGGTGAACCGCAAGTAGCCTCATTTGAAGATTTAACAGTTAAATTTGATTTATTGACAAAGTTATTATAACTTAAAGAATATATTATTCGCTATAGGATTTGATTGCATTTTATTCTTCATATTCAATAGATATAGAATCAAAGAATTTTAAAGAAATTGAAATTTATAAATCAGCCAGCTATGCTAAACATGGAAACTACTAATATATATAATATACTCAAATATAATTCAAAGATAAGGATGTTGAAGTAGATGTTGGGGAAGACACGGAAATATAGGTAAGGAAATAACTCTGGTGTTACAAGTTTCTAGAAAGATACAAGCGAGATGAGTAGATTGGTTTGAAAATGTGATGAAGAGAAATGAAGAATATATTGGAAAAATGATTAGCTTAGTAATAAAATGTTGAAGAAACAGAGGAAGACCAAAGATAAGATGGAAGGACTGTATTGCGGAAGACTTGAGAGAAAAGGTACTGCATGAGAACGACACGTAAAACAGAAATGAGTGGAAGAAGAAAATAATTTTACTGGAAATTTAAAATATTTTGCAAGAAAATTTATGTATGGAATTAACGGAAGGTATTGTGCTGACCGCATCAGATTTTTTTAAAAAGTAAATAGAAGATTGTTATCTAGTCGCTCTATTTTTTCACATCTCACATCCTCAAATATATTGAATAATTAAAATATGGGGAATTATTTTTTTATTAGTTCCTACGGAGTCTTTATATTTATGTCCGAAACTGTATATCTTCTAAATTTGATTGGTCACATACCCCATTAATATAAACAACAGTTATTTCTCCAGTTTGTTGAATTTATTTTGTGGACTGTACCTTTTGAGGTGGTGGGCTTGTAGGACAGCCCCGCCCGCTTGTGAAGGGCCCCCAGCCCTAAAGGGTCAGGAATTAGTGGCGGAGTTATGAGGCGGAGAGCGACAACACTAATTCTAACCGGATAATATGCGAATTTCAGTCCGCACTGACTTCCTGCCACTCATTACACATGCCAACCATGTACGGTCCACCAGGAATTAAAATGAGTGGAAGCAAGACAAATTTGTTGCGTTTACACTTTACGACGGACACGTGCTACAGATAATAAGGGTAGGTCTCGTTACGATGAATTTAGAACACAGGGACAAATTGTTAAAGTAACAAGAGGGCGCTTCCTCAATGAAAATTTCAATTACTTGCATTTTATTCAAATGAGCACTGTATGTACATCATTGTACAAATTGTTTCATTAACAGTAAGTTTATTATAAAAGAATAGGATAGTACGTGGTATTATACATACTGTAAGTTGCTCAAAAATAAAGTACCAGGGTCATTCAATAAGTAAAGAGACAAATAATGGCTATAGCTCAAAAACGGTTTATTTCAATCTTTCAAAATTAAGGCTATTTTTCAACATAATCACCCCCCACAGTTATGCACTTGTCCCATCTTTCTTGCAGCTTTCTAATTCCCTTGGCGAAGAATTCTTTCGATTTACCCCGAAGCCACTTTTGCACCGCTTCCTTAACTTCCTCATTGTTAGCAAATCTTTTTCCACGTAGGGCGTCTTTGAGTGGTCCAAACAGGTAAAAATCAGATGGGCCGAGGTCGGGACTGTAGGCAGGATGAGGTAAGACCTCCCAACCCAATTCTTGAAGCTTATCACGGGTCAGCTGGGCTGTATGAGGGCGGGCGTTATCGTGCTGAAGAATGACTCCTTTTGACAAGAGTTCACGGCGTTTGCTCCTGATAGCTGGTCTAACTTTGTGTTCTAGCATCTCAAAGTAGTATTGGCTATTGATAGTTCGCTGATCTTCAAGGAAATCGCAATAGACTGGACCCTGTGAGTCCCGGACCAGAAACTTCCACTGGACGTCCACATCGGGGTTCATCACCTACACTTGTTCGGCCACTTTTAAACCGATCAACCCACAAAAATTCGCACGGTTCATACTAAAAATAAAGACTAAAAATCTAATGACTGAGCGCTGCTCTTCTAAGGTGCAATCTTCTAGTGGACTTGCCATGGTGAATTGAAAATTTTGAGGTTATGTTGACATAAAATGATGAAACAGCTGATCAGAGCATATCCCAAGGTTGCCAACTAACACCCCTGAAAAGATTATACACATTCATTGAATAGTTTTAAAATTATAGAATTTGTCTCTTTACTTATTGAATGACCCTCGTAGAAAATTACTCATATTTGATAGTAATTTAGTACTCTTTTCGAAAAAATCTGTTGTGGCCATCACAATACCTCTCGCCCTTTCCATTGTGGTGTATATAAGTATTGTATTTAACATTTCTTGTACACACAAACAAATCTAATTACACCTAATCTTTCTATTTACGTATTTTCAATAATTTTAAATCATTCTATGAGCAAGTTTTCTCCATTTCTTCTAAATGTACGAGGTTTTTCCAATTCATGATTGGAGGTATTACTGAAGGGTTCATGTAATATACCTATAATTTTAAATATATAATTAATAATACAATAAGAAATATTAAATATCGTTCCCAGAAAAAGCCTTCCGTACTATCTCTGAATTTTTGACACTGACATTAGTGACATTTGCCTGTCAATTACAGACATTTTAATTTCTAAAGTAGTTACAATGAAGATGTTTGGGCTGTGAGCAGGCTGTGAGATTTACTACAACAGATTATTTTATAAATTATATATCTATATCTTTAAATCTATAGAATTTTGTTTTTTAATATTTGTGATAATATAAATTTTTAAAAATAGTTAATTTTTTTTATTATATGTCCTATAGGTTTAGAGATATAGTATATAATAATACAAAATAATCTGTTGTAATAAATCTCGTTGCTCAAAAAACAGTTGATATATTTAAATGTATGTAATTGACAGTTAAATGCATTATGTGATTGTCAAAAATCAGCGGTTTTACTAACTGGAAGATTTTTCTGGGAGGTACGAGTACATTTAATATATCTTATTGTATTATTAATTAAATATGTATTTAAAATTATAGGTATATTACATATATCCTTAAGAAATACTGCTAATACCGGCAATGAATTTGAAGAATTTTGAACATAGTAGAAGAGTAGGACAAAATTCCTCATAGAACGAAAAAAGAGATACAATTTCAATTATTCGTGTGGACAAGAAATGCTAAATTCGTTACTTATAGGGAGCGAGCAGTCATATGACTTTGTTGGTCTTGGCAAGCAGATATCGGCTAGTTGTTATTTACATAAATATATAATTATCATATGTCATAATTTTTCATTCAAAATATTCTGATGGATAGAAAATCATGATGTTTTGTATAAAAAATTATGATACTTGACACCTATGCACATTATTACTAGCTGTCATTTTGACACGGGCCCCCGTATCTGCTTGCCATGACCAACACAAAGTCACATGACTGCTCGCGCTCTATGTAACATGAAATGAAAATGGCGAGAGGTATTGTGCTGGCCACAACATTTTGGTTTTTTTAAAGAACTTTGCAAGAGAATACTGGCTAAACAGTGTATATTCAAATGTAAGTTAAGTTAAATCGTCTTATTTTAAATCCACGCATTTGTGGTTAAGGTATGTTCACATATTCACATTGATGTGGTTGAAATTTATAACTACGTTTATAATCATATGTATATTTCGACTACAAAAATATGGGCATGAATATGTATGAATATTAATTTTATTACCAAAGTTGTTTATACATATTAACTAGATTTTCAAATGTTAATAGAATATCATGATTATATCCGTATTTCTATACCAAATTATACTTTTATCAGTGTTCAAAACCACTATTTACATGCATGTATAAATACATAATACATAGATTAAATTAGCTCCCTCAATTCGAAATGAAAACCAGAGTGAAATTTTTAGCAGAAAATCAATAGTATGCACATCTATTTCACACTAACTTAATTTAAATCTATAATCTGGAGCTCAGAGCTCAAATGGAAAACGTAACCGCCGTAGTTAAAATAACCTAAATATCCAACTTCAACTTTTGTTCGTTCCTGACGTTTAAAGTTCTAATCCTCGCAATCCTACACTCGCACATGGAGGAATAAAAAGCTTAAGGTGCTCGGTGGAAGTTAAGCGGTGCTCCGAGCTAGGGAATTGTTAATTCCGTCACTTGTTGGTGGCGTGGCGGCCGACCGTATGTAAATATGTCGTTAATATAAAGTATGGCACTAAAAGTTGCATTTTAATTCTGTTTAAAGTGTTATGAAACTCTGTGAGTTTATTAAAGTTATATCTGGGAATTTATTAAGAAGTTTACTCAGGAATTTTAACATCGGAGGGTTCGAGGATATCAAGATTCTGGAATGAAATATATTATACATATTGCTATTAAAGTATATGATGAGGAAAATTCCTTCTACTTTACAATCATTTACATAAACTCCACAAGACAACTTTTCAAGAGTTTGGAATGATTTAATAAATATTTCGCTTCATAAACTTCAAGCCGGATTTATAAAGAAAATGACAATATCTTTATTCATTTGTATACAAGAGCGTTTTTAAGTGCTCCTTCGTATGGTGATACTCAAATTTCTTATTACTGGTGAATATAGAGTTATGTCAAAGTTTAATTTTATACAGCATGTTAAAAAATCAATAAAGAAGAGATTTAAGTTTTAATAGTTCTAATTATTAATTTATCTACGACAGAAACTGACTTTCATAGAAGTATCTTTACCTTCCGTCACCTATAGGTAAGGAAGGTATTGTCTTTGGTCAAAAAATTCGGTGGTGAGTTTTCATGGAATAAGCACGTTTTAGGGTCTTTACAATACGATTTTACTATTTTTACGATGATGTCTGTATGTGTGTGTGTATGTTCGTGTGTGCGTGTGTGTGTGTGTGTATGTGTGTGTGTGTGGACGATATCTCCAATACTAGAATTCTAAAAATTACAATTCTTGCGTATTCCTCTTCCTTACAACCATATGCAGCCTTGATTAGATTTTGGTTATAATTGGTCAACCGGAAGTACCCTCATTTGAAGATTTTAACAGTTTTTTTTGAAAAAAATCAGTTAAATGTTATTATAACTTAAAGAATATATTATTGTCTATACGATTTGATTGCATTTTATATTTGATATTCAACAGATATAGAGTTAAAGAAGAATAACGATAATAAATTTTATATAAATTTCAGCCAGCTATGCTAACTTAACCATGGAAACTGCTAATATATTCAGGTAATTCAAATTGACTGATTGCAGTATCAATAAAATGTAAATCAATAAAAGAATAAGGGAAGTAACTCTAGTGTTAGAAGTTTCTAGATATAAGAGAGACGATTACATATTGGTTTGAACATGTCATGAGGAGAGATGAATATATTAATAGAAGGTGGAAGAAACATACGAAGACCAAATATAAGATGAAAAGACTGTATTGTAGAAGACTTGAGAGAAAAGGAACTGAATGAGGACGACACGGAAAACAAAAATGAGTGGAAGAAGAAAATAAAAAATAGCGACTCCCTAACGAATGGGAAAACTAAAGAAGAAGAAGAAGATGTCAGTGTCAAGTGCAATTTGCATAGTTTGTTTATGAAATAACTTTACTGGAAATATAGGATCTTTTGCAAGAAAATTTATGTATGGGGCGCGTGCAGTAACATGACTGACCCGTGTCAAAATGACAGCAATTAATTATGTCTATAACTGACAAGTAATTTTTCAACCAAAATTTCATAATTTTCTTATTTCATGTGGTTTGTTTGTTATCAGGAGTATGGCATTCAGATGCCGAGAAAGGGAATCACAAAATACCAAAAATTTATAATCTTTTGCAAGAAAATTTATGTATGGAATTTGTACATAATACACAGGATTGACGGAAGGTATTGGGCTGGCCACATCAGATTTTTTAGTAATGGTGATATTGTACGGAAACGTGCGAATCAGTAGAATCGTAATCTAGCTGTGTGTGGGACGGCGTGGTGCGCCATATGCTGTTCTGATTCACTACTGCAAGTTAAAATCTGTGCAGAGGTTTAAAAAATTCACTCGATATTGGAATATACAGGGTGTTAATAAAAAAACTTTACACACTTTAGCAGGTGATAGTAGAGATGAAAACAAGAAAAAAATTCTAATACACTTAGGTCCAATACTCATTGGTTTTTACAAAATTTATGTATGGAATTTGTACAAAATACACAGGATTGACGGAAGGTATTGTGCTGGCCACATCAGATTTAACAACTAAGGACTCTAGGTGTTTACGATCAATTGTAAACAAAGTTGCAGCCGTCGTCGAAGAGACTCACGCACTTGATCGTAAACACCTAGAGTCCTTAGTTGTTAAATCTGATGTGGCCAGCACAATACCTTCCGTCAATCCTGTGTATTATGTACAAATTCCATACATAAATTTTCTAAAAACCAATGAGTATTGGACCTAAGTGTATTAGATTTTTTTTCTTGTTTTCATCTCTACTATCACCTGCTAAAGTGTGTAAAGTTTTTTTATTAACACCCTGTATACTAGAAGACCCGAGAATATGTTGACAAAATTTGAAGTCCTAATCATTATTATTAAGATAACTGCAAATGGTTAAACTATCGCATAAAAGCCCAAAAAGCTATACTCCATTCGAATTAAGAATAAGATTAAGATTTTTTAAATATATGAATTCTTACAAAGGAGTTATAAAATACTATGCCGCGATATTTTTTTCTCCAAATAATTTCTCGTATAAAACCCTTGCACTAGCAAGCTGCAAATCATGTCTGTGGCATATGCACCTACTGCCATGCCAACAAAGCGTTTTTACTAGACTGATTCAGCAGTGTTCTAACCTCATCACCGCACAGCCAACTTCGTTACTGCAACATACGCAAACGCGCATCGCATTGTGTTCCACGCCAAACCAATAGCAGGAGCAAGGGTAGCGGTTATGACTGCGGTGGTGGGAACACTCGCTTCATTTTCATAACTCAGCGGTCACCACAGAACCCACCTAAATCATACAAGCGGACACAAGGTTTTATAGCACGAATAAAAAGTAGTGTGGGACCAAGAAGAGGAGAATAATATTCTGGAAGAAAAGATGAATTCATGGTTACTTTATATTAACCAGTCTTTGTTCGAATTTGTTTATGTAGAAGAACATTAAAAGTGAAAAATATAAAATCTGATGTGACCGACACAATACGTCCTGCCATTTACCTATGGGGTCTCGTTGCCGCGTGCCTAGTCGCGAATCTGGGGAATCCAATTCGATCCCGATCAACGCCAAATAATTCGAATTTTAAATGGCATAAAATTAACCCTTGTGGTAAACGCCCGCACAATACAAATTTGTCATCGTCATTACCGAAATGTGTGTACAAATCAGATTAGAACACCCAACAATGGATAATATGCCGTGATGATATACAGGGTGTCCCTTAACTTGGTGCACAAACTTTAAGGGCATATAATACTGATCAAAATGAGTAAAAAAAGCTCAGTCAAAATGTGTCCGATCTTTAATAGTTTCCCAGATATAACGCAGTGAAGAATGAGTTTTTACGAGATTTACCTTTGCTATCTCGAAAACTATAAGAATTACGATTTTGATTAATTGAGACTTTTTGTTTACCTTTGAGAGGTAATCTTAGATGGCCTTTTGTTATTTTATAAAAATCAAAAGTGAAATGTTGTGGCGACCTTGGTCAATATTTAATTTTCATATAACTACGTAACTATAAGAAATTGAGAAAAATGTTTCATATAAAATTTTATTGTTTTTTATAGTCTTTTTACTGACATAGACAAAATTTTATTCGATCGCTATCTTTGTCAGTTTTTCTTAGATTTTTCGCTTTTCTCGGAAACAGTTGAAGATCATTCCTATGTTGATGAAGCTTTTTATTCATTTTGGTCAGTACTATATGCCCTTAAAGTTTTTGCTCGAAGTTAAGGGACACCCTGTATTTATTTCTTTATTTAAATACATACCTGCATATTTACTAATGTTAGAAATTATGTATATGAAGTTCCTTTCTATAAAACTATTGTTCTATTTACAATTTTCCTTTTAAAACGTTACTATTATTAATTTGAAATGATTATTTTTCTGACAGTGACATTTATCTGTCAGTTACATACATTTGAGCTGAACTATGTAACCATGTTAAAGTTTAAAGCATAAGCTCCGAGATATAATATTTATATTATTTTATAAATTTATCCGTAAAATATATAGAAAAATCTGTTGTGGCCAGCACAATACCTCTCGCCACTTCCTTTTTTTGGTTACATAAGTATAGGGCGCGAACGGTAATGTTACATTTTTGGGCTTGACAAGCAAATGTGTGGGCCCGTTTCAGAATGATAATTAGTAATTATGTACATAGATGTCAAATGTTAGAATTTTTCATTAAAAATTTCAAGATTTTCTAAATTTACGTAGTTAATTTATCACCAGGAGTTTAAAGTTTACTTGTATGCCTTAGATATTTAACATTTAATTCTGCTCCACATGGAATTGGAAAATCACTAAATTTAGAATGAGAAATTATGATATTTGACATCTATATACATAATTACTAGCTATCATTCTGACATGGGCCCCCATATCTGCTTGTCAAGGCCAACAAAATCATATGACTGCTCGCTCCCTATTGTATTTAACATTTCTTGTATACCTACACTCTACACCAAAAATTCTACTTACGCATATATCTATTCCATATATATTTAGATTGTTTAATTTTAAATTCATTTTTGATGAAGAAATTTTGTCCTCTTCTAATTTTTCGAAATGTTTCCAATTCTATTAATACATTAAGAAATAATATAATGTATGTACTTCCCAGAAAAAGTCTTCAGTAATGTCTTCGGATTTCTGACACTGACATTATCTGTCAGTTACAAACAAATTAAATTTTCAACTATTTTCCTTTCTATCTCTAAATCTATAGAATATATTGTAAAATATTTAAATGTATCAGAAAGAGAATTTATTTTTCTTTAATATTATCAAGAAAAAATTTCAAAAAATATTATTTAAAAGATTTTTTTTCAAGAATCTTCTACTTCCGGTTGTCCAATTGTTACCAAAACCTTTTCAGATCTTCCCATGAATGTCCGATTGGGAAATACGTAGTTAAAAAAATTTAAAGTCTTATAGTTTTTGAGTAACCGTCCTTCCAACATCCCACACACACACACATACACACACACATCCACACACACACACACACACAGACATCATCGTAAAAATGATAAAATCGGATTGTAGGGACCTTAAAACGTGCTTATTCAATAAAATCTGGATATGCGATTTTTAGCATGAATGCAATACCTCTCTTAGCGAGAGGTAAAAAGTATTAAAGCAAACCTGTAGAAAATGGAATAATCTTACATTTTTATAATAACAAATTGCGACAAAATTATATTTATAGGTATTTTTTGAAGAAAAACTATCTTGAGCTTCAAGTAAACTGCCATTTCCGGTTATCCGATTGCCGCTAAAATCGAATGGCTTCTTTCCATATTAGAATAAGGTAGAAATACATGGTTTCAAAACTTTCTGAATGATAGTATTGGAGTTAGAGCGTAAAGAGGATCCACACACACGCACACACACACACACACAAACACACACACACACACATACATACATACATACATACATACATACATACATACATACATACATACATACATACATACATACATACATACATACATACATACATACATACATACATACATACATACATACATACATACATACATACATACATACATACATACATACGTACATACACAGAGACATCATCGTGAAAATGTTAAAATTGGATTCTAGGGACCTTAAAACGTTGTCATTTACCAAAATCTCGATATGCGATTTTTAGCACGATCCCTATAACTCCCTTACCAAGGGTAGCGGGAGGTAAAAATCTGTAGAGGCCAGCACAATACTTCTCGCCACTTTCGTTTTTGGTTACATAAGTATAAGGCGCGAGCAGTCATGTGACATTCTTAGCCTTGACAAGCAGATATGGGGGCCCATTTCAGAATGATAATTAGTAATTATGTACGTAAATATCAAATATCAGAATTTTTCTAAATTCACGTAGTTAATTTGTCACCAGGAGTTTGGAATTTACTTGTCGAGGGAAATAAACCACATGGAATTGGAAAATCACTAAATTTAGAATGAGAAATTATGATATTTGACATCCATGTACATAATTACTGGCTATCATTCTGACACGGGCCCCCATATCTGCTTGTCAAAGCCAACGAAGTCACATGACTGTTCACGCCCTATTGTATTTAACATTTCTTGTATACCTACACTCTACACCAAATATTCTACTTTACATCTATTCCTTATATTTATTTAGATTGTTTAATTTTAAATTCATTTTGTGAAGAAATTTTGTCCAAGTCTTGTAATTTTTCGAAATGTTTCCGATCATTGTCGGGATTGACTGTATTTTTGAAGAGTATATGTAATATACCTATAATTTTAAATATATTTTTAAGAGATAATAATGAATTTATTCTTCACAATTTTGTGTCACATTATCGTAATACCTAAACCTCTGCTTCAAATGTAATGTATATTGTGAAATGATTGAACCTTCAAAAGTTTCGGCCCCAGAATCGATATTCATTTACAAACAGTTTCAGACTCGAAATTTCGTTTGTTTCTTTCCCTGAATCTAGAAACGGTTAGATTAGATTTTGAAATCAATTCAGGGGGTAGTTTTGATTTCGGAGCTGAGAAATATTATTAGAAGAAAAGTATTATCAAATTTACTTAATTATTCAAAGAAACAAAGAAATTATAAAATAAATAAATGTATAATTGAATCATGCTTATTAAAATCATAAAACAATCCGATTATTTTAACGCAATTAGTTTGAGCATTTGATGCAATTTTCCCCGTAATAAGTCTCCGTCCCAAATATTTCCTTAAGCATGAAAATTTCAATTATATTGTCAATTTTGCGAGAAGTGTAGCATAAAGTAATCAATTAAAAGATGAAGACCAAAGATAATTGGATAATTAAATGGAATTAAGTACAAAAACAAATTTAAATAATGTCAACAGAATCGAGTGGCTTGTGACGGGACGGAGTCTGTACACAACAAAGAGAAGGAAGAAGAGGTAGTGAGAGGAAATTAGAACAATTGAGGTGGGTAATTAGTTCACAGCCGCCGCTGATGGTAGATTGAGGAACAAATATGATGAACTTAATACTATGATGGTTGTCTCTTCACCTGACACTCGGAGGAAGTTATTAAATTCATTGTGTCAACTTTTCAGACAATATCAAATTAAAAGGGAAACTAAAACTGACATTAGTTTTTTTTTTATAATTCAGCTTTTTATTGGGGTCTCGTAGCGTAGCCGAGTACTCTGGTCACGTGAGAGATTCATCTCTGATTACCGATCTGTAGTTTGAATAACCGAACGGAAAAAGCGTTTAGCCGCCATTTTGACACTTATTAATTTGCGCCAGAATAAAAACGGAAAATAATAAAGAACTGTTAACATGTGTACTGTGCGCGAATTATGAATGTTTTATTGATGATACTGATTAAGAATGTGGAAATGATTATGGACAACTTAAAGCTGAAAATTATGTAGAAAAACATTTCAAACATTTATGATTGATATACGAAAACGGCAATATTCATTCATTAGAATAGACACAGTTTGTACTGCCGGTAACAAACATTTTAAATTTGTGCTTAAAACGCATGCGCCAGACAACTGCTCAAAATGCTCCATGGTTGGAGAACGAGCGAACAGATCGGGCTGTGTGCGCTTCATGAGCTAATAACCGAACGTAGAGCTGAGCAAAAAGATTGCTCAGATGTAATTATCGAACGATATCGAGCGCTCAGACCGCTCAGAGCGTAAAACCGAACGCAGCCATTAACGCTTTTAAAATTTTTTCCAGGTTTGCATTAATACTTTTTGTATATCTTACAGTTAAAGTATACATTTCAGTCAGTGCATACACTGTCTAGTTGATGTATGCTTCCACTAGCTGTTTTAGTGAAAGTATAAATTATATTATATAGTGCATACTTTATCTAGTTAATGTATTCATTGACTAGTTAGTGTATACACCTTCTTTAGTCACTGTCTACCTAAATATGAGTTCTGTGCGTTAGGTATTGTTTCTGTTTGTTTTTTTTTTATAAAATTTATACGCCTAAATTGTTGGGTGGGCAGTTTGGGTGGGCATGTTGCGTGGGCAACGCAATAATTTATACTTTCACCTAAAACAGCTAGTGGAAGCATACATCAACTAGACAGTGTATGCACTGACTGAAATGTATACTTTAACTGTAACATATATATTTTATGGATAAATTTATAAAATTATCTATAGTTTTAATCCCGGAGCCTACGTTTTAAACACATGGTTACACAGTTCAGATCTCAAATGTTTTTAACTGACAAATATATGTCACTGTCAACAAACTAATCATTTAAAATAATAATATTAACGTTTTAAAAAGAAAATAGTAAATGGACCAATAATTATGTGGAAATGAACTTAATACAGTTTCCAGCATAAATAAATATGTAAAAATATAGGTAAGATAATAAAAACATATAATATATCATCACAGCATATTACCCATTGCTTGGTGAGCCAATCTACTTTGTACACAGATGTCGGTAATAATTATGACATATTTGTACCGTGCGGGCGTTTACCAGGCGTCACTTCACGCGAATCTGTGGTACCGAGTTCGATCCCGACCGACGCCAAATATTTTAGTATTTTAAATGGCACAAAATTGACCCCTGTGGTGCACGCTAGCAATGAATATAGGTAAATATATAAATAAATAAAATAAATATATCATCACGACTGCGCAAACCTGCTTACAGGCTACAGAAGTCCATTAAATGTTCATTAAATTTATATCTGTATAATAAATTACCCAAGAAAATAAAAGAAATGAATCAAAAAACATTCGAAAATACTATAAAAAAATTCTGGTAAAACATGCATTTTACGATATTCAAGAATATCTGAATGTTGATATGAAACAAATTTTGTAATATGTTTATTCTCGATTTTAGTGTTTTTTTTTTATTGTTTTGACGTACTATAAACTTGGATACAATGTAATATAGTGAAATAAATAAATAAATAAATAAATAAATAAATAAATAAATAAATAAATAAATAAATAAATAAATAAATAAATAAATAAATAAATAAATAAATAAATAAATAAATAAATAAATAAATATTACCCATTGCTTGGTGTGCCAATCTGCTTTGTACACAGATTTTGATAACAATGATATATTTTTATCGTGCGGGCATTAACAGGTGTCACCTCACGAACACTTATTGCTGGCGTGGAGAGTGCACCACAGGTGTCATTTTTGTGCCATTTAAAATTCGAAATATTTGGCGTCGGTCGGGATCGAACCCGTATTTAAATTTAATTTAATTTTAAGTATTTACATGAATAAAAATTAAATTAAACAGGATGTATTGTATTGGCCACATCAGATTTTTTTGTAAGATTTTATTCTAATCTCTGTGCGTAGATAAGCAAACCAGATTAAACAACAAAGTTATTCTATTTCTGTTATTGAAACATGTTGAATATTTATGAACTTATTTGTATATCTTCTAAAATTTATACAGTCCCACAAATTGTTTCAGTTGTGCAAAATTAAACCAATATTTTGCATTTGAATCTAGTTATTCGCAAACTTTACTCTCCACACAAAAAACTGTTGATATATTCTCCCATTCTTACACAAAAAGAAACAGAAACTGGGCAATAAAATATAAAAGAGAGCAGCAGAAACCGTGAATGGAATATTCCTTGTGCTGCATAATATAATCGCATTGCACACACATCTCTCACACGCATAGATCAAGAGGGCTCTGCTAGATGCATTTTTGTCTCCGAACGACCAAAATATATCAACCGCTTGAAACAATAAAATGTGAATATAATTTTACGAGCCGATTTTTCCCTAGCTGTCGTCACATTAAAATCACAATAATGCAAACTTATATGTGGCGCTATGCTGGAAGGAAAATAAAATATGAGAAATGTGGAGATATTGCTCTGGGAAGATAAGTCGCCCGCCGCGGGAGAAGAACAATTCTGCAGGAGGAAGCAATTTGCAGTTTATATTTAGGTTATGCTCTATATATTCTATTACGCACATTTGCGGACGTTATGTGCCGTAAAAATTGTATGTCAACAGTCGTTTGTCTTTTCAATTATTCTCGGCATGCACTTTCTTATGTTTTAACAAGAAAATGAATAATTGCTTTCGAGAATGACATGGTTTCTTAAAACAACTTCCCTTCCATGATTGAAGTCTGCTAGTGTAATACCTCCCGCCAATTCCATTTCATTTGACTTCAGTATAATAAGACAATCGCAAACCAATTTTTGCTCCATCGCAGAATATTCTGTTTCCATGGTGCTTTTAGCAGCATTAGGTTGCAAGATGTTTCTTTATAATTCTTTATTTCTAAATTCATTGAAAATGAAGAAAAAAATCTGTTGTGGTCAGCACAATACCTCTCGCGACTTTTTGGTTACATAAGTATAGGGCGCGAGCAGTCATGTGACATTGTTGGCCCTGACAAACAGATATGGGAACCCGTGTCAGAATGACAATTAGTAATTATGTACATAGATGTCAAATGTCAGAATTTTTCATGAAAAATTTCAAGATTTTCTTCTCGAGGAAAATAGTACACATGGAATTAGAAATTACTAAATTTAGAATTTAAAATTATGATATTTGACATCTATGTACAAAATTTGTAGCTATCATTCTGACACGAGCCCTCATATCTACTCGTCAAGGCCAACAAAGTCACATGACTGCTCGCGCCCTATTGAATTAAAAATTCTACTTGCATCTATTCTTTATTATATTTTTTTATTTTAAATTTATTCTAGGAAGAAATTTTGTTCAAATTTTTCGAAATGTTTCCAATTCATTGTCGGGATTGACAGTATTTTTGAAGAGTATATGTAATATACCTATAATTTTAAATATTTGGCTATTAATACAATAAGAAATAATATATTGTATGTACTCCCAGAAAAAATCTTCAGTAATGTCTTTAAATTTATGATACTGACATTTATCTGTCAGTTACAAACATTTTAATTTTTCAATTGGTTTCCATGATATTATTTGAGCTGTGAGATTTACAATAGATTATTATATACCTTATATTTATTTATCTCTAAATCGATAAAAGATAAAATACTCTTCTTTAATACAAGCATGAACGAAAATTTTCAAAAAATAATATTTAGAAGAGAAATATGTAGTTAAACAGATATTAAGTATTTTAGTTTTGTAGTTCCAACATCCACACACACACACATACACACACAAATACACACACACACACACACACACACACACACACACACACACATACACATACATTATCGGAAAATTATTAAAATCGAATTGTAGGGACCTTAAAACATGCTTAATCATTAAAATCTGAATATGCGATTTTTAGCATGAATCCAGTACCTCTCTTAGCGAGAGGTAAAAATATAATTAAATCGAATAGAGAATAATGTATTCTTTTATTTATAATTATATGAGGCCAAAAAATGATATTTATTAGGGTATTTTCAAGAAAAACTGTTTAAATCTTCAAATTAGGGTACTTTCGGTTAACCAATCATAACCTAAATCTAATCAACTCTACATATGGACGCACAAAAGAGAAATATAAAAAAAATATAATTTTTGGACTTTTAGTATTAGAGCCATCGAAGGAGAAACACATACATACATACATACATACATACATACATACATACATACATACATACATACATACACACAAACACACACACATACAGACATACATAAATAAAAACAGAAATTCGTATTGTAGGGTCTCTAAAATGTATTCATTCATAAAAACTTACCATCGAATATTTTGACCAAAGACAATACCTTCCTTACCTATAGGTGACGGAAGGTAAAAAAGTTCTTATTGAAAAACCCATTATTTACATATACTTGTACCAGATATCGTACTAGGTACTTCAGTACTTCAGTTAATGTGAGCATACATGTACGGTAATATTTATCCGAAATATAATATATTATTAATATAAACGGTGTTTACCTTCTGGGGCAATTATGATCGTTTCCCGGTCAATTTACTATTAGGATGAAAATGACCGTGGAATTAACTCATTACCGTACATTTTTTATGATCAGTTGCTACATAAATATTAATTAAGACCTGTAGCCAGCTAATTAAGTGTAAATAGCTCCCTAAATGGCCATCATAAAAATAATTATAGTCAACAAACACGATTACTTATCAAAATACGCATTACACCTCCATTTATATGCCTTCGTAAAAATTAAAAACCTACTCAAATTGCCTAGTAAATTTTTCACGACCAAATTTTAATTACACTTTACAAGTATTCGTGGTAACTTCATAAAAATGTTGATGTATTTTGCTACATTGAAACGGGGATGATAATATCAAAAATATACACTGTATAAGTACCTATAAATAGCTGTAAAGAAAAAGAATACACACATTACTTCAAATAGTTATGATTTACAAATACTAATAAATATTCTATAGTATAGCTGGTGCACTATAAGTTGGGACATTGATGTATTATACACTATAAATATAAAAACTGTTATGGGCTTCAAGTAAAGTATCACTTCCGGTTTATCAATTTCAGTCAAAATAAAATATGTTGTTCCCCTTGATATAAAAGTCTTAAATACTAAAATTGAAAATTTTTAGATTATATTTTAATACAGTTCTTCTTGAAAAACTGTTACGGGCTTCAAGTAAAGTACCACTTCCGGTTTGTCAATTTCAGTCAAAATGTAATATGTTGTTCTCCTTGCTATAAAAGTCCTAAATACTAAAATTCAAATTTTTTAGATTATATTTTAATACAGCTCTACATGAAAAACTGTTATGGGCTTCAAGTAAAGTATCAATTCAGGTTTGTCAATTTCAGTCAAAATATAATATGTTGTTCCCTTTGATATAAAAATCCTAAATACTAAAATTGAAAATTTTTAGATTATATTTTAATACAGTTCTTCATGAAAAACTGTTATGGGCTTTAAGTAAAGTACCACTTCCGGTTTGTCAATTTCAGTCAAAATATTATATGTTGTTTCCTTTGATATAAAAATCCTAAATACTAAAATTGAAATTTTTTAGATTATATTTTAATACAGTTCTTCATGAAAAACTGTTACGGGCTTTAAGTAAAGTACCACTTCCGGTTTGTCAATTTCAGTCAAAATATAGTATGTTTTTCCCTTTGATATAAAAATCCTAAATACTAAAATTGAAAATTTTTAGATTATATTTTAATACAGTTCTTCATGAAAAACTGTTACGGGCTTTAAGTAAAGTACCATTTCCGGTTTGTCAATTTCAGTCAAAATATAATATGTTGTTCCCTTTGATATAAAAATCCTAAATATTAAAATTGAAAATTTTTAGATTATATTTTAATACAGTTCTTCATGAAAAACTGTTACGGGCTTTAAGTAAAGTACCATTTCCGGTTTGTCAATTTCAGTCAAAATATAATATGTTGTTCCATTTGGTTAATCTTTTTGTGTTTATATTTGAAAAAAATATATAGATGTCTTTTCCCGTTCCCGAAATATTAATTTTTTATAGTTTTCCTACAAAAATACACTATATCCCTGACTACAATTATTTGTCACCGAGATATGCTGCGGACTTAACACTATGTTTCCCACCAAAAATTACAGTAAAAAGAAGAGTCTATTAAAATGAACTAGTTATATATTTCGCTCTCTGTCTTACAAAAAATTAATATTTGCGAGTAAAGTGTACAATCCTGTTAGTTGTTATTCTATGACATGTTGTCTCTGTCTTACAATGTATAAGATAAATATGTTGTAAGACAGAGACAACATGTCATAGAATAACAACGAACAGGATTGTACACTTACTCGCAAATATTTATTTTTTGTAAGACAGAGTGCGAAATATATAACTATTTCATTTCAATGGACTCTTCTTTTTACTGTAATTTTTGTTGGGAAACATAGTGTTAAGTCCGCAGCATATCTCGGTGACAAGTAATTGTAGTCCAGGATATAGTGTATTTTTGTAGGAAAACTAGAAAAAATTAATATTTCGGAAAATTGACAAACCAGAATTGATACTTTACTTGAAGTCCATAATAGTTTTTCATGAAGAAATGTATTAAAATATAATCTAATTTTTTTCAATTTTAGTATTTAGGACTTTTATATCAAGGGAAACAACTTATATATTTTGACTGAAATTGACAAACCGGAAGTGGTACTTTACTTGAAGCCCATAACAGTTTTTCATGAAGAACTATATTAAAATAAAATCTAAAACCTTTCAATTTTAGTATTTAAGACTTTTGCATCAATGGAAATAACATATTAGATTTTGAGTAAAATCGATAAACCGGAAGTGATACTTTACTTGAAGCCCATAATAGTTTTTCATGCAGAACTATATTAAAATATAATCTAAAAATTTTGAATTTTAGTATTTAGGACTTTTATATCAAGGAGAACAACATATTGTATTTTGACTGAAATTGACAAACCGGAAGTGGTATTTTACTTGAAGCCCGTAACAGTTGTTCATGAAGAACTATATTAAAATATAATCTAAAAATTTTCAATTTTAGTATTTAGGACTTTTATATCAAGGGGAACAACATATTATATTTTGACTGAAATTGACACATCGGAAGTGATACTTTACTTGAAGCCCATAACAGTTTTTAATGAAAAACTATATTGAAATATAATCCAAAACTTTTCAATTTTACTATTTAAGACTATTATATCAAGGATAATAACATATTAGATTTTGACTAAAATTGATAAACCGGAAGTGATACTTTACTTGAAGCCCATAACAGTTTTTAATGAAAAACTATATTAAAATATAATCAAAAACTATCCAATTATAGTATTTAAGACTTTTATATGAAGGGAAACAACATATTATATTTTGACTTAACTTGATAAACCGGAAGTGACACTTTACTTGAAGCCCATAACAGTTTTTAAGGAAGAACTGTATTAAACTTTTCAATTTTAGTATTTAATACTATTATATCAAGGGGAACAATATATTAGATTTTGACTAAAATTGATACACCGGAAGTGATACTTTACTTGAAGACCATAACAGTTTTTAATGAAAAACTGTATTAAAATATAATCCAAAACTTTTAAATTTTACAATTTAAGACTTTTATATCAAGGGAAACAACATATTAGATTTTGACTAAAATTGATAAACCGGAAGTGATACTTTACTTGAAACCCATAACAGTTTTTAATGAAGAACTATATTAAAATATAATCCAAAACTTTTCAATTTTAGTATTTAAGACTTTTATATTAAGGGGAGCAACATATTACATTTTGACTTAACTAGATAAACCGGAAGTGATACTTTACTTGCAGCCCATAACAATTTTTAATGAAAAACTGTATTAAAATATAATCCGAAACTTTTCAATTTCACTATTTTAGGCTTTTATATGTACCTATGAAATTTTATAAATTTAAGTATATATTTTTTTTACAAATATATTTCCCCATTTACCAATACATCCCTCACTTATGGGAGGCTCATATAGTCTGCTTTAAGACATCGCTTCCGATTAATTGTCTCCCAGGCGGTCATGCATTATTCATATTTTTAAATAAATAAAATAAATATTTCATCACGGCATATTACCCATTGCTGGGTGTGCCAATCTGTTTTGTACAGATATCGGTAATGATGGAATATTTGTACCGTGCGGGCGATTACCAGGCGTCACCTCACGGGCACTCATTGCTGGCGTGGAGAGTGCGCCACAGGGGTCAATTTTGTGCCATTAAAATTGCGATGAAATTTTTGGCGTCGGTCGGGATCGAACCTGGGACACTCAGGCACAGGGCCACGAGACCATATTTTTAAAGTGATTAAGGACTACTTTAAGGATTGTTTCTGTACCTACATTTAAAAAATTGGACAATAATTTAAACTGACATGTGACACGGCTCCGGTGGCTCAACGCTTCTTAGTCATGAATGCGCTCGGGGTTCTGGGTTCGAATCCCACTAAGGCATGGATGTTTGTGTATGTGAACCCACTCTGTAATTGGGATTTAATCCTGTTGGGGGGTTCTTTAAAAAAAAAAAAATGTAAATGAATTTAATTTTAATGTATCTAATATTCGCGACTTTAACTAAACTATTGCTGCCTTCTTGTGGCTGTAGAACGTCTTAACAAAGCTTTAGACAAGTCTTGTTGTTGATCAAAGCCTTTACACTCCTTAGAAACTTAGCTGGAACCCTGTATTACAACAGATTTATAAATTTGTAGGATATATAATAAAAAAATTATATGTTACAGATGGAGAATTAAATTTTATTTCATATTTGTAGTAACATAAATTTTCAAAAAAATGATATTTTTAAAAAACCACTATTTTCGGTTATTATAACGTATTCAACTCTTCCCATTAATATTAGATTGAGAAATCAGTAGTTAAATAGGTCTTCAGTTGTATAGAATTTGAGAAATCATTTATCCATACACACACACACACACACACATACACACACACGTACGCACATACACACAGATACAAATCGTATTAGGGACCTTAAAACGTCCTAATTCACTATAATCTGGATGTGCAGTTTTTAGCATAAATTCAATAGCTCTTTTAGCGAGAGGTAAAAATGGTAAATTTGTCCGGCATTAGCAATAATTTCTTCGTAGCATTGCATTCTCACAACCCCAAATATTTCATTCTTTATTTCTCTGACAATACCACCCCGGAACATCTGAACATCTAGCCGGCAGCATTCAACAGTTCCTCAAGTTCATCAAGTGTGCCATGAGGGAGCATGCTAAATTGGCGGAGGAGCCATAACCATCTCTCTCTTCCACACTCTCTCTTTATCTCTCCGTTTCATTTCCACTCGCTCTCGTCTTGTTATTGTGTGAAATTTATTTTATTGCTCGGTGCTCTGCTGAGTTTCTTCTTCGGACGAAAGTTTACATTATTCTGCAAAGATTTATTTGAGCACGAGGAGGGACAGAGGGGAATACAATGGACTCTGGTACTTGGTAGTGTTTTGTCTAGTGGAGTAACCTTTTCATGCATGATATACTGATATGAAGTTGGCGAGATGTTAATGATATTTTGGATCCGTTCAGGAAATGTTAAGCTGTTTAGTTGATAGTTATAGAAATGCTAAGGGTTTATTGCCTAGAACATCATATTGCAACAATAAACTAGTAGTTCTTCTTTCTTTCATAGAGTTACTAACTTGCAGTTCTTATAAATAAATTAGATATAGTGAAAATGATTAAGCAGAGGACTCACGTCATCGGCCTAAAAAAACCTTATAAAATGAAATAAAACTTGTGGAAATTATTGGATGTTATTTATTTTTAAAAGAAGAAGAAAAAATCTAGTGTGGCCAGCACAATACCTTCCGTCAAACCTGTGTGTTATGTATAAATTCCATACATAAATTTTCTTGCAAGATTCTAAATTTCCAGTAAAATTATTTCATAAACAAACTATGCAAATTGCATTGACACTGACATCTTCTTCTTTAGCTTTTCCCATTCGTTACGGGCCGCTATTTTTTATTTTCTTCTTCCACTCATTTCTGTTTTACGTGTCATTCTTATTCAGTTCCTTTTCTTTCAAGTATTTCTCTATACTGACCTTCCATCTTATCTTTGGTCTTCGTCTGTTTATATATTTTTTATCTCTTCTCGTGACATGTTCAAACCAATGTAATGGTCTCTCTGTATCTTTCTAGAAACTTCTAATACTAGAGTTATTTCCGTTATTCTTTCATTACTTACCGTTTCGAAAACAAGCAATTGGAAGTAAAATTTGTTGAGCGACTTTGCTAGCCTAGCATTTGCTTGATTTGCTCGCAAGCAATTCAAGCGCCAAATTTCTCGCTTGTCTTGCTAACTTATGAAATATAATAGCGGGAAATGCAAATTATACATATATGAATTTAACTTGTTCTGTTTCTATCTCATATTATGGTGTGTTTATATCAATTACATGTCAAAAAGGCTTTCAAAGTTTTGTGATCAATGTTCATAACATTGTTAAATTTGAAATATTTTCTTAGACCTAAAAAAATGTTGAAAATTAATTCCACTATCTGCAAATAACTTTACATACCTATAAATTCATTTTGTATAACTTTCCAAACCAATAAAAGGGATATGAGAGATACACATGTTATATTTGACAACTGTATAACTTTCTCCATGACATTTGTAAATATTAGTTCGGCATATAGCTAGCAAATCTTTCAGTGTACTAAGCAACAAGTCTCGTTTGCTAGGATTTACTTGAACTGCTTACTTCATTGAACGGTGCTACTGATACTGACATCTGTCAATTTGTATTATCTGAATATACGAGGGTCATTCAATAAGTAAAGAGACAAATTCTATAATTTTAAAACTATTCAATGAATGTGTACAATCTTTTCAGGGATGTTAGTTGGCAACCTTGGGATATGCTCTGATCAGCTGTTTCATCATTTTATGTCAACATAACCGCAAAATTTTCAATTCACCATGGCAAGTCCACTAGAAGATTGCACCTTAGAAGAGCAGCGCTCAGTCATTAGATTTTTAGTCGCAGAAGGTGTAAAACCAAGTGAAATTTTTTCTAGAATGTTAATACAGTACGATAAAAGTTGTATGAACCGTGCGAATTTTTACAAGTGGGTTGATCGGTTTAAAAGTGGCCGAACAAGTGTAGGTGATGAACCCCGATGTGGACGTCCAGTGGAAGTGTGACTCACAGGGTCCAGTCTATTGCGATTTCCTTGAAGATCAGCGAACTATCAATAGCCAATACTACTCTGAGATGCTAGAATACAAAGTTAGACCAGCTATCAGGAGCAAACGCCGTGGACTCTTGTCAAAAGGAGTCATTCTTCAGCACGATAACGCCTGCCCTCATACAGCCCAGCTGACCCGTGATAAGCTTCAAGAATTGGGTTGGGAGGTCTTACCTCATCCTGTCTACAGTCCCGACCTCGCCCCATCTGATTTTTACCTGTTTGGACCACTCAAAGTCGTGAAAAAAGATTTGCTAACAATGAGGAAGTTAAGGAAGCGGTGCAAAAATGGCTTCGGTGTAAATCGAAAGAATTCTTCGCCAAGGGAATTAGGAAGCTGCAAGAAAGATGGAAAAGTGCATAACTGTAGGAGGTGATTATGTTGAAAAATAGCCTTAATTTTGAAAGATTGAAATAAACCGTTTTTGAGCTATAGCCATTTGTCTCTTTACTTATTGAATGACCCTCGTATTAGCAGTTTCTATGGTTAGCATATCTGGGTATTTTATGAAAATTATTATCTTTATAATTCTTTAACTCTATAAGAATCTGCTATTTCCGGTTGTCCAATTATTACCAAAATACGTAGTTAAACAGATGTGAAGTATTATAGTTCTTCAGAAATTGTCCTTCCAACATTCACACACACACACACACACACACACAGCATCATCGGAAAATGTTAAAATCAAGATATGCGATTTTTAGCATGAATCCAATACCTCTCTTAGCGAGAGGTAAAAATATGTAATAAGAAACACTACTTAACTTTTGTACCAGCTAATCCATTTCCCATCTTTTCTCCTCTTCATATTCCTATGGCTGTGGCATCCTCCTTCCATTCTGGCACTATTTCGCACTCCTGAATCCTGCGGCGGTAGTATTCCTGCGGGATCGCGCTGCAGGCAGGCAGGAGTCCAGGGGGAACGCATCAGCAGTTGCTGAAGTTCCCGCGCATCGGAAGAGAACATGAGAGAGAATAAAGAGAAAAGTACCTCGAGAGGCAGAGAGGGATTTAGATGATTTGGAGGGTTTTGCAGGTTTTATTTCCAAGTTATTTTGAAGGATTGAGTAGCACCTGTAGCGCACTATTTCACGGGAGATTGTTTTTCTAAGGGAGAAATGAGCTCTCATTTTGTACATTATTACAAGTGTTTGTCAGGTGTAAATATTTTATGTGTATCGTTCATAATTTTATAGAAACTGCATAAATCTTTTGTGAAATTAATAAAATGATAAATTACGTGTACAGTGAAATATATTGTAAACAATGGAATTCTCGATACAATCCTAATGATTTTAAATTTTAAGTAACACCCGTAATATGAGTGGTCATTTCTTAAAACTAAGATTCAAAACTAGTGTCCATGTCCGAATAATAGCGTGTCCCCTTAAAAGAGATATGTTTATTAAGAAAATCAATATAAATGTGACCAGCCCAATAACTTTCATCAATCCTGTGTATTATATATAAATTCTATACGTAAATTTTCTTGTAAAAGATTATAAATTTCCAGGAAAATTATTTCATAAACAAACTATGCAAATTGCACTTGACACTTACATCTTCTTCTTCTTTAGCTTTTCCCATTCGTTAGGGGTCGCTATTTTTTATGTTCTTCCACTCATTTCTGTTTTGCGTGTCGTTCTCATTCAGTTCCTTTGCTCTCAAGTCTTCCGCAATATTGTCTTTTCATCTTATCTTTGGTCTTCCTGCGTTTCTTCAACCTTCTAATACTAAGCTATTCAATCTTCATCCAATATATTCTTCATCTCTCCTCATGACATGTTTAAAACAATGTAATCGTCTCTCTTGTATCTTTCTAGAAACTTGTAACACTAGACATATTTTCTTGCCGTATTTTTCCGTGTCTTCCCCAAGATCTTTCTCAACATCCTCATCTCTGCCACATTCATTTATTTTTCATTGGTACTGACTTCTGTCAATTTGAATTATATGAATATATTAGTAATTTCCATGGTTATCATAGCTGGCTGATTTATGAAATATAATGTCTTTATAATTCTTTAACTCTATATCTATTGAATATGAAGTATAAAATGCAATAAAATCATAATATAGAGAATAAATATTCTTTAAGTATAATAAGGTTAAGTGTCAATAAATCATATTTAACTGTTAAAATCATTAAATGAGGCTACTTCCGGTATAACCAAAATCTAATCTGTTGTTTGTCTCGATGTAAACTTGAGCAATAAGAAAAAAATATAATTTTTGGAATCGTGGTATTGAAGTTATGCGATCCGAAACTTTTGTTACACACACACAGACACATACAAACACACACACACACACACACACACACACACACACACACACACACACACACACACACACACATACATACATACATACAGACATCATCGTAAAAATTGTAAAATCGTATTATATGGACCCTAAAACATGCTTATTTACTAAAAACTCATCATTGAATTTTTTGACCAGACAATATCTTCCTTACCTAAAGGTGACGGAAGGTAAAATGCGCCCCACTTTTATATTAATTTCACATTTTCTGTATAATTATTATGTAGGGATGTTAATATTAATCGAAATCGATAACCACAAAGTAACCTTTTTATGAAATGTATTTATATATTTTTTTTACAAAACTTCAGAGTTCTTTTTACCTCAAACCTATCTACGATCTCGTTATTTTATGTACCCCCTCGTATACCTAATATTTTTTATTCAAAATTACTCCCTCGATCGTTATTTGGTTTAATTTTGACATACCTTTATGAACCACCATGACTAACAGATAGATTTGAACCAAGCAAATCATAAATTCAAACGTAACATCTATTCTGCACTATAGAGGGTAAAATACTATATATTATCAACATGGCGGCTTCACCACGAACATTTAACTGTTACAAAAACTCCAGTCCCTATTTCTGCTTGGAAGTCTTACGGCGTCGTTCCTCATTCCTAGCAAAAATTCCGAGGTCTGGCTGTGTGTTGGGTTGGGCACGCAAGAAAACAAATTTCCTGGCCATTTCCTCGATGCGCCGCCGAGGCGTCCGCGGCGTGCGCCCCGACGACGACAATTATTTACACAGAGGACAATCTGCACTCATTCACCCACGCATCAATCTTCACGCTGACACCCCAACCACCAATGGGAAGGAGGAATGGCGTGGTCGTGGTGTGCCCTGGCCTATTTCACACAGGCTAAACATAGGCACGAATTAAAAACGTTGTTCTTTTGGTTTTCATTTTATTTTAAGGCTGTGAACGAAATTGCGCCCTAATGTCTAAATTCTAAATTTATACAGTATTGACCATAAAGATCGCAAACAAATGTTTGATATATTCATACGTAATATAACAAGTGATATGATTATCATCGATGATATTCTCGAGTGAAATCGAGCTGCAGATTCCGAAGGACGAGTTGAAATGTGCTGCTTCGGTTTCACAAGCAATATCTTCCATTATTAATCATATCACGAGCTTATATTTAATGAGAGAATATAATGAATTTTTGCAATCTAACCTAACCTAACTTTTGATATACATATTCATATTGTATTAAAACATGGTACTTACGAGTTTTATTTAATATATCGGAGTTTGAATTATTGTTATTATTTATTTTTATACTCAAAATTAACTGTCAATGTCATAAATAAAGAAAACAAATCCCTTAGTAACGACTATAAATACGGTAATAATTTCCTTGTTTTTTATCATCGCTGTGATAGACTTGTAGCTAGGGAGATTCTGAATTTTGATTGGCGGAAAACATGTCACGTGACTAAGGAATTATATTCTCTATCAGATATCAAAATTCATTAACTATGATTTTTACCTTCCGTCACTTTTAGGTAAGGAAAGTATTGTTTTTGGTCAAAATATTTGATAGTGAGTTTTGGGGTCCCTAGAATACGAATTTACTATTTTTACGATGATGCCTGTATGTATGTGTGTGTGTGTGCGCGCGTCTCTGTGTGTGTATATGTGACGATCAAAAAGGTTATTATTTTTTCGTATTCCTCGAGTTTAGATCCATATATAGAAATGATTAGATTTTGTTTATAAGTGGTCCACCGGAAGTACCCTCATTTGCAGCTTTTAACAGTTTTTCTTGTAAAAAAGCAGTTAAATATTATTTATTGACATTTAATGTTCTTATAAATTAAAGAATATATTATTCTCTATACGATATGATTGCATTTTATACTTCATATTCAATAAATATAAAGTTAAAGATTTATAAAGATATTAAATTTCAAAAATCAGCCAGCTATGCTAACCATGGAAACTGCTTATATATTCAGATAATTCAAACTGACAGATGTTAGTATCATTGTTGAAAAGAATATGAATGTGGCAGAGATGAGAATGTTGAGATAGATATTGGGGAAGACATGAAAAGATACGGTAAGGAATTAAAGTATAAGTATAAGTATAAGTATACGAGTTTCTAAATAGATAAAATAGGCACGATTACATTGATTTGAACATGTCATGACGAGAGATGAAGAATATGTTGGAAGAAGAATGGATAGCTTAGTAATAGAAAGTGAAAGGAACAGAGGAAGACCAAAGATAAGATGGAAGGACTGTAATGTGGAAGACTTGAGAGAAAAGAACCTGAATGAGAACGACACGCAAAACAGAAATGAGTAGAAGAAGAAAAATAAAAAATAGTAATCCCTAACGAAAGGGAAAAGCTAAAGAATAAGAAGATGTCAGTGCCAAGTGAAATTATAATTTTTGGAATCGTGGTATGGAAGTTATGCGACCCGAAACTTTCGTCACACGCAGACACACATACATACATAGACATCATCGTAAAAATAGTAAAATCGTATTATATGGATCCTAAAACATGTTTATTCACCAAAAACTGATCATTGGAATTTTTTGACCAAATTCAATACCTTCCTTACTCAAAGGTGACGAAAGGTAAAAATTGTTTTCCCATATTAAACACCTATGTCATGGTTTTCAGTGTTCACACTGTATGTGCACGGCGCATGGCTATCTAAACCTCCTTCCTTTATTATAAATAAGTTACAAAGATTTATATTGAAGATAATTGTTGGAAAATGGACGTATCATTGTTATTTTTTTGTAATTTCAAGGGTAACTTCTTCGATATCAGTGAATTATAGGTTATTTATATAAATGACTTGTTTTTACTAAGAATAACTCTACCACAAATAACATTGATAACAATCAAAGAAAAGCGAATCCTTTCTGAAATGAGAATTGTTCCTTCTTGTCGTAAGAAAAACTTTTTATTGTGTCTTGTTTTCAATCCTGCGTCGCTCTCTGTTGGGGTTTGAGTTTTTTCGCAACTGCGAGGGTAATTATTGTAAGGAAAGAAAGACATCAAATTTTAGGTCACGGCACGCAATGTTGTATGAATTGTTGCGCAAAAAATGTGTTATTGATATTTTTGTTCACGTCGGTGAAAAAACGAAGAATTTCCTTTTCTTATTCGTACAGAAATAAAGGAAAATATTTCTGGATTGCTGAAATCCATTCACATTCTTTCTTTCTTCGTAAGTTTCTAGGAATGAAAATACATTTATAAAGAATATAGATTCTTTACGTTATTTCGCTCCGAAAATAAATCAAAATAGAAATCGTTAATATGTAGCGCATAATGAATTGTTCAAAAGATTTAATAGTTTACTTAATTTCTTAAATTGTATATGGCCTTATTGTAACACCTCCATAAAATTATTGTTTTTAGAACGTAAGAACTCCGTTCGCATACGTCGTGTTCTATAATTCGTTTCACGTAAGAAAATAGCGTTGGTTTAGAAAGGGAAATAAATTGTGCTCTTTGATTAGTAAGAATACACACCTAGTTTACAAAAACTACAAAACTATCACCCTTCAGCTAGCAGTTTTACAGAAAAATTGACTGAAATAAATGATATTTAACTATGTTTTTCATTTCAATTTAGTATTTTTTACCTCTCGTTAAGAGAGGTATTTAATTCATGCTAAAAATCACATATCCAGATTTTAATGATTATTAAGCACTTTTTAAGGTCCCTACAATCCGATTTTAATATTTTTATGTTGATGTCTGTGTGTGTATGTGAGTCGGTTGGAAGGACGATTTCTCAAAAACTATAATACTGTAACGTTTTTATTTATATGGGTGAAATGTACAAATAACAGATATATTATTAATTAAAAGAATACGTTTATTAAACGATATATAAATATTAAAAAGATAATTAAAGTTTTATAAAAGTAACTAACACTATGATAAACAAATATTAACACTAATTTAAAGACTAAGAATATTATAAGACAATTAAACACTAAGATTATTTATTTAAACAATTAACACTACTATTTATGTCATTAATTGCATTTATTTATGTTCACTTGTCGACTATTGTTTATATCACCAACTATTCACGACGCTTATTTATATCAGACTTCTTTACTCGTTGCTACTACATTACAGACTGTCTTCGCTGGCTTTGGTAACGGGTTATATACCTGGCGACTTTAATTCGAGAACCTCCTGGAGAACTTCTAGAGGTAAACAACGTACACAATAGATCGCGACAAGTTTAAGCGCGTCTGTTGCTCGCGACACCGTGGCGCTTGCGTGGCGCGGCGGCGGCGATGGCTACGTTACAATACTTAATATTTGTTTAACTAAGTATTTCTCAATCGGACATTACTGGGAAGAGCTGAAAAGGTTTTGGTATTAATTGGGCAACCAGAAATAAAGAAATATAAGGTATATAATAATCTGTTGTAATAAATATTACAGCCCAAATAATGTCATGGAAACCAATTGAAAAATAAAAAATGTTTATAACTGACATATAAATGTCAGTGACATTACTAAAGATTTTTTCTGGGAAATACATACATTATATTATTTCTTATTGTATTAATAGTTAAATATTTAAAATCATATCTATATTACATATACCCTTCAAAAATACTGTGAACCCCGACAATGAGTTGGAAACATTTCGAAATATTAGAAGAGGACAAAATTTCTTCATAGAATGATTTTAAAATTAAAATATCTAAATATAATGAAAAGCTGTAAGCAGAATGTAAGAAATGTTATATACTGTAACGTTTCTATTTATATGGGTGAAGTGTAAATCATAGACAAATATTATTAACAAAAGAATACGTTTATTAAACGGTAAATGATTAAAGATTAAATATTAAAAGAATAATAAAAACAACTAACACTATGATTAAATAATTATAAACACTAAGAATATTATTAAATGCTTAAACACTACGATTATTTATCTAACTAACATTTATATCACAACACTTATTTATATAACTACATTTGTTTATATTGACAACTGTTTAACTGTTTATTTATATCACCGAGTTCATATCTGGTTACTGGTATATATGAGACTGATTCTCCGCCTTCTCTCGGCCGATATTTATACAGCGCAACAGTCTAGAAGCCTTCCAAGCGACAATGACCCGTATACAAAGGAATGAGGTTACGGCGCAATTAACCTGTCTCAGCGCGTCGGGGATTGCATTACGCTCTGGTACGTTCTTTCGAAGGGATTACGTCATTTTTCGCGAACATGCTATCAGTAGCGGCGCATGCATACTTTTCTCTCAGGGGCGCACGTTACACTGCCCCCTCCTTTAGACTGTTTCGTCCCGGAACAGTTCTCGATGGCAATATCTGCATGTATTTTACCCTTGGTACATTTGGAAGTTCACGTGGTACACTAAACCGGCATACACACTCTTTGACTAAGGTTTCAGCGACCGTGATGACTTCCTGGTTGGGTAATAGAGAGGCTTCAACCCACTTGATGAAGACAACCACGATGTATTTATTTCCGTCTTCTCTTTCTGGAAATGGTCCGGCCACGTCAATTGCAATGCGCTCAAATGGACTGCTCACGTTATATTGACGCATTGGAGCTCTTCGCCGTTCATGCGGACCGTTGCTTCCAGTGCAAACCACACATTCCCTGCACCAGTCTTTAACGTCTTTCTTGCACTTAACCCAGTAAAATCGCTGACGCAATCATTCTAATCTTTTGTTGACTCCCAAATGGCCACCTCCAGATCCGTTATGGATCCCTTTTAACACGTCTGGTACTGTACTCTTACGAATAACCAACTGAGTTCTCTTCTCAGTTCCATGGCATTCTCAACCACACGCTTTAACAGGCCATCACTCACCATGGAGTCACATTGCACCCAGTACGATTTTACCATATGTGACTGTGATGCAACATCTTCCCATATTGGTTTGCTCTCATCGCTTTCCATTCCAGTACTGTAAGTCGGGTCCTTGCGTCCATCGGGTTTCCAACTATCGTCGACTACTGTTATCAATGGTGGAATGTTTTTCTTCTAGTCGACTACCATATTTCCCTCCCTTAGCATGGCCTTCTGAACAATGCGTCGACGTTACTTCACTTTCTTCAAGAGAACTATTCATTTCAGGTTGGCTTTCCTCTACTACTGGAATTTCTTCCTAGATTTCTTCTTTAATTTCTAATTTCTTGCTGAGCACGCTCTCTTTCTCTCATGCGTTCTCTTCCTTTTTTTTCGCTTCCGTCTTCTTTCTTCATATCCATCAGTGACATCAACGAATTCTTCCATTACATTTTTTTTTAATTTCTTGCTGAGCATGCTCTCTTTCTCTTTCGCGGTCTCTTTCTTTTTCGCTTCCGTCTTCTTTCTTCATATCCATCCTTGACATCAACGGATTCTTCCATTACAATTTTTTTTAATTTCTTGCTGAGCATGCTCTCTTTCTCTCTCGCGATCTCTTTCTTTTTCGCTTCCGTCTTCTTTTATGACAGCGGAGTTCCTTTCTTCTAGCAAACACTTCGTTTATAATTCGTCGCACTTTTTCACCTATGCCTTCGGTGTTTACATTTCCCTCAGCATAATTATTACGCACTCGCGATTGGTTACGTGAAATTTGTTTGGCAGTTTCATGATCTGATATATATGAGAGTGCATTAACCATAGTTCTTGGGCGGCATAATTGCTGTACTTGCTGAGTATTGCTGTCTCGAACTCCGGAGATGAGTCCCTGAATGGCTAGGTATTTCAAATCGCTGTCAGAAGCCGTAGAATGTGCGAGACGACCCAAACGTCTCACGTTGGCCCCAAACTCCAGAAGGCTTTCTTCAATTTTTCTAGAAGTCTTCTCCCATCCTTGTTTCAATATTTGTTCCAGAAATCCAGAATTCTCCAATTTCCGTTCCAACATCTGCTCCGTATTTCCAGAATTCTCCTTCAATTTCCTCTCCAACATTTGCCCCATGATTCCAGAATTCTCCTCTACTCTTCCAGAATTACCCTTCAATTCCTCTTCCAATTTCTGCTCCAGAATTTCATAATTCTCCTCTACTCTTCCAGAATTCGCCTCCAATTCGTCTTCCAATTTCTGCTCAAAAATTCCAGAACCTTCTTCGGCTTTTCTAGAATTCTCCTCTAATTTTTCTTCTAAACTTCTAGAATTATCCTCTAATTTTTGTTCTAATGCTCTAGAGTTTTCATCTAATTTTTGTTGTAATGTTCCTGTCAATTCTTCTTTCAATGTTCTAGAAATTTCTTCAGATTTTCTAGAACTTTCTATTAATTTTTGTTCTAGTGTTTCGGTCAATTCTTCTTTTAGTGTTCTAGAATTTTCATCTGCTTTTCTAGAACTTTCTATTAATTTTTCTTCTAATGTTCTAGAACTTTCTTCAGCTTTTCTAGAACTTTCTGCCATTTCCTGTTTTAATTCTTCTTTTAGTGTTCTAGAACTTTCATCTGCTTTTCTAGAATTTTCCTCTAATTTTTGTGCTAATTTTTCTATCTGTTTATCAATGTCGGATAGGTCAAATAAGTAATCGTCAGCATTTTCACCAGCAGCGATTAATGCTTGCCGCAGACGAGATTGTAGAACGCCTTTCAGTCCTGTCGTATCTAATTCTCGTTCTTCCAGTTCTCTCTTGAGATCACTTACTTTTAATTCACTTAATTTTAATTGTTTGGTCGCCATTTTATTTATTTTATTTACACTTCACAGTTATGAACAACCCCACACCTGACACCAATTGTAACGTTTCTATTTATATGGGTGAAGTGTAAATCATAGACAAATATTATTAACAAAAGAATACGTTTATTAAACGGTAAATGATTAAAGATTAAATATTAAAAGAATAATAAAAACAACTAACACTATGATTAAATAATTATAAACACTAAGAATATTATTAAATGCTTAAACACTACGATTATTTATCTAACTAACATTTATATCACAACACTTATTTATATAACTACATTTGTTTATATTGACAACTGTTTAACTGTTTATTTATATCACCGAGTTCATATCTGGTTACTGGTATATATGAGACTGATTCTCCGCCTTCTCTCGGCCGATATTTATACAGCGCAACAGTCTAGAAGCCTTCCAAGCGACAATGACCCGTATACAAAGGAATGAGGTTACGGCGCAATTAACCTGTCTCAGCGCGTCGGGGATTGCATTACGCTCTGGTACGTTCTTTCGAAGGGATTACGTCATTTTTCGCGAACATGCTATCAGTAGCGGCGCATGCATACTTTTCTCTCAGGGGCGCACGTTACAATACAATAGGGCGCGAGCAGTGACATTGTTGGCTTTGACAAGCAGATATGGGGGCCCGTGTCAGTAATTATGTACGTAGATGTCAAATATCATAATTTTTCATTGAAAATTCAGTTATTTTCCAATTCCATGTGGTTTATTTTCCTAAACAAGGAAATTCCACACTCCTGGTGGTAAATTAACTACGTGAAACAAATTTTAGAAAATTGTTTGTTTACAAACGTAAACATAGCGTTGATCGCTAGGTATTTCTTGTAACAAAATTATGAAGTGATTTGACATTTAGTAGAAAAATTTAAACCGACTATTAAGCTACAATTTAAGTTTTTAGGTGGAAAAAAATACTTTTTAAAAGTAATTTGTTTGTTCTCTTTGCAAGAGAAGATTTGAATTTGACATAACGATTGAATAATATTATTCCATCGAACTATCGATATTATTCAATTAGCAACAGTAACGATGGTCAGTACTTGATAAAAGACGGTTGAATTATGGGTATATTGTTTGATAGTCGTGAATAAAAATATTTAGTTTTAACAAAGTTTATTTTTACGAATTGTAATTATTTATTTAATGCATGTAAAAACGATTTCTTAGATGAAACGAAGATTATAGTTTTTTTAACAAATGACGGCTTGTGCTTCTGGATAGGGGTACGTTTGCATAAGATATGATAAATTAAACAATTGTCCTGAAACTGAAGGAAAAGGTTAAAGCAGGCATGTATTACTTTGCGTTAAATCTGCGCTACGCGTGTTGCACGCAACTGTAGGAGCCGTGGATATAAAGCGAAAACATTTCAGCGTTTAGCAGTGCGCGCACATTTATTTTAATAATTAATCAAATGAATAATAAACATGAGAAGCTACTGACTGAGGTTTGCCTGATTTAGAACTGGAAATGTAATTAATTCTCTCCCTCAGATATACATAATTATCAGAGGAAATATACACACCATCCCCGAGTGTTTCCGCTTTTTAATGACAAACATTAAACTTTTCATGGCTTGTAAATTTTCTACCTGATATGGACGCTATTTTTAGAGATTTGTTATATACTTTTAATGGTTTAAATATATTCTGAAAGGGTTAACTTGTTATGTTTCAAAAACGTTTTTAATTTATGAGAGAAAGTAATAGCGGAAATACCTCAAAGAGTTGAGTATTTTATTAGGGTGAAGCGTTGTAGAAAGCAACTTTGTAGTACTAGTAGATTAGTCAGCAGAAGTAATAACAACGGTGACTAACACTTTTTCTGCATTTTTAATTAACACACAACACTTGAGTAACATATTAATTATATGTGCTGTTTTATCACCGATTCAATGACCAAAGTATTAAAAAAGTTAGTGGAGTAAAAATAAAATATCCCCAAACGTTTATTTCTTGAATTGCTCTACTGAAAATTGCAAAGATATTCAGGATGTTATATTTTTGTGGACCCAGCAAATATCTCGCTTATTTATTAAGTTAGTACTTTCTTTCATATAACATGATTTATACAGCAACATGTAAGCTACTTGATGACGGATGTACATTCATGATACCACTTCCGGTTTATTAGTAATTCATATCAACTTTAAAATTTCAAATGGAACATACTATATTTGTTTACAAATTTGAAAAGTACATCAAATTTGCTTTACAATCATGTAAAATAATCCATATATTAAATTATTACAAAGTAAAATGGCGGGCACTTTTTTATACACCTAGTCGATAAGAGAATGGTGAGCCATGACTGTGGCTTGAAATAAAACAATGAAACAAACAAGCAAATTAGTAGTAAAAGGATCTGACAGTTGTTAAATTAGTGAAATATAATGAATTTCTGATAATGAAACCTATTTTTTTTTTTAAGAAAACTAAACATTGAGTATGAACTATTTTGTGGACCGAAACGTCGGTGTTGTTAGAGAATAAATGCTGTTTGACTGTGATTTCCAGTAATTTTTAAGATAAATTTCCCACATTTATTAAATTTCAATTATTAAATATCTAATACTTATACGATTTCAATGTAGGTAGTTATATATCCGGACATGAAAAAATTGCTGTTACTATTTCCACCATGAAAGTAATAGTTAATCACAAACAATATTGCCCATCCTAATATTCAACGAGAGAAAGAATCTTCTTGTTGATCGTTGGTCATTTAGCGTCGAAGGCGGCTGTGCTTGCGTTCACGACGCCATCTCGACATGTTTGTTTGTACACTGTCAGCACATTTACCCCCTTGCACGTCGCACGTCCCCCACGAAGCACTGGAGATGTGCTTTCTTTGTTATATACTAGCAGAGTTTCATTTTCTTAACGCTCTTTCCCAGTAGTTGGTCGGTTTTATGTGAGTATGGGTTTTAAGTAGCAGTTTTTCTATTTTATTTTAATGGATAAGGAAGATACTTCTAAAGTAAAAAACCTGAATAGGCTGTTGAGAGATATCAACCGAGAAATGACAAAAAAGAATATAATAAAATTAGGACTGGAGTCGGTTGGTTGTGTGTGTTTTTACCTTCCGTCACCTTTAGGTAAGGAAGGTATTGTCTTTGGTCAAAAAATTCAATAATGAGTTTTTAGTGAATAAGCATGTTTTAGGGGCCATATAATACGATTTTATCATTTTTACGATGATGTCTGTATGTATGTATGTGCGTGTGTGTGTGGGTATGTGGAAGAAGAAGATAAAAAATAGCGACCCCTAACGAATGGAGTAGGCTAAAGAAGATGTTTGTGTTAAGTGCAATTTGCATAGTTTGGTTTATGAAATAATTTTACTGGAAATTTAGAATCTTTTGCAAGAAAATTTATGTATGACGGAAGGCTGGCCACAACAGATTTTTTTTATTGATTCGGATTTAGAAATTTTTGCTTTACAACATCCAACTTTTTGTCTAAAATAGCAATGCGCACGAAAAAAAACTGATTTCCCATGTTAAACGCCTATGTTTCACTTTCCGTGATTCACAATGTATATTTTAAAGATAAATTTATAAAGTAATATAAAAATTATATCTCGGAGCTTATGCTTTAAATACAACTCCATGGTTACACAGATCAGCTCAAATATATGTAAATGACAGATAAATGTCACTTTCAAAAAAATAATCATTTCAAATTAATAATAGTAACGTTTTAAAACGAAAATTGTAAATAGAACAATAGTTATATGGAAAGTAACTTTACATACATAATTTCTAGCATTATTAAATATGTAGGTATGTATTTAAATAAAAAATCTATTATCGCGCCATATTACCCATTGCTGGGTGTGCTACTCTGCTTTGTACACAGATTTCGGTAATGATGCTAACATATTGTATCGTATGGGCGTTTACCATGCATCACCTCACGGGCACTCATTTCTGGCTTGGAGAGTGCACCACAGGGATCAATTTTGTACCATTTAAAATTGGAAATATTTGGCGTTGATCGGGATCAAATCGGGTTCCCCAGATTCGCGAATCGCGATCAGACATCAGGCACGCGGCACTAGATCTTCATTTCTTCTTCTAATGTTCTTCCAACATTCTTATAGAATCGATATATCTTATGTATTCTGTAGAAAATTTATCGATTATTGTTTTCGTATTAATATTGAAAACAAGTATTTCTTGATGAATAAGAACTAAAATATATGTTGTACCTCTATAGGCATGTACAGTAAAATTTTTGAAAGATGTCCGATCAAGGTTATCTGTATCATGATCGAATTAACAAATTGGCATACATTTATATCTCTCATTTGCAAAGGCTATAAGCGTGTGCGATAAGGATATATATAACACGCTTGTCTTTCAAAAATTCATATTGTTTCGACTAAGTTAGGACATTACATTTTAAAACGGTGCTCGTTGTTGATAATACTTTCGCTGTAACGTCAGTTTATATATTAATTCAGATATATTACCTTCATTCATAGCCGTACGAATAACGTTATTTTCTGTCAATATCACTGACACTAACGTGTCAGTATCTTAATTTTCACATATTTGATTTTACATTTGCTAATAAACCTACAGTAGTTGATTTATTTTTGAATTTTGAATGCTATTATTGTAACATATAATTTTATAATAATAAAATAACAGTAGTATCGTATGTACACTGGCTTGCAAAAAAATCGCGTACACCTGTTTTTTGCTGTATTGAGTCGGTCTCGATTGTTAACTTGTCAGTGTCACAAGTCAGTGCCATTAGTGTCAATTAAGATGCCAAAATTATTAGAAAACGAGAAAGTTGTATTAATTTCTAAGTTAGAAGAGGGGTGATCAATCAGATTAATAGCAGAGCATTAAGATTAAATAAAGTACTGGACGCTGATGCAGCGATGATAAATTACTAATGTTATTTCGTCCATAATTTGTTTCAGTCATAATTTTTACTTATTTAAAATAAATACTTGGTTGTTCTTTAATTTTTCTAGAATATATTTATAATTTAGTAGTAACTTAGCACAATGAAGAACTTGCTCCACGATACCTAAAATAATGACATGACAGTGACAACGGTGACAACTTCATTGACAGTTGATATTAACCTATTTTAAAAAAATCGTATTTACATAGCTAAAAAAAAGTAAAAACTGGGTTACTTGATTTCTTAGGTGTACGCGAATTTTTTGCGAGCCAGTGTACCGTCACAAAAACTAACCAAACGACACTACTGAATTTGTCAGAATGGGTGGAGCAAAAATCTGAATTCATACAATTCGTAGATGACCTTGATCTTTCAAAAATTTCACTGTAAGCTTGTGCAAATATTGTTCTTTGTGATGGTACGTACCTGAATTACTTACAATATAAAGCAAATATGAAATATAAATTTGATTTCATTATATTGGAGCCGAATTGATATCACAATAAGAGAATCAGAAATATATTACTACCTGCCCGAGGTCGAGTATTGATTCACCGCGAATTCTATTCCCATAACCATGCACGTCACTCGGATTCATTTCTTTTTCTGCCCAACCAACACACGGGAATAAAATGAAATAGCAGCAAGGCAACGCACACTGCTCATAACTCATTCCTCACGTCCACAACTCTAACTCCATTTAAAAACATTTTAAATGCCGCACTAATTAACTCTTCCCTACCGAAACTTTTAAAATTAAAAACAAAATAAAAAAGCCACCTGCCAGTTCGTTCAGTCGGCTCGATTTACAGATGCTTTTAACAGCATTCAGGAAATGCGCCCTCCTATTTCAGATACTGAAAATTTGTGCGAGTTTGTAACGGTACATGAATAAATTAAATATTGCTGAGAAATATTCGGTGGTGGTTTGTTCTCACGCGGTTCTTGACCAAGCTAAAACATTGATGTGCGAAAGATTAAGTCACTTGTACAATGTGTTAAAAAATCTGTTGTGGCCAGCACAATACCTTCTGTCAATTCTGTGTATTATATACAGGGTGTTTATTAAACATACGGCAAAAATTCAAGGGGTTATTCCCTGGACTATTCTAAGAATATTTTGTCCTTTGATGATTTTTGAAAAGCCGCTTTGTTTCGAAGATACAGGGCGAAAAAAATTTCGACAATAACAACATTTAATACCAAAAATTACATGTAAAGTTTCTAAATCTACAAGAACTGTTGAAAATGACTACCTCCAGCTACGATGCAAGAATCCAATGTTCTTCTCATTGATTGCCGAACTCTTTCAAAAATACCAGGGTCGTTTCTTATGGAGTTACACCCAGCAATTATCTGACGTCTTAAATCTTCCAAATTTGCCAATGGAGTAAAATAAACTGACTTTAGATGGCCCCATAGGAAAAAATCCAGGGGGTTTAAGTCCGGGGATCGAGCAGGCCATAAGTGAGGTCCACCTCGACCAATCCAGCGATCTCGTTCAATGTACAACCGCCTAGCTTGTAATGAATTGCCATCAGCAAGTCCATAAATGAAATGCATGTCAGTCATCTCGGCGTTCGTATAGCTATTCATGATAAGAGGACTTCACTAACAAAAGTTTAAGTATTATAGACAGAAAATGCACGTCAAACAGCCAAACGTTAATCAGTCTCAACAAATTTGACACATAACTTGCCTGCTGTTACTGGATTAATAATTTGAAAAATATCAAAAATGGTTTTGTCGAAGTTTTTTTTTCGCCCTGTATCTTCGAAACCCCTAGAATTTTTGCCGTATGTTTAATAAACACCCTGTATAAATTCCACACATAAATTTTCTTGCAAAAGATTCTGAATTTCCAGTAAAATTATTTCATAAACAAACTATGCAAATTGAAGTTGGCACTGACATCTTCTTCTTCTTTAGCTTTTTCCATTCATTAGGGGTCGCTATTTTTTATTTTCTTCTTACACTCATTTTTGTTTTGCGTGTCGTTCTCATTCAGTTCCTTATCCTTGGTCTTCCACTGTTTCTTCAACCTTCTATTACTAAGCTATTCATTCTTCCGTATCTTTCTAGAAACTTCTTACACTAGACTTATTCCCCTTATTTTTCATTCTTTACTGTATCTTTCCGTGACTTCCCCAACGTCTATCTAAACAGCCTCATCTCTGCTCATACATTTACTTTTCATTGATACTGACATCTGTCAACTTGAATTATCTAAATATATTAGCAGTTTCCATGGTTAGCACAGCTGGCTGATTTATGAAATTTAATATCTTTATAATTTTTTATCTCTATATCTATTTAATATGAAGTATAAAATGTAATCAAATCGTATAGAGAATAATAAATTCCTCAAGTTATAATAACGTTAAATGTCAATAAATGATATTTAACTGTTAAAATTTTCAAATGAGGGTACTTCCGGTTGACCAATTATAACCAAAACCTAATCACCTCTTTTTCTGGATGTAAACTTGAGGAATACGAAAAAAATATAATTTTTAGAATCATAGTATGCGATCCGAAACACACACACACACACACACACACACACACACACACACACAGACACACATACATACAGACAACATCGTAAAAATGGTCAAATTATATTATATGGACCGTAAAACGTGCCTATTCATTAGAAACTCACTATCGAATTTTTTGACCAAATATAATACCTTCCTTACCTAAAGGTGACGGATGGTAAAAATTATTTTTTCTACAGTCTACATAGAAAGTAGCCATTTGCGCTCTCTTTTGTCAACGCAAAATGTCACTTTGCCGCTCTAGCGCGATAAAGTAGAAAAAGTACTCGCTGTCCAAATTTCTAACTATACAATGTTGAGAAATGTCACTTGTCTACATTTTTAATGAAAATGTTTAGTCAGGAACTAATGACACTGTAGTGACACATTTACCACCTTTACAAATCAATCTGACATACAATTCCTGCACTATTGTAAAAATAAAATAGGGCATTCATTTACAAAAACGAAAGTATAAAATGTTTAGATTAGATTGAAGCAATAGGCCAAGAAGAATGGGAAATAACGATAAATTAAAATTAATTATAAAAGACGTTTTTCTTTATATTAATCCTTATTAATTGAGTAGTAGTGTAAGTACAAAGTGTACATTATTTTTTGTTATGGTGGAGGACGCCACTATGGCGACTGTAGAAAAAATCTTGTGTGTTTCGAGCGCAAATGGACATTGTCGATTTCGAGAGAATGCCGCGCGACCTCTCAATCGACAATGTCCTATTTTGCGCTCTTAATACACAAATAGCTATTATAACCATTAATTAATACAATCATTAAGAAGGTTTTTTAAAACGTATTTGTACAACTCTCAATTGTCTAGAGAATACCTGAAGAACCACCTTAATAACCACAACATTTTTTTTACGGTGTACCCAGTTTTCAGGATAACCTAGCAGTAGACGCTTCAGAATATCCCATTTTAAAAACATTTTCCCCTCTCTCTTTCGCGGCAGGTGAGAAATGAGTGGTGGAAATAAGCATACGAGCGAGTTATGATTCGCGTCAAATAAAAAAGTGGGGCATTACTTGCTGCACAAGCACAAGCGACCGCCATTACACTGAATTGGAGTAAGTTTTACATTTCTCTCAATATCCCAGCCTCGCTCGCTAACAAAGACGGATAAACACGAAACCTGAAAGACGCCACAAGCTCCAGATATGAAGGATTTTTCTTCTTTTCATATCAACTGTTGAATATGTCAGTGATGAAATGATAGCATGAACGAAATTATATACAGTCTGCGGGATACTCTACTCGCATGAAGACTGTTTCAAATAAAACGCAATTTTTCTTTTTATTCTCGGAAATTGAATTGTAGCGGGTTCTTCTGTATATTCTACATTTTAACCAGTATTTCCGAGAAATGTTTCTCTATAAATTTCATATTAAAAAGAAAATAAAATGAAACATTACAAACACAATAAAAATAGGACTACAAATAAATATCTATAATGATTTCTTTCTGACGAAATACCATTTGGCGCACTGATAGTTTTACTTATTATTATCCGAAATAGCGGTATAAATGCATTTCACGTCCGTTTTGCTTATTAAATTTTATATTTTGCGTTCATAATGATCCCATTATGAACGAGATCATTTCGATACGCATTTTTTTTTGTTTTAGAAGTTTGTTCTAGATGATATTTACTTATGTTCATAAATCAGAATTGATGTGAACTTTGAAGTAATTGATTTAAAGGCAATACATTGTTACCAATTACAATATTACATATACAAATATCCCTAAATTAACTCAGTTTAATAATAGCAGTTTATTTTTAATATTTTAGTAGGTACATAAAAAAGGAGAATATAATAGAATATTATGCAACGAAGTGGATTATGAAGCATCTTGATTGGATGGGTGTATGTATGGAAATTAAATTTGTCAACTAAATTATTTTATTTAAATTTCGGCCTCAACCGGTTTTGGCATCTCTTATGCCTTCTGCAGGAGCTACAAATTGATACAAAATTTTGAAAAAAACCTTTTAAATACATCGTTTTTTACGCAAATATCGGTATAAATGATGAAATATTTGTACCGTGTGGGCGCTTACCAGGCGTCACTTCACGGGCACTCATTGCTGTCGTGGAAAGAGCACCACAAGGGTCAAATTTGTACCATTAAAATTTGAAGTAATTTTTAACGTCGGTCGGGATCAAACTCGGGTCATAATTAACGAATTTAACATTTCTTGCACATACAAATCAAATTGTATCTATTCTTTCGTTCTATGAGAAATTTTATCCTAATCTTCTAATATATTCAAATTTCTTTATATTCACTGACGGGATTAGCGGTTTTTCTTAAGGATATATTATGTAATATTAATATACCTATAATTTTAAATATTTAATTAATAATAAAATAAGAAATTTTAACTTCTCAGAAAAAGCTTTCTGTAATGTTAATAAAACTGATTGATTCTTGACACTAACATTTTGCATTTATCTGTCAATTATAAATATACATTTAAATATCTCCACTGGTTTCCATGGAGTTGTTTGGGCAGCGAGGTTACAACAGATTATTCTATATTATTATATAATATACTCATATCTCTAAATCTATAGAAGATATAATAAAAAAATTAAATGTATCAGATTGAGAATTTAAAGATCTTTATTATTGTATTAACACAGATTTTCAAAAATAATATTTAGAGATTTTTTTTTGTAAGAAACAACCTCTTTCGGTTGTGCAATTGTCACCAAAACCTACTCCAACTTTTCCTATTAATGTTAGATTGAGGAATCCACAGTCAAACAGGTCTTTAGTTGTATAAAACTTGAGAATTCGTCCATCCAACATCCTATCACATACACACACACATACACAAAGAGACATTATCGTAAAAATGTTAAAATCGTATTCTAGTGCTTATTCAATAAAATGCGGATATGCGATTTTTAGCATGAATCCAATACCTGTCTTAGCGAGAGGTAAAAATCGATTGTGGAAAAATAACTACAAAAGAACTGCAGTTATGTTATTTTTGCATTTTAAAATTAATATCGTTAAGAGTCAGTATAAAAGAATTTTATTTTAAGGCATATATTTTAGTGTAACCGGTACAAACGGTTAGTAAACGTTCTATTAATAATATAAAATGAAATTAATAAATTTTATCAAAATTTCTTTTCGTAGATTGTATGGTATAAAATTAATAATAAATTTCTGCCTGTCGGTATTTTTGAGTAATTATGAAATTCGCCCCACTTAAACCGAAATCACTTGACACATAACACATGCTTTATAATTATAATTTTGAATTTACATACTTTAGTTTGGCATTAGTACATGTAGTCCTGTGTGACATTGTGCTCTTTTAGCAACATTAATGGCCTGAATAATTAATTTCCCATGAATAATTTATAAAAGGTTGAAAATCACTGTTGGTGGAATTTATATGAAGTGTATCGCTTTGCCTGGTCCATTTTGAATGTAATTTCATGGCTTGGGGCCATTACCGGTCGCAGCTGATAGCAAGGTTAGGTTAGGTTAGCGGCCAGACATCTACATGCAACAGTTTCAGATTTACAGCGCGCAACACGATTAATGCTTATTTGTTTTATACCAACAGTAACGAATCATCATATTCTTATCTGATTTTAAAAGAATAATTGAGAGACAACCATTCTGGAATAAATAGAAAACAAAATTAGCGGTAGTATTTAAACAATTATTTATCTGTCATTCGAAATTAAATTGCGAAAGTTAATTCAGAACTTAGTGTTTATATGCGTAGGAAGGCTCCGTCAACGAATAGTGGAGGTCCTTACTTACAACGAAATGGTAAACTGGACTGTATTAGGATTTGAGCTAGATGTGTTAAGGCCGTCGCGCACTTGAGCGACGCGAAGCGCGGCGAAGAGTCATATTTAGTGCCAACGCGCACTTGCGAGCAGTTTTCAACGCGAAACGGCCACGTTTGTTTCAGTTTGGCACATAAGATGGACAGCTCGGGCGAAGATATAATGATTGTGGCATCATTGTGTGAAGAAGCCTAAATTCAAGAAGAGAAGAAAAGGCGGAGGATGTGGGTTCATCCCATTAACAAAAAAAGAAAAACATGCCATCAAATTTCATCAATATTTTCGAATGGAACATGAGAATACTCGGCACATTGCATGTCGTATAGTTCTTTATATTTTGATACCAAAATTACTAATTTTCTTCATTGTTAAACATTTTAACCTAATCTCTCCGAAATGTTTTGTTATTGTTGTTCAAGGAAGGTGTAAATCAACTATTTCCGATACGTCTCGGGCGTATTTGCTCTATTTCAGGTAGCTGCGCTATCGCACACTTTAGGTCAGCGAAGCGCGGAGCAGAGAAGAGCAGAGAAAAATATTCTCCCCGAAGAATTCCGCCGGGTCGCTTCGCTGCTCTTCTCTTCGCTGCTCCAAAGTGCGCGTATGCCCATTATAATATGTAGAATGAAAAAATTGCTCTTCGCCGAGCTTCGCTTCGCTTCGCTTCGCGTCGCTCAAGTGCGCGACGGCCTTTATATTCGCGAGTTGTCATATATTTCTATAACTGACGGCTAGCACAATACCTCTCGCCACTTTAATTTTTGGTTACATAAATAAACCATATGGAATTAGAAAATTATGAAATTTGCAAAAGAAAATTATAACATTTTACAAATAGGCAGCTGTCTTTCTAACACGGGCCCCCGTATCTGCTTGTCAAGGCCAACAAAGTCACATGACTGGTCGCTCCATATTGTATTTAACATTTCTTGTATATCTACACTCTACACCAAAAATTCTACTTATATCTATTCTTTATATTTAGATTTTTTAATTTATATGCATTCTATGAAGAAATTTTCGAGATGTTTCCAATTCATTGTCTGCAGTAACAGTAATTCTGAAGGGTATGTGTAATATACCTATAATATTAAATATTTAACTATTAATACATTAAGAAATAATGGAAAAGAAAAAATGTCTCCGGATTTCTGACACATCTGTCAGTTACAAACATTTTTTCGGCTGTAAAATTTATTACAACAGATTATTTGATATAGTATATTTCTTTTATCTCTAAATCTATAGAAAATATAATAAAATATTTAAATGTATCAGATAGAGAATTTAATTTTCTTTAATATTACCAACAAAAAATAATATTTAGAAGATTTTTTTACAAATATCTTCTACTTCCGTTTGTCCAATTGTTACCAAAACCTTTTCAAATCTTCCCATGAATGGCCGATTGGGAAATACGTTTTTAAACAAATATGTCTTATAGTTTTTGAGTAATCGACCTTCCAACATCCCACACACATACACACATACACACACACAGACATCATCGTAAAAATGTTAAAATCGGATTGTAGGGACCTTAAAACGTGCTTATTCAATAAAACCTGGATATGCGATTTTTAGCATGAATCCAATACGTCTCTTAGCGAGAGGTAAAAATCTGATGTGGACACCACACGACTACCTTGTACAATTATTAAACTATACATATTTTTTTAATAACTAAATTACAAAATATTAATTTTAACTTCAAAACGGTAAGATATATAGCGACCATAATCTAACCCGGTTCTTTTTAAAGAGAGTTTTGATAACAACAAAGAAATATTTGATTACAACAATGAATATGACTAATTTCACAATAAAAATATAATATTTGTTATTGTACGAATCATAAAATTGCACGTATTTAACGTAATTTGACATGAACATTTTTTTGTCCTAATCCATAGCAAGCTTTATTACAAAAACAAAAAAGTATATAATTTTTAAATTTACATATCTCGCTTATACAAAGGGCTAATTTAATAATAATATGTGCTAGACGCAGAAATTAATTCTCTAAAACTTTTATTTGAAGCATTTATTTCTAAAATCAAAATAAAATCATATTATTCAAGAAAAACTGTTAACAACTTCAAGTAATGTACCACTTCCGGTTAGCCTATTTTAACCAAAATCTATTATGTTATTTCGATTGACATAAAAGTCTTGTATACCAAATTTGAAAAGTTTTGGATTATATTTTAAAACAGTTTTTCATTAAAATCTATTATAGGCTTCATGTAAAGTGCCACTTCTGGAAATTGTGTAATAACCAGAAAGGGAGGTGCACAACTAGATGTTATAGGAGTCCTAAATACAAAATTTCAACTTTCTACGGCTTACCGTTTTTGAGTTATGCGAGATACGTACGTAGAGACGTCACGACGAAATTAGTCAAAATGGATTCAGGGATGATCAAAATGGATATTTCCGCTGAAATCTGAAAACCGAAATTTTTCGCGATTACAATACTTCCTTTACTTACGTACAAGGAAGTAAAAAACTATATAATGAAAAATTAGACAAAAATTGAAAACTGCTTGGGAATATAAAAACTACCCTTCGTAATAATGAATTACATACCTCAGTTACCCATCTTTTTGTTCGATCAACAGTGATATCTTTTCATACGTTGATGTATAATATAGTGTAATTCCGAATTTTAATATAATTAACCCGAATAGATAAAAACATTATAGGTAATATAAACATAACTATTACATTTAAAAATACGATCACGCACATAAGTCTTTGCGATTGCATTTATTTATCGGCTAGCCTAGAATATTCCATTAACACTTGCTAATCAAATGCAAAATTTCATTTGCTGGCGTCAGCAACAGCTCGGTACAAATTAGTTGATTTATCCTGGTGCTAGTCGGAGTGTAATCCACTTAGAGTCCCATCCACGTACACGCGTACAGTTCCAAGTAATTCATTCCGATAACTGCATCGATAATCAGGGACAATTGCGCTGCGCCGCCGATAAGTATATCGAACTATTAACAGCACGGACATGCTGTGCGAATGTGCACTAGCACGTGCTAATACACAACCGAGGGTAGTTTTCGTGTCGTGTCGAGACCGGGAACTAGGTCATGCACAGGAAGAATCAACAGTGCTTCTAAATAAACCACAAATAGACACGAGATAGTGGATTGTGGGTTGGAGAATATGTCAACGAACATCTACTTGACGCTGTTTTCTTTCTAAGAGTTAGTATAATCTGTTTTTTTACCTCTCGCTAAAAATCGCATATCCAGATTTTATTGAATAAGCACGTTTTAAGGTCCCTACAATCCGATTTTAACATTTTTACGATGATGTCTGTGTGTGTATGGATGTATGTATGTGTGTGTGTGTGTGTGTGTGTGTGTGTGTGTGTGTATGTATGTATGTATGTATGTGTGTGTGTATGTGGGATGTTGGAAGGACAATTACTCAAAAACTATAAGACTTTAAATTTGTTTAACTACGTTCTTCCCAATCGGACATTCATGGGAAGATCTGAAAAGGTTTTGGTAACAATTGGACAACCGGAAGTAGAAGATTCTTGACAAAAAATCTTCTAAATATTATTTTTGTTGGTAATATTAAAGAAAATTAAATTCTCTATCTGATACATTTAAATATTTTATTATATATTCTATAGATTTAGATATAAAAGAAATATAATATATTAAATAATCTGTTGTAATAAATTTTACAGCCGAAAGAATGCCATGGAAAATTTAAATTGTTTGTAACTGACAGATAAATGTCAGAGTCAGAAATCCGGAGACATTACTAAAGACTTTTTCTGGGAAGTACATACATTATAATATTAATAGTTAAATATTTAATATTATAGGTATATTTCACGTACCCTTCAGAAATACTGTTACTTCCGACAATGAATTGGAAACATCTCGAAAAATTAGAAGTGTAGGACAAAATTTTATTTTAAAAAATCTAAATATATGGAATAGATATAAGTAGATTTTTTTGTCTAGAGTGTAGGTATACAAGAAATGTTAAATACATTAGGACGCGAGCAGTCATGTGACTTTGTTGGCCTTGACAAGCAGATATGGGGGCCCACTTCAGAATGATAGCTAGTAATTATGTATTTAGATGTCAAATATCATAATATCTCTTTCTAAATTTAGTGATTTTCCAATTCCATATGGTTTATTTTTCTCGACAAGTAAAATTTCACACTCCTGGTGACAAATTAACTACATGAATTTAGAAAATCTTGAAATTTTTAATGAAAAATTCTGACATTTGACATCTATGTACATAATTACTAATTATCATTCTGAAACGGGCCCCCACATCTTGTCAAGGCTAACAATGTAACATGACTGTTCGCGCCCTATACTTATGTAACCAAAAAAAGGAAGTGGCGAGACGTATTATGCTAGCCATGGCCACAACAGATTTTTTTTTAAGAAAATGCATATAAAGTTTAATTTAAATATGACTATATTAAGAGTGCCGTGAATGGAATATTTTTCAAGCAAATTGATATTCCGACTGGCGTCAAACTGAAAATTTTAAAATAGCACAAAAGTCTACTCTATACTTGTTAGCAAACTACATGAAAATGCTACTATCTTTAGTATTCCTGGACGTAATAGTAATATTTGTGTTTATTTTGTTGCAGGCTACATCCAAGACATAGCACCAACCACGTACACCTCCCTCGTCCCTCGGCACAGCGTCGATCAAGCCACATACACCACCGGCAACCAGCCTTCATACACGACCTTACGGCCTGTAGAAACACCCGCCGCTGAGCCAGTCGTCGTCACCGAGTTCACCTCTCGACCTCGGCACAAGTCCCTGGCCATGTGCTTCACCAGCACGGGAGCCGCTTTATCTTTACCTCCTAAGAAAAAGGACATCTACCGGCCTTGGGACGAAAGAGTGCATAGAGTACCCGCCGAAGAAGATCTCCATGCTGCGCACGCCATCTTGGATTTGAGTGCCAGCACGGTGAATTTACCGCCACCTGTACCACAACAACAAGAACAACAACCTGTTCTTGTTCCGTCTCCTCTTCCGTCCCAGCCATGCGATGCAGAACAACAAACAACAGCAACAGGGAAGGGCAGTAAAACAGTGGCGTATACCTATGAAGCATTTTTCGTAAGTGATGGAAGATCCAAAAGAAAAATAGGAACAGAAGAGGTGGCGAAAGCACCCCAACCAGATACCAAACCTAAATATACGTGCAGCGAATGTGGCAAACAGTATGCAACATCTTCTAATCTATCTCGGCATAAACAAACTCACAGATCTCTTGATTCTCAAAGCGCGAAAAAATGCATGACGTGTGGCAAAGCTTACGTGTCGATGCCTGCTTTGGCGATGCACGTATTAACGCACAAATTAGCCCACAGTTGTGGAGTGTGTGGCAAGATGTTCTCTCGTCCTTGGCTTCTTCAAGGTCATCTTCGTTCGCATACAGGCGAGAAACCGTATGGTTGCGCGCATTGCGGGAAGGCTTTTGCAGACCGTTCCAACCTGCGCGCGCATATGCAAACGCATTCCGCGGATAAGAACTTCGAGTGCCCGCGATGCCACAAATCCTTCGCGCTCAAGAGCTACCTCAACAAGCACCTGGAGTCCGCGTGCTTTAAAGAGGATTCACCAGGTGCGGCGGAGGTGATGTCGGCGACGGCATCGCCGGCGCCGCATGTGTACCAGGCGGCTGCTGCTTGCAGCTAGACCCGATGGTCTGGACTCATTACCGTATCTTGTGTCGGAACTATTCTAGTCTATTTGCTGTATAAATCTAGTCGCTATTTATTACTATTTATATTATTTATTATTCACTTATTTATTAATAGTTTGTTCCAACAATTATTCACCGGAAAGAGACTTTCTTCTACAAACTTATCACAGTTTTTATAAATATTTTTTCACTAAAAATTTGATTCGTTTGATGAGAACAAGAAAAAAATACCTGCAAATACCAGCGTTTAAAGGCATTGACAAGTTATTTTCGATATTTGTCAAATGGCATTAATAAATACAATATATAATCAGATAGTTTTTATTGTGTAAGTACAGTAAAAAATTTGAAAGATGTCCGATCAAGGTTATCTGTATCATGAACGAATTAACAAATTGGCATACATTTATCCCCCTCCTTTAGTGTGCTCGTCAGCTAAGAAAAAGCCATTTACGTCATCAATAGATGCGCGAAACAATGACGTAGTGATGACGTAGGCTCACACATTTTGTAGGCAGTGGCGTGCCATCTTATTCTTTATCAAATAGTGAAACTGGCGTATCACGTGAACAAGCTATTTAACCACCAACTAAGGGCAATGACAAAAATTGGTTTCTGCTCTGATGACGTAAATGGCTTTTTCTTAGCTGACGGGAACTCTACAAAGGCTTTAAGCGTGTGCGATAAGGATGGATATAACACGCTTGTCTGTCAAAAATTCATATTGTTTCGACTAAGTTAGGACATTCCATTTTAAAAAGATGCTCGTTGTTGATAATACTTTCGCTGTAACGTAAGTTTATATATTAATTCAGATATATTACCTTAATTCATAGCTGTACGAATAACGTTATTATCTGTCAGTATTACTGACATTGTGTCATTATTTTATTTTTCACATATTTGGTTTTACATTTGCTATTAAACTTACCAGTTGACTTATTTTTGAATTTTGAATGCTTTTATTGTAACATATATTTTTATAATAATAAAATAACAGTGGTATCTTATGTATCCTCATAAAAACTAAGCAAACGACACTACTGAATTTGTCAGAATGGGCGGAACAAAAATCTGAATTCATACAATTCGTAGACGACCTTGACAAGACATTTTTCAAAAAGTTTACTGTACACTGTATGTCGCTGCTGCAGCGCGACAGGATGTAAATGACGTCATCACCGGAATTTTAACAAGCTAATGGTGAGATTCTGAGCATTACTTTAATGTAGCTTTTAAGATCTATAGATAAGACAAATCTATAACTTGAAAGTTTATAGATTTTCAAAATCTCGTCTATAACCTGGAATTTCTGTAACATTAGGCGATTTTTGGCGACGGACCGAACATGAACCAGGTTTCATGTTTGGTTCATAAAAACGTCACCATATCTTGCTATGAAACGGCAAAGTCTGAATTATATTTCTCACACATTCCCCTGTAAGACGAAACATTTGTTTAAAATGGATTAATTATATCCCTTATATTTTTTTTTCTCATGATATGCGTATGTTATTACTAAAAGTATAACAATAATTACCCTCAAATATTGACAAATACTTAAAGTTCATACTTCTCTTCTGATAAAAATTGTGCAAATTTTAAATTTGCAAATTGTTATTTATTTTCCAACCAAATTGTACTTCTATTTGTTTCTCTGACAAGTTATAACGAACTGTAGTGACCGTAAACTTTTAAGATATCTTAAGACATTTAAGATAAACCTATGCGCTCAGAATACCACTCTGAGATCTATAAATATTATATTTAAAAATACTTGGGACACTTCACAAGATTTCAGTCTCTGAATCAATCTCTCGGTCATTTATCAGAGACTGGCCCACTCAACCAGAACCACAGACGCGTTTCGCTGTTATTGCAGCTCATCAGTGTGGTGTACTGACGCCTCTTGCGAGGCACTGAGACCGGTTGAGCGGGCGGATGATAAACATCCCACAAAGGTATTAAGCCTGCTGTGTGCTAAGTGTTTTTAAATTAATATTTAGAACAACTTCATCAAGTGTCGCAAATTGTACATTGCACAGTTTTCTTTATCTATAAATCTTTAAGACAACTCTTGTAGAAGTTATGAAAACGCTCAGAATACCACCTAACGTACATAGCAGAAGTTGGCTATTTTTGTCAAATTATAATATAGTTTTGATTTATGAAGTCAATTTTTAACTTGCCAATGCCTTCAAGGTCATAGCTTATTAGAACGTCCTTTTAGTATTGTGCATTAGCCGGTTCAAACCGGTCTAAACATATTTTTGTTGGAACAAACTTAACCTATTTTAATTCTTGTTCACGCTCTCACTTGCGAGAACATTTGAGGAATAGAGGAATCGTTTAAAACTGTTTCAAATTTGCCTGGGGTTGTCATTCTCTCTAATATCAAACTAATATTTCCTAAATTTCTAGCACAACCCCTAGCTTCATTCTGCAATTTCCAAATTCAACTTTCAGCTTAAACTTTTAAAATTTCAAACAGTTTTAAACATAAATTTAGCCAAGAAAACAAAATAAAGCGTGGCGTTATTTGCATGGAAACACAGAAAACTAATTTGAAACTAACCTAACAAATCACTGGGGGTACAATTACCCCCGACATTTTTCTTCGCGGGCTAAACAAAGCAATAAAGAAATTCACGATCGCAGTCGCCCTGTTCTTCAGATTTTAACTCAATTATTATTCTCGCCGTGGGTGCGCGGGCAGGATTCTGCGCGTGCGTGGCGTTGAACAAGCGACGCACGTTTCGCAGATTAGTTATGATTTACGCCGTACGACAACAGCGCCCGAGTTTCCCACTTGTAAATAGCACTCTTGTCTCTCTCAGACTCCATATACAGACATAGCTATTGGTTTCTCTCTCGCTCCAATTATAATCTAATCACAGTGTCTCTTTCGGTCTCTTCTAACGTGTTTGCACCCGCCACTCCAGAACTCAGATCCTACAAATCAGGAAGTTCGAGAAACTAAAGTAAGAGTAACTCCAAAACTTCCCGGAGGTAATTTCGAAGCGACCTTTTATTTTCACACTGAATAAGGGGACTTAAATGACCAATCAATTTCAAACAATTGATTTTAGAGATATATGTGTAATACTTTTAAAAAGAAGGATGGATCTTTAAGTTAGGAAATAGGAAGTTAAATTTGGAGAATAAAAATTGTATAAAAGCGATTCTGTAAAATTAAGAACATCGATGCGTCCAAAAATAATTCAAATATAATCAGAAATTTATTTGGAAGAAAACAGGTGCTAGTTGAATAGAAATTATATTTTTATTCGATAATATTCCTCTAATATTTAGAAATATTGCGACTAGATATATAGTTTGATTTACGAAAGATGACTATTCAAGGTCATTTATAAGCCGGCTGATATAATACAGGGTGTAACGAAAATAACTACATTAAATTTAATCAGTGGTAGAACTCGTCTAGAGCAACAATATTTTTTAATAACTTTTTTCGAAATCTCATGTTTTTTAACCATTTTTACCCAGTATTCTGCGCATGCGTCCATTTTAAATTTAACCATAGACGGATGATAATGAAATATGTGACAAAACTTTGAAGAATTTTAACCCAATATCTAGAACAGAGGTTCCCAAACTTTTTTGTGTCGTAGACCCCTTGCCATGTTTTTCGGTTTTGGGTAGACCCCCACTTACCTGACATTCATTTTTTGTAAATTTCTAACTGTAGTCAAATTTAGTGTTAAAAACTTAAAGTAAAAACAACAGTAAATTATCAACATATGGCGTCAATTTTGTAAGGTTTAATCTTAAATCTCCTCGGCTATATAATGATGTCCAGTCTGTTTCTTTTTTTCGTTAGGAGATTGGTAACAGCGCTGAACCCCCTTAAAATAGGTACTATCAGTATATGTTGAGATCCACTATCGTGGACCCCCATTTTCATTTCATGGACCCCCAATTTTTTTTTCGCTGACGTAGACCCCTTGCAGGTTGTCATACACCCCTGGGGGTCGATATAGACCACTTTGGGAATCACTGCAGATGGTTTACAAGAAAAAGTTATTAAGAAATATTATTGCACTAAACGAGTTGTGTCACTGGTTGAATTTAAGGTATTTATTTCTGTTACATTCTGTATTTATAAATGCATTTTAACCACTAAAATATATTGACTGCAATTCACATATCTACTATGATAGTGAAGGGCCTATTGAATGCCGGCTGCTGGAGGAATCAGTAAACATAGGGACAATTCGTGAGGACGAATATTCCGTTTAGTGGCCATGGCGCAGGTTTAAATATGATTAGTGGGAAGAGTGTATACGACTATTCGGTTATGTTCGGTTCGACACGATGACACGAACATACACGAACAGGGCCAGTAATTGTCAATTCAATGGGCCTTCAGTTCAGCATATGCTGATAGGTAGAATATGCGAGTTCCAGTCATTTATATATTTCAAAGATTTTAACTGAAAAAAATAAGTGTAATTTATTTGAAAATTATATTTCTTTTTAAATAATGCCTTACTCAAAATTATAGATTTGACATAAACTATGGAATAATAATTTGATTTAAATGTCAACATCACTGGGTAGTAGATAATTCTATAACTCTACGACATACGTCTTTATTATTTGTAGTGTATTAGAAAGTAATGCCACCATTTACGTATATCAGTCACATCACATAAATTAAATGTTGCTAAGTTACTGCTATATAAAGTGCTGTGTATTCTTTCTGTGAACAAATGACCTTGAATAGTCATCGTTCGTGAATATGACAACGTAATGGTTTCCATAGCGCCTAATTTGTCAAGCTGTGGTTTCGTACATATTGGACACGGAGTAAAGCTAACAACCATTAACAGCATTAGCACTTTGGTGTATCTAAACTGATTGGAGCCCTAGGAGAATCTTAGCGAAACCGAGATTTCGCTAGTCTACGACTAAATTCTTAAATTCCAAAAGTCGTCGAGTTGCGGAAAATTTGAGATCGTTAGGTATATTAAAATATATGAGGATTATATTGAAAAATAATAAATTTCCGTTCCGTCTGCATTGTTGTATAATTCATAATAAATTTCCGTTTAAATTTGCATACCCCTCCAATTATTGGCAACGCAAAATTGAGGAAAATTGTCAGTTTAAGATGGAGGAATAATGAGTGAATAATGTAATTATGCGAAGGGGGAAACATAAATTGTATTTTGATGAAGTAAACTTTTTATAACTACATTAGAAATTAATTGAACCCTTATGAATCAATACGGCGGATAAGGAAGCAATTTTCCGCCATTTTTGAATAAATTAGGATCGAGTGGCAGGTGGAAACAAGTGAGTCCTTGGTTTGGTTTCGTGTTGTCTTTGCGAGTACGTGCCACGTTGTCTAAAACTATGAAGTTTGAAACTCAAGACGTCTAAACTTGCTCGGTTAAAAATCTGTTTTGTCTAAAAATTCTTCCACCAATTTACTCATATTGTCTAAAAGAATTAGGATGGCCAACACTGGAATCGTAGAAAATTCGTGGAGTTTAGAATTACCTGGAACTGGAAAGGTTATGGAATTGTAATAATTGCCAGGAATTATAAGTTAAATAATATAATTTACTTTGGAATGTTGGGAACTATTTGAAACAATTTTTCCTAATATTTAAAATAATCGAGTTATTTAACAAAAATACTTCTCGCCATTTCCATAGGGCGCGAGCAGTCATGTGACTTTGTTGGCCTTGGCAAGCAGATATGGGGGTCCGTGTTAGAATGATATCTAGTAATAATATACATTGGTATCAAGTATTTAAGACATCACGATTTTTCAAATCCATGTGGATTATTTTCCTCGACAAGTATATTTCATACTATTGATGACAAATAAACATCAGGATATTTTGAAATTTTGAATAAAAAATTATAACAATTGTGACATGTAAATAACTACTAGCCATCATTCTGACACGGATCCTCATATCTGCGTGACAAGGCCAACGAAGTCACATGACTGCTCGTGCCCTATAAGTAACGAACTTAACATGTCTTATACACACAAATAATTGAAATTGTATCTCTTCTTTCGTTCTATGAGGAATTTTGTCCTACTCTTCTAATATGTTCAAAATTCTTCAAATTTATTGACAGTATTAGCGGTATTTCTTAAGAATATAGTAATATTACTATACCTATAATTTAAATACATATTTAATTAATAATACAATATATTAAATGTATTCGTACCTCCCAGAAAAATCTGATTTGTGACACTGACATTTTGTATTTATCTGTCAATTATAAACATTTAAATATCTCAACGGTTTTTTAAGCAATGAGATTATTTTTTTAGAACAGATTATTCTATATTATTATATACTATATCTCCAAACCTATACGAGATATAATAAAAAAATAAATGTGTCAGATTGAAAATTTAATTTTCTTTAATATTTCCAAGAAAAAAATTAAAAAAATTATATTTTGAAGAATTTTTTCAAGAATCTGCTATTTCCGGTTGTCCAATTGTTACCAAAACCTTTTCAGATCTTCCTATGAATGTCCGATTGGGAAATACGTAGTTACAAATATTAAGTCTTATTTGAGTAATCGTCCTTCCAATATCCCACATACATACACACACACACCATCGTAAAAATGTTAAAATCGGATTGTAGGGACCTTAAAACGTACTTATTCAATAAAATCTGGATGTGTGATTTTTAGCATGAATCCAATACCTGTCTTAGCGAGAGGTAATAAAAATGAATCAACTGTATAAATGGAAAACGCTATTAGTAACTCTTCCAACTAAAGTAACTTTTAGACACAATGAAAGTAATAGCAGAAAAAATTTTAGACAAAACATTTTCAGCCTGCAAGTTTAGACGTAATTAGTTTTAGACGAATGGTTTTAGACATGGAGGGATGGTACCGTTATTACCATAGATAAAATGTTGAGTTTAGTAGATAGTTGAATCGCAAAAACGTCCAGTAATATTAGTAAGTCCGATATAAGAATTGGATGTTTCCTATACTATAAGAATCCCTCGGTTTTGATATAGTAACGCGAAACACCATTCTGAAGATTTATTTTTCGGCCCATGTACATATATGTAGGCATATGCGCAAATGTTTAAAGCACGATTTTAGACAACTTTATATATATTATACATAATTATATATATACAATCTCTTAAGATAAAAAGTTAAGTCACGATTTTTGCAAATGTAGACCTTGTTTTCGCTACATTTTACAAAAGTTCGAGCTAAAGCCAACGAACAAAAAGCAACGTTTCATAAACAACGAAAATACAACTTAGCGTTTTAACTCTACATATAATAATATTATATATTCATAGTTTATTGAGAAATAACTGAAGTTTAGTACGTAAGGTGAAGTGAGATTTGCGAGACGTTATCTAGTCACAGATATTTCCTACTGCTTCGATTTCTCAAAACACAAAAAATATGCCAATAGATATATTTAAAAAGATGAGAGAACAATAAACTAATTATTTAAATGAATGAAAATATGTAAATAAATTATCAAAACTTTCAGCAAGTCATAGAAGAAAACTTTGTCATCAGTGGGCCCATAAACTATAATCAAAATATAACAAATTTATATAAAAATCGTAAAATACTTACTGATTAATAAGTAATAAAACTAAATAATTTTAAAATACATCCTTCATTGTAAATTTACAACGAAATAAACAACTTATGATGTGGCGGTTGTGGATTTGATTTTATTGGCTAGAAATGTGAACCTGAAAATTCCGCCTATAATGGGGAAGTTTAGCGGGATTGAAAATACATGTGAAATATTTTTTAGTCGTAAATATATGAATAATTATAACTTAAAATGTAATTGAAAGTTAAAATTATGTTCCCATTTATTTATAATTAATTATTTATCATCGAACTTTTCTGACGTCACAAGTGACTTATGCGCATGCCTAGAAAGAATGGTGAGACTTGACTTTTTGAACGTTGTTTGTTTACATTTTCGCGGAGTGAGGTTATGGGTTTTAGTTCGAATTATGATACTTAATTTATAATATTGAATACAATAAATGAAATAAGTAGAACCAGCCCAAGCCCAAATGTATTCGTACCCTCTGAAAAAAATATATTAACAGCAAAAAGAAATCAATTTTTAGATTACAATAGTTAAGACTATATTTGGGCAATTTTTTATTTTATGTATTAATAAAGTGTACTGGATTTAAATATAATGTTATTACCTAAATTAATCATTTTAATAATAATCTACGGGCAAATATATGACAACAGACACGTGCTATTTTTTTTAGTTCCAACAGTAAATAATACAATATTTATGTTAGTATTCTTTATAAAACTGAAGGTAAAGGAAACTGACAATATATTCATTTAATTACTATATTAAATTTTATTTTTTTAGTAAACTTATTTGCAAAGTGATATTTATTAAAAGTACCACCTACAATTATATTAAAAACAAGAATAAATAAACTTCTGGATGATTATTACTCCAATACAACAAATTTTGATAATGTGTATAAATAGAGTGTATTATACAACTTGAATACATTGCTTATAATACAATTTCTTAGGTTTAATAATAATTTATTTATAGTCTGCATGTGACAATTGTTTTCGTCTTTAATAATTCGCAAATATTTTTTATTAAAGTAATAAAATTTAAGATGGTAATTAATTGAATATATTGTCAGTTACCTTTACCCTCAGTTTTATAGATAATACTAACATAAATATTGTATTATTTATTGTTGGAACGGAAATTTTTGGGACTTGTCTTTTGTCATATATTTGCCCGTAGATTATTGTTTAAATGACAAATTTAGTTAATAACATTGTATTTAAATCCAGTACACTTTAATAATACATAAAATAAAAAATGCCCAATATAGTCTTAACTATTGTAATTTAAAAAAATATTTTTTATTGCTGTTAATATATTTATTTCAGGGGGTACGAATACATTTGAGGTTGGGCTCGTATAATAATCACAACACAGAACTGTCACTGCTTATAAACGTCAAAACATGTGGATGCAATTTTTAAAACTTCCTGTTGCCATGTGACGTCATTATTTTAGAAAATTTCATTTTTTGAGAAATCTAGACATCTTTGAGTGAAATACAATATAGAATATCACATTTGAAAACATTCCTAAAAAAATAAAAAATAAAATACACTAAACTTCCCCATATTACACATTTACACAGACTATCCATTTTCCATTCGGTGAGAAATAGTGAAAAGTGTTACTGGTCTGCCACACATGACGTCACAACTCGTCCCACAATTAAAAAAAAATCATATCTTGCTTAGTATAAGTTTCAAGTCGACTTTTCATTAAGGTAGTTGGAGTATGAAGTAAAATCCTTAAAATTTTAATAATCTTTGGCGTACAGCTACGTTAATAGGGCTATTCTGTAAGCATCGTTATGACATAACGAATCGTTAAAACGTTGTTATTATGGTAAAAACTAAAATCGTTTAATAGGCTTATTCTGTAAACGTTCGCTATGACATTATGCATTGTTATATCGTTATTATAACGATAATCGTTAACGTGGTATTCTGTAAACACTAATTTAATTTTACACAACGAAAAAAAGATAACGATATCGTTATTTATTAACGACTGGAAAAGTCTTTCGTTACCTAAACGTTTTGTCAATAATTCAGTATTTTTATTCGTGTCAAAATAAAATTGCTATTATGTTGAATAGTGAGCTCAAAAACCCGTCATATTATAATTTTTTGTGTGTAATATTAAAATAATTTAATAAGTTTTTATTCCTAGCGCTTAGCGTAAGCGCAACCTTCCCAATTTGTCTACAGATGGTAGTAGTAGCTCTACAACAAGTAGAAGAAAGAGTCTGACAGCTGACAGGTTGACAGCGGACTCCCACCAGAACTAATCTAACCTAGAAGTTTTTTGAATAATATTTCATTTAAAATTATAATTTGATTTTAGAAAATAAAGTTCTTAACTTGATCCCAAGGTTATTATTTTTTAAAATGTGTTATAGAATACGGATACAAAGATAACAATTATCGTTAAGTAGATAATTTTCATAATAACGATTTCGTTATGATAACGATTCGTTAAGCGAACATTTTACAGAATAGGCCTGTAAGTATTGCCCGACGTAAATCCAAAATTTTAACCAATTTGTTCAGTTCCGATCGGAGTTATTGAACTCCAAATTTGGAATATTTAACATGGCGAGTATAACAAAATAAACATAATATGCAAATAGCTTAACGAAGAAGAAGGCAAGCAACTCTAGTGTTGGTCTACATTGCACGGAATCAATAGATGGCATTGCTCTCATGATTCAACTATCTTAATCGTCAAATCTTTGTACAAAGTTTCTTAAAAAAACAAATTAAAAAATTGGTTCATGGGCCTGTTATTGGTTTATTGATTTTTGATTGTTCTCGTTAAAAGGAGTATACAAACATTGTTTAATATAAAAAATAATTAAAATCGAATCAATGATATAACTATCGAATAAATAAGTGTTTGGGGAAATTAGGAGCAGTAGGACATCCCCTAGTCATAAGCCGCAGTGATTGGTTCCCTGTTATCAGTTGTTCAAGTAGGTCGATCATTGCGCTCAGCGATTATTATACAACGAACAACTGACGCACGAGTTGCTTCAAACGATCCAACTTCTATTTACTACATTAATATTCTATTTTATGTATAAACGTTTTACAAATTTACTTGTTTTGGCTTCAATGTAAATATAACTAAAATGATTGCGTTTTAATTTGATTTACTTTGGAATTACAAAATAATCAGTACTATTACAAAAAAACGTTACAAAGAATGCGAAAAATAAAAATGAATAAACTATGAAAGAGTTGGAAAAAGTTTCCATAAAGTTTTAATTTGTTGGCGAATGCTGTACAGTATACAACATTAAAATCTATAGTTGAAAAGGATATACTTTTCACGTAAAATATAAAAGAACAATGCCGTCATGAAATGAAGAAATAATAAATAAAATGTACTCATGAAATGTTTCCTTAAATTATAAAAATAAGTAAATAATTTACAAAAACAACAACATACAGTTGCGTGCAAAAGTTTTGAGCCAAACAGTTTTTTTAAATCGTATTATAATATTGTAAAGATGTCCGATCAAGGTCAAGTATATTATCATGAACGAATTAACAAATTGGTATACATTTATCTCTTTCTTTTGTTTAGGATATAAGCGTGTGCGATAAGGATGGATATAACAAGCTTGTCTTTCAAAAATTCATATTAGGTGCGTTCAATAAGCCCAGCAAAACAAGCAACCGGAAGTATAATTTGTTGAACGACTTTGCTAGCCTAGCATTTGGTTGATTTGCTCGCAAAGCAATCTTGTAAAATACTCATACATGAAGTTAACTTGTGGTGTTTCTATCTCATTTTATGGTTTATTTATGTCAACCACATGTCAAAAAGGTTTTCAAAGTTATGTGATGAATATTTATTAATTGAAATATGTTCTTAGACCTAAAAAAAATCTTCAAAATTAATCTCACTATTTGCAAATAACTGTACCTATCTATAAATTAATTTTGTATAACTTCCCAGACCAATTAAAGAGATACGAAAGATAAACATGTTATATTTGACAACTGTATAACTTTCTCGATGACAGTTCGCCATTTATTGTACTAAGCAACAAGTCTCGTTTGCTTACCTAGCATTTGCTTGATTTGCTTATTTTACTGAACACACCTATTGTTTCGACTAAGCTAGGACATTCCACTTTAAAACGATGCTTGTTGTTGATAATATTTTCGCTGTAACGTAAGTTTATTTATTAATTCAGATACATTACCTTGATTCATAGTCGTACAAATAACGTTATTTTCTGTCAGAGTCACTGACATTGTGTCATCCTATTTTTCACATATTTGGTTTTGCATTTGTTTACAAACTTACCCGTTGACTTATTTTCGAATTTTGAATACTTTTACTCTCATATATATTTTTATAATAATAAAATAACTGTAGTATCTTATGTACCCTCATAAAATTTAAGTAAACGACACTACTGAATTGGTCATAATGGGCGGAGCAAAAATCTGTATTCATACAATTCGTAGATGATCTTGAACGCACGTATTTCAAAATTTTTACTGTACAGTAAAATTTTTAAAAGATGTCCGATCAAGGTTATCTGTATCATGAACGAATTAACAAATTGGCATACATTTATCTCTTTCCTTTGCAAAGGCTATAAGCGTGTACGATAAGGATGGATATAACACGTTTGTCTTTCAAAAATTCATATTTCTTCGACTAAGTTAGGACATTCCACTTTAAAACGGTGCTCGTTGTTCATAATACTTTCGCTGTAACGTAAGTTTATTTATTAATACAGATACATTACCTATATTCATAGCCGTACGAAAAACGTTATTTTCTGTCGGTGTCATTGACACTGATATTGTGTCAGTATCTTATTTTTCACATATTTCGTTTTACATTTACTAATAAACTTACCAGTTGGCTTATTTTTGAATTTTAAATGCTTTTATTGTAACATATATTTTTATAATAATAAAATAACAGTAGTATCTTACGTACCCTCATAAAAACTAAGTAAACGACACTACTGAATTTGTCTGAATGGGTGGAGCAAAAATCTGAATTCATACAATTCGTAGACAACCTTGATCGAACATCTTTCAAAAATTTTACTGTACATTCGTGCATAAAATATTACAAACCAGAAACTATGTAAATAAAATTATGTAGTAACAAAATAACTGGGGTGCTGCGCAAAAATTATACATATTTCAAAATTACTTAAAAAATCGGTTAAATCATTTTTGATTTGTGATAGAATAAATTTCATTCCATGGTGTTGAAAAAAATCTGAATAAAAAAGGAACAAATAACTAAATTCAAAATCATATTAAGTTTGATATTAAACAAACTATCATTAATTTCAAATCTTCTACATCAAAAAATCTAACTATTTTCATCTCTAAATTTCTCTCAAATGAGTGATGAAGAAACAACGAAAACCCATTATACAACGAACTTTAAATTTCTTGCGTTGAAGCAACTTGTGTAAAATATAGAACGAAGTCGCTGAGCGTCGATCGAGCTTTAGCGTCAGACCTGTCGTCCATGAGACCGGCTTGCGCCCTGATTTCCTGCGGGCCGGTACTCAACCTCCACTAGTATAGTCTAAGTAGTCTAGGGATTCCTATCCTCTATCTAACTATATGTAGTGCGTGGCGAGCAATAAATATATTGCGTTCAAGAAAAGAAAAAATAAAATAAAAAAATGTTCTGAAATGATAATATAATTATTTAAATAGGTAGACTGATATTAGTAACAAATGTTTATATACTTTTTTAATTGTTGCTATTTAATTTGCCAATATTTTAAAGAGACGAAATTAGTTGTGCCATATATTAAATGATTAACTAAAAACCGTACTATAATTTCTAGTTAAATATAAATAAGAAAAGGAACTAGCTGAATTCACTGCGTTTATCAAAAGAAAAAAATATTATTAAGACATGTTTAACTAATTAAAAGTATTTGTGTTAATTTATTAAAAAATGAAACTATTGATACCGAATTAATTGATCAACATAAACTCAAAGCCGTAGTATTGTGTCTAGTCAAACAGAAGTAACAAAAGTTACTGTAAATTCATATAAGTAATGAATTATATTTTATAAAAAACGTTAAGCGTCAACCAAGTATGCGAGATTCTAGTGCATTTGTGTAAATAATGATGAAAAACATTATTAATACTATCATTCTTAAATTAACATTAATCTAACCCGGTTCTTTTTAAAGAGAGTTTTGATTACAACGAAGAAATATTTGATTACAACAATGAATATGACTAATTTCACAATAAAAATATAATTATACGAATCATAAAATTGCACGTATTTAACGTAATTTGACATGAACATTTTTTTTATTTTTTTGTCTTAATCCATAGCAAGCTTTATTACAAAAACAAAAAATCTGATGTGGACACCACACGACTTCCTTGTACGATTATTAAACTATACATATTTTTTTAATAAATAAATTACAAAATATTAATTTTAACTTCAAAACAGTAAGATATATAGCGACCATAAAGGTAGTTTTTAAAGAGAGTTTTGATTACAACAAAGAAATATTTGATTACAACAATGAATATGACTAATTTCACAATAAAAATATAATATTTGTTATTGTACGAATCATACAATTGCACGTATTTAACGTAATTTGACATGAACATTTTATTTTTTTGTCCTAATCCATAGCAAGCTTTATTACAAAAAAATAATTTTTAAATTTACATATCTCGCTTATAGAAAGGGCTAATTTAATAATACTTGATGTGCTAGACGACCATTTTAAATTATACAATTTTAAATATTTAGGTATTATTGTAAATGGTTTTCTGGTTATTTGTAAACTAAGAAAAAATCTGATGTGGACACCACACGACTTCCTTGTACGATTATTAAACTATACATATTTTTTTAATAAATAAATTACAAAATATTAATTTTAACTTCAAAACAGTAAGATATACATAGCGACCATAATCTATCCCGGTTCTTTTTAAAGAGAGTTTTGATTACAACAAAGAAATATTTGATTACAACAATGAATATGACTAATTTCACAATAAAAATGTAATATTTGTTATTGTACGAATCATAAAATTGCACGTATTTAACGTAATTTGACATGAACATTTTTTTTATGTTTTTGTCCTAATCCATAGCAAACTTTATTACAAAAACAAAAAAGGATATAATTTTTAAAATTTACATATCTCGCTTATACAAAGGGCTAATTTAATAATACTTAATGTGCTAGACGCAGAAATTAATTCTCTAAAACTTTTATTTGAAGCATTTATTTCTAAAATCAAAATAAAATCATTTTATTCAAGAAAAACTGTTAACAACTTCAAGTAATGTACCACTTCCGGTTAGCCTATTTTAACCAAAATCTATTATGTTATTTTGATTGACATAAAAGTCTTGTATACCAAATTTGAAAAGTTTTGGATTATATTTTAAAACAGTTTTTCATTAAAATCTATTATAGGCTTCAAGTAAAGTGCCACTTCTGGAAATTGTGTAATAACCAGAAAGGGAGGTGCACAACTAGATGTTATAGCAGTCCTAAATACAAAATTTCAACTTTCTACGGCTTACCGTTTTTGAGTTATGCGAGATACGTACGTACAGACGTCACGACGAAATTAGTCAAAATGGATTCAGGGATGATCAAAATGGATATTTCCGCTGAAATCTGAAAACCGAAATTTTTCGCGATTACAATACTTCCTTTACTTACGTACAAGGAAGTAAAAATAACGATATTTTTTTTTTAAATGACCCCATTATAATTTACAATTAATATCATCAATAAGTATAACTTTTTCTTTAATTGTCGCTCATATTCTTTTGCAAAATAGTTTTAAAATCATTAATTTTTCTACTTAAGTTTTGTTTCATTTTGTTGTAATTACCAATAAATTCTCTGTAGATCTAATTTTTATAGGTTATAAAGAATAATTTGCTGGAGGATTACTAACTTCACTGAATTGAGTTGGCATATAGAAAAAAAATCTCCTATATTTTCAATAACATTTTAACTTGAATTTTAATGGTATAAATTACTATCCAACAGTATAAATTGTAAATAAAACAAAAAAGAAAAGATGTCAAGGGAATAATGCATTTTTTTATATAAATCTAAACTTCTCCTCGTATTGTATTGATTAAAATTCTTTTTTCCAATTTACGTCTCTTCTATTTAAATGAGAATTTTACGGTTGAAGTAAGTTGCCAAAGCCGTAATAAAACTAAAAGTAAAGAAATTTAAAGTAACAGAAAAATAAAACTGATTAGAGCAGCGATATAAAATCGGCTTGAAGCTCGCTAGAAAATTGGAAACCTAGAATCGCCAATAATTGAATAAGGAACAAACGCAATAATTTATTGCGAGCCACGCTTAGCGATTTATCTCTACCCTAGTCCCGTATTATAGTCAATTAATTTTATTTTCTCGTTAATGAAATATATATCTAATATATATTTAGAAAATACTCTGAACATTCCAAAGTTGTATAAATTTTAACTCTAAGAAAAATACTAGTTTTATTCGGGCAGTATTTTTGCAAAGAAATTAAAATAACAATATATTAAAAATAAATACGTCACGATAATTATATCTACTCTAAGCGTAAATGAAATTTTTCGTTTGGAGCAATCCACGGTTTCTTTATCAGTTTTATGGCCCTTTACTCCAAAGAGTTCGAGTGTGAAACTAGTCATTAAAATAATACTTTGTAAGGAATACTATATTCGATAATGCTAAGTGCAGTATTATTTTATTTAGAGTTGGGTCTTTAGAGTACGGAGGGCAAAAGGCGCAACAGAAAAATAATTTTATATTAGCGAAGGTGATTTTGAAATATATTCAGCGATTTTTGGTATTGGAAAACACAATAGGGGTTCCCAAACGGCTTTTATTGGATATCAAAGTTCATCATGTATAAATAATATTAAAGTGAGAATATAATTCATGTCTATCACAGCTACATTATCCTTAAAATTGAATAAAAAAAAATACCCAGGCCTAAATGCTTACATTTTCAACAAGTTATAAAACCTGCACAAATGGTAAGAAATTTCTACAATTTTTTTTCGACTACTTTAAATACAGAATTAACAATTAAAATGATACAATCTTTTTAGTTTTAGTTCTGTTTATTGATTTAAAAACCGACGTTTTGGCAGCATAAACTGCTGCCTTCTTCAGGGAATAAACAACATATAAATAAATAATAACAAAACATTAGCAACATGTAACCATGGTGACAAATTACAACATATTTAATATAGGAAGCCATGCCCGACTAAGTTCTAACCCGTCACAATGATTGAGATTATTATTATTGTTTTTGAAAATCTCAATGGCTTCTCTAATTAACGTTTTGTTGAGGTATATAAGTCTTGTTAGAATCTTTGTTTCTTCGAATTTTATACGGTGGAATTCTTCCAGGGCATACTCTGCAACTGAAGTTTTTTTTGGCTGGTTCAATCTGATCGAACGCTGGTGTTCATTCAATCTAGTTGAAATAGTTTTACCAGTCTGGCCAATGTAAACTTTATTATTTTTTGTTACTGTTGCTAGTTGCGATTTTTTACGTTGTCTTCTTATTATTATATTCTATTAACACGTTCGCTGCGTATAAATTCACGCGTCGCAGCCGTAATGCGGTAATGAGTTTTGGTGCAATTCTAGTTTTTTTTTTCTCAATTTGTTAATATTGTGTGTATGTTGAAGTCTTTACTCTTATTTTTCAGTATTTTTTTTTTAAACGCCTACGGTGCGTCGGCAGCATTGTGGACATCTTTTGTCCGGCAGTGCTAACGACGCACCTATACGTCCAGCCTCTTGAATTCTGAAATCAACATATTGTTAGACAATTCATGTTTATTTGCTTGATGTTTTATCTTTTATTTATGTAATAGCCATTATTTTAGCCCTTTTGAGTTGTAAATAGACCTGGTCGTTGTCTCCACGACTGTAAACTAACAACTAACCCCACAAATCACAGGACGCAACGTGTGCGTCGTACGCAGCGAAAGTGTTAAAATTTATGCCAGTTTTTATTTGTTTTGTACCCATAACTTCTATAGGGCGCTGAACAGAAAGTTACATCGGGGCGCCTAGAGCCGGCCTTGTTGCCTGTAACTTTTTAGGCCCTCGGCAATAAATGCTAAATTGCGCCCTGTTTTGAGGGCGAATAAACAAGTTTATGATTCCAAAATAAAATAATAATATATTCAGTTTTTGCAAGTTTAAAAACTATATTTTAAACGAGTCGAAAAAAATTTGTAGATATATGCATAGGTTTTATAATTTGTAATTTCAATTTAAATTATTTAACTATTAGTTTCAACAATATGATATTGTACAATGAATAATTTGTTAAACAAGGTTATGTCAAAATGACTATGATGTTAAAAAATTATTTGTGTTTATATTATTTCCTTTTCTGTTAATTGTCAGCCCTCCGTATATAGTAGTTCAATGTTACACGAACCCGACATACTGAGTATACTCCATCCAACGAAAGACAAACCTCTCCTTTCGTTTGACGGGGTATACATCTTCCTGTATGTCTGCGCACGCATTCGTAGCACTATGATTTCACGTGAGTGTTTATAACACATATTGAACAAGAGTTTCTTGTCAAATCACTGTCCCGAACAATACATCGAAAGCAATAATGCTCCAAGGGGAGTAATAAGCAATACTTCAAAGCAATATCTTCTTGAAAGATCTCTTCCATTAGATTAATGTTCAAGCAATATTTACAACGATTTGGGGAACTTAATTTTTAATGTGATGGGTACTGTTCAATTTAACAACGAAGAATTACTAAGTCAATTTTAGTAACATGTTTAACTTGATCTTGACGAATTTCCACATCTATAGTAAGATTAATTTAAGATGAACATAATGTGCAAAGAACAATATTTTGTATTGTATTAATGACAACTTTGAAAACATCAAATAGGTACTAGTATTGCACTAAAAGAATCGGACTGTATACCGAGAGCTAATATAAACGTTCTTGATTAACTAAAAAAATGAGTTAAGATTTTTTTATTTTTGAAAAATGATGGATCCATAAAATGATAATTTATAACTGAACGCCCTTTTTGCTAGACATTCAGTGAACGATTTTGAAATCAGATTTTTTTTTCTTGACAATATAAATCAAAGAAAAATGGTTAAATAGAAAAAATATGCCATTTTGCCAAATCAAAGATAAAATATTAAAAATGATGTATATTGTATGAATCGGATCTCGTGGCCGTGTATATTACATCGAATTTTAATGGCACAAAATTGACCCCTTTGGCGCACTCTCCACGCCAACATTGAGTGCCCGTAAGGTGACGCCTGGTAAGCGCCCGCACGGTATAAATATTCCATCATTACCGATATCTGTGTATGAAGCAGATTGGCACACCCAGCAATGGGTAATATGCCGTGATGAAATATTTATTTATTTTATTTATATGAATAATTGCTTATGCTTCTTATGATCTGAGTTCGAATCTAATCGAAGTCATTTATTTTTAAGATATCTTTTTTATTCTGAAATTCGAAAAAGTACCTTATAGTATTAGTAAATATGATTTTCTGTTCAAACTTCTGTATATATTAAACACAGTAGCAATTTAAAAGTATATTATATTTGAATTGGCGCCAAATTACACTGCCTGTGACATCCAAGAAATACTAGCCAATGACAGAACAGGAAAGATAAAAATAAAAAAAAATATTAAATAGTTTTTATCTAATTATACAAATCCGAATGCTTACAGCAAAATGATCTTCACAGACTGAAACTGATTTCATTCTTCTAGAACTATACTTGCTGTCAAATAAGTATGGACTGAAAATTTCTACACTGTTGTCTATTCTGTATGACAATGCTAAATTATGAATAAGCCGCAACGCCGCAGGGCAGGGTGCGGAGAAGAAAATAAATTGAGCATCAGTCCATATTTATTTAACGGCAATTGTAGTAGCTAGTATATAAAGCAGTCACGGCTGTCAGTCGTTTAAATTCTGCGGCAAATGTAAGCCACTCCCTCATTGGTGAGTAGTTTTTTGACGTCATCAGGCGACAGAAAGGGCGGCCATTTAAATATTGTATCTTCAAAAACAATTTCCTCAATATTTTTTTCTTATTCTTCTGATTAAAACAAAGAAAAAAAACGTGCAAACCTCATTTAATAAAACTCATGGATTCCATGGGGACCCGGGTTCGATCCCGACCGACGCCAAAAATTATTTCGAATTTTAATGGCACTAAATTGACCCCTGTGGTGCACTCTCCACGCCAACATTGAGTGCCCGTGAGGTGACGCCTGGTAAACGCCCGAACGGTACGAATATTTCATCATTATCGATATCTGTGTACAACGCAGATTGGCACACCCAGAAATGGGTGATATGCCGTGATGATATATTTATTTATTTAGTTATTTTATTTATGGATTCCATAAAATGTTAAAAATATTTTTTGTAAAGCAGAATGCCAAATTCAGAAATACATATATGAAGCAAAAATAACAGCCAATATTCTGAGCTTACTTTTATAATAAAAGCGCACTGTTATGTGAATAACATTCTTTAAAAAAGTGCTGGAGAAAGTAAGTCAATACACGATATTTATAAAAAAATAAACAAAGCCCAATGTTCATCTTAAATTAATGTTATATAATTCTCTATCTATCTATAGTTAATATAGATAACTATTTCTAATCTATAATGTCAATAAATGTAGGTATTTCAGTTACCTACTGTAAATTCACATTTAAATTTTATTCTGAATTCGTTCGGAATTTCTAAAACTTCTTTCCTTGCATAAAATCTTATGCCTAACAACTGACAACGATAAATATTATAACAAATGATTGTTATAACTAACATTCCATATAAACGATGTTAAAGCAATATTTTTGTATTAAATTCATGTCAAAAAACGAATATTTTAGGTTAGACCATTGCAAACGATAAAATATTCCATCAGATGCGAAATAAACACAATTTGCTGTGTAAATGTTTACTCAACATTTAAAGACATTCATTTTCATTTATTTGATGTTTGTTTTATAATGACAAACGTGTTTCTGTTTATTACAATTATAAATAAAGCAAATTTTGACATATTTTATTGTATGTAATGATTGTTTTACCTTTTATTAATATCTGATAATACACAGCAAAATAATAGTGACATCTTTATACACGCTAACATAAAAATTCCGATTAATATCAGACGGAATGTTTACAGGGCCGGCGCGGAGAAGTTGACATTAATAAATTACGACATAAAAAAGAAAAACAACGAAATTACTATCATAACGTACATTAATGATCATATCTACGTATAATATGTTACATCTATACATAAAATAATAATAAAAAAATATTGTATATTTTAGTCTATATATTGAAGACAAAATTAGGGTATTTCACATAAATAAAATTATACAATTTTGGTTATATTAATCGAAAGTTAAATGCAGGTGAAACATAAAAATTAATTCAGTAATGAAAACTATTTTTGTAATAAATTATTACAAATAAAGTTTGCATCGTTTTTAAACGATCTGTGTAATGGGGCCGCATAACACATCAGCGAGAACCATCTATGATGAAACGCCGATAGTACATGAACTTGAAGTTTGCTGTCAGTGTCACTGTGACGTCACACTATTGCTATCTTTCTCTCGCTTGTGCAAGAGAAAAATATTGCAATAGGTGTCGCCGTTACGTTATATTGTCATTAAAAATCAAATGCATTTGAACTAAAAACAATGAAGACTTTTTAAAACTACGAATTACTTGAAAATTAAACGAACTTTCACCCTAAGCGTGAAACAAGCATTATATGTTCTTAATTATAATGTAATACAGTGTGTTAAATAAAATCCTAACTTGGGGTAAACCATGAATTAAGAAACGTCTCTCAATTTAAAAGTATTTAATTAAATGTCTTTTTGACACGAGATATTGTCAATAATTTTATTTCTTTTTGGATATTAATTTACAAATGGAAATAAATTAGAAAACGGCGAATGACAATATACTGTATCCTTTATTATTATTTTTTCTCCTTAAAATTACATTTTAAGATCAATTTTGACTTGATTTTTTAATTGAATAATGATCAAACATATGTTTCTCTGTTCATAGCCTACTCCAAGTTAGGTTTTTTTTTAATACACTGTATAACATCAAACACATTGGCTGGTACCACAAGCCTTGTTTTAACTAAAACGATGTTTTAAGAAATGTCAAATTTCATTATTTAACATTAATAATAAATAATATTATATTCATCAAAATATGATTTTAAAGCAGAACATAGTTTATATTAATACACAAATATTTTTTTAAAAAATCACTGTTTAAACGTAAGGGTGAAATTAAATATTGAAATTTGAATTTGACATTTCTTAAAACAGCGTTTTAGTTAAAACCAGGCTTGTGGTACCAGCCAAAAAAACTGGAAATATCAAGTATTTGTTTACTACTCGGTTGCCCTCTAGTGGTGTACCAATAATATTATGCCCACATACGTCATTATGACGTAGACATTCATGGGTTATTACTATTTAAAAGAAATCAACGAAATGTATCATTGTATGAATAAACAAAAAATATTTGTTTATTATTTTTTTATATAAAGAATAATATAAAAAATCAAAACGTGAAATATCCTATGACAGTACCGCCATCAACCTAAACTCGGTTTTATAAAACCTGTGGTGCACTTTCTACATCAGAAATGAGTGCCCGTGGGGTGACGCCTGGTAAACGCCTACACAGTACGAATAAATCAATGTATGTCTAGTTTAAAAAACATAAAACATTTGTTCCATTTTCTGGTGTTCGTATTGTACAATATAAGATGAAAATTTTTGAAAACAACTATTCAAAATCTTCTTGGCCCGGCCCTGCTAATGACTGTAAAAGTTGGCTGTTCGTGCCTTAGAGAAAAAAGCTCACATTAACAACGATGAGGTATGACACAAGCAAACGTGTAATTATTATAAATTGTTAGGTACAACCTGAAGGTAAAATGTAACACTTTGATCACAACGAACGATAACGATAACTTGTACATCGGACTAGACGCTGATTGAAAACTCTTGTTGAATGTAGTTGAACTGATACACATGTAAGTCGCTAGTATAGTTGCACGCATGTATGAGGGGCATCTGCAGAATATTAGACACTCAGAAGGCTGTGGTCACCGAGGAGGAAAATTTTCTCAAAATTTATACTGAATATTAAAATATAATATTGTTATTTACAATAAACGGATTATTAAGGCATCACACTTTTTGATTTAATTACCCCAACTTACAATAGATTCCAAAACAATGGGTCATATTTTTTTTTTGTGGTTTCCTAGTATCTCAAATAATGATGTGTTTTACTAAAATACAAAATTCATATAAAAGTATGTTCTTTGAAATATTAAAGACCGAATTCACAATTCGTTAATCAAGAGTCGATCCACAAATCACATCTTTTGATCCTAATTTTTATATTTATAGTTAGGAAATTATGTCAAGGTTCTGTACTCATTTGTAACTTTGCCTCATGCCTCTTATTTATCATTATAGCTCCGTTGGTTTTACTATTTTCTAATGTACTTTAATCTTTCATTTTCATTATATTTCAAAACACTGCTTCATTGGGATCAGTTTTCTTATACCAATACCAAAGTAAAAAAAATCTGATGTGGACACCACACGACTTCCTTGTACGATTATTAAACTATACATATTTTTTTAATAAATAAATTACAAAATATTAATTTTAACTTCAAAACAGTAAGATATGTAGCGACCATAATCTATCCCGGTTCTTTTTAAAGAGAGTTTTGATTACAACAAAGAAATATTTGATTACAACAATGAATATGACTAATTTCACAATAAAAATATAATATTAGTTATTGTACGAATCATAAAATTGCACGTAAAACATAGGGCTAATTTAATAATACTTGATGTGCTAGACGCAGAAATTAATTCTCTAAAACTTTTATTTGAAGCATTTATTTCTAAAATCAAAATAAAATCATTTTATTCAAGAAACCGCTTCCGATTGCCTATTTTAACCAAAATCTATTATGTTATTTCGATTGACATAAAAGTCTTGTATACCAAATTTGAAAAGTTTTGGATTATATTTTAAAACAGTTTTTCATTAAAATCTATTATAGGCTTCATGTAAAGTGCCACTTCTGGAAATTGTGTAATAACCAGAAAGGGAGGTGCACAACTAGATGTTATAGCAGTCCTAAATACAAAATTTCAACTTTCTACGGCTTACCGTTTTTGAGTTATGCGAGATACGTACGGACGTACAGACGTCACTACGAAATTAGTCAAAATGGATTCAGGGATGATCAAAATGGATATTTCCGCTAAAATCTGAGAACCGAAATTTTTCGCGATTACAATACTTCCTTTACTTACGTACAAGGAAGTCATATATTGTTACAAGAAGATTATAATAGTATTTTATGTATCTAGGACGAAAAGTGATTCTTTAAGATATGAGCAAGTTGTTTACTTGTGAGTACCTTAAAACACTTTTCATCTGAGGTACACACGAGTACATAATTTTATGTCATATTGGATTCTAGTTATTAAATTATTAAAAGAAATATGTAGAAATTAGTAGCAGTATGCATTTTGTATAAGAAGGCTAAGTCGCAGTTGTTCGAAAATCCCAGCAAAATTTTGACAGATTGAAATTGAATTCTTCTAGTTTCGTTAACTTTCTTATTCTATATAATTGTTGAAAAATACATTCCTTGAGATATTTTGGATTAAGCAGCTGAAGTGACGAATAGATTAAAATAAGATAAATAAAGAACTTTAATGTTTCACTTTTTGTTTTTTTCGTTCAAAAAACGTTGCTTTAGAAACCAGTATAACATAAAATATATTTTATAAATAAATTAAAAATTTACATATTATATATCTCAACGGATAGTACGGTTACCAGGAATAAAATTACCTACACGACAGTTAACTGTCAAAAACCAAAACAAAATTGTGAATGTGTTGATCATGAATCCTTGATTTAGAAATCAAGTTGGTGAATTAGAACAAAAGTTGATCTACGGATCAACCCGATTCCTTAATCAACGGATTAATTGGGAATTCGGCTATAAAGTTTTTGAATGACTTGAATGTAATCTTTGAAAAGATACCAGTCATGGTAATTTAATATACTTTTATGTCCATTAAATATAAATACAGGAACAATTAATTTATTTATGTTTTCTTAATAAAATATTTAAGAAAAAAATATGCATTATAATATTACAATATTATGGTTTTTTAACATTTCCAAAGCATAATATTCTAATTAGAATGAAATATTTCTACTTTGGTGACCACGGTTCAAAACTGAGTAATATATTAGAGGTAGAGAATCGTTTATTTGATATATAAATATAGTTTAATAATAAATATTTGCTGGCAAAATCCTAGGGCGGGGTCTATCTTTCAGAACTTTCATACATCCTGAATATTAACACATTTACAACATCCAAACACCAAATTAACTAACATACTACACATATTACACACACACACATTAAGAATCAGTGGCGATTTGACTTTTAATATACAATTTTAATATTAGAAATTGTCAATTATTGATATACACAATTTAATTGCGTGATAGGTACCAAATTTATTTGGTAGCATATTGAAAATTAAATAATATTGCTGTCAAAAACTGTAGAATATTAACCGGCTAACAACATAATGACCGGTTAATCACGAAAAACCGAATACACATATAACTACAAGTAACCGGTTAATAAGTATAGTAAAAAAAGCAATAAATGTTTTTGTCAATTTCAATACTCGTAAAATTGCATCTATTATGTATGGCAAAAATCAATAAATCGATTACTAGTAGCTCATTCGCAATCAGAGTAACCGAGTGTTTTTGGCAGCATTATTAAATAAGTAGTTAATAAAATAGTCGCCATATTGAAAGCAATAATTCCATGTTATTATACATTCTTAGTGGTATATACATTTTAAAAAATATTCGTATTACAGCAAACTACAATGTAATACTGAAACCATTTTAAATTATACAATTTTAAATATTTAGGTATTATTGTAAATGGTTATCTGGATATTTGTAAGCTAACTAAGAAAAAAATCTGATGTGGACACCACACGACTTCCTTGTACGATTATTAAACTATACATATTTTTTTAATAAATAAATTACAAAATATTAATTTTAACTTCAAAACAGTAAGATATACATAGCGACCATAATCTATCCCGGTTCTTTTTAAAGAGAGTTTTGATTACAACAAAGAAATATTTGATTACAACAATGAATATGATTAATTTCACAATAAAAATATAATATTTGTTATTGTACGAATCATAAAATTGCACGTATTTAACGTAATTTGACATGAACATTTTTTTTATGTTTTTGTCGTAATCCATAGCAAGCTTTATTACAAAAACAAAAAAGGATATAATTTTTAAAATTTACATATTTCGCTTATACAAAGGGCTAATTTAATAATACTTAATGTGCTAGACGCAGAAATTAATTCTCTAAAACATTTATTTGAAGCATTTATTTCTAAAATTACAATAAAATCATTTTATTCAAGAAAAACTGTTAACAACTTCAAGTAATGTACCACTTCCGCTTAGCCTATTTTAACGAAAATCTATTATGTTATTTCGATTGACATAAAAGTTTTGTATACCAAATTTGAAAAGTTTTGGATTATATTTTAAAACAGTTTTTCATTAAAATCTATTATAGGCTTCATGTAAAGTGCCACTTCTGGATATTGTGTAATAACCAGAAAGGGAGGTGCACAACTAGATGTTATAGCAGTCTTAAATACAAAATTTCAACTTTCTACGGCTTACCGTTTTTGAGTCACGACGAAATTAGTCAAAATGGATTCAGGAATGATCAAAATGGATATTTTCGCTGTAATCTGAAAACCGAAATTTTTCGCGATTACAATACTTCCTTTACTTACGTACAAGGAAGTAAAATGCTTTCATAAAATGAAGTTCAGAATAAGAATCCTAAAATGTAAAGCATAATTATGAAAAAAAATCATAAAAATATTCCCATCTTTAGTTTACAAAATCCAGGTTACTATGCCATACATTTATGTAGGAAAACGTCAAATTAGAAAAGCAATAACATTAGCCACTGAAACACATAAATGTTGAAAGCAATAATTCTCCATCTAGTTATAAGCAAACGTAAGCAATAAATGCAGAAAAAGCAATATTTACTGACTCCCTGGAAATGTCCTGCTGCCGTGTTGTGATGTGGCATTTCGGGATGATGGTAGGTCTGAAGGTCAGGTTCAAACCCCGGGCAATGCCGGGTATTCAAAAGCAATAAAGTGCAGTAGTCGGTGAACGTAGACGAAAATGTCTACGACCCGAGGAAATATAGCAATATAGACTAATACTATTTATAGGATAATGTTAATAAGGTGGCCTCGTCTTATTGCATATTGTTAATATATACATGTATAAATAAATTATTTGTTATTTATCTATTTATTTGTATATGTACCCATGCCATTAATTTATAATTCGAAATATGTGTATAGTCAATGTAAAATACTTATATTTATAATTATTTATTGTCGTATAAAATATATATGCACAGGATGGTGACTGGTACAGCCGAACATAGGCCTTTAATATATAAAATCAGATTTTCCTAAGTTCCCGTGTGTCTGAGTGTCTGGTCGCGTATCTGGGAACCCGGGTTCGATTTCGACCGACGCCAAAAATTACATCGAATATTAATGGCACAAAATTAACCCCTGTGGTGCACTCTCCACGCCAGCAATGAGTGCCCTCACGGTACACAAGCAGATTGGTACTCTCAGCAATAGGTAATATGCCGTGATGATAATATTTATTTATTTTCTAATTATTTTAGGTAAAAAAAATTCAAATAAAAGTTTTAGAGCATAAAATTCTACATATGAATCAATAAACAAAATTTGTATGCCTTGTAAAGGGTCTCGTGGCCGTGTGCCTGAGTGTCAGGTCGCGAATCTGGAGACCCGGGTTCGATCCCGACCGACGCCAAAAATTACATCGCATTTTAATGCACAAAATTGACTCCTGTGGCGCACTCTCCATGCAAGCAATGAATGCCCATGAGGTGATGTCTGGTAAGCGCCCACACGGTACAAATATTCCATCATTACCGATATCTGTGTACGAAGCAGATTGGCACGCCCAGCAATGGGTAATATGCCGTGATGAAATATTTATTTATTTGTAACGGCATAAATTAGGTATGAAAATGTCGAAAATCACCTCAAAAATAGCAATAGCCATGGAATTGAGACAAAATAAATAACAAATGTCTAACGATTTATCTGCTATATTAGGGTTATGTATTATTTCTAATTTTTGTTCCAGTTAACAATTATTTGACAATTTAAATAGATATTTGTTCACTTGAACAGAAATTACAAATAATAATAAAAATAAATTAATCTAGTTTGACATTAACATTTGTTAATTTTTTGTTTCAATTCCATGGCTATAGCTATTTTTGGGAAAATTTTGTTTATTGTTACATATACAGAATGTTATGCCCTACAACTATTATTTGAAGTTTTATACCTAAAATAATTAGGGAAGCAGGAAATTATGAAAGTCTAATTTTACATGCTAAACTCCTACGTTCAGCTATGCCAGTAACCACCCTCTATATACATATATCTGGTTGTATTCTGTATATATCTGTAATATCTTTAAGCAAATTTTTATATCTATGAGAATATAATTCCTTAGTCACGTGACATGTTTTCCGCCAATCAACATTCAGAATCTCCCTAGCTACGCGTTTATCACAGCGATGATAAAAAACAAGGAAATTATCACCGTATTTATAGTCGTTACTAAGGGATTTGTTTTCTTTATTTATGACATTGACAGTTAATTTTGAGTATAAAAATAAATAATAACAATAATTCAAACTCCGAAATATTAAATAAAACTCGTAAGTACCATGTTTTAATACAATATGAATATGTATATCAAAAGTTAGGTTAGGTTAGATTGCAAAAATTCATTATATTCTCTCATTAAATATAAGCTCGTGATATGATTAATAATCGAAGATATTGCTCGTGAAACCGAAACAGCACATTTCAACTCGTCCTTCGGACTCGTGAAATCTGCAGCTCGGTTTCACTCGAGAATATCATCGATGATAATCATATCACTTGTTATATTACGTATGAATATACAAATATATCTATGGCTTAATGCAACAACAACTGATGTCAACATTTCGTACCCACTTTTGGGAAAAAAATGCGCAAGAATTTCTAGGGAAGAGGCATAAATCGTGCTATTAGGCTACTAAAAGAAACTAGATCAATTTCCACCCATTTTCAGGTTTTCTGAAAACCGATTCAGTTTCTGTCATCTAATAGCAAGTATGCTAGAAAGTGGCCATCTTATCCCTGGAAATTCTTCCGCCATTATTTTGCCAGGCCAATTTTTTTCTTGATGATCTCTGGTTATCTTAAGTGAGGTACTATTACTAAAAGAAATTTCTTGATAATTGGACAAAACTTACAGCAAATATATGACAATTTTGCAACTAACTCGAAATGTCCCTGACAGTTTGTTTCAATAATAGGCAATTTTGGTTGAAGCTAATTATAAAATTATCAACGTGAAATAGTAGATTGAATGGAAAATTTATAAAATCGCTATTCACTTGTTCTATATAAATCTTTGAATTTTTTATTTAATATCCATTATTCCTTTGATCAGCAAATCTTTTTGATCTATTAAAAAGTACTGTCAAGCACGGGAGATCACGATCAATGTTTGGATGGGTTACCGCCTAGGAACACCATATTTAATATCCAGTTAAAAATGAAAATGATCGTTTCTATAATTTATCAATTTATAAATGTCAGTACAATTTTTTCCATATATCTATACGAATTAGACTATACAATCTATTTTAAGTTAAAGGATATGCAGAATTATATAGAACACTATCCATACTTTTTTCGAAATTATTTATTTTGTATCGGAATATACACCGGAACACAGGACTTTAACATATAAAATCATATTTTTATAATTTCCGGCTTCCCTAATTATTTTCGATAAAAATGCTTAAAATAAAAGTTGTAGAGTTTAATTTTCTGCATTTGAATTAATTTTACAATCTTTGTAACGGCAGAAAACAGGTATGAAAATGTCAAGAATCAGCCCAAAAATAGCGATAGCTATGGAATTGAGACAAAATAAATAACAAATGTCTAACGGTTTATCTGTCAAATCAAGTTAATATATTTTTATTAGGTATTATTTGTAATATCTGTTCAAATGAATAATTATCTATTATATACAACCGGTAAATAATGTTAACTTTATTCTTATCAAAATCATTAATTAATGTGCTTCATTATTTACCGAGGGAAATAAAAGTGGCAAGTACTCCTTAGGGAAATAAAATGATTCAAAGCCATTGACAGTGTCACCTAGGAAAAATGTTATTTCCTTAGTATCCTTGCCTGAGTGTCTGGTCGCGAATCTGGGGACACGGGTTCGATCCCGACCGACGCCAAAAATTACATCGAATTTTAATGGCACAAAATTGACCTCTGTGGCGCACTCTCCACGCCAGCAATGAGTGCCCGTGAGGTGACGCCTAGTAAGCGCCCGCACGGTACAAATATTCCATCATTACCGATATCTGTGTACGAAGTAGATTGGCACACCCAGCAATGGGTAATATGCCGTGATGAAATATTTATTTATTTATTTTATATAATATCAATTATTTTGGAAGAAATATAATTGTTTTTGTGAAAAAATTAAAAATAAATAGATTTTACGTTTATAGGAATTTGTTATAAGCTAAATAACATTTTTTTCCGTTTGTATATAAAATATTGTTTATAACACGCAAGTAAAGTGTCATTATTTGTCTCAAGCAAATGCATGTTTCGAGCTACGCCCTCAATATTCGCTGTCGACAAATAATCACGAACTTTACCCCCTCGATATATAAATTATTATTTCATTTTAACAGAAATTACAAATAATAATGAAAATAAATTAACCTACAGTCAAAATTTTGAAAGATGTCCGATCAAGGTCATGTGTATCATAATTTACAAATTGGCATACATGTATCTCCCTCATTTCATTTGCTATAACACGAAGCTAGGACATTTCATTTTAAAACGATGCTCGTTTTTCACAATACTTTCGCTGTAACGTAAGTTTATTTATTAATTCAGATATATTACCTTGATTCATCGCCGTCCGAATAACGTTATTTTCTGTCAGTGTCACTGACACTGTGCCAGTATCTCATTTTTTACATATTTAGTTTTACATTTGCTAATAAACTTACCAGTTGACTTAATTTGAAATTTTGAATGCATTTACTGTAACAAATTATTTTTATAATAATAAAATAACTGTGGTATCATATGTACCCTCATAAAAAGTAAACGACACTACTGAATTTGTCAGAATGGGCGGAGCTAACATTTTAATTCATACAATGCGTAGATGACCTTGATTGGACATTTTTTGGGTTATTTTCAATATTTTCATACCTAATTTCTGACGGTATAGATCATGCTAATTTGTTTATTGAATTAGGTGCAGAATTTTAAGCTCTACTACTTTTATTTGAAGCTTTTTTACCAAAAATAATTAGAGAAGCAGGAAATTAAGAAAGTATGATTTTACAGGTTAAAGTCTTATGGCTAATACCCGTATATACCTATAAATTATGTTTTAATAATTTTTAAATTAATGGTAGATACTAAGATATTAATATTAATAAGAGAACAAATATACCTAAGTTATAAATAAGTCCTTTTGATGTAACTTAGAAAATGTAATAATTACAACGATTTCATTTCGAAGTCAATATGAACAAATCTACCTATTTAAGAGTCATATTTAATATAAATAATTAACATAAGCAGAGTACGTATATATATACCAAAGATATTTATTCTTTCAACTCGTATTAAATATGATTTATCTCCCTCATTTCCACTTTGTATGTATATGCAATTGTAATATAAACATTTTAATAAATAAATAATAAATAAGTTGTACAAACTTATTTACACAAATTTCATAATACGTAATAAATAATCCCTACCTTAAAATATGTCAGCTGACGTCAATTTTCTTGTAATAAAATTACATGTCAATAAAGAAAATTGGTGTAGGCCTATAGCAAAATCTAGGAAATATGTATAGTTAGGGTAAGCTAAGTAAGAAGCAATAAGAAGAGGTCACTTCTCCAATATATATATAGGCTAGTGTAGCCTGCCTGTTAAATAAACCCTATAGCAATATATATATCAGCAATATAGTGTTACTATACTTATACTATACATAAATATATTTACAAATCTATTAAGCAATATACTATATACTCTATTGCTAGCATATTGTAACTTATTCCTATATCTTTATTAATAAAACTATGAAATATATTAGACATGAAACGAATATGAACCATACTGAACTATTCCAGCCAAATCAAGATTGCTTTGTTCAGGCGATGGTAGAGACCTCTGTGGGTGGTTTTCCAAACTAGCCGCTACTAAAATGGCGGCCATATGGGAAATCAACCCTTCTCTACTGTAGAATGTAGGCGATTGATACTAGAGCATCTGTTCCCAATCCATTTTGTCAGATTTACCTAATTATGTATTATCAATTACCTAATTACAAGTTAGAGCCATTGCATTTAGGCGTTGCTATACGCAGTGCTTTATTGATAAATAACATAACCTGTACACTATATATTTGCAGTCCATTCGACCACAATATTTATTGTAACACTACATAGTAAGTTTTGTATTATATTTTCATAATAAATAGTACTTAGAAAATTTTCTTGACTGATCAACCTTTGTTTGTATATTTCCTTCTCTTTCTATTCGCAGATTATCAAAATAAAACCAGCACAATACCTCTCGCCACTCCCGTTTTTGGTTACATAGGGTATAGGGCGCGAGCAGTTATGTGACATTGTTGGCCTTGACAAGCAGATATGGGGGTCCGTGTCAGAATGACAATTATGTCAGAATTTCTCATTAATAATTGCAAGATTTTTTAAATTCACGTAAATTCACCAGGAATATGGAATTTACTTGTCGAGGAAAATAAACCACATGGAATTAAAAAATCACTAAATTTAGAATGAGAAATTATAATATTTGACATCTATGTACGTAATTACTAGCTATCATTCTGACACGGGGCCGCATATCTGCTTGTCAAGGCCAACAAAGTCACATGACTGCTCGCGCCCTATTGTATTTAACATTTCTTGTATACCTACACTCGACACCAAAAATTCTACTTATATCTATTATTTATATTTAGTTTTTTTAATTTTAAATTTATTCTATATAGAAATTTTATCCTACTCTTCTAATTTTTCGAAATTTTTCCAATTCATTGTTGGGATTGACAGTATTTTTGAAGGGTATATGTAATATACCTATAATTTTAAATATTTTAACTATTCATACAATAAGAAATAATGTATGTACTTCCCAAAAAAAATCTTCAATAATGTCTTTAGATTTTTGACACTGACATTTATTTGTCAGTTACAAACATTTTAATTTTTCATTTCGTGTCCATGACATTATTTGGGTGTGAGATTTATTACAACAGATTATTATATACCTTATATATCTCTAAATCTATAAAAGATATAATAAAATATTTATATGTATCAGATAGACAATTTACTTTTCTTTAATACTAGCAAGAACAAAAATTTTCAAAATATTTAGGAGACTTGTAATGTCCGATTGAGAAATACGTAGTTAAACACATATTAAGTATTATAGTATTTACGAAATTGCCCTTCTAACATCCCCACACACACACACACACACACACAAACAAACAAACATCATCGTAAAAATATTAAAATCGGATTGTAGGGACCTTAAAACATGCTTATTCATCAAAATCTGGATATGCGATTTTTATCAACAATCCAATATCTCTTTTAGCGACAGGTAAACAATTATAATAGGGTAGTTTAAAAAATAATATTCTTTCAATAGCCTCAATTTTGAAAATGTTCATTAGATATTTTCCAAATAGTATTTTAAATAAAAGTTTATGCAATATTTTTCTAGTAATAAAAAAAGCACGTCAGATGTTCCTGAAAAATATTTGCTCCGATGTGTGTTTTTGTATTTATTTCGTAAATAATATCTAATATAAAAAAAAGTTGTTTGTTGTTTACACATCCAACGATACCATACATGACCTATAGGTTCCTATATGAAATTTTGAACTTGAGTGTAGTTGAGTGGAGACCATTAAATTCTTCAGATAGGATTATGTTATGCTATTTTTTTTCCTGAACCTCTAGGACGTCGTAGTTCTGAAAAAAACCTGGGGCGGGTAGTCTGAAACACCCTGTATATATACAAACGTTGATTTAAATTAAATTTTTGTATAATTCCCTATTAAAAATTGATGCAAAAGATGCTTCTTCTGAATAAGGAATAATACTAAATTCAAACGTATTTTATGTTCATTTTAAACAAGTTTAACTTTATATATTTATTAGTAGTATAATAAATACATAAATTTAAATATTTTCATATATTTTGTTAACACTATTTATTTAATTCGTACGCTGCACTCCGTTTCGTGAGCAGCCTCGAGCGCCACAAGTGCACGCTTACGGAATTACAAATAAACAATGTCAGCTGATGACAAATGCTGGTGAATTCATCGATTTTTTGTGCATTTCAAATCAATAATGAAAAGTGTTAATGCTATTAGTGTTAAAAGTGTGTAGTTTGCAGATTTTACATTGTTCTACGTGTTTTGTTTCCATTAAATATCGTGTAAATGTAAAACGTTAAGTTTTATACTGAATTGAACTAGTTGGTGGACAATTTTGTCGTTTAAACCTACAAACTATGTATAAAAACAAAAGTATTATTATGTGTATTGTTCAGTGAATGACATTTGATCATCATCAAATACAAGAAAACTCGTGGACAGATGTTCTTCAACTACAAGGTAAGTCAAATATTATTATATAACAATTTTTAATATAATAAATATAACAGTGGCGTAACTTGTAAATATAGAATAAAATAAATAGGTTAGGTTATGCAAATTTAATATTAAAAAAATATCAAAGATATTCACAAATATTACTAATAAAACTAAGCGAACAAATATTTGAACCAGTAGTATTTATACTTTTTACCTCTCCCCAAGAGAGGTATTGGATTCATGCTAAAAATCGCATATCCAGATTTTAATGATTAAGCACGTTTTAAGGTCCCTATACAATCAGAATTTAATATTTTTACGATGATGTCTGTGTGTGTGTGGGTGTTTGTGTGTATGTGTGTGTGGAGAGGTTGGAAGGATGATTTCTCAAAAACTATAATACTTAATATTTGTTTAACTATGTACTTCTCAACCGGGCATGACTGGGAAGAGCTGAAAAAGTTTTGGTAATAATTGGACAACCGGAGGTAGCAGATTCTTAAAAAAATCTTAATTGCTTGTAATTAAAGAAGAGTAAATTCTTTATCTGATACATATAAATATTTTATTATATCTTTTATAGATTTAGAGATAAAACAATATAAGGTATGTAATAATCTATTAAATATCACAGCCCAAAAAAATCGAAAGACATTACTGAAGATTTTTTTCTGGGAAATACATACATTATATTATATCTTATTGTATTAATAGTTAAATATTTAAAATTATAGGTATACTTCATATACCCTTCAAAAATACTGTCAATCCGGACAATGAATTGGAAACAATTAGAAGATAAAAATTCTTCATAGAATGCATTTAAAAATAAAAAAAATCTAAATATAAAGAATCAATGTAAGTAGAAGTTTTGGTGTAGAATGTACGTATACAAGAAATGTTAAATACAACAGGGCGCGAGCAGTCATGTTACTTTGTTGGCCTTGACAAGCAGATATGGGGGCCCGTATCAGAATGATGGCTATACTTAAATCGGACAATGCACGTCATCCCTTAGGGGGAAAACCTGACTGCATTAAAATCACTAATATGGAAAATTAAAATATAATTTTAGTCATGTTTAATTGTCAAAAAGTGTATGACCTTATAGAATTATTATTATTACGTATAGTAGAGTTTATTATTTATCGTATATGATATGAATAATATATAAATGATGTACATCTATCTTATATTATTCGTTTGTTTGTTGCTACATTTGGCAACATTGATAATTTGTATGTTTATACGTTCCTCCTTGATTTATATTTTCAAGGTTATTATTTGAAAATTTGAATTGTATCGTGTTTGAAATATTTTTCTTCGTTGTGACATTTTATTTCCATTCTTGTTTGTTATAAATAAGTCTTTTTCAAGACTACCACAGAGACAATACCTTCTTTACCTAAAGGTGACGAAAGGTAAAAACGTGTATGTTTACCTTTATTGTTTTATAAATTGGAATATATTTCCTATTGATTGCATATAAAAATGAATAGGATACAAATAGTTTTATTCATTTTTTTATAGTTTGGAATAATAATTAAAATTTCTTGTCGTTAGTTAAAAGTTGAAAATTAAAATATTATCAAACTGAAAAGCCCCCAATCCCGTGCAACTAGTACCTCTATCATTAATTACCTTTCATTAATTTCCCACCTTTCAATAAAACTCTTTCGTCCTTCCCATAGCAACCACGTGTCCTCAGTTTTTTGTCTCTGAATGACGGGTTGGTGTGTCTGCACTGATTTATTACCCGCGACGCGACTGATTGATTTATTAATTAGCAATTAGGCAAAGATTAATGCGGAGAATAGGACCCTCGCTATCACGACGAAACGCGAGCGGGGTTGAAGGGTGTTTAAGGGATGAAGAGACTGACAGGTGATTCAGCGAGAAGTTCTGAACTTCGAAGGTGGTTGTAGTTTTTAATTAGTTTGGAAAGTGAGATTTTCAAGTTGGAGGACAGTAACGTGACTAAATTAGAAAATTATGAAAATGTTTGATAGATCACTAATTACTTTGTTTACTTCGCTAATGTTATTTTGAAATTCTCTTCGTATTTTCTTGTTACACAAACGTTTATTTAACGTTCTAATCCTCTAATCAGTTTAACCCTGTCTAACACTTATGGGCGTTCCATGAATCAACCAATTTATGTCATCAACTTGCAATTAATATGAAAAACTAAAAATCTCCAAATGTTTGAAATGTTTTCAGAAAATATGAATTATTTTAAAACTTTGACAAATTTATGTTTAGTATGTACGTTAAAAATTAAAACAGTAGCTAAAACTTTATTCGATATGAATTTTATAATATATTTTCTTTTTTACCTCTCGCTAGGAGAAGTATTGGATTCATGCTAAAATTCGTATAATCCAGATTTTAAGGTCCCGACAATATTTTTACGATGATGATAATGATGTGTGTGTGTGTGTGTGTGTGTGTGTGTGTGTGTGTGTGTATGTCAATCGGACATTACTGGGAAGAGCTGAAAAGGTTTTGGTATTAATTGGACAACCAGAAGTAGCAGTTTCTTATAAAAATTCTTCTATATATTATTTTTTGTAAATTTATGTTCTTGCTAGTATTAAACAAGAGTAAATTCTCTATCTGATGCATATAAATATTTTATTATATCTTTTATATATTTAGAGATAAAGAAATATAAGGTATATAATAATCTTTTGTAATAAATCTCACAGCCCAAATAATGTCATGGAAACCAATTGAATAATTAAACTGATTGATAAATGTCAGTGTCAAAAATTACTGAAGATTTTTTCTGGGACGTAGGTACATGCATTATATTATTTCTTGTATTAATAGTTAATTGTTAAATATTTAAAATTATGGGTATATTACATATACCCTCAAAAATACTGCCAATCACGACAATGAATTGGAAACATGTCGAAAAATTAGAAGACGAAAAAAATTCTTCATAGAATGAATATAAAATTAAAAAATCTAAATATAAAGAATAGATGTAAGTAGAATTTTTGGTGTAGTGTAGGTATACAAGTAATGTTAAATACAATAGAGCGTGAGCAGTCGTCGCTTTGTTGGCCTTGACAAGCAGATATGGGGGCCCGTGTCAGAATGATAGCTAGTAATTATGTACATAGATGACAAATATAATTTTCCAATTCCATGTGGTTTAATATCCTCGACAACTAAATTCCACACCCCTGGTGACAAATTAACTACGTGAATTTAGAAAATCTTGAAATTGTCAAGGTCAACAATGACTGCTAGCGCCCTATCTTATGTAACCAAAAACGGAAATCGCGAGAGGTATTGTGCTGGCCATAACAGATTTTTTAGTAATTAAAGTTATTTTTTATGCAAGTCATTTAAAGTGAAAGAACCATCGAAACAATTTTGGTTGAACCCATAAATCAGTAGTGGAAAATTCTATTGTGTTTGATTATCGTTAGAGTATAGTAGAAAAGTTTGATGACCTGTAGGATGAGCGATGAGCTGGTGTCTGCACGCAGAAGGAAATGGCGCTGTTAAATGGTTTTACTTGTCTTCCGTTGATATCCGATTCTTTCAGCAGGTGCATCTGTTGATTTACCTTCTCCCTATACCATCGACATGTAAATATCTAACAAAAAAAATATGTGGTGACTAGCATAATACCCTCGCCACTTCCGTTTTTGGGTACATAAGGGCGCGAACAGTCATGTGACACTGTTGGCATTGACAAGTAGATATGGGGGCCCGTGTCAGAATGATAATTAATAATTATGTACATAGATGTCAAATGTCAGAAAAATTTGAAGATTTTTTAAATTCAAGTAGTTAATTTGTCATCAGGAGTGTGGAATTTACTTGTCGAGGGAAATAAACCACATGGAATTGGAAAAATCACTAAATTTAGAACGAAAAATTCTGACATTTGACATCTATGTACATAATTACTAGCTATCATTCTGACACGGGTCCCATATCTGCTTGTCAAGGCCAACAAAGTCACATGGCTACTCGTGCCCTATTGTATTCAACATTTCTTGTGTACTTACAATCTACACCAAAAATTGTACTTATATCTATTCTTTATATTTAGACTTTTTAATTTTAAATTCATTCTATGAAGAAATTTTGTCCTACACTTCTAATTTTTCGAAATATTTCCCATTCATTGTCGGAATTGACAGTAACTATTAATACAATAAGAAATAATATAATGTATGTACTTCCCAGAAAAAATCTTCAGTAATGTCTCTGGATTTTTGACACTGACATTTATCTGTCAGTTACAAATATTTTAATTTTTCAATTGGTTTCCATGACATTATTTGGGCTGTGAGATTTATTACTGGAATTTTACCGGTAATTTATGCCTAGCTCACTCCTGCTTGTTGCTTTAGAAAATCGTAGGAGTTACTGTCGCACTCGTTTCAATTTTCGTTGCAACAAGCAGTCGTGATCATGACGGCAAAAATTGCGGGTAAAATTCTAGTTACTAGTGGTATTATAAATTAATACACACTTTAGTCAAACTAATTAGATCACAAATTTAAATATAATGTCATAAGGCTGAATTTAACGTCTAGTCTTAATTGATTATATTCTTGATTAGAAGCGAGATTAGAAGACTTGATGTAATATTTTACAACCCACTTAAAGTTATGAAATATGGAGCTAATAAAGTCATTTTATATTCTGCAAAGCTTTATTAATATAAGCTTTTATAGAAATAATTAAAAACATGTTTTATTATACATTAAATTAGTTATTTTTTAATTACACCTCTCCAAAATTATAGGATCTGTAAAATCATTTATTTTTACCTCTCGCTAAGAAAGGTATTGGGATTCATGCTAAAAATCGCATATCCAGATTTTAATGATTAAGCATGGTTTAAGGTCCCTTCAATCAGATTTTAACATTTTTATATTGATGTGTGTGTGTATGTATGTGTGTGTGTATGTGTGTATGTATTGTAATTGGACAACCGGAAGTAGCAGAATCTTAAAAATAATCTTCTAAATATTATTTTTTGAAAAATTTTGTTTTTGGAAATAATTCTCTATCTGATACATTTAAATATTTTATTATATCTTTTATTAATTTAGAGATAAAAGAGTATAATATATAAAATAATCTGCTGTAATAAATTTCACAGCCTAAATAATGCCACGGAAACCAATTGAAAAATTAAAATGTTTGTAACTGACAGATAAAAATCCGCAGACTTTTTCTGGGAAGTACATACATATATTGATTCCAATAAATTGGAATCATCAAAATTAGAAGAGTAGTACAAAATATCTTCAAAGAATGAATTTAAATAATCTACATATAATGAATAGATATAAGTAGAATTTTTGGTATAGAGTGTAGGTATACAAGAAATGTTAAATATAATAGGGCGCGAGCAGTCATGTGACTTTGTTAATATATATATATATATATATATATATATATATATATATATATATTCATTCTAAATTTAGTGATTTTCCAATTCCATGTGGTTTATTTTCTTCGACAAGTAAATTCCACACTCCTGGTAACAAATTAACCACATGATCTTAAAAAATCTTGAAATTTTGAATGAAAAATTCTGACATTTGACATCTATGTACATAATTACTAGCTGTTATTTTCACACAGACTCCCATATCTGCTTGTCAAGGCCAACAAGGTCACATGACTGCTGGTCTCCTACACTTAACACTTGTAACCAAAAACGGAAAAGGCGAGAGATTGTGCTGGCCACAACAGATTTTTAATTTTTATGATATTTTGAGAGATAGAAAAGGATAGAACTTAGAACGATAAGTATTTATAAGAATATTCATTACAAAATAACCTTGTAAACTTTTAAATTCTCTCCCGAATCCCATAATTCAGCATGAAATCCTTGTCCTGGTGTAATCCACACTTCTCTGGGGCTCGACTCTCAGACAGACAGACGGAATTGTCGGCCATACAGAGCTGAAGGGCTGTAGCTGTAGGGCTCCGGAGGGCAAGGGGAGACGCCTGTCATTTAGTTAATGGCTTCCTGAATGTTAATTCAAACTGTATCTTCTCTGTTACACACAGAGCCGGGCAAAGGAGGAGACGAACGAGGAAGAATAGTCAGATGAGAAGAATTTATTTTGTTTTATAAAAAGATACTGACGCATGCGTTTTTCATATATTATCTGGCGTTGATTGTATATGAATTGGTTTAACCCAGTAGATTCCATTTTTTTTATTACCTCCCGCTAACCTTGCCAAGGGAGGTATAGGGATCTTACTAAAAATCGCATATCGAGATTTTGGTAAATGACCACGTTTTAAGGTCCTTAGAATCCAATTTTAACATCTGATGTGGCCAATACAATACCTCCCGTTTAATTTAATTTTTATTCATGTAAATACTTAAAATTAAATTAAATTTAAATACCGGATTCGATCTCGACCGACGCCAAATATTTTGAATTTTAAATGACACAAAAATGACCTCTGTGGTGCATTTTCCACACCAGAAATAAGTGCTCGTGAGGTGACACTTGGTAAACGCCAGCACGGTACAAATATGTCATCATCCTTACCGAAGAAATCTGTGCATAAAGCAGATTGGCAGACCCAGCAATGGGTAATATGCCGTGATGATATATTTATTTTATTTATTTCGTTCTCCAGATTCGTGCGAAGTGACACCTGGTAAACGCCTGCACGGAACAAATATGTCATCATTATTACCGACATCTGCGTACAAAGCAGATTGGCTCACCCATCAATGGGTAATATGCCGTGATGATATATGTTTCTATTATCTTACCTATATTTTTATATATTTACTTATGCTGGAAACAGTATTAAGTTCCTTTCCATATAATTATTGTTCCATTTACTATTTTCTTTTTAAAACGTTAATATTATTATTTGAAATGATTAGTTTGTTGACAGTGGCATATATCTGTCAGTTACAAAGACATTATCGTGAAAATGTTAAAATTGGATTGTAGGGACCTTAAAATGTGGTCATTTATCAAAATCTCGATATGTGATTTTTAGCACGATTCCTATAATACCTCCCTTACCAGGGGAAGCGGGAGGTAAAAATTAAATTAAACGAGAGGTATTGTATTGGCCACATCAGATATTTACTTCCTTGTACGTAAGTAAAGGAAGTATTGTTACTTCCTTGTACGTAAGTAAAGGAAGTATTGTAATCGCGAAAAATTTCGGTTTTCAGATTTCAGCGGAAATATCCATTTTGATCATCTCTGAATCCATTTTGACTAATTTCGTCGTGACGTCTGTACGTACGTACGTCCGTACGTATCTCGCATAACTCAAAAACGGTAAGCCGTAGAAAGTTGAAATTTTGTATTTAGGACTCCTATAACATCTAGTTGTGCACCTCCCTTTCTGGTTATTACACAATTTCCAGAAGTGGCACTTTACTTGAAGCCTATAATAGATTTTAATGAAAAACTGTTTTAAAATATAATCCAAAACTTTTCAAATTTGGTATACAAGACTTTTATGTCAATCGAAATAACATAATAGATTTTGGTTAAAATAGGCTAACCGGAAGTGGTACATTACTTGAAGTTGTTAACAGTTTTTTTTGAATAAAATGATTTTATTTTGATTTTAGAAATAAATGCTTCAAATAAAAGTTTTAGAGAATTAATTTCTGCGTCTAGCGCATCAAGTATTATTAAATTAGCCCTTTGTATAAGCGAGATATGTAAATTTAAAAATTATACTTTTTTGTTTTTATAATAAAACTTGCTATGGATTAGGACAAAAAAAAATTAAAAAATGTTCATGTCAAATTACGTTAAATACGTGCAATTTTATGATTCGTACAATAACAAATATTATATTTTTATTGTAAAATTAGTCATATTCATTGTTGTAATCAAAACTCTCTTTAAAAATAACCGGGTTAGATTAATGTTAATTTAAGAATGATAGTAGTAAATGAATTATTATTTGTTCTATATCAAAATATTTCTCGGGCTTGGCTTAAGCCTGTCAATATTTTGTAATTTAATTATTAAAAAAATATGTATAGTTTAATAATCGTACAAGGAAGTCATGTGGTGTCCACAACAGATTTTTTAGTATATGAAATGTCATTACGGTAAAATATTATGCCGGGCGAAATAATATGATTTTGGGATCGTATGTTATTAGGGCATTAAATTTTTGAATATTATAAAAACTTAATGATAGTCACTATCATACAGTTTCAAGGTCTGTTTTTAATGCAGATGATCTTTTGTTTTTGGTACTATAGTGGCGGACCCCATTGAAAACAATGACATTAATTCCAATTCCAATATTTACTTTTCACAATCCACATCATCACTATTTTCGCTTATCGTTTCTTTATCACACCTCCGGAGTCCCGTACCGTTGCGACTCCGGCACTGTAAGCTGCTCACTGCTCACATGCTAACAAAACACATCAAGTGTGCTTAGACTTCGACAACAGCTCGCGCGTGGCTCAGCGTTGAACGCGAATGCGAACGCCGCCAACTTAGTTAATGCGAGCAGTAATCGGATACCCCGGATCGCTTACCACCCACCTACCAACAAAATGGATTCCGTGTCACTCACAGCCAGAGGAAATGCGAAAGAATTTGTTGCTCAATTCCAAACTAAATTGTATTTCGTCGTTGTAGTTTATTTTTTATTTTACTTTTCTGGAGTTTAACGCTTCAACATATTATTCAACAAATAATTGAAATATAAAGTTTAAAGGAATCTCACTATAATATTTTTATTATAACAGCTTATTACACATTTGTGGGTGTGTCAATTGGCTTTTATTCACATATTTTGATAAAAACGATGATGTTGATCGCACGTATCAGGCGGCACCTCACGAGCTCTAAAAGATGTCGAGAAGAGTACACTATATGGGTCACTTTTGTACTATTGGAATACTGATACGAGTATAAGTAGTATTTTTTGTAACAAGTGCGGGAAGTTAGTGATTCTAAAATTGTGGCCAGTACAATACCTTCCATCATAAATTCCATACATAAATTTTCTTGCAAAAGATTCTAAATTTCCAGTAAAATTATTTCATAAAAACTATGCAAATTGCACTTCACACTGACATCTTCTTCTTCTTTAGCTTTCCCCATTCATTAGGGGTCTTCCGCAATGCAGTCCTCCCATCTTATCTTTGGTCTTCCTCTGTTTCTTCAACCTTCTATTACTAAGCTATTCATTCTTCATCCAATATGTCTTCATTTCTCCTCATGACATTTTCAAACCAATGTAATCATCTCGTTTGTATCTTTCTAGAAACTTGTTATACTAGAGTTATTTCCTTAACATATTTTTCCGTGTTTTCCCCAACACCTCTTTCACATTAATTTACTTTTTATTTATTCTGACATCTGTCAATTTGAATTATATGAATATATTCTTAGTTTCCATGTTTAGCATAGCTGGCTGATTTATAAAATTTAATTTCTTTAAAATTCTTTAACTCTATATCTATTGAATAGGAAGTATAAAATGCAATCAAATCGTATAGAGAATAATATATTCTTTAAATGTCAATAAATCAAATTTAACTGTTAAATCGTCAAATGAAGCTACTTACGGTTCATAAATTATAACCAAAATCAAATCAGTTGTTCTTCTGGATGTAAACTTGAGGAATACGAAAAAAATATAATTTTTGAAATCGTGGTATTGAAGTTATGCGATCCGAAATTTTTGTCACACACACACAGACACATATACATACAGATATCGTAAAAATGGTAAAATCGTATTATAGGGACCGTAAAACATGCTTATTCACTAAAATCTCATGATTGAATTTTTTGACCAAAGACAATATCTTCCTTACCTAAAGGTGACGGAAGGTAAAAAGACCACATAGTACAACGGCCTCCCATAAACAAATATTGATTAATTAGTATCTTAGCATTATCCCTCATTTCCATTTCTTGCAATCTCCCAACCCCATCTCTAACTCACCCTGATCGACATCAGTTGCAAACATTTCAATCAAGCAAATTATGTTTACAACTATACAACACATCTCGACATGAGAACGAGATGCTCGATGCTCTTGAGCGAGTTATGTAGATAGTAGGAACTAGGAACTCAAACTTAGTGCGATACCACCACGGCTACGGCTAATGTATCAGCCAAGCGAATTATCTACTATCAGCTATCGGAATCAGACCGAGTTTGTCAACTTCATCCAGGCCACTGACTGAGATGTTACAAGTAGGAAGGAGAATGTAGTAGGGTTGAGGTTTGAAAGAAAAACATAAAGTTTCAGGTGGAGAAGTAGTTTTAAGTGGGCGAAATAAAAGAAATCTTAGTTAATATACTGTATCAGCCTTAATAGAGCGAGTCGGTAGGAACTAATAAAAATACTTCCCCAGAAGATTTTAATTATTTATTATATTTTCAAATTTCTTATATAATCTAAAAGTTGCATATTTATAAAGCCTTATGGACGTTAAATAAGAAATTCAAAAGTATTGTACAGTAAAATTTTTGAAAGATGTCCGATCAAGGTTATCTACGAATTGTATGAATTTAGAATTTTGCTCCGCCCAGTCCGACAAATTCAGTAGTGTCGTTTGCTTAGTTTTCATGAGGGTACATAAGATACTACTGTTATTTTATTATTATTAAAAAATATCTTACAATAAAAGCATTCAAAATTCAAAAATCGGTCAACTGGTAAGATTATTAGCAAATGTAAAACCAAATATGTGAAAAATAAGATACTGACATAATATCAGTGTCAGTGACACTGACATTCGTACGGCTATGAATTTATCTGAATTAATAAATAAACTTACGTTACAGCGAAAGTATTATCAATAACGAGCATCGTTTTAAAATGGAATGTCTTAACTTAGTCGAAACAATATGAAATTTTGAAAGACAAGCGTGTTATATCCATCCTTATCGTACACGCTTATAGCCTTTGCAAAGGAAAGAGATAAATGTATGCCAATTTGCTAATTCGTTCATGATACAGATAATCTTGATAGGACATCTTTAAAAAAAATACTGTATTAATTTCACAAGTGCTTATGTATTTGAATACAGATGGGAGGTATAACTATATAAAAAACTTATAATCTTTAAAAATATGTGTATAACTCTCGCCACTGCCGTTTTTGGTTACGTAAGTATAGGGCGCGAGCAGTTATCTGACTTTGTTAACCTTGACAGGCAGATATGGGGACCCGTGTCATAAAAAAAAATAGTAATTGTTACATAGATGTCAAATGTCAGAATTTTTCATTAAAAATTATATGATTTTCTAAATTCACGTAATGAATTTGTCACCAGGAGTGTGGAATTTACTTGTTGAGGAAAATAAACCACAATATATTATTTCTTATTGTATTAATAGTTAAATATTTAAAATTACTCTTTAGAAAAACTGTCAATCCCGACAATGAATTGGAAACATTTCGAAAAATTAGACGAGTAGGAAAAAAATTCTTCATAGAATGAATTTTAAATTTAAAAATCTAAATATAAAGAATAGGTATAAGTATGATTTTTGGTGTAGAGTGTAGGTATACAAGAAATGTTAAATACAATACTTATGTAACAAAAAGCGGAAGTGGCGAGAGGTATTGTGCTGACAACAGATTTTTTTTAAGAATATTAAGATACAATCACTGTAAATAATTTAGAATCAGTCCATAAAAATCAATTCATATTTACAATAATTTACATCATATTATATCTTCCATAAACAGATGACTGTAGTAAAACAGGAATATTTGTATAATATCCAAATCCAACAGAACCACTCGTTTTATATATTCATACTTCCCACCCATTCTCGCTAATATTTTCCCCTGTTGCTCCTCTCATCCCACCCTTGGCATTATTACCTCTAGGCTTCACTTCACCCCTTGCTTTGCTATGCTGGACTTGTTGCGTACATGATCAACAGCCGTCGCGACGGAGGCCGCGGCGGCGTGGAGGCGGCGCACACACTGTGTGATCGTCAGCTGTTGCTGCGTGACGCGTTACTGAGTACAGTGATCAGTGTTGCCAGGTCAAAATTTTAAAAGTTACTAGATTAAGCTGGAAAAAATCACTAGATTGACAAAATTTTCACTAGATTACTTTAAACGTGAAAAAAGCGGGATATTAAAAAAACAAAAAATTAGAATATTTTTTTTCATTAACATTTTTAGAAGGATTATAAAAAATAAACAAAAATTCAAAACAATATGTTTTATCAGAAATAACATATAAAATTGTTTGATGCAGCTAACCCATTATTATAATTTAATCATACAGTTTATTATGATTTTTTATTAATGCGTGTACATGGTTGTCCAGTATAATTCTACCTATTTATCGTATCTTCAGATTATAATTTTCTAGAGGCAATAAAATTAAATTTGGGTGGTAAATAATTTTCTAATTTTTACATAAAATCCGTTAATTAGTTTACTATAACATACTAGTTTTTCGATTAAATGTCATTATGGATATAAAAGTTATAATTTAAAATGTTGTGTTTATTTAGCCATTTCCTATTCTTCATGTGTTAAAAAGGCCAAATTTAATTGCAAATATCTCAGGTACCGCGTGGTCAATTGTTTTAAAACTTGGAGAGCAGGTAGATTATACTTCAGGTGAGATGTACTTAATTTCAATTAATTCTGATATAATGGTTTCACGATATAACTAACTTAATAGGAGGCAGTAAAGTAATATATTCCCTCATCGACCAGCACTCCATATATTAAATTGCAGTACTAACCTACTAACGGCATAAGAATTCACTATTCGCGACTGAAATTAACTCGTAGCCACCAAGCGGATTATTTTCGAACCTTCGAAAATTACCAACTCATTCGGCCATCTTAAATGAATGAATATTTCAGTCGCCAATACTAGGAGGATTGTCACACCTTCTGTTCTTACACCGTGATTAAAACTGTATGGACATTCGGATATTTTAAATACGTATTAAAAAATGTCGGAAGTATTGAAAAACGTAAAAATGTAATACAAATAGTCAACGATTAAAATTCACTAGATTTTAAGGTTTTCATAAAAGTTTTCACTAAATCACTAGATTGGTTAAAAAATCACTAGATCTAGTGAAATTTCACTAGACCTGGCAACACTGACAGTGATGGAGAATGAGGAACACCTGGAATTTGGGAGTGAATGAATGACAGAATGTAGGTTGTCATTACCGATACCTGCGAATAAAGATTGATACATCAGAAATGGGTAGGTAATAAGCAGTGATGATATTACGTTTATTAATTTGGGTCAAGTATAAAAATTAGAAAATTGTTATTAATTAAAATAAATGTTTATTAAACGATAAAAAATATTAAGGTAGTTGTCACTCGAGTGTACCTATTCAAAAACTTGTTCTATGTTCAAAATAAATATTAAGCTAATGCAGTTTATATTTGCAATAACTTAACATTATATTATATACACAGATTGCATCAAAATAGTTAAAAGCTAATACCAAACACTGTAACCGATGAATTTTCTTTATTTTCCATAGAAAAGTTTTTTTTTTAACTGTACCACTTGCACTAACACATACACAAGTGTGGTATTTCAATGTTGAAGAATAACTGTGGCAACGTCGCACCTAGACAATTATTGGTACATTCGGGTATAAAAGTAATAAGATATTTTCAGATATAATACTACAAATGGAAACTACAAAACAAATTAATATATTTCTTTCTTAAAATTACAAAAGTAATATTATACTGTTTAAAGTTTTCATGCTTTTCACGCAAAATACCCTTTAAAAAAATATTTCCTTCGAATGTACGTCTGAAATTCCTTTAACCAAAGATTACTTCTTATTCGCTAATACCAAACGGGCGTTGTTAATTTAACTGATACTCATCTGGAACGCTTGTACATGGTTGTCAAGTATAATTCTACCTATTTATCGTATCTTCAGATTATAATTTTCTAGAGGCAATAAAATTAAATCTGGTTGGTAAATAATTTTCAAATTTTTACATAAAATACGTTTTCTATAACATACTAGTTTTTAGATTAAATGTCGGTATGGATATAAAAGTTAGAATTCAAAATGTTGTGTTTATTTTGCCATTTCTTATTCTTCACGTGTTATCAAGGTCAATTTTAATTGCAAATATCTCAGGTACCGTAGTCAATCAAAGATTAATATGCGCGATATTGTTCGTAAATCGTCAAATCTCAACAGTGTTAAAGAAATTACAAGATCCGATCTTTTTTTATAATTTCAGTAAATTTTGAAGCTTATGTTATGAGTTAATGTTTATATTTTCCATTGTATCAAACGGTTTTTTCTTTATGCATTATAGCAAAATAAAAAAATCTTATACACTTAATTATTTTTTAATTTTATTGGAAAGTTCCAATATCTATATGGACCTACATTATGTCCTGTCTGATGTGAGAAAATAACAAAAGAACAACTGTTACACTATAAAAGTTACAGTAACACATAATGTATTTATTAGATATAGATAATCTATAGAATGGACGAGTTTTTAACAATGATTTTTTTGCGACAGCTGTTTGCTTTGAATTGGAACAGGGGGATACATATATGAAACAATGACTTTCCCGTTCAGAAACTAACTTATGGGAAGTTATATTCATATTGTCAATAAAATTGGACTCCTTTTTTACCTTCCGTCACCTTTAGGTAAGGAAGGTATTGTCTTTGGTCAAATAATTCAATGATGAGTTTTTAATGAATAAGCAAGTTTTAGGGTCCCTATAATACGATTTTACCATTTTTACGATGTTGTCTGTATGTATGTATGTATGTGTGTCTGTGTGTGTGCGTGTGTGTGTGTGTGTATGTGTGACAAAAGTTTCGGTTCCAATAACTGCAATACCACGATTCCAAAAATTATATTTTTTTCGTATTCCTCAAGTTTACATCCAGAAGAACAAGTGATTAGATTTTGGTTATAATGGGTGAACCGGAAGAAGCCTCATTTGAAGATTTAACAGTTAAATTTGATTTATTGGCATTTAACGTTATTATAACTTAAAGAATATATTATTCTCTATACGATTTGATTACATTTTATACTTCATATTCAATAGATACATAGTTAAAGAATTTTAAAGAAATTAAATTTTATAATTCAGCCAGCTGAGGATGTTGAAGTAGATGTAGGGGAACACGCAGTAAGAAAATAACTCTAGTGTTACAAGTTTCTAGAAAGATACAAGAAAGACGATTACATTGGTTTGAACATATCATGAGGAAAAATGAATAATTATATTGGAACAAGATTGAATAGTTTACTAATAGGAGGTTGAAGAAACAGAGGAAGACTAAAATAAGATGGATGGACTGTATTGTAGAAGACTTGAGAGAAAAGGACCTGAATGAGAACGACACGCAAAAATAGCGACCCCTAACGAATGGGAAAAGCTAAAGAAGAAGATGTCAGTGTCAAGCGCAATTTAAATAGTTTGTTTATGAAATAATTTTACTGGAAATTTCGAATCTTTTGCAAGAAAAATTATGTATGGAATTTATACATTATATACAGGATTGACGGAAGGTATTGTGCTGGCCACAACAGATTTTTATTTTAATAAAATCATTTCAATAAGAGCATCAAAATGATCGCTGCCGTTTTTGAGAACCATTGGTCGGAAAAAAGTTTCTTGGCCAAACATAATGAAAATGAACATTCTGTATAGATGTAAGATTATATTTTAAAATTAAAACATGCTATAATTTATGTTATCTAGTCGCTAAAAGTAATTCTAAGCGGCTCTTTTATTAATGGACGGACACTTTGTATATCTATCAATTCACAGACAACGAAAACCACTTGCCACATTTTCGCTTTATACCATTCAGTATTCCATCTAACTAAAAACCATCCCTTCCCCTCTTTCGCCGCCACTGTCCCCAGCTGACAGCCCACCCCATATGAGAAATCCTCTCGCTTTTGTTATAATTTGTCTGGTGCAATGGACATGTCACATGTCCTTTTCACGAACACTGCGCTACCTCGGTTCGGATGTGAAAACACAGACCCCGAATGTGGATATTAAATTTGTATGAAACAGTTTGGTTTGATACAAGGCATTCACTCTGCCAAGCGAATTGTGAATGAAAGTCAGGATCAGGATTAGAGATATGGATAAATGGGAGGTAATGTAATTTTAAGAATATTATGGATCATTTATATACTCGCAAAAGCTGAATCAAATGGAAAACTCGTGTATTTGTTAAGAGATAATGTGAAGTATTTTAATCATAAATTGTTTATGCAGTTGAAATGATTATCTATGTATACATTTTTTGTGAAATATTTCAGTTGAAATGATAAATAAATAAAATAAATATTTCATCACGGCATATTACCCATTACTGGGTGTGCCAATCTGCTTTGTACAGATATCGGTAATGATGAAATATTTGTACCGTGCGGGTGCTTACCAGGCGTCATCTCACGGGCACTCATTTCTACGCAACAGGAGTCAATTTTGTGCCATTAAAATGCGATGAAATTTTTGGCGTCGGTCAGGATCGAACCCGGGTCCCCAGATTCGCGACCAGACATTCAGGCACACGGCCACGAGACCCCATGAAATGATATGGGAACATTTTTACCTCTCCTAAGAGAGATATTCGATTCATGCTAATATTCATATAGTATTGAATAAGCACGTTTTAAGATCCCTAGAATACGATTTTTACGATGTCTGTGTGTGTGTGTTAAGATGTTGGAGGTACGATTTCTCAAGTTCTATACAACAAAGATCTGTTTAACTACGGATTCCTCAATTTAACATTAATGGGAACAGTTGAATAGGTTTTGGTAACTATTGGACAAGCAGTAGTGGTAGTTTCTTAAAAAAAAAGCTTCTAAATATTTATTTTGAAAATTTATGTCAATACAATAATAAAGATCTTCAAATTCTCAATCTGATACATTTAATTTTTTTATTATATCTTCTATAGATTTAGAGATATATATAGAATAATATGTTGTAATAAATCTCGCTGCCCAAACAACTCCATGGAAAACATTTGAGATAATTAAATGTTTATAATTGACAGATAAATGCAAAATGTCAGTGTCAAGAATCAACAGTTTTATTAACAAGTACATTTAAAATTTCTTATTGTATTATTAATTAAATATTTAAAATTATAGGTATATTAATATTACATATATTCTTAAGAAATACCACTAATACCGTCAGTGAATATAAATAATTTTGAATATATTAGAAGAGTCGGAGAAAATTCTATGAGAAATTTTGTCCTAGTGTTCTAATATGTTCAAAATTCTTCAAATTCATTGACGGTATTAGCGGTATTTCTTAAGGATATATGTAATATTAACATACCTATAATTTAAATACATTTTTAATTAATAATATATATTAAATGTACTCGTACCTCCCAGAAAAATCTTCCAGTAATGTTAGTAAAAATGCTAATTTTTGACACTGACATTTTACATTTATCTGTCAATTGCAAACATTTAAATATCAACTGTTTTTTGGGCAACGAGATTTATTATAACATATTATTCTATATTATTATATGCTATATCTCCAAACCTATACGAGGTATAATAAAAAAATTAAATGTGTCAGATTGAGAATTTAATTATCTTTATTATTTGTAGTAGCAAATTTTCAAAAAATAATATTTAGAATTTTTTTTCAGAAACTACCACTTCCGGTAGTCCAATTGTTACCAGAACCTATTCAACTATTCCCATTAATGTTCGATTAAGGAATCCGTAGTTACACAGATCTTTAGTCTTATAGAATTTGAGAAATCGTGTCTCCAACAACCTCACACACTTCCGCACACATACACACACACACACACACACACACACACACACACACATACACACAGACATCATCGTAAAAATGTTATAATCGGATTGTAGGTACCTTCAAACGTGCTTATTCATTAAAATATGAGATTTTTAGCATGAATCCAATACCTCTCTTAGCGAGAAGTAAAAATAGTTATACATTTAAAGAATTATTTTTTTGCGCTGCCACCATTATATTTTAAAATATGCAATTTTTATAAATACAGATATAATTTCTAAAAATTCTGTTCATGTCTGTTAAAAAAAATAATTAAACAATAATACTGTTGCTTAAAATATATAGAATTAAATACATTACAATATAATTTCAGTTAGAAATAATGTTTAATAATATAGGTGGAGTCAGCCATCATAATTAATGTAATTTGTAAAATATCCACCAGATGTGACATGCATTATTTAAAACTTCCTCAAGCCGTCAGGGCTGGCCGTGGACTTCCCCTCCCCCTCCCATTCCAAACTGCCGGCATCATTGTACTCTACTTTACCGACAGCGGCGCCCGTTTGATTATTCCATTAATTATTTGTTTGTGTGAATTGCGTAGCGTCCGGCATAGAAAAACTAATTTTAATTAAAATTGGTAATCACGTTAAATTTTGTGAAAATTAACGTAAAGGTAATTAATTTTAGATGCATGCGTGGTTGAAATGTTTAGCTTTTGTTTATTGCTGCGCGAGTTCATAAATTTAAACGAATAACGATTGTGTGCTAACTATTTGACACAAGGATAAAAGGCTCGTTATGTTTTATGTGTGTTTTGTAATGAAATTTAAAATAAAATGATTTGTACTTTTGCTGTAGCTGGGCCATGACGATACTATCATTTAATAATGTAATTATACGTGGACGTGTATACAAAATTTTCAATACTTTTGTACGGTGTATCAAATATTATTTATTAATTCAATTTTATATGAAATATAAATAAATTAAATACATATTTTCAACAGTAGGGTGGTTTTCCAGTATAGAGGATTAAACTAGAATTACTGCGAATAAGAAAATCAATTAGGCCGTGAAAAACAAAATATTTGTTATTTGTCATTTAAAATTAAGTTGCGAAATTAAGGTATAAGAAGTAACTTGTATAAAATAAACCTGTAATATCGCCCTAAATGTCACTATAACAAACTAGGTAACGTAAGAATAAAGTTACTAAATACCATCAATAGCTGTCAAATTTAAATAAATAACCTATGAATTGAAATACAAACAGAGTATACTTTTGAGGAAATAATATATTAAAGAATAGCAGACTTACAGATTACTACAGGGACGGTAATGAACATAAGAATACTTAGAATTAAAGTAATAAGAAAAGTTTATTGTTACACTGTTAGATTTCCATCCAATTGAACAACTTCAGGGGGCGTACATTATAATACTTCAAATTCCGACATAATTGCACACTAGGAGGATATAAAATTGCACAATTTTATTTAAACGTCAAAACGTTTCAATGTTTATAACAAAAAGTCATCGAATAAGTATCCATAGCTTCAGGGCAATTGAAATCGTAAACGTAATTTACGTAAAATGTAACGTCAGTAGCAGATATTTTTCTATATCTACGTTTGAAGAAAAATAATATGTCATTCAGAGTAAAAGTGTCTTCGTACTCGTATGCCTCGCGTGCATTTGTCCGACTCGCTTCGCTCGTCGTGCAAAATTCCACACTCGCCACACAAAGTATCAAATTTACTACTAATAACACAATATACTATTATTACATTTATAAAAATTATGAAACGAAATGAAACCACAAAAAATATATTTTGTATAAATGTATAAAAATATAATTAGCATATTTTTTAAGATATACAGGGTGAGTCTGGGAAGACGCCCCCCCTCCCTTTAACTTTTTCATTATAAGTAATAGAAAAAAGGCTCATATACAAGTTATATTATTTTAAATATACTATTTTATAGTAGATGTAGATATTTTTTATAAAGTCAGGTTTACGACTATCAGCTTTTATTTTTTAAATAGCAACCTATAATAATTTTAGTTAAATATAAACCTCAATTTCTTTCTATTTTCAACGATGTATAAATAAATAAATATATCATCACGGCATATTACGCATTTCTGGGTGTGCCAATCTGCTTTCTACAGATATCGGTAATGATGAAATATTTGTACCGTGCGGGCGCTTACCAAGCGTCACCTCAAGGGCACTCATTGCTGGCGTGGGGAGTGCACCACAGGGGTCAATTTAGTGCCATTAAAATTCGAAGTAATTTTTGGCGTCGGTCGGGATCGAACCCGGGTCCCCAGATTCGCGACCAGACACTCAGGCACACGGCCACGAGATAAATAAGATAATTGAGTTAAATGGAAAATAATTTATATTTAAATATTATAGATGGCTATGTGAAAATAGATCAAATGTAACATTTGTTTGCTATTTGTTTATTATTACTTACCTATTATTTACTTTTTTATCTATTTATTTATTATTTATTTTCACATAGCCACCTAGAATATCCAATACATTAATAACAACTAATACATCGTTGAAAAGAGAAAATAATGGAGGTCTATATTTTAGTAATCTAATTGCATGTTGCTATTTAAAAAATAAAAGTTGATAGTTGTATCTTGTTCACCTGACTTTATAATAATTTTTTTCTATTGTAATAAAGAAGTTAAAGGGGGGGTCTTTCCAGACTCACCCTGTATTTCGTTAATAAAACCAAGAGTATACAGCGTGTCCAAGATAAGATATCCAGTACAGGGATCTCAAGAACTAAGAGCTACAAAGTCGTTTACGTTAGATAAAAGTTTCCTCATTATGAAGCCATTTTAGACGTGTTTCGTTTATCAGAAAAAAAAATAGTGGGTGACTAGATATAGTCAAACAATTTTGCAGTTTTATTTTTCCAAAAAAAAATCCAAGTAGTAGATTTTGTTACACATCTTTAAAATTTAAGTGAGCAATAATATTAAATTTAAATTTCTTATGAAGTTATTTGAATATATTCTATTTATTGTATAATCAATAACAATATAAGATACCATTTCTTACATTCACTAGTCCGATACATTCACCTACTTTCTGTACTCAAAATAAATGACTTTCGCTAGAGAGAATCATTTATAACCATCAAAATGTCCAGCCTACAACAAAATAAATTGCTATAAATGATACAGGTAAAAAATCCAGATAATTACGTATAATTATTAGCTGCGTTATCAGTGGGTCGTCCTTGCCGATAAAGCAGAGCGCGATAAGGGCTATCAGTTGTAGGCGGGGTGATGTGGAGCGTCTGTGATTAGCGGATCTGATAACAAGTGAATCACAGAGTGGGTAATAAATAGCGATTATCATGTGCTTTGACAGTACGGAAAATGTCGTTTTACACCGAAATATAGTCGATAGTTACATATTGTGCCATGGGGATAGCAAAAATACATAACATAATAGCTTGAATGCCTCAAATACACCCATTTTCTTCAAAACTGAAAAATTAATATGTTTGTAATTCACAGATAAATGTCAGCATCAAATATTCAGAGTTATTACTGAAGATTTTTTCTGGGAAGTATATACATTATATTATTTCTTATTGTATTAATATTTAAATATTTAATATTATAGGTATATTATATATACCCTTCAAAAATACTGTCATTCACGACAATTATTTGGAAATATTTCGACAAATTGGAAGAGTAGGATAAAATCACTATAAATCAGCAATTTTGAAAAATCGTACAAAAATTATTTATTTATTAAACAAAATCTTATTACTAATTTCGATGCAGAATTTAATTCTCCAAAACACTTATTTAAAGTATTTTTCTCTAAAATAATTTGGGAACTTTTGCGCAAGGAAAAACTGATTTCCCATGTTAAATGCCTATGGCCAGGTTTTTAATTAACACACGGTATATATATAAATACTATCTTTAAACAAAGAAGTAGGCCGTAGGGTCGAGGAATTAATATAATAAACGAAGAAAGAATTTGTGAAAAATTCATGGACCTCGCAGGGATTTGAACCCTGGACCTTCTCATATCTAGTGAGACAAATAATTCTTATCAACGTATAAATACTATCGTTCAGAAAAATTTAAACCTTGTATGTCTACCTAACTCTTATATGGAAAGATGCCATTAGATTTTGGAGTAAATCAGATAACCGAAAATGGCACTTTACTTGAAGCTCAAAATAGGTTTTCTTCGAAAAATACCTTTAAATGTTACTTTTTCAATATTTATGTTACATAAAAATTAAAGATTATTCAATTTTTTACAGGTTTGCATTAATACTTTTTCTGTATATTTTATGGATAAATTTATAAAACTATCTATAATTTTAATCCCGGAGCCTATGTTTTAAACACAACTCATACACATGGTAACACAATTCAGATCTCAAATGTTTGTAACTGACAGATATGTCACTGTCAACGAACTAATCATTTCAAATAATAATATTAATGTTTTATAAAGAAAATAGTAAATGGAACAATAATTATATGGAAAGGAACTTAAAACATATAAAGGGTTTTCCAATAAGAGGTGTTATTTTGATATTCAAAGAAAAATGCCATTTTTTAATATAAATGATCGGATGTTTATTTCATTATAAAGAGGAAGGTATGCCGTTAATAGTAGAAAATAACACCAGGCAAATGACCACCACGACCACGCTGACAGGACAATATCCTTTTCATGAAATTTTCCATAACCAAATCGCAAAGTGGCTGTCCTATGTCCTCGATAGCCTCACGAATTCCATCTTTGAGGTCTTGAGTCGACGCTGGGCAGTTGGCGTAGACCTTCTCTTTCACGTGGCCCCAAAGAAAGAAGTCGCAAGGTGTTAAATCACAAGATCTCGGTGGCCAATTGTGATCACCTCTTCGAGAGATAACACGGTCCGGAAACGTTTCCCGTAAAAGATCAATGGTTTCGTTGCTTGTGTGGCACGTAGCGCCGTCTTGTTGAAAGTAAACGTTGTCCAAATCAATACCATCCAATTCCGGCCATAAAAAATCGTTAATCATCTCTCGATAGCGCAATCCATTCACCGTAACTGTTGCTCCAGCCCCTCATTTTCGAAAAAGTAAGGTCCAATGACTCCGCCGGACCATAAACCGCACCAAACAGTCACACGTTGAGGATAGAGAGGCTTTTCAACAATAACTCTTGGGTTTTCTAAGCCCCAGATGCGACAATTTTGTTTGTTGACGAAGCCACCGAGGTGGAAATGGGCCTCATCACTCAAGATGATTTTTCGATGGAATTCCGAATCATTTTCATGCATTTCAACGACCTAATCAGCAAAGACACGACGTTGTTGATGATCGGCCGGCTTGAGTTCTTGTGTTAACTGGACTTTATATGCCTTAAGACCCAAATCTTCATGCAAAATACGGTGTAATGACGTTTGTGGAATGCCTAATTCCAAAGAACGACGAGGAATGGACAAACCTGGGTTTTCTTCAACACTTTCGGCTACAGCAGCAATATTCTCGGCTGTTCTTGAGCGACGTGCACGGGTTTTATTCTTCACATCACTAATTTGTCCCAACAGCTCGAATTTTTCCACCAATTTCTGTATTGCGGTCCGACAAGGTGCTTCACGACGACCCAAAAATTGTCGAGTTTTATGAACCGTCTCTGCCAAATTTTCACCATTTTTATAGTGAATTTTAATAATTTCAATGCGTTGTTGAAGCGTGTATCGTTCCATTTTTATTAATGGCGTAGTTTCTACTTGTCAAATGTCAAAAAATGACAGCTTCAAAAGCGACATCTACCGAAATAGCGGGCTATTCAAAATAACACCTCTTATTGGCAAACCCTTTATCATCACGGCATATTACTCTTGATGGGTGAGCCAATCTGCTTTGTAGGCAAATGTCGGTAATATTTGTTCCGTACAGGCGTTTACCAGGCGTCACTTCACTCGAATCTTGGGAACGGGTTCGATTCCGATCGACGCCAAATATTTTAGAATTTTAAATGGTACAAAATTGACCCCTGTGGTGCACTCTTCACGCCAGCAATGAACATAGGTAAATATATAAATAAATATATCATCACGACATATTACGCATTGCTGGGTCTGCCAATCTGCTTTGTACACAGATTTCTTCAATAAGGATGATGACACATTTGTACCGTGCGGAAGTTTATCAGGTGTCACCTCACGAGCACGAAAATTTGAAATATTTGGCGTCGGTCGGGATCGAACCCGGTATTTAAATTTAATTTTAAGTATTTACATGAATAAAAATTAAATTAAACGGGAGGTATTGTGTTGGTTACATCAGATTTTTATCATTTAGAGAATCCACAAAACTGAAATTTCATTTAATTTCAAAAAATAAATTTAGGCATAAAATACATATTAACTACAATTCCACAGGTATATTTTTCCTCTTGTATTTTCTTTTTCTGGTATTACTCAGCATACTTTCACGCAGGTTGTAGTATTTTTGCGTGATGGTCCGGCGTCGTGTAATGGCTTCCTAACGATGTTAATTCCGTTTTAAACGCCGCAAATGCTGAATAGCGCGTTTACGCGACTCATTCCTGCTCCTGCCGCTGCAGGAATGCCCAACACACACGGCAGGTATGTAATGTGTGTGAAATATGAGCTGTTGTACGCCAGACCACATGGGGACGTTTTATTTTTGTTTTTGGGAAATTTGTAGAGGGTTATAATGGACAGAGGTATATTTTTAAAAGAAAATATGGTACTTCGTTAAAAATAATGAGGTATTTACTACATCAGGGGGTTGATATGTAACATAGAGATTATTTTTATATTAAGAGTGGCTTATAAGGGTAACTTATGAGATAGTACCTTACCATTGAATTCAAATGTAATTTTAAAATAATTATTTATACAGGGTAACCTAACTTGTGTAACAAAATTTAAGGGTGTATAAGTATTGGACGCACTGATCATGAATCAAAAAGAATTGTTGAAATTCGCAAATTAAAAAATGGGTCCAAGCAAATGAACAGTTTTGAGCCTCTGGGTTGATAGCAACTTTTAATATTATAATATTTGATAGAAACATTAGATAATTAATAAGTACCTAATAGTGTAATACACAAACTGTAAGTAAGTTTTTGGCAGTAACTTGGTGTAAATGGAGACAACTATGAACCATTTTTACCTCTCGCTAAGAGAGGTATTGCATTCATGCTAAAAATCGCATATCCAGATTTTATTGAATAAGCACGTTTTAAGGTCCTTACAATCCGATTTTAACATTTTTACGATGATGTCTGTGTGTGTGTGTGTGTGTGTGTGTGTGGATGTGTGTGTGTGTGTATGTGTGTGTGTGTGTGGGATGTTGGAAGGACGGTTACTCAAAAACTATAAGACTTAAAATTTGTTTAACAACGTATTTCCCAATCGGACATTCATGGGAAGATCTGAAAAGGTTTTGGTAACAATTGGACAACCGGAAGTAGAAGATTCTGGAAAAAAAATCTTCTAAATAATATTTTTTGATTTTTTTTCTTGGTAATATTAAAGAAAATTAAATTCTCTATCTGATACATTTAAATATTATATAATATATTCTATAGATTTAGAGATAAAAGAAATATAATATATAAAATAGTCTGTTGTAATAAATTTGACAGCCGAAAGAATGCCATGAAAAATAGTTGATAATTTAAATTATTTGTAACTGACAGATAAATGTCAGTGTCAGAAATCCGGAGACATTACTGAACACTTTTTCTGGTAAGTACATACATTATATTATTTCTAAATGCATTATTAGTTAAATATTTATAGGTATATTACACATACCCTTCATATATACTGTTATTTCTGACAATGAATTGGAATCATCTCGAGAAACAAGGGTAGGACAAAACTTCTTCATAGAATCTAATTATGTGGAATAATTTAAAAAATCTAAATATATGGAATAGATATAAGTAGAATTTTTGGTGTAGAGTGTAAGTATACAAGAAATGTTAAATACATTAGGGCGCGAGCAGTCATGTGACTTTGTTGGCCTTGACAAGCAGATATGGGAGCCCATGTCAGAATGATAGCTAGTAATTATATATATATATATAGATGTCATATCATAATTTCTCATTCTAAATTTAATGATTTTCCAATTCCATGTGGTTTATTTTCCTCGACAAGTAAATTCCACACTCCTGATGACAAATTAACTACGTGAATTTAGAAAATCTTGAAATTTTTAATGAAAAGTTCTGACATTTATGTACATAATTAATAATTATCATTCTGAAACGGGCCCCCACGTCTGCTTGTCAAGGCCAACAATGAAACATGACTGTTCGCGCCCTATACTTATGTAATCAAAAAAAGACAGTGGCGAGAGGTTTTGTGCTGGCCACAACAGATTTTTAAATTAAAAATTTCGCAGTTTTTTCCCTGTTTTTGTAAATTATGTGACATTCTGTAAGTACCTACAGATTTCATTTTTTCCTGTATGTAGAATCATTATTACATTAATGTAATTATTATTAATTACGCTAATAAATACTGCATAACTATTTTTTAACTTTTTTGTATTTAAATGTGACAACCAGTGGTACCCAAAATGATATTGTTTTGCAAACTACTGTTAATTTTACGAATTTCAACAAAATTCTTTTTGATTCATGATCAGACTGTCCAATACTATACACCATTAAATTTTGTTACACAGGTTGGGTTACAATCCTGTATATCAAGCCTGTAAAATTGTTATTTTGCGGCCGAATATGAAGTTTGTAGCCAGGCAATAGCGCTTTGGCTAACAAATTAGATCCTAAAAAAGAATTATCCTTTAGCAACCGTAAAGTAAACATCACTTTTATCTTGGCATCTAACAATGACTACACACACACACACACACACACACAGATACACACATACACATACACATACACACACACATACAGGCATCATTGTAAAAATAGTAATTTTAAAATAGTATTTTAGGGATCCCAAAACATGCTTATTCATTAGAATCCTACTATCGATTTTTTTGACCAAAGACCATACCTTCCTTACCTAAAGGTGGCGGAAGGTAAAAAATTATTACTGAGAAATATATTGCATAAACTTTCATTTAAAATACACTTCAAAATTGTGAAAGAGGCTTATTATATAATGCTAAATTTGACAACTATATATCTCTCTAGATGATATGAGGATGACAATTAGTAACTTTTCTGCAGCAAACCGTTCAATGAACAGCAACAAGTCTCGTTAGCTTACCTAGCATTTGCTAGATTTTCTTAATTTATTGAATGCACCTACTCTGTTTACTGTCGAAATATAATCGAAAAGTATTTGATAATAAGTTCACGCAAACATGTAAACATAGTATATCAAAAATATTGTGCAGAAAAATAAGTAAACATGAACTTTTATCCTTTATAAGGTGCCAACTTCATTCTCTTTATCCTCAAGCAATAAATTTCATTCCAGCCCCTAATTTAAGTATTGCACCGGGCACATCACATTGTGTCATGGTATACTTACCCTCTAAAGCCTAAACTGTAGCTGCAGCCAGGGTGGTGCAACGGCAGCTGTTGCACGAACCAGATGGCGAGGGAAATAATCGGATACGGTGTACGATCGAAACCTTCAGTCTACGGCCACGCACTCTGTATCTCTTAGCAGCAATAAATTATATTATGCGTGGAATTAAAGCACGAGTGTAGTTGTCGTTTGCATATCTGTAGGGCATTAATAGGGGAAGAACATATGAGAGAACCTATAAGCTGTACTAAACTTGAATTATAATAGAAAAAATCTGTTGTGGCCAGCACAATACCTCTCGCCACTTCCTTTTTTGGTTACATAAGTATAGGGCGCGAACAGTCATGTTACATTATTGGCCTCGACAAGTAGATGTGGGGGCTCGTTTCAGAATGATAATTAGTAATTATGTATATGGATGTCAATTGTCAATTTTTCATTCAGAATTTCAAGATAAATATACGTAGTTAATTTGTCACCAGGAGTGTGGAATTTACTTGTCGAGGAGAATAAACCACATGGAGTTGGAAAATCACTAAATTTAGAATGAGAAATTATGATACTTGACATCTACATACATAATTACTAGCTATCATTCTGACATAGGCCCCCATATCTGCTTGTCAAGGCCAACAAAATCACATGACTGCTCGCGCCCTATTATATTTAACATTTCTTGTATACCTACACTCTACACCAAAAATTCTACTTACATAATATATCTATTCCTTATATTAAGATTGTTTAATTTTAAAATCATTTTATGAAGAAATTTTGTACTCTTCTAATTTTTCGAAATGTTTTCAATTTATTGTCAGGATTGACAGTAATTTTGAAGGATATATGTAATATACCTATAATTTTAAATATTTAACTATTAATACATTAAGAAATAATATAATGTACGTACTTCCCAGAAAAAGTCTTCAGTAATGTCTCTGGATTTCTGACACTGACATTTGTCTGTCAGTTACAAATAATTTAAATTTTCCATGGCATTCTTTCGGGTGTAAAATTTATTATAACATATATTATTTGGGGAACCCGATTCGACCCCGATCAATACAAAATATTTCGAATTTTAAATGGTACAAAATTACCCCTGTGGTGCACTCTCCACGCCAGCAATGAGTGCCTTGAGATGACGCTGGTAAACGCCTGCACGATACAAAAATGTCATCAACATTACCGAAATCTTTGTACAAAGCAGATTAGCACACCCAGCAATAGGTAATATGCCGTGATAATATATATATTTTTTATTTAAATACCTGTATTTTTACTACTGCTAAAAATTATGTATATTAAGTTCCTTTCCATATACCTATTGTTCTATTTACAATTTTATTTTTAAAACGTTACTATTATTAATTTGAAACGATTATTTTTTTAACAGTGACATTTATCTGTCAGTTACATACTTTTGAGCTGAACTGTGTAACTCTGGAGTTGTGTTTAAAGCATAAGCTCCGAGATATAATTTCTATATTACTTTATAAATTTATCCATAATATATATAGCAAAAGTATTAATACAAACCTGTAGAAAATGAAATAATCTTTAATTTTTATAATAAAAAATCTGATGTGACCAACACAGTACCTCCCGCCATTTACCTATGTATATAATTTTTATATTACTTTATAAATTTATCCATACAATATATAGAAAAGTATTAAAGCAAACTTGTAGAAAATGAAATAATCTTTAATTTTTATAGTAACAAATTGAGAAAAAATTACATTTAAAGGTATTTTTTGAAGAAAAACTATCTTGAGCTTCAAGTAAACTGCCATTTCCGGTTATCCGATTGCCACCAAAATCTAATCAGATATTTCCATATTAGAATAAGGTAGAAATACATGGTTTCAAAACTTTCTGAATGATAGTATTTGAGTTAGAGCGTATACACTATACATATGGTGACCATAATTTTCTGAGGAAAAAAAAGGACACTGGAAATTATAACTAAATGATAACTATTTATTTTAATTACTGGTGTTGTGCGCATTATTAGAGTGAGAGGTCCGATTTGGCCTGTGAAATTATTTAGAATGTCAGATGAGGAATCCTTTTCTTCACAAAATGTGGGTTAATAAAACTTTTTGTGAAGAAAAGTACAAGTTTAATTCCTCATTAGATAATTTCTTCACGATAACTCAACAATATAATTATTAATTATTATTACATGTCCATGATATGGTCAGCTAACTTCATAGATGTTTATGTCAGCAGAGGTCATGTTGAGGTCGTATTGTAGAGAATACAATTTAAAGTTTCAAAAATTTGCAATAGATGTTTCATTCTCAATATAAATGCATGGCCAACTTCATTCAATTGCGCTGCGCAATTGAATGAAGTTGGCCATGGTAAATGGTCTAATGAGAGAGGCTGTGCCCACGTATTTGATTCTTCTTTCTAACGAGAGATGTCGCGATATGTGCCGTGTGGCGGCGACCTAAAGCAACTTCGGCACCACACGACTAGCGTCGTCCCATGACTTTTAAAAGTAGTACATTTTAATGTACTTTACACCGTCGTAAGGACAGTAGGACTTCATTTCTAAAGAAAGTACTGTCCTACTTAAATAAGTACATATGGTCACCATAACTATACAGGATCCACACATACATACATACATACATACACACTGACATCATCGTGAAAATGTTAAAAATGGATTCTAGGGACCTTAAAAAGTGGTCATTTACCAAAATCTCGATATGCGATTTTTAGCACGATCCCTATACCTTCCTTACCAAGAGTAGCGGGAGGTAAAAATTGCGAAAAAATAACATTTAAAGGTATTTTTGAAAACAAAACTATTTTGAGCTTCAAATAAACTGCCATTTCTGGTTATCCGATTACCACCAAAATTTAATGGCTTCTTTCTGTATTAGAATAAGGTAGAAAACATGGCTTCAAAATTTTCTGAATGATAGTATTTGAGTTAGAACGCCCAGAAGATCCACACATACTCACACAAACCTACCCACCCACAGACATCTTCCTGAAAATGTTAAAATCGGATTATAGGGACCTTAAAACGTGGTCATTTCCCAAAATCTTGATATGCGATTTTTAGCACGATCCCTATAAGAATAGCGGGAGGTAAAAATGCTATATATGTTGCACTGCATACCCGAATTCGGGTGTTGTCCGAAAAATTTACTCAGACCTAGTTTTGAACACTTGGAAATTTCCAGACCCAAATTTTACTATTTAAGCAGATATTACTGTTAAAGTATCATTGTAATATATTATTGTTAAATATTATTGTAATAATAATTATTGTAAAATGTATTGAAGATTGTAATTTTGGTAACACTGTTAATGAAAAAGGACAGCGATAAAATTGTACGTTCCATTTTTAACTGTGTAAAATGTATGAGTCTTCGATTGGTTACGAAAACGGATTGTATCAAAATATCCTTCATTAAACTATTTTATAATTTAAAACCTGGGTTTTCCCTTATAATTCAATAAATACGTATTCAGAATTGATCAGTAATTGATGTCGTCCAAAATTCAATGTTAGGTGTTTGTAGAAAGTTGCGCCTTGTTGAAGAACACGCCCATTTTTATTTAATTTAAGGTGCTTATGAAACATTTTTTTTTTTTATTATTTATTTATTTATGGTCTTTCAGCGTCTCAGGCTATTAAGACCGGTTTGTTATGTACATAGTTATTACATTTGATAAGTATATGGTATTATAATTTTAGTTACATTTGGTTATATTTTATTTGTTACATGTATTTCGTTAATATAATTTATTATGTTTTCTTCTCTATCCGGATTGTTGGCTAGGGCTTGTTTTAGTGTGTTTGGTATTTTGTGGTTCTGTCTCGCTTGTGTATGTTGTGTGCATTCCAGTATAAGGTGTTTTACAGTCAGGGGTGTGTTGCAGCATATTGGTGTTTCTGTTTTTTCTAATATATGTTTGTGGGTGATTAGAGTGTGCCCAATTCTTAATCTTGTGAGTATTATTTGGTCTCTTCTTGATCTATTTGTTTGCCAGTTAGTTGTGTCATCTTTGATTTCTCGGAGTTTGTTATTTATTTCTTCTGTCCACTTTTCTTGCCATTTTCTTTTAATTTTCTGTTTTAATGTGCTTTTTGCGTCCCAGGATGGTATTGGTGTATCAGTTGGTGGAGTTTCGTTCGCCGCTTGTTTCGCTGCACGGTCTGCCTTTTCGTTCCCCTGTAGTCCGACGTGGGAAGGAATCCATATGAAGATTACGCTTTTTCCGCTGTGCTCTGCAGTGTGTAGTTTTTCATGTATTTCTTGGGTTATTTGGTCTTGTGGATATGTTTGCTTTATTTTGGAAAGGGCGCTAATGGAATCGCAGCATATTGCAGTGTTTGTGTTCGGTTCTATGTTGGTATTTATGTGGTTTAATGCCGTCTTTATTGCAATTAGTTCTGCAGTATAGGAACTGGTGTTGTTTGGTAGAGGGATTTTGATGGTTGTTTGCCCTTCGATTATGGCTGCTCCAGTCTTGTCTTCTATCTTGGAACCGTCCGTATATATGAAGTGGAAATTTTTGAGTTTGTTTTTAATTTGGCAAAATTCTGTTTGGTACATTTCATGTGGGGTTTCTGATTTTTTGAGGTGTAGGAGATCAAGGATGCAGGGGGGTATGTTTATTTTCCAGGGAGGGGTATTGCCGTAGCCTTTTGGGTATATTTTTGGAAGGTTATAGTTAATTTTTTGGAGTGAGGAGTTTAAGTATTGTTGTGTGGCAATATGGTTTTTAATTGTTCCTGTATTCTTGTTAAATATTTGGTTGTAAGCGGGATTTTGTGTGTTTGTTGAGAGTTTTAGGATGTAGGATATGGACATTTGAATTCTTCGGTATTCCAATGGTGGTTCCCCTGCTTTATTTAGGAGAGATTTAGTGGGGCTTGTCCGAAATGCGCCTGATGCTATTCTTATTGCTTGGAACGATATTCGATCTAGGCTTTCTAAATTTGTTTTGTTGGTGGTAGCATATGCAATACATCCATAGTCAAGCTTTGGTCTAATTAGGGATCTATATAGTTTTAATATAGTTTCTTTCTGGGCACCCCACTTTTGATGTCTTAATGTTTATGAAACATTTAATTATTATGTATTACAAAACTTTAAATAAATGCATTTTATATTTCAAAAAAAAAGAAATGTTGAAATTTGTTCGAAAACTTTTAGGGCATCTGTTATTTAGGGTTTTAAAACTAGATCAATACCTACTACTTGTATTATATGTATATATTATAGTATAAATTTATAACTAATTTTGCATATTTATCTTCAAAATTGTAAAATAAAATATACACTGGTTTATAATATACAAACATTGCCAATATTAAAATAATGTAGAAAATTAATTTTAATTATCGTATTAGGCTTGTTAATTCCCGTATTTCGTAACGAAGACTCACAAGTTGACTGCGGCCAGCCTTGTGGCTAGTCATCACTTTTGTTTCACGTTAAACGAATATATTTCCCAATGTAGTGTATCGTATTTAGAATTTAAATCTCTATCTATTGATATAAATTTCATATAGGAAAAGTATTAGAAAAACATGTAACCCAAGGTATAAAAGACTTTCTTGAACATGTGAACGAAACTAAAATGTATATTTGTATTGTTTACATATTTTTATTTTATTTTTACAGTGTATGGTGGTGAACTGAACTTGGAGTTGGCAAATCTTCGAGTAAACCAGACTACAACAGCGGATAAGGTAGGAAATCACATTATTATTATTATTATTTTCATAATAAGAATGAACAACCAATATTACGCATTTGATTAGTTAACGTTCGTAGTATGAAAATTGCCATAAATTTCATTTTTGACTGAAACATATCAAAAATGGAAATAGACTTATGTATATAGAGTAGTATAAAAATGTTTTGTCTCATAAACAAAATGAATAATATTAATAAAATGGCATGTAGCTAGATACCTATTCTTATGAAAAAAGTCGTACACCAAAAAATGTTTTTTAACGACTTTTAACAAATGTAATATGGATTTATTTGTTATTTTTATATTAAAATATGAACAACTGGTGTATAAAGTAAGATTAGAAAATAAATTAATGTACCAAACACTTTATTTATTAAGAAAAAGAAAGAAAAATAAATCTGTGCAAAATTATCTGTTTTTAAAAATTCAAACAACTATAAATTCTTCAATTATTATTGAATTTGTATTTATTGTATCGAATGAATTCGAAATAAAGCCATTTTCATTTTCGTGTATACTGTCAATTTCCCAACCTAACATTTACAATAATTGCCCCAAAAATTTATGAACTAATATCGAACCTAGATAACTAACCCTGCAATCGTGCATAAATCATTTTCAATTATTTACGTCCTACAATGACACAAATGAAATGTCACATACAGCGGATTTCTCCGCAAAAAGCCATGAAATTTACATATAAAATCAAACTGGGCGGTTAATCTACAGTAGCATTTCAATAATGATGAACATTAGTCACCGTTTCGTTAGACAAACAGCGACCGACGTAACGAAATGCAAATACGAGCAGCTGACAACCGCGCCGGCTAATATACACGCAAAGCAAAAGCAGAGGCAGACAGTGGGCCATGGACTCACACACAACGCCAGAAAGGGTACGAATTATTAATAAGCCATGATAAATGAAGGATTTAAGACTTTGTCATTAAACAAATATGTGCTGTATGTTGTATGTCTAATTTTAAAGCTGGTGGTGGACACTCATAAATTGTGGTTTTAATGATTTCTGTCAAGCAAAACAAATTAATGATGTGTATTTTAAAGCAGAGTAAAATAAAAAATCTGATGTGGCCAACACAATACCTCCCATTTAATTTAATTTTTATTCATGTAAATATTTAAAATTAAATTTAAATACTGGATTCGATCCCCACCGACGCCAAATATTTCGAATTTCAAATGGCACAAAAATGACCCCTGTGGTGCACTCTACACGCCAGCAATAAGTGCTCGTAAGATAACGCCCACACGGTACAAATATGTCATCATCATTACCGAAATCTGTGCACAAAGCAGATTGGCAGACCCAGCAATGGGTAATATGCCGTGATGATATATTTATTTTATTTATTTAAATACCTATATTCATTTCATCCATTTAAAATTCTAAAATAACTGGCGTCGGTCGGAATCAAACCCGTTCTCCCGATTCGCGTGAAGTGACGCCTGCACGGAACTAATACGTCATCATTATCACTGATAACTGCTTACAAAGCAGGAATGGGTAATATGCCGTGATGATATATATTTTTATTATTTTATCTATATTCCTACATATTTACTTATGTTGGAAACGCCTCATGTTAAATGGATTATTATGCATTGCTGTTAAAATTCCAATTACCATTTTTCTGTTTGCGTCACTGCCCGTATTAATAGTCGCTCCTCAAACTCAACCTTAAGGTTTCCTTGGCTGAGACGTCCTCAACTACCTGAGTTAGGTGTGTTTTATAGACGTTCCTTCGGCAAACCTCGGCTGAGGAAGCCTCAGCTCTGCCTCAGCTCTGCCTCAAGGCGTCCTTGCCGGGAACACATGCGCAGTTTTAGGTTATAATTGGCGCGATTTGAAACACTGGTATATTTGACATAAACTTAGATAATGGCAGAGGATAACTTTGACGACTATTTTGAGTTTGAGGAACATCGTGTAAGAGAACGACTTCGTTTACAAAAACTGAGTTATGAAAGTAAACATGCGTGCTCAAGATAAAGTAGGGTTAGAAAAGAACAAAACTGTACATAAAACAATATTTACAAAAAACAACAACAAAAATTCATTACTAACGTGGGACCTGTTAGTCCCCACAGTTAAATTTAAAGAAACGAAGTTTTTTTACATTTATAAAACAATATTTATATTTTTTTATTTCTATTTTGTTATATAAGTACAGAATTAATAATTCATGAAAAGTCTATTGGCAGTTGTAAAATACTAGGGATGATTATACGTTAAAAAGTGCATACAATAAAATATTTTTTATTTTTTCGGTAAATTTATCTTATTCTAACTATTAACATTTAATACTAAAAAGAAGTTTTCAAAACGCGTTAGTTATAATTTGCAATTGCGTATATGACTCTGCTAAAGAGCCTCAAGGACGGCTTCAACCTACCTTGAGATAAGGAAGCGTTTTCGGAACTCAAGGTTCGTTTATTGTACGGCTAAGGCGGCCTCAAGTCTTCCTTCGCCCAAGGAAGCCTTGAGCAGCGACTATTAATACGTGCATTTTAAAGTTAAACCTTGTTGGTGCAACAACAAATTTTTATAGCGTTACAAGAAGACGACATGTAAAACTATGTTCTACATAATATATATCTTTTAAGAATTAGTTAAGAAGTTTGGTCAAATATTAGTTTAACGTTCTGCGCATTATCTATTGCACTTCCATCGCTATTTACATAAAACTACCGCCTTAACGACGCGGGTGACAAGGCGATAATAAATTCTTGATGGGGTTGGGGGTGGTAAACACACATTCGCATGACTGACGTGTGCATACAGCTGCACACACATGCACACATATAACGGATAATATATTGCTCTTTCTTATCATTCATCTTTAGTCCATAGGCCCCAGCCTACCTGGATTATTTATATTAATAGTTGTGTCTGAGTTAATGTTTGTGTTTAAAAGTATTTTAATTGAAAAAGACATTAGAAATAATGTTGACTTTAATGTAGGCTAATTGTTACATATGGCAAAGGGAAAGGAAATTATTATTAAGTGACTACAAGGTACAAATTAATAATTTAAGTTATTTTCTGCTGTACATACATCAAATTAAAACCCCAAAAATGGCATGCGATACTGGCGAAAATTTAGGATACTAAATTAATGGCGGCTAGTAAGTCCTGCCAAATATCTATAATAATATAAAAAATCTGATGTGGACACCACACGACTTCCTTGTACGATTATTAAACTATACATATTTTTTTTAATAAATAAATTACAAAATATTAATTTTAACTTCAAAACAGTAAGATATATAGCGACCATAAAGGGAGTTTTTAAAGAGAGTTTTGATTACAACAATGAATATGACTAATTTCACAATAAAAATATAATATTTGTTATTGTACGAATCATAAAATTGCACGTATTTAACGTAATTTGACATGAACATTTTTTTTATGTTTTTGTCCTAATCCATAGCAAGCTTTATTACAAAAACAAAAAAGTATATAATTTTTAAATTTACATATCTCGCTTATACAAAGGGCTAATTTAATAATACTTGATGTGCTAGACGCAGAAATTCATTCTCTAATACTTTTATTTGAAGCATTTATTTCTAAAATCAAAATAAAATTATTTTATTCAAGAAAAAACTGTTAACAACTTCAAGTAATGTACCACTTTCGGTTAGCCTATTTTAACCAAAATCTATTATGTTATTTCGATTGACATAAAAGTCTTGCATACTAAATTTGACAAGTTTTGGATTATATTTTAAAACAGTTTTTCATTAAAATCTATTATAGGCTTTATGTAAAGTGCCACTTCTGGAAATTGTGTAATAACCAGAAAGGGAGGTGCACAACTAGATGTTATAGGAGTCCTAAATACAAAATTTCAACTTTCTACGGCTTACCGTTTTTGAGTTATGCGAGATACGTACGGACGTACGTACGTACAGACGTCACGACGAAATTAGTCAAAATGGATTCAGGGATGATCAAAATGGATATTTCCGCTGAAATCTTAAAACCGAAATTTTTCGCGATTACAATACTTCCTTTACTTACGTACAAGGAAGTAAAAATCTATTGTGGCCAGCTCAATACCTCTCGCCATTTTCATTTTATGTTACATAGGGCGAGAGCAGTCATGTGACTTTGTTAGCCTTGACAAACAGATATAGGAGCCCGTGTTAAAAATGGCAGCTATTAATAATGTACATAGGTGTCAAGTATCATAATTTTTCATTCAAAACATCATTATTTTCCAAATCCATATGTGGATTATTTTCCTCGACAAGTATATTCCATATTATTGATGACAAATAAACATCAGAATATTTTGAAATTTTGAAAGAAAAATTATGATATATGACAATTGTGACATCTATGTAAATAACTACTAGCCGTCATTCTGACACGGATCCTCATATCTGCTTGCTAAGGCCAACAAAGTCACATGACTGCTCGCGCCCTATAAATAACGAATTTAACATTTCTTGTACATACAAATAATTGAAATTGTATCTCTTCTTTCGTTCTATGAGGAATTTTGTCCTACTCTTCTAATATGTTCAAAAATTTTCAAATTCATTGACAGTATTAGGGGTATCTCTTAAGGAATACATTCTCAATAGGGTTCAAATAAATAAACTGGAGAAGTCTTTGAAGTTGTTAGGTATGTTGTAGAACAGTCATTCCTTAACAATAAGTGCTACTTGTTTGGAATCATTATAAGTCTTTTAAAATGATAAATAATTATATTTATTCCACAAACATATACAATAATATCCCAGAATTTGTGCAGATTCCTTCTTCCTAACTCATCCTATGTGTATTTTGTGCGTAATTTTTATTTTAAACTATTTTGAAAGTATATTTTTGCTTTGCCCCAGCATCAGCATCCTTCTGGTGGGGTAGGCTAGTGCTGGAGGGTTAATTGAATCCAGCTGATGAAGAGCGCGAGGGATGGGGTGGGGTGCTAATGAAGGGCTCGGGGTTGGTGGCGGCGGCAGTGGTGGCGAGGGCGCAAGCTACAAGTGGCCATTGAGCGCGTATTGCAAGCCAAGCAGTTGCTGTTGCTGCCACACCAGGATTGGATTTAGGGGTTTATAGCTATTAGATGGATAGATTAATTGAAAAATATATCTATCGTAGGGCAGGGGTTTCCAAAATTGTCGTAGTGCTACTCTGAACGAGGAATTTCATCCTTTAAAGTGTTTCGGTGATTAGTACAGTCGGTGACACGAAATAAAATTGGTCTGAGGAATGTTAAATGCTAGCAGGATTTTTGTAAAGCGGCACTACAAATAGAAGTATTTTACTAGATTAGATTATATTTATTCTTCCCAAATTGGCTTAGAATATACATTTTATTATATATATTTATGTATTAAAATAATTGTTGATACATTGTTAATTAACCCGCCGTTTCTTGATGACTTCTTTCATCCAGTCCTGTCCTGACCCTAATTCGTCTAACCGCATATTTTCATTTCTTTCGTTTCTTTGTACTTCCCTGCACAATGTCCTGTGATGCTTAAATGTTTCTTCTTCTCCCCTTACTTGATAACTAGTATTTGTTGTTTCTCTCTTCATTACCACATCTAAACTTGGCAATCATCTTGATATTTATCTTTTCGTCTAGTCCGACTATTGACGTTTCATCGAAGGTAGGAACTGGAACGAAGCGGGAAACCAGGTTGACATTGCAGAGTAGCAGGAACACGGGATAGAAGGACCTAGGATGCGCGTTGACTCTATAGAACCAACGAAGGACTCGAACGCTTCGGCCGGAAGTCGACACACTATATCAAAGCAATACACTTTCCCTTTAAAACACTCTCACTTTCTCATAACTCATTGCTGAATGCAATAAGAAATAAAACATTTGATTGCCAACTTGCACAACTTTCTATCACAATCGTTTATAGTTATAGAAAAATTAATTGTACGTAACTTTTATTTGAAGTTTTTTCTCGAAAATAAACCATAACGATTGAAAGAGTTAAAACACTGCTAGTCATCTCCTAATCATCGATTATGCTACCAGAATATACGTCCAATTTTTACTACATTTTCATCGGTAGTTGTTGTAGCACTCTAGGCTCGCTTGTCATCTTACACGTCTTCACAGGCCTCTTGAGTCCATTTGTACCATTCGTAAACCCTTGTTTCAATATAGTTTCCTTGCCAAAAGTCTTGTCCAACATTTGCACAACTTCTCTGCCTTTTTTACCATTTTCAACACAATTTTTAGTAACTATTTTTTTGGTTGAATCCGCTGAATCCTCGTCTGGCCCAACTAGTTGTTGCATCAGCGTCGTGATTAACCTGCTGTTCCTCCTGCCCCTGCTGTCTACTGCATAGTGCACAGCACCGTCCGGGACGTGCCCAAGTGCTCCACGAAGCTGCCGAGTGCCACTAAAAGCCACTACACCCGCCGCCATTGTCACGAACACGTAGTGTATCTGAACTCTGCAGCTGGACGCTACAAAAACATCACCAACACAGACTACTTTCTACTGTAGAATGTTTGGATTTAATGCAAGGAAAATATATAAACTTTTAATCAGGGTTGATTAAGTTATGACTAAAATAATACATTTTTATTACCTTCCGTCACCTTTAGGTAAGGAAGGTATTGTCTTTGGTCAAAAATGATGAGTTTTTAGTGAATAAGCGTGTTTTAAGGTCCCTATAATACGATTTTACCATTTTTACGATGATGTCTGTAAGTATGTATGTATGTATGTATGTATGTATGTATGTATGTGTGTGTGTGTGTGTGTGTGTGTGTGTGTGTGTGTGTGTGTATGTGTAATAAAGGTTCCGGAGCGTATAACTTCAATACCACGGTTCCAAAAATTCCTCAAGTATCCAGAAAAACAACTGATTAGATTCTGGTTATAATTGGTGAACCGGAAGTAGCCTTTCCATAGTTAGCATAGCTGATTGATTTACCTTTGAATTTTAACATCTTTATAATTCTTTAACTTTATATCTATTGAATATGAAATATAAAATGCAATCACATGGTATAGAGAATAACATTCTTTAAAATATAACATATGTCAATAAAGGATATTTAACTACTTTTTTTTAAAAAAATCTAATTTTGTCTGCATATGGATCCAAACTCGAGGAATACAAAAAAAATATAATTTTTGGAATAGTGGTATTAGAGTTATGTGTTCCGAAATGATCGTCACATACACACAAAAACGCGCGCGCGCACACACACACACACATACATACATACATACATACACACACACACATACACATACACACAGACATTATCGTAAAATTAGTAAATTCGTATTCTAGGGACCCCAAAACGTGATTATTCATTAGAAACTCACTATCAGCATTTTTGATAATATCTTGCTTACCTAAAGGTGACAGAAGGTAAATAGCTATTTGTGTATTAAGAGCGCAAAGTTGTCGATTTCGACAATGTCTATTTGCGCTCGAAATACCCACAAGATTTGTTCTACAGTCGCCACAGTGGGGTCCTCCACCATAACAAAAAATCTGATGTGGCCAGCACATAACCTCTCGCCGTATATTTTACCTGGCTGTATGCATAAAGCAAAGATTATTTTTATAAATACAAATAATATATTCATATAAATCTATGACGTATAAACTTCTTTATTATTCAATAATAGCATGTCTCAACATAAAGATATTTTACCATAAATTATGTTACAATAAATTACAAAGTAGAGTTTACCATATATAAATATTAGGCTGCTAACAGCAATTTTCAATTCGAACAACCTTGTTTACTTTCTCTTCATATTCTTCTAGTAAAAACATTAATTTTGGGCGGTCTAAAATGTATATATCTGGATTGTGCATCTATTCTTATATATCTTCTTTTACATTTTATTTTTTCATACTTGTTATATCTAAATAACCTTAATTCCCTTTAATAAAGTGACGGATAGATTGCACTCCGATTATTCTTATATCGATGTGTAATTTTGTCAATATTTACAACTTACTTGAGAAGAATTTGATAGCTTTTTCGCAATTCAAAGTTACTCTAGTCTACAGTACTGGTGTACATTGTCCTATAATGTTTGAAACAAATTTAAGTCCTTCAACCTAGACTTGTCATCTCCATAATAGTCACAGATCAAGAATTAAGGGATTCTCCAAATACATTTTTCTTTCATTACTCATTATTTCTGACACTGACATTTATCTGTCAGTTACAAATAATTTAAATTTGCAACTATTTTTCATGGCATCCTTTCGGTTGTAAAATTAATTACAACATTATTTTATATATTATATTCCTTTTATCTCTAAATCTATAAAATATGTATAAAAATATTTAAATGTATCAGAAAGAGAATTTATTTTTCTTTAATATTATCAAGAAAAATTTTCAAAAAATAATATTTGGAAGATTTTTTTTCAAGAATCTTCTACTTCCGGTTGTCCAATTGTTACCAAAACCTTTTCAGATCTTCCCATGAATGTCCGATTGGGAAATACGTTGTTAAACAAATTTTAAGTCTTATAGTTTTTGAGTAACCGTCCTTCCAACATCCCACACACACACATCCACACACACACACATCCACACACACACACACACACACACACACACACACACACACACACACACACAGACATCATCGTAAAAATGTTAAAATCGGATTGTAGGGACCTTAAAACGTGCTTATTCAATAAAATCTGGATATGCGATTTTTAGCATGAATGCAATACCTCTCTTAGCGAGAGGTAAAAATAATAAAATTTACACTTTGTACTTACACTACTACTCAATTAATAAGGATTAATATAAAGAAAAAACGTCTTTTATATTTAATTTTAATTTATCGTTACTTCCCATTCTTCTTGACCTATTGCTTCAATCTAATCTAAACATTTTATACTTTCTTTTTTTGTAAATGAATGCCCTATTTTATTTTCACAATAGTGCAGCATTTTTTTTTTGTTTTGGTTATGTAATATATCGACAGAGCAGTTATATGTTAAATTGATTTGTAAAGGTGGTAAATGTGTCACTACAGTGACATTAGTTCCTGACTAAACCTTTGTATTAAGAATGTAAACAAGTGACATTTTTCAACATTGTATAGTTAGAAATTTGGACAGCAAGCGTTTTTTCTACTTTGTCGCTCTAGAGCGGCAAAGTGACATTTTGCGTTGACAAAAGAGAGCGCAAATGGCTACTTTCTATGTAAACTGTAGAAAATATATATCATCACGGCATTTTACCCATTGGTAGGTGTCCCAATCTGCTTTGTACACAGATGTCGGTAATGTTTATTACATATTTGTACCGTGCGGGTGTTTCATATTTTTGTCAATATAATTGGAAGTTAAATGCGTCAAGGTTTTTCAATCTAGATACCAAGCTTCTTGATAAAAGCATTAATTTTGTCATTAGTAAAATGTAAAAACGGTAAATTAGCCCTGAATTATTAGGAGAGTCGTGAGGTTATTTACTTTATTTTTGAGCTTTTTTAGGGGTTGCGACAAATGTTGAGAAACGACGAACTAGAAATAGTAAATGACGGAAGACAAATATAAATTATTGAACACTTAGAGCATTTTTATTTACTCATTAATATAATTACACATAAATTATACAAAAACATCTTCAATCCATTACTACATAAAGCATCCATAACACTGTTCATAAGTGTGTTGACTTTGAAAGAAATTCCCATGACACCCTCCACAATCCTGCCTCTGGAGAAAGCATCCTTGCTCCATACACACATTCCTATGGAAGAACTGTCGGGTATGATGGCACGGCCCAGGGAAGCACGGGTGGGCTTGAATGGGGTACGGTACAGGAACAGGGACCGGGACGGGTACAGGTACGGGCATAGGGACGGAAACTCGTACGGGGACCCGCACGGGGACGTGCACGGGTACAGGGTATGGTTGAGGCTGACGGACGGGGTATGGGACGGGGTATGGTTGAGGGATGGTGATGATGATGGGTTTGGAGGTGGGTGGGGTTGAAGGTTTAGTGGGAGGGAATACGAAACCGCCGTTGCCGCCTTTGTTGGTATCCTAAAACAAGAAATAAATTAGCTACACCGAGTGTTTGCTTTGTTGAACTGTAGGATATACAATTTAAACTTTTAATTTTCAGTTTATAACATAATGTGTCGTTACTAAATAAAACTGAATCTTGGACTTCCATTATGATTTTACCTCTCGCTAAAAGAGGTATTGGATTCATTCTAGAAATCGCATATCCAGATTTTAGTGAATAAGCACGTTTTATGGTCCCTAGAATCCGACTATAACATGTGTGTGTGTATGTGTGTGTGGATGTGTGTGTACAATTTCTTATATTCTAAAAGGCTAAAGACCTGTGTAACAGTAATGGGAAGAGTTGAATAGATTTTGGTAACAATTGAATAACCGGACGTAGTAGTAGTAGTATATATAAATCTGTATCAGAACGTCAATTAGTAATTATGTATATAGATGTCAAATGTCAGAATTTTTCATTGAAAATTTCAAGATTTTCTAAATTCACGTAGTGAATTTGTCTATTTATATAATTACTAGCTATCATTCGGATACGAGCCCCACATTTGCTTGTCAAGGTTAACGAAGTCACATGACTGCTCCCCCCTATTGTATTTAACATTTCTTGTATACCTACACTCTACACCGAAAATTCTACTTATATCTATTCTTTATATTTAAATTTTTTAATTTTAAATTCATTCTATGAAGAAATTTTGTCCTACTCTACTAATTTTTCAAAATATTTCCAATTCATTGTCGGGATTGACAGTATTTTTGAAGGGTATATGTAATATACCTATAATTTTAAATATTTAAGTATTAATATAATAAGAAATAATATAATGTATGTACTTCTCAGAAAAAATCTATAGTGATGTCTCTAGATTTTTGACTGACATATATCTATCAGTTAGAAACATTTTAAATTTTCAATTGGTTTCCATGACATTATTTGGGCTGGGAGATTTTTACAACAGATTATTATATATTATATTTCTTTATCTCTAAATCTATAAAAGATATAATAAAATATTCATTTGTCTGATAGATAATTTACTCTTCTTTAATTCTAGCAAGAACAAAAATTTTCAGAAAAATATTTTGAAGTTTTTTTTTTAAGAATATGCTATATGTCCAATTATTATCAAAACCTTTTTAGCTCTTCCCAGTATTGTCCGATTGAGAAATACGTAGTTAAACATATATTAAGTGTTATATATTTTGAGAACTCGTTCTTCCAGCATCTCAACACGCACACACACATTAACACACACACATTCATCCACACACTCAGACATCATCGTAAAGATATTAAAATCCGATTGTAGAGACATTAAAACGTGCTTAATCAATAAAATCAGGATATGCGATTTTTAGCATGAATCCAATACCTCGTTTAGCGAGAAGTAAAAAATAATTAAAGTCAAAAATTCAATATAATTTAACAATGTTTAAATATTTAATTTCACTTCTTACCTATTAATTTTAGAGGATAAGTATAAAAAAAAAAAATGTTTAGAATGGAAAAGTACATCCATTTAAGTTGTTCAATTGTTTCTTGTACGAGTTAGAAGCAAAAGAAAATGTACGATTTAAGGTTACTAATTGACAGATGTCAATATTAGGTACTAGTTATATAATGTCTGTGAAATAATTTTACTGAGAATATAATTCCTTAGTCACGTGACATGTTTTCTGCCAATCAACATTCAGAATCTCCCTAGCTGCGCGTTTATCACAGCGATGATAAAAAACAAGGAAATAAACACCGTATTTATAGTCGTTACTAAGGGATTTATTTTTTTTATTTATGACATTGACAGTTAATTTTAAGTATAAAAATAAATAATAACAATAATTCAAACTCCGAAATATTAAATAAAACACGTAAGTACTATGTTTTAATACAGTATGAATATGTATATCAAAAGTTAGGTTAGGTTAGATTGCAAAAATTATATATATATTCTCTCATTAAATATAAGCTCGTGATATGATTAATAATCGAAGATATTGCTCGTGAAACTGGAACAGCACATTTCAACTCGTCCTTCGGACTCGTGAAATCTACAGCTCGGTTTCACTCGAGAATATCATCGATGATAATCATATCACTTGTTATATTACATATGAAAATACAGAAATTTTCTGTGTGGAATTTATATAAAATACATAAAAATAAAGCAAGGTATTGTGCTGGCCACAACAGATTTTTTAAATTTTGATATTCCCTATCATACATATTTAGTCTAGTTTTAAGATAAATGCTCCATGTTTTAACTTGTTATTATGATGGAGGGCCCTATTGTTTAACCCTGATATATGGAAAATAGTCATACTTACAGAACTGCTGGAATTGCTACTGGTCTCCATATTAACAATATTAGTATTATTAATAGTGATAGGCACACTAATATTATTCGTATTGTAAACCTTGTTCATCACATTAACCGTCGTATTGGCATAGTTGTTCACTTGATTTGAACTATTCCTCGAAGAACTAGTCAGCACCTCTGTCTGCGAATCTCCTGGTGGAGCAGGAGGCACCACCGTTCCAGGAGGACCGGGTGGCGGCGCGGGAGGCCCACATGGTTCCTTCGGTGGACAGTAAACTCTTGGTGGAGCTTGTACTACACATTGCTCTTTTATACAAACTCTTGGAGGAGAAGGAGGAGGAGGGCAGTAATTCTTGCAACAACTCGTGCAGGAATGACTCTGTTTGCACTGAACAGTTCCGCATACTGTGCAGTGACCTGAGCAACCGGTGTAGCCATAGTGCCCAGAAGAGCAAGAAGAGCCGGAGCAAGAGGAACCAGAAGAGCAAGAAGAGCAAGAGGAACCTGAGGAGCAAGAAGAACAAGAGGAACCTGAGGAGCAAGAAGAACAAGAGGGGCTAGAGGTGCAAGAAGAGCAAGAGGAACCGGAGGAGCAATCAGAACATTGCATGTGACGTTTGGAGCGAAATAGGGATAGAGCTGAAGAATATGAAGGATCTGAAGGAATGGAGTATGCTAAAGAAAAGAATATGAAAATGATAACGTATTTCTGAAAAAAATATGAATATTTTAATTTTTTATATACTCTCTAAAGAATGGATAGAATTAATAATCTGACAGTAGAAATTAACAAACATAACATCAGTGGTCTGTTTTATAGCAATTTATCGGTATTTTCTGTGACATTTTTACTTCCTTGTACGTAAGTAAAGGAAGTATTGTAATCGCGAAAAATTTCGGTTTTCCATTTTGTTCATCTCTGAATCCATTTTGACTAATTTCGTCGTGACGTCTGTACGTACGTACGTACGGACGTACGTATCTCGCATAACTCAAAAACGGTAAGCCGTAGAAAGTTGAAATTTTGTATTTAGGACTCCTATAACATCTAGTTGTGCACCTCCCTTTCTGGTTATTACACAATTTCCAGAAGTGGCATTTTACATGAAGCCTATAATAGATTTTAATGAAAAACTGTTTTAAAATATAATCCAAAACTTTTAAAATTTGGTATACAAGGCTTTTATCTCAATCGAAATAACATAATAGATTTTGGTTAAAATAGGCTAACCGGAAGTGGTACAATACTTGAAGTTGTTAACAGTTTTTACTACTGTTATTTTATTATTATAAAAATATATATTACAGGAAAAGCATTCAAAATTCAAAAATAAGTCAACTAGTAAGTTTATAAGCAAATGTAAAACCAAATATGTTAAAAATAAGATACTGGCACAATGTCAGTGTCGGTGACTCTGATAGAATATAACGTTATACGTACGGCTATGAATCCAGCTAATATATCTGAATTAATAAATAAACTTACGTTACAGCGAAAGTATTATCAACAACGAGCATCGTTTATAAATGGAATGTCCTAACTTAGTCGAAACAATATGAATTTTTGAAAGACAAGCGTGTTATATCCATCCTTATCACACACTCTTACAGCCTTTGCAAAAGAAAGAGATAAATGTATGCCTATTTGTTAATTCGTTCGTGATACAGGTGCCCTTGACCGGACATCTTTCAAAAATTTTACTGTATTAATAATTTCATTTCATACAAACTACATGCGAAAATTTACTGCGGTAAATAAAAAATAAAAAAGACCCTAGTCAGAAATTGGGGGTCAGTTATTCCTTGCGCAAAAGTCCCCAAATTATTTTATACAAAAATACTTCAAATGCAGAGAATTAAATTCTGCATCCAAACTAGTAATAAGATTTTATTTTTTATGTTTCATAACCGAGAAAATCAATTTCAAAGTTTTTGAAGATTGCTGATTTATAGCGATAGCCATGAAATTCAAACAAAACTATGAACAATTGTATATCTTAACTGTCAAAAAAAGTTTGTGTTTTTACTTCCTTGTACGTAAGTAAAGGAAGTATTGTAATCGCGAAAAATTTCGGTTTTCAGATTTCAGCGGAAATATCCATTTTGATCATCCCTGAATCCATTTTGACTAATTTCGTCGTGTCGCCTGTACGTACGTACGTATCTCGCATAACTCAAAAACGGTAAGCCGTAGAAAATTGATATTTTGTATTTAGGACTCCTATAACATCTAGTTGTGCACCTCCCTTTCTGGTTATTACACAATTTCCAGAAGTGGCACTTTACATGAAGCCTATAATAGATTTTAATGAAAAACTGTTTTAAAATATAATCCAAAACTTTTAAAATTTGGTATACAAGACTTTTATCTCAATCGAAATAACATAATAGATTTTGGTTAAAATAGGCGAACCGAAAGTGGTACATTACTTGAAGTTGTTAACAGTTTTTCTTGAATAAAATGATTTTATTTCGATTTTAGAAATAAATGCTTCAAATAAAAGTTTTAGAGAATTAATTTCTGCGTCTAGCAAATCAAGTATTATTAAATTAGCCCTTCGTATAAGCGAGATATGTAAATTTAAAAATTATATACTTTTTTGTTTTTGTAATAAAGCTTGCTATGGATTAGGACAAAAACATAAAAAAAATGTTCATGTCAAATTACGTTAAATACGTGCAATTTTATGATTCGTACAATAACAAATATTATATTTTTATTGTAAAATAAGTCATATTCGTTGTTGTAATCAAATATTTCTTTGTTGTAATCAAAACTATTTTTAAAAAGAACCGGGTTAGAATATGGTCGCTATATATCTTACCGTTTTGAAGTTAAAATTAATATTTTGTAATTTATTTATTAAAAAAATATGTATAGTTTGAAAGTATGGTAGTTTTCTCAGGAAGAAAAGCTTCAGATTATAAAATGGTGTTACCATGGACATACAATTGTTCATAATTTTGTTTGAGTTCCATGGCTATTGCTATAAATCATCAGCAATCTTCAAAAAACTTTGAAATTGATTTTGTCGGTTAAGAAAAGCCAAAAATAAAATCTTATTACTAATTTGGACGCAAAAATTAATACAGTCTATAACATTTATTTGAAGTATTTTTGTCTACAATAATTTGGGAACTTTTGCGCAAGAAAAAACTGATTTCCCATGTTAAACGCCTTTGGCTAGGTTGAGCTTGAGCTTGAGAAACTCATATATATATATATATATATATATATATATATATATATATATATATATATATATATATATATATATATATATTTATAAACTCAAATATTCACCCGGTATATCAAATAAAAAGGTTATACTTGCCATTTTCGATTACTTATCACTAACATTACTTCTGCATTATAAATTCTTCTTCCGAATATTCTGCTATATATAAATGGTTATTATAAAAATGTGGGTAAGAGATTTAGGGTATCACAATAAATATTGTGTTATTGTTAACAAGTTCATGATATATTTGTGTCATGTCAGATTACAAACATTTTTTGGTTCCAATTTATTATGATTACTAGTTTTGCAGAAATCTTGACTGACAGCATAATTTATTTAACCTTCATATTACTCTGAAGTAGATGTTACACATTTAGTAAATGGGTCACATTTTTGGGTACTGATCCGTACACATATCAAACAATGATCTGATAGCTGCTAGTTTGTCATGACGATGTCTGGTGGGCCTGCTTTCTTTATAGTCGAATCTTAGAAATCGGTTTACAATCATTATGAGTTGATATACGAGAGTAACAAAAATGTGTCAAACTGACCCACAAACCTAATATGTAACTCATATTTACTAAAAAAATCTGATGTGGCCAGCACATAACCTCTCGCCGTATATTTTACCTGGCTGTATGCATAAAGCAAAGATTATTTTTATAAATACAAATAATATATTCATATAAATCTATGACGTATAAACTTCTTTATTATTCAATAATAGCATGTCTCAACATGAAGATATTTTACCATAAATTATGTTACAATAAATTACAAAGTAGAGTTTACCATATATAAATATTAGGCTGGTAACTGCAATTTTCAATTCGAACAACTTTGTTTACTTTCTCTTCATATTCTTCTAGTAAAAACATTATTTTGGGCGGTCTAAAATGTATATATCTGGATTGTGCATCTATTCTTATATATCTTCTTTTACATTTTATTTTTTCATACTTGTTACATCTAAATAACCTTAATTCCCTTTAATAAAGTGACGGATAGATTGCACTCCGATTTTGTCAATATTTACAACTTACTTGAGAAGAATTTGATAGCTTTTTCGCAATTCAAAGTTACTCTAGTCTACAGTACTGGTGTACATTGTCCCATAATGTTTGAAACAAATTTAAGTCCTTCAACCTATACTTGTCATCTCCATAATAGTCACAGATCAAGAACTAAGGGATTCTCCAAGTACATTTTTAATTCATTACTCATTATTTCTGACACTGACATTTATCTGTCAGTTACAAATAATTTAAATTAGCAACTATTTTTCATGGCATTCTTTCGGCTGTCAAATTTATTACAACAGATTATTTTATATATTATACTTCTTTTATCTCTAAATCTATGGAATATATAATAAAATATTTAAATGTATCAGATAGAGAATTTAATTTTCTTTAATATTACCACGAAAAATTTTCAAAAAATAATATTTAGAAGATTTTTTTTCAAGAATCTTCTACTTCCGGTTGTCCAATTATTACCAAAACCTTTTCAGATCTTCCCATGAATGTCCGATTGGGAAATACGTTGTTAAACAAATTTTAAGTCTTATAGTTTTTGAGTAACCGTCCTTCCAACATCCCACACACACACATCCACACACACACACACACACACACACACACACACACACACACACACACACACACACACACACACACACACACACACAGACATCATCGTAAAAATGTTAAAATCGGATTGTAGGGACCTTAAAACGTGCTTATTCAATAAAATCTGGATATGCGATTTTTAGCATGAATGCAATACCTCTCTTAGCGAGAGGTAAAAATTAATGAGTGATATGAAATTTAAAAGAAATAAACTGTTTGAGGATTACATGTAATATGAAGCCAAAATTTTCAATAGTTTCAAAGTTATACCTAATAATAAAATAAAAATCTGATGTGGTCTACACATGACCTCTCGCCATTTGTATTTTATGTTAGATAAATAAATATATCATCACTCATGCTGTCGTGGAAAGTGCACCGCAGGGGTCAATTTTGTGCCATTAAAATTCGAAGTAATTTTTTGTGTCGGTCGGGATCGAACCCGGGTCATAATTAACGAATTTAACATTATTTACATACAAATAATTCAAATGGTATCTATTCTTTCGTTCTATGAGGAATTTTCTCCTACTCTTCTAATATATTCAAAATTATTTATATTCGCTGACGGTATTAGCGGTATTTCTTAGGATATATTGTAATATTAATATACCTTATAATTTTAAATATTTAATTAATAATATAATAAGAAATTTTAAATGTACTCACAGAAAAATCTTTCTGTAATGTTAATAAACTGTTCATTCTTGACACTGATATTTTGCATTTATCTGTCAATTATAAACATTTAAATATCTCAACTGGTTTCCATGGAGTTGTTTGGGCAGCGAGATTTATTACAACAGATTCTATATTATTATATAATATATCTCTAAATCCATAGAAGATATATTAAAAAAATTAAATGTATCAGATTGAGAATTTTAACAACTTTATTATTGTATTAACATAAATTTTCAAAAAATAATATTTATAAGATTTTTTTTTAAGAAACTACCACTTCCGGTTGTCCAATTGTTACCATAACCTAGTTTTTGAGATATCGTCCTTCCAACCGCCACACACACACACACGCATACACGCACATACATACATACACACAACCACACACCCTTCAAACGTGGTTATTCAATAAAATGTGGATGTGCGATTTTTAGCATGTATCCAATACCTCTCTTAACGAGAGGTAAAAATGGGTCAGTTTGACCCATAGGTAACAGGAAGGTTAATTCAGTTATAGGTATACAAAATTCAAAACACAAAAATTTATATTTAATAACATCACTTGTATATTTATTACTTAATTTAAAAATAGAAAATATGCATTTTTTGCAATTGAACAAATACAGTGAATAATATAAAGCAAACTTATACCCATCAAAGAAATAATTTATAAAAATGTTTTTTCTTTGATTTCTAAATGATTTTATCAATAACGTTATTTTCTGTCAGTGTCACTGACACTGACATTGTGTCAGTATCTTAATTTTCATATATTTGGTTTACATTTGCTAATAAACTTACCAGTTGATTTATTTTTGAATTTTGAATTCTTTTATTGTAACATATTTTTATAATAATAAAATAACAGTAGTATCTTATATACCCTCATAAAAACTAAGCAAACGACACAACTGAATTTGTCAGAATAGGCTGAGCAAAAACCTGAATTCATACTATTCGTAGATGACCTTGATCGGACATCTTTCAAAATTTTTACTGTACCTTAATTACTAAGTATTGCAAAACTTTAAGCAATTGCACTTTTATTACAAAATATATACATATATTGAAATATGTGCCAAAACTTATGAGACAAACATAATAACAATATAATTATATGAAGCATCCATAACAAGAAGAATACTGCCAACTACTGCTACTAAAACCACTATAAAAATTATTTCCACAGTATCCACAATCTTGACTGACAGATTGACACCCGCTGAAACTTCCCCAATCTAAACCGCTTGTAAATCCCCAAGAATGCCCCCAACTACCCCAACCCTGGCATATATTTCCACTCCAGGAAGATCTTTGAATGGAGCATCCATAAGTTTCTGAATAACATGGTAAAGTGTTTATAGGATAAACATAATATCCGTGATATGGTATAGTTATGACAATAACTGTAACCGAATCGTCTGTAGGTTTGCTAGTGGATGCTGGTGGGGATGTTGGCGGAGGTCCTTCCGTTGGTCTAAATGTACTAGATATTATTGGACCTCCATTAGTTGATTTTGTTGCGTTCATAGTTACTCTATTCGAAATTTTAACCACATTTTGATTGTTTATATGTATCGGAATATGTATGCTATTAGAATTGTTCAATACATTTGTTACAGTATGTTTGGAACTAGTGTTAACATTTACCGTATTGTTAACCACTGATGGCTTTGAAGTTGGTATCGATCTAGGACTAGTCGGTCGCACTGTTGTCGTTACTGGTGTTATAGATGTACCGGTAGTTGTTACTGGCGGCGCTGCTGTCGTAGGGGTAGTGGGAGTGGGGGTAACGCATTTCTGTCTGCAACAATCACTGCAATAGTAATCTTGGTAGCAGTAACTCTGTTGACAAGTGTTGCAACTGGAAAAACATGAATTGCAACTGGAGTAACAGTTGTAGTGCCTGCGGAACCGAGAAAGAATTCCGGTTGAAGAAGAATCGGCAGGAAGTGAAGGGAAGCAAAAAATTGAAGGAAGGAAGAGAAAAATTAGAAAGATAGGTAGATTCGTCTGTAACAAACAATAATAATAATTTTCAGTCGAATGACAAATATTTTAATGATTAAGCATGTTTTAAGGTCCCTACAATCCGATTTTAATATTTTTACGATGATGTCTGTGTGTGTGTGTGTGTGTGTGTATATGTTGAAAGGACGATTTCTCAAAACTATAATACTTAATATCTGTTTAACTACGAATTTCTCAATCGGGCATTACTGGGAAGAGCTGAAAAGGTTAAAATAATAATTGGACAACCGGAAGTAGCAGATTCTTAAAAAAATTCTTCTAAATATTATTTTTTAAAAACAATTGTTCTTGCTTATTGATACATATAAATATTTTATTATATCTTTTATAGCTTTAGAGATAAAACATATAATAATCTGTTATAATAAATCTCATAGCCCAAATAATAATGTCTTGAATTGAAAAAATAAAATGTTCGTAACTGACAGATAAATGTTAGTGTCAAAAAGCCATTTCTGGGAAATACATACATTATATTATTTCTTATTGTATTAATAGTTAAATATTACATATACCCTTCAAAAATACTGTCAATCCCGACAATGAATTGGAAACATTTCAAAATTTCTTCAATGAATTCAAAATTAAAAGATCTAATGTAAATAATAGATGTAAGCATAATTTTTGGTGTAGAATGTAGGTATACAAGAAATGTTAAACACAATAGGGCGCGAGCAGTCATGTCACTTTGTTGGCTTTGACAAGCAGATATGGGGACCCGTGTCAGAATGATAGCTAGTAATTATGTACATACATGTCAAATATCATACACATACACACACAGATATCATTGTAAAAATGTTAAAATCGGATTGTAGGGACCTTAAAGTGTGCTTAATCATTAAAATCTGGATATGCGATTTTTAACATGAATCCAATACCTCTCTTAGCAAGAGGCAAAAATTGTCCAAAAAATATATGTATATACATACACAAACACATACACATAGACATCGTAAAAATATTAAAATCGGATTGTAGGGCGACCTTAAAACGTGCTTAATCATTAAAATCTGGATATGCGATTTTTAGCATGAATCCAATACCTCTCTTAGCGAGAGGTAAAAATAATTGACCGTGTGTGGAAAAAATCTTATACAGAATGTACCATAACTTCAAGTAAATATTAGAAGGGTATATGGTAACTAACGTACCGATTACGGAACAAAAATATTTTTTCAAAATTCCTATAATTAAGGGTAGTTCAATTAAAAAGAATTTTTTTTGTACTTCTGGATACTATAATATTTGGAATAAAGAAATTAGTTATAACTATTACGTAAAATAATTTAACGATGAAATTAATTTATGCAAATGGGCTACTTGCATGATATTAAGAATTTTTTTTTTTTGGAATATATATAAAATAAAAGACCCCCTATTTTTTCTTTTTTCATAATTTTGTCATTTACGGCTAAAAATAAATATTTTCTTTTTATGACGTCACAATCACGGATGACGTACATCCTAGTTCTGTAGTTTGGGAAGACAGAGACGGAGATAGTAGAACGTTGTCTGATCCTCGATCTTCCCTTCACCTCTCCCATTCACATTCACATTAACGAATCAAATGCTAGTGATTGTGTCGTCGTCAAGATAGGAGGGATACATTTATGTTAAATTTATTAAATAATAACACAATGTATTTGAAAAATTTATAATGTAAATAATGTAGTAGAGTAAACTAAACTTGAAAAATATAATAGTTTTCAAAATCCTCTTGTATGCAAGTAGCCCATTCAACCAGTGCTCCAAAACAGTTTCCTCAAAAACTATTTCCCCAGTTTTGAAAAACTTATTTTTGTTTCGTAATCAATACGTTAAGTACTATATGCCCTTGTAATATGTGCCTGAAGTTATGGGACGTTTTGTATGTTTAACTCGAGGGGGAAGTAACTTTGACCAGTCTCGAATGAATTGCCAGCCTTCGCTTCGCTCGGGTGACATCATCGACCGTTAAATACTATTTACCTCTCTTGTTGCATAAATATTGTTAATCATAATCAAATGCGAGACACCCATGTTTTCCTTTTAAATTATTTAATTGTTGATTTTTGTGTCCCATTAGTTGTTATAATGTTTATATTTTATTTCAAACTATAGGCTTTAGAAAGTAGGTAGGCGTTAAACAAATTGCGTCATATTTTAATATGACAACGTGGGCGGTAACAAAAAAAATTATTATACATTTACACAGTTTTTAATTTATCAAAGTTACTATGAAAATACGATCATACTAGTAGACTATATAAAAACTTAAATTTCGCACGCAGATACTATGAATTAATAAAGACATCCCATTATCATCTCATGTTTATAAATTTTATAACCAACATAAAATCTCTGTTCTCCTTTCTACGGAAAAATGCAAATCAGTTCATTTACAATGTTACACTCTACATAATTTATTATCAACTGGGACATTGTTGTATTGAACTTGACATAAAATAAATAATCTTTTACTCACCATTTTAACAAGACGATGTCACACTTCAATCTTTTATGTTACAATGAATTTTATTCACTACTAAATTTTCTTTTAATGTTGCAATAAATTTGATAAATTCGATATTTCCGTAGTTTAGGTTAAAGTTTGCTCATTTTTATATTGTAATCATTTGTCCTTGCAGTTAAAGTATAAATATAATAATTTTTAAATTCTTTCACTCGGCGCATGTTGATTTTTTTAAATTCTAGAGTAATTTCATAATTTGCAGAATTCTGTGATTTTTTACATCTTGCTAAGAGAGGTATTGGATTCATGCTAAAAATCGAACATCCAGATTTAAATGATTAAGCACGTTTTAAAGTCCGTACAATCTGATATTAATATTTTTACGATGATGTGTGTGTGTGTGTGTGGATGTACATGTGTGTGTATGTGCGTGTATCTGTTTTACTACATATTTTTCAATCGGACTTTACTGGGAAGAGCTGAAAAGGTTTTGGTAATAATTGGACAACCGGAAGTAGCGGATTCTTAAAAAAATATTTTTTGAAAATTTTTGTTCTTGTATATTAAAGAAGAGTAAATTATCTATCTGATACATATAAATATTTTATTATATCTTTTATAGATATAGAGATAAAGAAATATAAGATAATCTGTTGTAATAAATCTCACAGCCCAAATAATGTCATGGAAATCAATTAAACTGTTTGTAACTGACAGATAACTGTCACTGTCAAAAATCCAGAGACATTACTGAAGATTTTTTCTGGGAAGTACATACATTATATTATTTCTTATTGTATTAATAGTTAAATATTTAAAATTATATGTATATTACATATACCCTTCAAAAATACTGTCAATCCTGACAATGAATTGGAAACATCTCAACAAATTAGAAGAGTAAGACAAAATTTCGAGCCGTAAGTGACTTTGTTGGCCTTGACAAGTAGATATGATAGCTAGTAATTATGTACATAGATGTCCAATATCATAATTTCTCATTCTAAATTTAGTGATTTTCCAATTCCATGTGATTTATTTTCCTCGACAAGTAAATTCCACACTCCTGGTGACAAATTAACAACCTGAATTTAGAAAATCTTGGAATTTTTAATGAAAAATTCTGACATTTGACATCTATGTACATAGTTACTAAGTGTCATTCTGGCACGGATCCCCAAATCTGCTTGTCAAGATCAACAATGTCACATGCTTGCTCGCATCCTATACTTATGTAACCAAAAACGGAAGTGGCTACAGGTATTGTGGTGGCCACAACAGATTTTTTTCCCTTTTTACCTCTCGCTAAGAGAGGTAATGGATTCATGCTAAAAATCGCATATCCAGATTTTATTGAATAAGCACGTTTTAAGGTCCCTACAATCCGATTTTAACATTTTTACGATGATGTCTGTGTGTGTGTGTGGATGTGTGTGTGTGTGTGTGTGTATGTGTGTGTGTATGTGTGTGTGTCTGTGTGTGTGTGTGTATGTGGGATGTTGGAAGGACGGTTACTCAAAAACCATAAGAATTTATATTTGTTTTAAGTAGAAGATTCTTGAAAAAAAATCTTCTAAATATTATTTTTTGAATTTTTTCTTGGTAATACGAAAGAAAATTAAATTCTCTGTCTGATAAATTTAAATATTTTATTATATATTCTATAGATTTGGAGATAAAAGAAATATAATATATAAAATAATCTGTTGTAATAAATTTTACAGCCGAAAGAATGCCATGGAAAATAGTTGAGAATTTAAATTGTTTTTAACTGGCAGATAAATGTCAGTGTCAGAAATCCGGAGACATTACTGCAGACTTTTTCTGGGAAGTACATACATTATATTATTTCTTAATGTATTAATAGTTAAATATTTAACATTATAGGTATATTATACATACTCTTCAGAAATACTGTTACTTCCGACAATGAATTGGAAACATCTCGAAATATTGGAAGAGTAGGACAAAATTTCTTCATAGAATGAATTTAAATATAAAATAATCTAAATATATGGAATAGATGTAAGTAGAATTTTTGGTGTAGAGTGTAGGTATACAAGAAATGTTAAATACATTAGCGCGCGCGCAGTCATGTGACTTGACAACCAGATATGGGGCCCATGTCAGATTTTCAAATTCCATGTGGTTTATTTTCCTCGACAAGTAAATTCCACACTCCTGGTGACAAATAACTACGTGAATTTAGAAAATCTTGAAATTTTTATTGAAAAATTCTGACATTTGACATCTATGTACATAATTACTAATTATCATTCTGAAATGGGCCCCCACATCTGCTTGTTAAGGCCAACAATGTAACATGACTCTTCGTGCCCTATACTTATGTAACCAAAAAAAAGGAAGTGGTGAGGGGTATTGTGCTGGTCACACAGATTAAATGGGACCATATATTTATTATATACTTATTAGACAGAGAATTTTACTTTAAATTCAGTGATGTAATAGATAACAACTTACAAATTTTTTGAGAACAATTCATTTGTATTTTATAATAATTTGAGTAAAAAATGGCTACCATATGTGTGCCGCAAATGGAGAAAATAAATACGTTATCTTTTTTTACATAGAATTAGGGTGCCCTGACAGAAAGAAGTGAATATTTTGTTCTTTTAATTGATCATAAATGTCAACGCAAACATTTTTTTTTATTTTTTTTTAACTTGTTCTCATATTCAACCATGAGAACTTAATCAAAGAAATATGACTATTATAAATGGCTTGTTCTCAAATTCGATTTTGAGTACTACATTGAAAGAAATATAATTTTCATGAATGTCTGTATAATATTCAAACAATTTTAAATTTAAATGTTGACTGTTTATCAATAAAATCAATATCTGGAAACAGATGATTAGTATATATCTTTCAGGAATCGGATATCAAGAAGACTAAATTAATATAGTCATCATTAAAAACTGTTATGGGCTTCAAGTAAAGTATCATTTCCGGTTTATCAATTTTAGTCAAAATCTAATATGTTGTTTCCCTTGATATAATAATGTTAAATACTAAATTTGAAAAGTTTTGGATTATATTGTAATATAGTTCTACATTAAAAACTGTTATAGGCTTCAAGTAAAGTATCACTTCCGGTTTATCAATTTTAGTTAAAATCTAATATGTTGTTTCCCTTGATATAATAGTCTTAAATACTAAAATTGAAAAGTTTTGGATTATATTTTAATATAGTTCTACATTAAAAACTGTTATGGGCTTCAAGTAAAGTATCACTTCCGGTTTATCAATTTTAGTTAAAATCTAATATGTTGTTTCCCTTGATATAATAATGTTAAATACTAAATTTGAAAAGTTTTGGATTATATTGTAATATAGTTCTTCATTAAAAACTGTTATAGGCTTCAAGTAAAGTATCACTTCCGGTTTATCAATTTTAGTTAAAATCTAATATGATGTTTCCCTTGATATAATAGTCTTAAATACAAAAAATTGAAAAATTTTGAATTATATTTTAATATAGTTATTCATTAAAAACTGTTATAGGCTTCAAGTAAAGTATCACTTCCGGTTTATCAATTTTAGTTAAAATCTAATATGTTGTTTCCCTTGATACAATAATGTTAAATACTAAATTTGAAAAGTTTTGGATTATATTGTAATATAGTTCTTCATTAAAAACTGTTATAGGCTTCAAGTAAAGTATCACTTCCGGTTTATCAATTTTAGTTAAAATGTAATATGTTGTTTCCCTTGATATAATAGTCTTAAATACTAAAATTGAAAAGTTTTGAATTATATTTTAATATAGTTATTCATTAAAAACTGTTACGGGTTTCAAGTAAAATATCACTTCCGGTTTATCAATTTAAGTCAAAATCTAGTATGTTGTTCCCCATGATATAAAAGTCTTAAATACTAAAATTGAAAAATTTTGGATTATATTTTAATATAGTTCTTCATTAAAAACTGTTATGGGCTTCAAGTAAAGTATCACTTCCGTGTATCAATTTAAGAGTTATCGGCAGAAAAATGGTCAAGCACAGACATCATTGTAAAAACGTGCTGTGCGGCCCCTAATTCGTGCTTATTCACTAAAAACTCACTATCGAATTTTTGCACCGTAAGCATTACCTACCTTACACATATCCCTGACTACAAGTTGTCACCAAGATATGCTGCGGAGTTTACACCATGTTTCCCAACAAAAATTACAGTAAAAAGAAGAGTTTATTAGAATAAAATAGTTATATATTTCGCTCTCTGTCTTCCAAAAAATAAATATTTGTTGAGTGAGTGTCCAATCCTGTATTGTATTACTCTATGGTTCCATAGATATGCACACGTACGGACTTAACACCTTTGTTCCCAATAAAAACTACAGTAAAAAGAAGAATTAATTAGAAAGAAATAGTTGTATATTCTCCTTTCTGTCTTACAAAAAATAAATATTTGCGAGTGAGTGTTCCATCCTGCCCTTGTTATTCTATGTCATGCTGTCTCTGTCTTACAATATATTTATCTCTGTCACACAATATGCACCCGCCGTTTAGTAATTGACGTGGGGGGAACACTTTTAGGTAAAAAATGAAAATTATAATGTTTTTTTTTTTATTTACAATACCTTCCTCCAACTAACCAAACTGTAAAGGTAACAGTAGAAATATTTATCAACAATACTTCTCGCTAATTACAACTGGCGATAAAACACACACATACATACATACATTCATACACACATACATATACACTAAAATAACAGTACCTCCCGCCAACTAATTAAAGTGTCACAGTATATTTTTCACCAACAATACCTCCCGTTAATTATAAATGACGATAAAACACACACACGTACATGCATATACACATACATACATTAAAGTAGCGGCACCTCCCGCCAACTGCACAATTAAAGTGTAAAGGTGACAGTAGATTTTTTCACCAACAATACCTCCCGGTAATTACACATGGCGATAAAATACACATATATACATACATCTACACATACATACAGAATTTTTTTTAAAAGATGTCCGATCAAGGTCATCTGTATCATGAACGAATTAACAAATTGGCATACATTTATCTCTTTCCTTTGCAAAAGCTATAAACGGCGAGAGGTTATGAGCTGGCCACATCAGATTTTTTCCTAATATTGTCTTCAATTCGTCTATGCGTTGAGTTTGATTGCAAGCAATTCTGTTCATATTTCTTTATAGTTTCTTTCCGCCTTACAATTTAATCCTCTTCTCAAATACAACCTGCCAAGGAACATCTTTCCAACTAAATAATTCTCACAATGTTACACGTATTTTACATCATCTTCATTTTCTCTCTTACATTTTACATACTTGTCTGTTGCCATCGCATCACAACTTAGTCAGTGGCAGCCCAAGGAGAGTGGTTAGGGGGTGCACAACCCCCCATCTAGAAAGCGATTGTTCTCAGTTACAATTATAGCAACATGGGTTGCTACTCTCATTGACATGTTTCATAAAATATTTGCTGACGTGGATGTTCAGCCAATGTGTGAAACCATAGACGGAGGGGGTGTGAATTTTTAAGGGAATAATAAATTTGTTGTATCATTCATTAATTAAAAAGTGTTTATAGAGGTATGTACAGGTTGGAAAAAATCGATTTCCTTATATGAAAAACTGTCTTATGTACACTACAGAATATTTATGTAGGTCTTTATGGGCCAGATTTTTGAGGCAATACTATTAATTTGTTAAGTTGAGGGCTTTAAGCGCTAACCGCTTTTGTCACTAGGACCTGTAAGATCTGTTGTAACATAGCCCTATCTTAGTTTTCTGAAAGTAGTTCCAGAGACCTTATGAAGCCAATAACTGCTCCAAGAGTCAGTTTCCCGATCTCATTTGCCGCGAGGTACCTTTTACCAAGATGGTACGGCCACAGCTAGACATTCACATGCAATGTGTTCCGAAGTTTCTTCGTCCTCTTCGCATAGTCAACACATATTGTTGTCTGCTACACCAATCTTACATAGATAGTATTTCAGAGGACAATGACCAGTAAAAATACCTGCCATAGTTTTAAGGTTCTTCTTGCTGCTCTGTCGGTATATTACATAAACAAAAAAAATGTCGCACTATTATGAAAATAAAATAGGGCATTCATTTACAAAAACGAAAGTATAAAATGTTTAGATTATTAAATTAAAATCAAATATAAAAGACGTGTGTGTGTTCGTGTGTGCGTGTGTGTGTGTATGTGTGTGTGTGTATGTGTATGTGTGTGTGTGACCGCGTTTTCGGGCACGATATCTCCAATACTAGAATTCCAAAAATTACATTTCTTGCGTATTCCTCTTCCTTACAACCATATGCAGACCTGTTTAGATTTTGGTTATAATTGGTCAACCGGAAGTATCCTCATTTGAAGATTTTAACAGATTTTCTTGAAAAAATCAGTTAAATGTTATTATAACTTAAAGAATATATTATTGTCTATACGATTTGATTGTATTTTATATTTGATATTCAACAGATATAGAGTTAAAGAAGAATAACGATAATAAATTTTATATAAATTTCATAATTCAGCCAGCTATGCTAACTTAACCATGGAAACTGCTAATATATTCAGGTAATTCAAATTGACAGATGTCAGTATCAATAAAATGAAATCAATGAAAGAATAAGGGAAGTAACTCTAGTGTTAGAAGTTTCTAGATATAAGAGAGACGATTACATATTGGTTTGAACATGTCATGAGGAGAGATGAATATATTAATAGAAGGTGGAAGAAACATAGGAAGACCAAATATAAGATGAAAAGACTGTATTGTAGAAGACTTGAGAGAAAAGGAACTGAATGAGGACGACACGCAAAACAAAAATGAGTGGAAGAAGAAAATAAAAAATAGCGACCCCCTAACGAATGGGAAAAACTAAAGAAGAAGATGTCAGTGTCAAGTGTAATTTGCATAGTTTGTTAATGAAATAACTTTACTGGAAATATAGGATCTTTTGCAAGAAAATTTATGTATGGGGCGCGTGCAGTAACATGACTTTGACCCGTGTCAAAATGACAGCAATTAATTATGTCCATAACTGACAAGTGTTATAATTTTTCAATCAAAATTTCATAATTTTCTTATTTCATGTGGTTTGTTTGTTATCAGGAGTATGGAATTCAGTTGCCGAGAAAGGGAATCACATAATACCAAAAATTTATAATCTTTTGCAAGAAAATTTATGTATGGAATTTGTACATAATACACAGGATTGACGGAAGGTATTGTGCTGGCCACATCAGATTTTTTCTTTATAGTAATCCTTATTAATTGAGTAGTAGTGTAAATACAAAATATAGGTATATTTTATTAATTTTTGTTATGGTGGCGACTGTAAAAAAAATCTTGTGTGTGTTTCGATCGACAATGTCCTATTTTGCGCTCTTAATACACAAATAGCTATTTACCTTCCGACACCTTTAGGTAAGCAAGGTATTGTCTTTGTTCAAACATGCCGATAGAGAGTTTCTAATGAATAATCACGTTTTGGGGTCCCTAAAATACGAATTTACTATTTTTTCGATAATCTCTCTCTCTCTCTCTCTCTCTCTCTCTCTGTGTGTGTGTGTGTGTGTGTGTGTGTGTGTGTGTGTGTGTGTGTGTGTGTGTGTGTGTTTGTGCGTCTGTGTGTGTGTGTATGTGACGATCATTTCGGATCGGATAACTCCAATACCACGATTCCAAAAATTACATTTTTTTCGTATTCCTCGAGTTTGGTAAATGATTAAATAAAAATAAATTTTTATTTTGCGGGCGGCGAGAGAGTTCTTTGCTGCTCGCTCCTCAAAAAACTTTACAATGACACATGAGAATATAAATGTTTAATTTTCATAATAGAATAAATAATTTTAGTTACATATTGTGGATAGTATAGAATATCATAAATATTTAACAATAATAATTAAATAGATAAAGTATTATTAAAAGAAGTACATACAAACATTAATAACGTTTGCTGCAAAACACATTTTCCTAATAATATTAAAACGTAATAAATGTCACGTAAATGTACTAGCTATAATAGTAATAAAAAATATTGATTTATATGTTCCCGTTTAAAATAAAAAAAAATGATGGCAAACAGCAGCACATGCAACAAGAATATTACAAAAAATAAAAGCGGTGCAGTGCATAATACAATCACTGTCACCCTTTCAAGAACAAGAATCTCTTGAATAAACCAAAGCGTAAACAATCACTTTCCACACAAAATAATTCAATTCTAAAAATAGACAGCGCAAGCACGCCAGCGCCAAGCAAAGAGTACATTAAGAAAATCACATTTCAATATTTTCCCGTGTCCGTTCCATTCTCCGATGCATATTTCCTCTGACAGATTGGAAAGGAAAAAGCGAGAATGAGAGAGAAAGTAAACAGGAAGGACCAGAAAATAAAAAGTATTTCTTAGTTAAATAACTATCGTTTATCCACGGAGCTCATTGATCTATTGTGAGCAGTACAATACCTCTCGCCACTTCCGTTTTTGGTTACATAAGTAAAGGGCGCGAGCAGTCATGTGACATTGTTGGCCTTGACAAGCAGATATGGGTCTCAAAATAACAATTAGTAATTATGTACATAGATGTAAAATGTCAGAATTATTTATTAAAAATTTCTAGATTTTCTAAATTCACTTAGTTAATTTGTCACTAGGAGTGTGGAATTTACTTGCCGAGGAAAATAAACCATATGGAATTGGAAAATTACTAAATTTAGAATGCAAAATTATGATATTTGACATATATGTACATAATTACTAGCTATCATTCGGCACGGGCCACTATATCTGCTTGTCAAGGCCAACAAAGTCACATCACTGCTTGCGCCCTATTGTATTTAACATTTCTTGTATACTTTTACTCTACACCAATAATTCTACATACATCTATTCCTTATATTTAGATTATTTTAATTTTAAATTCATTCTATGAAGAAATTTTACCTCTTCTAATTTTTCGAAATGTTTCCAATTCATTGTCGGGATTGACAGTATTTTAAATATTTCACTATTAATACAATAAGACATAATATAATGTATGTACTTCCCACAAAAAAATCTTTAGTAATGTCTCAGGATTTTTGACACTGACATTTATCTGTCAGTTACTAACTTTTTCAATTGATTTTCATGACATTATTAAATAAATTTTGTGCTGTGAGATTTATTATAGCAGATTATTATTTACCTTATATTTCTTTATCTCTAAATCTATAAAAGATATAATAAAACATTTATATCAGATAGAGAATTTACTCTTCTTTTACTAGCAAGAACAAAATTTATCAAAAAATAATATTTAGAAGATTTTTTTAAAGTATCTGCTACTTCCGGTTGTCCAATTATTACCAAAACTTTTTCTGGTCTTCCCAGTAATATCCGATTGAGAAATACATAGTTAAACAGATATTAAGTATTACAGTTTTTGAGAAATCGTCTTTCCAACCGACCCACGTACACACACAGACATCATCGTAAAAATATTCAAATCGGATTGTAGGGGCCTTAAAACGTGCTTAATCATTTTAATCTAGATATGCGATTTTTAGCATGAATCCAATATCTATCTTAGCTAGAGGTAACAATTTTTAAAATATAATGGTCACCAACAACTAGAGTTCCTCGGGGCTCTGTTTTAGTTCCATTTTTGTTTGTTCTATTTATTAACGATTTGAGCAATCTGAATAAAGGTAATCATTTATTTTTCGCTGATGACATGAAGATAAATTGATAACTTAAATGATTGTTATTTGTCGCAACAAGATTTAAATAAAAATTATGGCTTGGTGTAATGACAATAATTTAAAATTAAATATAAGCAAGTATAAAACTATGTTTCACAGAACATATCAACCATACTTGTTTAATTACAGTATTAATGACAGCATTTTGGAAACAGTGTACTTTGTAGGGACCTTAAAACGTGCTTAGGCCCGATCCTACCACCTCTAGTTAAAGTGGCAGTTTATTTACCATAAGTAAAGAATTAAACTGAAAGTTAGAAGAGATGTGAACAATAGTATTAACTTCCAGATGGTAAGAATTTGCAACATAACAGTTCGTTAGAACTAACTGTCACTTTAACTAGGAGCGGGCCTTAATCATTAAAATTTGGTTAAGCGATTTTAGCATGAATCCAATACCTCTCTTAGCGAGAGGTAAAAAGACTTATGAAATTTTCATTGACTTCAATGGGAACTCGTAACTCGTAGCTCAGATGGTTAGAGTGCCTTACTAGATATAGGGTTCAAATCCCAGCGAAGTCCATTAATTTTTCACAATTTCTTTTTTCGTGTATTTAAGCTCATTTCTACGAATTAAAATATAAATAGTAATTACTGAAATAAAATAATAGCAGATCTGAAGCGACTACTTTGATCGTAAAACATTTTACTTTAAAAAGTTTTTTCGTCTTCCATCGTTGTAGAATGTAGATAGATAAAGAAAGAGCATGTCACTTGTAGAGAGAAACACTTATCGATATTAATGTCAATTCTCGTTCCTTGCAAAGTCTTCTCCCATTTATCGCGTTTCATTTCCGCCGGAGAATATTTCCAGCGAGACGATGGAAATTTAACCCTTCAACGAATTGTTTCTCAAATATTTAATCGCTCCTTCTGCTCCGCGTCGCGCTGATAGACCGAAGCGTTTCTGATTGCCTTCACAGCTGCCTGTTACTGTTGATTTTTCTGCAGCAGCTAATTATTTTTATGTTTTGTTTCTACTCTTTGGAATATTATTTGAAATGAGTGCATTTATCTGTTCCTGTTCATTTATATCGACGAAAAATAAAAGGTTGTTGAATAAATAATAATGTAGGGTAAATAAAAATAGCATTCTGATAAGGGTTGAAGTGGTGGACGAGCACGTTAAAGCGCTGGTACAGCTTGATTATACGCTCCTGATTGAATCTCTCAATGTTACACCAAAATATGTGTACTTGATGTGTTTAAGAGGGTAAACACTGTTTGATACTTATTTGTGTCACAAGTCTAGAAACTGCACTTTTGCGAGTTTGAGTATATTTTGACCTTTGAACCCTATGCTTGTGGGAAATTACTGCATACGTTTGCTACTGATTGGACTTCTCAGGCCCATATGATGTTTTATGGATTATTTGTATAAAATGACTGTTTTATTTACTATTTATTTATTTATGAAATTTGGAGAACCAACAGTTTTTACAAACCAATTATAGGTTCCCACGTATTAGCGTTATGAATAATTACATTATACAGTGTCTATATTTTAACCTAAGTAGGTACATAGCATAATGAAATATAAGAATGGATAATCAAAAATACAAATTAAACATACAATACAAAATAGATAAGCAATATAAAAATTAAGACAAGGAAATATACACCTACGTATATGAATAACGAAAACACTCAAATAGAAGACTTAATTATTTCTTTTTTATATGATGTGAAATTTAAATAAAACATCTGTTGTGGCCAGCACAATACCTTCCGTCAATCCTGTGTATTATGTATAAATTTCGTACATAAGTTTTCTTGCAAAAGATTTTAAATTTCCAGTAAAATTATATCATAAACAAACTATGCAAATTGCACTTGACACTAACATCTTACATCTTCTTCTTCTTTAGCTTTCCCATTCTTTAGAGGTCGCTATTTTGTTATTTTCTTCTTCCACTCATTTCTATTTTGCGTGTCGTTCTCATTCAGTTCCTTTTCTCTCAAGTCTTCCCCAATACAGTCCTTCCATCTTATCTTTGGTCTTCCTCTGTTTTTTCAACCTTCTATTACTAAGCTATTCATTCTTCTTCCAATATATTCTTCATCTCTTCTCATGCCATGTTCAAACTAATGTAATCGTCTCTCGTGTATTTTTCTAGAAACTTCTTACACTAGATTTATTTCCCTTATTCTTTCATTCCTTACCGTATCTTTCCGTATCTTCCCCAACATCTATCTCAATATCCTCATCTCTGCCACATTTATTTAATTTTCACTAATACTAACATGTATCAATTAGAATTATCTGAATATATTAGCAGTTTCCATGGTTAGCATAGCTGGCTGATTTATGAAATTTAATATCTTTATAATACTTTAACTCTACATCTATTGAATATAAAGTAAAAAATGGAATCAAATCCTATGGGGAATAATAAATTCTTCAAATTATATTAACGTTAAATATCAATAAATGTCACCTCTTCCTTTGGATGTAAACTTGAGGAATACAAAAAAAATATAATTTTTGGATTCGTGGTATTGAAATTATGCGAGCCGAAACTTTCGTCACACATACATACATACAAACATCATCATAAAAATGGTAAAATCGTATTATATGGACCCTAAAACATGCTTATTCACTAAAAAAAATTTTGAAAATTAAGAAAATTAGTACTACAAATATAGGTCATTCTTCACTTTTTTAAAATGAAAACTATATTTTATATATTAAACCGTAATATCATTTTTAATTACTGAAATTTACACTTTCATATTTATTTTCTTATCCATGTCATTTTTACGAATGGCGTAGCAAGGGTGTATTTTAAAGTAAGGGACGTCTGAAATCGAAAGAGTTTGACAGAGAGATATCGAGAATTCATTTTGCAAGTGGATTGCTGTGTGCCCGTTACAGCTGTGGCATCGCCAACGCCAACCGGACTCCCGACTACGCAAATGGAATTTTGGGATTTGGATTTTCTTCCCTGCTTGGCGTGTGATAGAAAGATTGGGGTTGAAATATTTATCGTAGAGTAGGTTCTTGTAAAATATGTGCAAGAACTTAATACATTGTTGTATCTAGACCAGACTTTTATCATTGAATGATAATATAATTAGTTAAATTGTTAAGTTCAATTCTAGTATGTCAATAGTAATTTCGTAATTTTGGGTATATACGTTAAAAGTGTATGTATATTATTTGATATGGATTACATACCACAAAGATTTATTCAAAATTAAAGATATCTTGGCGTGTAGTGTTTCATTTTTGAAATCAGCGAGCATTAAATTTTCATGTAACTTTTTACCTCTCGCTAAGAGAGGTATTGGATTCATGCTAAAAATCGCATATCCAGATTTTATTGAATAAGCACGTTTTAAGGTCCCTACAATCCGATTTTAACATTTTTACGATGATGTCTGTGTGTGTGTGTGTGTGTGTGTGTGTGGATGTGTGTGTGTGGGATGTTGGAAGGACGGTTACTCAAAAACTATAAGACTTAAAATTTGTTTAACAACGTATTTCCCAATCGGACATTCATGGGAAGATCTGAAAAGGTTTTGGTAACAATTGGACAACCGGAAGTGGAAGATTCTTGAAAAAAAATCTTCTAAATATTATTTTTTGAAAATTTTTCTTGATAATATTAAAGAAAAATAAATTCTCTTTCTGATACATTTAAATATTTTTATACATATTTTATAGATTTAGAGATAAAAGGAATATAATATATAAAATAATGTTGTAATTAATTTTACAACCGAAAGGATGCCATGAAAAATAGTTGCAAATTTAAATTATTTGTAACTGACAGATAAATGTCAGTGTCAGAAATAATGAGTAATGGAAAGAAAAATGTATTTGGAGAATCCCTTAATTCTTGATCTGTGACTATTATGGAGATGACAAGTCTAGGTTGAAGGACTTAAATTTGTTTCAAACATTATGGGACAATGTACACCAGTACTGTAGACTAGAGTAACTTTGAATTGCGAAAAAGCTATCAAATTCTTCTCAAGTAAGTTGTAAATATAGACAAAATTACACATCGATATAAGAATAATCGGAGTGCAATCTATCCGTCACTTTATTAAAGGGAATTAAGGTTATTTAGATATAACAAGTATGAAAAAATAAAATGTAAAAGAAGATATGTAAGAATAGATGCACAATCCATATATACATTTTAGACCGCCCAAAATTAATGTTTTTACTAGAAGAATATGAAGAGAAAGTAAACAAGGTTGTTCGAATTGAAAATTGCTGTTACCAGCCTAATATTTATATATGGTAAACTCTACTTTGTAATTTATTGTAACATAATTTATGGTAAAATATCTTCATGTTGAGACATGCTATTATTGAATAATAAAGAAGTTTATACGTCATAGATTTATATGAATATATTATTTGTATTTATAAAAATATTCTTTGCTTTATGCATACAGCCAGGTAAAATATACGGCGAGAGGTTATGTGCTGGCCACATCAGATTTTTTTAAATGGATGTGGACAATCAAATAGTTACGTAACACCTAGGCAGGTATTAATTATTTACTTTTTTTATTGTTATGTCTATTTAAAAAATAATTACGTTCTTATCTAATGCCTCAGTATTACATACACAGGTTAATTTTATTCATTTCATTATTGAAGTCTAGTCCCAGTGAACAGACGTGTGTGTCATGTGCCTGTGTACTGAGCTTTTGAGGATGACTTCCGGGTGCTTGGGGATGACTTCTGCTCACGTATAACAACCTACAGAACTTGTAGTTTACCTGGAGATTTTATTTATTCATTGTAAGATTGTATTTTAATATTTTTACATTAAATTGTAGAATGATGTATATAGATCTTATTATTGGGTGTATCAAACGTAACGAACATTCAGAAATAGATACTGTTTTTAAAAAATTGTTCTTTGTAGTTATACGATTATATATAATTTTTCTTCTATGCCAAATAAAAAAATCTGATGTGGCCAGCACATAACCTCTCGCCGTATATTTTACCTGGCTGTATGCATAAAGCAAAGAATATTTTTATAAATACAAATAATATATTCATATAAATCTATGACGTATAAACTTCTTTATTATTCAATAATAGCATGTCTCAACATAAAGATATTTTACCATAAATTATGTTACAATAAATGACAAAGTAGAGTTTACCATATATAAATATTAGGCTGGTAACAGCAATTTTCAATTCGAACAACGTTGTTTACTTTCTCTTCATATTCTTCTAGTAAAAACATTAATTTTGGGCGGTCTAAAATGTATATATCTGGATTGTGCATCTATTCTTATATATCTTCTTTTACATTTTATTTTTTCATACATGTTATATCTAAATAACCTTAATTCCCTTTAATAAAGTGACGGATAGATTGCACTCCGATTATTCTTATATCGATGTGTAATTTTGTCAATATTTACAACTTACTTGAGAAGAATTTGATAGCTTTTTCGCAATTCAAAGTTACTCTAGTCTATAGTACTGGTGTACATTGTCCCATAATGTTTGAAACAAATTTAAGTCCTTCAACCTAGACTTGTCATCTCCATAATAGTCACAGATCAAGAATTAAGAGATTCTCCAAATACATTTTTCTTTCATTACTCATTATTTCTGACACTGACATTTATCTGTCAGTTACAAATAATTTAAATTTGCAACTATTTTTCATGGCATCCTTTCGGTTGTAAAATTAATTACAACATTATTTTATATATTATATTCCTTTTATCTCTAAATCTATAAAATATGTATAAAAATATTTAAATGTATCAGAAAGAGAATTTATTTTTCTTTAATATTATCAAGAAAAATTTTCAAAAAATAATATTTAGAAGATTTTTTTTCAAAAATCTTCTACTTCCGGTTGTCCAATTGTTACCAAAACCTTTTCAGATCTTCCCATGAATGTCCGATTGGGAAATACGTTGTTAAACAAATTTTAAGTCTTATAGTTTTTGAGTAACCGTCCTTCCAACATCCCACACACACACATCCACACACACACACACACACACACACACACACACACACACACACACACACACACACACACACACACACACACACACACACACACACACACACACACACACACACACACACACACACACACACACACACACACACACACACACACACACACACACACACACACACACACACACACACACACACACACACACACACACACACACACACACACACACACACACACACACACACACACACACACACACACACACACACACACACACACACACACACACACACACACACACACACACACACACACACACACACACACACACACACACACACACACACACACACACACACACACACACACACACACACACACACACACACACACACACACACACACACACACACACACACACACACACACACACACACACACACACACACACACACACACACACACACACACACACACACACACACACACACACACACACACACACACACACACACACACACACACACACACACACACACACACACACACACACACACACACACACACACACACACACACACACACACACACACACACACACACACACACACACACACACACACACACACACACACACACACACACACACACACACACACACACACACACACACACACACACACACACACACACACACACACACACACACACACACACACACACACACACACACACACACACACACACACACACACACACACACACACACACACACACACACACACACACACACACACACACACACACACACACACACACACACACACACACACACACACACACACACACACACACACACACACACACACACACACACACACACACACACACACACACACACACACACACACACACACACACACACACACACACACACACACACACACACACACACACACACACACACACACACACACACACACACACACACACACACACACACACACACACACACACACACACACACACACACACACACACACACACACACACACACACAGACATCATCGTAAAAATGTTAAAATCGGATTGTAGGGACCTTAAAACGTGCTTATTCAATAAAATCTGGATATGCGATTTTTAGCATGAATCCAATACCTCTCTTAGCGAGAGGTAAAAATCTGATATGGCCAACACATGACCTCTCGCCATTTCCATTTTTTTTACGTAAATAAATATATCATCACGGCTTATTACCCATTGCTGGGTGTGCCAATCTGCTTTGTACGAAGATATCGATAAATGATGAAATATCTGTACCGTGTGGGCGCTAACCAGGCGTCATCACACGAGCACTCACTGCTCTCGTGGAAATTGAACCTCAGGGGTCAATTTTGTTGTTAAAATTCGAATTAATTTTTGGCGTTGGTCTGGATCGAACCCGGGTTGTAATTAACGAATTTAACATTTCTTTACAACATGCAAATAATCCAAATTGTATCAATTCTTTCGTTCTATGAGGAATTTTCTCCTACTCTTCTAATATATTCAAAATTCTATATATTCACTAATTGTATTAGCGGTATATCTTATATATGTAATATTAATATACCTATAATTTTAAATATTCAATTAATAATACAATCAGAAATTTTAAATGTACTTATTTCACAGAAAAAGCTTTCTGTAATGTGACATTTTGCATTTATCAGTCAATTACAAACATTTAAATATCTCAACTGGTTTCCATGGAGTTGTTTGGGCAGTGAGATTTATTACAACAGATTATTCTATATTATTATACAATATATCTCTAAATCTATAGAAGATATAATGTATCAGATTGAGAATTTAAAGATCTTTATTATTGTATTAACATAAATTTTCAAAAAATAATATTTAGAATATTTGTTTTAATAAAGTACCACTTCCGGTTGTTCAATTGTTACCAAAACCTATTCAACTCTTCCCATTACTATTAGATTGAGGAATCCGTAGTTAAGCAGGTCTTTAGAAGTACAGAATTTGAGAAATCGTACCTACAACATCTTAATGATGATTTTTGTACACTTTAGCTACGATTTCAAATAAAAAATATTACAAAATGCAATCATTAATTCATAAATAGATTTAAATACTTAAATTTTAGGAATTATTTAAATTCACAGGTGCTAAAAAATAAGTTTTTTACATAAAACAGTTCCGTTCTCTATGTTCATAATAAGTATAAATAAGCAAATTTTGATTTAAAATTTCATTGTTACAGAAATAGACTGGAGAATTAAGATGTACGTATTGCAGATAATCTGAATAAGCTGTAATAGGATCAGAACGATCAACAATCTGGTAGTTGAGAGCGAGTTTCCAGGATATGGAGTGGATTTCCCCGGAAAAACTATACCCTCCCAACTCCCAATATATAGTTTTATCCCTTACATTACACTCTTAGGTATAGTTTATATTTATACAAAAAAATAAATAAACAAATCCTTCCTAAACATATAACATTTATTTAATTTTTGACTTATTTTCAATTATAATTAAATACTGGACCGAATAAAATGAACACCCTATATGCATACTCGTAGGTGCATACTTAGAGAAAAAAATCATATATTTTGAAATTTAAGAAAAAAAGCAATAGATACCGACTTCATTTATTTTGATAAAATATTAGGGTGTTTATAATATGTTCATATTCAATACATATTTACACGTTGAATAACAAATTATAATTTACGAATCTAATCGTATATTGTATATATTTCATCCATTACACTTGTATCGTATTTCTTCAATCCGCTTATTATTACTAAATAACTATTTATACTTCGACTTTTGATAAATAACAAAACTGATAAATTATAAGTTGTATTTATTATAATACTGTCAGTTTTGACATTACATCATAATTATTAATTAGCACGTATTCTTATTTATTTATTTTTGTTTGAGCAAGTTTGTAAAGACGTTTTGTATTACAATTGATAAATAGAAACAAGGTTATGTCCACGGCCTTAGTATCACCATCAACTGTTACTTTGACATGTCACATCCCATCGCTGTAAAACGACACTAGCGACATTTGCGGCTTTAAATATGTAAGCGTGATGTCACAGAGAAGAGCTCGATATGAATCATATAATATTTTAAATAACTTTTTTGAAATATTTACATAATAAATGGCGAATTTTATTGCAGTATATGTCTTATTATAAGTATATTGTAAACGAATTTCATTAAATTTTAACATATGGTAACTACCCCATTGGTAACACCTAATCCACATCATAGTCGCGAAATTACTCACAATAATTATTATATAAACCTATACAATATTTATATCGATGAAATAAGAAAAAAATCTATCTAATGGGCTAAAAATTATATAGGGTACCATTTAAAATAATATATTTTTGTTTTACCGTTTGAGAACCGTTGATTGAATTTTTGGTTTGTTATTACTGATAAATTAGCCCGTTATTCTTGATCATTTTTTTGTACATAACATTTTTTCTAAAGTCATTAGTTCGCCCAAAAAGCGCTGGTTGTTTTAAAGGAAACATCCTGTATACATACATATACATACATACATAAAATTGAACTATATAATCTAGAGAAAAAAATATTGGTAATTTATCAAAATGTATGATTCCATCCAAACCCATATATCATCCTCATATATCATCATCATCACATTAAATAATGATGATGTTCTAGATTTTTTTTGTGGAGTGCACTACTAGTCATACGTCTGTTTCGCTGAGTGTGAGTGGATCTCGTTCATAAACTGCTGAGCTACTAGAATTTCATACATTTTCTCTGGTGGATGTTAGTGCAGTGAGCTTTGTGCGTCGGATTTGGAAACGAAGTGTTCGGGATTAACAACGACGACAGTGAAATATAAATACCTAATGTCGATAATATTGTTTAATATAAATGTTTTGGTTTTATTTATTATAAGTTTCCATTATTATATGTGTACTGTGTGTTACCTATATTTGTATATTGTTTATTTATCAATTGTGTGTGAAAAATATATATATATATACATACCTACCTATTTAAATAGTATATGTATACATAGTACATAGGCTGAGATACTCATATACGAAAAATGTATATTTACTAATACATATCACATATTATACAATCACATATTCCAACATTCAAACGCTTCAGAAAAAAAATTTAATCCTAATTTTTTGTTAAAATATAAGATAACCCTTACCCTAGCGAAGAAATTAGTATAGTTTGTTCATACCTCCACTACAAAATATCTCTATTACAATTTCTCTTTTTATTATGATAAGTATTTAATAAGTAAGATTCATTCTAAATAATTAAAAAAAAACTAATTTCATATATTGATCTATTTATTGATTAATACATTTTTTACTAATATGTATTGCTTACGAATTTATCATGTATTAACTACACGTTATTTTCATATTCTTTAATAAAGTTTAAAATTGCAAATACATATATAATTATTATTAACTTGTATAAGCTGTTAAAAGATTTAATTAATAAATGCATACATGAACATATTGAACAGATAAATCACGTGAAAAATAAAATTAACCAATTTTAACAATAAATCCTTGTTCTCCAAGATGCATTATTCAAATTACGTTAGTTCTCGACTTACAAAAAACGTACATATATGCTAAATGTATTGGAAGATAGAACTTAATGTGTGATTGTACATATCTGGTATTTATTTATTGCTCTACTTATTATGCTGTTACTTACATATGCATGTATATGTATATAGTTTATTTGTCAATATGTGTGAAAAATATATACCTTTACACCTATCTATATAAATAATATATGTTTACATAGTACATAACATGAGATACTATATACGAAAAAAATGTATTCTTACTAATACATATCAAATATTATACAATCACATATTCCAACTTTCAAACGCTTCAGAAAAAATCTTAATCCTAATTTTTGGTTAATTATAAGATAATCCTTACCCTGGCGAAGAAATTAGTATAGTTTGTTCATAGTTACACTACAAAAGAACAGTATTACGATTTATGTTTTTATTGTAAGTATTTAATAAGTAAGATTCATTTTAAATAATTTAAAACGAAACTAATTTCATATATTGATCTATTTATTGATTAATACATTTTTTACTCATATGTATTGCTGACGAATTTATCATGTATTAACTACACGTTATTTTCATATTCTTTATTGAAGTTTATAATTGCAAATACATATGTCAATATTATTAACTTTTCTAAGCTGTTAAAATATTTAATTAAGAAATGAACATATTAAACAAATAAATCGCGAGAAAATACGTACATATATACTAACTATATTGGAAAATATAACTTAATATGTGATTGTTCATATCTGGTATTTATTTATTGCTCTACTTAATATCCTAATACTTGATATAGTTTTTCTAAGACTTACAGACATACTAGCTATTTGCATTATAAAATATAATATACATTGATCTAGTTTTGTATCTTGTACGAGTAATATATAACATCCAAAATATCTCCATCTCGATAAGTCTTAGAAAAAATGTCAAAATACGTACATAATGTAACCACGTGAAAAATACATAACTTAATATACATTTGATGATACATATTTATTTTATTTATTTCTAAGTTCTAATTCATATCGTTATATATTATATTTAAAAATGTATTATATGAATGACCAATAAACACAACAAAATGAATACAATCTTTCAATTCAAAATCCCAATTTTTCCATACCCAAAAATAAAATTTTTCAGGCAATCTGCAATTCACCTAAATACGAACTAGATCTAGAGCATCGATTTGCGATCGGCAGCAGCTTAACGATTTACAAGCAGCAATCTTGCGAAGTAAAAAAATCCATGTTCAATTCCAGATACCAGCTAAATCAAGCCGAGAGCAGCGGCAAGCGAACCACAGCAGCTTGATTATATAATCGCCGACATATAGCGAGCGGAATCATGGCAGCCGATTACGTAATTCCGGTATAAAGCGAGCGATCCACGGCAGCTCGATTACGTAATCGATGATAATACAGCCTACAGCAAGGCTTCTGGTCGATAAAATTCAAAAATCGTGTAAAATCGACGATTTAGAACCGTAACGGCTGAAAAGTAGCATTTTACGGCCGCTCCGAGCATTTTTGAGCTCTCAGACGGATCTTCAAGCAATCCCAAGGCATATACTCGACAAAAATAAAATTTGCTGGTTCTAGCTAGACCAAATTTTAAAATTCGCAGAATCAAAAGGCTATAGCAAGACATGTGCCCACAAACTTCAAATTTACTGGCTATAGCAAGATATCTGTTCATCAGAATTTAAAATTAGTAGAATCGAAAGGCTATAGCAAGACATTCTCCCACAAAATTCAAATTTCAATCGCCTGGTGGTGGATTCATGAATCCTAGTCCTCCCACCACAGATTTCAGCCTTATATACAGCTGTTTGATGAATTTACAGTCATTCAGCGTGAGAGGTGGTGTTGAACCGGACACTCTGCTTCGTATTCTTACGTAATCGAGCTATATACTTGCTTTTGCTTGATTTCTAGCTAGCTAGCCAGCTGGCCACCAGAATCCGTCCGCCAGGACGGTCTGGTGGTTGGCTGGTTGCTAGCTAGGATGGGGTGAATATGCTCGGCTGGTTGCTGGGTGCAGGGTGCAGGTAGCTAGTAGACGGGAATCGAATTTGGATCTTTGCTTTGCATGATTTTGTAGGTCGCCTTTCTGGTTTCAGATTGGCGGCCTACAGAATGCTTACTAGCAAGCGGGATATGAACCTAGATCTTTGGAATGCGATTTTTGATTGGTGGTATTGGAATAAAATAGTGTGTTATTTATAACAAGGATTTATTTGTCAGACATGTGTTACACAATAATGATACAGTACATAATACATGAAATACATTATTTTAACAATGAATAAATAATTTTTGATCTGTGTATTTGTGATACATAATTACTCGTATAAGACGTTCGCAGTTTCACAAATACAGAGATGATGATATGTGCTCTAATTACGGCAAATTTGACTTGACAATGTTACTATAAATAAATTCTTTATCTCTTAGATATATGCATAAGGGATGATAGATTTTTAACTAGAATATGTAGTCCAATTTTTATTAGGAATAAGTTTTATTGCGACGTTTAGGTAACATATTAAGATAATACACATTTTAATGGTACAGATTTGCGATATTTATATATGTATGTACATAACTAGATAAATGTATTCAATATATGGGCAGTATATACAGTCAGAAAAAATATAGAAGTGTAAAGTATATCATATATAATTTTAATGAGTGTGCAACAATACATTATCAACAATGCAATTACGAATACAAACACACATATGTATTTTTGTAAATGATTTTACTATCTTATATACAACAGCGTAAGTAAAAGTATATCGATTTTTCGTAAGATGAAAGATTTTTCTTTTCAGTATGTGAATATATGAGTGTTTTCCCACGGCGTAAAGTCTGTAGAATAATAAATAATAATATAAACCATATTATACATTTATTTATTATGTGTTTGTATTCAATAAAATGATTGTTTAGAACTTTAGTATGAAGATGTATGAACACATGTGTTTTTCTGTATAATTTTATTAAGGTATATTATTTTATATAAGCATAACAGAGTAAAAGTATGTCATTTTTTACATATGTCTATGAAAATACGAATGTTTCAAAGATGAAAATACGTATATGAATAATATATGTGTATAAAGTACGAGTGTACTAATGATAAATAGTGTGACATTGTATGTACTTATGTTTTCTAACGATGAAATGATTTTCTTTCAAAGTTAAACAATATAATTTTTTCTACATCCATTTTGATAGTAGGCTTTTCAAGCTGCCAGTTTAGAGCAGAAAATTTATAAATGAAGTTGATAAACAACTTTTAGTTTTCTGGTTCAAAGCGGAATGTAATTTTTTAGTTAGATAAATGAAATTATTCTCAGAAGATTTGAAACTAGTGTTTTTATTATCTCTTTCAACGGACGTAGAAAAAAAAGTATATTTGTTCTTGAGCGTGAAGTGTTATTTTCCGCTTTACATACACAAATGACTATTTTGCAGCGGATGTATTATGAATTGTTTTTTAACTGGTATACGAAGAGAGTTAAATGTGTTATTAATAAATATTATAATATAAATAAAACGGCTTTTCCTTAACTATATTTTATTTAGAATGATCAAAGTTTCTTAAAGTATTAGATTACAAGTGTGTGCTCGTATGTACGTAAGGGATGCAAATGATGGTATTGAAAAATACAGCTCCTATCCCAATTACTTATATAGTTCCTAAATAATGAATTTTTAAAGTTTTAAATATCATTACTACGTATGTGATTCTTATATTGTATATATAGTAACTTTAACAGCGGTAATAAAAAATAATTTCCGATTTCCAGATTAGGTATTCCGAGAATATCTCTTAACACTGTTTTAAAATGCCGTTTATGGAGAGTTTATTCTAGAGTTTAGTCTTATTCCATGTTTACTATATTATACATTTGTCGGTTAAGGTCGTGATAAACTAGGACTAGCTATTCCTGTGTTAAAAAGAAGTTATTCTGAACTTAACCCGTATTTATTATTACCGCGGTAAGAATGATAGTGAATTATCCTAATCTTATTTAGATTTATAGGGTTATTTTATATATGTAAACGTAATGTCAGTACTTTGGAATCGCTGTAAATATTTTCAGTAATTCTTACAGAAAGGAACTTATAAAATAAATAAAATGAGTATATTAAAAACGAAAGGAGACATGCGATTTGTATTTTCCAAATTTGTATGTAGAGGTAGAGGGTAATGTACTATATTCATATATAATTTGAAAAGGTTTGAATTACTGAAAAAAATCAGTACTGTTTATTTTACTAAGTATATAATTTGAAAATGATTTTCATGAAAACTAAGAGAAATATGTACTTGTACTTTACAAATTTGAATATAGGAAGTAATTTTCTATATGTATACTTAATTCAGAAAGATTTAAATCGCTGAAATTTGTTTCATTAATGTTTATTTCCATGTTTATTGAAAATAGTAACTTTGAAAATGAATAACATGAGAATTAAGAAAAATAACGACATTTTTTAAATTTGAATATTGGGAGTAATTTCCTGTATGTATATTTAATTTCAAATGGTTTAAATTGCTGAAAAAAAATCAGTAATGTTTATTTCAAGACGTGTACATGTTTATTGAAAATAGCAACTTTAAAAATGAATATCACGAAAATTAAAAGAATATATAACGACTTGTACTTTTCAAAATGGTAAGAATTTTACTATATGTAGACTGTATGAATCGCTGAAAAAGTTTTCAGTAATGCTAGTTTCAAGACGTGTACTTCTTTGAAAATATAGCAAGTTTAAAAATGAATATCTCGTAAACTAAGAGAAATAACTATTTGTATTTTCCAATTTGGATGTAGTAGGTTACTTATGTAATGTATACTTATTTTCAGAATGCATGTATCGCAAAAAAAAAATCTATAATGTTTGGACTTAGCTCTATTGTTTCTTGTTCCCTTCAAATAATAAGTATGTAATGTGTATTTGTTTGTGATATTGATGTATGTCAACATAACGTAATACACTTTAAGATGAAATATAATTATGAAAATGAAAGTATGTATTTTATAATGACATGATTTTATTCTGTTATTTAAATATGCTTATATGTATGTGTTTTGGGCATATGTTCATACAGTTTTTATTAGCAGAGTAGATAATTTTTCAAGTTAGAATGATTACATGATCATATACTTTATTGGTGTAAGTTGAAGTTTTATTTATTTATTTTACATAAATTTTATAAATAACAACTTGAGGCGAGAGGAGTACAAAATCCATATTGGGGTTGTTTTGGGGTGCGATGCTCTGCAACAATGTGACAATCTCCAACGTTAAAACCAGGATTCCTGAACTGCAACTTCCTCGGATATGTAGTTACAGGTACAGCTTATCTGCAACAATAGAAAATATATTATGCAAAAAATATGAATTAGTAGCAATTATCACAGAAAATAATACAATTTTATTTGCAGATTATTAAGAATTGTTACAGTTATTCATAATAATTATTAACAAAAAATTTAATGTGAAAGAAAGTGCGAGATATTTAATATTAATGAAAGAATGTATAAATATATCAATCAATTAATTATAAATTTTATTATAGAATATGTACGATATTAAAGTGTTTTTAATTATGAAGTATAAGTTACGTAATTTCACCAAAAAAAAAAAATATGTTACCATTTGTTGTAATATCGTACACATTCATAATTACGTGTATATGAAACAAAATATATGTAGTAAAATATGTATATGGGACATACAATGATTTATATTAAATAATATACAGGGTGAACATGAGAATTCAAGACAGGCGTTTAACATAAAAAAAACCTTTTTTTAAATATTATCTATGCTACAAAAATATATGCGGTATATTTAGCGAATAAAATGTTAGAAAATCGTATATGGTTAAAATAATAAATAATTATCAATTAATGCAAACTATTTTCGATATAGTACGAGCAATCATTTAAATATAGCATATCTATTAAAATAATCCCTCGGAATTAATGGTTAATATATCTAATAAAGAATACAACTATAAACTAGTATAAAAGTAAAAAAAACTCACTTTGAATAAATGAAATCTATGGATATAACTCCAAGTCCTGCAGGTATCCCAACGTCCTCTCCAAGCACCAGGAAGTCGTCCTCGTGTTCACAGCACACCATACCCACATCTATACACTAGAACTGCAACAAACAAACTGAAAGAATAAATCCATGTAATAGTCAGGGTGTTAGATAATTTGCCCCTAGAAGTACAAGTCAATAATTAAATAATAATGAGTCATTAAAAATAATAATCGCTTCTTATGTATTACGTAATTTGTTCAGGCTGTTTTGAATTTTATGAATGTAGAAATAGCGCGAAAAAATTTTGAGTACACAAGGGTTGTAAATAAAGATATATTTATGATATAACCAAATTTTAACTTAGTACAATTTCTATTTCAAGTTTAATTTAAATAAATTACATACATTATTATAAAATTTTGGAACTACTGCAAATAATTTCAACAATATATGTATCAAGACATGTGTATCGTAAATTTAATATTAAATATATCAAACACTAAGTGAAATAGCAAATTATGTTATTCCATATTTTCAGGAAGTTAATTTTATTTCAAGGTGTGTAATTGTAGCTTACAAATTTAGATTTAGGGGTTTATTTTCTGTATAAATAATTATAATTTCAGAATATTTGATTCGCTGAAAAAAATTCAATCATGTGTGTTACGGTAAAGTCTATTAATTAGAACTAGAGCAACTTTAAATTTAATATTTCAAAATCTGAGAGTGATAGCAAATTTTCTTTTAATTTGCACTTAGAGGTTTATTTTAGAATAATTATGCATTTCATACCTAGCATTTTTTATGTTTATTTTAATATAAATATTATATATGCATATTGAATACAGCAACTTTAAAAATTACTATTTCGTAAACTAAAAGAAATAGCGATCTGTACTTTTCAAACTTGGCTTCAGATTGCTTTATATAGGTACAAGGTAATGTAAATAAATTTGAATGTCTGAAAATGAGTCTAAAAAATCTGATGTGGCCAGCACATAACCTCTCGCCGTATATTTTACCTGGCTGTATGCATAAAGCAAAGATTATTTTTATAAATACAAATAATATATTCATATAAATCTATGACGTATAAACTTCTTTATTATTCAATAATAGCATGTCTCAACATGAAGATATTTTACCATAAATTATGTTACAATAAATTACAAAGTAGAGTTTACCATATATAAATATTAGGCTGGTAACAGCAATTTTCAATTCGAACAACTTTGTTTACTTTCTCTTCATATTCTTCTAGTAAAAACATTAATTTTGGGCGGTCTAAAATGTATATATCTGGATTGTGCATCTATTCTTATATATCTTCTTTTACATTTTATTTTTTCATACTTGTTATATCTAAATAACCTTAATTCCCTTTAATAAAGTGACGGATAGATTGCACTCCGATTTTGTCAATATTTACAACTTACTTGAGAAGAATTTGATAGCTTTTTCGCAATTCAAAGTTACTCTAGTCTACAGTACTGGTGTACATTGTCCCATAATGTTTGAAACAAATTTAAGTCCTTCAACCTAGACTTGTCATCTCCATAATAGTCACAGATCAAGAACTAAGGGATTCTCCAAGTACATTTTTAATTCATTACTCATTATTTCTGACACTGACATTTATCTGTCGCTGTCAGTTACAAATAATTTAAATTATCAACTATTTTTCATGGCATTCTTTCGGCTGTCAAATTAATTACAACATTATTTTATATATTATATTCCTTTTATCTCTAAATCTATAAAATATGTATAAAAATATTTAAATGTATCAGAAAGAGAATTTATTTTTCTTTAATATTATCAAGAAAAATTTTCAAAAAATAATATTTAGAAGATTTTTTTTCAAGAATCTTCTACTTCCGGTTGTCCAATTGTTACCAAAACCTTTTCAGATCTTCCCATGAATGTCCGATTGGGAAATACGTTGTTAAACAAATTTTAAGTCTTATAGTTTTTGAGTAACCGTCCTTCCAACATCCCACACACACACATCCACACACACACACACACACACACACACACACACACACAGACATCATCGTAAAAATGTTAAAATCGGATTGTAGGGACCTTAAAACGTGCTTATTCAATAAAATCTGGATATGCGATTTTTAGCATGAATCCAATACCTCTCTTAGCGAGAGGTAAAAATGTTCATAATGTGGACTTAGGCCCTTCCGTTCCTTATACTATTCAAATGATATAGGAGTATGTGTTACATGCGTTCGCGGTATATGTGTAAGTAAATATAATACACTCTGAAAAGATCTTAAAAATATACAAATATGAAAATGAACATATATATGTTGTGAGGTGAATTTTTATTTATTTATTTACATAATGATATAAGTAAAAACGTGATGTGCAGCATAACATGTTGGGGTTGTTTTATGATGCGATGCTCTGCAGTAATGCAACCATTTCCAACGCTAAAATCGGGATTCATATGAGGTGCAACTTGCTCAGGACTCCTGATGCAGTTCGTCCAAGTCCACAACTCTTCTCTCTGTTACAGTACTCTGTAAAAATATAACAATCGAAAATAATACATATGAATTAGTTGCCAATAGTTATAGAATATAATATGATCCTATTTGCAAATCATTAAAAGATGTATCAACTATTTATAATTATTAAAATGTTATCTAAGTATTAAAGAAACCGAGAAATTTATTTATGAAAATATATATACAGGTGTTCAACGAAACGCGGAACAAATGAAAACTTTAAAAGTGAAAATTATTTTTAAACAACTTTTCATTCTTGTACTTTTACTCTAAAATGTACAAGAAGGATAATTTCCGTACGTTTTTAAAAGCCTATAAAACTGTATGTTCCGCGTTTTGTTGCACACGTTTAGGTATACAGGGTGACACTGAAAAACGGGCCACTCAAAATAACTTTTTTATTTGTAATTATTTTTTAAATTTCTTGATGTATTTGTAACCTAGGCTTAGGGGTTCACAAATAATGGTATTTCGGAAGTGCTACCATCATGCCAAATACTATGATTTGCGAGTCTTTAAGCCTAGTTTACAAATATAGAAACAGAATTAAAAAATAACTATAAATAAAAAAAGTTTTTTTGAGTGGCCCGTTTTTCAGTGACATCTGTATATTAGTGCATTGTATAATGTGTACGATATTAAATTATTTTGAGGAATAAAGTACTTAAAGCCTGATAGTAAAGGTACTTATTTTTTAAACCAATACAATTTTCATTTCAAGTTAGAATAAATAAGAGTAATTACAATTTTACTACAAATATTTTTATTATACAATTAATCAATTATGTATGTTCTTTTCAGATGCAGCCGTGTGAAAAACCGACATCCTGGTATTGCAGACTTCGGGACTTGGAGTTCCAACATTGTAACCTGAAGCACTCATCAATGGTGAGTTACTCTGTGATCCTGTCCATGAGCTAGCTGTTAAATCTTCGTTTTGATAAACACGATCCCTGTAAAATTAAATTCTCTATAAATACACATATATTTCAGATTTTAACTACCGCTATTTTTGATGGCTACAAACAAGATTTTTAATTTTGTACTTGTATTGGCAATCTAGAGATTAATTTTCTATATGTATACTTAATTTCAAAAAGTTTAAATCGTTAAAATTGTTTCAATAATGATTATTTCAAAACGTGTATATGTTTATTGAAAATAGAAACTTGAAAAATGAGAATCACGAAAATTAAAGGATATAGCGACTTATACTTTTCAAAATGATAATAAGGAATTTATTTACTATATGTAGACTTAATTTTACAATGTATGAATGGCTGGAACAGTTTTCAGTAATGCTAGTTTTAAGACTTGTACATCCATTTTGAAAATAGCAAGTTTAAAAATTAATATCTCGTAAACTAAGAGAAATAGCCATTTGTACTCAAATTTGGATGTAAGAGATTATTTTGTATAATGTATACTTATTTTTAGAATGTATGAATCGCTGAAAAAAAATTCAGTAATGTTTGGACTTAGGTCTTTCGTTTCTTGTACCCTTCAAATAATATGTATGTAATGTGTGTTTATGATGATGATGATGATTTGAACATAACGTAAAAACGCTTTGAAGTGTTGAAATATAATTGTAAAAATGAAAATGCACCACTCCTACACGGGTAAAGTTATAATAACAGGCGAAGAAATTTGGATTCTGCATGAAATTATCTTTCGTTTCATGTAACATGTAACACATGATTTTTTTACATCGTCGAAACTCGAGTTACAGACTCTTAAAATTACATGATTACATATAGTTACAGATATTTCAGTCGGCTGAAACAGATTTCAGTAAACGCGATTTTTAAAGACTTCAAACTATATTTTTAATTTAGTATACTTACTTATAATGGTAATGATAATCGAATTTCCTCAACATATCGTCCGCTAGTACTTCAACACTGAATTGTATTATTGTCTTCGGCGTTTTACACTGAATAGAATACACTTTCAAGTAATCATTACACAACACTCGCACCAGTTAAATTAACAATTACAGCACTTAATAAAACTGTTAAAAATATCAATAATAATGAACAAATAAATATAGTTTTATCGTAAATTTCAATACTTTTATTTATATCGCGAACTATAAATTGAATAAGAGAATGATTGTATTAAACTACTAAATTTTTCGGTTCCTATCAACACTACACTATTGCAATACACGATTATTCACAAGCACCCCATGTTCACTTCACCAAAGTCAGAAAGGAACTGATGTCTTCATTATAAAAATATAATATTAATATTATAACGTAACAACTAACACTAATTAAGTGCTAATTGATTACGTTTTTTATACTTTGGCGCTCAAAATAAACAATGTTTATGTTTGTATTCAGGTTCCGCGAAGGGCCGTACTTCACCCAGCGATTGGATACGGCAACCACAACACTGGACGAAGACAATAGATGATATTTTTATAAGAATAAATAAATAAAACAGTTGTTTATTTACCTTTCCTATGTAATAACAAAAAAGACAGGGAAATATCCTAATATTTAACGATTTTTCCGAATTTTCCTACCTTATCCTTTAATATTAAGTTCTCTAGGTACGAAAATAACCATCCGATAGAAGTCCGCCCTTTTATAAAGGGCTAAGGGCTAATTTGAGCCCTTAGGGAAAAACCGACCACTGATTTAAATTTTGCAGATCCAAGTAAGTTTAATAACACTTGTCCGGCCCTTCTAACCCTTTTAGTTCCGGAGTTAGCGCAAGCCCTTCGTAATGAACTTGAAGGGTAAATATATTATTATGCATGTCCAAAGAAACCTAATAAAACTTGTCCGGCCCTTCTAGCCCTTTTAGTTCCGAAGTTGGCGCAAGCCCTTCGCCATTAACTTGAGGGGTAAATATATTTTTATGCAGGTCCAAAGAAACCTAATAAAACTTGTCCGACCCTTCTAGCCCTTTTAGTTCCGGAGTTAGCGTAGGCACTTCACCACAAACTTGAAGGGCAAGTATATTGTAAACCAAAAGGTTTTTATCAATTCTGCGCAAGCCAATGAAAAGGGCGGCTTCAAATCCTCCCGATACGCTATTTTCCGGCATTTTAACCCTTTTAATTAACGTGTTTATGTATTAAACCCTTCGAAAACTTTAAGGGCACGTATCTCGGAAACGGCTGGGTTTTCAGCGATTTCCATGAAATTTCGCATTCCCTTAGCATCTCATGAAATGTCGGGGTCGTAGAACAACATATTTAAGTTTCAAGGGCGTAGAGCTAAGGGTTTAAAAATCGCCTAATTAAAATTTGACAGCTTCGTTCTTTACAAAAATTCAAACATTTCGATTCATCTTTAAATAAGAAAAATTGACTAGCTCTGAAACTATTAGGGCTAGAAGGGCGAAACAAATTATATTATACAAATTTTGACGTATAGATTACGAATCTGAAGTCAGATTTTACTTAAGGCCTTAATTAAAGGTCGAAAGGATTGAAACGGCCCTTAGGGAAAAACGGAATCGTATTCTACGGGTCGAAGTTAGGCTAATAAAATTTATCCCGCCCTTGTAGCTCTTTTAATAACGTTAGCGCATGCCCTTTGTCATAAACTTGAGGGCTAAGTATGTTTTAAACTAAAGGGTTTACAATAATTCTGCGCAGGCCAATCGAAAAGGCGTGTTCAAATACCCCAGATACGCTATTTTTCACCCCATTAGCCCTTCAAATAGACAAATTATAGCTATAACCCTTCGGAAAATTTTAAGGGCTCGTATCTCGGAAACTGCTAGGTTTTCAGCGATTTCCTTGAAATTTCGCGTTCCCTTAGCATCCATTAAAATGTCGGGGTCGTAGAACCAAGGGTTTAAATATTCGCTAATTAAAATTTGGCAGCTTGTTTTTTAAAAAAGTTGAACAAATTTTATATTTATTAATATGCAAAATAAAGTTCTCATAATTCCATGTTATCCCAATTAAACTGAATCAACTGTACATACTTCCCTGTCTCTTTGTTGTGGTATTTTCCTCTGGAATAAATAAGGGGTTAAATAAAAACTTTTATTAGTTTAAGTAATTTTTATTGTTTATTTGTAATACATTATTGTCTGTATCATTTTCATAGCTTAAATTGTATTTTTAATTCTTATTCTGTGTATTTTATATATAAATATACTTACCCTTGTTCTGAAAAATTATAAATAGGGATGTTTAAATAATAATTTGTATAATTTTTACTTGTATTCATTGTTTATTTGTATCTTACAGTGTTGTATTTCATGTAAACTATCTTAATATACAATAAAATGTAAATTAAAATATAATTTGTCTATTTTTTTTTATTCCTTCTACTTAGGGTAAAATTTTAAGCCCCTATACGTATATAGTTCTTAAAATGACCGCTAGAGGGCAGCACCTGTTAAAAAGCATTACGCCTAAAAGTATAGGCAACCAGAAATAATCCTGTGTTTATACATACGTACATACAGGATTCCAAATAGTTCCGAAAATGGCCGTTAGGGGGCAGCACCTACATCAAGTGATCTTTTTAATTAATGCTTACGTACATATGAATGTATAAACATACATACGTACATACATAATTTTAAATAGTTCTTAAAATGACCGTTAGGTGGCACCTACTTCAAGTAAACGATTTAATTAAGGCCTATTGTGAATTTGGAATCATTGGTAGAACGTATATATCTGGGCCTGAAAATGGGAAGCGGATACATATATCTTATAATTCATTACGTAATGAAAACGAACAAAAACAATTACAAAAATTCTTACGATTTTTTTTTATATTTTGGCAATTTAAAAGCTACATATATACAGGGACTTAGAAAAAAATCATTTTTCAGATAGCAGAAGCAGATACATGGATGTTAACTCCGCATTCAAAATTGAACATAACGTCTCATTTTTAATTAGTCTAAACACTAAAGGCTATTGAAAATTGTGTATGTACGTCGTTATGTACACAAAAAAATATTTTTTTAATTAGTTTTACTCTTTCGTTACTACCAATATCGACAGGTGCTGCCATCTGGTGGCCGTTTTAAAAACTACATACGTGTAGGGTATGGACTTAGAAAAAAAATCAATTTTTTAATATAAAAATATATTTGTATTATAAGAAATTACATTTTTTAATATAAAAATATATTTGTATTATCAGAAATTACAACACTTTATCTTATAAAAATTAAAGTTTATTGGCATTACTACAAAGGATTGTTTGACAGTCTAATTGTTAATAGATTTGTTAACAAATTTAGTAACAATTACGAACAGAAATATAACAAATAAATAGTAAAAGATTTTGAGTTTAAAAATTCTGTTCATAATTATTTTCTACTAAATTTGTTGACAAGTTTATTAGAAAATTATAAGTGTCATACAAGGTTTAGTTATAAAACTAAAATATTTGTTACCATATAAATTGTTATTATTATGGTTATATTATTTGTTGTTAATTATTTTGCATCTTTATTCTGCAAATAAAAGTTTATCTGGAGATTTAACTTTTATTTGCAGAATAAAGATGCAAAATAATTAACAACAAATAAAATAATCATAATAATTTTATTCGGTAGCAAACATTTTAGTTTTATAACTGATACGAAACTCTAAATTAATATTATATATTTTTTGACTAAAACCGCCCAAATATATAATATATTAGAGTTTCGTTTACAATACTTATGAACTAATTTAACAAATTAAAACTTGGCATCCCCAAATAAGATTTCTTGTTCCCATTGTTAAAGGTACAAGATTTCTTATTCGGTTTAAGACCGTTTGCGAACCTTTATATTAATTATATTATATATTTTTGGGTGTTACCACCTCAACCGCCCACTCACCAAAATATATAATATTTATTAATATAAAGCTTCCTTTACAATAAATACTGAATATCTAACTTTGCCCTGATCGCGTCAAAATACTTAATAATAATTACAATTTTTACTAAAACTACCTAACTTTAAAACTAATGTGATGGGTTTAAGTTAAAATAAATAGAATTAAAATATTGTTTTATTGTACATACATTTTAAACAAGTCATTATGCAGAGGAAGTCATGGAGAGGCATCCCAATCAGCACTGCAATCTCGGAGACAGCGGCGGTGGGGAATTCTTTTAACTTATAACTATCTTAAAACTATAAATGAAACGTTTTATTTAATAAATGGTGTAATGGTGTATATATATATATAGGGAGACACCACCCTCATGCCAAACCCACGCTCCCTATATATACCATTTATTAAATAAATACAATTCCGTATACAATAATACCTTATAATCTAACTTAAAACTATTGTAGTTTCCCCCAAATTAAGTTTATGTAGTGCGCAAAAAATCCTATCTTACGTTAATATCTGTTTCAAACAAAAGCAAATCTAAAAATGGTAAGTTACGTTAATTTTCTCTCTCTCAAAAAGCAAAAACAACCCTCGCCTATCTTATATCTAAGCTATCTTATGTCTACGCAAGCTATCTTATATCTAGACTATGTTAAGCTAAGGTGAAGTGAGAGAGAGATATACGATCTAAGACAAAAAGTGAGAATGCCGGGGTGATTCTCACAGTTGTTTACGTGGGGGCTTAGCCGACCCCAGTCGCGACCCCTAGGGTTTACGGCCTACAACGCGAGCTAATTAAGGACAAGGGAAGCAATTAAGTGATATTCCACGGCTTGGATGCAATAAAGAGCTACTCCCGATGGCATCGCCCGGCCATTCCCGATACACCTAACACCGAACGCGTTCAACCCGTGTGCTCAAACAAAGTTAAATCAAAGAAAAACTTTTATTTTGTCTTTAATAATTCGTTGCCATTAAAATTAAACGATGATTACGTTGCCTCCGGATGAGGAGAGCACATAACGCCATAAGAGAATTTCCTGTGTAAGCATTCAGGTTTGTTTAAAACTTTTCTCATTTGAGTCTAGCGGTTTTAAAGCGTCCAAACTAGAGCAGCGGCCAGTACGAACGATGGTCAGCACTGGTACAAAAGAATTAAACTGTCCCTAGAAACATTCACACAAGTGTAAAGCGATCCACCAGAATAAACAACTGGTTTCACATGGCGTTGTGAATTACTATACATATCAGTCCACTCAATTATGGAAATCGCGCACGAACCCTACCTAACCATCCCAACTAACCGTGATGTTAACAATAATAAAAAAGAAATAAGGAAACCCGAACCCACAAACAAGTTTCGAATCTCACACCCCCTACTTCCTGATTCTCTCACCACTCGACAGCAAGCATGCCCCGACACACCAATTCATACAATTTTTTTTTTCACATTCACTCTCCCTAGATGCCGTCTGGGCAATCAAAACGCACGATTTTATGATGAATTATCGGTAGGGAATGCACTTCAACTTTAAATCAATTTATTTTTAATTTGTTAAAGAAAACGCGTGTTTGCTCAACGGCGCGATGAGCCAAAGTTTATTTAAGACCTGAAAATACATTTCAAAAAACTTAAAACTAACTTATATTCTATAATATTCTTCACGTAAGAATGGCATTGTTCAATAATGGTTTGTTTATAAGTAGTTCAATTCACTCTATAATCTATATACATTGCGCAATGTTATTCTTACATGAAGAATCCTATACTATATTAATTTAGTCTTCTTGATGTCCGATTCCTGAAAGATATAATGCTAATCATATGTTTCCAGATATTGATTTTATTGATAGATAGTCAACATTTCAATTTTAAATTGTTTGAATACTATACAGACATTCATGAAAGTTATATTTCTTTCAATGTAGTACGTACTCAAAATCGAATTTGAGTACAAGATAATATTTAGACATTTATAATAGTCATATTTCATTGACTAGGTTCTCATGGTTGAATATGAGAACAAGTTAATAATTAGGCATATAGTCATAATCCTTTCACTATAAGTTCTCATGGTTGAGTATGAGAACAAAATATTTTATAAAAAATTAAAAGTTCCTACCAGTTCATCCATCGATGGTCGTCCACGCCTAGAAGATTTATCTGGAGCTCAGCTATCCTTCAGAAAATCTGCTGTAGAAGATTTGCAGTGTTGAAATCGAGAGCTGCATCCAAATACTCCAAGTTTCTTGACATCTCAGATCAGCCAAAGGTCTGCCTATTAAATAATAATTATTAGTTTGTGGTGTTCTTTAAACCATTGACACTTGATTTATATAATGACTGTATCATGCGATATTTTATCTAACAGATTTTAAATGGTTTCAAAACTATTTGAAATTTGCTTCAATTTGATATTTCGAAAGCACATTTGATAAAAAATAGTGCAGAGAAATTCATTTTGCACCACCCTGTCCGTCGAGTGGTTATACAAGTGGAAAGTGCACCACTTTTCAAATGCTTAGTTATTCTAGTGCAAATATTGCACGCACAATACAGATAAAATTGTTAATAAATAGATTTTAACTAGTTCATTTTTATTCCAAGTTTCGACTCTTGGATTATAAAACATTGTTGCATTACAAACAATATTAGTGGTTCCAACCACATAAATACATTTAATAATGATAAAAAGAATAAAAGTTAAATGAAACACACACAGAATTGTAAAGCAAATTAGTATGAAATCTAGTAAGATTCTTACCTTAGACATGCTGACAGCACGTTTGAATTTTTGAGTTGTGGGACCTCAATGCAGTAACTCCGTTGTCTCCTGAAGGTGCTCCCCGAAGCCCTCATGGTCATGCATGTAATCTGAAATAGAAAGAGAAATTAGTTACTTTAGTTATACTTTTGCGGCTTTCATTTTGTTCGTATATTACATATTATCGTTGGTACATCTTTAAATATCGTTCTAAATAATGGATAGCATAACTGGCTGATTTACGAAATTTAATATCTTTATAATTCTCTATATCTATCTATTAAATATAAAGTATAAAATGCAATCCAATCCTATAAAGAACAATATATTCTTTAAGATAATAACATTAAATGTGAATAAATGATATTTAACTGATTTTTTCAAGAAAAACTGTGGGTACTTTCGGTGGATCATTTATAACCAAAATCTAATGGGTCTAAACTCGAGGAATGTGAAAAAATAATTTTTGGAATCGTGGTATTGGAGTTATGCGATCCGAAACGAGCGTCACATACACACACTCACACACACACGGACACGTACACACACATATAGGGTGTAACACCAAAACCGACCACCGTCATTAATATCTTTATTATTATTGTTACAAAAAAATATTATAGAACAAAGTTATAGGAGACCAAGGGGGACATCCCATTAGAGAATAAACTATTTTTTTAAACTAGTGGTTCTCAAGGTACAATACAGATATATATATACATATATCAACGAATAAGTTTCTAATTTTGTTGCGCGATTTTATTGAACATAATCATGGGTGAGAAAGGAAAAACTTTGCGAAGGCAAGCTATTCAATTTGTGCATAATGAACACGAATATTTTTAACGGGAAACAGAAAATAATGGACCATTATTAGATCTTCATCAGGTGCAGCAGGTAATATATGTGAATATATTTTTTTAATTTCTTTGAAAATTGAAATTGCTAGACAAAAAAGTTTCATGATTAATAAATCAAATTTAGCAAGTATTTTATTTTAACGTACAGCAGATGCGCTACAAATATCTGAAACCACAGTAAACAGGGTATTAAATGTGTTAATAATATCGAAAATGAAGAACAATTAACTTCTGGAAAAAAACGTAATTTAATTTTGTTAAAATATGTATTTATATCATTGTTTTCAGTATTTTTGTAACTATATATAGGTGTTGTATCTTTATGTTCATTATTATATCAAAATAAAATATATCTTTGAAAATGATTAAAATGTACCCACAAATATTATACCTGGTGCACGCCTATGTGTATGGAATGTAGTGAAGTTATCTGCAAGTAATATTATACCACACGGTTTGAAAATGACCTTGAATTGTCATCTTTCATGCACCAAACTATATCGAATTTTTTGACTGAAGACAATACCTTCCTTACCGAAATTTGACGGAAGGTATAGACACTTTAAAATTTGCTATAGATTTTTTATTGTTTAATTCTTTTTACCTTCCGTCACCTCTAGGTAAGGAAGGTATTGTCTTTGGTCAAAAAACTCGGTGGTGAGTTTTCATTGAATAAGCACGTTTTAGGGTCTTTACAATACGATTTTACTATTTTTACGATGATGTCTGTATGTGTGTGTGTGTGTTCGTTTGTGCGTGTGTGTGTGCGTGTGTGTGTGTATGTGTGTGTGTGTTTCCGCCGTTTCGTGCACGATATCTCCAATACTAGAATTCCAAAAATTACAATTCTTGCGTATTCCTCTTCCTTACAACCATATGCAGACTTGTTTAGATTTTGGTTATAATTGGTCAACCGGAAGTACCCTCATTTGAAGATTTTAACTGTTTTTCTTGGAAAACTCAGTTAAATGTTATTATAACTTAAAGAATATATTATTGTCTATACGATTTGATTGCATTTTATATTTGATATTCAACAGATATAGAGTTAAAGAAGAATAAAGATAATAAATTTGATATAAATTTCATAATTCAGCCAGCTATGCTAACTTAACCATCGAAACTGCTAATATATTCAGGTAATTCAAATTGACAGATGTCAGTATCAATAAAATGTAAATCAATGAAAGAATAAGGGAAGTAACTCTAGTGTTAGAAGTTTCTAGATATAAGAGAGACGATTACATTGGTTTGAACATGTTATGAGGAGAGATGAATATATTAATAGAAGGTGGAAGAAACATAGGAAGACTGTATTGTAGAAGACTTGAGAGAAAAGGAACTGAATGAGGACGACACGCAAAACAAAAATGAGTGGAAGAAGAAAATAAAAAATCTGATGTGGCCAGCACATAACCTCTCGCCGTATATTTTACCTGGCTGTATGCATAAAGCAAAGAATATTTTTATAAATACAAATAATATATTCATATAAATCTATGACGTATAAACTTCTTTATTATTCAATAATAGCATGTCTCAACATAAAGATATTTTACCATAAATTATGTTACAATAAATTACAAAGTAGAGTTTACCATATATAAATATTAGGCTGGTAACAGCAATTTTCAATTCGAACAACCTTGTTTACTTTCTCTTCATATTCTTCTAGTAAAAACATTAATTTTGGGCGGTCTAAAATGTATATATCTGGATTGTGCATCTATTCTTATATATCTTCTTTTACATTTTATTTTTTCATACTTGTTATATCTAAATAACCTTAATTCCCTTTAATAAAGTGACGGATAGATTGCACTCCGATTATTCTTATATCGATGTGTAATTTTGTCAATATTTACAACTTACTTGAGAAGAATTTGATAGCTTTTTCGCAATTCAAAGTTACTCTAGTCTACAGTACTGGTGTACATTGTCCCATAATGTTTGAAACAAATTTAAGTCCTTCAACCTAGACTTGTCATCTCCATAATAGTCACAGATCAAGAATTAAGGAATTCTCCAAATACATTTTTCTTTCATTACTCATTATTTCTGACACTGACATTTATCTGTCAGTTACAAATAATTTAAATTTGCAACTATTTTTCATGGCATCCTTTCGGTTGTAAAATTAATTACAACATTATTTTATATATTATATTCCTTTTATCTCTAAATCTATAAAATATGTATAAAAATATTTAAATGTATCAGAAAGAGAATTTATTTTTCTTTAATATTATCAAGAAAAATTTTCAAAAAATAATATTTAGAAGATTTTTTTTCAAGAATCTTCTACTTCCGGTTGTCCAATTGTTACCAAAACCTTTTCAGATCTTCCCATGAATGTCCGATTGGGAAATACGTTGTTAAACAAATTTTAAGTCTTATAGTTTTTGAGTAACCGTCCTTCCAACATCCCACACACACACATCCACACACACACACACACACACACACACACACACAGACATCATCGTAAAAATGTTAAAATCGAATTGTAGGGACCTTAAAACGTGCTTATTCAATAAAATCTGGATATGCGATTTTTAGCATGAATCCAATACCTCTCTTAGCGAGAGGTAAAAATAGCGTCCCTCTAACGAATGGGAAAAACTAAAGAAGAAGATGTCAGTGTCAAGTGCAATTTGCATAGTTTGTTTATGAAAATTTATGTATGGGGCGCGTGCAGTAACATGACTTTTACCCATGTCAAAATGACAGCAATTAATTATGTCCATAACTGACAAGTATTATAATTTTTCAATCAAAATTTCATAATTTTCTAATTTCATGTGGTTTGTTTGTTATCAGGAGTATCAGGAGTATGGAATTCAGTTGCCGAGAAAGGCATAATATCAATATGGAATTTGTACATAATACACAGGATTGACGGAAGGTATTGTGCTGGCCACATCAGATTTTTTGTAGATTAATGTGTATTGATGTTATTTGAAACGTTGCTAAGTGTTAAGTAAATGGAAATAACATTATCACCATTTCTTTTATTCTTGGATATAAACAAGTGATGGATAATGAAACAAAGAGACAGTTGAAAAGGTGGCTATTTCTTTCCTTTCAGTTGGCACCCCGCTTAAACCTCGTTTGAGTTAGCTTTTTTCTTTTGTCGACATTTTCCGCTACAATTCTTGTTTTAATGTGGAACGAAGCGTCGCCCTTGCGATGCCGAGTGGAGTGGAGCCCAGTCTACGCTTCTTCCTTTCTCTCCAGCCACGCCATTCCATTTACGAGGAAGAAGAGAATTTTTCTCTTGATTTACCAGATTTCGCTTTTCTATTTGTGAATTACTGATTTCAGGCTTTGATAATTTCATTTGTTAAATGTACGAGCGAACAGGTTCTTGTTGAATGTAGGAATTTTCAATTTACGTGTTAGGGAATTTTTCTTTCAATGTTTGAACAACTTCACGAAACACGAATGAGGAAATACTAACGACGTTTATGAAGCATGAATTAACTTCGTGTAGTTCAAGAACTTAATATTTCATACTTATATAAAATTAAATATTTACCTACATTTTTATAAAGCGAGTCAATGCTAAATATTATTTCTGATTTAAAAGAGCCCGATACGCAACTCAAGATTGTCATAGTTTAAGAAAATTAATAATTATTGCCCGCATGAATGGCATTTCGCCACGAAAAATTTTGATTTCGCATTTGATTCCGCGCTCGACAGTATACAAGGTATCACCGACGTATATATGGGGGGGGGGTTTAGGGGGTTCAAACCCCCCCCCCTCTTCGGTTATATTTTGCCACGTTTGATATTAAGCTGGATATAATTTTCTTACAAAATTGGGGGTTTATGTACCTACTTAAAATGAAAACCAAAAATGGGCCGCAATGCCGGTGGGAACACGATTGCCAGCCGTCCCGTATATACGGGATTGTCCCCTATTTCAGCTAACATTTGAGTATCCCGTTAAGTACTCTTCGGGACGCCCAATTGTCCCGTATTTTGTGAGGAACGCAATTTAATTAACATTTAATTATTATACATTTTATTTTGAGCAGTTCAATAGAATGATTTTGCTACTGCTCAGTAATATAATATTTTAATTTAATGCTACATTGTATTTTCTGTTTTTGTAGTTATTGCTTATGCTCCATCTCGCATCATAAAATCTAGTACAGTAAAATTTTTGAAAGATGTCCGATCAAGGTTGTCTACGAATTGTATGAATTCAGATTTTTGCTCCGCCCATCATGACAAATTCAGTAGTGTCGTTTGCTTAGTTTTTATGAGGGTGCGTAAGATACTACTGTTATTTTATTATTATAAAAATATATATTACAGGAAAAGCATTCAAAATTCAAAAATAAGTCAATTAGTAAGTTTATAAGCAAATGTAAAACCAAATATGTTAAAAATAAGATACTGACACAATGTCAGTGTCAGTGACTCTGACAGAATATAACGTTATACGTACGGCTATGAATCCAGGTAATGTATCTGAATTAATAAATAAACTTACGTTACAGCGAAAATATTATCAACAACGAGCATCGTTTATAAATGGGATGTCCTAACTTAGTCGAAACAATATGAATTTTTGAAAGACAAGCGTGTTATATCCATCCTTATCACACACTCTTACAGCCTTTGCAAAAGAAAGTGATAAATGTATGCCTATTTGTTAATTCGTTCGTGATACAGGTGCCCTTGATCGGACATCTTTCAAAAATTTTACTGTAAAAGGGGTAATTATACGCTTTTGGAACGTACATACGTGTTTTCATCATTAAATATGGATTTAATTTTTAAGAATTCGTTAAATTTGCTTCATTGTAAAGATATAAAATATTTATGTATTAGATAGATAATTTATTCTTCTTTAATATCGTAGCACGAACAAAAATTTTCAAAAAATAATATTTATATGAATTTTTTTAAGAATCTGCTACTTTCGGTTGTCCAATTATTACCAAAACCTTTTCAACTCTTCCCATTAATGTCCGATTGAGAAATACGTAGATAAACAAATATTATGTCATAGCTTTTGAAAAATCGTCCTTCCAATATCCATCCACACACGCACACACACAGACATCATCGTAAAAATGTTAAAATCGGATTGTAGGGACCTTAAAACGTGCTTAACCATTAAAATTTAGATATACGATTTTTAACATGAATCTAATACCTCTCTTAGCGAAAGGTAAAAAAATAACTTCCTATTGAATAGTATAGCGTGTTATTCTACTCGCGTGTAATGGCTATAACTCATTTGGATATACGGTATCAAATTAGATCCATTATTACACTTTTGATTAATAATATACCGTTACCTAATTTTGTATCAGTAACTCAGTAGGTACATATAGTAAATTTTCTACTTAAAGATATTTTGCACATGTGGTTTATTTAGTAAAGCAAGAGTGAAAACGGTTAATATGTGGATGGGTAACCGCTAAGATACACCGTTTGCCATTGTGTAGTCGTAAGAATAAAATAAGATACTTTTAAAAAATGAAGTTAAATACTCTGAATACATATTAAAGATAAATAACATCAAAGAAATAATTATTAAATTGAAAAATTAAAGATGAAAAATAAATCTGTGTTATTTAATTAAGAGACGCCTACTTGATTCCTTCCCTTCAATTTATCATTTACGTTGTTTGTTACGAGAGCCTCTTAAAAAGTGTTTAATTGTTTACCAACAATTAAATAAGTAAAAACTCAAATCGAGTTCTTGCAATCAAACGCCAATTTTCCGGCAAAGAAAAACTCTCGTTTGAATTCAGTCATTTTAATCGCATTTTTGTGCGCTTAAAGCCACTTCACTCCACTTTAATTGCCAAAAAAATAATTATCCACGAGAAAGAGGAAAAATGCTGAAAAGAACACTTAGCACGAGAGTCTTCATTGGAGGCGAGGTACTGCAATAGAAGCTGTCATACTTCAAACCACTGACATTGGAAATTGGGATTGTAGTTCTATGTACCATTATCGACGATGGCTACATCAGGGGCGTAGAATTAGGAACTTAGTGACAATTTGGAGAAGGTAAGTATAATTGTAAAACATCAAACCGAATACCTTATAAATGTAGAATAAATGAATCCAAATTCAGAAGATACTATACGAGCCCAAATTCATATTAGTTCGGCCGGTGAACATTTTCAATGAACAAAATTATAAAATTTACGGAAATGATGATTTTTTTTACTAGTTTAAAATATAAATTTTTCTTATTTCGCATTTACAAGGTAAATTTGTACAACTGTTTTTGCCATCATTTTGCCATCATTTTTACCTTCCGTCACCTTTAGGTAAGGAAGGTATTGTCTTTGGTCAAAAAAATGATGAGTTTTTAGTGAATAAGTACGTTTTTACAATTTTTACGATGATGTCTGTTTATATATATATATATATATATATATATATATATATATATATATATATATATATATATACAGTGTGTTAATTAAAAACCTGGCCATAGGCGTTTAACATGGGAAATCAGTTTTTCCTTGCGCAAAAGTTCCCAAATTATTTTAGGCAAAAATACTTCAAATAAATGTTGTAGAGAATTAAATTCTGCATCCAGATTAGTAATAAGATTTTATTTTAGACGTTTCATAACCGAGAAAATCAATTTCAAAGTCTTTCGAAAATTGCTGATTTATAGCGATAGCCATGAAACTCAAACAAAATTACAAACAATTGTATGACATTGACACAATGAATTAGCCTAACTTAATGTATAAAACAAATATGTTTCTTAAATACATGGTTTAATTTTAGAATACATAGCTGTCAACATATACAAAATAAAATAAAAATGAAAACAAGAATAATGTATTTATTTAAAAAGAAAAACAGAAAACTAGAATGAATATAATTTTATATTAAATGCTCAAATAACCCTCCATTTTGCGCTAAGCAATACCCAAGTCTATTATAAAAGCCATGTCGAACATTATGCAGCTGTCTGGCATTTATTTTTCTACATTCATTGGAAATTACAGCTTTAAGTTTTTTTAATAAAAGATTCTATTGTGGTTTTACTTGGAATTTGTCGATGTGACCACATTACAATTATTAAATCACGTATTTTTCTATAGCTTTGTCCACAGTAACACCATTTTATAATCTGAAGCTTTTCTTCATGAGAAAACTGTTCCATACTTCCAAAAAAATATGTTACTGAACGAAAATCACAAAACACAAACTTTCTTTGACAGTTAAGATGTCATACAATTGTTTGTAATTTTGTTTGACTTCCATGGCTATCGCTATAAATCAGCAATTTTCGATAAACTTTGAAATTGATTTTCTCGGTTATGAAACGTCGAAAATAAAATCTTATTACTAATCTGGATGCAGAATTTAATTCTCTACAACATTTATTTGAAGTATTTTTGTCTAAAATAATTTGGGAACTTTTGCGCAAGGAAAAACTGATTTCCCATGTTAAACGCCTATGGCCAGGTTTTTAATTAACACACTGTATATATATATATATATATATATATATATATATATATATATATATATATATATATATATATATATATATTTAGTTGAAAAATTCACAGGTGTAGCAGTCAAATTATTGGGAAAGTTGTTAAATTATACTCTTTTCAGTTACATGTCAAGCTTTCGGAATTTCTTTATTCCTTCACCAGGAGAGCTACAATTTAGTAACAATTTCGTATTAACATTTTGAAAAAATGTATATAAGCAATACAAAATGTAGTTGTCCTGATGAAGGAATAAAGAAATTCCGAAAGCTTGACATGTAACTGAAAAGAGTATAATTTAATAACTTTCCCAATAATCTGACTGCTACACCTGTGAATTTTTCAACTATTTAACTGATCAGTCGTGATCATACTTAACATCTATATATATTTATATATATATATATATATATATATATATATATATATATATATATATATATGTGTGTCTGTGTGTGTTTGTGTATGTGTGTGTGTTTGTGTGTGTGTGTGTGTGTATGTGTGTATGTGTGTATGTGTGTGTGTGTGTATGTGTATGTGTGTATGTGTGTGTATGTGTGTGTGTGTGTATATGTGTGTGTGTATGTGTGTGTGTATATGTGTGTGTGTGTATGTGTGTGTGTATGTGTGTGTGTGTGTATGTGTGTGTATGTGTGTGTGTATGTGTGTGTGTGTGTGTGACGAAAGTTTCGGATCGCATAACTTCAACACCACGATTCCAAAAATTATAATTTTCTCGTATTCCTCAAGAAGAATAGGTGATTAGATTCTGATTATAATTGGTCAACTGAAAGGACCCCCATTAGAAGATTTTAATAGTTAAATATCATTTATTGACATTTAACGTTATTATAACTTAAAGAATATATTATTCTCTATATGATTTGATTGCATTTTATACTTTATATTCAATAGTTATAGAGTTAAAGAATTTTAAAGAAATTAATTTTTATAATTCAGCCAGCTATGCTAACCATGAAAATTGTTAATATATTCAGATTGACAGATGTCAGTATCAATAAAAAGTATATTAATCTGATAGAGATGAGGATGTTGAAATAGATGTTAGGGAAGACACGGAAAGTAGGTAAGGAAATAACTCTAGTGTTACAAGTTTCTAGAAAGATACAAGAGAGATGATTACATTGATTTGAAAATGTCATGAGGAGAAATGAAGAGTATATTGGATGAAGAATGTATAGCTTATAGTAATAGAAGGTTGAAGAAAGAGAGGCAGACCAAAAATAAGATGAATTCTAATGATATTAAATTTCATAAATCAGCCAGCTATGCTATGGACACTGCTAATATATTCAGATAATTCAAATTGTCAGATGTCAGCATCAATGAAAAGAAAATGAATGTGGAAGAGATGAGGATGTTGAGATAAATGTTGGGGAAGACACGGAAATATACGGTAAGGAATGAAAGAATAAAGGAAATAACTCTAGTGGTAGAAATTTGTAGAAAGATACAAGAAAAACAATTACATTGGTTTAAACATGCCATAAGAAGAGATGAAGAATATATTGGAAGAAGAATCAATAGCTAAGTACTGTACGCACTGAATTTTTACGAAATTGTTTTTCATTGTGCCCAAAATAAAAGGTCACGGTACAAGCTAAATCTGGACTAAAATATGACCCTTAAAATGCCGGTCAAACTATTATCACCAATCATTTGGTCCACAGTTTTTTTAAGTTTTAAGTCTATATTTAAAGAAGCCGATAGAATTTTGTTTCTGGCTCACATGAGTTTTCCTTAAAATACTCGCATGTTGATCAGTCTGTAAATAAATAAATCGCTGACATTTGGCAAAAAAAAAAAAACGTTGAAACCAATGAGCTGAAAATTCTTTCCTTCAATGCCAAGTTTGGAAACATTGTGAAATATGATCGACTGCAACCTTGAGAGAAAAATAGGACGATTTTTATATTGTTTACTATTTTCGTGCAGTTGCCCATGTTTTTTAACAGTCGCATGTTAGCCTGACATGTTGCCGAGTTTCAATAGTTTTTCGGTTTTGTTGACAATGGTTATCAGATTATGAACAAGTGGGTTTTTGTTGCAAAACATGCCTTTTCTGCCAAGATAATGCTGAAGGAAATTCACAACTTCGTTAAAGGCAAACGTTATTAATAACTGTGGGTAATTTCTCGACTGTGATGTGGATTAGGTGTTAATAATTACTCGAAAGTTCAGTCAAACAGCATTTGTTCCTGCTATATCAACGTTTCGGTGCACCCTTGCACCTTCTTCAGGGTTGTAAAATCTTACAAAATGTTACAATTTATGTACATAAAATATATTCCTATAAAACATTCAGTTAATTTATTCAACATTGTACAAAAAATTCGATGAGCAAATGGATGTGTGTATGCTCTTTGAATTTTTATTTTATTGTTAGGTATAACTTTGAAATTATTGAAAAGTTTGGCTTCATAATACATATGTAATCCTCAAACATGCTCAGCAATTTATTTCTTTTAAATTTCATCATTCATTAATTTTTTTGTCTTTGGTCAAAAAATTCAATGATGAATTTTTAGTGAATAAGCATGTTTTAGGGTCCCTATAATACCATTTTACCATTTTTACGATGATATCTGTATGTAAGTGTGTGTGTATGTGTGTGTGTGTAGGTGACGAAAGTTTCGGATCGCATAACTTTAGTAAGACGATTTCAAAAATTATTCCTCAAGTTTATATCCAGAAGAACAACTGATTAGATTTTGGTTATAATTGGTGAACCGGAAGTAGCCTCAATTTGAAGATTTAACAGTTAAATTTGATTTCTTGACATTTAACGTTATTATAACTTAATGAATATATTATTCTCTATACGATTTGATTGCATTTTATACTTCATATTCAATAGATATATAGAATTAAAGAGTTTAAAGAAATTAAATTTTATAAATCAGCCAGCTATGCTAAACATGGAAACTACTAATATATTCATATAATTCAAATTGACAGATGCCAGTATCAATAAAAAGTAAATTAATGTGGCAGAGTAGAGTGAAGTAGATGTTGGGCAAGACACGGAAAGATAGGTAAGGAAATAACTATAGTGTTACAGGTTTCTAGATACAAGAGAGATGATTACATTGGTTTGAAAATATCATGAGGAGAAATGAAGATTATATTGAATAGCTAAGTAATAAAAGGTTGAAGTAACAGAGGAAGACCAAAGATAAGATGAAAGGACTGTATTGCGGAAGACTTGGGAGAAAAGGAACTGAATGAGAATGACAAGTAAAACAGAAATGAGTGGAAGAAGAAAATAAAAAATAGCGACCCCCTAACAAATGGGGAAGCTTAAAGAAGAAGAAGATGTTAGTGTCAAGTGCAATTTGCATAGTTTATGAAATAATTTTACTGGAAATTTAAAATCTTTTGCAAGAAAATTTATGTATGGAATTTATACATAATACACAGTATTGAGGGAAGGTATTGTACTGGCCACAACAGATTTTTGATTTAAAAATGGAACAAAGGACCTTCATTAATTCTTTTTGTTAAAAATGGTGTAAAATGGAGTGAAGTAGTGCAAATTCTGATAAGGAAGTTGTGACGAAACCTAAGTTGTAAGAATGTTACAAACATTTTCAAGAGAACCGTGAAAATGTGGAATCCGATGAAACCAAAAATAATTTTGTGCAAATAAATCCTGAATTTTACACACATGTCAAATATGTCAATTTTTTTAGTTAAACTCATTATTGTCAATGAATAATTATGTTGCATCCTTCGACGCCGCTGCATCTGTATCTATTCACCCACTCGTCCATCCCCCCCCCCCCCCCGGTAGTTAGCGGGCGCTGACGGACGCCCTAATGACGTTCCTTTCTTGGTTTAATTGCGACTGGCGTAATTATGTACTCTCGTGTAATTTCCGAACGGCTCGTTGAAAAGTTCAAATTACTTTATATGCGCCGAGCTTCAGCATCAGCTTCGGTTCAACCACTATGACGTCACTATCACTACTACTGAGCCATACAACTCGCAGCGCCTCCTAGATAAATGTTAGTCAGAGAACTTTTAACGTAAAGAGGAACTGTTCCTTCAATTGAGTTTTTACAATTACTCAACTTTAATGTTACTTTTAAACATTCATTATGCTGGTTCATAGAGGGTAGAGTTGATATCTTTTCCTACTTTAATTTGAAGCATTTTGATCCAGGATTTATGCCGGTTCTCATTTTAATTTTAAATACTTACGGAAACTTATGATTTTATAATCTTATGGTTGCTACCTAGTGAGTTCTGACAAAAGTAATGTTTTTATAAAAGGATAACAAGCTCAGCTCGGAGAGAAAGAGAGAGATACAGAAAGATTTAGATGACAGACTACAAACTTAATAGATTGATTTTAAACCATGGTACGGTGTTAATACTATTTATACAGGCTGTTATATTTTAGTGGACTCAGCAAATAACATGATTTATACAGCAACATGTAAGCTACTTGATGACGGATGTACATTTATGACACCACTTCCGGTTTATTAGTAATTAATATCAACTTGGAAATTTCAAATGGTACATACTATATTTTTTTACAAATTTGAAAAGTACTTCAAATTTGCTTTACAATCATGTAAAATAATCCATATGTTACATTATTAAAAAGTAAAATGGCGGACACTTTTTTATACACCTAGTCGAAAAGAGAATAGTGAGCCATGACTGTGACTTGAAATAAAACAATGAACTAAAACAATTGTAACTATTATTATTAAACAAAATAATTTTTTTTATCATAATAATACAGAAAATAGGAATAAGGAACACTTAATAACAACAAAATGATTTTACAATAAATGTTCTAAATGACTCCCAGCCTCTTCAATACATTTTTCACAACGTTTTGAAACAGAATAAGTAGCCCTTTCTATTTGGTCTGCTGATAAAGATTCAATTGCCGTTTCAATTTTATTCTTCAGTTCGTTTAATGTGTTTATTGGTTCTTTATAAACAAAATCTTTCACGTATTCCCATAAAAAAAATCTGATGTGGACACCACACGACTTCCTTGTACGATTATTTAACTATACATATTTTTTTAATAAATAAATTACAAAATATTAATTTTAACTTCAAAACAGTAAGATATATAGCGACCATAATGTAACCCGGTTCTTTTTAAAGAGAGTTTTGATTACAACAAAGAAATATTTGATTACAACAATGAATATGACTAATTTCACAATAAAAATATAATATTTGTTATTGTACGAATCATAAAATTGCACGTATTTAAAGTAATTTGACATGAACATTTTTTTTTGTCTTAATCCATAGCTAGCTTTGTTACAAAAACAAAAAAGTATATAATATTTAAATTTACATATCTCGCTTATACAAAGGGCTAATTTAATAATACTTGATGTGCTAGACGCAGAAATTAATTCTCTAAAACTTATAGTTGAAGCATTTATTTCTAAAATCAAAATAAAATCATTTTATTCAAGAAAAACTATTAACAACTTCAAGTAATGTACCACTTCCGGTTAGCCTATTTTAACCAAAATCTATTATGTTATTTCGATTGACATAAAAGTCTTGTATACCAAATTTGAAAACTTTTGGATTATATTTTAAAACAGTTTTTCATTAAAATCTATTATAGGCTTCATGTAAAGTGCCACTTCTGGAAATTGTGTAATAACCAGAAAGGGAGGTGCACAACTAGATGTTATAGGAGTCCTAAATACAAAATTTCAACTTTCTACGGCTTACCATTTTTGAGTTATGCGAGATACGTACGTACGTACAGACGTCACGACGAAATTAGTCAAAATGGATTCAGGGATGATCAAAATGGATATTTCCGCTGAAATCTGAAAACCGAAATTTTTCGCGATTACAATACTTCCTTTACTTACGTACAAGGAAGTAAAAACGGGAAACGACCAGGCCACCGAATTAAACAATTTGTTTCAATAACACGTCGCTCAAATTATTACTGAGTATTTACAGGTTGACATTTACCGTGTTACAATTGTTTTAGTTAATTGTTTTATTTCAAGACACAGTCATGGCTCACTATTCTCTTTTCGACTAGGTGTATAAAAAAGTGCCCGCCATTTTACTTTTTAATAATGTAACATATAGATTATTTTACATGATTGTAAAGCAAATTTGATGTACTTTTCAAATTTGTAAAAAAATATAGTATGTTCCATTTGAAATTTCAAAGTTGATATGAATTACTAATAAACCGGAAGTGGTATCATGAATGTACATCCGTCATCAAGTAGCTTACATGTCGCTGTATAAATCATGTTATATGAAAGAAATTACTAACTTAATAAATAAGCGAAATATTTGCTGGGTCCACTAAAATATAACACCCTGTATATTGTACGAGTATATGTTCATGTATTTCTCTTGTACATTTCTCAGTCTTCCGAAGATGGTGTTAAAGCCGAAATTGCAATAAAAATAATAAACTGGGTGAGTGAAATTTAGCCAAGTTTTAATTATTATACCTTATTAAAATGTTTCACCTAATACCCACGACAGAATCAATCAATCATATTAATATAGGTAAGTACTACTTTCTTATAATAAGTGATATATTTGTACCATAATTCATACCGATTTCTGGGCACAAAGAAATGGGTAATATATTTATATTTTTTTATAAATTCATATATATACATTTTACCCCTTAAATTAACCTTTAAAAATTGAAATTCCTATAAACGAAAACGCGTACAAGATGCAAAATTATATTTATTATTATTCATATTGCTTCAATAAAAATTTCCTGTACCTATATATGCGAAAAACATCTGCAATATCGTTGTATACAAGTTATTTTTGTCGCAATCTGCTATTTACATTCCGGGGAGCAACAGTTAGACACACATTGCGCATTGCTCCCACATACTTTCCTTGTTGCTTCGCTTCTCTTGTGCAGTCTGGTCTGGAGAATGCAACAAGCGCACGAGACGAAACTAAAGCCCAGCCAAACACATTCAGCCAACAGACAACAGTCGAGTATCCTAGAAGGCTACGAGGGAGTATCGATGGTAACCAAACAACAAATATAGGAGGGATGAATAGATGAAAAGATTGAATAGTTTAGTTGTTTTGATGGAATTAAATAAGAGGTATATACAAAGAAATTATAGATATAATAAGAGATATAAACTGTTAGCAATCTGCTGACAATGTTATTTTTTCTACTTCGGTGTCTTTATGTGTCTACAAATGCACTATTTTGGAGCTTTTCGTTTTCTAGAGATGGTATGACTGCTTTCAAAACTCATATGAAACGACATAAACTTAAATGAATTTGCTATTAGACAATAATGAAGACGAAGTCACATTGCATTTCTAAAAATTTATAAAATTATGGAAATAAATTACTGGATTGCAGTCAAATTATTTTATTTAAATTTCGGTCTCGCCATCTCCTATGCTTTCTTCAGAAGGCATAGAAGATGCCGTAACCAAACATGAGCTCATCCGCTAACAAATTGCCTTATGAAACTTGTGTTTATCTTCCGCCACCTTTACGTAAGGAAGGTATTGTCTTTGGTCAAAAAAATATATAGTGAGTTTCTAATGAATAAGCACGTTTTGGGGTCCCTACAATACGAATTTACTATTTTTATGATGATGTCTGTACGTATGTGTGTGTGCGTCTATGTGTGCCTGTGTGTATGTGACGATCGTTTCGGATCGCATAACTCCAATACCAGGATTCCAAAAATTATATTTTTTTCGCATTCCTTGAGTTTAGATCCATTAGACATTGATTATAATTGGTCCACCGGAAGTACCATCATTTGCAACTTTTAACAGTGATTGCATTTTTTAGTTCATAATCACTAGATATAGAGTTAAAGAATTATAAAGATATTAAATTTCAGCCAGCTATGCTAACCATGGAAACTGCTGATATATTCAGATAATTCATATTGACAGATGTCAGTATCAATGAAAAGAAAATGAATGTGGCAGAGATGAGAATGTTGAGATAGATATAGGGGAAGACAGGGAAATATGGAAGGACTTTATTAAGGAAGACTTGACAGAAAAGGAACTGAATGAGGGCGACACGCAAAACAGAAATGAGTGGAAGAAGAAAATAAAAATAGCGACCCCTGACAATGGGAAAAGTTAAAGAAGAAGAAGATGTCAGTGTCATGTGCAATTTGCATAGTTTCTTTATGAAATAATTTTATTGGAAATATAGGATCTTTTGCAAATAAATTTATATACAGAATTTGCACATAATACACAGGAGTGACGGAAGGTAATGTGCTGGTCACATCAGATTTTTAACATACTATTTTACTATACTCCGTGTTTAATTAAAAAAGAGCAAGTTCCGAATATTCCTATACTTCGTTTCAAGTAAGAAAATAGCATACAGAGCTTGTCAATAGGTAAAAATATTTTTATCAGTAAAAATGTTCCATTACTTGCATTAAAAATTACAAAGATATACATTAAAATGTATTTTTTTTTTTTTTTAAATGTTGAGGACCAGTGAATGTAATTTTAAATCCTACATGTTCCCCTCCTGAAGAAGACACATAAGGTGTCGAAACCGGTATAGGCGGAAATAAATAATAATTGACTGATATCCAGTAAATTCTTCTTCCCAATCACCTTTCCAGTCAAGAAGTTTTGCAGCCATTAACAATTATATTCACCTTAATATTACTTATGTTGAACATTAATACCTAATAAGTATTTTTTAAAAGCCCTATTGACAGCTTGCAGGAGATACTTTTTTCGCTTCTTTGAACTATAGTTCATCTTACGTAAGAAAATGGCAAAATAGGTTCTTTGAGTTTCATTGCTATATCAAATAACCAATAACAATTATTACAAACATGGAATAAAAAATAAAAATTCCAAGTTTCACATTTGAATTTATTGGTTACAATTTTTGCTAAGACAGAAATAGAAACTTTCTTACAAAATTAGTGTGACTGTCTCTTAATGGTGTTCGCTATGTATTCTGCCTGTGTCTGGTCGCGAATCTGGGGAACCTGTTCGATCGATGTTTGCTGTGGTGCACTCTCGACACCAGCAATTAGTGCCCGTGAAGTGGCCTGGTAAACGCCCGCATGGTACAAAGATGTTATCATCATTACCGAGATCTGTATACAAAGCAAATTGGCGTACCCAGTAATGGGCAATATTCCGTGATTATATATTTATTTATTTTATAGTTTTAAATGTTGATAGATTTTTTAAAATTTTAATATCATACGTTTTACCAAATTGTAGATTTTGTCAGTTATACAGCATTTATTATACTGTGCCCTTAAAATAAAACCACTATTTATTGTGCCTTGATATATCGAAATTCAATATAAATTTAGGTACCAACTTTACAAGAAAATAATACAACACAAATTTGCAATTAAAAACAAATACTGTTATCTTTCCTATTCAGATATTCTTTTACGACTATAAAGAATCCAAAAAAGCCTTTCCATTTTACACTACATCGCCTGTTCTTCCAACTGCATTCCATTGCCATTCCATTGCAGGAATGTTTCCACAACCACTGTTAGATAGTCCTTCTCCTTCCCCGTTTCTCAATTGTCTACCTCATCCTCATCTCGTGCATAGCCAGCCGCCTTGGATTACTCTGTGCTTTCTTGCACTCCCGTTCGCAGGGATAATGAAGTGCGCCGTAGATGTCTCTCTGTAGTGTACGCCATGCGATGCGAGATTGTTTGCGTTTGTTTGATGGAATAGTGAATCGCGTACGTCTGTCACAAGTGGACTGATTGTTGTTTGTTTTCATTGTGGACCAATGGCAAATTTGATTAAAAGAGGGGATTATATTACTCTTGTTTTGGATATTTCAATGGCGTATTATAGAGTTGTTTTTGAATGGGGTCATCCCATATTTTCCAATTAATTTCTTTTATTGTGTAGTGTAGGTACTTATACTATTTACACAAATATATACAGGTTGATTTATATTACCGTTATCTACAACTGTGTAGAAAATCATACCGGTGCAATTAATATAAATGTGATTTTCGGTTCATGAGCCTTAATACACACTTTGTACCTCTCGCTAAGAGAGGTATTGGATTCATGCTAAAAATCGCATATCCACATTTTAATGGTTAAGCACGTTTTAAGGTCATAAAATCCGATTTTAATATTTTTACGATGATGCGTGCGTGTGTATGTGTGTGTGTATGTATGTATGTGTGTGGGGCCGTTGGAAGGCCGATTCTCAAAAACTATAATACTTAATATATGTTAACTACGTATTTCTTAATCGGACATTACTAGGAAGAGCTGAAAAGGTTTTGGTAATAATTGCACAACCGGAAGTGGCAGATTCTTAAAAGAATTCTTCTTAATATTATTTTTTGTTCTTGCTTGTAAAAGAAGAGTAAATTATCTATCTGATACATATAAATATTTTATTATATCTTTTATAGATTTAGAGATAAAGAAATATAAGTTATATAATAATCTGTTGTAATAATTCTCACAGCACAAATAATGTCAAGGAAACCAATTGAAAAATGAAAATGTTTGTAACTGACAGATAAATGTCAGTGTCAAAAATTCAGAGACATTACTGAAGATTTATTCTGAGAAGTACATACATATATTATTTCTTATTGTATTAATAGTTAAATATTTAAAATTATATGTATAGTACATATACCTTCCAAAAATACTGCTAATCCCTACAATGAATTGAAAACATTTCGAAAAATTAGAATAGTAGGACAAAATTTCTTCATAGAATAAATTTAAAAATAAAAGATCTAAATATATAAGGAATAGATATAAGTAGAATTTTAGGTGTAGAGTATGGATACAAGAAATGTTAAATACATAAGGGCGCGTGCAGTCATGTGACTTTGTTGGCCTTGACAAGCAGATATGAGGGCCCATTTCAGAATGATAGCTAATAAATATCTATATATAGGTCAAATATCATAATTTCTCATTTTAAATTTAGTGATTTTCCAATTCCATGTGGTTTATTTCCTTCGACACATAAATTCCACACTCCTGGTGACAAATTAACTACTTAAATTTAGGAAAACTTGAAATTTTGAATAAAAAATACTGATATTTGACATCTATGTACATAATTACTAATTGTCATTCTGACACAAGCCCCCATATCTGCTCGTCAAGGCCAGCAATGTCGCATGACTGCTCGCGCCCTATACACTTATGTAACCAAAAACGGAAGTGGCGAGAGGTATTGTGCTGGTCACAACAGATTTTTTTGTCTCTGGTATCTTCCAATATAATAATTTGATGGGAAGAAAATATAGTTTATTTTCCATTTTTAATATTTTCTGTAGTGTATAAATTTCCAGCATCTGGTTACGAAATATGCGATAATTACTGAAAGTTTCAGGCGTCCCATTCTTCAGTGAACTACTTAACTATAAATTAAAGGTCTGAAAATTATAAATATCGTTTTACCAATTACCATAAAACCAATTTTCGTAACTTTGCTAGTAGAAACCACGGAGTATCTGGAACCGTAAGTTCAGTGATGGAACAAAAACCGCGATCGAAGCGCTACTATCGGCCTTTATCGGTAATTTGTTCTCCTGTGAGCGAGCACGTGCAATAAGTAAACAAGCAAAAACCTGCGCGCTATTTATTCATCCATTGACGGATGGTATCTTGATTGAAATTAATGTATCACGCCGGAGTGCATCAACAGCGGTTCTCAAAATGGGGAATTTTATGCATAATACTGAACAGAAAATGGATGTTTTATGGTGATAATTTACTTATACCACGTAGTACATCTCTTTCTTTAAACCGTCAAACTTTTAGATTATACGTATAATCTACAAATTTTCTATAATTCAAGTTTTGTGAACACAGGTATACAGTAAGATAATAATTTAGGAGTATGGCATATTATCACTAACAAATTAATCTTTGGTTGCCGCAACATAAGAATGCAGATTTTAATTAATCATTAACCAAAAAATTAAAAATAAATATTACTTCATTTACATTCATAGGCGTCGACTACATGGGGGCATCGGAGCTCATGCCCCAAGGATCTTTTTCTTTGCGGTAACGCCCCCCAATAAAACTTTTCCCTTAGCGTAGCATTTTTTTTTACTTCCTTGTACGTAAATAAAGGAAGTATTGTAATCCCGAAAAATTTCGGTTTTCAGATTTCAGCGGAAATATCCATTTTGATCAGCCCTGAATCCAGTTTGACTAATTTCATCGTGACGTCTGTACGTACGTATCTCGCATAACTCAAAAACGGTAGGCCGTAGAAAGTTGAAATTTTGTATTTAGGACTGCTATAATATCTAGTTGTGCACCTCCCTTTCTGGCTATTACACAATTTCCAGAAGTGGCATTTTACATGAAGCCTATAATAGATTTTAATGAAAAACTGTTTTAAAATATAATCCAAAACTTTTCAAATTTGGTATACAAGACTTTTATGTCAATCGAAATAACATAATAGATTTTGGTTAAAATAGGCTAACCGGAAGTGGTACATTACTTGAAGTTGTTAACAGTTTTTCTTAAATAAAATGATTTTATTTTGATTTTAGAAATAAATGCTTCAAATAAAAGTTTTAGAGAATTAATTTCTGCGTCTAGCAAATCAAGTATTATTAAATTAGCCCTTTGTATAAGCGAGATATATAAATTTAAAAATTATATACTTTTTTGTTTTTGTAATAAAGCTTGCTATGGATTAGGACAAAAAAATAAAAAAAAATGTTCATGTCAAATTACGTTAAATACGTGCAATTTTATGATTCGTACAATAACAAATATTATATTTTTATTGTGAATTAGTCATATTCATTGTTGTAATCAAATATTTCTTTGTTGTAATCAAAACTCTCTTTAAAAACTCCCGTTATGGTCGCTATATATCTTACTGTTTAGAAGTTAAAATTAATATTTTGTAATTTATTTATTAAAAAAATCTGTTGTGGCCAGCACAATACCTTCCGTCATTCTCGTGTATAATGTATAAATTCCATAATTTTTCTTACAAAAGATTCTAAATTTCCAGTAAAATTATTTCATAAACAAACTATTCAAATTTCACTTGACACTGGCATCTTCTTCTTTAGCTTTTCCCATTCGTTAGGGGTCGCTATTTTTGCATGTCGTTCTCATTCAGTTCCTTTTCTCTCAAATCTTCCGCAATACAGTCCTTCCATCTTGTCTTTGGTCTTCCTCTGTTTCTTTAACGTCCTATTACTGAATTATTCATTCTTGTTCCAATATAATTCTTCATTTCTCCTCATGACATGTTCAAACCAATGTAATCGTCTTTCTTGTATTTTTCTAAAAACTTGTAACACTAGAGTTATTTTCTTACCGTATCTTTCCGTGTATTCCCCAATATCTACTTCAACATCCTCATATCTGCCACATTAATTTACTTTTTATTGATACTGACATCTGTCAATTTGAATTATATGAATATATTACTAGTTTCCAAGTTTGGCATTGCTGGCTGAATTTTAAAATTTAATTTCTTTAAAATTCTTCAACTCTATATCTATTGAATATGAAGTATAAATTGTAATCAAATCGTATAGAGAATAATATATTCTTTACGTTATAATAACGTTAAATGTCAATAAATCAAATTTAACTGTTAAATCTTCAAATGAGACTACTTCCGGTTGACCAATTATAACCAAAATCTTATCAGTTGTTCTTCTGGATGTAAACTTGAGGATTTCGAAAAAATTATAATTTTTGGAATCGTGGTATTGAAGTTATTGGATCCGGAAATTTTGTTACACACACACAGACACACAGACACACATACATACAGACATCATCGTAAAAATGGTAAAATCGTATTATATGGACCCTAAAACGTGCTTATTCAGTAAAAACTCATCATTGATTTTTTTGACCAAAGACAATACCTTCCTTACCTAAAGGTGACGGAAGGTAAAAATATGTATAGTTTAATAATCGTACAAGGAAGTCGTGTGGTGTCCACATCAGATTTTTTTAAATCAGTAAAACGTTTTTTTAAGGACAGTGTATGAGTAAAATAAATAATATACAGGATGTTGACTGCGATATCGGAATATAGGACTTTAAAATGTAAAATCATAATTTCCTGCTTTCCTAATTATTTAAATAAGTAAAATTAATTTTACATGAAATAAATAATGGAAGTGTGAAAAGATAATGTCAGCCACATGGATTTGAACTATGGACCATTACTTTACCGGTGTAACGCTCTACCAACTGAGCTATGTCCGATCTATTCAATGGCTGACATTATCTTCCACTTTAAGCGCTAATGTATCTCTTTAATACAGTTTGTGTCACGTTGTATGATGTGGGGTTGGATTACCACTACATTTAAACAACATTGTGGACATGTCAGAAATTACTCATCGCCCGATCGGTCCAGTTATTGAAATTAACTTAGTGTTAACAGTCTATATGTTCGAAATAAATTATGAAACTGTAAAAAATAATGTCAGCCACATGGATTTGAACCATGGACCATTACTTTGCCGGCGTAACGCTCTACCAACATGCTTTGTAACGGCAGAAAGGAAAATGCCGAAAATCAACTCAAAAAAGCGATAGCCATGAAATTGAAACAGATACATTAACAAGTGTTTGACATTTTACTGTCAATTTAGATTAATATATTTTATGTCATACTGGTTTCTAAAGCAACGTGAATAATTTATAAAACAAAAAGTGAAACATTAAAATCCTAGAACTTTAAATAAAATTTTACCTTCATATAATCTACATTTTTACGTGGCGGAAACCATATGAATGTATAATGTGTGAATAACATATCAAGAATCTTACCTTAAGTGAAGTTGTAGATTTGTAGATCAGTCGAACAGTTTCGAAGTTGTAGATTCGTAGATCAGTTGAACATTTCTGAAGTTGTAGATTTTTGTAGATCATATGTCTGAAACAAAAATATTTATGAATATATGAAGAAATGAGTAATTGTTTAAATATTATTAAATATTTTTAGAGGCATAGTAATATGTTATTGTTACAAGTGAGGAGGGATAAGGAATGTTTTATTTAGTTATATTTCGTCGTTGACCGACATTATGATAATACACTTACAGTAATTTTTTTTAAAGATGTCCGATCAAGGTCATCTGTATCATGAACGAATTAACAAAATGGCATATATTTATCTCTCTCCTTTGCAAAGGCTATAAGCATATGCGATAAGGATGGATACAACATGCTTGTCTTTCAAAAATTCATATTGTTTCGACTAAGTTAGGACATTCCACTTTAAAACGATGCTCGTTGTTGATAATACTTTCGCTGTAACGTAAGTTTATTTATTAATTCAGATACATTACCTTGATTCATGGCCGTACGAATACCGTTATTTTCTGTCAGTGTCACTGACACTAACATTGTGTTATACATTTGCTAATAAACTTACCAGTTGATTTATTTTTGAATTTGGAATGCTTTTATTGTAATATATATTTTTATAATAATAAAATAACCGTAGTATCTTATGTTCTCTCACAAAAACTAAATAAACGACACTACTGAATTTGTCAGAATGGGCGGAGCAAAAATCTGAATTCATACAATTCGTAGACGACCTTGATCGGACATCTTTCAAAAATTTAATTGTAAAAAAATATTCCTTTTGGCAATATCACTGATCTATTTCATTGTTTAACGGAACAATGTTAATTACAGTATTTAAAAACTGCGCGTAAGTTCTATGTTTGGTTTAGATTTTACGTATCAGGTAGTCCGGGTGATGTATAAAGGGAATGAAGCTCTTTCGCGTTAATTGCACAATTATTTAGAAAATCTCAACCTGAGCCAAAAATCCATCCATTTTATCAGGGTACAAGCCGGGGCTCCAAATTACACGCGAAACCTATTCGTCCTTGTCGTATCCGTGTATACCCAGCCACCGTACGTTGATTTATTCTTATGGCCGCACGCAAAAAATACCAACACACTCCAACCGTACGTGACGGTCCATCTGGACATGCTCAACGTTTATAAGAATTTTATTGTACATATATGAGCAAAATATGAATGATATATGTATTCTTGAAATGTGTTAAGCAAGAAAATATACTATACAGTAAAATTTTTGAAAGATGTCCGATCAAGGGCACCTGTATCTCGAACGAATTAACAAATAGGCATACATTTATCTCTTTCTTTTGCAAAGGCTGTAAGAGTGTGTGATAAGGATGGATATAACACGCTTGTCTTTCAAAAATATCATATTGTTTCGACTAAGCTAGGACATTCCATTTATAAACGATGCTCGTTGTTGATAATACTTTAGCTGTAACGTAAGTTTATTTATTAATTCAGATACATTACCTGGATTCATAGCCGTACGTATAACGTTATATTCTGTCAGAGTCACTGACGCTGACATTGTGTCAGTATCTTATTTTTAACATATTTGGTTTTACATTTGTTTATAAACTTACTAATTGACTTATTTTTGAATTTTGAATGTTTTTCCTGTAATATATATTTTTATAATAATAAAATAACAGTAGTAACTTACGTACCCTCATAAAAACTAAGCAAACGACACTACTGAATTTGTCAGAATGGGCGGAGCAAAAATCTGAATTCATACAATTCGTAGACAACCTTGATCGGACATATTTTAAAAATTTTACTGTACCTACTATTATTTGAGTGATAAAAATCTGTTTCGGCCAGCACAATACCTCTCGCCATTTTCGTTTTTGGATACGTAAGTGTAGGGCGCGAGCAGTCATGTGACATTGTTGGCCTTGACAAGTAGATATGAGGGTCCGTGTCAGAACGACAATTAGTAATTATGTACATAGATGTCAAATGTCAGAATTTTTCATTCAAAATTTTAAGATTGTCTACGTTCACGTGGTTAATTTGTCACCAGGAATGTGGAATTTACTTGTCTAGGAAAATAAACTACATGAATTGGAAAATCACTGAATTTAGAATGAAAAATTATAATATTTCACATGATTGTTCGCGCCGTATTGTATGCTTGTATTATGTATGTATGAGTGTGTGTAACGAAAGTTTCGGATCGCTTAACTTCAATACCACGATTCCAAAAATTATATTTTTTTCGTATTCCTCAAGTTTACATCTAGAAGAACAACTAATTAGATTTTGGTTATAATTTGGAAGTACCCTCATTTGAAGATTTTAACAGTTAAATATGATTTATTGACACTTAACGTTATTATACTTAAAGAAAATATATACGATTTGATTGCATTTCATACTTCATATTCAACAGATATAAAGTTAAAGAATATATTCAGATAATTCTAATTGACAGATGTCAGTGTCAATGAAAAGTAATTGAATATGGCAGAGATGAGGATGTTGAAGTAGATGTTGGAGAAGACATGGAAATATACTATAAGGAAATAACTCTAGTGTTACAAGTTTCTAGAAAGATACAAGAGAGACAATTACATTGGTTTGAACATGCTATGAGGAAAGATAAAGAATATATTATAAGAATGAATAGCTTAGTATTAGACGGGTAAAGATGTGAGGAAGACCAAAGATAAGATGGAAGGACTGTATTGCGGAAGACTTGAGAGAAAAGGAACTGGATGAGAACGACACGTAAAACAGAAATAAGTAGAAGAAGAAAGTAAAAAATAGCGACCCCTAACGAATGGGGAAAGCTAAAGAAGAAGTTGTTAGTGTCAAGTGCAATTTGCATGGTTTGTTTATGAAATAATTTCACTGGAAATTTAGAATCTTTTGCAAGAAAATTTATGTATGGAATTTATACATAATATACAGAATTGACGGAAGGTATTGTGCTGGCCACAACAGATTTTTTTAATATATTTTTGTCATATAAATGGATTATATTTTAATTTTCTAGATTAATTTGTAAATTAGAATGTGCTGTTAACCAATACAAACTGTTTGTTTTAATGCAAATAAATTTTATGAGATTATATTTATTATCGAGTATATTTGCAGTATCTAGCGAAATAAACCGTTTATAAGTCCATATGGCTTGTAATAGCTACAATGAAAATCAGATAACATTATGTAACATTGATTATGTAAATACGCTCGTTGTTAAAGTTCCCAAAGTACATATAAATCTGATTTTAGTACAAAGCTCATCTCCCATAAATATATCAATTACAAAAACAGCATTCATTATCCAAATCATTTCAATAGCGTAATGAATACACGAACAAATACAAACAAATAATAAAACAAATGAAAATCTCTCGCACAGCACACTGTGTGAATAATTCTCAACTTGTTTCACGTGAAATGGAGCGAAAACGCGCGATTAAAATAATAGACGCAGTAGGCTTTGCAAAAACAATCAGTGCGCGTAGCGTTGCTATTAATTCGTGCATCGAGCATCGATATATGCCGCATAGGCATAGCACCCAAATTAAAATATGGTTTTGTTTGCGGCCGCGGCGCAGCGCTGCTATCGCTCTGCCTCCGTGTTTTTCCAAGCGTAATTTTCAAATAATAATCCAATGAATTGCACCCACCACGGCTGTAGGCAAACAGAAATTTGTAGATAATAACGAGTGAAATTATTAGTATATTTTTCCGATTGTATTGAATTTTGTTGAATATGTTCAATTTATGAACTGATGATAAATTCTTTTGTATTTTTAATTAATGTCCTCGAACAAAGTTGGGTGTGTAATTTTATTTGCGTTTTTGTGATTTATTCCCGACTTTCAGATGAATGTTCATAATTAGGTAAACAAGATAATGATGTAAACAAAATATATAATAAAATTTACATTGACACACACGGGTTTTCCATAATCAACTAAATAAATACAGTATTTGTGGATATGTAAATCAAAATGTTTATTGTTGGCATACATAAATAACTCTATATTTATTTTATCACATATTTTGTTTTAGTTATATAAAAAATCTGTTGTCATTTGTCCTTTGATGATTTTTAAAAAGCCGCTTTGTTTCGAAGATACAGGGCGAAAAATTTTCAACAATAACAACATTTAATACCAAAAATTACATGTAAAGTTTCTTAATCTACAAGTACTGTTGAAAATGACTACCTCCAGCTACGATGCAAGAATCCGCCTAGCTTGTAATGAATTGCCATCAGCAAGTCCATAAATGAAATGCATGTCAGTCATCTCGGCGTTCGTATAGGTATTCATGATAAGAGGACTTCACTAACCAAAGTTTAAGTATTATAGACAGAAAATAAACGTCAAACAGCCAAACATCTCAACAAATTTGACACATAACTTGCCTGCTGTTACTAGATTAATAATTTGAAAAATATCAAAATTGGTTTTGTCGAATTTTTTTTTCGTCCTGTATCTTCGAAACAAAGCGGCTTTTCAAAAATCATCACAGGACAAAATCATCTTAGAATGGTCCAGGGAATAATCCCTTCAATATTTGCCCTATGTTTAATGAACACCCTGTATATAAGTATTGTATTTAACATTTCTTCTACACACAAAAAATTCTAATTACACCTAATCTTTATATTTACATATTTTCTATAATTTTAAATTCAGTCTATAAGCAAGTTTTCTCCATTTTTTCTAAATGTTGGGAGGTTTTTTCAATTCATTAATAGGATTGGCGGTATTTCTGAAGGGTTCATGTAATATAGCTGTAATTTAAAATATATAATTAATAATACAATTATAAATATTAAATATCATTCCCAGAAAAAGCCTTCAGTACTATCTCTGAATTTTTGAAACTGACATTAGTGACATTTATCTGTCAATTACGGACAATTTAATATCTCAAGTAGTTTCAATGGAGATGTTTGGGCTGTGAACAGGCTGTGAGATTTACTACAACAGATTATTTTATAGAGAATATAATTCCTTAGTCATGTGACATGTTTTCCGCCAATCAACATTCAGAATCTCCCTAGCTACGCGTTTATCACAGCGATGATAAAAAACAAGGAAATTATCACCGTATTTATAGTCGTTACTAAGGGATTTGTTTTCTTTATTTATGACATTGACAGTTAATTTTGAGTATAAAAATAAATAATAACAATAATTCAAACTCCGAAATATTAAATAAAACTCGTAAGTACCATGTTTTAATACAATATGAATGTGTATATCAAAAGTTAGGTTAGATTAGATTGCAAAAATTCATTATATTCTCTCATTAAATATAAGCTCGTGATATGATTAATAATCGAAGATATTGCTCGTGAAACCGAAGCAGCACATTTCAACTCGTCCTTCGGACTCGTGAAATCTGCAGCTCGGTTTCACTCGAGAATATCATCGATGATAATCGTATCACTTGTTATATTACGTATAATTATATATCTATATCTTTAAATATATAGAAGGTATAATTAATTTTTTTTAAATGTGTCGGATAGAGAATTTTGTTTTTTAATATTTGTAATAACATAAATTTTCAAAAAAATAATATTTAGAAGATTTTTGTTAAAATACTACTATTTCCGGTTGTCCAATTGTTACCAGAATCTATTCAACTCTTCCCATTACTGTTAGATTTAGGAATACGTAGTTACACATGTCTGTAATTTTATAGAATGAGAAATCTCGCACACACACACACACACACATCCACACACACACACAGACATCATTGTAAATATGTTAAAATCGTATTCTAGGGAGCTTAAAGCGTGCTTATTCAATAAAATGGGGATATGCAATTTTGGCATGAATCCAATACCTCTCTTAGCGAGAGGTAAAAATAATTTATGAATTTCTCGCCCAAAAATGAGCATTAATCCGTTATGATATATTTATTTATTGTATTTAATTTTTTGACAAGTTCTACATATTTTACGTAAATAATTCACATTTGTATCATCTAATATTTCCTTACTCTAACTACAATTCATTCTAAATTCATCCTATTTCCTGTACTACAACAAGAGCACCGATTCCTGTCCATGTAAAGCCGAGCTTAAAGATTGGATGCAATAGCCGGTCAGCAGCCAAGCGCATGATTTCAATCTCTCCTGCGTTTAAACAGGCTCAAGTCCTGCAGGATCTCCGGGGACACGCCCCACCAAGGAGTCCCGAGGGACTTGCACGAAACTTCCAGGAATCAGGGACACAGCATGTGGTTTATTGTGAGCACGAGGGTTAATTTATGGTAAATAAGGGAATGTTAAAGATGGCAAGTTTTAATGAGAAATAAATACGGAGCCTGTTGCGTAGTGAAATATTATGACATTGTATAAGGGGTTTATAAACTACGTGATTAATAATAATTGTGATTCCAAAAACTTCAATTCATAATAACTGCTAAGTAATTAACACTTCACTTATATAATAAATATAATTGCATTAATACTTTTTCTATATATTTTAGGGATAAATTTATAAAATAATATAAATGTTATATCCCGGAGCTTATGCTTATGGTTACACAGTTCAGCTCAGATGTATGTAACTGACAGATAAATGTCACTTTCAAAAAAATAATCACTTCAAATTAATAATAGTAACGTATAAAAAAAATTTAAATAGAACAATAGTTATAAGGAAATTAATATACATAATTTCAAATAAATAATAGTAACGTTTTAAAATGAAAATAGAACAGTATTTATTTAGAAAGTAATTTAATATATATAATTTCTAGCATTAGTAAATATGCAAGTATGTATTTAAATAATAAAAAAAAAAAAATCGAAATATTTGGCGTTGATCGGGACCGAATCGGGTTCCCCAGATTTACGACCAGACATTACGCATGCGGCAACGAGACCCCATAAGTATGTATTAAAATTAATAAAAATTAAATGACAGGAGGTATTGTGTTGGTCGTATCAGATTTTTTATAAGAACATAAATCGCAACGAAGAAAAACTGGTATGAACTTCAAGTAAAGTGGCATTTCCGGTTATCTGATTACCACCAAAATCTAATGGCTTCTTTCCATATTAGAATAAGGTGTAAATACAAGGTATCAAAATTTTCAGCATGATAATATTTGAGTTAGAGCATAGAGAGGATCCACACATACACACACGTACACACACACACACACACACACACACATACACACACACACACACACACACACACACACACACACACACACACACAGACATCATCGTGACAATGATAAAATCTGATTCTAGAGACGTGCCTATTTACCAAAATCCCGATATGCAATTTTTAGCAAGATCCCTATACCTCCCTTGCACAGGGTAGCGGGAGGTAAAAATGGCACATAGATTCTTTTCTATATAATTTAAGAGCTTTTGGCAAAAACAACCATGGTTCAAATATTGTAAATATGGGTTATATACAGCCACATCTACTTTCAAGGACGCCAAACAGTTTAGTAAAAGTTTTCCTCGCAAAAATGATCTTTGTCAAAAGTTATTACAAAAGTTTGAGCGCTTTTACAAAAGCGCCCTACAAAAATTACTAATTAATACGTAATTGCTCATCAATATTTATTTTCCTATTATAATATTTAAATATTTAAACATGATCCTGAGTTAAATATAGTAACTGAAGGAGTAGAATTTGTTTTTACTTCCTTGTACGTAAGTAAAGGAAGTATTGTAATCGCGAAAAATTTCTGTTTTCAGATTTCAGCGGAAATATCCATTTTGATCAGCCCTGAATCCATTTTGACTAATTTCGTCGTGACGTCCGTACGTATCTCGCATAACTCAAAAATGGTAAGCCGTAGAAAGTTGAAATTTTGTATTTAGGACCGCTATGAAATCTAGTTGTGCACCTCCCTTTCTGGTTATTACACAATTTCCAAAAGTGGCACTTTACATGAAGCCTATAATAGATTTAATGAAAAAATGTTTTAAAATATAATCCAAAACTCTTCAAATTTGGTATACAAGACTTTTATGTCAATCGAAATAACATAATAGATTTGGTTAAAATAGGCTAACCGGAAGTGGTACATTACCTTGAATAAAATGATTTTATTTTGATTTTAGAAATAAATGCTTCAAATAAAAGTTTTAGAGAATTAATTTCTGCGTCTAACACATCAAGTATTATTAAATTAGCCCTTTGTATAAGCGAGGTATGTAAATTTAAAAATTATATACTTTTTTGTTTATGTAATAAAGCTTGCTATGGATTAGGACAAAAAAATAAAAAAAAAATGTTCATGTCAAATTATGTTAAATACGTGCAATTTTATGATTCGTACAATAACAAATATTATATTTTTATTGTGAAATTAGTCATATTCATTGTTGTAATCAAATATTTCTTTGTTGTAATCAAAACTCTATTTAAAAAGAACCGGGTTAGATTATGGTCGCTATATATCTTACTGTTTTGAAGTTAAAATTTATAGTTTGTAATTTATGTATTAAAAAAATATGTATAGTTTAATAATCGTACAAGGAAGTCGTGTGGTGTCCACATCAGATTTTTTGTATTAGTTATCTCAAATAAAAAAGAAATGAACTAAGGTTGTTTGTGCCAAATATATCTCTGTTTCATTTCCTTTTATGGTAAAATTAACAATGGTTAGTTCCAAAACTAATATCACAAAATGGCATTTTAATTCGACAAACAACCCCTAAAACATGTATCTACTTTTAACATAGACTGTGAGGTATTTTTGTATACTATACCGTACCCATCCTACCGTCTCCTTTCATAAAAATGTCCCTCACATTTTAATTACCATTCTTTGTAAATTTCACTCTCTGCAGCACACTTGACATTTCCCCAAAGGTCATCTCCACCACGTAGGTGACACCCTGCTCTAGGAAGGGGGGCACACCCACCCTTACGGAGGGTAGCAACCACTAATGAGCTGCTCTGACATTAGATATTCTTATCAATTAGGGCACCGAGGAACTGATGCAAAACGGATATTGAAGGGGGATGATATAGTGGGATACGGCGTAGGGTTAGAAACCCTTTATGGTAGCCTTTTAGTAAGGGATGGATACGAGATGCAAAAGGATATAGGAAATGTGATTGTGAATTTGTAACGGACCAATCTTGCAGTACGGATAAATATTCATTATTTATCGATTGTACTTTATGTCCATAAAAGTTATCGGGAAACAAAAGAAAAAAGTCTGATGTGGCCACCACACGACTTCCTTGTACGATTATTAAACTATACATATTTTTTTAATAACTAAATTACAAAATATTAATTTTAACTTCAAAACGGTAAGATATATAGCGACCATAATCTAACCCGGTTCTTTTTAAAGAGAGTTTGGATTACAACAAAGAAATATTTGATTACAACAATGAATATGACTAATTTCACAATAAAAATATAATATTTGTTATTGTACGAATCCCAAAATTGCACGTATTTAACATAATTTGACATGAACATTTTTTTTTATTTTTTTTGTCCTAATCCATAGCAAGCTTTATATTACAAAAACAAAAAAGTATATAATTTTTAAATTTACATATCTCGTTTATACAAAGGGCTAATTTAATAATACTTGATGTGCTAGACGCAGAAATTAATTCTCTAAAACTTTTATTTGAAGCATTTATTTCTAAAATCAAAATAAAATCATTTTATTAAAGAATTAACAACTTGAAGTAATGTACCACTTCCGGTTAGCCTATTTTAACCAAAATGTATTATGTTATTTCGATTGACATAAAAGTCTTGTATACCAAATTTGATAAGTTTTGGATTATATTTTAAAACAGTTTTTCATTAAAATCTATTATAGGCTTCATGTAAAGTGCCACTTCTGGAAATTGTGTAGTAACCAGAAAGGGAGGTGCACAACTAGATGTTATAGGAGTCCTAAATACAAAATTTCAACTTTCTACGGCTTACCGTTTTTGAGTTATGCGAGATACGTACGTCCGTACGTACGTACAGACGTCACGACGAAATTAGTCAAAATGGATTCAGGGATGATCAAAATGGATATTTCCGCTGAAATCTGAAAACCGAAATTTTTCGCGATTACAATACTTCCTTTACTTACGTACAAGGAAGTAAAAAAATCACGTTTCAAAATCGTTTACTATAACTATGGCAGAACATATAGTATTGGCCATAAAGATAGCAGCTTTTAAGGTAGTTGTCACTCGAGTGTACCTATTCAAAAACTTGTTCCATGTTCAAAATAAAAATTAAGCTAATGCAGTTTATATTTGCAATAACTTATATTTTCTAACATTATATTATATTCACAGATTGCATCAAAATAGTTAAAAGCTAATATCAAACACTGTAACAGATTAATTTTCTTTATTTTTCCGTAGAAAAGTTTTTTTTTAACTGTACCAATCGCACTAACACATACACAAGTGTCGTATTTCAATGTACTCAGACTACAATATGAATGTTGGAGAATAACTGTGGCAACGTCGCACCTAGACATTTATTGGTACATTTGGGTATAAAAGTAATAAGATATTTTGAGATATAATACTAATTCTAAACTACAAATGGAAACTGCAAAACAAATTAATAAATTTCTTTCTTAAAATTACAAAAGTAGTATTATACTGTTTAAAGTTTTCATGCTTTACACGTAAAATACCAATTTAAAAAATATTTCCTTCGAATGTACGTCTGAAATTCCTTTAATCAAAGATCACCTCTTATTCGCCAATACCAAGCGGGCGTTGTTAACTTAACTGATACTCCATCTGGAACGCTTGTACATAGTTGTCAAGTATAATTCTACCTATTTATCGTATCTTCAGATTATAATTTTCTAGAGGCAATAAAATTAAATCTGGATAGTAAATTATTTTCAGATTTATACATAAAATCCGTTAATTAGTTTTCTATAACATACTAGTTTTTCGATTAAATATCGGTATGGATATAAAAGTTATAATTTAAAATGTTGTGTTTATTTTGCCATTTCCTATTCTTCACGTTTAATTTAAATAATATCAAAAGTACATCAAATTTGCTTTACAATCATGTAAAATAATCCATATGTTACATTATTAAAAAGTAAAATGGCGGTCACTTTTTTATACACCTAGTCGAAAAGAGAATAGTGAGCCATGACTGTGGCTTGAAATAAAACAATAAATAAAGGTTAGAACAATTATTACTGAGTATTTACAGGTCGACATTTACCGTGTTACAATTGTTTTAGTTGTTTTATTTCAAGCCATAGTCATGGCTCACTATTCTCTTTTCGGCTAGGTGTATAAAAAAGTGCCCGCCATTTTACTTTTTACTAATGTAACATACGGATTATTTTACATGATTTTAAAGCAAATTTGATGTACTTTTCAAATTTGTAAAATGTATAAAATTTCAAAGTTGATATTAATTACTAATAAACTGGTATCATGAATGTACATCCGTCATCAAGTAGCTTACATGTTGCTGTATAAATCATGTTATATGAAAGAAATTACTAACTTAATAAATAAGCCAGATATTTGCTGGGTCCTTTAAAATATAATACTTTGTATAATATGTGAATTCAAAAGAAATTAGAGTCGACAGATCGCCTACTATAGAAACCATGCTATTCTATATTTATAATTCGCTTGAATTATGTAATTATTCCAAAAAATTATAAATTAGATTTTATAAACCATATAAACTCGAATATATAAAAATGGTCCTTTACAGAATGATATTTTGGATATTTTTAAATTACATAAATCTACAGTATTGCATATAATGCATAAAATTCATTGTTCATTCTTATTATGAAAAAAAAAGTATGATTTTCCTACCTTATCTGCTGTTGTAGTCTGGTATAACAGAAGATTTTGTCGATTTCCAAGATCAGCTCACCATCAAACGCTGTAAAAATAAAATAAAAATATGTTAAACAATATAAATATACATTTTAGTTTTATTTAACTGTTCATGTTTTATATACCTCAGTCACATGTTTCTATCTCCAACGGTATTTATTTCAATACAATCCAAAAACTAATACTTTTCAATATGAAATTTATATCAATAGACAGAGAATTAAATTCTAAGTACGAAGCACTATATTAGAAAATATATTTTTACATATTTGCTATGAATTTTTCATAAAAATCACGACATGAACAACGACATTCGTTCAGCGTGAAACAAAAATGATGATTAGTCATAGCCGGCTTGTGAATCTTCGTTGCGAAATACAGGAATTAACAAGCCTATTACGATAAAACTAATTAATTATTTATATGTATATTTTAATACTGGCAATGTTTTTAAATATTATAAACCAGTGTTTCTCAACATATAAACAAATGAAATAGAAAAATATTAATAAAAAAATGATCCAAATTTATTGATACATCCTATAATGTTTTACCTTATATTTGTTTTTACAATTTTGAAGTAAATATTCAAAATCAAGTATAAATAAAAATTTATTTAAATTGATAATAATGATTCAGGTTTAAAACTCTGTTAATATTTTTATAAATTTGTAAGCGCCCATATGATACAAATATTTCATCATTACCGATATCTGTGTACAAAGCAGATTGGCACACCCAGCAATGGGTAAAATGCCGTGATGATATATTATTTTATTTTATTTGTGATGCTATGCCAGGTAGAAACCACATGAGTATTTATTATAATACTGTCAGTTTTGACATTACGTCATAACTATTCAATTGATTTATTATTGCGAAATAATTGTCTTACTTCGAATTTTGATGAATAATAATATTCATACGGTATAAGCTATACCGTATACTGTCAGTTTTCAGTTTTGATTTATATGACTTTCATCCGAACATGACGTCATCAATTCCCCCCCCCCACTGACATACAATTCGTAGATGACCTTGATCGGACATCTTTAAAAAAATCTGTTGTGGCCATCTCAATACGTCTCGCCCTTTCCATTGTGCTATATATAAATATTGTATTAACATTTCTTGTACACACAAAAAATTCTAATTACAGCTAATCTTTATATTTACATATTTTCAATAATTTTAAATTCATTCTATGAGCAAGTTTTCTCCATTTCTTTTAAATGTTCAACTTTTTTCCAATTCATTAACAGGATTGGCGGTATTTCTGAAGGGTTCATGTAATATACCTATAATTTTAAATATATAATAAATAATACAATAATAAATATTAAATATTGTTCCCAGAAAAAGCCTTCAGTGTTATCTCTGAATTTTTGACACTGATATTGACATTATTGACATTTATCTGTCAATTATAGACATTTTAGTTTCTCAAGTAGTGAGCAGGCTGTGAGATTTACTACAACAAATTATTTTATAGATTATATATCTACCCATATCTTTAAATCTATAGAAGGTATAATAAAAAATTAAATGTGTTGGATACAGAATTTTGTTTTTTAATATGTGTAATAACATAAATTTTCAAAAAATAATATCCAGAAGGTTTTTGTTAAAATATTACTACTTCCCGTTGTCCAATTGTTACCAGAATCTATTCAACTCTTTCCATTATTGTTAGATTAAGGAATCCGTAGTTACATAGGTCTTTAGTCTTATAGAATTTGAGAAATCGTACCTCCAACAACCTCACACACACACACACACACACACACACACACACACACACACACACACACACACACACACACACACACACACACACAGAGACATCATCGTAAAAATGTTGTTATTATCGGATTGTAAGGACCTTAAAACGTGCTTATGCACTAAAATCTGGATATGCGACTTTTAACCTCTTAGCGAGAGGTAAAAATTAAAGTACCTACATCAGTGTTGTCAGGTCTAGGGAAAATTCCTAAATCTAGGGAATGTTTATATATCGAAAAATTAAAAATATAATTGAAGACCTAAATGGATGAAGGTGATGTAACATTTTGTATAAATTTTGATTTTTTACGTGGTATGAAGCACTGGCACAAAACTCCTTCACGTAAAAATCTCAATTTTATACAAAATGTTACATATCACCTTCATCCACTTACAGTAAATTTTTTGAAAGATGTCCGATCAAGTTCGTCTACCAATTGTATGAATTCAGATTTTTGCTCCGCCCATTCTGACAAATTCAGTAGTGTCGTTTGCTTAGTTTTTATGAGGGTACGTAAGATACTACTGTTATTTTATTATTATAAAAATATATATTACAGGAAAAGCATTCAAAATTTAAAACAAGTCAACTAGTAAGTTTATAAGCAAATGTAAAACCAAATATGTTAAAAATAAGATAATGACACAATGTCAGTGTCAGTGACTCTGACAGAACATAACGTTATACGTACGGCTATGAATCAAGGGAATGTATCTGAATTAATAAATAAACTTACGTTACAGCGAAAGTATTATCAACAACGAGCATCCTTTTAAAGTGGAATGTCCTAACTTAGTCGAAACAATATGAATTTTTGAAAGACAAGCGTGTTATATCCATCCTTATCGCGCACTCTTATAGCCTTTGCAAAAGAAAGAGATATATGTATGCCTATTTGTTAATTCGTTCGTGATACAGATGACCTTGATCGGACATCTTTCAAAAATTTTACTGTAGGTCTTCAATTATTTCTATGTTTCTTATATTTTATAAATAGAAAAGTACCTGTATCATAAAAGCAAAGGTTTTATTAAACCAAGTTTAACTTATTGCGATAGTATAATCTTTTGCTTCCTTGCCATATCTGCTTTATTATTTATTTATAATAAAAATTTAGTATAAAATTGCTGGTGCACGTATTACAAAGGAAGAATTACGTGTATCTGCTTTGTTCTGCTGTTTTGAATTTTAATAGCGGATATAGGAACGTTTGTAAGGAGGGAATTTCCTGGGAAATAGAATGCGCTTAGCTCGGATTTAAAGTAAAGAATGGTGCAACGCTTCAAATATGTTTTATTACTGGCTGAATACAAGCCAGGATTTGTTCGCCAAGGAACGTAACGTATACGGATGATATTCCCAGAGATACCAGTTTCATTGCATTTATTTCATTTTTACGACAACAATATTTAGGGTTTAGGTTTGCCGCATACTTTGATGTTATGATGTTTTATGTTTTCAATAATAAAATTCCGTAATTGACATATATTCAGACAAAGAACAGAGCTGGTGATATTACAGCTACAGGTTCTAATAAAATTCTCCAAGTTTTATTTGCAAACTCATTTTCTACTTGGTTTTAGGGGCACATAAAGATTATGATGTAACCTCAATTTATTAATAAGTACATTTTATTACTACAATAGTATGAGACGAATAAAAATCGTAATGAAAAAAATTGTTGTGGCCAGCACAATACCTCTCGCCACTTTGATTTTTGGTTACATACGTATTGTTTTTAACATTTCTTGTATGTCTATATAATCTACACCAAAAATTGTACTCATACCTATTTTTTATATTTAGATTTTTACCTTCCGTCACCTTTAGTTAAGGAAGGTATTGTCTTTCAGGGTCCCTATAATACGATTTTACCATTTTTACGATGATGTCTGTATGTATGTATGTATGTATGTATGTATATGTGTGTGTGTCTCTGTGTGTGTGTGTCTGTGTGTGTGTGTGACAAAAGTTTCGAATCGCATAACTTCAATACCACGATTCCAAAAATTATAATTTTTTCGTATTCCTCAAGTTTACATCCAGAAGAACAAGTGATTAGAGTTTGGTTATAATTGGTGAACCGGAAGTAGTCTCATTTGAAGATTTAACAGTTAAATTTGTATTATTGACATTTAACGTTATTATAACTTAAAGAATATATTATTCTCTATACGATTTCATTGCATTTTATACTTCATATTGAATAGATATAAAATTGAAGAATTTTAAAGAAATTAAATTTTATAAATCAGCCAGCTATGCTAAACATGGAAACTACTAATATATTCATATAATTCAAATTGACAGATGCCTGTAAAAATAAAAATTAAATTAATGTGGCAGAGATGAGGATGTTGAAGTAGATGTTGGGGAAGACAGGGGAAGATAGGTATGGAAATAACTCTAGTGTTACAAGTTTCTAGAAAGATACAAGCGAGATGGTTACATTGGTTTGAAAATATCATGAGGAGAAATGAAGAATATATTAGATTAAGAATGTAAGTAATAGAAGGTTGAAGAAACAGAGGAAGTTTAAAGATAAGATGGAAGGACTGTATTGCGGAAGACTTGAGAGAAAAGGAATTGAATGAGAACGACACGTAAAACAGAAATGAGTGGAAGAAGAAAATAAAAAATAGCGACCCCTAACGAATGGGGAAAGCTAAAGAAGAAGAAGTTGTTAGTGTCAATTGCAAATTGCATAGTTTTTTTATGAAATAATTTTACTGGAAATCTAGAACAATACACAGGATTGACGGAAGGTATTGTGCTGGCCACAACAGATTTTTTTTTATTGATTCGGATGTAGAATTTTTTGCTTTACAACATCCATTTGAAACTTTTTGCCCAAAATAATTAGGGGAGCAATGCGCACGGAAAAACTAATTCGCCTATGTTTCACTTTTCGTGATACACTCTGTATTTAGGTTACTATATGACGTACTTCGTAATTGAATTTGCGGAGAAAATTGTTTGACACCTACTTGTAATCATGTTTCCATCACTACCAATATCATTTGATCCATACGAACATCAAATTATAACGTAAGCTGAATCTAATCGGTATATACTTGAACATATTTAAAATATTGTTATTATTCCCAGTAATTCTAGCGTGATCCTCGTACATTATAATCCTACCAATCAATTGTTTCTCCTTCCTACATCTGTTTCATCGGATTTTTATTTCTACAAATTTCATCTTGCCATGTTTCCTGCTGTTGGCGTTTCAGTTTCTGTCTGAACTTCAGCGCAACCTGCTGCAACATTCAACAGGGCAGCGATATTAATGCCCCAACATTTCAATATTTTACAGGCGATACTGCCGTTGCCGTCCTGGTGCCGAGCACACTCGTGCTGCTGCAGATCGAACACACTTCACTTCAGACCAGCGGTAGTATTTCACACCACGCACAACGAGAGCTAATAAAGATGGTGACAGCCAGATGATTTCGACAAGAAATATTACGGAATTATTGGATATTGTTATAGGAGTAGACGGTGCGGGGTAAACTTTAAATACGGATATTTTAAATTAGACTATTCTATATATAGTAATATTAAAGATGTCCGATCGTCATCTGTATCATGAACGAATTAACAAATTGGCATATATTTATCAATAAGAATGAATACATGCTTGTCTTTCAAAAATTCATATTGTTTCGACTAAGTTAGAACACATAATTTTAAAACGATGCTCGTTATTGACAACACTTTAGCTAATATGTAAGTTTACTTATTAATTCAGATATATTTCCTTGATTTATAACCGTACGAATAATGTTATTTTCTGTCAGTGTCACTGACACTGTGTCAGTATCTTATTTTTCACATATTTGGTTTTACATTTGCTAATAAACTTACCAGTTGACTTAGTTTTGAATTTTGAATACATTTACTGCAACAGATATTTTCATACGTAATATAACAAGTGATATGATTATCATCATACGTAATATAACAAGTGATATGATTATTATCATCGATGATATTCTCGAGTGAAACCGAGCTGCAGTTTTCACGAGTCCGAAGGACGAGTTGAAATGTGCTGCTTCCGTTTCACGAACAATATCTTCGATTATTAATCGTATCACGAGCTTATATTTAATGAGAGAATATATTGAATTTTTGCAATGTAACCTAACTTTTGATATACATATTCATATTGTATTAAAACATGGTACTTACAAGTTTTATTTAATATTTCGGAGTTTGAATTATTGTTATTATTAATTTTTATACTCAAAATTAACTGCCAATGTCATAAATAAAGAAAACAAATCCCTTAGTAACGACTATAAATACGGTGATAATTTTTTATCATCGCTGTGATAGCCATGTAATCTAGGGAGATTCTGAATGTTGATTGGCGGAAAACATGTCACGTGACTAAGGAATTATATTCTCAATAAAATAATATGAAGAACATAATTAGACCGAAAAAAATTAAGATTACTCAACAAGTCAACCAACCAACTAAATTTTTGAAATTCGTGTTCAAATATTGTTAATTTCAAATTTCCATAATAAATTTTGTATATCAAATTTGTTCGACAACAATGTTTGCTGCAGATTTGGCAATTTTTATGCCATGAATACAACTTTTATAGCATCAATTTTATATTTCTTCCTTGAGAATAAAATATGTAGAAACATTAATAATCGCAAATCGAAAATTCATAAAATATTATTCCTGCAGGAGTCTTCACAAGTTTGTAGGAATAGTGCAGCAATAGTCAATATACATTTATCATTATTTAGTAGACTTTTATTATTCTTAAATTGAATCCCTTAAAAGCCATATATTTTATATTTCTAGGGCACGATTTGCAGATTCTATTTTATATTCTTCCTATAATAAAATAGATATCTACGTATCATACCTATCAAATAATTTATTTGGATAAAAACTATAATAGTTATTTATGAATAAAGGCTGTAAAAGTGTTCTTTTCCTCTCTGTTCGTTACTTGGTGAATATTGTCTTGGATGTTTTGTATATGTGTGTTTTTTGTATATGGGTTTGTTAGGCTTTGGATTACACTAATTGAGTCAGTACAGATGGCAGCTTTCTTTATTGACAGTTCTTTGGTTATTTCTGTTGCTGTCCTGAGGCTATAAGATTCGGCGGTGTATATACTACATGTAGATGGTAGTTGGTGTTTGTACGTAATGTCTTCTGATGTTATACCGGCTCCGGTGTTATTGTTGTACCTGGATCCATCCGTGAATATAAAGCGATGTTGTTTGTATTCGTCCTGTATACTTTTAAAAAGCAATTTTTATTTGTTTTTTCACCAATCAATCAAATTCTAATATGGAAAGAAGCCACTAGATTTTGGTGTCAATCTGATAACCGGAAATGGCAGTTTACTTGAAGCTCAAAATAGTTTTTCTTTCAAAAATGTTATCTTTAGCAAAAATTAAATATTATGCCATTTTCTACAGGTTTGCATTAATACTTTTTCTATTTATTGTATGGATAAATTTATAAAGTAATATAAAAATTATATCTCGGAGCTTATACTTTAAACACAACTCCATGGTTACACAGTTCAACTCAAATGTATGTAACTGACAGATTAATGTCACTGTCAAAAAAATAATCATTTCAAATTAATAATAGTAACCTTAAAAGAAATTGTAATTAGGACAATAGTTACTTAATATACATAATGTCTAGTATTAAAAAATATGAAGGTATGTATTTAAATAAAAAAATAATTAAATATATTATAGCGGCATATTACCCTTTGCTGGGTGTACTAATCTGGTTTGTACACAAATTTCGGTAATGATGATGACATATTTGTATCGTGCGGGCGTTTACCAAGCGTCACTTCACGGGCACTCATTGTTAGTGTGAAAAGTGCAGCACAGGGGTTAATTTTGTGCCATTTAAAATTCGAAATATTTGGCGTTGATCAAGATCGAATCGAGTTCCCCAGATTAATTAATAAAAATTAATTGGCGGGAGTTATTATTTTGGTCACATCAGATTTTTGTTTTATAATATTTGATATCTGACAGTCAGAAAATAATACTGTCAAAATATTTTACAACCTAAAACTGATACCTATCTATGTAATACCCGCCTAAAATATTTACTTATATTTATGCACAACTATAAGAAGGACTTTTTTAATTAAACTTTGTTTTATATTTAAAAATCTGTTGTGGCCAGCACAATACCTTCCGTTAATCCTGTGTATAATGTATAAATTCCATACATAATTTTTCTTGGAAAAGATTCTAAATTTCCAGTAAAATTATTTCATAAACAAACTATTCAAATTGCACTTGACACTGACATCTTCCTCTTTAGCTTTTCCCATTCGTGTCGCTATTTTTGCGTGTCGTTCTCATTCGGTTCTTTTTCTCTCAAGTCTTCCGCAATACAGTCCTTCCATCTTATCTTTGGTCTTTCTCTGCTTCTTCAACCTCCCATTACTAAACTACTCATTCTTGTTCAAATATAATTCTTCATTTCTCCTCATGACATGTTCAAACCAATGTAATCATATTTCTTGTATCTTTCTAGAAACTTGTAACACTAGAGTTATTTTCTTACCGTATCTTTCCGTGTTGACATCTGTCAATTTGAATTATATGAATATATTAGCAGTTTCCATGTTTAGCATAGCTGGCTGAATTATAAAATTTAATTTCTTTAAAATTCTTTAACTCTGTATCTATTAAATATGAAGTATAAAATGTAATCAAATTGTATAGACAATAATATATTCTTTAAGTTATAATAATATTAAATGTCAATAAATCAAATTTAACTGCTAAATCTTCAAATGTGGCAACTTCCGGTTCACCAATTATAACCAAAATCTAATCACTTGTTCTTCTGGATGTAAACTTGAGGAATACGAAAAAAATATTATTTTTGGAATCGTGGTATTGAAGTTATGGGATCCGGAACTTTTGTCACACACACACAGACACACACACAGACACACATACATACATACAGACATCATCGTAAAAATGGTAAAATCGTATTATAGGGACCCTAAAACATGCTTATTCAGTAAAAACTCATCACTGAATTTTTTGACCAAAGACAATACCTTCCTTACCTAAAGGTGACGGAAGGTAAAAATTGGTAGGTACCAAGTAAATATATTTCTCTATTCGTATAAAAATTGGTGTATCATTGAACAATAATTGTTATCAAATGTACTCGTATTAATCGACAGTTACAGTACGTGTACTTCTTCTTATTACTCCTCATTATTTTCCTCATTACCTCACATTTTCTAAATATATCTATTCTCATAAACCAACCCAACAAATCACAGCTCTTTCTGTGTCGTATTTCAGGCACGGGTGTTCCAGATGTAGAATGCCCTTCCGCCCTGCCCTATGCACGCCACTGGGCAGCACAGCACGCACGCGGGTTTTATGAGTCACGCGCGCCCCGTGCATTACACCACGGCGAGGCAGCACCAGGACGGCAGGAACGAGAGAAACTTTCCTGCGACTCAGGAAATTTTTAAGAACTGCTGCCGTTCGTACCAGTTGCTGCGGACTTTTGTCAACGGGAATTGATTTTTTCAATGGGGGATTTAAGAAGGAATGGAGAAAGGATTTAAAGAAGTGGGTTGTTTTATGTGTAATTTGAAATTGTAATAAAGTGTAAGGTAGTAGATTCAGTATTATGTATGTAAAATTATAAATCGTTTCAGTACATGGATTATATGTTTAGATAGGCAAATGGATTCATTGTTTTGATTGCTCAAAGAGCAATTTAATTTCACAATACCAAAAAATCTCATGTTCTTCTTAAATAACAGTAGCAAGGACATGGAGACCAATAAGGCTGGCTCCCCTATTTAATTTTTATTCATTTAAATACAAACCTACCTTCCTACATATTTACTTATGCTGAAAACTGTATTAAGATCCTTTACGTATATTGTTCTATTTACTAATTTCTTTTTAAAACGTTACTATTATTGCTTTCAAATGATTAGTTTTTTGACAGTGACATTTATCTGTCAGTTACATACATTTGAGATCTGAACTGTGTAACTATGGAGTTGCGTTTAAAGCGTAGGCTCCGAGATTTATATAGATAATTTTATAAATTTATCTATAAAAACTATGAAAAAAGTATGGATGCAAACTTGTAGACTATTTAATAATCTTCAATTTTTATAATAACATAAATTTCGAGAAAATAACATTTAAAGGTATTTTCGAAGAAAAACTATTTCGAGCTTCAAGTAAAGTGCCATTGATATACATCAATATATAACGGCTTCTTTCCATATTAAAATAAGGTAGAAATACAAAGTCATACTCTCTTTCTCTCTCTCACCCACACACACACACTCGCACAAACACACATACATACACACAGACATCTTCTTGAAAATAATAAAATTGGATTCTAGGAACCTTAAAGTGGTCGTGGTCATTTATCCTATACCTTCCTTACAAAGGGTAGCGGGAGGTAAAATTGAAATATTTAGTAATCTTTATTTAAAAAGTTTTGCTCTTGTTAACCTTTGTTTTATTAGAATTTTTAAAAAGTTCAAAATCATCATTTTTATCGTCATCTTTAGGTAGGGAGGGTATTGTCTGGTCAAAAAATTCGATTATGTAGGTTTTTGTGTTCCTAGCATACCAATTTACTCATTTTTACGATTTCTAATGTGTGTGTGTGTGTGTGTGTGTGCATGTGTGCATGTGTGCATGTGTGCATGTGTGCATGTGTGCATGTGTGTATGCGTGTGTGCATGTGTGCATGCGTGTATGCGTGCGTGCGTGTGTGCATGTGTGTGTATGTGTATGACGATTTTTTCATAGACAATAACTCCAACACTACAATTCTTAAAATTATAATTCCTTCATATCCTTCTTTTGTATGTTCATATGAAGATTTGATTAGATTTTGGTTACGATTGGTTAATCGGAAGTAGGTACCCTCATTTAAAGATGTCTAATACACAAAATAAGAACTACGGGTTATCCACAATATTTAATTAATAAATTAAAATTTAAGAATAATTTATATACTCTAAGAGGCAACGACTTATACGCTGTGCCTTCTTTTAATAAGGTAAAATATAAAAACTCTTTTTCTTATTTGGCTTCTACACTTTATAATTCGTTACCATATAACCTTAGAGAATGTTCTTACGGTTCCTTTAAAAATAACGTGAAAGAGGTGCTCCGTACATTAAGATAATTACTCCTATTTTTGCCCTAAATTTAATTCCTTTTTTTTCTATTGTTAAATAATTTTCTATTTTTAAATTTTCTTTACTTTATGGTTTCGATATTCTAAAGTTTTTGTATATGTACATTTTTGCTTAAATTAATACTTAGTTCAGTATATATTGTTTTAGTTTATTTTTTGTAATACTACATTACATATTTTGTAATTGTTTTTGTAATATTTTTCTATGTAATCTTTTGGTTAGGTGGTAGAACAGCCTTGGATGAACCTCGCCTTTGACGTTTGTCAATAAAGTTATTTATTATTATTATTATTATTATTATTATTTTAACAGTTTTTCTTGTTAAATATCATATTTTGACATTTAATATTGTTATAAATATTAAAGAATATTCTATTACATATACGAATTTATTGCATTTTATACTTCATATTCAATGGATATAGTTAGAGAATTATAAAGAAATTAAATTTCAAAAATCAGCCAGCTATTCTATAACCATAGAAACAGCTACTACATGAAGAAAATTCTAATTGATAGATGTCAGTGTCAATGAAAAGAAAATAAATGTAGCAGAGAGATGAGGATGTTGAGATAGATGTTGGGAAAGAGACGGAAAGATAGGATAAGGAATGAGAGGATATGTGAAACAGCTCGAGTGATAGAAGGTCCTAGGAAGATACAACAGAGTCGATTACATGGTTTAGAGAAATGAATTATTTGATGGAAGAAGAATGCACGTGAACACTAGAAAGAAAAGGAACTGAATGAGGACGACAAGCAAAATAGAAATGAGTGGATGAAGAAAATCAATAATATGGCTCTAACGAATAAGTCAAGCTAAAGAAGAAGAAAAAAATAAGAAAAAGATGATGTCAGTGTCAATTTACATAGCTTGTTTATGAAATAATTTTGCTGAAAATATAGAATCTTTTAGAAGAAAATTTGTACATAATACACAGAATTGACGGAAGGTCATCAGATTATTATTATTTCAAAAGAAAAAAAATGGACCTTATTAACTCATACAATTCGACTTGACCTTGATCAGGCATCTATAAAAAATTAAATTACATCTCGTTTCTTGATAACTAATATTGTTCATGGACTCATTTGAGTCATTTTGTAGGCAAACTGTACTTCATTTAACTAAAAAAATGTTCTTGTGATTTTCAATCCGCAATATCGAATTCCTGTCCCGTTTGAAGTAGGTAAAGTGAGATTATTTCCCTAGAAATGCATCTCGTGGACCACCTGGTTCCTACTCCTACGGGTGATTCTCAATGCTGAATAGACGACGACGTCGTATCGGCAAACACTTTTTCATTAAGTTTCGTTTTCTTTTTACTTATTGGAAAATACCTGAAGCGGAAAACTCACTGATGCTCCCAACACACGCAGCAAAGAATGAAATTTCCTCCCCTTCACTCACCGCTGCGATTGTGCTTTTCGTCGAGGAATTACCAATCGAGAATAATCTCAATAGAGAAGGATATTACACTCCACATTTACTCGCGTTCTCTTTTTGTACTGTCGAGCAGAATAAAGCTATGTTATAGTCAACTAAATAAAACGTTTTCAAATATGTTGGAAGAGAAATTAAATAGAAAATGTTTACAGCATATAATTAGTGTGTTTTACGAATAGATCTGGCATTTTCGACTATGGTTTATACTGTCTGTAAACTTAACTGTCAGTTAAAACAAAAAATCTGATGTGGACACCACACGACTTCCTTGTACAATTATTAAACTATACATATTTTTTTAATAACTAAATTACAAAATATTAATTTTAACTTTAAAACGGTAAGATATATAGCGACCATAATCTAACCCGGTTCTTTTTATAGAGAGTTTTGATTACAACAAAGAAATATTTGATTACAACAATGAATATGACTAATTTCACAATAAAAATATAATATTTGTTATTGTACGAATCATAAAATTGCACGTATTTAACGTAATTTGACATGAACTTTTTTTTTTGTTCTAATCCATAGCAAGCTTTATTACAAAAACAAAAAAGTATACAATTTTTAAATATACATACCTCGCTTATACAAAGGGCTAATTTAATAATACTTGATGTGCTAGACGCAGAAATTAACTCTCTAAAACTTTTATTTGAATCATTTATTTCTAAAATCAAAATAAAATCATTTTATTCAAGAAAAACTGTTAACAACTTCAAATAATGTACCACTTCCGGTTAGCCTATTTTAACCAAAATCTATTATATTATTTCGAGTGACATAAAAGTCTTGTATATCAAATTTGAAAAGTTTTGGATTATATTTTAAAACAGTTTTTCATTAAAATCTGTTATAGGCTTCATGTAAAGTGCCACTTCTGGAAATTGTGTAATAACCAGAAAGGGAGGTGCACAACTAGATGTTATAGCAGTCCTAAATACAAAATTTCAACTTTCTACGGCTTACCGTTTTTGAGTTATGCGAGATACGTACGTACGTACGTACGTACAGACGTCACGACGAAATTAGTCAAAATGGATTCAGGGATGATCAAAATGGATATTTCCGCTGAAATCTGAAAACCGTGTGTGTGTGTGTGTGCGTGTGTGTGTGTGTGCGTGTGTGTGTGTATGTGTGTGTGTGTGTGTGTGTGTGTATGTGTATGTGTGTAAATGATTTTTCGAGTAATTGTTAACACCTTATCCACATCACAGCTGAGAAATTACCCACAATTATGTATTTACTATGTCGAGTGACAACTAAAGCTTATTTAGTAATAAAATTTGGAGCTTCAAATTTTTTTTACAAACGTTATAATCTTTTTACCAAAAAGGTGGATATTGTATTACATAGAAACGTATCAACTTTAATTTGCGAAACAAACACCATTTTTATTTATTTTGAAAATTTATTGTAATAGTGAAATTACAAGCTGTGCGTTGGATGACAATAGTCGCTATCACACGCATAAGACACGTCACCCTTCCTTCACCACATAGTTTATAGAGGCAGCACGCGGATCGAATGGCGAACGACGAACCATAACCAGGTTTATGTCGGTCAACCGGATTTATTGTTCCCGAGCGTTTTATTCCAGCACCAGCACTATTTTGTGACCAGTCGTTACCGCTCTTTTATTTCTTTTGTTTTTGAATGTCATATAAAAATGTGATCTTTAAATAGAAACGCGAGCTTTGTTGCTCTGTTGAATTCAGACAGTCTGTTGAATATCACCAAATGTGATCCTACTATTTATTGCGATATTAAAATGTCTAATAGACTCGTAAAGATTGTTTGTAATTTTGTTATGAAGTTGACAAAATATGGATTTATAGATATATTATATAAGTAGAACAAATTGTAATAATTTGTTTCATTTTATAAAGGTTATCAATATTAATAAAATTAAAGGTTATAACTCCATGATTTATTTTCAAAATTATTGACTTAAAAAAACGATGATTGGGAATAAAATAGTTTATTCACTATCATTATTATTAACCTTTAGAGGTTGGGAAATACGTCATTACTAACTGCAATAACAATTTTTTGGGTGGTAAATAACAGATTTCACTTCCACCCCACGGGTTGGAAATGTTTATGTAGCAGTTGCCTAGCAACATTGTCATAGATTTCTAATTATACCTATAATAAAATAGGCTAAACGAATTTTAATAGAGCTGTCTTAAAATATTAATAAAATTAAATTTTATCTCATTGATTTTGAAAATTACTGATTTAAAAAGAGGATGTATTATACTAGGCAGTAAAAGTAACATATTACAGACTGTTAGCTGTCAAAAAAATTGCACTTTTACTATGAATTGGCAAAAAATATTTGTATTTGTTAAATTTAATTTTACTGTGTTTACCTTCCGTCACCTTTAGGTAAGGAAGGTATCGTCTTTGGTCAAAAAATTCAATAATGACTTTTATTATGTCTGTATATGTGTGTGCGTCTGTGTGTGTTTGACGATCGTTAACTCTAATACCACGATTCCAAAAATTGTATTTTTTTCGTATTCCTCGAGTTTAGATACATATGCAGACATGATTAGATTTTGGTTATAATTGGTCCATCGGAAGTACCCTGATTTGCAACTTTAAACAGTTTTTCTTGAAAAAACGCAATTAAATAAAATTTATTGACATTTTTATAAATTTTAAAGAATATATTGGTTTTAACATGCCATGAGGAGAGATGAAGAATATATTGGACGAAGAATCAATAGCTTCGTATTGGAAGGTGAAAGAAACAGAGGAAGATTACAGCTAAGATGGAAGGACTGTATTGCGGAAGACCTGAGATAAAAGGAACCGAATGAGGACGAGACGCAAAACAGAAATGAGGAAAGCTAAAGAAGAAAAAGAAGAAATCAGTGTCAAGTGCAATTTTCACAGTTTGTTTATGAAATAATATTACTGGAAATTTGAAATCTTTTGCAAGAAAATTTATATATGGAATTTGTACATAATACATAGGATGGACGGATGGTAATGTGCTGGTCACATCAGATTTTTAAATTTTAGATAATTCGAAATGTAACCATTTACAGTAAAATTATTGAAAGATGTCCGATCAAGGTCGTCTACGAATTGTATGAATTCAGATTTTTGCTCCGCCCAATATGACAAATTCAGTAGTGTCGTTTGCTTAGTTTTTATGAGGGTACGTAAGAAACTATTGTTATTTTATTATTATAAAAATATATGTTACAATAAAAGCATTCAAAATTCAAAAATAAGTCAACTGGTAAGTTTATTAGCTAATGTAATACCAAATATGTTCAAAATAAGATAATGACACAATGTCAGTGTCAGGGACTCTGACAGATAATAACGTTATTCGTACGGCTATGAATTAAGGTAATGTATCTGTATTAATAAATAAACTTACGTTACAGCGAAAGTATTATCAACAACGAGCATCGTTTTAAAGTGGAATGTCCTAACTTAGTCGAAACACTATGAATTTTTGAAAGACAAGCGTATTATATCTTTCCTTATCGCACACTCTTATAGACTTTGCAAAAGAAAGAGATAAATGTATGCTTATTTGTTAATTTGTTCGTGATACAGATGACCTTGATCGGACATCTTTCAAAAATTTTACTGTACAATTCTCGTAATATAAAATTAAAATGTGCACCACTTAAAAAAACCCGAATGGATCTGATTAAATGGACTCCGGATAAACGAGTTCATGCTGGTTCAGTATTTTTGTGTTATAAACAAAAATAGCGTGTCAACAAAGGACAACAATTTCTTTATCCCTTTCTGTACCTTTTCTTTACATCCTACCCTTTATGTGTAGTATACTCCTGTTGAAGGAATAGTCCTGCAATAGGCGTAGTAAGGGTAAAGACCCAGGAGCAGTTGAACACATTACCAACAACGTGTCCAGCAACAGTTCGAGCAGGAGCTAGTTTATATCGCACGTGTCACATCATTGGTGACATGTGACATACGTTCAACCAGTGACGTGACGTTGGCCACACACACGTTCTAGCTGACGTCCACACATGCGAAGCCTGCTTTGATTTGTGAAGATATATTGAGGATTATCAAAAATGGCAGGGAAAAAATAATGAAAAGTATAAATATTTATTTATTTGTAATTATCACATGGCCCGCAAATGAGTTATCCTTTAAAGTTTAAACTAATATAATTGGCTCCAATCCAATTTTAACATTTTCAAGATGATATATGTGTGTGTGAGTGTATGTATGTGCGTATGCGTTGTGTGTGTGTGTGTGTGTGTGTGTGTGTGTGTGTGTATGTGTGTGGATCCTCTTTACGCTCTAACTCAAATACTATCGTTCAGAAATATATTCATAAAATATCTATTATTTTAATCCTGGAGTCTACGCTTTAAACGCAACTCCATAGTTACACAGTTCAGATCTCCAATGTATGTAACTGACAGATATATGTCACTGTCAACAAACTAATAATTTTAAATAGTAAAAGTAACGTTTTAAAAAGGAAATAATAAATGGAACAATAATTATATGGAAAGGTACTTAATACAGTTTCCAGAATAAGTAAATATGTAGGAGTATGGGTAAGAAAATAAAAATATATATCATCACGGCATATTACCCATTGCTGGGTGAGCCAATCTGCTATATACACAGATGTCGGTAATAATGATGACATATTTCTATAGTGCGGCGTTTACCAGGCACTTCACGCGAATCTTGAGAATCGGGTGGTGCACTCTCCACGTCAGCAATAAATATAGATAAGTAAATAAATATATCATCACGGCATATTACCCATTGCTGGGTGTGCCAATCTGCTTTGTACACAGATTTCGGTAAGGATGATGACATATTTGTACCGTGCGGGCATTTACCAGGTGTTACTTCACGAGCACTTATTGCTGGTGTGGGGAGTGCACTCCCCACCCCTGGGGTCCGTCGAAATCAAACCCGATATTTAAATTTAATTTAACTTTAAGTATTTACATGAATAAAAATTAAATTAAACGGGAGGTATTGTGTTAGCCACATCAGATTTTTTCTCTTTTCAACGATGCATTAGTTTTTATTAATGTGTTCGAGATAAATAAGATAATTGAGATATATGGAAAATAATTTTTATTCAAATATTATAGGTGGCTATGTGAAAACAAACAAAACGTAACAATGTTAATATGAAATTGTACATCTGTTTGTTACTTATTTATTATTACTTGCCTATTATTTACTTATTTATCTATTTATTTATTTTTACATAGTCACCTAAAATATTCGAATAAAAATTATTTCTCACATATCTTACTTATCTTATTTTCTCGCATTTTTATACATTAATAAAAATTAATATACTGTTGAAAATAGAAACAAATAACGGTTTATATTTTAGTAAAATAATTATAGGTTGCTATTATAAAATAAAAGTTAATAGTTGTATCTTGTAAACCTGTCATTATAAAAAGTATATACATCTGCCATCAAATAGTAGATTTAAAATAATAATACTTTTATATGAACCATTTTTTTCTATTATTTATAATAAAAAAATCTGATGTGGCCAGCACATAACCTCTCGCCGTATATTTTACCTGGCTGTATGCATAAAGCAAAGAATATTTTTATAAATACAAATAATATATTCATATAAATCTATGACGTATAAACTTCTTTATTATTTAATAATAGCATGTCTCAACATGAAGATATTTTACCATAAATTATGTTACAATAAATTACAAAGTGGAGTTTACCATATATAAATATTAGGCTGGTAACTGCAATTTTTAATTCGAACAACGTTGTTTACTTTCTCTTCATATTCTTCTAGTAAAAACATTAATTTTGGGCGGTCTAAAATGTATATATGGATTGTGCATCTATTCTTACATATCTTCTTTTACATTTTATTTTTTCATACATGTTATATCTAAATAACACTAATTCCCTTTAATAAAGTGATGGATAGATTGCACTCCGATTATTCTTATATCGATGTGTAATTTTGTCAATATTTACAACTTACTTGAGAAGAATTTGATAGCTTTTTCGCAATTCAAAGTTACTCTAGTCTACAGTACTGGTGTACATTGTCCCATAATGTTTGAAACAAATTTAAGTCCTTCAACCTAGACTTGTCATCTCCATAATAGTCACAGATCAAGAACTAAGGGATTCTCCAAGTACATTTTTCTTTCATTACTCATTATTTCTGACACTGACATTTATCTGTCAGTTACAAATAATTTAAATTATCAACTATTTTTCATGGCATTCTTTCGGCTGTCAAATTAATTACAACATTATTTTATATATTATATTCCTTTTATCTCTAAATCTATAAAATATGTATAAAAATATTTAAATGTATCAGAAAGAGAATTTATTTTTCTTTAATATTATCAAGAAAAATTTTCAAAAAATAATATTTAGAAGATTTTTTTTCAAGAATCTTCTACTTCCGGATGTCCAATTGTTACCAAAACCTTTTCAGATCTTCCCATGAATGTCCGATTGGGAAATACGTTGTTAAACAAATTTTAAGTCTTATAGTTTTTGAGTAACCGTCCTTCCAACATCCCACACACACACATCCACACACACACACACACACACACACAGACATCATCGTAAAAATGTTAAAATCGGATTGTAGGGACCTTAAAACGTGCTTATTCAAAAAATCAGGATATGCGATTTTTAGCATGAATCCAATACCTCTCTTAGCGAGAGGTAAAAACTTAAAGGGAGGGGGCGTCTTCCCACTCACCCTGTATTTATTTTTGATTTTTTTAATTTTCTAAAAGTATAAAATCTAATTGTATGTTGATTATTTATGTAGCGTTCAAAAATCTTTGACCTTGAATCAAAAAAGAATATTTTTTCAATATTTGGCACACCTCACGCACCGCCATTGGAATGTACCATTATCTTCCCCGCCATACAATACATTTTTACCTCTCGCTAAGAGAGGTATTGCATTCATGCTAAAAATCGCATATCCAGATTTTATTGAATAAGCACGTTTTAAGGTCCTTACAATCCGATTTTAACATTTTTACGATGATGTCTGTGTGTGTGTGTGTGTGTGTGTGTGGATGTGTGTGTGTGTGTGTGTGTGTGTGTGGGATGTTGGAAGGACGGTTACTCAAAAACTATAAGACTTAAAATTTGTTTAACAACGTATTTCCCAATCGGACATTCCCGGGAAGATCTGAAAAGGTTTTGGTAACAATTGGACAACCGGAAGTAGAAGATTCTTGAAAAAAAATCTTCTAAAAATTATTTTTTGAAAATTTTTCTTGATAATATTAAAGAAAAATAAATTCTCTTTCTGATACATAAGGTTTTGGTAACAATTGGACAACCGGAAGTAGAAGATTCTTGAAAAAAAATCTTCTAAATATTATTTTTTGAAATTTTTTCTTGGTAATATTAAAGAAAAATAAATTCTCTTTCTGATACATTTAAATATTTTTATACATATTTTATAGATTTAGAGATAAAAGGAATATAATATATAAAATAATGTTGTAATTAATTTTACAACCGAAAGGATGCCATGAAAAATAGTTGATAATTTAAATTATTTGTAACTGACAGATAAATGTCAGTGTCAGAAATAATGAGTAATGAATTAAAAATGTACTTGGAGAATCCCTTAGTTCTTGATCTGTGACTATTATGGAGATGACAAGTCTAGGTTGAAGGACTTAAATTTGTTTCAAACATTATGGGACAATGTACACCAGTACTGTAGACTAGAGTAACTTTGAATTGCGAAAAAGCTATCAAATTCTTCTCAAGTAAGTTGTAAATATTGACAAAATTACACATCGATATAAGAATAATCGGAGTGCAATCTATCCGTCACTTTATTAAAAGGAATTAGTGTTATTTAGATATAACAAGTATGAAAAAATAAAATGTAAAAGAAGATATGTAAGAATAGATGCACAATCCAGATATATACATTTTAGACCGCCCAAAATTAATGTTTTTACTAGAAGAATATGAAGAGAAAGTAAACAAAGTTGTTCGAATTGAAAATTGCTGTTACCAGCCTAATATTTATATATGGTAAACTCTACTTTGTAATTTATTGTAACATAATTTATGGTAAATATCTTTATGTTGAGACATGCTATTATTGAATAATAAAGAAGTTTATACGTCATAGATTTATATGAATATATTATTTGTATTTATAAAAATATTCTTTGCTTTATGCATACAGCCAGGTAAAATATACGGCGAGAGGTTATGTGCTGGCCACATCAGATTTTTTCTTATAAAATTATTTTTCTACAAATATCCTACACGAGTACTTTGCATAAATGTGAAACAAGCCCCAGTAAAATTCTTGGAGATATATTTAGTATATCTAGTACGCCGGCATTTTATCGGTGTGTCTACAAAGTATCATTCTCCTGGGCGTTCTCTTGATATGAATTTCTTTCATGATGATTGTGAGAAGTGGGAACGATATCGGGTATTGAGTTAACTGGTGGCTGGCGGCGCCTTTTTATTTTTTCCTTTCTTTGTGGCGTGCGGAAGTCGATGGATTTCTTTTGTTCGGCCGACGCCGCCTGTGCTTGTGCTGCGTCGCTAACACTCCTCAATTGTGTGGAATTGTATGCGAATGCGATACTGCACGACTACCCGTATTTTAAGCCAACACACTCAACTAGCTTATTGTTAAATTTACTATTTATTATTTTCAAGCTAGCGACAAGAAATTAATATTAAAATGGGGAGAATTAATTTTTAAATCAATATGAACTGTTGCAAGAATAGTACTTCAGGAATTATAATAAAAATACCTTTTGAGCGATTGAACTTTTTTATCAACTTACCATGCCTGTTTCCACGACAGTAAGTTATGTTTACTGATTCCTAAGACTAACACGACGGTAAGTAAAGTATATAAATTGAATAATTTATAATTAATTTCATATAAATTCTAATATTCTTTGTGCATTCTTAAATCTAATTTGTCGATGTATATTGATCTTATCCATATTAAAAATCTATGGTATTCCCTTAGGGGAAGGAAGTTCATCATTCCCTGGGGGCTTTATTCGATTCAGTGATATTATATCCGACGGCAGTGTCTCGAGATTTAGCAACCAATTGTTCTCATTCGTCATAGCAATAGACTGCTCTGCTTTATATCATCTAAAGTTCACCGATCGCTTTTCTTATAACCTGTATTGCTGCTCCCTTTTCATGAAGGGTATAAACATAAAAGAAGATAAATCAAATAACATCAAGGTGAAGAAATAAATTAAATAAATTCTCAGTTTTTTACCTTCCGTATTGTTTTTGGTCAAAAATTTCAATGATGAGTTGTTAGTGAATAAGCATGTTTTAGGGTCCATATAATACGATTTTAGCAATTTACGATGATGTCTATATGTATGTATGTGTATCTGTGTGTGTGTGACGAAAGTTTCGGATTGCATAACTTCAATACCACGATTCCAAAAGTTATAATTTTTTCGTATTCCTCAAGTTTACATCCAGAAGAACAAGTGATTAGATTCTGGAAGTATTCTCATTTGAAGATTTTAACAGTTAAATATGATTTATTGACATTTAACGTTATTATAACAAAGAATATATTATTCTCTATACGATTTGATTGCATTTTGTACTTCATATTCAATAGATATAGAGTTAAAGAATTATAAAAATATTAAATTTAATAAATCAGCCAGCTATGCTAACCATGGAACTGCTAATATATTCAGATAATTCAAATTGACAGATGTCAGTATCAATGAAAAGTAAATGAATGTGGCAGAGATGAAGATGTTGAAGTAGATGGTGGAGAAGACACGGAAAGATACGGTAAGGAAATAAGTCTAGTGTTACAAGTTTCTAGAGAGATACAAGAGAGACGATTACTTTGGTTTGAACATGTCATGAGGAGAGATGAAGAATATACTGGAAAAAGAATTAATAGCTTAGTAATAGAAGGCACAAAATTAACCCCTGTGGCGCACTCTCCACGCCAGCAATGAGTGCCCGTGAGGTGACGCCTGGTAAGCGCCCACATGGTACAAATATCATTACCGATATCTGTGTACGAAGCAGATTGGCACACCCAGCAATGGGTAATATGCCGTGATGAAATATTTATTTATTTATTTATTTATTTTATTTGTAATAGAAGGTTGAAGAAACAGAGAAAGACCAAAGATAAGATGGAAGGACTGTATTGCGGAAGACTTGAGAGAAAAGGAACTGAATAAGGACGACACGCAAAACAGAAATGAGTGGATGAAGAAAATAAAAAATAGCGACCCCTAACGAATGGGAAAAGATAAAAAAGATGTCTGTGTCAAGTGCAATTTACATAATTTGTTTATGAAATAATTTTACTAGGGCGCGAGCAATCACGTGACTTTGCTGACCTTGGCAAGCAAATCGAAGCCCGTATCGAAATGACAGCTATTAATTATGTCCATAACTGACAAATGTCATAACTTTTTTTTTCAAAATTTTATGATTTTGATATTTCATGTGGTTTATTTGTTATCAGGAGGGTGGAATTCAGTTTCCGAGAAAAGGAATCATACAATACCAAAAAAATGAAATTTTGAATGAAAAATTATGACATTTATCAGTTATGGACATAATTAATAACTGTCATTCTTCTACGGGCCCCCATATCTGATTGTCAAGGTCAGCAAAGTCACGTGACTGCTCGCGCCATATGGATTTTGTACAGAATAAACAGGATTGATGGAAGATAATGTGCTGGCCACATCAGACTTTTAATGAAGTGCATTGACTGCTTTTCCTGTTTGGGTATAGTAGGTACATGACTCCGTACAAATACTTTCTCCATTTTCCATTTGTTGCCTCTGAGATAACCACAATTTTATTGGTCATTACTTCCACATCTGGTCGGGTATTAAATCACCAAAAATCTCAAAACAATACTTTCCCGCCCTTAGCAGATAGGAGCCATAAATCAGCGATATCTTAATCACATCTCCCCCTCCACCTTATTTCTCCTTACATCACCATTACCCCTCCCCGCCCCCACACATTAATTACCACCCCGATGTGTGCGTGCGACAGACAGACTGTAGATATTTGATAACCGGGATAGAGCATTAGTGATTAGCTGGCGCTGCTACGTGGTTGGAATGCGAATTAGATGGCAAGTTGTTGGGGGGGAGAAGGAATTGGGAAGTACGAATACGGGGAGTAATGGTGTTTATTATTGAAATTGCAGTTGGGTTAGTTTAGCGATAATTGACAGAATGTTGCTACTGATGGCGTTCTAATGAGTAATTAGTATGCGTTCTAAACAATAATATTTTATAGCGTTTTCTATTTATATATTTAGTGCGAACTTTTTTAATCAGTGCGTACTAGCTGTGTTTCATTTATACTTTTCAAGTGGACTGAATCTTAATGAGTACGCACTTTTTTGCACTTACTACGGTCGTCATTTCTTGCCAGTGCAGTCTGTCGAATTCATATATTTTAAGTTATAAAAAGTATCTGAAAGAACAAAGGATATAAAGAAATAATTCTTCACGTCCAACGACCAAATATAACTAGACAAAACTTCATTTGGTTTTTTTGATTTCGGCTGGCCAGACAATCCCCGGCGGGAGAACGGCTAGACGTGTTAATTACACCGGTGACCTAAATCTATTGTATTTGGTATCATTGTGGCATCGGAGGGTTCTAGAAGGACGCTGGGCTGTATAAATACCGTCCGAACGGCAGCGGAAATATAGTCTGATATATAAAAGCGACGAGCAATGAAGTTGAAGATGTAAATAAACAGTGTATGTGGATAAATAAATGTAGTGATATAAATATTGTTTAAATAAATAATCTTAGTGTTTAAGCATTTAATAATATTCATAGTCTTAAATTAGTGTTTATAATTATTTAATCATAGTGTTAGTTACTTTTATCATCTTTTTACCTTCCGTCACCTTTAGGTAGGGAAGGTATTGTCTTTGGTCAAAAAATTCAATGATGAGTTTTTAATGAATAAGCATGTTTTAGGGTCCCTATAATACGATTTTACCATTTTTACGATGATGTCTGTCTGTATGTATGTGTGTCGTCTGTGTGTTTGTGTGTGTGTGACAAAAGTTTCGGTTCCCATAACTGCAATACCACGATTCCAAAAACTATATTTTTTTTGTATTCCTCGTTTACATCCAGAAGAACAAGTGATTAGATTTTGGTTATAATTGGTGAACCGGAAGTACCCTCATTTGAAGATTTAACAGTTAAATTTGATTTATTGACATTTAACGTTATTATAACTTGAAGAATATATAATTCTCTATACGATTTGATTACATTTTATACTTATATTCAATAGATACATAGTTAAAGAATTTTAATGAAATTAAATTTTATAATTCAGCCAGCTATGCTAAACATGGAAACTACTACTATATTCATATAATTCAAATTGACAGATGTCAGTATCAATAAAAATAAATTAATGTGGCAGAGATGAGGATGTTGAAGTAGATGTAGGGGAACACGCGGAAAGATACGGTAAGAAAATAACTCTAGTGTTACAAGTTTCTAGAAAGATACAAGAAAGACGATTACATTGGTTTGAACATATCATGAGGAAAAATGAAGAATTATATTGGAACAAGATTGAATAGTTTACTAATAGGAGGTTGAAGAAACAGAGGAAGACCAAAATAAGATGGATGGACTGTATTGTAGAAGACTTGAGAGAAAAGGACCTGAATGAGAACGACACGCAAAAATAGCGACCCCTAACGAATGGGAAAAGCTAAAGAAGAAGAAGATGTAAGTGTCAAGTGCAATTTGAATAGTTTGTTTATGAAATAATTTTACTGGAAATTTCGAATCTTTTGCAAGAAAAATTATGTATGAATTTATACATTATATACAGGATTGACGGAAGGTATTGTGCTGGCCACAATAGATTTTTTAATATTTATCCTAATTATTTATCTTTTAATAAACGTATTATTATAATTAATATAATTTCTCTTATTTTTACACTTCACCCATATAAATAAAAACGTTACAATATTCTTTGGAAATAAAAAATGAAACTACTAAAATATGATTAAAACCAACAAACGAAGTATCGATTAATTCAATATACCTATCTACCTTAAGTAATAAGTACTAGAATAGAAGTAAAAACTTCATTTGTATTCTATATATGACAAAATTACATCTGTTTGAATGCGTCATCAGTCCACAACTTACAATGGCTTTACTAGAAGCTGAGCTACTTTACTAATTGTAATCTACGAAAATAGGATCCACAAACAATCCCTTTTAAGCCGCAATGTAAACCGCAAAACCTGGATTGTAAACATCTACATAATGTGTAAGTATACTTTGATGAAAATTCTGACTGCTACTTTATCATATCACTAAATTGTAGTACGACATGACAAATATTTTAATCACGTTCAAAATGTACCAAAGTCAGCGTAAAATATTATTAAGATCTGGAAGATTATATTTGCTGAAAACTTCATAGAAGCTGCTTAGAGTATTTTTATTATGTAATTTGGTTGTGTATTTATGTTCATATTTTTTATATCTCAGCTTGATTGATAAAGCACTGGGAGACCGACAATGCAGCATTACATTTTGAGCTTATATTTAGTCAACGAGAATAGGAAAATTAGCTTATATTAATTATGAATAGTAAAGGTTACTTTGATATTTTAAAAGCAAATTTGAAGTTATGTGCCGAAAAATAGGGTTTAGCAGATAATTTTATTTCATGCATGAAACTGATTCTACAAATATTTCGCGACTTGTAACAGAATGATTATTGTATAAAATAAGAAATAAACTAAAACATCCCCCAGAAATATCGGACTTAATCCCAATTAAGTAAGTGCAGGAAATTCTTGAAAGAAACAAGAATACCATTAACACTAAAGAAGAATTAAAAAATAAACTAAAAGATGAATGACAATATAATGCCGTCGGTGAACCAAAATTTGGTAGATTCAATTGCTCGTTATTTAGTTGCTGATATAAAAACCAAAGGAAACCCTACACAATATTATATTTCTTTATAAAACATAATATGTGCTTTATAATTTTAATGTTTTTGTTATCATACGAGAACGAAGATTTTTTGTCATGAAATTATGAGTATGTTCATCCAATACAATAACTGTATTATTTGGTTTTTTTCTGTATAATACATAACATAATGATTTTCTTTTGGATTAAAAATAAAATATATTTGCTACTATTTTTCTTAAAATATAAACAGTATCGTACGGATTGTTTTTGTTAAAAACAGAAAATGAAACAAATTCTCAAGAATAAGTAACAATGGGGGGCCCTTTATACCAGCGGGGCCCTGGGCTGCAATACATAAAGACCATGCGTAAATTTCAACATTTGAAGTTATTTCAATTAGGACATAATTTTTATCTCTCGCTAAGAGAGCTATTGGATTCATGCTAAAAATCGCATATCCAGATTTTAGTGAATAAGCACGTTTTAAGGTCCCTACAATCCGATAATAACATTTTTATGATGTCTGTGTATATGTGTGTGTGTGTGTGTGTGTGTGTGTGTGTGTGTGTGTGTGTGGATGTGTGTGTGTGGGGTTGTTGGAGACACATTTTCTCAAATTCTATAAGATTAAAGACCTGTGTAACTACGGATTCCTCAATCTAACAGTAATGGGAAGAGTTGAATAGATTCTGGTAACAATTGGATAATCGGAAGTAGTAGTAATTTAACAAAAATCTTCTAAATATTATTTTTTGAAAATTTGTGTTATTACAAATATTAAAAAACAAAATTCTCTATCCGACACATTTAAAGTTTTTATTATATCTTCTACAGATTTAAAGATATAGAAATATAAACTATAAAATAATCTGGTGTAGTAATAAATCTCACAGCCTGCTCACAGCCCAAACATTTCTATGGTAACTACTTGAGAAATTATAGGCGATTTCGGGCGACATACCCGTTCACTTGCTTGGATTAGTTACGGTCAGTTACGGTATGATATGGTCAGTCGTAGCGCCAAAAATCGTCTGGTTCACTTGTTGACACTGTGCTTGGAAGTTATGTATATTCTGCGACATTTCAAACTGTCAAAAATAGTGTCTGACAGTTAAAATGCATATCAATAAGAAAATTCAATTGTGTTTATATTTAGCACTGGAGGACGAATTTAATACTTCAGTTTTAAATAATAATGGATTATTTATATTCTTTAATAAAAAGAATGATACTGTTGTTCTATAATGTATCTAATATACTGAAGAATGAACATAATAGAATACGAGACTTTACGAAAAGTGGATATCTAATTATTTAAATTATGATTTTTTACATACAAGCAAAGCATTGCTAAAAGAACAAGGAACATTAATATACAATAAAAAAATCTAGTGAAGGTTTTATTTCGGCTCCTTAGAAAAAGCAATGTTATCTGGCTAAAGGCGACACTTTAATATCAACAAGCGATGGATTTAAATTGCTGAATCTTCAACATGCTTCATTATTCCTAGAGTTTTCCATAATACATTTTATAGCATACGTATCATCTACAAACAAATCATTATTGTTTTAATTCATTTTTTAAACTTTATTCTGTACTTACATTTTCATAATAATTTTTTTTACTTCCACAGTATCGCATATTTCTACAATATCTCTATAGAGATAGTTTATCCATATTTGAAATGTTTCAAAAAAATATATTCTTTTTTGACATAAAGACCACGACACCGACTGTTCTGACTTTTGACATTTCAAAAGAAAATGACATAATAAAAAGAGATAGAAATAGTGAACCGGAGCTGACCCGGCTCGCAAACCCGTTCAGCTGTGAACACTGATCCAAGCATACCGGGTAAGCTGTACCTAGCGCCCGAATGTGTGAACGCACCTGAACGCAACATACCGCAAGTGAACGGTTGTCGCCCGAAATCGCCTTATAATGTGTGTAATTGACAGATAAATGTTACTAATGTCAGTGTCAAAGATGTCAGAGATATAGTACTGCAGGCTTTTTCTGGAAACGGTATTTAATATTTCTTATTGTATTATTAATTATATATTTAAAATTATAGGTATATTATATGAACCCTTCAGAAATACCGCCAATCTCGTTAATTAATTGGGAAAACCTCGAACATTTAGAAGAAATGGAGAAAACTTGCTCATAGACTGAATTTAAAATTATAGAAAATACTCGTATAAAGATTAGGTGTAATTAGAATTTTTTGTGTGTACAAGAAATGTTAAATACAATACTTATATATACCACAATGGAAAGGGCGAGAGGTATTGTGATGGCCACAACAGATTTTTATACTACGAAATTCAATTTTTTTCTCTATTTTATGCGTAAAATTTCATTATGAAAATAAATTATAATATTTTCCTACCTTATCTGCCCTCAGTCTAGTATGCCCGAAGATCTTGTCGATTTTCAAGCTTCTTTCTCCAAAAAACTCTGTAAAAATAAAATACAAATATACATTTCAGTTTTGTACAATTCTTCATTAATGTTTTTTATACCTCAATCACATGTTTCTCTGTCTCCAACGTTATTTATTTGAATATAACCCAAAACACTAACACTTTTCCTATATGAAATTTATATCAGTAGATAGAGAATTAAATTCTAAACACGATGCACTATATTTCGAAATATAATTTTACATATTTAAAATGATTTTTTGATTAAAATCACCACAAAAATACCCACATTCGTTTAGTGTGAAACAAAAGTGATGACTGGCCATAGCCCGCTAATGAGACTGCGTTACGAAATACGGGAATTAACAAGCCTACTGCGATAAAAGAAATTAATTTTCAACATGTCTTTTAATATTGGCAATGTTTTTAAATATTATCAACAAAAGTTTTTGTACATTAGATATTATTTTATGTTATTAATGGTTCAGAAACACTGAAATAAATCATGATAAAAATGATTTTAAAAAATTAATGTTTCTAAATATATTGATACGGCACAAAGTCATATTATTTCGGCCGACATTAGTATATTGTGTTATTAAGAGTAAAGTGATACTTTGTATGGCGAACGTGGAAGTTTGCACAGCGAGTCGGACAATAGCATACGAATTGTACAGAAACGTGCTTTTCATCTAATATATATATATATATTTATTTATTTATTTATTTATTTATTTATTTATTTATTTATTTATTTATTTATTTATTTATTTATTTATTTATTTATTTATTTATTTATTTATTTATTTATTTATTTATTTATTTATTTATTTATTTATTTATTTATTTATTTATTTATTTATTTATTTATTTATTTATTTATTTATTTATTTATTTATTTATTTATTTATTTATTTATTTATTTATTTATTTCTTTATTTATTTATTTGTTGTTTGGCTTTTCATCAGGAAAATTTCCCAATTAAAGAGAAGCTCAAGCGTTATAATTAGATACAGTACACATGATCACAATAATAGGAAATAATCATCCTTCGCCACACATTCCTTTCCAAGTAGACTTCTTTCGCCTCGGCCACACTCATAATCGCATTCATACATGCTCTTCTTCTCTTCTTACTTGGAAACTTTCTCTCTCTAAGCACCCTTCCAACGACGTCCATCCACTTACACACTGGTCGGCCACGCAATCGAAAACCCTCAACTTCACCAAGATTATACGCTTAACAAGCCGTTCACTCGCCATTCTCTCCACATGCCCAAACCATCTCAACTGACTCACACCAACTCTCTTAATCACATTGTACCTAACCATACATTCTTCATACATCAAATTATTCCTCACGCGATCTCGTCTTACATACCCACATACACCACGTAAATACCTCATTTCCACGGCAGTCGCTCTCTTTTTACTTCCTTGTACGTAAGTAAAGGAAGTAATGTAATCGCGAAAAAATTCGGTTTTCAGATTTCAGCGGAAATATCCATTTTGATCATCCCTGAATCTATTTTGACTAATTTCGTCGTGATGTCTGTACGTACGTACGTACGTATCTCGCATAACTCAAAAACGGTAAGCCGTAGAAAGTTGAAATTTTGTATTTAGGACTCCTATAACATCTAGTTGTGCACCTCCCTTTCTGGTTATTACACAATTTCCAGAAGTGGCACTTTACATGAAGCCTATAATAGATTTTAATGAAAAACTGTTTTAAAATATAATCCAAAACTTTTCAAATTTGATATACAAGACTTTCATGTCAATCGAAATAACATAATAGATTTTGGTTAAAATAAGCTAACCGGAAGTGGTACAATACTTGAAGTTGTTAACAGTTTTTCTTGAATAAAATGATTTTATTTTCATTTTAGAAATAAATGCTTCAAATAAAAGTTTTAGAGAATTAATTTCTGCGTCTAGCACATCAAGTATTATTAAATTAGCTCTTTGTAAATATAAAAATTATATACTTTTTAAAAAAAAAAAATATTTCATCACGGCATATTACCCATTGCTGGGTGTGCCAATCTGCTTCATACACAGATGTCGGTAATGATGGAATATTTGTACCGTGCGGGCGCTTACCAGGCGTCACCTCACGGGCACTCATTGCTGGCGTGGAGAGTGCGCCACAGGGGTCAATTTTGTGCCATTAAAATGCGATGTAATTTTTGGCGTCGGTCGGGATCGAACCCGGGTCCCCTAGATTCGCGACCAGACACTCAGGCACACGGCCACGAGACCCCATATACTTTTTGTTTTTGTAATAAAGCTTGCTATGGGTTAGGATAAAAAAATAAAAAGTTCATGTCAAATTACGTTAAATACGTGCAATTTTATGATTCGTACAATAACAAATTGTGAAATTAGTCATATTCATTGTTGTAATCAAAACTCTCTTTAAAAAGAACCTGGTTATATTAATGTTAATTTAAAAATGATAGTAGTAAATGAATTATTTTTTGTTCTATATCTAAATATTTCTCGGGCTTGGCTTAAGCCTGTCAATATTTTGTAATTTAATTATTAAAAAAATATATATAGTTTAATAATCGTACAAGGAAGTCGTGTGGTGTCCACATCAGATTTTTTAAACTTTATATAATAGCATTTATCAGTGTTAATTGTCAGTTCCAATTTATTTGCGTACTCAACTAAATTATTTATATCTTCTTGAAATTTAAGACAATCGTGAAACGATTCTATAGTGTGGTATATTTTTAAGTCATCCGCGTAAAAGAGAAATTTTGTAATGTTATTAATGAATATATTGAAGAGAAGAAGGCCTAAAATATTGATATGCGAGTAATAACTCTTTGTTTCTTTATAGAAGCAAAGATTCGTCTGTCAATAACAATTTCGCCGCTTTTGCTTTATAATTAACATAAACTCCATCAAATTACTCCGCAATAATTAAATCCATCCTCGTTACTGTCATTCAGCGTGATTATTCCGGTGGAGAAGTCTGGTGTGCCTGTGCTCTCGCACTAGTGTGAAGAGAGCACTAGAGACGACGGCGTCGCAGGATCGTTAACGGCGTCTTGACGCTTGACAGAGCGTCCACGACGAGGACGAGCGACGAGGACGCGTCACTCCAACGTCCTATAAATCAGCACTGAAGTCTCATGCCTGTCCTTCAGCAATGACTGCCATAGTTAGAAAGGACAGGGGATTTTGTATTTTGTTTGACTATTTAATAATGTAACGATGTAACAAATTATGAAAGTTTGTGTGACAGATATACAGGTGACACTGAAAAACGGGCCACACAAAATAATTTTTTTATTTATAATTATTTTTTAATTTTCTTGATATATTTGTAAACTAGGCATATTCCAAATGGGACAATATATATTTTTACCTTCCGTCACCTTTAGGTAAAGAAGGTCAATATTGTTTTTGGTCCATAAATTCGGCTGAGTTTCCATTGAATAAGCACGTTTTGGGGCCCCTAGAATACGAATTTACTATTTTTACGATTATGTCTGTATATATGTGTATGTTACGATCGTTTCGTATCGCAAAACTCCAAAACCACGATTCCAAAAATTATAATTTTTTCGTATCCCTCGAGTTTAAATGCATATGCAGACATGATCAGATTTTGGTTATAAATGGTCAACCGGAAGTACCCTCATTTGAAGATTTTAACAGTTTTTCTTGAAAAACGCAGTTACAGGGGTAATAATAAATAATTTCCTATTTCCAGATTTACAGCGGTAATAATAAAAATATTCCAGATTAGATATTATGGAGAATTTATTCTACGGTTAAGTCTTAATCTATGTTTATTATTATACATTTGTGGATTAAGCTAATGATTAACCTGGGAATAGGTATTCTTGTGTTAAAAAGAAGCTATTCTAAACTTAACCCTTGTTTATTATTAAAGCTGTTAATGTTTATAAATTTTAAAGAATATTTTTCTCTATACCATGTGATTGCAATTTATACTTCATATTCAATAGATATAGAGTTAAAGAATTATATATATATTAAATTTCATAAATCAGCCAGCTATGCTAACCATGAAAACTGAAAATATATTTAGATAATTCAAATTGGCAGATGTCAATATCAATGAAAATTAAATAAATGTGGCAGAAATGAGGATGTTGAGGAGACACGGAAAGATAGGTAAGTAATTAAAGATAAGGGAAATAGCTCGAGTGATAGAAGTTTCTAGATAGATATAAGAGAGACGATTACATTGGTTTGAACATGTCATGAGGAGAGATGAAAAATATATTTGAAGAAGAAAAAATAACTTAGTAGTAGAAGGTAGAAGAAACAGAGGAAGGCCAAAGATAAGATGGAAGGACTGTTAGTGCAGAAGACTTGAGAGAAAAGGAAACGAATGAGGACGATACGCAAAACAAAAATAAGTGGAAAGAGAAAATAAAATATAGCGACCCCTAACGAAAGGGAAAAGCTAAAGATGATGTCAGTATCAAGAGCAATTTATGAAATAATTTTACTGGAAATATAGGATCTTTTGCAAGAAAATTTATGAATGGAATTTGTACATAAAACACAGGATAGACGCAAGGTAATGTGCTGGCCACATCAGATTTTTTATTTTATGTAATTTAAAACTCAAACTGTCAACTAAGTACTAGAGTGCTATGTCAACTACCGGTGCGTTTACCTTAGTTAAATGTTAAAATTCCGTACTTGATATTACTACATAGTAATATTATAGGTAAACTGATTTCAATACATATTTAATTCATAATTGATAACATATTCATAACTAAAATTATTTCATCCTCTATCATGTTCTTTCTTTCCACTCTGTTCAACTAACGAACTAACCCTATATTTCTTTTTATCATTTTCATCTTGTTTCTCTTCACACCCTACACTATTGCTATTAGTACATCTACTCATGTAGATCTCTTCCTGTATCTAGTTACAGTGTATGAGGGTGTGAGGGCGTGCGATCGCTGATGCTAATGAGGACGTGAGAAGGCTCATGTCGCCCTCACTACACACGCAGCAGAGGCAGAGGCACCTGTTGGCAGAAACTCGCAACATGATATTCTAATGGAGTGCTTCGTAATGAGAGGAAAAATGAGAACCATGGATGTGTTACAGCAAAATAAAACCATGAAAGAGATACATTCATTAACAGGAAGCAAAGATATGCGTTTAATGGTGTACAGTAGTTTTCATTACAAAATATCAACAGAAGCAGTGTGAGTGGTTCCAAATTACACACTTTTTACAAGCTTCTCGTCAAATGAATTTCAATGTACGAGGCCAAACTCATAATAATTCGGCAGGTTCACATTTTCAACAAATTATGAAACCTACAAAAAAAAACTGACGTAGCCAACACAATACCTTCCGTCAATCTTGTATATTATGTATAAATTCCATACATAAATTTTCTTGCAAACGATTCTAAATTTCCAGTAAAATTATTTCTTAAACAAACTATGCAAATTGTACTTAACACTAACATCTTTTCTAGCTTTTCCCATTCGTTAGGAATCGCTATTTTTTTATTTTCTTCTTCCACTCATTTCTGTTTTGCGTGTCGTTCTCATTCAGTTCCTTTTCTCTCAAGTCTTCCGCAATACAGCCCTTCCATCTTATCTTTGGCCTTCCTCTGTTTCTTCAACCTTCTATTACTATAGCTATTCATTCTTCTTCCAATATATTCTTCATCTTTCCTCATGACATGTTCAAACCAATGTAATCGTCTCGAGTTATTTCCCTTATTCTTTCATTCCTTGCCATATATTTCTGTGTCTTCCCCAACATCTATCTCAACCACCTCATTTCAGCCACATTCATTTACTTTTCATTGAATTATCTAAATATATTAGTAGTTTGCATGGTTAGCATAGCTAGCTGATTTATGAAATTTAATATCTTTATAATTCTTTAATTCCATATCTATTGAATATGAAGTATAAAATGTAATCAAATCGTATAGAGAATAATATATTCTTTAAGTTATAATAACGTTAAATGTCAAGAAAAACTTTTAAAAAGAGGGTACTTCCGATTGACCAATTATAACCAAAATCTAATCACCTCTTCTTCTGGAGGTAAACAAGGAATATGAACATAAAATTAATTTTTGGAATAGTGGTATTGAGGTTATATGCGATCAGACAGTTTCGTCACACACACACACACACACACACACACACACACACACACACACACACACACACACACACACTTATATATATATATATATATATATATATATATATACATACACACACACATACACGTACAGACACACATGCTTACATCGTCATAAAAATGGTAAAATCGTATTATATGGACCCTAAAATATGCTTATTCACTAAAAACTCATCATTGAATTTTTTGACCATAGGTGACGGAAGGTAAAAATGATATTTAACTGCATTTTTTTTAAGAAAAATTATTCAAATTATATTATAAAAGTATATCCGGTTGATCAATTATAACCAAAATCTAATCAAATCTTCATTTGGATATAAAAATGATTAGGAAAAAATGTAATTTTTGGAATTGTATAGTATTGGAGTTATCGTCGCCGAAACGATCGTCACATACACACACACACACACTCACACACATATAGGCATCAGATAATATTAAAACAATTTCACCAAGTATTGTAATTGTACTTTGTACATTTATTGTTAAATAGGAACTCGGTTGCTTATATTTAATTAGATGTTTGGAAACCAAACACACAGTTAAATATAAATAATTATATAAATAAGACAACAAAAACATGATATTAAAATTTCCACGTAAATTAGCATCTAAAACAACATCCCTAATGTTAATGATACCAAATTACACCTGTTTGCATTTAGGTAGTAATCCTGTAAATCCGGGCAAATCTGTAGAGGCGCTGGTATCGGATTCCACAAACAGCAACGATGACAAAAAACCGCAAACACGTTATTATCGCAACATCCCGTAATTGAAGACGCACGGTAGGCAGGAAGTGCGCCGTACGGCCGTACTTTGTTATCAGACTCGCAGCCGCTCACTTTGATCAATCACGCTAAACCACCAGAGCTAGCTACAAACTCTTACACACACTGGATAAGAGGTAGTCAAAAGTTTACCAACACTATGATTTTGTATAGAAAGATATGAAATGAACGATCTGTGGTGTGAAATCATATTTTGAATATCTTAAATTCTTATGGGGACTAAAAACGATATGAGAACGAAAACGAAATAACAAAATAAACCGAAATTTTTATAAGAACGAAAACGAAAATGCAATATATTTTTTTCGTTCATGATTGAAAAAAAATAATTAATATCGGTTACCGGTTTTAACCGTTATTTTATTTAATATTTTATTTACAGCATTTGTTATTTTATTCAACCATAGGCGGGTAATGAAAATTGTGACAAAACTTTGAAGAATTTTAACTCAATATCTAGTAGCCGTTACCTTCATCGACGACGATGGCCATTTTGAAATTTAAGCTTGATTTACATTACCAGTACAATGACGGTACAATTACGGTACGATGACGGTACGGTACTTCTTGCTCCAATGTATTTTAATGGACCCATTTACATATACGTCCTCGGTACGATGACAGTACGATGACGGTACATTGATATTCACTAATTTAGTATAGTTCTGTTTCTATTGAAAAAATCTGTTGTGGCCAGCACAATACCTTCCGTCAATTCTGTGTATAAATTCCATACATAATTTTTCTTGCAAAAGATTCTAAATTTCCAGTAAAATTATTTCATAAACAAACTATTCAAATTGCACTGACATCTTCTTCCGCTTTAGCTTTTCCCATTCGTTAGGGGTCGCTATTTTTTCGTGTCGTTCTCATTCGGTTCTTTTTCTATCAAGTCTTCCGCAATACAGCCCTTCCATCTTATCTTTGGTCTTCCTCTGCTTCTTCAACCTCTCATTACTAAACTGCTCATTCTTGTTCAAATATAATTCTTAATTTCTCCTCATGACATGTTCAAACCAATGTAATCGTCTTTCTTGTATCTTTCTAGAAAATTGTAACACTAGAGTTATTTTATTACCGTATCTTTCCGTGTGTTCCCCAACATCTACTTCAACATCCTCATCTCCGCCACATTAATTTATTTTTATTGATACTGACATCTGTCAAGTTGAATTATATGAATATATTAGTAGTTTCCATGTTTAGCATAGCTGGCTGAATTATAAAATTCAATATCTTTAAAATTCTTTAACTCTGTATCTATTGAATATGAAGTATAAAATGTAATCAAATCGTATAGAGAATAATATATTCTTTAAGTTATAATAATATTAAATGTCAATAAATCAAATTTAACTGTTAAATCTTCAAATGAGGCTACTTCCGGTTCACCACTTATAACCAAAATCTAATCACTTATTCTTCTGGATGTAAACTTGAGGAATACGAAAAAATATAATTTTTGGAATCGTGGTATTGAAGTTATGGGATCCGGAACTTTTGTCACACACAGACACACAGACACACACAAACAGACACACATACATACATACAGACATCATCGTAAAAATGGTAAAATCGTATTATAGGGACTCTAAAACATGCTTATTCAGTAAAAATTCATCATTGAATTTTTTGACCAAAGACAACACCTTCCTTACCTAAAGGTGACGGAAGGTAAAAATCGAGGAAAATATATTGTATCATAGTGACTGCGTAGTATTTACATGCAACGGGGACTGGAAGGTTGCGTTTGAAGAGTACGTGCACATCACGTTGATGTTCATACCAAAATCAGCTGAATGGAAGTAAACATATGGTAGTACGTGATTGACATCTGATATGTTTTTGACTTTTTACCTCTCGCTAAGAGAGGTATTGCATTCATGCTAAAAATCGCATATCCAGATTTTATTGAATAAGCACGTTTTAAGGTCCCTACAATCCGATTTTATCATTTTTACGATGATGTCTGTGTGTGTGTGTGTGTGTGTGTGTGTGTGGATGTGTGTGTGTATGTGTGTGTGTGTGTGGGATGTTGGAAGGACGGTTACTCAAAATCTATAAGACTTTAAATTTTTTTAACTACGTATTTCCCAATCGGACATTCATGGGAAGATCTGAAAAGGTTTTGGTAACAATTGGACAACCGGAAGTAGAAGATTCTTGAAAAAAAATCTTTTAAATAATATTTTTTGAAATTTTTTCTTGATAATATTAATGAAAAATAAATTCTCTTTCTGATACATTTAAATATTTTACAATATATTCTATAGATTTAGAGATAGAAGAAATATAGTATGTAAAATAATCTGTTATAATAAATTTTACAGCCGAAAGAATGGCCATGGAAAATAGTTGAAAATTTAATTTGTTTGTAACTGACAGATAATGTCAGTGTCAGAAATCCGAAGACATTACTGAAGACTTTTTCTGGGAAGTACATACATTATATTATTTCTTAATGTATTAATAGAATTGGAAACATTTCGAAAAATTAGAAGAGGACAAAATTTCTTCATCAAAAATGAATTTAAAATTAAACAATCTAAATATATATGGAATAGATATATGCGTAAGTAGAATTTTTGGTGTAGAGTGTAGGTATACAAGAAATGTTAAATACAATAGGGAGCGAGCAGTCATATGATTTTGTTGGCCTTGACAAGCAGATATGGGGGCCCATGTCAGAATGATAGCTAGTAATTATGTATATAGATGTCAAATATCATAATTTCTCATTCTAAATTTGGTGATTTTCCAATTCCATGTGGAGCAGAATTAAATGTTAAATATCTAAGGCATACAAGTAAACTTTAAACTCCTGGTGATAAATTAACTACGTAAATTTAGAAAATCTTGAAATTTTTAATGAAAAATTCTAACATTTGACATCTATGTACATAATTACTAATTATCATTCTGAAACGGGCCCACACATTTGCTTAAGCCCAAAAATGTAACATTACCATTCGCGCCCTATACTTATGTAACCAAAAAAAGGAAGTGGCGAGAGGTATTGTGCTGGCCACAACAGATTTTTTATATTAGTCTTTTAGTTAAATCAAAATGTAGACAAAATAAGCTAGACATGAGAAATTATTGCATACATTATTGAACAAGAGTTCTCTGCTTATGACATAAACGTAAAATATACATCATAGATTATCACAGTAAGTACAAAACAATATCGTTTTGCAAAGTTTTCTGGATTTTCTTCATTTTCTTCTTCTTCGTCAAGAGTAAGGGCAATTATAGACAAGTCGGTATTTGATAAATTTTTAAACATTGCACGATATTTTCTAGTTTTGATAGACACTTGACATATGTACAACAAACCGTCATAATACATAAAAGACAAAATTATATTGTCATGGTATTTTATTATATTCATACCGTCGTAGTACTGTCTAATGTAAATGCCTCTTGTAATTGACATACCGTCATTGTACCGTTATTGTACCGTCATCGTACCGTCATTGTACCGCTAATGTAAATCAATCCTTATTGTGATTTCATTTATGCCTTCGTACCAAATTTCGAAAGAACGAATATCTTCCTTCTTGCTTTTGACTGTTTGAGGATTCCTGCTTTATCCTATCACTCCTGCCGTACGTCTTGACAGCAGTGCGTCGCGGCGCGGCATGTGTGATATGAGGCTGTCGCGCCGCCTGCCGTGTACGTCTCCTGCTCGTCAAATGTTATTAATGAGCGAATCAATGAGCGCTACATGTCGCTGCCTGATTACAAGGATCACCCTCCACCCCACATGCAAATTAAATATACCTACAACATAGGGAAATCAAGCGTACCGAACAGATACACCCCGATGAAGAAAGATATGCGAGGCGGTGATGAGATTGTCTTGTCACACTGACAACTGGAGATTAGAGTGTATTATCGAAGGAGTTTAATGAATACGAAATGAATATGTATGAGTTTATTTGGCGAAAATATTTTTGTAATATACATTAGCTGTCTATGGCTTTAAACTTACTTTCCGTTTATATAAACTTGTCGTCACTTTTAAATTATAAATATGCATGAATTCTAATCTAATATTAAAATTAATAAATACACTGAAAAAAATAGGTTCACATTTATAGTTAAAAATCATTCCCTAATACTTTTTTTATCAAAATCAAATAATAAAATTAAAAAATCTGATGTGGCCAGCTCAATACCTTCCGTCAATCCTGTGTATTATGTACAAATTCCATACATAAATTTTCTTGCAAAAGATTCTAAATTTCCAGTAATATTATTTCATGCAAAAGGCACTTAACACTGACATCTTCTTCTTCTTTAGCTGTTCCCATTCGTTAGAAGTCGCTATTTTTTATTTTCTTCTTCCATTCATTTCTGTTCTGCGGGTCATGCTCACGTCAAAAATTTTTATTCAAAATTTCATTTTTTGGTATTATATGATTCCTTTTCTCTGCAAATGAATTCCACACCCCTGATAATAAATAAACCACATGAAATAAGAAAATCATGAAATTTTGAATGAAAAATTATGACATTTGTCAGTTATGGACGTAATTAATAGCTGTCATTTTGACACGGGTCCACATATCTGCTTGCCAAATTCAGCAAGGTCTACATATATTTTTTTTGCAAAAGATCCTATATTTCCAGTTAAATTATTTCATAAACAAACTATGCGAATTGCACTTGACACTAACATCTTCTACTTTAGTTTTTCCCATTCGTTTGGGGGTCGCTATTTTTTATTTTCTTCTTCCACTAATTTTTGTTTTGTGTGTCGTTCTTTCTATGTTTCTTCCACCTTCTATTATAAGCTATTCATTCTTCCAATATACTCATCTCTCCTCATGACATGTTCAAACTAATGTAATCGTCTCTCTTATATCTTTCTAGAAACGCCCAACACTAGAGTTATTTCCCTTATTCTTTCATTCATCATTTTATTTTATTTTTGTTACTGACATCTGTCAATTTGAATTACCTGAATATATTAGCAGTTTCTATGGTTAAGTTAGCATAGTTGGCTGATTTATGAAATTTTGTAATTATTATAATCTTTATAATTCTTTAACTCTATATCTGTTGAATATGAAATATAAAATGCAATCAAATCGTATAGAGAATAATATATTCTTTAAGTTATAATAAAATTTAACTGAGTTTTTCAAGAAAAACTGTTAAAATTTTCAAATGAGGACACTTCCGGTTGATCAATTATAACCAAAATATAATCAAGTCTGCATATGGTTGTAAGGAAGAGGAATACGCAAGAATTGTAATTTTTGGAATTCTATTATTGGAGATATCGTGCACGAAACCGCGGTCACATACATACACACACACACACACACATACACACACACACGCACACACGAACACACATACACACATACAGACATCATCGTACGTACGTATACAGACGTCACGACGAAATTAGTCAAAATGGATTCAGGGCTGATTAAAATGGATATTTCCGCTGAAATCTGAAAACCGAAATTTTTCGCGATTACAATACTTCCTTTACTTACGTACAAGGAAGTAAAAATATGATGTTCACATACAGAAAATAGCTTATGATATATCTTAAGAAACATCCAAGAGATCACAAAATTACTAATGTGAATAATAGCAATACGTCCAGACATTTATGCCATCAAATATTTGCAATATCTTTTTAAAGTATTGAAAATAATATTCCATTCATTCCTTCATGATCCAATTCTAATCTCCTACAAATTTTTGCTTGACGTGCTCACTAAAAACCCGTCTGCAAGTAATTCCACTTGCATTTGATGCAGAGATAAATTAAATCGAACATATGCATTGAAAATACTGTAGAAATATATTTCCAGAAGCGAGTGGGTATTACCCATAATCCCATTCTTTCAAAACACATTTTCACTTCAACTTCTCGCGCTATTCAAATAAACCACTCATCTACAGCAATATTCATCTCTGTCAGGCGCGTTGATTGATCTATAGCTTCATCTCCTTCCTTCCTGAAGGCCGGTATGACGTGAAGATTTATAGAAACATTGGCATGTTCGCGTCTTAGCAGGCCGTGGAAGGCGAAGCTAGCGAATGTTTCGCGATGCGATGATATATATTTATTCTGGGAATATTATGTTATAAATGCGAGCAACCTGGTATTTATAACATGTGGAAAAAGTTGTGAGGGATGAGATTTTTTTTCTTTTCAACTTGATTTATAATTTTTGAGGTGAGTAATGTAACTGGGGGGAATTATGCTGTTTGGAAAAGGATTTGAGATGAATATGAATTTAATGTTCGAGAATATTCAATGTTTATCTCAAAAATGCATTCAACAACATCTGCTAAGAAATATTATTATTATTATTATTATTATTATTATTATTATTATACGCAATTTTAACAGTCTCGAAACCATATAATGGCCCTACTAAAATTAATGAGAATAAGAAAATCAGGTAGGTTGTGCGAAAAACAAAATTTGCACTATCATTGTATTAATTTGTTTTATGGAATTAATTTGCAATAAAAAATTATTTGGAACTTGATTGATTAATTTTTTACAGAATTTTTGTGTGGTATTAACCTGACACCATTTTTGAATCATGATTTATAATTATACAGTATTGACAGTTTTTTATTCACCAGAAATTAATTTAACAGATTTTAAGTTTCGTAGAATATACGAGCCTCAACCCATAATGTCTCAGATTTGCAGTCAATAATAAAAATTATTCGCGCCGATGTTTCGACTATACCATAGTCTTCTTCAGGGCTGTACAATATATATATATATATATATATATATATATATATATATATATATATATATATATATATATATATATATATATATACAGTGTGTTAATTAAAAACCTGGCCATAGGCGTTTAACATGGGAAATCAGTTTTTCCTTACGCAAAAGTTCCCAAATTATTTTAGGCAAAAATACTTCAAATAAATGTTGTAGAGAATTAAATTCTGCATCCAGATTAGTAATAAGATTTTATTTTCGACGTTTCATAACCGAGAAAATCAATTTCAAAGTTTTTCGAAAATTGCTGATTTATAGCGATAGCCATGAAACTCAAACAAAATTACAAACAATTGTATGACATTGACACAATGAATTAGCCTAACTTAATGTATAAAACAAATATGTTTCTTAAATACATGGTTTAATTTTAGAATACATAGCTGTCAACATATACAAAATAAAATAAAAATGAAAACAAGAATAATGTATTTATTTAAAAAGAAAAACAGAAAACTAGAATGAATATAATTTTATATTAAATGTTCAAATAACCCTCCATTTTGCGCTAAGCAATACCCAAGTCTATTATAAAAGCCATGTCGAACATTATGCAGCTGTCTGGCATTTATTTTTCTACATTCATTGGAAATTACAGCTTTAAGTTTTTGTAATAAGATTCTATTGTGGTTTTACTTGGAATTTGTCGATGTGACCACATTACACTTATTAAATCACGTATTTTTCTATAGCTTTGTCCACAGTAACACCATTTTATAATCTGAAGCTTTTCTTCATGAGAAAACTGTTCCATACTTCCAAAAAAATATGTTACTGAACGAAAATCACAAAACACAAACTTTCTTTGACAGTTAAGATGTCATACAATTGTTTGTAATTTTGTTTGACTTCCATGGCTATCGCTATAAATCAGCAATTTTCGATAAACTTTGAAATTGATTTTCTCGGTTATGAAACGTCGAAAATAAAATCTTATTACTAATCTGGATGCAGAATTTAATTCTCTACAACATTTATTTGAAGTATTTTTGTCTAAAATAATTTGGGAACTTTTGCGCAAGGAAAAACTGATTTCCCATGTTAAACGCCTATGGCCAGGTTTTTAATTAACACACTGTATATATATATATATATATATATATATACAAGAGCCCTGAAGAAGATTATGGTATGGTATAGTCGAAACGTCGGCGTGAATAAAGTTAATTATTGACTGCAAATCCGAGACATTGTTTCTATCTGTTTGCATCTCCATCCCAAACACAGTCGAACATCGTATTTGAATAAACACATAATATTTCGGCCGGTTTACATTTTTAACAAACAAGCCATGTCCCTGAAAGGATTTCATTCCTTATCCTATCTTTCCGTGTCTTCCCCAACATCTATCTCAACATCCTCATCTCTAACACATTCATTTTCGTTTCATTGACACTGACATCTGTCAATTTGAATTACCTGAATATATTAGCAGTTTCCATGGTTAGAATAGCTGGCTAATTTATGAAATTTAATATCTTTATAATTCTTTAACTCTATATCTATTGAATATGAAATTTAAAATGAAATACAATCGTATAGAGAGTATGTAATATATTCTTTAAGTTATAATAACATTAAAAGAAACATTAAAAGAAAAACTGTTAAAATCTAATCATTATATTATATTATAATTTTTGGAATCGTGGTATTGAAGTTAAATGATTCGAAACGATTGTCACATACACACACATACACATACACACACCCACATTCACACACATTTATATAAACCATCGTAAAAATAGTAAATTCGTATTCTGGCGACCCCAAAACATGCTTATTCAATAGAAACTCACTATCGAATTATTTGACCTAAGACAATGGATATATTCCGAGCGTACTTTTATAATAAAAGCGCTTTTATGGAGCACCCTCCTAATAAGAATATAATGTAAATGCGCACTCCATAAAAACGCTTTTATTATAAAAGTACACTCGGAATACGGGCCAATACCTTCCACACCAAAAGGTGACGGAAGCTAAAAACAAAAGCACATTTAAGAAGACTTTTGAAAGGTAAACAAAAAGTCTTATTTAATCGAAGTCGTAACTCCTACAGTTTTCGAGATACCAGAAGTAAATCCCATAAAAACTCATTTGTCACTGCTTTTAATTCCGGAAACTATTGAAGATCGAATCCATGTTGATTAAGTTTTATTTTACTCATTTCGGTCTGTACTATATGCCCCAATTTTTTTACCATTTTTTAATACTCTGTATAAAATAAAATTCTAAGATATGAAATATATGTCATATTTTCACTAATTCCAGCGTAACCCTTACATTAATTAATAGTGTAATTATTGTCCTTCTGATTATCATAGTAACAAACTTTTCCATGTAAATTATAATGAAGAGAATAATTATTTGTAGTTTAATTAAAACAACGCCACTTATAAACAACAATATTTGCTTCAGTAATTTAAATAATTAATTCATCACCCTGACTCCACATTTCGCACTTGAAAATCACCGTTAATTTAAATTCTCTCGCGAGCGGTTTTCATATAGGTCAACAGGCACATGTAGCACTACGAGCGCGTTGATTCCGCGATCAAATGCAACATAACCAACGAACTCGTTGTGCTGGGGATAATAGAATTAATTTTATGATACTTTGTGGCGCACTGAAGTGCAGACAGAGCCGCAGAGGCAGGTAAAGTGTTGCTTACTGAATCATCTGCAACCGAATCGCTCGTATAAGCGCCCTTTGATATTTTAGATGCAGTGGAAATCCTAGGGGGGAGGATTTTTTGCGGTCGACGCAGGTTTGTGAAATTTGATAGTTTCGGCCGTGTTGATTCAGTTGTTGAGTCTTGATGAAGGTTTATTTATAGATTATATTAAAATTGGCCTCCATTTAAAAAAAATCTGCTGTGGCCAGCACAATACCTCTCGCCACTTCTTTTTTACTTCCTTGTACATAAGTAAAGGAAGTATTGTAATCGCGAAAAATTTCGGTTTTCAGATTTCAGCGGAAATATCCATTTTGATCATCCCTGAATCCATCAAAAACGGTAAGTTGAAAGTTGAAATTTTATATTTAGGACTCCTATAACATCTAGTTGTGCACCTCCCTTTCTGGTTATTACACAATTTCCAGAAGTGGCACTTTACATGAAGCCTATAATAGATTTTAATGAAAAACTGTTTTAAAATATAATCCAAAACTTTTTAAATTTGGTATACAAGACTTTTATGTCAATCGAAATAACATAATAGATTTTGGTTAAAATAGGCTAACCGGAAGTGGTACATTACTTGTTAACAGTTTTTCTTGAATACAATGATTTTATTTTGATTTTAGAAATAAATGCTTCAAATAAAAGTTTTAGAGAATTAATTTCTGCGTCTAGCACATCAAGTATAATTAAATTAGCCCTTTGTATAAACGAGATATGTAAATTTAAAAATTATATACTTTTTTGTTTTTGTAATAAAGCTTGCTATGGATTAGGACAAAAAAAATGTTCATGTCAAATTACGTTAAATACGTGTAATTTTATGATTCGTACAATAACAAATATTATATTTTTATTGTGAAATTAGTCATATTCATAGTTGTAATCAAATATTTCTTTGTTGTAATCCAAACTCTCTTTAAAAAGAACCGGGTTAGATTATGGTCGCTATATATCTTACTGTTTTGAAGTTAAAATTAATATTTTGTAATTTATTTATTAAAAAAATATGTATAGTTTAATAATCGTACAAGGAAGTCGTGTGGTGTCCACATCAGATTTTTTGGTTACATAAGTATAGGGTGCGAACAGTCATGTTACACTGTTGGCCTTGACAAACATATGTGGGGGCCCCTTTCAGAATGATAATTAGTAATTATGTACATAAATGTCAAATGTCAGAATTTTTCATTAAAAATTTCAAGATTTTTTAAATTCACATAGTTAATTTGTCACCAGGAGTGTGGAATTTACTTGTCGAGGAAAATAAACCACATGGAATTGGAAAATCATTATGATATTTGCCATATATATACATAATTACTAGCTATCATTCTGACATGGGCCCTCATATCTGCTTGTCAAGGCCAACAAAGTCACATTTCTTGTATACCTACACTCTACATCAAAAACTCTACTTATATCTTTTCCTTATATTTAGATTTTTTAAATTTAAATTTATTCTTACTCTTCTAATTTTTCGAGATGTTTTCAATTCATTGTCGGGAGTAACAGTATTTCTGAAGAATATATGTAATATAACTATAATATTAAATATTTAACTATTAACACATTAAGAAATAATATAATTTATGTACTTCCCAGAAAAAGTCTTCAGTAATATCTCCAGATTTCTGACACTGACATTTATCTGTCAGTTACAAACAATTTAAATTTACGACTATTTTCCATAGCATTCTTTAGGCTGTAAAATGTATTACAACCGATTATTTTATATATTATATTTCTTTTATCTCTAAATCTATAGAATATATAATAAAATATTTAAATGTATCAGATAGAGAATTTAATTTTCATTTATATTACCAACAAATTTTTTCAAAAAATAATATTTTCAAGAATCTTCTTCTTCCGGTTGTTCAATTGTTACCAAAACCTTTTCAGATCTTCCCATGAATGTCTGATTGGGAAATATGTAGTTAAACAAATATGAAGTTTTATAGTTTTTGAATAATCGTCCTTCCAACATCCCACATACACACATACACATATCCATGCACACACACACACACACACACACAACACACAGACACACGCACAGAAACATCATCATAAAAAGAGTAAATTGGTATTTTAAGGATCCCAAAACGTGCTTATTCATTAAAATTTCAGCACCAAACTAAAGGTGACGGAAGGTAAAAGTTCGTCCATCACTTACGCTATTTATATAAATAAAAGTGGCCCATATTTTGCCACACGTTAAACTGTATGTGTTCTGACGTCACATTGTTTTTCAAATCAAGTGACTTTTTAAAAATATTATACAAATTTCAATAATTAATTGCAAAATATCTAATCTAATCTTTAAATAATAATATCTTAGAAGTCATATACAATTTTTTGTAACAGCACTATTACAAAAAATAAACTAAACATTTTTGAATTTGATTCTGAAATATCGAAAGAAGACTAAGATTAATTTTTTTAATGAATTTCGTTCTTGAAAACCCGTTTTATATTACTGATAAAACAATGGGTAAAAGACGTTAACACATTTATTTATATATTGCTACCAAATTAGCCAATACTGATAGCACCCCATAAAACTGTCTCGGAAATTGGATCTACTTCTTGTCGCCATTTAGGTCTGGTTATTTGGAATAGATGATGGTAATCTGATTTGGCGGGCGCTGCAGAGACTGATTACGTTGAAGATTTCTCCGTCGCTCGTTCACTGCACTTAAACCCTCATATTCACGCCATCCATAATTCCCTGAGCTCGGAGAAATCCCCGCATATGCAACAACCTATTTCATTTCCTTACAGAGTGAGTCCTCGACATCGCGAGGCTCAAGGATACCTTATATTTATACCCCATTTCCAAGAAGACGCCCATAGATTTTTTAAAACTCATAAATAAATTTCACATAACTACCCACGAGAATATATATAGTGTGTTAATTAAAAACCTGGCCATAGGGGTTTAACATGGAAAATCAGTTTTTTCTTGCGCAAAAGTTCCCAAACTTTTTTACCTCTCGCTAAGAGAGGTATTGGATTCATGCTAAAAATCGCATATCCACATTTTATTGAATAAGCACGTTTTAAGGTCCCTACAATCCGATTTTAACATTTTTACGATGATGTCTGTGTGTGTGTGTGTGTGTGTGTGTGTGTGTGTGTGTGTGGATGTGTGTGTGTGGGATGTTGGAAGGACGGTTACTCAAAAACTATAAGACTTAAAATTTGTTTAACAACGTATTTCCCAATCGGACATTCATGGGAAGATCTGAAAAGGTTTTGGTAACAATTGGACAACCGGAAGTAGAAGATTCTTGAAAAAAAATCTTCTAAATATTATTTTTTGAAAATTTTTCTTGGTAATATTAAAGAAAAATAAATTCTCTTTCTGATACATTTAAATATTTTTATACATATTTTATAGATTTAGAGATAAAAGGAATATAATATATAAAATAATGTTGTAATTAATTTTACAACCGAAAGGATGCCATGAAAAATAGTTGCAAATTTAAATTATTTGTAACTGACAGATAAATGTCAGTGTCAGAAATAATGAGTAATGAAAGAAAAATGTACTTGGAGAATCCCTTAGTTCTTGATCTGTGACTATTATGGAGATGACAAGTCTAGGTTGAAGGACTTAAATTTGTTTCAAACATTATGGGACAATGTACACCAGTACTATAGACTAGAGTAACTTTGAATTGCGAAAAAGCTATCAAATTCTTCTCAAGTAAGTTGTAAATATTGACAAAATTACACATCGATATAAGAATAATCGGAGTGCAATCTATCCGTCACTTTATTAAAGGGAATTAAGGTTATTTAGATATAACAAGTATGAAAAAATAAAATGTAAAAGAAGATATATAAGAATAGATGCACAATCCAGATATATACATTTTAGACCGCCCAAAATTAATGTTTTTACTAGAAGAATATAAAGAGAAAGTAAACAAAGTTGTTCGAATTGAAAATTGCTGTTACCAGCCTAATATTTATATATGGTAAACTCTACTTTGTAATTTATTGTAACATAATTTATGGTAAATATCTTTATGTTGAGACATGCTATTATTGAATAATAAAGAAGTTTATACGTCATAGATTTATATGAATATATTATTTGTATTTATAAAAATATTCTTTGCTTTATGCATACAGCCAGGTAAAATATACGGCGAGAGGTTATGTGCTGGCCACATCAGATTTTTAGACAAAAATAAATGTTGTAGAGAAATAAATTCTGCACCCGAGTAGTAATAAGATTTCATTTTTGACACTTAATAACCGAGAAAATCAATTTTAATTTTTTCTCGAGATAGCTGATTTATAGCGGTAGCCATGGAACTCAAACAAAATTACGAACAATTGTATGCCATCTTAACTGTCAAAAAAGTTTGTATTTTGTAATTATCGTTCAATAACATATTTCTTTGAAAGTATGGAACAGTTTTCTCATGAAGAAAAGCTTCAGATTATAAAATGGCGGACAAATTTTGTTTTATTTGCATGGCTATCGCTATAAATCAGCAATTTTCAAAAAACTTTAAGATTAATTTTCTTCGTTATTAAATGTGAAAAATAAAATCTTATTACTAACTCTGCAGATTTTAATTCTCCACAACATTTATTTAAAGTATTTTTGTCTAAAATAATTTGGGAACTTTTGCCCAAGGAAATACTGATTTCCCATTTTAAACGCATATGGGGTCCTTGACCTTAACAACAAATAAAAATCTGATGTGACCAGCATATTACCTTCTTGCAAAAGATTCTATATTTCTAGTAAAATTATAACACAAACATACTACGAGTCCAAACTCATATTAGTTCGGCCGGTTAACATTTTAAAAAAATTATAAAAACTACGCAAATGATGAGAAATTTCTAGAAATTTCAAATATAGATTTTAAGCTTACTAAAGCTTAATGTTATTGAAATTAACGTAGAATTAACAGTTTATATGTTCGAAATAAATTATGAAAGTGTTAAAACATAATGTCAGCCACCTGGATTAGAACCAAGGTCCATTACTTTGCCGGAGTAACGCTCCACCAACCGTGCTATGGCCGATCTATCCAATGGTATATTTTTATTAAATATTTTATATAATTGGTTATCTATTATCCACAAATATTTTTATTTATTGACTGCAAAAGTTATTTTAGGCATGATAATTTATATTTTTTAGTTGAAAAATATCAATTTTTAATATCTGTGATTCCACTTATTAGCAAACTGTACTCTACTGTTTGTGGACAAAATGAGAATAACATCTGCGTCATAGAATATTAAAAAAATATATATTACGGCTTAATGAATATCTAATAATAGTCTTTATAGATATTTAAAAAACTCCACTCGACTTTATGACATTCATATTAGGTATTTCTACAACATTGAGAGTGCACCAATTTGAAAATATTTAATATTATATTGTTTACTAATCTTTTTTAAATTAAACGTTTCAATTAGAATATTAATATAATTTTCGTACTAGCAAAGGTAAAAATTATACTATTTATTTCATCAAATGCATAAAATTCAATGTTAATTATGAAAAAGATTGTGATTTTCCTACCTTATCTGTTGTTATAGTCTGGTTCCCCGCAAATTTGATTTCCAAGTTCAATGCACCACAAAACTCTGTAAAAATAAAATAAAAATATGTTAAACAATAAAAATATACATTTTAGTTTTGTTAAATTGTTCATGAATGTTTTCTGTACCTCAATCACATGTTTCTCTGTCTCCAACGATACGTAAATGGAACAAAACCCAGTACACTCACACTTTTCCTATATAAAATTTATATCACTAGATAGAGAATTAAATTCTAAACATGTTGCACTATATTGGGAAATACATTTTGTTATATTTACTATGAATTCTTGATAAAAACTACGACACGAACAACGACATTCGTTCAGCGTAAAACAAAAGTGATGACTGGCCATAGCCCGCTAGTAAATCTTCGCTACGAAATACGAGAATTTACAAGCCTACTACAATAAAAGAAATTAATTTTATTTCTACATATAATTTCAATATTGGCAATACTTTCAAATATTATAAAGAAATAGAATTGAAAAAGGTTTATAAATTGATCTAAATATATTTTACAATGTTAATAATAATAATAAAGAATAAATAAATTCATACAAATGTTTAGTAACATGGTGTGTAACGATACATATGTACAAAATTTAGTATTAAACATTTAGCATAAAAGCTCGAATTTTTGATGCATTTATACAATATTTATATTTTACAATGTTTCTTCGTATATTTTTCTTATAATTTGGATATTCATCTTACCTATATTCGGTTATTAATTTATTAAAATTGATAATATTAATACAGTTTTAAAAAAATTAATTACTGTTTTAATAGAAATAGATTATTTGAATTATATTAGTAATAACATTTTTTTTTTAAATTGAGCTATTTGTAGTTGTTTTAGTTCCTTGTCCTAGTAAATTTATACATAGTTCTATGTACTAGTTTCAAGTCATAAAATTCTGGCGTCTATACAGGATAATTTTTTAGCCTCCTTACAAACTTGGGAAACGGAAATTTGTAAATTAAAGAAAAACCGTCATATGAATATAGGTATTTTAATGTTTTATCTCTTGCTAAGAGAGGTATTGGATTCATGCTAAAAATCGCATATCCATATTTTAGTGAATAAGCACGTTTTAAGGTCCCTTGAATCCGATTATAACATTTTTACGATGATGTGTGTGTGTGTGAAGTTGTAGGAGGTACGATTTCTCAAATTCTGTATGACTAAAAACCTACATAACTACGGATTCCTCAATCTAACAGTAATGGGAAGAGTTGAATAGGTTCTGGTAACGATTGGATAACCGAAAGTAGTAGTATTTTAACAAAAAAAATCTAAATATTATTTTTTGAAATTCGGATTCGGTTTCACTTGAAGTATTTTCTTTTACAAAATTTTGATCTTTTGAAGACTCTTTTATTAAATTTTGTCCCGGCCCAACCAAATAAGTTACAACATGAGGCACACCGGTTTGTTTAGATTAAGTACAATCGTACAATCAAATATTAAGTTCGTAATAATAATACATTTATGTTCATTACACTGTTGCCAAAGTGCCATAAATAGAGGGAAAACATTTTGTACAAATCTTTCAGGCATTAAACAATTTTTGGTAAGCGTGTTAAGAGATTTCTTTGTAGTTTTATAGTATATGTGCGTCTCATCGTTTTTATATTTTTTATATTTAAATATTTGTGAACACTTGGCACACTTCACAAGATTTCAGTCTCTGAATTAACCTCTCGATCATTTATCAGAGACTGGCCCACTCAACCAGAACCACAGACGCGTTTCGCTGTTATTTCAGCTCATCAGTGTGGTGTACTGACGCCTCTTTCGAGGCATTGAGACTAGTTGAGCGGACGGATGACAAATATCCCACAAAGATATCAAGCCTGCAGTGGTAACTAACCACATGCAGAGCCATCTATCAGGAAAACCGCGAGCTTGGCTAGCAGAATAATAATAATAATAATAGAAAACTGTACAATGTTCATGTTTATCATACGTCCGCTCAACTAGTCTCAGTGCCTCGCAAGAGGCGAGTACACCACACTGATGAGCTGCAATAACAGCGAAACGCGTCTGTGGTTCTGGTTGAGTGAGCCAGTCTCTGATAAATGACCGAAAGGTTGATTCAGATACTAAAATCTTGTGAAGTGTGCCAAGTGTTCACAAATATTTAAATATTTAGAACAACTTCACCAAGTGTCGCAAATTGTACATTGTACAGTTTCCTATTATTATTTACATTTTTACCTCTCGCTAAGAGAGGTATTGCATTCATGCTAAAAATCGCATATCCAGATTTTATTGAATAAGCACGTTTTAAGGTCCCTACAATCCGATTTTAACATTTTTACAATGATGTCTGTGTGTGTGTGTGTGTGTGGATGTGTGTGTGTGTGTATGTGTGTATGTGTGTGGGATGTTGGAAGGACGGTTACTCAAAAACTATAAGACTTTAAATTTTTTTAACTACGTATTTCCCAATCGGACATTCATGGGAAGATCTGAAAAGGTTTTGGTAACAATTGAACAACCGGAAGTAGAAGATTCTTGAAAGAAAATCTTTTAAATAATATTTTTTGAAATTTTATCTTGATAATATTAAAGAAAAATAAATTCTCATTCTGATACATTTAAATATTTTACAATATATTCTATAGATTTAGAGATAAAAGAAATATAATATGTAAAATAATCTGTTATAATAAATTTTACAGCCGAAAGAATGGCCATGGAAAATAGTTGAAAATTTAATTTTTTTCTAACTGACAGATAAATGTCAGTGTCAGAAATCCGAAGACATTACTGAAGACTTTTTCTGGGAAGTACATACATTATATTATTTCTTAATGTATTAATAGAATTGGAAACATTTCGAAAAATTAGAAGAGGACAAAATTTCTTCATCAAAAATGAATTTAAAATTAAACAATCTAAACATATGTGGAATAGATATATGCGTAAGTAGAATTTTTGGTGTAGAGTGTAGGTATACAAGAAATGTTAAATACAATAGGGAGCGAGCAGTCATATGATTTTGTTGGCCTTGACAAGCAGATATGGGGGCCCATGTCAGAATGATAGCTAATAATTATGTATATAGATGTCAAATATCATAATTTCTCATTCTAAATTTAGTGATTTTCCAATTCCATGTGGAGCAGAATTAAATGTTAAATATCTAAGGCATACAAGTAAACTTTAAACTCCTGGTGATAAATTAACTACGTAAATTTAGAAAATCTTGAAACAACAGATTTTTTATTATATTTGAAATTCTTGTAGAAAATATAACTACCCCTGCTCTTTCATTTCAACCCCACTTTGCTCTCTCTGCTTTCTCCATTTCAATCCTTGTCTTCTCGTCGTCATATTTGTTCTCGTTCTCCGGTTGTGACTATAGATCCTGCAGTACGGTGCGTGTCACCACATCACGTCGCTAAGTGCTTGTCAATCAGGCTGTTACAGCCGTTGGTGCGAGGTGCGGAGACGGGCAGGGGGTGTGATGTGAATCCAAGGTTATTGATGGCACTTTCAAGCCAGAGATGGAGACGAGAAGAAGCAAAAGCAGAGAGTGTGGAAAATGAGGGATGAGTTTAAGGGTGGGGATGAGGAAAAGTTGATGTTTAATTGAACATATGTGGGGTTTAAATGTCAAACTAATATTCACGATAGGACGGTTTTGTGGAAATATACAGCGTGTCCCATAGGTCATTTATATTATAAATAAAGGTAGTTGGCACTAGGGTATCTCTACATCCAGGGTTGGCCATGACGTGGCTCCCGTTTCGTCCGCCATTTGCGGGCCACTGTCAAATGTGTTGTTGTTGCGCAAATTATTATTTATTTTCGTGGTTACTTGTTTTATTTTAATGAGAAACACATTTAGATATACTTTTAATATTTATATAAAGTGTAAGTAATACTTTTATTTTATTTACCTGTGTATTTTCTTGAGACACCGACTACGACTTTTGACAATATTGAAAACAAATAAAAATTACTAATATTACGCACAAACATTTAAATTTTAAAAGGCAAGTTAAGAATATATACTTATTATGTAAATAATAACTACAGTTATTAAATTAGATGTGATAATAACAACTAATATCCTTTTTCTACAGTCTATAGAAAGTAACCATTTGCGCTTTCTTTTGTCAACGCAAAAAGTCACTTTGCCACTCTAGCGCGACAAAGTACAAAAAAACACTCGCTGTCTAAATTTCTAACTACTATACAATGTTAAGAAATGTCACTTGTCTACATTCTTAATGGAAACGTTTAGTCAGGAACTAATGGCACTGTAGTGTATAGCAAAAAATCTGATGTGGCCAGCACATAACCTCTCGCCGTATATTTTACCTGGCTGTATGCATAAAGCGAAGAATATTTTTATAAATACAAATAATATACTCATATAAATCTATGACGTATAAACTTCTTTATTATTCAATAATAGCATGTCTCAACATAAAGATATTTTACCATAAATTATGTTACAATAAATTACAAAGTAGAGTTTACCATATATAAATATTAGGCTGGTAACAGCAATTTTCAATTCGAACAACCTTGTTTACTTTCTCTTCATATTCTTTTTGAGAAGAATTTGATAACTTTTTCGCAATTCAAAGTTACTCTAGTCTACAGTGCTGGTGTACACTGTCCCATAATGTTTGAAACAAATTTAAGTCCTTCAACCTAGACTTGTCATCTCCATAATAGTCACAGATCAAGAATTAAGGGATTCTCCAAGTACATTTTTCTTTCATTACTTATTATTTCTGACACTGACATTTATCTGTCACAAATAATTTAAATTTTCAACTATTTTCCATTCTTTCGGCTGTAAAATTTATTATAACAGATTATTTTATATATTATATTTCGTTTATCTCTAAATCTATACAATATATAATAAAATATTTAAATGTATCAGATAAAGAATTTAATTTTCTTTTATATTACCAAGAAAAATTTTCAAAAAATATTATTTAGAATTTTTTTTTTCAAGAATCTTCTACTTCCGGTTGTCCAATTGTTACCAAAACCTTTTCAGATTTTCCCATGAATGTCCGATTGGGAAATACGTAGTTAAACAAATTTAAAGTCTTATAGTTTTTGAGTAATCGTGCTTCCAACATCCTACATATATACACACACTCACACATACATCCACACACACACACACATACAGACATCATCGTAAAAATGTTAAAATCGGATTGTAGGGACCTTAAAACAATACCTCTCTTAGCGAGAGGTAAAAAATTCATTCATTTACAAAAACGAAAGTCAACTTCCTTGAAGCCATTGTCAAAGAATCACTCGGTAGATGGCTCTGCTGGTATTAACATACCTCTACAGGCCTTTTACCATCGTAGATTATCATATGATCACCGCCAGCACATTGAGTCATTGTCTCTGCTCCAGGAGTTCACTCACTGTGGACCGGACAGAGACCACAGGTTACTTCACACTGAAGAGCACCAATAAGTGCGAAACGCGTCTGTGGTTTATTAAAGTTGACTCAGAAGTTGTAAACTAGTGAAACTAGACGTAACTTTGTAATTTTTATTATAATATAAATTCGCAATTTTGCTTTTTGCAGTTTGCTCTTTTAAAATAATTCTAGTGTTAGAAGTTTGTAGAAAGATACAAAAGAGACGATTACATTGGTTTGAACATGTTATGAGGAGAGAAGAAGAATGAATAGCTTAGTAATACAAGGTTGAAGAAACAGAGGAAGACCAAAGATAAGATGGAAGGACTGTATTGCGGGCGACTTGAGAGAAATGGAACTGAATGAGAACGACACACAAAATAATGAGTGGAAGAACAAAATACTATTTACTCGCCTTGTTAAATCTTCCAACTTTAGAGTTCAATAACTCCGATCGGAACTGGTCAAGTTGACTAAAATTTTGGATTTACATCGACCAATACTTAACCTAGCTGTATGCTAAAGATTATTAAGATTTTATGGATTTCACATCATGCTTCAACTACCTTAAAACTATAGTAAATGGCCAACCAATGTTTACTATTATTTTTTAAAATATTCGATATGTATACGATAACATATAATGAACGATATAATAAGAAGCTGTCCTAATTGAAAAAAAAAAAATGTTCAAATTCCCTGAAGTGACGTCACGACAAACGATTTGACATTCATAACAGTGAAGATTTCATTGAAAAACTGACCGTCTGACACAAATGATACGATTTGGAAATATGAAATTATTTTTCGTCCGAAGTGTGCCCTTGTCATCAAATTATATGCACTCTGTCTGTTTGAAACAACTATATATAATTCATATTAATCTCGTTCTTAACGCCGTTTTAAACACATGTTCCCATTCGCGCATATCTATGCTTGTCGGCTTGCTTCCGGGTGTTTCCGGCAGTGTCGGGCGATCCGGATATTTAAATGAATTTAGATTATTTGAAGATGAATAGTCGCACGGAGCCGGGCTGAGGCGATAGCCTTATCCGTTTCCACCTTCGATTCCAATCCGAGGAGTTTTCTCCACCGAACGCTCTGGAGCTTTCTTTTTGCCAAGCGCAGGCACTTTTGTGCCAGGGAGAAACAGACACGGATTAGGAGAGATTCATCTTTGAAAGTTGTTATAATTAAATAAGGAAATATAAATATTATAAAAATAATGATTATTATAATTAAATAAATATGAAATACTATTTAAAACTATGATTTATTTCACCAATTGTTTATTCATTTCACCACTCAACTATCCAAACTTCACTGACCTCTCTTACCAAGGGTAGCGGGAGGTAAAAATGGAGTCTTCACAGTTCAAATATTTTGTAATGAGATCCGCTAACACGTAACGTCTCTATTTGAAAATATGAAGGTCTAGAACCGCGTATTAGTCAGAAAATCAAACACAATGAAATCAATAACAAGTGGCATAATCATATATTTGAATTTCATTGTCATTTAACGTACACATACTTTTTGAGAGTCCTTTAATGAAGTCTTCTTTTCCTGTTGGCTAATTCGTCCCTGTTTGCTCGCTATCCTCGGAGAATAAAGAGAAGAAAGGTGCGCGATGATATATTATGCGAAGCTGGAACGAGGAACGATTCCTTTGCAGCTGAAGACCGTTTCTGCTGTTCCTGCCGTTGTTACAGAACAGCTCCCGTGATATATTTAAAATATCGACGAAAATATCGCTCGCTATTCGTGCCCAGCTAAACGCACACTAACACTTTATGTTCTTTCGCCATCAGAATTAAATTATTACACTCTAGAATAAATATTTGAGGAAGGAAAAGACTTATTTTGCAATAAGACTTCATTTTGACTGTCTTAAATTTTGTTCAGCACGTCGATTTTGTAACTTTAAATTCTACTGGATTTAAAATTCGAACAGAATTGAAATTTAAGGACCCAAAACATGCTTATTGATTATAAACTCACTATCTAATTCAACGACAATACCTTCTTTACCTATCTAAAGGTGGCGGAAGGTAAAAAGTCAGATGAACAAGACTATAAAAAGATAATAAATAAAAATAAGAATCCAAACTAGAAGAGAGATTACTTTTTGAAATCAAAAAAAATCTGTCAAGAAATGTTTTAATTTATTAGAGAATTTGATAAATTGATCGCACGTTTTAATATGGACTGGTAGCTGATTATAGGAAAACAGTTTGTCTATCACTTAAGTTTTTATACAAATAAAAGTAGGCAATAGTTATCACATGTTAAGCTCTATGTACTTTAAGGTCACATTCTATTTCAGATCACATGACTTTTTCAAAATATTATTTAAATTTCAAAATTTAATTGTATAATATTTCATAAATATTATGCGATATTTTTAGTTTGGGGGATATTTAAAGACCGATATCTTTTTACCTCTCGCTAAGAGAGGTTTGGGTTCATGCTAAAAATCGCATATCCAGATTTTATTGAATAAGCACGTTCTAAAGTCCCTACAATCCGATTATAACATTTTTGCGATGATGTCTGTGTGTGTGGATGTATGTGTGTGTGTGTGTGTGTATGTATGTAGGATGTTAGAAGGACGATTACTCAAAACCTATGACTTTAAATTTGTTTAACTACGTATTTCCCAATCGGACATTCATGGGAAGATCTGAAAAGGTTTTGGTAACAATTAGACAACCGGAAGTAGAAGATTCTTGAAAAAAAAACTTCTAAATAATATTTTTTGATTTTTTTTCTTGGTAATATTAAAGAAAATTAAATTCTCTATCTGATACATTTAAATATTTTATAATATATTCTATAGATTTAGAGATAAAAGAAATATAATATATAAAATAGTCTGTTATAATAAATTTTACAGCCGAAAGATTGGCAATGGAAAATAGTTGAAAATTTTAATTGTTTGTAACTGACAGATAAATGTCAGTGTCAGAAATCCGGAGACATTACTGAAGACTTTTTCTGGGAAGTACATTATTCTATTATTTCTTAATGTATTAATAGTTAAATATTTAAAATTATAGGTATATTACATATATCCTTCAAAAATACTTTCAATCCTGACAATGATTTGTAAACATTTCGAAAAATTAGAAGAAGACAAAATTTCTTCGTAAAATGAATTTAAAATTAAACAATCTAAATATAAGGAATAGATATATTTGGTATAGAGTGTAGGTATACAAGAAATGTTAAATACAATAGGGCGCGAGCAGTCATGTGATTTTGTCGGCCTTGACAAGCAGATATGGGGGCCCATGTGAGAATGATAGCTAGTAATTATGTACATAGATGTCAAATCACATAATTTTTCATTCTAAACTTGGTGATTTTCCAATTCCATGTGGTTTATTTTCCTCGACAAGTAAATTCCACACTCCTGGTGACAAATTAACTACGTGTATTTAGAAAATCTTGAAATTCTGAATGAAAAATTGACAGTTGACATCCATGTACATAATTACTAATTATCATCCTGAAACAGGCCTCCACATTTGCTTGTCAAGGCCAACAATGTAACATGACTGTTCGCGCCCTATACTTATGTAACCAAAAAAGGAAGTGGCGAGAGGTATTGTGCTGGCCACAACAGATTTTTAAATTTAATATTTAGAAGGTATATAAAAATTCATGCAACAGCCCTATTCTAATAAATTTTAAATCCAGAAGTCCAAGTATTCTTTAGGAAAATGTAAACAATCGTAAAGGATTTTTTAGAAAAAATATGTTGGAAGTGTTGGAATTAGGAATGAAATATTATTTGAAAGAAACTAAGAATTTTTGAGATATTCATTGCAAGAAAATGAAATTTTAGAACCGAATAATTTGTCAATCGAACTGTGTTATATATTTTTTATCCATGAATACGCTCCTATTTTTATCGTGTCCCATTGACTATTGGTAGGTGTTCGCAAGGACAATATAGCGGGTGGTAGTGTCCTGTCGGCAGTTACCCCCTCCCCCGCCTTCCCGCTGTTCCCGTCCTGTCACGGACAACTAGATTAGCACCGGGGCTATAAATCAGCCGCTCAATTTCTCATCCCCTGCACACACAGTGAATACCAAACTTTTACACTCCACTAACATTACATGCACAGGAAGCATCGCCCTGCAACTAGAGTAGGTGTCTATGTCACCGGGATATTTATGGAGGCCAATATAGGTCATACTTTTTTAAATTGGAATTGGTTTTTGTGATATTGATTCTTAGATAGGTAGGTAATTTGTTTATTTGCAATGTATACTACAAACACTTGAAAATGATACAGGCGATTTTTACGATTTTACAGTTACATCATTTCGTCGACACCTTCAGAATGTATTACAATGACGGTGGCTATTTTAAACATTTATTGTGATTTAATTTAGGCCTGTATCACTTTTAATCATCTTTAAGCATTTTCTTCCGCCAATTGTAGAGTTATTCTTGGTCGACTACATCATATAAATGTTTTACAATTTTTGGATTGTTTAACCTGTTATAACATACATATTTGACGTATGACTTTTTTGTTATCTTAGTCGAGGTATTCTATTCTATCTCTTATTTATCCCGACTTGTGTATAGATTATTTGTGTTGACAAATTCATTCAACCTTTCATTGTATTTAGTCGCAGTCACAACGGAAAGAATTGGTTATAGACGCATGCGCATTCCATTTTGAATTCAACCATCGTCGAGTAATGAAATTTGTGACAAAATTTTGAAGAATTTAACTCAATATTTAGAAGGTTTACAAGAAAAAGTTTTTCACTGGTTAAATTTCATGTAATTATTTCTGTTACAGCCTGTATACCATCACGGCATATTACCCATTCCTGGTTGTGCCAATCTGCTTTATACACAGATTTCGGTAAAGATGATGACATATTTATACTGTGCGGGCGTTTACCAGACGTCATCTCACGAGCACTCATTTCTGGTATGGAAAGTGCACCACAGGGATCAATTTAGTGCCATTTTAAACTTGAAATATTTGGCGTCGGTAGGGATCGAACTAGGTTCCCCAGATTCGCCACCAGACACTCAGGCACGCGGCCACGAGAACCTGTGTTTATTAACATCTTTTTAAGGATTTATATAACTCTGCAAATCGGATACAAAACTTCCACTGTTACACATTAAAAGCAAAAGCAATATTAAAAATCTGATGTAGCCAACACAATATCTTCCGTCAATTCTGTGTATTATGTATAAATTCTAAATATAAATTTTCTTGCAAAAGATTCTAAATTTCCAGTAAATTTATTTCATAAATAAACTATGCAAATTGCACTTGATATTGATATCTTCTTCTTTAGCTTTTTTAGGGGTAGCTATTTTTTATTTTCTTCTTCCACTCATATCTGTTTTGCGTGTCCATCTCATTCAGCTCCTTTTCTCTCAAGTCTTCCACAATACAGTCCTTCCATCTTCATTTGTTTCTTAAACCTTCTATTACTAAGCTATTCATTCTTCTTCCAATATATTCTTCATCTCTCCTCATGACATGTTTAAACCAATGAAATCGTCACTTTTGTATCTCTCTAGAAACTTCTTACACTAGAGTTATTTCTTTTATTCTTTCAACCCTTAGCGTATCTTTCTATGTCTTCCCCAACATCTATCTCAACATCCTCATATCTGCAACATTCATTTACTTTTCAATGATACTGACATCTATCAATTTGAGTTATCTGAATATATTAGCAGTTTTCATGATTAGCATAGCTGGCTGATTATTTTAAATTTAATATCTTTATAATTCTTTAACTCTTATATGTATTGAATATGAAGTACAAAATGCAATCAAATCGTATAGAGATTAATATATTCTTTAAGTTATAATAACGTTAAATGACAATAATAGTTATTTAACTATCAAGTGTGTTAATGAGGGCGATTAATGATCGAGACATTTTAACGCGTTCGCTACGCTCACGCGTTAATTGTTGAGATCATTAATCGCCAATTAACACACGTGTTAGTTACAATATTTTTTCGTTGACCATATCTTACTTAAATGGAAAAATCTAATTTCATTCCATGACAATTTTTTTTAGGTTAGTAATGGTTGACGTCAGAAAATCAATAAGTTTTGTCATCAATTGTTTTCAGTGGGTGCGTTCAGTTTACTTAATGCTAGACAACCCATGCAGTTTTTTATGTTATTTGAGGAATTTTATTCTTTCAAATTCATTTTAAAGGTATGCTACGTCAATATACCTAGCTAGTAAGTGTCAAAAGCATGACTTTTAATACTGTCTACCTTTTTGCTACAACTTAGCGTTAGCAATACATGCTGTTTTCCATGTGGTGAACGCACCCAATAAATCGTTTATTAATAAAAAATCATGCATTAATAGGGGTCATTAATGAATGGTTTTCTATACATTAAGATAGCCTATTAATAAACGGTCGACGGAAAATGATATTTAACTGCATTTTTTCAAGAAAAACTGTTAAAAATCTTCAAATAAGGGTAATTCCGGTTGACCAATTTTAACCAAAATCTATTCACTTCTTCCGGGTGGAAACTTGAAGAATATGAAAAAAATATAAATTTTATAATCGTGGTATTGAAGTTATGCGATCCTTAACTTTCGTCACACACACACACCCAGGCACACATACATACATACATACAGACATCATCGTAAAAATGGTAAAATCGTAATATATGGACCCTGAAACATGCTTACTCACTAAAAACTCATCATTGAATTTTTTGAACAAAGACAATACCTTCCATACCTAAAAGGTGACGGAAAGTAAAAACAATCAAATTTGTTTATTTTCCTTACATACAATGAAAGGTTATAAAATGAGTAGACTTGTTGTTCCCTTAAAATTGGAATGTTGAGTTTTGGTAGTCTAAAACATAGCTACATCAATACAGACACCGTATTTTTATATTATAAATCCACGTTCCCAGAGTTTTATTTATAGCGACATAACAATTTAAAATGTTCAATCAAATCGTCCATCTCCTTATTCCAGTCCTGTTGGACCAAGCAGCACCGTATCGCTCGTACCTCTTGCATCATAAAATCACAAGGAAAAATTTATGGGTTCGAAAATGCGAAGATAGAGGGCAGCTCTCGGCTCCGCGCCGTCTAATACTTTATTATATATGAGGTATAAAAGAAGCGCAACATTTCAATAATCTGAACATCAATACACTCGCGCGAGAGATCACACGTGCCACCCTGAAGAAATCTGCTGGTAGCGGTAGAGTTTACTCAACAGTGATTTCAAAAGATGACAGTTAAACAAGAAGTAAATTTAATGATGTGTGAAAAGGATAAACACAACATAATGCGTAATAAAACGAGGAAATGTTTTTATTAACAGATAGAGAAGAATTCTCATATTTTAAGAAAGTAACAATGTATTTTTTTTTCTCACGAAAAAGAAATATATTATTTCTACACGATTGTCATAGTGCGAAAATTGACAATATCGCATCAGAAAAATCATAACACACTAATGTGAGATTAAAACGCACAAAAGTATTGCCAACTGACAAGTCTTTTACGAGAAATCCCTAAATATCAAAGTATAAAAATAAATAATATGAATGATAATGTGCAAATTTAAACCTCTTTTTACCTTCCTTCACCTTTAGGTAAGGAAGGTATTGTCTTTGGTCGATAAATTCAATGATGAGTTACTAGTGAATAAGCATGTTTTAGGGTCCCTATAATACGATTTTACTATTTTTACGATGATGTCTGTGTGTGGGACGTTGGAAGGACGATTACTCAAAAACTATAAGAATTAATATTTGTTTAACCACGTATTTCCCAATCGGACATTCATGGGAAGAGCTGAAAAGGTTTTGGTAACAATTGGACAACCGGAAGAAGCAGATTCTTGAAAAAAATCTTCTAATTATTAATTAAAAAAAAATCTGGGTAATATTATAGAAAATTAAATTCTCAATCTGACACATATAATTTTTTTATTACATCTCGTATATGTTTGGAGATATAGTATATAATAATATAGAATAACCTGTTGTAATAAATCTCGTTGCCAAAAAAACAGTTGAGATATTCAAATGTCTGTAATTGACAGATAAATGCAAAATGTCAGTGTCAAAAATCAGATTTTTCTGGAAGGTATGAATACATTTAATATATATTATCGTACTATTAATTAAATATGTATTCAAATTATAGGTATACCGCTAATACTGTAAATGAATTTGAAGAATTTTGAACATATTAGAAGAGTAGGACAAAATTTCTCATAGAACGAAAGAAGAGATATAATTTTAATTATTTGTGTGTTCAAGAAATGTTAAATTCGTTACTGCGTGACTTTGTTGGCCTTGGCAAGCAGATATGAGGATCCGTGTCAGAATGACGGCTAGTAATTATATACATAGATGTCTCAATTGTCATATGTCATAATTTTTCAGTCCAAATTTCAAAATATTCTGATGTTTATTTGTCATCAAAAGTATGGAAAATACTTGCCGAGGAAAAAATACACCAATGGATTTGGAAAATGTTTTGAATGTAAAATTATGATACTTGACACCTATGTACATGTCATTCTATCACGGGCTCCTTATATTTGCTGGCCAAGGCCAACAAAGTCACATGGCAGTTCGCGTCCTATGCAACATAAAATGAAAATGGCGAGAGGTATTGTGCCGGCCACAACAGATTTTTACGCTAAGTACTAAGTAAGTTTTTCTATTTGTTTACCTATTTTATAGCGATCAAGTATGGTGTTTGTTATTCATTGAAACTGATGCTACGCAATTAAAATAAGCAAGAAATATACAACTAAAATTTGCGAAGAAATAGTCGCAAAACTTGTGCTTAATTTTATTGCACAGAAATGTACTTCGGATCCGATTCGACTCTCTGGTCTAAAAAAGAAAACTACATCTCGCGCATAAACATTCACACTCGTTATGTAATGACCCACTTTCTTAGTTCGATGTGAAAATATTAATAAATATTTCATAAAATTTGTGATCATAATTCTCATTTACTTTCATTTTTACTGCAAGGAGCTAAGTAATATTTATGAATTTTTTTCTTGAATAACTTGACGACAGTACAATATTCTGCATACATTTTCATATGATAGTATTTTATAGCCAATCAAAAATTATTACTGGCTATAAACCCGTATTGCATAAATTACCATACGCAGTAAAAATATTGTCCTTCGAGGAAACCCCGTCGCCCTCATTGGATTGTCTTTGTAGAAAAAACATTCCCTGTAAAATATTCCATTCCACAATCCTTTATTTCCATAAAACAATTTTTAAAACATTCGTGCGAGTCTGGCAGTGAGAGGGAGAGTGGGAAAAAAGCTAATAAAAAGGCAGGCGGGCAATATCTTGGGTCCGGTCCTGGCAGAGGCATTTCTCATCTGCGTCGCGTCCGAAGAGGGGTCCAATTTAAATGAAGTACGCGCTAAACCGGCTCACATCCATCACGGTGGCTATGGACCAAGTCTTCTCCAAGGGATAATTTCTATTTAAGTACTATTCGACCCGCTCATTTCAAATTTCCAAGCAGAGATTTTTTGTCGTTTCTGTGATATTTGTATTTATCTAAAATATCATTGAGATAAAATAATTGACATTTGGCAAAAATAAGGTTTATCTTTATTGCAATTTCGGATTTTACACCACCTTCAGAAGACTGAGGAAAGTAAAGACAATTACATGACTATACAGTGTGTCCCAGTTAGATCCCAATGCATTCGTACCTTAAATGGGACAGCCTGTATACAGGGTCTACCTAAAATAATTTCTATATTATTAAAGATACAATAAAATACTATGAGACAAACTTATAGAAGACCAAATAAAGAAGAAAATATTTTTTTAAGCCACTGGTTCTTAAGTTACAAAATAAAGTTATATATATATTTTTTAAATTGGATGGTATTTATTTTTTAGGCCCATTCGATAGAGTATTTTTTCTGAATTCAACCATCTAATCATTTTATATCCTAACATAACAATTTTTTTGAGATATTTAAAATAAATTGTTTTTATAGTTATTTTTCCGCAGGCTATGTATGAAATTCTGTTGTGGCCAGCACAATACCTTCCGTCAATCCTGTGTATAATGTATAAATTTCATACATAATTTTTCTTGCAAAAGATTCTAAATTTCCAGTAAAATTATTTCATAAACAAACTATTCAAATTGCACTTGACACTGTCATCTTCTTCCGCTTTATATTTTCCCATTTGCGTGTCGTTCTCATTCGGTTCTTTTTCTCTCAAGTCTTCCGCAATACAGTCCTTCCACTACTCATTCTTGTTCAAATATAATTCTTCATTTCTCCTCATGACATGTTCAAACCATGTAATCGTCTTTCTTGTATCTTTCTAGAAAATTGTAACACTAGAGTTATTTTATTACCGCATCTTTCCGTGTGTTCCTCAACATCTACTTCAACATCCTCATCTCTGCCACAATGGATTCAGGGATAATCAAAATGGATATTTCCGCTGAAATCTGAAAACCGAAATTTTTCGCGATTACAATACTTCCTTTACTTACGTACAAGGAAGTAAAAATAACTCAGTGGCGTCGGGTGCACACACGCTATTTATATATATATATTTATGTATTAAATGTGATCTGTTCACATTTATTCTCCATTTGAATTTTCTTTTTAAATGGATAACTTTAACGGATCTCCATTTATAACATTAACGGATAGTATCTTTAGAATATCAAAATCTAGTTTACAGGTATCTTAATTTTAACGGTCCGTTTATAAATAACGGAATGCCTTTAGAATACACACATTAATCTGTAGTATGAAAAATATACTTCTCTCTTCTGTGTCTACGCCACAATATCCTTGCTAACTGCAGAGGCTTCTGAGGCTTGTTGAGGACGCGAGGTGTTTTAATCAAGTGGAGCCAGTGGACGCTCCGTCAACTAATGACGTCATCATTCACTGTCTGCCTCCCAACTACCCTGTCTCTCCTGCAAGAAACATGTTACTCACAATGACATTTTTGTCCACATATTTGTTGTCCCATTTGTGTAATTCACACAACTCAACAGACTTTTACTTTCCACCGAAACATATTGCCAAGGATATTTTATCTTCAACGAGAGAATAATAAAATTACACATTTATTTATGTCGAACCTTTGACAAGTAGTAATATAAAACTAGTTGATACTACAGCTTTTGGGTTCAGGTTACTTTTATTTTAGAGTGTGTGTGTATGTATGTGTATGTATGTGGGACGTTGGAAGGACGATTTCTCAATCGGACATTACTGGGAAGAGCTGAAAATTTTTTGGTACTAATTGAACAACTGGAAATAGCAGATTCTTAAAAAGAATCTTCTAAATATTATTTTTTGAAAAAATTTAAAGAGTAAATTCTCTATCTGATACATATAAATATTCTATTATATCTTTTACAGATTTAGAGATAAATAAATATAAGTTATATAATAATCTATTGTAATAAAACTAACAGCCCAAATAATGTCATGGAAACCAATTCAAAATTAAAATGTTTGTAACTGACAGATAAATGACAGTATATGATAAACAAATAATAATTTTTGATCAAGAAAAATGACTAGATCTTTAACAATGAATACACGATTTAATACTTCACCATTCATTGTGTGTTGGTTGGTAATAGGGTTATTACATCCCGCTACGCTTGGTAAGGGGGGTATAGGGATCGTGCTAAAAATCGCATATCGAGATTTTGGTAAATGACCACGTTTTAAGGTCCCTAGAATCCATTTTTAACATTTTCACGATGATGTCTGTGTGTATGTATGTATGTATGTATGTATGTATGTATGTGTGGATCCTGTATAGTGTATACGCTCTAACTCAAATACTATCATTCAGAAAGTTTTGAAACCATGTATTTCTACCTTATTCTAATATGGAAATATCTGATTAGATTTTGGTGGCAATCGGATAACCGGAACTGGCAGTTTACTTGAAGCTCAAGATAGTTTTTCCTCAAAAAATACCTTTAAATGTATTTTTTTCTCAATTTGTTACTATAAAAATTAAAGATTGTTCCATTTTCTACAAGTTTGCTTTAATACTTTTTCTATATATTGTATGGATAAATTTATAAAGTAATATAAAAATTATATACATAGGTAAATGGCGGGAGGTACTGTGTTGGTCACATCAGATTTTTACCTCTCGCTAAGAGAGGTATTGCATTCATGCTAAAAATCGCATATCCAGATTTTATTGAATAAGCACGTTTTAAGGTCCCTACAATCCAAATTTAACATTTTTACGATGATGTCTGTGTGTGTGTGTGTGTGTGTGTGGATGTGTGTGTGTGTGTGTGTGTGTGTGTGTATGTGTGTGTGTGGGATGTTGGAAGGACGTTTACTCAAAAACTATAAGACTTAAAATTTGTTTAACAACGTATTTCCCAATCGGACATTCATGGGAAGATCTGAAAACGTTTTGGTAATAATTGGACAACCGGAAGTAGAAGATTCTTGAAAAAAAATCTTCTAAATATTATTTTTTGATAATTTTTCGTGGTAATATTAAAGAAAATTAAATTCTCTATCTGATACATTTAAATATTTTATTATATATTCCATAGATTTAGAGATAAAAGAAGTATAATATATAAAATAATCTGTTGTAATAAATTTGACAGCCGAAAGAATGCCATGAAAAATAGTTGATAATTTAAATTATTTGTAACTGACAGATAAATGTCAGTGTCAGAAATAATGAGTAATGAATTAAAAATGTACTTGGAGAATCCCTTAGTTCTTGATCTGTGACTATTATGGAGATGACAAGTCTAGGTTGAAGGACTTAAATTTGTTTCAAACATTATGGGACAATGTACATCAGTACTGTAGACTAGAGTAACTTTGAATTACGAAAAAGCTATCAAATTCTTCTCAAGTAAGTTGTAAATATTGACAAAATCGGAGTGCAATCTATCCGTCACTTTATTAAAGGGAATTAAGGTTATTTAGATATAACAAGTATGAAAAAATAAAATGTAAAAGAAGATATATAAGAATAGATGCACAATCCAGATATATACATATTAGACCGCCCAAAATTAATGTTTTTACTAGAAGAATATGAAGAGAAAGTAAACAAAGTTGTTCGAATTGAAAATTGCTGTTACCAGCCTAATATTTATATATGGTAAACTCTACTTTGTAATTTATTGTAACATGCTATTATTGAATAATAAAGAAGTTTATACGTCATAGATTTATATGAATATATTATTTGTATTTATAAAAATAATCTTTGCTTTATGCATACAGCCAGGTAAAATATACGGCGAGAGGTTATGTGCTGGCCACATCAGATTTTTTTTCTTGTAAAAGTGATTATTTGACATTTGTTCAAAATAAAATAAAGTTTATTTACAAGTGTCCAATTGTATAAGGCATTTATATCTTGCTGTAATTGATTAGATTCACTCGTATTTGTTATCGTGCGAAATAATTTAAAATCATCCGCGACTAGAATTCAACTCAACATTTTAATTTAAATAATCATCCCTTATTGGCAGATATATTGAGAATCATCCCTCCTCGTGTTGGCAGGGGCCGAAATGCAGGCCTCTCCTTTGGAGTACACTAGGAGAGCATTTCACGACGACCTCATTACATTTTAGAATTGAGACTGATTCTTTAATACTGCGTCTAGAGCTCCTCGGGCTTATGTAACGACTATTCTTTATTTTTTATCACTTCCTGTGATCAGTTCTCCTCTTAGAATTAAATGCGCCGGACTGTTCACTTAGACTGATTTCTAAAGGACTCTATATAGTGAACTCCCTTCTTTAGTTTTGTAATGAATGGATATAAACTGGAATGGTGATTTGAATAAATTTTTCATTTTATTCTTCCCGTAAGCAGTGGATAATGAACACTACTTCGGAGATAATATACAGGGACATGTTTTAATCTACGAATAGTATTAGGTGTAGCGTATTTTTCAACTTAATGTACTACAATTAATCTAGCAAAGTAAAAACTAGGGGAGAGTCGGATGTAATAACCTGATCATCATTTACGACTAGATTGCACCACTAAGCTAAGGTCAAGTTCTTTTAGTCGTTATGATACTGTACAGTAGAATATTTAAATGATTAACAAAAGAAAACATAAAAATTGTAATTAGACGATGGAAACTGTGCAATAAAATGTATACTATTATAATGGTAGGAACGAGTAAAATACATTTATTTTACAGTAGCGGCTTTTGAGGAACTTTATGTATTTATTTTTAGTGACAAAAAACAATTATTAATCACAAGTAAATGGTAAAAAATCCATCATTCAATTGACACGTCTCAAGAAAATAAAAACATTTATCAACAACTCATTTTTAAATAGCAACCGAGCATGAACTTCTCATCAAACATCTTACTCATGTGTAATAACTTATTTCACTCATTTGTAATATAATGTACTATTATTTACACACACACACATACATAAACACACGCTGACAATCGTAAAAAATCTGATGTGGCCAGCACATAACCTCTCGCCGTATATTTTACCTGGCTGTATGCATAAAGCAAAGAATATTTTTATAAATACAAATAATATATTCATATAAATCTATGACGTATAAACTTCTTTATTATTCAATAATAGCATGTCTCAACATAAAGATATTTTACCATAAATTATGTTACAATAAATTACAAAGTAGAGTTTACCATATATAAATATTAGGCTGGTAACAGCAATTTTCAATTCGAACAACCTTGTTTACTTTCTCTTCATATTCTTCTAGTAAAAACATTAATTTTGGGCGGTCTAAAATGTATATATCTGGATTGTGCATCTATTCTTATATATCTTCTTTTACATTTTATTTTTTCATACTTGTTATATCTAAATAACCTTAATTCCCTTTAATAAAGTGACGGATAGATTGCACTCCGATTATTCTTATATCGATGTGTAATTTTGTCAATATTTACAACTTACTTGAGAAGAATTTGATAGCTTTTTCGCAATTCTAAGTTACTCTAGTCTACAGTACTGGTGTACATTGTCCCATAATGTTTGAAACAAATTTAAGTCCTTCAACCTAGACTTGTCATCTCCATAATAGTCACAGATCAAGAATTAAGGGATTCTCCAAATACATTTTTCTTTCATTACTCATTATTTCTGACACTGACATTTATCTGTCAGTTACAAATAATTTAAATTTGCAACTATTTTTCATGGCATCCTTTCGGTTGTAAAATTAATTACAACATTATTTTATATATTATATTCCTTTTATCTCTAAATCTATAAAATATGTATAAAAATATTTAAATGTATCAGAAAGAGAATTTATTTTTCTTTAATATTATCAAGAAAAATTTTCAAAAAATAATATTTAGAAGATTTTTTTTCAAGAATCTTCTACTTCCGGTTGTCCAATTGTTACCAAAACCTTTTCAGATCTTCCCATGAATGTCCGATTGGGAAATACGTTGTTAAACAAATTTTAAGTCTTATAGTTTTTGAGTAACCGTCCTTCCAACATCCCACACACACACATCCACACACACACACACACACACACACACACACACACACACACAGACATCATCGTAAAAATGTTAAAATCGGATTGTAGGGACCTTAAAACGTGCTTATTCAATAAAATCTGGATATGCGATTTTTAGCATGAATCCAATACCTCTCTTAGCGAGAGGTAAAAACGATATGCGATTTTTAGTATGAGCCCAATACTTCTCTTAGCGAGAGATAAAAATGACGAGGTTTATTCAATAGATAAGCAACATAATTATTGAATTAGTAGAAAAAAATCTGTTGTGGCCAGCACAATACCTTCCATCAATCCTGTGTAATATGTATAAATTCCAACATAAATTTTCTTGCAAAAAATTCTAAATTTCCATTTTCATAAACAAACTTTTCAAATTACACGACACTAACATCCTCTTCTTCTTTAGCTCTTCCCGTTCGTTAGTGGTCGCTATTTTTTACTTTCTTCTTCCACTTATTTCTGTTTTACGTGTCGTTCTCATTCAGTTCCTTTTCTCTCAAGTCTTCGCAATACAGTACTTCCATCTTATCTTTCGTCTTCCTCTGTTACTTCAACGTTCTATTACTAAACTATTCAATACATTCTTCATTTCTCCTCATGACATTTTCAAACCAATGTAATCATCTCGCTTGTATCTTTCTAGAAACTTGTAACACTAGAGTTATTTCCTTACCTATATTTCCGTGTCTTCCCCAACATCTACTTCAACATCGTCATCTCTGCCACATTAATTTACTTTTTATTGATACTGACATCTATCAATTTGAATTACATGAATATATTAGTAGTTTCCATGTTTAGCATAGCTGGCTGATTTATAAAATTTAATATATTTGTAATTCTAATAATAACTTTAAATGTCAATAAATTAAATTTAACTGTTAAATCTTCAAATGAGGCTACTTCTGGTTCACCAATTATAACCAAAATCTAATCAGTTGTTCTTTTGGATGTATACTTGAGAAATACGAAAAAAATATAATTTTTGGAATCGTGGTATTGAAGTTATGCGATCCGAAACTTTCGTCACACACACACAGACGCACAGACACACAGACACACACACACGCACAGACACACAGACACACACACACACGCACGCACACACACACACACACACACACACACACACATACATAAATACAAACATACAGACGTCATCGTAAAAAATGGTAAAATCGTATTATAGGGACTCTAAAACATGATTATTCCTAAAAACTCACCATTGAATTTTTTGACCAAAGACAATACCTTCCATACCTAAAGGTGACGGAAGTTAAAAATTATTATTGTATGTTAATTTTGCACTTTTCATTGATTTTTGCAACTCGTAAACCAGTTGATTGAATACTAAACCGTCTCCTGTATATGATTTAGAGTTGGTTATAGCAGATTTTATGAGATATATAATTGAATTACTTTCGTACGGCATGATTCTCATTTCCTATAAAATGGCCCGGAATCCCCACTTTAATTTTCCGCACTAAACACGGCCCTAATACTGTTCTCGAGAGCAATGGGGACTTTACCGACTCCGGAGTCCGGGCTATGCTCTCCGCAGCCGATTTATCCCAGAGATGTATTGTCTCAAGCCATTACAACAGTAGACCAAGTAATTAAATGCTTTGAAATTGACAGAGTAATGCAGCAAGTTGCCAGAGATATATGTATGTGGTACGTGAATGAATCAAGAGTGTGCCAATCTGCTTTATGCACAGATATCGATAATGATGAAATATTTGTACCGTGCGGGCGCTTACAAGGCATCACCTCACGGGCACTCAATACTGGCGTGGAGAGTTCACCACAGGGGTCAATTTTGTGCCATTAAAAATCGAAGTAATCGAACCTGGTCCTCAGATTCGCGACCAGACACTCAGGCACACGGCCCCGAGACCCCATAAAATTAATAAATAATAATAGATTTTAAGTAATAGGTACAAGTGGCAGCGATTTCGTTACGAAACCCAAGAGTACTGGGTTTGAATCTCAGAAGGTAAGAATTTTTCATCTCTTCAATTTGGTATTCTAAGCACCCGACTAAGCAAACGACTACCTAGTCACTCCGCTATCATAATGTAATATAACTCGGGTCACTTGAGAATACTTCCTATATCAGCGTTAGTTGACCTGTGGTCCGCAAACATGTTAAGGGGTCCGTAACATCAAGAGATAATATACAGTAAAAATTTTGAAAGATGTCCGATCAAGGCTGTCTACGAATTGTATGAATTCAGATTTTTGCTCCGCCCATCATGACAAATTCAGTAGTGTCGTTTGATAGTTTTTATGAGGGTACGTAAGATACTACTGTTATTTTATTATTATAAAAATATATATTACAGGAAAAACATTCAAAATTCAAAAATAAGTCAACTAGTAAGTTTATAAGCAAATGTAAAACCAAATATGTTAAAAATAAGATACTGACACAATGTCAGTGTTAGTGACGTACGGCTATGAATCCAGGTAATATATCTGAATTAATAAATAAACTTACGTTACAGCGAAAGTATTATCAACAACGAGCATCGTTTATAAATGGAATGTCCTAACTTAGTCGAAACAATATGAATTTTTGAAAGACAAGCGTGTTATATCCATCCTTATCACACACTCTTACAGCCTTTGCAAAAGAAAGAGATAAATGTATGCCTATTTGTTAATTCGTTCGTGATACAGGTGCCCTTGATCGGACATCTTTCAAATTTTTTTTTTTCTAAATCTATAGAAGATAAAATAAAATATTTAAATGTATCAGATTGAGAATTTAATTTTCTGTAATATTTGCAAGAACAAAAATTTTCAAAAAATAATATTTAGAAGAATTTTTTTATGAATCTGCTACTTATTATTGTTTACAGAATACCACTTGAACGATTATCGTTATAATAACGATATAACAATGCATAATGTCATAACAATCGTTTACAGAATAAGCCTATTAAACAATTTTCGTTATAAACATGACGATATAATGTTTTTACGATTCGTTATATCATAACGATGTGGTTATTTATTAAAATGTGGAAATGCGATTTTTGGCATGAATCCAATACCTCTCTTAGCGAGAGGTAAAATTAAGCAAACAAAGCCCAATCAAAACCGAAGCAACAGTTTTCAAAAACCCTATATTACAACATCTAATTCCTATTAACATTTTCCAAAATCCCTGAATAAAACATTTTTATATATGCCATTTACATTTATTTATTTATATTCAAATTCTCTTTTCCAGAGGTGCAAATCCCGCTTTCTCGAATTCCACACCGTAACCGTTGGTGTCAGTACGAAATGAGTTTCCATTACCTCGCGTAACGGGCCGTTGGAAACGATCACCTCTCTTCTAGCTTTCCTCCCTCTCCGGGTATCCTGAGCAGTGTTTCTCCTCTCACCCCCCAACCACAGTAGCAGGAATAAGTTTTTCAATATTGTGGTGCTCAAGCAAGCAGTAATATGCGAAACAGACCTGTTGCCTTCGAGGGGAGTCAGAAAATGGAGATCGTATTTTTAAATATGGATGAGAAGTGATATAAATAATAATATACAGTGTTCTAAAACTTTATAAATTAACTATTATAAAAAATCCTTTTGCTCCAATTAAATAGTGCTGCGAAAAGTTAAGGCAAAGACTGGTTTAATCGGGAATAAATGATCTTAACATTTATTTAATAAATATACAGAACATAAACTAAAAGGTTGAATTATTTTTATTAAATAGAATTCTTTCGGAAATAATTTGTTTGATGTTTGTTTAATTTAAATAAAATTGTATCTCACTACATTTTCGTTACAAATTCAGTTTTATATACTTTATTATTCCATTCACTTACACCTTAGTTGACTTCTATCCTCGCTTGTATCTCTGAAGCAAACAGCAAAGCTCCTGCTCACCGCAGGCCTGCGTCAAAACGTTGCAGATGTCGCGAAACGAAACCGGACGGTAACATTTTTATGACGTTATTAATTATTAACTGCGACACATTTCATTCTACGAGCCCAGAGTCAAGGAAGAGCAGGGGGGGGGGAGGACACTTCACGACGTTGTATAATTAATGGTGAGTGGGGACGAGGTCTCACGACCTACAAGGATTTTAAAGGAGATTGGAATTTAGTTTTTAATTACAATGTGCTTACATTGTATCATGAATGGTAGTTGTTGCGTAGTTTTCACAAATAAACAATAAATTTTAAAGATCTGATGTAACACAAAACCTCCCACCATTTAATTTCTCATGGCCGCGTGCCTGAGTGTCTGGTCGTGAATCTGGGGAACCGGATTCAATTCCTAGTAACAAATATTTCGAATTTTAAATGGCACAAAACTGACCCCTGTGATGCACTCTCCACGCAACAAAAGGAGTACCCGTGAGCTAACGCATGGTAAACGCCCGCACGGTACAAATATGTCTTCATCATTACTGAAATCTGTGTACAAAGTAGATTAGCACACCCAGCAATGGGTAATATGACATGATAATATATTTATTTTCTTATTTAAATACATACCTGCATTTACTAATCCTAGAAATTATGTATATTAAGTTCTTTTCCAATTTTCTTTTGAAAACGTTACTGTTATTAATTTGAAATCTTTTTTTTGACAATGACATTTATCTGTCAGTTACATACATTTGAGCTGAACTGCGTAACCGTATGGAGATGTATGCATAAGCTCCGAGATTTATTTTTATATTATTTTATAAATTTATCCATAAAATATATTGTGACGTGCGCCCCGGAGAGAAAAGTATACGTGCGCTGCTGAAAGAATGTACTAGAGCGATGACGTAAGCCCGGAATTGCCCAGATGTTGAAATCCCCGCGACGCACCGGCTAGAGGTTAACTACGCCGTGACCCACTTCTTTTGTATACAGGTCATTGTCGCTTGAGAGGCTTCTAGAATGATATAAGCTGTATAAATACCGGCCGAAAGAAAGCGGAGGGACAGTCTGTAATACAAGCAACGAGCAATGAACTTGGTGATATAAATATACAGTTTACCAATTGTTAACATAAATAAATGTAGTTATATAAATAAATGTAGTGATATAAATATTGTATAGATAAATAATCGTAGTGTTTAAGCATTTAATAATATTTGTCTGTGTTTTACACTTCACCCATATAAATAAAAACGTTACAATATAGAAAAAGTATTAATGCAAACCTGTAGAAAATAAAATAATCTTTAAGTTTTATAATAACAAATAGCGAAAAAATAGCATTTAAATGTATTTTTTGAAGAAAAACTATTTTGAGCTTCAAGTAAACTGCCATTTGCGGTTATCCTATTGACACCAAAATCTAATGGCTTCTTTCCATATTAGAATAAGGTAGAAGATTTCAAAAATTTCCGAACGATAGTATTTGAGTTATAGCGTAAAGAGGATCCACACATACACACCCACATATATCATCGTGAAAATGTTAAAATTGGATTATAGGGACTTTAAAATGTGGTCATTTACCAAAATCTCGATGTGCGATTTTTAGCACGATCTTTATACCTCCCTTACCAAGGGTATCGGGAGGTAAAAAAATTCAAGTGAATTTGATATCCGCCGATGAAGATATCCAAACGCCAAAACGTAATAATATGTTATTCCTATTTTATTAACATATCAAATGTGCATTGGCAAAAGAGCAATCTTTTTTTCCATTTTGGAAATCAATTTCGTTTATTCGCTATTCTTATGTTTAAGTGTTATTGTGTAACTATGACAACAATGCTTCCTGTTCGTTCCCTCCGCATGTTGTGCTGTGTTTGCCGTGTGTTTAGCTAAGGGCATTCCGCTGGTAGGTTCGCTGCTGTGCTGACTCTACCAGTTGCGCTTCATTGCGTTCCGACGCCAACGCTGCCGCCGCGATGCGCCCAATAAAAGGAAGACGTGCCTCACATCGGGATTGCCTTGCCTTCCAGAGGCGGAGAACTGAACAGTAGGGAGATTTTTTTGGGTTTGCTACTTAGGATGGAATAGGAGACTTGGATGATTGGGGTAGAATGATTTTTGAATAAATTCATTCACGGCGTTATGGCAGACTAATATCCGGTTGCAGAAATGTTCATCAATACATTGTTTAATTAACGGATCATCAAAATGAACAAATACAATGCGATTTTTTGACAGCAATGATTTAAATGTTATAAGAACATGGAAACTGATTCAAATTTGTTCATATTGAGGGTCAGTTAATTAAACAAAGCGTTGATGAACGTTTCTGCAACCGGGCATAATATTGGGATGCTATTCAATACTTTTGTCATGATGGTTTGTGTCCATAATTTTTTCACAAATTCATTCTTCGTTTATTTAAAATCTTGCTCTGTTTAGCCCATTTCTACGAATTAAAAATTATTTTTTTCTGTCATGAATTTTAAATGTATGTCTGTTTTAAATAGTCTTAGTACTACATAAAAAATTGAAGCCGATGTTTTTTTTTTCGAATTAAATATGTGATAACATCAAAATCAGAAGTGAAATATTATAATCTATTACATCCGAGGTAGGATATGATTCATTACAGCCGAGGGCTTATGCATATTAATGAGAGGCGAAGCCTTGAGGTGAGATACAGCGCGAGGCTGTAATGAAACTCTCACCGAGATATTTATATGTATTATTTTATTCACAATCATCCTCTTTTTACCTTCCGTCACCTTCAGGTAAGGAAGGTATTGTCTTTGGTCAAAAAATTCAATGATGAGTTTTTACTGAATAAGCACGTTTTAGGGTCCATATAATACGATTTTACCATTTTTACGATGATGTCTGTATGTATGTGTGTCTGTGTGTCTGTGTGTCTGTGTGTGTGTAACAAAATTTCCGGATTCCATAACTTTAATACCACGATTCCAAAAATTATAATTTTCTCGTATTCCTCAAGTTTACATCCAAAAGAACATCTGATTAGATTTTGGTTATAATTGGTCAACCGGAAGTAGTTTCATTTGAAGATTTAACAGTTAAATTTGATTTATTGACATTTAACGTTATTATAACTTAAAGAATATATTATTCTCTATACGATTTGATTACAATTTATACTTCATATTCAATACATACAGAGTTAAAGAATTTTAAAGAAATTAAATTTTATAATTCAGCCAGCTATGCCAAACTTGGGAACTAGTATCAAATTCATATAATTCAAATTGACAGATGTCAGTATAAATAAAAAGTAAATTAATGTAGCAGATATGAGGATGTTGAAGTAGATATTGGGGAATAGACGGAAAAATATGGTAAGAAAATAACTCTAGTATTACAAGTTTTTAGAAAGATACAAGAAAGACGATTACATTGGTTTGAACATGTCATGAGGAGAAAGGAAGAATTATATTGGAACAAGAATGAATAGTTTAATAATAGGACGTTAAAGGAACAGAGGAAGGCCAAAGATAAGATGGAAGGACTGTATTGCGGAAGATTTGAGAGAAAAGGAACTGAATGAGAACGACATGCAAAAATAGCGACCCCTAAAGAATGGGAAAAGCTAAAGATGAAGAAGATGCCAGTGTCAAGTGCAATTTGAAAAGTTTGTTTATGAAATAATTTTACGGGAAATTTAGAATCTTTTGTAAGAAAAATTATGGAATTTATACATTATACACGAGAATGACGGAAGGTATTGTGCTGGCCACAACAGATTTTTTAATAATATATTTTAGAATAAATCATTGAGTTATACCCTTTAACTTTATTAATATTTTTGATTGAGTCCGATTGAGAAATACGCAGTTAAGCATATATAAAGTATTATAGTTTTTGACAAATCGTCCTTCCAACATCCACACGTTTACATACACACACACATCATCGTAAAAATGTTATAATCGAATTGTAGGGACCTTAAAACTTATTTAACTATTAAAATCTGGATATGCGATTTTTAGCATGAATCCAATACCTCTCTTAGCGAAAGTTAAAAAGCATTGCTACGCTGGATTAATTCCAGAAATTCTTATTGAAATATTATAAAGAGCATGTAAATATCGACATATTCCTGATGAGCAGTACAATGTAGTGGTGATTTTTGTACTAGGGGAATATTATTTGTAAAATCTTCCCTGTTTAAAATTCTATTACTTCTTCCCTCTATATTCACTGCATACGATTATAGTAGCAGTAACATAAAATTTCATGGGATCCCATAAGTAGCAGAATTACCTACTTAGAGATTTCTATCGCAAACTTTAAAGTTTGTCTTAATATGAATACTTGAAAACAATGTGATGTCGTCTCATACATTACATACAACCTCAAAGAAGAGGATACAGGATCAATGGCTTATTTTCAGATTTTGTACACATTTATTAATGTATTATTCTATTATATTTGTGACAAACTAACTGGTACGTTTACATATAGTAATAGTAATAAAACCATATAAATAAAAATTAGTAATTGTCTTTAACGCCTAACTAAATAATTTGATTTGGCCAGCACATTACCTTCCGTCAATCCTGTGTATTATGTACAAATTACATACATAAATTTTCTTGCAAAAGAGTGTATATTTTCAGTAAAATTATTTCATAAACAAACTATGCAAATTGCAATTGACACTGACATCTTATTTAGCTTTTCTCATTCGTTAAGGGTCGCTGTTTTTACTTCCTTGTACGTAAGTAAAGGAAGTATTGTAATCGCGAAAATTTCGGTTTTCAGATTTCAGCGAAAATATCCATTTTGATCATCCCTGAATCCATTTTGACTAATTTCGTCGTGACGTCTGTACGTACGTACGGACGTACGTATCTCGCATAACTCAAAAACGGTAAGCCGTAGAAAGTTGAAATTTTGTATTTAGGACTCCTATAACATCTCCCTTTCTGATTATTATACAATTTCCAGAAGTGGCACTTTACATGAAGCCTTTAATAGATTTTAATGAAAAACTGTTTTAAAATATAATCCAAAACTTTTCAAATTTGGTATACAAGACTTTTATGTCAATCGAAATAACATAATAGATTTTGGTTAAAATAGGCTAACCGGAAGTGGTACATTACTTGAAGTTGTTAATAGTTTTTCTTGAATAAAATGATTTTATTTTGATTTCAGAAATAAATGCTTCAAATAAAAGTTTTAGAGAATTAATTTCTGCGTCTAGCACATCAAGTATTATTAAATTAGCCCTTTGTATAAGCGAGATATGTAAATTTAAAAATTATGTACTTTTTTGTTTTTGTAATAAAGCTTGCTATGGATTAAAACAAAAAAAATTAAAAAAAATGTTCATGTCAAATTACGTTAAATACGTGCAATTTTATGATTCGTACAATAACAAATATTATATTTTTATTGTGAAATTAGTCATATTCATTGTTGTAATCAAATATTTCTTTGTTGTAATCAAAACTCTTTAAAAAAATATGTATAGTTTAATAATCGTACAAGGAAGTCGTGTGGTGTCCACATCAGATTTTTTATTTTCTTCTTCCACTCATTTCTGTTTTGCGTGTCGACCACATTCAGTTCCTTTTCTCTCAAGTATTCCGCATCTTATCTTGGTTTTCCTCTGTTTCTTTCATCTATTACTAAACTATTCATTCTTCCTCCAATATATCCTTCATTTCCCCTCATGACATGTTCAAACCAATGTAATCGTCTCGCTTGTATCTTTCTTGAATTATTTCCCTTATTCTTTTATTTCTTACCGTATCTTTTCGTGTCTTCCCAACATTTATCTCAACATCCTCATCTCTGCCACATTCATTTTCATTAACACTGACATCTGTCCATTTGAATTATCTGAATATATTAGTAGTTTTCATAGTTAGCATAGCTGGCTGATTTATGAAATTTAATTTCTTTCTAATTTTCTAACTTTATAAGTATTGAACATGAAGTAAAAAATTCAATCAAATCGTATAGAGAATAAAATATTCTTTAATATTTATAAATAAAAATAAATAAATAAATATATTACAACGGCATATTACCCAGTGCTGGGTGTGCCAATCTGCTATGTACACAGATATCGGTAATGATGAAATATTTGTACCGTATGGGCGCTTACCAGGCGTCACATCGCGGGCACTCAATGCTGGCGTAGAAAATGCACCATAGGCATCAATTTAGTGCCATTAAAATCCGAAGTAATTTTTGGCACTTTTTCAAGAAAAACTGTTAAAACCTTCATTTAAGAGTACTTCCGGTTGACCAATTATAACCAAAATCTAATCAACTCTCCATTTGTACATACAGAAGAGGAATTGTAGTATTGGAGTTATCGAAGGAAAATTATTTGTCACACACACACACACACACACACACACACACACACACACACACACACACACACACACACACACACACACACACACACACACACACACACACACACACACACACACACACACAGACCAAAGACAATACCTTCCTTACCTCTTCTTCCTTTTTAAACAGATGTAAAAAAATGTGTGTCACGGACGTGAAATGTCTTTGTAGTTTTCTAAAAAATCAATTTCGTCTTGTATGTCAAGCTCTGTAAATCTTCTTCAAGTAAAATATATTCTCACCTAGAGTTTCTGAGTTCCCTGGTTGGAAAGAGCCCTACTTTGCATAGGCAACAAACTCTTACGTCTGCGACGAAACTGAACTTCACAAGACATGTGATGGCGATGGAATGTATTTGCTATGGTCGCACAACTCTCGTAGGGAATCGATTACCTCAAGAATACAGGCTGGGCAGCCATTTCTATGTAAATGGAAGACACATAAAGTACGCCGATGAATGGGTACAACACAAAGCAACTCTGATAAACATGACTATTTGTAAGCAGGTTAATTTCCACTGCCATCAGCGAAGATGTCTTTGTTGAAAGATGACTACTCAGAGGCGGATTATAAACATCAAGGTTCTAAGCTAAAAACTCAACACTTCCAGAAGAACAAAAAACCCTGATGTGGCCAGCATAATACCTTCCGTTAATTCTACGTACTTTGTACAAATTCCATAGAGAATTTTATTGCAAACTATTCTATGGGTGTTTTCTTTTTAAAGGAGAAATGAACTGAACTACTCTTAAAAAGAACAGTATGTTTCTTAAAATAAGAAGATAATAAAATACCTATACAGCATTATATTTATAAAATAATTTGCTGAATGGGCTTGTAGCTATAATCTGATTTATTACCTTATATTATTTGTTTTTACCACCTTAAATTATTTTATATTTTTATATTTGCAGTAAAATCATTTCACAAAGAAATTATATAAATTTTATTTGACACTGACATCTGTCAATTAGTAATATTTGAATATTCTGTATCCATGGTGCAGCTTTTAGCAGAATTAAGTTGCAAGTTATTTTTTTATAATTCTTTATCTTTTCATTGAATATGAAGAAAAAAATATAATTCAATTAAACCGAATAACACAAAAGGTAAAAAAAAGATATTTAACAGAGATTTTTCAAGAAATACTGGTAAAATATTCCAATTAGGATACTTCCGGTTAACCAATCATGACCAAAATTTAATCAACTCTTCATATGAACGTAGAAAACAGGAATATGAATGAATTATTACTTTTGGAATTGTAGTATTGGAGTTATCGAAGGAGAAATTTTTGTCACAGACACATACACACACACATTCAGACATCATCGTAAGAAAATTAAATTCGTATTGTAGGGACTCTAAAATGTGCTTATTCATCAAAAACTCATCGTCGATTTTTTTGACCAAAGACAATACCTTCCTTACCTAAAGGTGACGGAAGGTAAAAACAACTTAATATAGCTTAATACATGATATCCGTATAACAATTTTTAAAATGTTTTCAAATGAATTTGACAAAAAATTTAGAAAAGAAAGACCTCAGTTTTGATAAATTTTTATAGAATCCCAAAGGCGAGTTCGGTCCGTTTTTGAAAATCAAGGCTCGGCCCTGACCATGAGGATTAGTGATTCGCCAAACAAAGCAGCTTCGCTTAAAACTAAAAAGCTTGGCCGAATGAAATCTTGCAAAATGATTGTGTAAGGTATGACGATAAGTCTCACATTCATCCTCAAGTCGTACAATGTAATTATCGGCCTCGGATGCTTGTAACATTCGTCCCTACGAGCCTTGGTTGCAACTGTACCTACAATACTTTCCGTAACGTAAGTTTATTTATTCATTCGGTTATATTACCTTGATTCATAGCCGCACGAATAACGTTATTTTCTGTCAGTGTCATTGACATTGTGTCAATATCTTATTTTTCACATATTTGGTTTTACATTTGCTAATAAACTTACCAGTTGATTATATTCTAATTTTGAATGCTTTTACTGTAACATATATTTTTATAATAATAAAATAACAGTAGTATCTTATGTACCCTCATAAAAACTAAATAAACGACACTACTGAATTTGACAAAATGGGCGGAGCTGAAATATTAATTCATACAATTCGTAGATGCCCTTGACCGGGCATCTTTAAATCATTTAACCACCTGATCACGTATTCAGTAAAATTAAAATCCGTCTGTTACATTAAGAATTCCTGCTTGCAAAGAGTGCTTCCCTGCAAACCATATCTCCCTGATAATGCTAATGCGCTCTTTTGGCCAGGTCACGTTACAATGCACTGCTGTAAGATGAGTAGCTTTCTGTTTTTAATAACGGCTGGGCTGTTGTTCTCTGCGAAGACTTCTCCTTCTCAGAGACAACAGATAATTAACACATTGCAGCATCGCGGCAGGCTTAGACAGCGGCTGTTTTGATATGCTGATATGATTGTACTGGGTTATAATCCGTGAAGCAGAGATTTGAGGTTTTGTTGCGCTTTACTGCAGTTTTTGTGGGTAATTATCAAGTAATTGTACAAAGGTTTCGAACAAGAATATTCTCCATTGTAAAAGGTTTTAATTCGAAATAGAATTCTGCATTATAAATGCGTATAAACTATTTTTATATACAACCGGTAAATAATGTTAATTTTAATCAGTACTTAATGTATTTCATTATTTATCGAGGGAAATAAAAATGACAAATACTCCCTAGTGAAATAATTTTTTTCAAGATCTTTGCAGTGCCACCTAGGATGAATTTTATTTTCTTAATGTTCAATTGTTAATTGATATTGATTAAAAGAAAATACAATAAAAATTTTGAAAGATGTCCGATCAAGGTCATCTGTATCATGAACGAATTAACAAATTGGCATACATTTATCCCCCTCCTTTACAAAGGCTTTAAGCATGTGCGATAAGGATAGATATAACACGCTTGTCTTGCAAAAATACATATTGTTTCGACTAAGTTAGGACATTCCATTTTAAAACGATGCTCGTTATTGATAATACTTTCGCTGTAACGTAGGTTTATATATTAATTCAGATACATTACCTTGATTCATAGCCGTACGGATAACGTTATTTTCTATCAGTGTCACTGACACTAACATTGTGTCAGTATAATATATATTTGGTTTTACATTTGTTTATAAACTTTACAGTTGATTTATTTTTGAATTTTCAATGCTTTTATTGTAACATATATTTTTATAATAATAAAATAACAGTAGTATCTTATGTACCCTCACAAAAACTACATGCAATTCGTAGATAACCTTGATCGGACATCTTTCAAATTTTTTACTTTATATTATAAATAAATAAGTAAATAATAAGTATTTTAACATATTTCAGGAAGGCTGTAGGATCGTGTAAATAACATGTGTGTTAATTGTACATTTGTTGTGTTTATAAAAAGGACGTTTCGACCGCTATGCGTGTCATCATCAGCTATGCTAATTTGTACATGATATATTTTAAATTGACTGCGTTACAATATGGGTATGTTCAAAAGTTGACGTTGCCATTACGACATCTTGGCTTGATGACATCAAGTAATTATAATGATAAGTAAGTAATAATAAATAACTAACAAATATATACTTTGTTGATATTAATATTGTTACACTTTTTTTATTTTCACATAGCCACCTATAATATAGGAATTAAAATTATTTCTTATGTATCTCAATTATCTTATTTTTCTCGAATTTTTTCAAATACATTAATAAATACTAATACATCGTTGAAAAGAGCAAAAAAATGGCGGTTTATATGTTAGTAAAATAATTATAAGAATATATACATAATATGACTTACTTATATGAAATATTTGGAACTGCAAAAATTTCAGTATTCAGGGAAGTACAGAAGAGGATGAACTCACCTAAAAAAAAGAAAGAAAATTTGTTGGTATGTCAATTACAGTTATTGTAATTACAAATTTTAATAATAGCTAATATTATATTTATAGAAAATATAAATAATTATAGATAGAGGTACTTTTGACTTCTTTAATATTATAACTTGTTTTAGCAGGAATTCATAAAATTAGTATCCCTGGAAACAGATTTTTTTGTTGGTATGAGTATGAATTCGCAGAGGGTAAAACAGAGCAGAATTCCATCGTCTCTGGCTGTGAAAACGTCGGTATGTGTATGCAATGTGTAGAATATAGAGCATAGACAATGTATCTTATTGTATGCGGTTGCAGTGAAATGGAATCTGGTTCTGTTGCTGCTGCTGAGTTTCAAATGTTTTGAATTTAATTGTAAGCATTTGTGGCGAATGAATTTATGTCTGGAAGAACTGTTTACTGAGTTTAGTGGTCTTGAATTTATGGCGAAAAGTGAACAGTGATTGTGAAACTGTTGCATTGCACAAAATATTCACATACAACACGGTTGTTAATTCTCAACTAAAACGAACAAAAATATTCAATTTTGTAATTATTTTAATACTTAAATTGTAGAAATGGGCTATATTAGTTCGAGAAGAAATTACATAAACGAAGCAAGAAATTGGGTCATTTCACAAATTAAATATGTAGGTTTATGTTTTACATCTTACAAGTCTTTAGAATCAGAGATATGATTTTTTAAAAGTTGTCTTTAATTTCAATAATTGGACGCTACGCTATGGCTATACGTCACGGCTTGGCGGATGCGGTAGTAGCTCTCTACCAGTTATATTTGGAACTATGATTGGGTTATCACTTGTCAGTTTGATGTTGTGTTGTATAGCAACATATTGTTAACTAAAAACATGTTTCATACAACTTTTAGTATTTATATTAATAACTGTTTTATTTACATACCTTTACTCTTAACTCTGCTGTCACCTGTCACAATTTTAGGTTAGTTAGGTTACAATTGTAACTATTATTATTAAACGAAATAATATTTACAAGTTGACATTTACCGTGTTACAATTGTTTTAGTTAATTGTTTTATTTCAAGCCATAGTCATAGCTCACTATTCTCTTTTCGACTAGGTGTATAAAAAAGTGCCCACCATTTTACTTTTTAACATATGGATTATTTTACATGATTTGATGTACTTTTCAAATTTGTAAAAAAATATAGTATGTTCCATTTGAAATTTCAAAGTTGATATTAATTACTAATAAACCGGAAGTGGTATCATGAATGTATATCCGTCATCAAGTAACTTACATATTGCTGTATAAATCATGTTATATGAAAGAAATTACTAACTGAAATAAGCGAAATATTTGCTGGGTCCATTAAAATATAACACCCTGTATAGTGGGTCGCGAAACCAATGCAATAGTTAAATTTGGGTCTCGCTTTGAAAAGACCTATTTTTTCAAGAAAAAAATAAATCAAACAATATGAAATGACTCCATTACAATATTATTCCTTCCTACTATTTTGAATCAATAATAATTCTAGCCGGAATTACATTTCTGAAAAAAGTATAGTTGAAAAGTGCAAAACTATATAATTAATCCCAAACTATTTATCCCGTAAATCCACTATCAATTCCTCTAACCGTATAACTACCCTAAGACTCCTTCCCTTTCGAAGTGCTCATCCTGTTGAACAGTTTCTCGGTTCTAATCACGCACCGCAAGGATTCAATCTAGCAATCTGGGCGAGATTAACCGACGCCTCACACCACTGCGTCGAACTCAATAGCTCCGGCGCCATTGAAAAGTGACCGACGCTGTCCTCGCCAACGCCAACTAGATAGTTACGAGTGGATCGCGATCGCTGCTCCTGTAGGATACGATGGGTGGTGATGCTATCTTGTTTAGCGAGAGCAGTGGTAGCCGAAATGTGGGGCGAAAATTATAAGCATTAATTAGATAATATACGATTTAATATTTCAATTCAAATTTAAAAAAATCTTGTTGTGGTCAGCACAATACCTCTCGCCACTTCCGTTTTTGGTTATATAAGTATAGAACGCGAGCGGTCATGTGACATTGTTGGCTTTGATAACCAGATATGGGGGCCCGTATCAGAATTTCAGAATTTTTCAATAAAAAATTTCAAGATTTTTTTAAATTTATGTAGAAAATTTGTTACATGGAATTGGAAAGTCACTAAATTTATAATGAAAAATTATGATATATTTGACATCTATGTAGATAATTACTAGCTATAATTCTGACACGGGCCCCCATATCTGCTTGTCACGGCCAACAAAGTCACATGACTACTCGCGTCCTATTGTATTTAACATTTCTTGTATACCTACACTCTACACCAAAAATTCTGCTTATATCTATGTTTATATTTAGATATTTTTTTTCTTAAATTCATTCCTTTAACACTTCAGTATTTTGACTGTTAAAAGTTGCAAACGAGGGTACTTTTGGTTGACCAATTATTACCAAAATCTAATAAAAATAAAATGTCAAAAAATAATTTTTAATTACATTTTTTCATGAAGAACAGTTAACAGTTACAAATGAGGGTACTTCAGGTTGACACATTCATTTCTTCGTTTGGATGTAAACTGAAAGAATACGCAAGCGCGCACACACGCACACACATGCCTTACCTAAATGTGACGGAAGGTAAAAAGGAAATTGGCTTGGATTGAAAATTTAGGATTTAAAATGTTAGGTTTGGCTTAATTGTTTGGTTTTATGAAGCTTTGTTAAATAGTGGCAAAAACGATTAATACTGATTTTTACCTTCCGTCACCTTTAGAAAAGGGAGGTATTGTCTTTGGTCAAAAAAATCAATGATGAGTTTTTAGTGAATAAGCATGTTTTAAGGTCCCTATAATACGGTTTTACCATTTTTACGATGATGTCTGTGTGCGTGTGTTTATGTGTGTGTGACGAAAGTTTCGGATCGCATAACTTCAATACCACGATTCCAAATATTATATTTTTTTCGTATTCCTCAAGTTTACATCCAGAAGAACAAGTGATTAGATTTTGGTTATAATTGGTCAACCGGAAGTACCCTCATTTGAAGATTTTAACAGTTAAATATGATTTATTGTCATTTAACATTATTATAACTTAAAAAATATATTATTCTTTATATGATTTAAATGCATTACATACTTCATATTCAATAGACATAGAGTTGAATTATAAAGAAATTAAGTCAATAAAAAGTAAATGAATGTAGCAGAGATGAGGACGTTGAAGTAGATGTTGGGGAAGACACGGAAAGATACGGTAAGAAAATAATTCTAGTGTTACAAGTTTCTAGAAAGATACAAGAGAGATGATTACATTGGGTTGGAAATGTCATGAGGAGAAATGAACAATATATTGGAAGAAGAATGAATAGCTTATTAATAGAAGGTTGAAGAAACAGAGGAAGACAAAAGATAAGATGGAAGGAATGTATTACGGAAGACTTGAGAGAAAAGGAATTGAATAAGAACGACACGCAAAAGCTAAAGAATAAGAAGAGGAAGATATCAGTGTGAAGTGCAATTTGCATAGTTTGTTTATGAAATAATTTTACTGGAAATTAAGAATCTTCTGCAAGAAAATTTGTGTATAGAATTTATACATAATACACAGGATTGTCGGAAGGTATTGTGCTGGCCACAACAGATTTGTTGCTATTAATTATCCTAATTTTTACTTTTTACCAAATAGATTTTGATACACTCGTATTTTACGAAACATAATTAAGTATAATTCTATCGTCCGATTATTTTAAATTTTATTGTTGATTAATCCCGGGTCCAGAACAAAGAGAAAACCTCTCTCCGTTCGAATTCTATCAGTTGAACATGTTCTCATCGCTAATTCTCGTGTAGAGTAAGATAGACCGCTTGATCGTGCTGCAGCAGCGCCGAGAACCGAGAGCGGGATTAACGCCAACTCGTGTTGGAGATTAGTGACGTCACGTGAGCGCGCGGCCCGCAACTTATCGCAGACTTAAAACGATACGTTCGAGGCAAGGTGTAATACCAGGAGCAGCCGAGTAGAGTCTGCACTCCAAACAAGATTGAAATTAAGACGCGGACTTTATTACCGGATTGATACAGATGAATAGCTTTGGAGTTTATAAACGGTAAACTGTTTAGACATAATTTACGCCAACAACAAATATATTAGGGTCTTGTATATATAGTTGCATAACTAAACTTATTTCTATGGGCTATGGATATTATTATAGTTATATGCATATACATTATATTGGTCGCGAATCTGGGGACCCGGGTTCGATCCCGACCGACGCCGAAAATTACATCGCATTTTAAAGGCACAAAATTGACCCCTGTGGTGACGCTTGGTAAGCGCCCGCACGGTACAAATATTCCATCATTACCGATATCTGTGTATGAAGCAGATTGGCACACCCAGCAATGGGTAATATGCCGTGATGAAATATTTATTTATTTATTCATTATATTGGTTCGTGTTATTGGTAAGTACTCTAGTAAAATAAATAACTTTACTACATAGTCTAATTATTTCCTAGTGCTATTCTATATGCAATAATAGGCGATTTATGAACTAATGAAACAATTTCACTTATAATTAATAATTATAAAAATCTAATGTGACCAACACATTATCTTCTGTCAGTTCTATGTTTTTAACTTTCGTCACCTTTATGTAAGGAAGGTCTTTGGTCAAAATAATCAATGATGAGTTTTTAGTGAATAAACATGTTTTAAATAAATAAATAAATATTTCATCACGGCATATTACCCATTGCTGGGTGTGCCAATCTGCTTCATACACAGATATCGGTAATGATGGAATATTTGTACCGTGCGGGCGCTTACCAGGCGTCACCTCACGGGCACTCATTGCTGGCGTGGAGAATGCGCCACAGGGGTCCCCTAGATTCGCGACCAGACACTCAGACACACGGCCACGAAACCCCTATAATACGATTTTACCATTTTGACGATGATGTCTGTATGTATGTATGTGTGTCTGTGTGTGTGTGTGTGACAAAAGTTTCGGATCGCATAACTTCAATACCACGATTCCAAAAATTATATTTTTTTCGTATTCCTCAAGTTTACATCCAAAAGAACAACTGATTAGATTTTGGTTATAATTGGTGAACCGGAAGTAGCTTCATTTGAAGATTTAACAGTTAAATTTGATTTATTGACATTTAACGTTATTATATCTTAAAGAATATATTATTCTCTATACGATTTGATTGCATTTTATACTTCATATTCAACAGATATAGGGTTAAAGAATATTAAAGAAATTAATTTTATAAATCAGCCTGCTATGCTAAACATGGAAACTACTAATATATTCATATAATTCAAATTGACAGATATCAGTATAAATAAAAAGTAAGTTAATAAATAACTCTAGTGTTACAAGTTTCTAGAAAGATACAAGCGAGGTGATTACATTGGTTTGAAAATGTCATGAGGAGAAATGGAGAATATATTGGATGAAGAATGAATATAAAATGTGAATAATAGAAGGTTGAAGAAACAGAGGAAGACCATAGATAAGATGGAAGGACTGTATTGCGGAAGACTTGAGAGAAAATGAACTGAATGACAACGACACGTAAAACAGAAATGAGTGGAAGAAGAAAATAAAAAATAGCGACCCCTAGCGAATGGGAAAAGCTAAAGACGGAGATGTTAGTACACGTGCAATTTGCATAGTTTGTTTATGAAATAATTTTACTGCAAATTTAGAATCTTTTGCAAGAAAATTGTATGAAACTTATACATAATACACAGGATTGATGGAAGGTATTGTGCTGGCCACAACAGATTTTTAAACTTGACCTGGATACGAACCCGGACTTTCAGAATCACGCATCTCTGAAACATGTATTTTCAGTAAGTGAAACCCACCCGTTTCGTATTACAATAAAACTTGTATCCATTCTTTCCGATCTGCAATCAGTAGAGTTGGGTTATCACTATCAGCGTTGTAAGCATCAGGTTCCTCAGGCCAGATGTATACAATCCTATCGCTATCGGGCTCGTTTTTCATACCCGGCCCAAGAGTTCCGGCACTACTACCCGGACCTGATAATCCGGAGATCGATGAAAGAACCGCGGTGCCACACTAGAGTGATTGATAACAGACCATTGTGCCCAGGTGATGCTTTACTGGGTGTGGTAATACGAGAAAGAGAATTAATTGGAAATTGTTGATAAAGTTCGGAATTATGTTGATGATAGTACATATAATTACCTTCCGTCACCTTTAGGTAAGGAAGGTATTAGCTTTGGTCAAAAAATTCTATAGTGAGTTTCTAATGAATAAGCACGTTTTGAGGTCCCTACATCACGAATTTACTATGTGTGTGTGTATGTGACGGATCGCATACCTCCAGTACCACAATTCCAATAATTACATTTTTTCCTATTCCTCGAGTTTAGATTCATATGTAGACGTGATTAGATTTTGGTTATAATTGGCCAGCCGGAAGTAACCTCAATTGCAATTTTTAACAGTTTTTCTTGAAAAAACGCAGTTATATATTATTTATTGACATTCAATGATTATAAATTTTAAAGAATATATTATCCTCTATACGATTTGATTTATACTTCATATTCAATAGATATAGAGTAAAGAATTATAAAGATATTAAATGTCATAAATCAGCCAGCTATGCTAACCATGGAAACTACTAATATATTCATATAATTCAAATTGACAGATGTCAATGAAAACAAAATGAATGTGGCAGAGACTAGGACATTGAGATAGATGTTGGGGAAGACACGGAAATATAGGATAAGGAATGAAACGTAAAAGAAATGGCTTGAGTGAGAAAGTTTCTAGAAAGATACAAGAGAGATGGTTGCATTGGTTTGAACATGTCATGAGGAAAGATGAAAAATATATTGGAAGAAGAATGAATAGCTTACGTAATAGAAGAGAGGACGACCAAAGATAAGATGGAAGGACTGTATTGCGGAAGACTTAAGATAAAAGGAACTGAATTAGGACGACACGCAAAACAGAAATGAATGGAAGAAGAAAATACAAAACTGCCACCGTTAACGAATGAGAAAAGCTAAAAAAAGAAGAAGATTAATATTACTTTACAGATCAGTTATTCATATTTTAACAAAAAATAACAAATAAACCCATATTTCCATTGTTACAAGTCGATAAAAACTATTTTTTAAGTGTCCGGGTGTTTTTGGCCACAAGCCGGGTATTCCAGTGTAGTAAAATTTAAAAGAAAAAACATTATAATGTTAATAATTCACCATTGATGCTTTCTCGTTTCTCAGCTGATCTTTGTTTGTGTTTCTTGCTAGTTTTGATATGACAGCAACCAAATTCTTAATTAATAATACTTTAATATAGTTACAACTAAAATCCACGGATAACAAAACAAATGAAAGTCATCCAAAACAAAATAGCATCTGACACTGTGAACAAACCAATTCCCCTCCCCTTACTCGCTCCAAGCCAAGCGACTAACAGCTTAGTCTTTCCACAGATCACGTGATGAAGCGAATAGACGTCATACCATATAATTCAAATTTTTAAGCATAATTCAAAAATTCATATCTCTCGGAAATGACACAATAAAAAACTCAAATTTTCACATTTGTATTTCAAATTTATAGAAGTTTCAGAAAAAAAAAATAAAAAAAATTACTGGAATACCCCAAATTAAAAATTATGCATGCGTAAATAATTTAGCAAATGAGTATTAATAAAGCTTGAAAAGGCTGAAAAAGCTTAATAAAGTTTTAAAATCAAGCCAAGCTTAAAATATCAAAAACTTGAGTATTTTTTTTAAATCCCTCCTCAAATGATCGTCTTTTAAAAGTCCATTCTTTACTACTACAAACTAAAATAAAGAATAAGTACTTGTTCTTTCTAATTCTGCATTGTATTCCCCTAGTGAAAAAGTAAAGTCTGTGAATTTGTGTCTGATTCGGACATTGTGTTGGGTAACCGCGAAGCGCTAACAACGGCTCGCATGTGTGTCCTCACGAGCACTCAGCTCTGTTGGTTCAGGATTCTCGCGTTACTAACAAACCCGATCCGACCACTGTGTGAAGTGCACCCTCACTTCCGAATCCAGAAACAACACAAACGCTCATATATCGACCGTGAACGACAAAAATAGAAGATAATGAATGATAAACAACAGTGAATGCCGTTGATAATAATAGTTTTTTTTAAATTATTATTCATTCTCGTAAGGTAAAAATATTCTATTATTAAATTTTCTTATATATTTGAATGTGTCCTTGAGCCAAGCTTTCCAATAAATTAAATCCACTAATAAGTCTAAAAAATAATGTCTTGCAAGAATTATACATTGTATTGGTCATGTTATAAATAAAGTAGTTCCTTTATATATTGACATAATAAGAAATTAAAATAGAAAAATATATAGGTAAATTAAAAAATATTTCATAGCAACCGGGCCGTGCGGGCCCCATATCACAGTGGGTCCTAAGTCGTTGCCTCGTGGGCCTAGGCGGTAATAAGACCCTGGTAAAAATGGTTCAAATAAAAGTAGAGTATATTTATTATTTATCGTAAGATAGTAGGTATACATCATAACAAAGGATTTAATAAAATAGAAATCTGATGTGACCAGCACAATACCTTCCGTCAATCCTGTGTATTATATATAAATTTCATACATAAATTTTCTTGCTTCCCAGTAGAATTATTTCATAAACAAACTATGCAAATCGTACTTAACACTGACATCTTCTTCTCTAGCTTTTCCCATTCGTTAGGGGTCGCAATTTTTTATTTTCTTCTTCCACTCATTCTGTTCCGCAATACAGTCCTTCCATCTTATCTTTGGTCTTCCTCTGTTTCTTCAACCTTCTGTTACTAAGCTATTCATTCTTCTTTCTCTTGTATCTTTCTAGAACTTATAACACTAGAGTTATTTCCTGACCCTATCTTTCCGGATCTTCCCCAGCATCAACTTCAACATCCTCATCTCTGTCATTTACTTTTCTTTGATACTGACATCTGTCAATTCGAATTATGTGAATATATTAGCAGTTTTCAAGGTTAGCATAGCTGGCTGATTTATAAAATTTAATTTCTTTATAATTCTTTAACTCTATATCTATTGAATATAAAGTATAAAATGCAATTAAATCGTATAAAGAATTATATATTCTTTAAGATATAATAACGTTAAATGTCAATAAATCATATTTAACTGATAAAATCTTCAAATAAGGGTACTTCCGGTTGACCAATTATAACCAAAATCTAATCACTTGTTCTTCTGGATGTAAACTTGAGGTATAAGAAAAAAATATAAACAGGGACACACACACACATACATGCATACAGACATCATCCTAAAAATGGTAAAATCGTATTATAGGGACCCTAAAACATCCTTATTCAGTAAAAACTCATCATTGAATTTTTTGACCAAAGACAATACCTTCCTGAAGGTAAAAATATGAGAAAAATAAGAAACAAATAAAAGGCACAAACATAAATCTGAATTATAGATGTATTCCAACGCAGTGACGGTATCATTACATCAACTTCTTTAATTTATGAGATAAAAAATTTAGTTACACCGTCTGACAAAAAGTCACTACGCGACGCATGACTGTGCAATGGTTTTAAAGATTGCAAACGCATATATTAGTAACCGATTGTGAATAAATTCTATTCTTAATATGAGTCCAGAAATGTATAAAAAATTGTTATATTTGATGGGGTCCCATTGTCGTGTGCCTGAGTGTCTTGCGGCGAATCTGGAGATCCGGGTTCGATCCCGACCGACGCCAGAAAATTACTTCAAATTTTAATGGCAATAAATTGACCCCTGTTTTGCACTCTCCACGACAGAATGAGTGCCCGTGATGTTACGCCTGGTAAGCGTCCGCACGGTACAAATATTTCGCCATTAACCAGATTGGCACACCCAGTAATGGGTAACATGCCGTGATGATATATTTATTTATTTTATATTTTATAATAAATGCATGTTTGTACGAGTATACATATTTGCATAATTTATATTTTGTTGTTGTTACTCCAATTTCATATACAAAAATGTAGTATGATATTTTATAACCTGCATAATGTTAAAGTGAATTACTTGTTGCAACACAATAACAATTTTTGTATACAAGGTAATATAATCTGCAATAAAAATAATGAAATTTTGTATTTCATTGAAACAGTAAAACCTGAAACTGATATGTTGAAAATATAATCATACATTTATAAACAAAACATGAAAACAATATGAATTATATATTAATGTAATAATTGAAATGAAAACTAATTTTAAATAGCTACTGGCTACAAATAAAATTATATAAAATAAAAAAAATATGAGCAATGTACTTTAAACAGAATATAGAAATAATAATCTACGGAGTACTTGTACTTGTATATAAAATCAATGCAATGGTGCATTGTATTCATATACCATCTATGTATATTTCACGTTTGTACAATAACTTGCAAAAAAATATGATGTGGCCACCATATTACCGTCTGCCAATCCTGTGTATTATGTACAAATTCCATACATAAATTTTCTTGCAAAAGATCCTAAATTGCTAGTAAAATTATTTTATAAACAAACTATACAAATTCCATTTGACACTGACATATTCTTCTTTAATTATTCCCATTCGTTAGGGGTCGCTATTTTTTATTTTCTTCTTCGACTCATGTCCGGTTTGCGTGTCGTTCTCATTCAGTTCCTTTTCTCTCAAGTCTTCCGCAATACAGTCCTTCTATCTTATCTTTGGTCCTCCTCTGTTTCTTCAACCTTTTATTACTAAGCTGTTCATTTTTCTTCCAATATATTCTTCATCTCCCCTCATGACATGTTCAAACTAATGTAATCGTTTCTCTTGTATCTTTCTAGAAACACTCGAGTTATTGCCTTTATTCTTTCATTCCTAGCAACTATCTCAACATCCTCATCCCTGCCACATGCATTTATTTTATTGATACTGACATCTATCAATTTGAATTATCTGAATATATTAGCAGTTTCCATGGTTAGCAAAGCTAGCTGATTTATGAAATTTAATATCTTTATAATTCTTTAACTCTATTGCCCGGTTGCAGAAACGTTCATCAACTCTTTGTTTAATTAACGGATCATCAAAACGAACAAATGCGACGCGATTTTTTGACAGCAATGATTTAAATGTCATAAGAACAAGGAAACTGATTCGAATTTGTTCATTTTGATGGCCCGTTAATTAAACAAAGCGTTGATGAACCTTTCTGCAACCGGGCATATATCTATTGAATATGAAGTATAAAATTCAATTAAAATCCTATAGAAAATAATATATTCTTTATGTTTAATAACGTTAAGTATCAATAAATCATATTTAACTGTTAAATCTTCAAATGAAGCTACTTCCGGTTGTCCAATTATAACCAAAATATAATCAACTCTTCTTCTGGATATAATCGCGAGGAATACGAAAAAATTATAATTTTTGGAATCGTGGTATTGAAGATATGCGATCTGAAACTTTCGTCACACACACATACACAGACACACATACATACATACATATAAACATCATCGTAAAAATGGTAAAATCGTATTATATGGCCCCTAAAACGTGCTTATTCACTAAAAATTCATCATTGAATTTTTTGATCAAAGGCAAAATGATAGAAAAATCAAGTAAGTATTTGAATTTCTGTTAATTTTGACGTCTTAATTGACACTAGTTAAAAATGAAAATCGATTCAATACAGCAAAAAATAGGTTCACGCGATTTTTTGCAAGCTAGTATATATTATCGTAAAACTTTACCATCAACAACTTGTTTTGTTTGTAACATCTTTAATATTTGCAAATTGTCCGAGATTAATTATTTTCAGTACGCTTCAGAAATGTTTATAAATGTTCTTAAGAGATACGATTTTGAAGACTACGAAATACGAAATGAGCGGTCGTGTGACATTTGGAAATTGTGATGACATTTAATCGTTGAGCATTTATATATGCAAATAAATCAGCAAATTACAGTTATTAATAAACCAAATACGAGATAACTCGCACTAACAACCAATTAGCAAAATCGTTAAAAGGCACAAATTAACCTAATTACAATTTACAAAGTGGTAAACACCATAACCAATATAAACATTTCGTCGCCGAAAAACAATCAAACAATTACGAAACTAATAAGCGTGGGAGAGAAACAAAAACACAGCTTTAGTGATTTGACACGGTACTCTTTTTTAGAAATTTTGAATAATAATCATTCGTTGCCTAAACGTTTTGTCAAAATAAAATTGCTATTTGTTTACTTTGTTGGCCTTGGCAAGCAGATATGAGGATCCGTGTCAGAATGACGGCTAGTAGTTATTTACATAGATGTCACAATTGTCATATGTCATAATTTTTCATTCCAAATTTCAAAATATTCTGATGTTTATTTGTCATCAATAGTATGGAATATACTTGTCGAGGAAATTATTCCACATGGATTTGGAAAATCATGATGTTTTGAATAAAAAATTATGATACTGGACACCTATGTACATTATTAATAGCTGTCATTCTAACACGGGCCTCTATATCTACTTGCCAAGGACAATAATGTCACATGACTGCTCTCGCCCTATGTAACATAAAATGAAAATGGCGAGAGGTATTGTGCTGGCCACAACAGAGTTTTTTTCTTATTTCATAGCATACTGAGAAGATTAATAAATTACAAGAAAAGTTATGTACCATCAAGAAGCCCTTGTGGCCTAATGGATAAGGCATCGGCCTCCTAAGCCGAGGATTGTGGGTTCGAGTCCCACCAAGGGTACAGACAATATTTTAAAAATTAAATTAAGTGTTTGTATAAAATGAAAAATCCATCAAATGTGCCATGATAAATAAACTATATATATAATATAATCTTCAGCAAATATTTTTTGTTATTAATTGATTTCAATACACAATAACATATGGTGAAATACTAATTACAATAAGACTCCGTGGCGCAACGGTAGCGCGTCTGACTCCAGATCAGAAGGTTGCGTGTTCAAATCACGTCGGGGTCAATTTTTTACAAATATAAAAGATATTAGGGAATGCTTTCGCTAATATTTAACGACAGAATTATAACGAAATATGCTGTTAAAAGTACGGAACCATTTGTATATCGTTAAGTTTCTTAAACAAAATGTTTAAGCATTCTCAAGATTTTGAGAACTACTGAAATAATATATGCCCCCGGCAGTTGTGGATAAAAACTGGTAACAATTGGATAGTTGGTGGTTCTTCTAAATATTAATTTTGAAAATTTATTTTATTTAAAAAAATTATTATATCTTCTGTAGATTTAGACATATATAATATAGAATAATGTGTTGTAATAAATCTCGCTGTCCAAACTACTCCATGGAAACCAGTTGACATATTTAAATGTTTATAATTGACAGATAATGCAAAATGTCAAGAATCAACAGTTTTATTAACATTACAGAAAGCTTTTTCTGGGAAGTAAGTACATTTAAAATTTCTTATTGTATTATTAATTAAATATTTAAAATTATAGGTAAGTTAATATTACATATATCCTTAAGAAACACCGCTAATACCGTCAGTGAATATAAAGAATTTTGAATATGTATATTACAAGAGTAGGAGAAAATTCCTCATAAAACGAAAGAATAGATACAATTTGAATTATTTTATGTACAAGAAATGTTAAATTCGTTAATTATGACGCTAGTTCCATCCTGACCAACGCCAAAAATTAATTTGAATTTTAATGGCACAAAATTGACCCCTGTGGTGCACTTTTCATGGCAGCAATAAGTGCCCGAGAGGTGACGCCTGGTAAGCGCCCATACGGTACAAATATTTCATCATTTACCGATATCTGCGTACAAAGCAGATTGGCACACCCAGCAATGGGTAATATGCCGTGATGATATATTTATTTTTGCACGATCAGGTTTTTTTAAACTTTACCGATAGTTTTTCCAAGGCAGTAAGTTTTGTATACAAATTACTGATCAGTAAGTGATGTGACTGACCGATAAGTGATGTGACTACCTACCGATCTGGAGGCGGTGAAAATTACATAAATAAAAAATCTGATGTGGCCAGCACATAACCTCTCGCCGTATATTGTACCTGGTTGTATGCATAAAGCAAAGAATATTTTTATAAATACAAATAATATATTCATATAAATCTATGACGTATAAACTTCTTTATTATTCAATAATAGCATGTCTCAACATGAAGATATTTTACCATAAATTATGTTACAATAAATTACAAAGTATAGTTTACCATATATAAATATTAGGCTGGTAACAGCAATTTTCAATTCGAACAACTTTGTTTACTTTCTCTTCATATTCTTCTAGTAAAAACATTAATTTTGGGCGGTATAAAATGTATATATCTGGATTGTGCATCTATTCTTATATATCTTCTTTTACATTTTATTTTTTCATACATGTTATATCTAAATAACACTAATTCCCTTTAATAAAGTGACGGATAGATTGCACTCCGATTATTCTTATATCGATGTGTAATTTTGTCAATATTTACAACTTACTTGAGAAGAATTTGATAGCTTTTTCGCAATTCAAAGTTACTCTAGTCTATAGTACTGGTGTACATTGTCCCATAATGTTTGAAACAAATTTAAGTCCTTCAACCTAGACTTGTCATCTCCATAATAGTCACAGATCAAGAACTAAGGGATTCTCCAAGTACATTTTTCTTTCATTACTCATTATTTCTGACACTGACATTTATCTGTCAGTTACAAATAATTTAAATTATCAACTATTTTTCATGGCATTCTTTCGGCTGTCAAATTTATTACAACAGATTATTTTATATATTATACTTCTTTTATCTCTAAATCTATGGAATATATAATAAAATATTTAAATGTATCAGATAGAGAATTTAATTTTCTTTAATATTACCACGAAAAATTTTCAAAAAATAATATTTAGAAGATTTTTTTTCAAGAATCTTCTACTTCCGGTTGTCCAATTGTTACCAAAACCTTTTCAGATCTTCCCATGAATGTCCGATTGGGAAATACGTTGTTAAACAAATTTTAAGTCTTATAGTTTTTGAGTAACCGTCCTTCCAACATCCCACACACACACATCCACACACACACACACACACACACACACACACACAGACATCATCGTAAAAATGTTAAAATCGGATTGTAGGGACCTTAAAACGTGCTTATTCAATAAAATCTGGATATGCGATTTTTAGCATGAATCCAATACCTCTCTTAGCGAGAGGTAAAAATAAATGTACAATTTTTAAAGCTTTAACAAAACAACGATCATAGCTTACTTAAAAATGACAACTATTTTTTTTTAAATGTCAAAATAATTTTTAAATAATTCTAAACTTTAATTTGTTATTATTGGGACGATCGTGAAAAAATATAATAATTGTATGTAATCGGATGTTTACTGTTACTAATCCCCAACCGGTAAGGTGCACTTACTGCCCTTAATACTTAAATAACTATTATGTAACATAAAATGGAAATGGCGAGAGGTCATGTGTTGGCCACATCAGATCTAAAGTCCTCTGTTCCGGTGCCGCGGGCAACATTTTGTATATATTGAAGAATAAATTGTGATTTTGATGATATTACGGCTTTTGTCTTATTTATAAGTCCTAAAACTTTATAGCGACACTATGCATTATAAATGTTTTACTGAGCAAGTTTGTATTATAGCGCAAAAATGTTTTTTGGTATATTTTTGCACACCTATTAATGCTGGAAAGAGCTTAATTTTTTAAAGATTTTTGGTAACACAAGATACAGAAGCCTGATGATCATAACTAACAATATTCTCATTTACTCGCAAAAAACCCCTGCAATTACAATCCTAGTTAGCGTTGGAACGAAACAAAAAGCTGCGCTTTTAGCGATTGAAGAGTGCGGTTTTTTCATGTGGATTGGAATCGAGAGTGCTCTGGCCGCAGACAAAACATTCCTCTCTGCTTAAACCTCTTATTGACGCATCAAACAGATGTGAGGGCCGAGTAGCGGATTACTGCGAGTAATAAAGATTACTGTTGAATCTGTGTACGGACGGGATGGACGGACGGATGTTGTTTGATGCCAGCGAGGGACCGGGCGCAGCTCCATTGCAGGATAATGAAATCCAAGCGCAGGATCTACAGTTGTGTGATACTTGATGCAGAAAATTGCTACACATTTATTCGTTTTATCGGGAATACAATGTGTGATTAGAAAGTACATCAGAAAAGTTCCTAATTACAAATGTAACCAAAATGATTAACTGTAGTGGAATGAGTAATAATTTATTTTAAATTTCCGAATATCTCTTTTTCTTCAAACGTCATAAAAGTAGCATCTTTTGTGACTTGATTCACAAGGTAGAAGTTTAATTTCTACGCCGCCGGAGTAGAAATAAAATAAATAAATATCCATAGAAACTGTATAGAATTAACGAATAAGAATTAACTTGTATAAAATAAACCTGTTATATCGCCCTATATGTCACTATAATCCACTGGGTAACCTAAGAATAAAGTTACTAAATACCATCAATAGCTATCAAATTTAAATAAATAACCTATGAATTGAAATATAAACAGAGTTTACTTTTGAGGAAATAACATATTAAAGAATATCAGACTTACAGATTACAAGTACAGGGACGGTAATGAACATAAGAATACTTAGAATTAAAGTGATAAGAAAAGTTTATATTGCAGTGATTCCTGGACATATATTTCAGCCACACTGTTAGATTTCCATCCATTTGAAAAATTTCAGGGGCGTGCATTATACTATTTCAAATTCCGACATAATTGCACACAAGGAGGATATAAAATTGCACAGTTTTTATTTAAATGTCAAACCATGAAAATTTTCACTTCAATGTTTATAACAAAAAGTGAACTAATAAGTATCCATAGTTGTAATCGCAAAAATAATTTATGTAAAATGTAACGTCAATAGTAGATATTTTCCTTTAAATATCTACATATACAGTAACATATTGATATGACATGAATTTCATTAATTTATTATGTGCTTTTGATGCTAATATTTAAATGTAAGGTTCAATACTGAGAATATTCGAATCCCAGAATCGATCCGGATACTGAACTTCCATATTTAAAAGCCGATACTCATACTCATATTCGATACTCAAATCCGTTTCCAAGATTCGATATTTGGATCCGGATTCAAGATCCGGTACTCAGATTCGGATCCAAATTCCAATACTCAGATTCGTATCCAAAATCCGATGCTCAGCTCCGGATCCAAAATCCAATCCTGACATTTGGATCCGAGACCCAGATAGTTCAATATTCAATTTTATTTGGATCCGAAATCGAAACTATCCGGATCCGGATCTCACCACAAGTACATACTATCATTTTTTTAACCTTTTTACCTTCCGTCACCTATAGGTAAGGAAGGTATTGTCTTTGGTCAAAAAATTCGGTGATGAGTTTTCATTGAATAAGCACGTTTTAGGGTCTTTACAATACGATTTTACTATTTTTACGACGATGTCTGTATGGGTGTGTTTGTGTTCGTGTGTGTGTGTATGTGTGTGTGTGTGTGACTGCGGTTTCGTCAACGATATCTCCAATACTAGAATTCCAAAAATTACAATTCTTGCGTATTCCTCTTCCTTACAACCATATGCAGACTTGATTAGATTTTGGTTATAATTGGTCAACCGGAAGTACCCTCATTTGAAGATTTTAACAGTTTTTCTTGAAAAACTCAGTTAAATTTTATTATAACTTAAAGAATATATTATTCTCTATACGATTTGATTGCATTTTATATTTCATATTCAACAGAAGAGTTAAAGAATAATAAAGATAAAAAAATTCATATAAATTCCATAATTCAGCCAGCTATGCTAACTTAACCATGGAAACTGCTAATATATTCAGGTAATTCAAATTGACAGATGTTAGTATCAATAAAAAGCAAGTAATTGAATGAAAGAATAAGGGAAGTAACGCTAGTGTTAGAAGTTTCTAGATATAAGAGAGACGATTACATTGATTTGAACATGTCATGAGGAGAGATGAATATATTAATAGAAGGTGGAAGAAACATAGGAAGACCAAATATAAGATGAAAAGACTGTATTGCAGAAGACTTGAGAGAAAAGGAACTGAATGAGGACGACACGCAAAACAAAAATGAGTGGAAGAAGAAAATAAAAAATAGCGACCCCCTAACGAATGAGAAAAACTAAAGAAGAAGAAGATGTCAGTGTCAAGTGCAATTTGCATAGTTTGTTTATGAAATAACTTTGCTGACTTTGGCAAGCAGATATGGGGACCCGTATCAAAATGACAGCAATTAATTATGTCCATAACTGACAAGTGTCATAATTTTTCATTCAAAATTTCATGATTTTTTTATTTCATGTGGTTTGTTTGTTATCAGGAGTATGGAATTCAGTTGCCGAGAAAGGAAATCATAAAATACCAAAAATTTAGAATCTTTTGCAAGAAAATTTATGTATGAAATTTGTACATAATTCACAGGATTGACGGAAGGTATTGTGCTGGCCACATTAGATTTTTTATAACAAACAATGTATATTTGTAACCTAGAAAACGCTTACCAAGCGTTACTTCAATAGCTTAAAAAATATCGTGGAGATAACATGACAGAAGTACTTTTTTCCTGTTTGACAATTGGAAAAACTTTCAAGTTTGATGTTAATCCAATTCGAATCCATTTTGCCTAAGCCACCATATAGTGAAGAGTTTAATAATTCTAAATCTGTTTTGTTTTGTCAAATAGAACATTCTTTTACTTCTAGTTAGTAGACAAAACGAATAAAAATTTACATATATCACAATATTAACGGCAAAATTCTCCTTAAAATAATTCTGTTGGTTTCGCGAATCTGCGTCACCTTCCACGTCACTAAACATATTCCACCCCTGTCGCTGGTCTAAAATCTCGAATTCAGTTTAGAGAGTCAGGAAACATCTGCAATGTCTGCGAAACCTTCCAAACTTCCCTACTTCCAGCGCTTCGTCCTCCTCCCAGCCCCTACGCCAAAAGTCGCAAGACAAAACGTCCGCACGTGACGCGCTTGCGGCCGTCGCCAACGCCACCACCGGCGCTTGTTTTCAACAAGTTGCGAGCCAACGCCAGCCAACTCTGCAACTTACGGTACGGTGGCAAGTTTTACTCCACCGATACTTTTTCTCCAATTGGGATTCTTTCCGTGTTGATTAACTGCTAATTTCAGGAAATGCAACCTGAAGTGTCGACGAGATGAAGAACGAAGCAAGAATGTAATACTTGTTGTTATTTTGTTTGAATGAATGTTCTACTGACAAATTGTACATGTTAAATACTTTGTTGCACGATCGTTTTTTTAAATTTTTAATGTTTACCGGTAGGGTTTTCAAGGCAGTAGGTTTTATTTACAAATTACTGTCGGTAAGTGATTGGAATCATCAATTTTTTTTCCGAAAACTTAATTATTATAAAATTTATCACCAATATCTGAGCGTATTAATAAACTTTCCCTTCCTCAGAGATCGTTATACTGACGACCTCTCGTTAAGAGAGGTATTGGATTTATGCTAAAAATCGCATACCCAGATTTTATTGAATAACCACGTTTTTAATATTTTTATGATGATGTGTGTGTGTGTGTGTTGGAAGGACGATTTCTCAAAAACTATAATACTTAATATCTGATTAACTATGTATTTCTCAATCGGACATTACTGGGAAGAGTTGAAAAGGTTCTGGAAATAAATGGACAACCGGAAGTAGTATATTTTAAAAAAAAAAACTTCTAAATATTATTTTATGAAAAATTTTGTTCTTGCTTATTATAAAGAAGAGTAAATTCTCTATCTGATACATATAAATATTTTATTATATCTTTTAAAGATTTAGAGATAAAGAAATATAAGCTATATAATAATCTGTGTAATAAATCTCACAGTCCAAATAATGTCATGGAAACTAATTGAAAAAATAAAATGTTTGTAACTGACAGTCTCAAAAATCCAAAGACATTACTGAAGATTTTTTCTGGGAAGTACATAAATTATATTATTTATTATTGTATTAATTGTTAAATATTTAAAATTATAGGTATGTTACATATACCCTTTAAAAATACTGTCAATCAATGAATTGGAAACATTTCGAAAAATTAGAAGAGGACAATTTCTTTATAGAATGAATTTAAAATTTAAAAATCTAAATATAAAGAATAGATATAAGTAGTATTTTGGTGTAGAGTGTATAGGTATATAAGAAATGTTAAATACAACAGAGCGCGAGCAGTCATGTGACTTTGTTGGCCTTGACAAGCAGATATGGGGGCCCGTGTCAGAATGATAGCTAGTAATTATGTACATAGATGTCAAATATCATAATTTTTTATTCTAAATTTAGTGAGTTTCCAATTCCATGTGGTTTATTTTTCTCGACAAGTAAATTCCACACTCCTGGTGATAATTTAGAAAATTTTAAAATCACGGCATCTATATGTACATAATTACAAATTGTCATTCTGACACGGGCTCCCATAAATGCTTGTCAAGACCAAAAATGTGCCATGACTGCTCACGCCCTATACTTATGTAACCAAAAACGGAAGTAGCGAGAGGTATTGTGCTGGCCACATCAGATTTTTAAAGTTTGAGTCATCCCATCTTCACTCGAGCTGGTCAGAACCCAATAAAAATTTAATTCGTATTCCATGGCTGACGTTGATATCGTTTACGGTGTTATTCTAAATTCTAAATAAAGTATGTTCATAAAATACCTAACTCGGAGTAAGCTATGAACAAGGAAACGTATATCAATTTAAAAGTATTTAATTAAATGTCAGTTTGACACGAGATATTGTCAAAAAAGTTATCAAAAGAAATTAGAGCGTTTCTTCTTGTTCTGGAAATGAAAATAAATTAAAAAATCTGTTGTGGCCAGCACAATACCTTCCGTCATTCTCGTGTATAATGTATAAATTCCATAATTTTTTTTACAAAAGATTCTAAATTTCCAGTAAAATTATTTCATAAACATACTATTCAAATTGCACTTAACACTGGCATCTTCTTCTTCTTTAGCTTTTCCCATTCGTTAGGGGTCGCTATTTTTGCATGTCGTTCTCATTCAGTTCCTTTTCTCTCAAATCTTCCGCAATACAGTTATTCCATCTTATCTTTGGTCTTCCTCTGTTTCTTTAACGTCCTATTACTAAACTATTCATTCTTGTTCCAATATAATTCTTCATTTCTCCTCATGACATGTTGAAACCAATGTAATCGTCTCTCTTGTATCTTTCTAAAAACTTGTAACACTAGAGTTATTTTCTTACCGTATCTTTCCATGTATTCCCCAATATCTACTTCAACATCCTCATATCTGCCACATTAATTTACTTTTTATTGATACTGACATCTGTCAATTTGAATTATATGAATATATTACTAGTTCCCAAGTTTGGCATAGCTGGCTGAATTATAAAATTTAATTTCTTTAAAATTCTTCAACTCTATATCTATTGAATATGAAGTATAAATTGTAATCAAATCGTATAGAGAATAATATATTCTTTACGTTATAATAACGTTAAATGTCAATAAATCAAATTCAACTGTTAAATCTTCAAATGAGGCTACTTCCGGTTGACCAATTATAACCAAAATCTAATCAGTTGTTCTTCTGGATGTAAACTTGAGGAATACGAAAAAATTATAATTTTTGGAATCGTGGTATTGAAGTTATTGGATCCGGAAATTTTGTTACACACACACAGACACACAGACACACAGACACACAGACACACGGACACACAGACACACATACATACAGACATCATCGTAAAAATGGTAAAATCGTATTATATGGACCCTAAAACGTGCTTATTCAGTAAAAACTCATCATTGAATTTTTTGACCAAAGACAATACCTTCCTTACCTAAAGGTGACGGAAGGTAAAAACGGCGAATGGCAATATACTGTATTCGTCTTTAGTATTGTTTTTTCCTTAAAATTACTTTTTAAGATCCAATTTGACTTTTGAATTGAATAATGATCAGACATACGTTTCTCTGTTCATAGCCTACTCCGAGTTAGGTTTTTATTTGAACACAATGTACTAATTGGCAAATTGGAACACAGACACTAGATTTACTAGTTTGCAGAAGTATTTTGCATTAAAGGTGTATTAATATGAAAATGTCTTTAGCAATCCCAGCATCTCCGCCCCTGTTTTAGCAGACCTCAAACTTCCCAACAACTCGCCAAGAATTTGCATCTTACGTGAAAACAATTCTAACACGCATGCATAGTGCATGCCATTAAAATGCACTTTAATTATTAAATCCTATTTAGATTCCTCTCTGTTGTAGCTGCCCCTCTTGTGCCGCCAATGTTCACCACCACACCGCCTCCTATATCGGTGTAATGGCACACCAGTGGCGTTCGTCCCTGCAGGAATTGAAAGTAAGCTGTAGATATGGAGATGAGAAGGCAATTACCAGTGTTAGAAACTACCAACCGATGTTTTCTCACAGAGGATAGAGAATAGATATAGAATAATGGGGTTGTTTTTGTCGAGTTGGTAATTTTAAATACAAATAAGATGAGAAGTATTGCTGGGAAAAGTTCATTGAATTTGTAATTTATTGGTACGTACTTATTATTGTAAGAAAATAATTTATTACATTACAAATTGTATTCATTTGTTTTTTAATCCATTGTGGTCTTAAAATTTTTCATAGATTTTTACCTCCCACTCCCTTGGTAAGGGAGGTATAGGGATCGTGCTAAAAATCGCACATCAAGATTTTGGTAAATGGCCACGTTTTACGGTCCTAATCCAATTTTAACGTTTTCACGATGATGTCTGTAGGTATGTATGCGTGTGTGAGTGTGTGTAATAATAATAATAATTATTATTTATTTCCAGAGATCAAAATACATTGGCATAGAACTAGTCATATACATAATAATACAAATAATATTATATAGGTAAAATACAAAGAAAAATATTGTGTGTGTTGAGAAATAAAATCATCAATGGTATAGAAACTTTTTTATGTTAAATATGATTTTAGTTCACTCTTAAACCTTTTACTATTATTTATATTCTTCAGATATTGCGGAAGTTTATTATAAAATTTGAATCCATTATAATAATTAGGATAATTTATTTAAATTTATTTTACAGTTAACAATTATATATGATTTATTGACATTTAAACGTTATTATAACTTAAAGAATATATTATTCTCTATACGATTTCATTGCATTTTATACTATATTCAATAGATATAGAGTTAAAGAATTATAAAGATATTAAATTTCATAAATCAGCCAGCTATGCTAACAATGAAAATTGCGAACATATTCAGATAATTCAAATTGGCAGATGTCAGCATCAATGAAAAGTAAATGAATGTGGCAGAGATGACGATGTTGAAGTAAATATTGGAAAAGACAAGAAAAGATACGGTAAGGAAATAACTCTAATATTACAAGTTTCCAGAAAGATATAAAAGAGACGAATACATTGGAACAGTGGAAGACCAAAGATTAGATGGAAGGACTGTATTGCGGAAGACTTGAGAGAAAACGAACTGAATGAGAACGACACGAAAAACAGAAATGAGTGGAAGAAGAAAATAAAAAATAGCGACCCCTAACGAATGGGAAAAGCTAAAGAAAAAGAAGATGTCAGTGTCAAATGCAATTTTCATAGTTTGTTTATGAAATAATTTTACTGCAAATTTAGAATCTCTTGCAAGAAAATTTACGTATGGATTTTATACAGGAGTGACGAAAGGTATTGTGCTGGTCACATTAGATCTTAATTTTGTGACCCGGGTAAAAAAGATTTTTTTATACACGGCAGCAGTACGGCCGCACCGCACCGCAGCCCTATTGCGGCCGTGATGTTACCTTTATTGTGCATTTTTAATTGTTCTATTGTGCACGTATAAATGAGAGGGGCTGTACTTATTCGCCAAACAGACCCGGTGTGGCTGTGTTGTTGCCATAAGGTTGTATTTCCGCTGCGGTGCAGGCGAATATCATTTTTACTAGCGCTACATTCGAATTCATATTTTTTTATAGTTTCAAATAAATAATAAAGTTTTTTTGTAGACTATGAATATTTAATTTATCAAAAAATCTTTCCATCTTAAGAAATTTCCCTTTGAGAATGAAAAGCAGTATGAACTTTTCGTGGTAATATTTCTGAAAGAAACTAGTTCCATTCAAGCAAGTTATATCCTGACACACTCAGCATATTACATCAACAATGTATCCTGTTATTCCTGCTTCGCGATGGAATATTCCTGCAGCAAGAACAGAAAACAGAACACATCTTATTTAAAAGTCTAATTCCCATATTTGCCGCTGGAACTCTATGGCGCTGTATAACATTCGCACAACACAATTAAACTATAAAATTTGAAATGCAGATGATTGCCTAAAAATTGCCTGGCTCTTTAATTTTTCTATACCTACATGTTTTTTTTATTATATCGTTTTTATTGCTGCATCCGTAATACCGTATGTACATACAAATTAATACTTTACATACGAATGGGCGCATTGGAATTTTTTCAACGCGGGCGAAATGGAAGTGGCTGCGTCATAAAGAAGAGCGTTTGTTTCGGAGTGTTTTGTTTATGAATTGAATATTGTCGCGGTGCGGCGATATGCGGAATCGTTTGCGGGAATTGTGAATTTTTATTAGCGATTTTTGAATGAGTTTTTGCGGTTGTATGGAATTGTTCGTTTTAGTGTTTTTGCGGGATTGTTATTTTAATAGTTTCGGTCAGCGGGTTGCCTGTGATTTTAAACTTGTTCGTGTTTATCCCGATATAACTTTGATTAAATTCTGATTGTGACTATGACATACAAATTCTTTATGTCTTGTTTCAAAACATTTCATTTCGGTTTTACTCTTTTTTGCTCAATTCCATTTTATATGGAGATAATACAATATTTTAATATTGGACCTTTATCTAAATTTCAAAAACAGATTAAATTTTACCGGCTATACTATTATTTTAACGAATATAGCAAATTTATTTCTATGGATTCTTAGTAAATAGAATTACAGTTCGAAGGCTAATTCACAAAATTACATATATATTATAATAACCAAAAAATTGAAATAGTAAACGAATTTTGTTATTTAGGGGTAGTTTTTTTATGTTCAGGGAAATTTAACGCCGCATCGAAAAAATAACAAAAAAAATCTGTTGTGGCCAGCACAATACCTTCCGTCAATCCTGTGTATTATGTATAAATTTCATATATGAATTTTCTTGCAAAATATTCTAAATTTCCAGTAAAACTTTTTCATAAACAAACTATGCAAATTGCACTTCACACTAACATCTTCTTTAGCTTTCCCCATGCGTTAGGGGTCGCTATTTTTTATTTTCTTCTTCCACTCAATTCTGCTTTACGTGTCGTTCTCATTCAGTTCCTTTTCTCTCAAGTCTTCGCAATACAGTCCTTCCATCTTATTTTTGGTCTTCTTCTGTTTCTTCAACCTTCTATTACTAAGCTATTCATTTTTCATCCAATCTCTTCATTTCTCCTCATGACATTTTCAAACCAATGTAATCATTTCGCTTGTATCTTTCTAGAAACTTGTAACACTAGAGTTATTTCCTTACCTATCTTTCCGTGTCTACATCTACTTCAACATCCTCATCTCTGTCACATTAATTTACTTTTTATTGATACTGACATCTGTCAATCTGAATATATTAACAATTTTCATGGTTAGCATAGCTGGCTGAATTATAAAATTTATTTTTTTATAATTCTTTAACTCTATATTTATTGAATATGAAGTATAAAATGCAATCAAATCGTATACAGAATAATATATTCTTTAAGTTATAATAACGTTAAATGTCAATAAATCAAATTTAACTGTTAAATCTTCAAATAAGCTACTTCCGGTTCACCAATTATAACCAAAATCTAATCAGTTGTTCTTCTGGATGTATACTTGAGGAATACGAAAAAAATATAATTTTTGGAATCGTGGTATTGAAGTTATGCGATCCGAAACTTTTGTCACACACACACACATACACATACACACACACACACACACACACACACACACACACACACATACACATACACATACACACACACACACATACATACATACAGACATCATCGTAAAAATGGTAAAATCGTATTATAGGGATCCTAAAACATGCTTATTCACTAAAAACTCATCATTCAATTTTTTGACCAAAGACAATCCCTTTCTTACCTAAAGGTGACGGAAGGTAAATATTTAATATTCTATGAAGTTTCCGTTACACCTAACCACATAGTAAACTATAAGACCCGATTATATCTCAATCCCATTATTTTCTATGAAGCAGCATAGCATAGTGCGATGTAGCTGAGTGTGCCTTGATCAGCTGCTGGCACAGATGAAGTCTGGGTGTTGATTCAGCGCTGCGCGTATTTACACTTCCTACAGTCTTGCTCCCAGCGTGTGCATTAGGCGAGGCTGTGGTCGAGACGAGACTTGGAATGGAATAGTAACAGAACATGTGGGATGTGCATAACTGAAGAAGCAAGAACGTACAGCCAGATGGAATAGGAAACTTAGGAATAATACAATCTCTTCGAACTTCCTTCAAAAATGATTCAGTTTTTACCTCTCGTTAAGAGAGGTATTGGATGCATGCTAAAAATCGCATATCCTGATTTTAATGATTAAGCACGTTTTAAAGTCCCTACAATCCGATTTTAATATTTTTACGATGATGTTTGTGTGTGTGTATGTGTGAGTGTGTATGTATGTGTCTGTGTGGATGTATATGTGTGTGTATGTGTGTGTGTAGGGATGGTGCAAGGATCTGTTTAACTACGAATTTCTTAATCGGACATTACTGCGAAGAAATGAAAAGGTTTTGGTAATAATTGGACAACCGGAAGTAGTAGATTCTTAAAAAAAATCTTCTAAATATTATTTTTTGCAAAAAATTGTTCTTACTTTGTATTAAAGAAGAGTAAATTCTGTATCTGATACATATAAATATTTTATTATATCTTTTATAGATTTAAAGATAAAGAAATATGAGGTATATAATAATCTGTTATAATAAATTTCACAGTCCAAATCATGTCATGGAAACCAATTGAATAAATAACTAAATGTAACTGAGAGATAAATGTCAGTGTTCAAAATCCAGAGACAATTTTTTCTTATTGTATTAATAGTTAAATATTTAAAATTATAGGTATGTTACATATACCCTTTAAAAATACTGTCAATCCCGACAATGAATTGGTCACATTTTGAAAAATTAGAAGATTAGGACAAAATTTCTTCATAGAACGAATTAAAAATTAAAAAATGTAAATATAAAGAATAGATGTAAGTAGAATTTTTGGGGCCGAGTGTAGGTACAAGAAATGTTAAATACAATAGGGTGCGAGCAATCATGTGACTTTGGTGGCCTTGACAAGCAGATATGGGGGCCCGTGTCAGAATGATAGCTAGTAATTATGCACATAGATGTCAAATATCATAATTTTTCATTCTAAATTTAGTGGTGGTTTATTTTCCTCGACAAGTAAATTCCACTCACTTGGTGACAAATTAACTACGTGAATTAGAAAATCTTGAAATTTTTAATGAAAAATTCTAGCATTTGACATCTATGTACATAATTACTAGTTTGACACGGGCCATCATGTCTGCTTGTCAAGGCCAACAATGCCACATGACTGCTCGCGCCCTATACTTATGTAACCAAAAACGAAAGTGGCAAGAGGTATTGAGCTGGCCACAACAGATTTTTTAATATTATATGAGTATTATTTTTCATTTTGTTTCTGTAACTTTTGTATCGCTGCTTGTATCGTAATCAGTCTTCCATTATTGCATTAGGTAGAATTCGCACACGTCGCACAATGTACACACAGCACAGCTGGATGACTTGGCATCTCGTCTAGAGCGATGCAGCACGTCTTTGTAAGCTAAATACTAATTTCTCTGGAACAATGACGACGTTTAGTCGGAATGCTGATGGCTTGGCGCGCTATTGCTATTGCTGACGCGCTAGGCATGGGTACAGCAAGCGTCATCTTAGACAAAGTTAAGAGGGAACGATCGAATAAGAACAAAAAGTACATTTCTAAAGAAAAAATCTGATGTGGCCAGCACATAACCTCTCGCCGTATATTTTACCTGGCTGTATGCATAAAGCAAAGAATATTTTTATAAATACAAATAATATATTCATATAAATCTATGACGTATAAACTTCTTTATTATTCAATAATAGCATGTCTCAACATGAAGATATTTTCCCATAAATTATGTTACAATAAATTACAAAGTAGAGTTTACCATATATAAATATTAGGCTGGTAACAGCAATTTTCAATTCGAACAACTTCGTTTACTTTCTCTTCATATTCTTCTAGTAAAAACATTAATTTTGGGCGGTCTAAAATGTATATATGGATTGTGCATCTATTCTTACATATCTTCTTTTACATTTTATTTTTTCATACATGTTATATCTAAATAACACTAATACCCTTTAATAAAGTGACGGATAGATTGCACTCCGATTATTCTTATATCGATGTGTAATTTTGTCAATATTTACAACTTACTTGAGAAGAATTTGATAGCTTTTTCGCAATTCAAAGTTACTCTAGTCTATAGTACTGGTGTACATTGTCCCATAATGTTTGAAACAAATTTAAGTCCTTCAACCTAGACTTGTCATCTCCATAATAGTCACAGATCAAGAACTAAGGGATTCTCCAAGTACATTTTTCTTTCATTACTCATTATTTCTGACACTCACATTTATCTGTCAGTTACAAATAATTTAAATTATCAACTATTTTTCATGGCATTCTTTCGGCTGTCAAATTTATTACAACAGATTATTTTATATATTATACTTCTTTTATCTCTAAATCTATGGAATATATAATAAAATATTTAAATGTATCAGATAGAGAATTTAATTTTCTTTAATATTACCACGAAAAATTTTCAAAAAATAATATTTAGAAGATTTTTTTTCAAGAATCTTCTACTTCCGGTTGCCCAATTATTACCAAAACCTTTTCAGATCTTCCCATGAATGTCCGATTGGGAAATACGTTGTTAAACAAATTTTAAGTTTTATAGTTTTTGAGTAACCGTCCTTCCAACATCCCACACACACATATCCACACACACACACACACACACACACACACACACACACACAGACATCATCGTAAAAATGTTAAAATCGGATTGTAGGGACCTTAAAACGTGCTTATTCAATAAAATCTGGATATGCGATTTTTAGCATGAATGCAATACCTCTCTTAGCGAGAGGTAAAAATAATATTTAAATAAGTTATTAAATAGTCAGATAGTTTTAATGCTGCTCTTAACAATGGAATCTTTAAACAAAGTCGAACTGCGGGCATTTGACTAAGTTTATCTAAAAATTGATTTCTGGAATATGACTTCATTAAACAAAGATAATATAGAACTCTGTAATTATTATATCGCAGAAAAAGAGATAAAAATTTAATCTGCATTCATTGGCATCTTGTTCCCCTATAATTGATATAAAAAATGGACATTATCTCCCTTAGTGTCTGGAACAAATGCGGTAGAAAATAATTACCATCCTCCACTATCAATTCTTAATCCGTGCATTTTTGCCGCTAAGCTGCCGATAATTACCGTGAAGAGAAACCATTCCGCTGATAACGCCGCCGATATGGACGCGGGGGTAGATTAAGCCGTGCTATGCATTATATCTGCATCATTTATCTGGATCGGGTAGGAGTAGGGATAATCATGGCCTCAACGAACACTCATACTAATGCGTCAATTAAAAAAACTTTCAATATCACCGCACAGAGCTTTTTTGCACGGGTTTATCTATCGCTAACACAACGGAGGATGTCCTGGTGTCATGTTTTTTTATGCGTTGGTATTAACTGATAGAGATAATCAATTAGAACACAATTGCTAACTATGGAGATAATATTGGTTTTATGTACTAGGCTAGAAGGAAACTATTATGTATGTATGTAGGTATTAATAGTTACATCATAGGAGAGAAATGCGTTCTTCCTGAGGTGTGTACATATTATTTTTTTCACCATCAGGAATAGAAACATTATAAAAATATAAATCCTTGATAGATAAAAGCTTGTGACAAATTCGACTGTCATCTTTGACAGTTCCATGAATTTAATAAATTAGTAATTTTCGAGATTCATATATAACAATGTTAAATTTTCTGAAATGTATTTTCGAAAATTTTAATTTTACATCGTTTTTACCTTCCGTCACCTTTAGGTAAGGAAGGTATTGTCTTTGGTCAAAAAATTCAATGATGAGTTTTTACTGAATAAGCACGTTTTAGGGTCCATATAATACGATTTTACCATTTTTACGATGATGTCTGTATGTATGTGTGTCTGTGTGTCTGTGTGTCTGTGTGTCTGTGTGTGTGTAACAAAATTTCCGGATTCCATAACTTCAATACCACGATTCCAAAAATTATAATTTTTTTGTATTCCTCAAGTTTACATCCAGACGAACAACTGATTAGATTTTGGTTATAATTGGTCAACCGGAAGTAGTCTCATTTGAAGATTTAACAGTTAAATTTGATTTATTGACATTTAACGTTATTACAACTTAAAGAATATATTATTCTCTATACGATTTGATTACAATTTATACTTCATATTTAATAGATACAGAGTTAAAGAATTTTAAAGAAATTAAATTTTATAATTCAGCCAGCTATGCCAAACTTGGGATCTAGTAATATATTCATATAATTCAAATTGACAGATGTCAGTATCAATAAAAAGTAAATTCATGTGGCAGATATGAGGATGTTGAGGTAGATATTGGGGAATACAGGGAAAGATACGGTAAGAAAATAACTCTAGTGTTACAAGTTTTTAGAAAGATACAAGAAAGACGATTACATTGGTTTGAACATGTCATGAGGAGAAATGAAGAATTATATTGGAACAAGAATGAATAGATTAGTTAAAGAAACAGAGGTAGACCAAAGATAAGATGGAAGGACTGTATTGCGGAAGATTTGAGAGAAACGGAACTGAATGAGAACGTCATGCAAAAATAGCGACCCCTTAACGAATGGGAAAAGCTAAAGAAGAAGAAGGTGCGAGTGTCAAGTGCAATTTGAATAGTTTGTTTATGAAATAATTTTACTGGAAATTTAGAATCTTTTGTAAGAAAAATTATGGAATTTATACATTATACACGAGAATGACGGAAGGTATTGTGCTGGCCACAACAGATTTTTTACCTAAAGGTGACGGAAGGTATTGTCTTTGCCCAAAAAATTCAATGATGAGTTTTTAGTGAATAAGCATGTTTTAGGGTCCCTATAATAAGATTTTACCATTTTTACGATGATGTCTGTATGTATGTATGTTTGTATGGATGTATGTGTGTGTGTGTGTGTGTGTGTGTGTGTCTGTGTGTCTGTGAGGCGAAAGTTTCGGATCGCATAACTTCAATACCACGATTCCAAAAATTATAATTTTTTCGTATTCCTCAAATTTACATCCAGAAGAACAACTGATTAGATATTGATTATAATTGGTGAACCGGAAGTAGCCTCATTTAAAGATTTAACAGTTAAATTTGATTTATTAACGTTATTATACTTAAAGAATATATTATTCTCTATACGATTTGATTGCATTTTATACGTCATATTCAATAGATATAGAGTTAAAGAATTTTAAACATATTAAATTTTATAAATCAGCCAGCTATGTTAAACATGGAAACTACTAATATATTCATATAATTCAAATTGACAGATGTCAATATCAATAAAAAGTAAATTAATGTGGCAGAGATGAGGATGTTGAAGTAGATGTTGCAAGATACGGAAAGATAAGGAAGGAAAAAACTCATGAGGAGAAATGAAGAATATATTGGATGAATGCTTAGTAATAGAAGGTTGAAGAAACAGAGGAAGACCAAAGATAAGATGGAAGGACTGTATTGCGGAAGACTTGAGAGAAAAGGAGCTGAATGAGAACGACATGTAAAACAGAAATGAGTGGAAGAAGAAAATAAAAAATAGCAACCCCTAACGAATGGGGAAGGCTAAAGAAGAAGATGTTAGTGTCAAGTACAATTTGCATAGCTTGTTTATGAAATAATTTTACTGGAAATTTAGAATCTTTTGCAAGATTTATGAATGGAATTTATAGAAAACTGTACAATGTACAAAGTACAAATGTTAGTTACCTCTGCAGGCCTGATATCTTTGTGAGATGTTTATCATCTGCCCGCTCAACTAGTCTCAGTGCCTCGAAAGAGGCGTCAGTACACCACACTGAAGAGCTCCAATAAGAGCGAAACGCGTCTGTGGTTCTGGTTGAGTGGGCCAGTCTCTGATAAATGACCGAGAGGTTGATTCAGAGATTGAAATTTTGTGAACTTTGCCAAGTGTAATTTAAATATTATTAATATTATGAATGGAATTTATATATAACACACAGGATTGACGGTGCTGGCCACAACAGATTTTTTAACTTTAATGATCCCTGTCTCTATTATTCAGTAAAGTCTAGTTTTAATATAAAAAAATTTCTAATTAGTTACTGTGGTTTAGGGCTAGGACAAAGGATACCATTTGATATCCTACTTAATTCATATTAATAATATGAATATGGAGAACAGTTAGCACATAAAATATACCACTACCTGCACTAATCCTATTTTCATTAAAGCATCCAACTTATACAAAAACCTGCACATATGAGGACGACATAGTGTCAGGCAGCCGACAGCAATTAAATTAAAAGTCATCCCACCTAACATTTCCCAACAAGTCAAAACAAGCAACAGTTCAGAACTCAACTAGTTCCATCCGGAGCCGGTGCCTGTCAGTGGCGCTGGCATAGCCCAGTGGCGTCGTGTATGGGTGGATAGGGTACCCAGGGGCTACTTACGTCAAATGTAAATTATCTGGCACATTGTGGGACGCACGCTGTATGTTTGTGGTGGTCAGCAAACGAGGACAGGGTTGGACTACTCTAAGAGGAAATTGGCCAATTTGCAAAAGGGGTGGAAATAATCTATTTAATAAACCGAACAAGATGGTTCATAATAATTGTTTCGTATTAGGCATATTGTGGTTTTTAAAATGGAATATAAATGTGCTAATATATATACTCTATCATTATGAGTAATTCTGACTCAGTAATTGAGGATTTATTTGATCAAGGTCATCTTTGAGGTATTGGATTCATGCTAAAAATCGCTTATCCAGATTTTAATGATTACGCACGTTTTAAGGTCCCTACAATCCGATTTTAACATTTTTACGATGATGTCTGTGTGTGTGTGTGTGTGTGTGTGTGTGTGTGTGTGTGTGTGTGTGTGTGTGTGTGTGTATGTATGTATGTATGTATGTATGTATGTATGTATGTGTATGTGTGTGGGACGTTGGAAGAACGATTACTCAAAAAATATAAGACTTAATATTTGTTTAACTACGTATTTCCCAACCGGACACTCATGGGAAGAGCTGAAAAGGTTTTGGTACCAATTGGACGACCGGAAGTAGCAGTCTGTTGTAATAAATCTCGTTGCCTAAAAATCATTTGAGATATTCAAATGTTTGTAATTGATAGATAAATGCAAAATGTCAGTGCCAAAAATCAGATATTTCTGGGAGATACGAATACATTTAATATGTATTATTGTATTATTAATTAAATATGTATTTAAATTATGTATGTTAATATTACATATATCCTTAAGAAATACCGCTAATACTGTCAATGAATTTGAAGAATTTTGAACATATTAGAAGAGTAGGACAAAATTCCTTATTGAACGAAAGAAGAAATGCAATTTCAATTATTTGTATGTGCAAGAAATGTTAAATTCGTTACTTATAGGGCGCGAACAATTATGTGACTTTGTTGGCCTTGGCAAGCTGATATGAGGATCCGTGTCAGAATGACGGCTAGTAGTTATTTACATAGATGTCACAATTGTCATATGTCATAATTTTTCTTTCATAATTTCAAAATATTCTGATGTTTATTTGTCATCAATAGTATGGAATATACTTGTCGAGGAAAATAATCCACATAGATTTCAATAGCATGATGTTTTAAATGAAAAATTATGATACTTGACATCTAAGTACATTATTAATAGCTGTTATTCTTACACGGGCATCTATATCTGCTTGTCAAGGCCAACAAAATCACATGACTGCTCTCGCCCTATATATCATAAAATGAAAATGGCGAGAGGTATTATGCTGGCCACAACAGATGTTTTTTTACAAAATTTAGACGTAAAATATAAGAAAAGTCTTTGAAACATTAAAGAACTTCTCGAGAGAAATTACAAAAGCTTTTACTAAAGCTAAAATGTCTTATTTATAAGGGAAGTCCTAAAACTTTAAAACCACGCTGTGTATGTTAAAAATAAGATACTGACACAGTGTCAGTGTCTTCGAAAATAACGCTATACACAATTTTCAGTTCTAATAACTTATAATTTCTTTAATATTTTGTTGTTGTATGTATCCTTTGCTAATCCCGCCCTGTTTGTAAAGTTGTTCCTGCTGACCGCTGACCGCAACGCCACGTGTTCCTGACCTGCCTGGGTCCCCGAGAAACTTTTGTCCCTGTCGCAGGAATCCTGTTCCTGCCTTCTGCACGCATTCATGAATCATAAACTGTAAACTGTAACGCAGCTTGTTCACAGAAACTCCATCACAACATTTTCTTCTTACATAATAAACCATACAATCAAAACACCAAGGGGTAGTTTATCATAAATTTAACCTTCATATGTGTAGGAAAACTTTTGTATCTTCTGATCCTCACTAACCAAAATATCTAGATTTAAAAAATTCGAAAGGGAAATGCGCCCAGTCTATCTGACTATTTTTTTTATCATGTAGAAAAGTGTAATCTATGTTTTTTATTCAGTATTTTTATATATTTGAGTGTTCAGTTCTTTTTCTCTCAAGTCTTCCGCAATATAGTTCGCAAGCAAACTAAGCGCCAAATTTCTCGCTTGTCTTGCTAACTTATGAAATATAATGGCGGGAAACTTGTACTGTTTATATCCCATTTTATGGTGTGTTTATATCAATTACATGTCAAAAAGGCTTTTAAAGTTTTGTGGTGAATGTTCATAACATTGTTAAATTTAAAATATTTTCTTAGACTTAAAAAAATGTTCAAAATTAATTCCACTATCTGCAAATAACTGTACCTATCTATAAATTCATTTTGTATAACTTTCCAGACCAATAAAAGGAATATGAGAGATACACATGTTATATTTGACAACTGTATAACTTTCTGGATGACATTTGTGAATATCAATTCGTCATATTGACAACTGACAAGCTGCGACATGACATCTGGTGGAAAAAATATGAACTTTCCGATTTGGTACTATATTGTGACTGTATACTTGAGTTACATGTGGTTTGATCATTTGATGTGAATAAAAATGGGAAAAAGTCGTACAAATTGTTGTATATTCTGACGTCACTCTCAAGATCTGGTCGAGACACAGGGATTGGGTTTTATAATTTTCCGAAACATGGCCAAAATAAAGTTAAAATTACGACAAGAGCAAGTGTTGAAATGGATATGGATCGACGAAAAGCATGGGAATATGCAATTCGTAGTGCAAAACAAATAACAACACATATGAAAGTTTGTTCTCGTCATTTTAAATCGGATAATTACATATTTCGTGGTCTTTATCTAGCTTTACACGTGCATTCTGCACTAATAATTTTTAAATTTTCTCTAAATGTATTTTGATTTTATGTGGTTTTGCAGAAATTGCACTGGTTCGCAGACAAAGTGCAAATATTACCCACATTATACCGTCATTTTTTAATACCCCACATAATATTATGTGGTTAGCGTTTATATTTCGCTCACCTGCGATCATCAATTTCGATTGATTAAATATATATAAAATTATAAATACTTTTTAATATATCTTCTATAATACATTTAGAAGTAGCTGTTGCTTCCAGAAATCTAAAATGTTCTGTGGTACCAAACCCCATTTTAAGTGAAAAAAATTGCTTTTGTTGTTTGTTTTCATATGTCACAACACTGCGAGTACCAATTCAGAAGCAGCTGATCGGCCCGATGGTGCTGCCGCCATCGGACATGTCAGTTCTCAATAGCTAGCTAATCTTTCAGTGTACTAAGCAACAAGTTTCGTTTGCTTACCTAGCATTTGCTTGAACTGATTACTTCATTGAACGCACCTATTGATACTGACATCTGTCAATTTGTATTATCTGAATATATTAGCGGTTTCCATGGTTAGCATATCTGGCTAATTTATAAAATTTAATATCTTTATAATTCTTTAACTGTATATCTATTGAATATGAAGTATAAAATGCGATCAAATCGTATAGAGAATCATATATTCTTCAAGTTATGATAACGTTAAATGTCAATAACTGATATTTAACTGCGTTTTTTCAAGAAAAACTGTTAAAATCTTCAAATGAGGGTACTTCCAGTTGACCATTTATAACCAAAATCCAAGCATTTGTTCTTCTAGATATAAACTTGAGAAATATGAAAAAAATATAACCTTTTTAATCATGGTATTTTAGTTACGCGATCCGAAACTTTCGTCACACACACACACATACATATATACAGACATCATCGTAAAAATGGTAAAATCGTATTATATGGACCCTAAAACGTACTTATTCACTAAAAACTCATCATTGAATTTTTTGACCAAAGACAATACCTTCCTTACCTAAAGGTGACGGAAGGTAATAGTACGTAAATCATGATATAACTTTATGTTTACTGTATTTTCTAAATATATACGGTAATTTATCAAAAGTACCTGTCGTTAAAAGTTAAAATTATTTTTGCTGTACAACGTAATTCGTAAGTTTAAATATATGTTCACAACTAGTTGATTGTACAACTAAAATATATTTTACGGTCTTAAAACTTTTATTATTTCATATTAAACTATACCACCGTAATATACTGTTCGAATAAAAACATAATTAATTTGAAATTACTGTTTTATTTTCTTTATTTAAATCCGAGTTGGAAAGTTATCCAATATTTCAGTAGATCGTTCGCCTCGAACCAAATATGAACATAAAATATAGACATTAACCATTAAGTAGTTGTTTTATCTGTATTTTATCCGGTAGTTCTACAATCTTTATTCGTCGTTTAAAGCTAAGCGTTAAGACAACACACACGAGATAGCCGGAGTCTGTTGAAGCTCTACGCAAAGCGACATTTACGACAAATCAGTCATAAATACTTTATGTTATATTTCCTAACTCGTATACACAGTTTTATTATCAATTTAATTTGCTGTTTATCAATAAACGGCATCGTAAAAGTGTTTGCGAAGATTGACGCAGGGAGATGCTCCTTCGCCAATTATTAGTTTAGATTAGTTTGTTGTGCGTCTGACCAGTGATGGAACTAGAATGTAAATGTAGGATGGGCACAATAAAAAAAATCTGTTGTGGCCAGCATAGTACCGAAACTAACAGCACAATATTTCGATACATTCAATATTAAATTTAGTGCAGAAAACCATTGCGCAAATTGTGAGATCAGACATGATATCGATGTCGCTTGATTCTGAATAATTCATAAAATATCTTTCAAAAATGTCGGAGAGTATACATCACATTTGTAGGATTTGAACATTGCAAATAATTTTCAAATTAATGTAAATAAGAAACTTTCAAAAAAAGTTCAAATCTTAATTTCTCATATCAGTTAATGAGCGATATAATTGAAAAAAATCTGATGTGGCCAGCAAAATACCTTCCGTCAATCCTGCGTATTATATACAAATTCCATACATAAATTTTCTTGCAAAAGATTCTAAATTTTTAGTATTTTCCATACTCCTAATAACAAACAAACCACATGAAATAAGAAAATCATGAACTTTTGAATGAAAAATTATGACACTTGTCAGTTATGGACATAATTAATTGCTGTCATTTTGACACGGGTGCCCTATCTGCTTGCCAAAGTCAGCAAAGTCACGTAACTGCACGCACCCTATACATAAATTTTCTTGCAAAAGATCCTAAATTTCCAGTAAAATTATTTAATAAACAAACTATGCAAATTGCACTTGACACTGACATCCTCTTCTACTTTAGTTTTTCCCATGCCTCATTCAGTTCCTTTTCTCTCAAGTCTTCTGCAATACAGTCTTTTCATCTTATATTTGGTTTTCCAATGTTTTTTGACCTTCTATTAATATATTTATCTCTCCTCATGACATGTTCAAACCAATGTAATCGTCTGTCTTATATCTAGAAACTTCTAACACTAGAGTTACTTCCCTTATTCTTTCATTCATTTACTTTTTATTGATACTGACATCTGTCAATTTGAATTACCTGAATATATTAGCAGTTTCCATGGTTAAGTTAGCATAGCTGGCTGAATTATAAAATTTATTATCTTTATAATTCTTTAACTCTATATCTGTTGAATATGAAATATAAAATGCAATCAAATCGTATAGAGAATAATATATTCTTTAAGTTATAACAATATTTAACTGAATTTTTCAAGAAAAACTATTAAAATCTTCAAATGAGGATACATCCGGTTGACCAATTATAACCAAAATCTAATCAAGTCTACATATGGTTGTAAAGTAGAGGAATACGCAAGAATTTGAATTTTTGGAATTCTAGTATTGCAGATACCGCGGCCGAAACCGCGGTCACACACACACGAACACACACGCACACACGCACACAACGCACACACCTCCACACACACATACAGACATCATCGTAAAAATAGTAAAATCGTATTGTAAAGACGCTAAAAATTGCTTATTCAATGAAAACTCACCATCGAATTTTTTGACCAAAGACATTACCTTCCTTACCTAGAGGTGGCGGAAGGTAAAAAGAGCTGAACTAAACCATGCTCAAAATCTTTCCCCTAAAGAAATATCTCACATTTTTCTAAAAATTCCGCCCTTAATAATATTCATACTCAAACTTATTTTTGAATTACAAAGTTAAAAAGTTGTTCCCTTCATCTATCACATTAAATATTAATATGAAATTCATCCCAACAATATCTCCATCTCCTCATTCCCCCTGATATTCTTCCAGCACATGATTCTCATGCAGGCTTGCACTAGCCGGCTCAGTGCTGCCAACCTCGTGGAGAAATATGAGTATAGTGCAGTGCAGCCACCGTAGAGAAAATAACAAAGTCCTCATTATGATTTACGCGCGTGGAGGCCGTGGCGAAGAGATGGTATTTTATTAAACATAAAACTTCCTGCTTGACTGGCGATACTGCAGGGTAATAAAACGACAAGTGGATGGCGGGAAAGCAGGAGGCGTTGGGACTACATGAGGGTTACAAAGAACTCATGAGCATCAGGATTGACGAGGTGATTTTTCCAGGATATGGGACAAATTTTACTGGAAGATATTTCTAGGATTAACTGTGGTATGAGATTTTATAACTATATTTAAAATTCATTCTCATTTTTAAAATATTATAGCATATTGGGAATTTAATATCCAAACTAAAATTTGAGAACTACACTGAGCACTCCAGGAAAACATTTTTTCGGTGTATTATTTAATTGTAGCTGTCTTTTGTCTATTCAACTTAATTGTATTCACCAATCCCATTAAAGAATATTAGCCGTGTTCCTTCGGACTGTGATTCGCAATCTAAATCATCAAAGTGATCATGATTAAGTTCGTTTCTTATTCGTTATCCCCAGTTTCTCCTTTTGTGATCAACCTTCCCCTTTCCCTTCTGAATCATTCTTTTTGAGTGATCACACATATTCCTTTCCAGAGCAAATTTAAAAATCTGTTGTGGCCAGCACAATACCTTCCGTCATTCTCGTGTATAATGTATAAATTCCATAATTTTTCTTACAAAAGATTCTAAATTTCCAGTAAAATTATTTCATAAACAAACTATTCAAATTGCACTTGACACTGGCATCTTCTTCTTCTTCTTTAGATTTTCCCATTCGTTAGGGGGTCGCTCTTTTCGTTCTCATTCAGTTCCTTTTCTCTCAAATCTTCCGCAATACAGTCCTTCCATCTTATCTTTGGTCTTCCTCTGTTTCTTTAACGTCCTATTACTAAACTATTCATTCTTGTTCCAATATAATTCTTCATTTCTGACATGTTCAAACCAATGTAATCGTCTTTCTTGTATCTTTCTAAAAACTTGTAACACTAGAGTTATTTTCTTACCGTATCTTTCCGTGTATTCTCCAATATCTACTTCAACATCCTCATATCTACCACATTAATTTACTTTTTATTGATACTGACATCTGTCAATTTGAATTATATGAATATATTACTAGTTCCCAAGTTTGGCATAGCTGGCTGAATTATAAAATTTAATTTCTTTAAAATTCTTCAACTCTATATCTATTGAATATGAAGTATAAATTGTAATCAAATCGTATAGAGAATAATATATTCTTTAAGTTATAATAACGTTAAATGTCAATAAGTCAAATTTAACTGTTAAATCTTCAAATGAGACTACTTCCGGTTGACCAATTATAAAAAAAATCTAATCAGTTGTTCTTCTGGATGTAAACTTGAGGAATACGAAAAAATTATAATTTTTCGAATTGTGGTATTGAAGTTATGGAATCCGGAACTTTTGTCACACACACACACAGACACACAGACACACAGACAAACAGACACACAGACACACAGACACACAGACACACATACATACAGACATCATCGTAAAAATGGTAAAATCGTATTATATGGACCCTAAAACGTGCTTATTCAGTAAAAACTTATCATTGAATTTTTTGACCAAAGACAATACCTTCCTTACCTAAAGGTGACGGAAGGTAAAAATGGCTGACAATACGTTTTCGAACGTAGAAATTTACCAATGTGAGGTGTGTTGCATTAAAGAAAATATAATTTTCCTACAAAAGCATATATAATGATCCACCATACTTTTGCAAACAAAGAAAATATGTTACATAAAATATTTTTTTACAGTAAACATACTTCATATTCCTTGCCAAGAACATTTTTTTCACCTTCCGCCACCTTTAGGTAAGGAAGGTATTGTCTTTGGTCAAAAAATTCAGTGATGAATTTTTAGTGAATAAGCATGTTTTAGGGTCCCTATAACACGATTTGACCATTTTTACGATGATGTCTGTATGTATGTATGTATGTATGTATGTGTGTATGTGTGTGTGTGTGTGTGTGTGTGTGTGTGTGTGTGTGTGTATGTGACGAATGTTTCGGATCGCATAACTTCAATACCACGATTCCAAAAATTATATTTTTTTCGTATTCCTCAAGTTTACATCCAGAAGAACAACTGGTTAAATTTTGGTTATAATGAGCGGACCGGAAGTAGCCTCATTTGAAAATCAACAGTTAAATTTGACTTATTGACATTTAACGTTATTATAACTTCAAGAATATATTATTCTATATACGATTTTATTGGATTTTATACTTCATATAGAGTTAAAGATTTAAATTTTATAAATCAGGCAGCTATGCTAACAATGAAAATTGTTAGATAATATATTCGGATTGACAGACGTCAGTATCAATAAAAAGTAAATTAATGTGGCAGAGATGAGGATGTTAAAGTAGATGTTGAGGAATACACGGAAAGATAGGTAAGGAAATAACTCTAGTGTTACAAGTTTCTAGAAAGATACAAGAGGAGAAATGAAGGATATATTGAATGAAGAATGAATAGCTTAGTAATAGAAGGTTGAAGAAACAGAGATAAGATGGAAGGACTGTATTGCGGAAGACTTGAGAGAAAAGGAACTGAATGAGAACGACACGTAAAACAGAAATGAGTCGAAGAAGAAAATAAAAAATAGCGACCCCTGACGAATGGGAAAAGCTAAATAAAAAGATGTTAATGTCAAGTGCAATTTGCATAGTTTGTATATGAAATAATTTTACTGGAAATTTAGAATCTTTTGCAAGAAAATTTATGTATTGAATTTATACATATTACACATGATTGACGGAAGGTATTGTGCTGGCCACAACAGTTTTTTTTTATTAAAATTATTATATTGTTACTACTACTCATACATCAAAACTTGTAAACTAACCACAGAAAATTCATTAAATAAACATTCATTTTGAAACCGTCTCAATATTTATGCAGTACTCCGTTTAAAGCTGGTTACTTATGTACGTCTATGTAATAATTTAAGTTTAAGTTGTGGGGAGTAGAAAAGAAAGAAGAACTACCACTACCACTAGTCGTAGTTCGTAGTTCGCTGTGTAAATCTTTCATACACGACTTCCTGGCAAAATAACCCGGCTTAAATGTTGCATTCATAATTGCGCACTTCGCCTAACAAATTAATGAAATATAAATATATTTTATTGCAGCTTTACAGTGGAGTGAAAGCCGAGTGCAGCCACAGGGTATTATTTGATGGAGAAAATTTAAATATATGATGTAGAGATGAAACTACTTGTAATGCAGTTTGTTTTTCAGCAGAACTTCAAATATAATTATGTTGCTATTTATTAAAGTAGTTTAATATTATATTAACTAAATATTTCATTCATATACACATTTATTAGGGCATGTTTATTCGACAGATTTAATAAAAAAGAAATATTTATACAAATTTAATTTTGATCTTAGAGTGTCCGTTTTACCAGGCTCATCATTGGAATCTCGGAAAGAGATAAGAATCACTGTAAAAGTGACATATTCATGTGTGGCCAGCACATTACCTTCCGTCACTTCAATGTATTTTGTACAGATTGCATATAGAAAGTTTCTTTGCAAAAGATTCTGTATTTCTAGCACATTACCTTTCGTTATTTCTGTGTATTTTGTACAAATTCTATACAGATAGTTCCTTGCAAAAGATTCCATATTTCCAGTAAAAAAATTATACAAACGTACCATGTAAATTACACTTGACACTGACATCTGTCAATCAGAATTATCTTAATAAATTTAATTTTTTTATAATTTATACCTCTCGCTAAGAGGAATCATGCTAATACTGGTTATCCATCAGATTTTAATGAATAAGCACGTCTCAAGATCCCTACAATCCGATTTTAACATTTTTACAATGATGTGTGTGTGTGTGTGTGTGTGTGTGTGTGTGTGTGTGTTTGGATGTATACGTGTAAGTATGTGGATGTTGCAAAGACGATTTCTCAAAAACTATAATCATTAATATCTGTTTAACTACGTATTTCTCAATATGACATTACTGGGAACAGTTGATAAGGTTTTGGTATAGCAAATAGACAACCGGAAGTAGCAGATTCTTATAAAAATATTCTAAATATTATTTTTTGAAAATTTTTGTTCGTACAAATATTAAAGAAGATTAAATTCTCTATCTGATACATTTAAATATTTTATTATTTATTTCATTAATTTAGAGATAAAAGAATATAAAATATAAAATAATCTATTGTAATAAATCCCACAGCCGAAATAATGTCATAGGAACAATTGATATATTAAAATGTTTGTAACTGACAGATAAATGTCAGTGTCAGAAATCCGGAGACATTACTGAAGACTTTTTGTGGGACGTACATACATATTTATATTAGTTCTTATTGTTTTAATAGCACAGAGCACAAATTAATATTTATTAATAATAATGTACTGTTCTGTATTAATAGTTAGATATTTAAAACTATAGTATACATATACCATTCAGAAATACTGTCAATCCCGACAATGAATTGGAAACATCTCGAAAAATTAGAAGAGTAGGACATTCTTTATAAAATGAATTAAACATTAAAAAAGTAAAAAAAAAGTTTTGAGTGTAGGTATACAAGAAATGTTATATACAATAGGACGCGAGAAGTCATGTGAATTTGTTGGCTCTGACAAGCAGACTTGGGGCCCGTGTCAGAATGATAGCTAGTAATTATGAACATAGATGTCAAATCACATAATTTTTCATTCTAAACTTAGTGATTTTCCAATTCCATGTGGTTTATTTTTCTCAACAAGTAAATTTCACACGCCTGATGACAAATAAATCACGTGAACTTAGAAGATCTTGAAATTTTATATGAAAAATACTGATATTTGACATCTATGTACATAATTATTAATTTTCATTATGATAAGGGCCCCCATATTTGTTGTTAAGTCCAACAATGTCATATGACTGCTCGCACCCTATACTTATATAACCAAAAACGGAAGTAGCGAGAGGTATTGTGCTGGCCACAACAGATTTTTAAAAATTATAATGAAATGTGTCTGATGAGGTGCCCGTTCAATGGGCTGCAACTCTGTAATTAAACGTTTCCGAATATATGTTTTAATTTTATTTCGCCCGTTATGAATCACCCTGTATACTGAAAATTAATTATGGTCACATACCCTATTGTCTCATAATGAAACAATCTTTACAGCTCAAATTTTCCCATTTTTCATTTCGCATTACATAACCATACCCATCTGCACCAACCATCATTCCGCAAAGCATCCCTCTTGTTCAGTCCTGTACCCTTCGCAGTCCCTGTGTGTGTGTGTATGTGTGTGTTATCTCATCGCGAGTCATTGGGCACGTTGACTGCGACGCGGCTTATCTTATCGCCTGCGCCACTGCGCGTCCCGATGCTATCGAAAGAATAATGAGCAAGATGCGACCCTGTCTACCACATACACAACATACATACATGTTGTTTGAGGTTAAGGTGATACTTAGTGTCACAAAACCGAAACTAAAACTCAATAGACCGTTTTAGAAGAAATTCAAACGATATACTACTCCCATGCTAGTATTGTTGAGAATAAGACAGACGGTTAATGTTTTTAGAATTTTATTTTAAGGCTTGAGTGAATCTCTGCCACATTCATTTTCTTTTCACTGACATCTGTCAATTTGAATTATCTGAATATATTAGCAGTTTCTATGGTTAGCATAGCTGGCTAAATTATAAAATTTAATATCTTTATAATTCTTTTACTCTATATTTATTGAATATGAAGTATAAAATGCAATCAAATTATATAGAGAACAATATATTCTTTAAGAAATAAAAAAAATAAAAATATTTCATCACGGCATATTACCCATTGCTGGGTGTGCCAATCTGTTTCATACACAGATATCGGTAATGATGGAATATTTGTACCGTGCGGGCGCTTACCAGGCGTCACCTCACGGGCACTCATTGATGGCGTGGAGAGTGCGCCACAGGGGTCAATTTTGTGCCATTAAAATGCGATGTAATTTTTGGCGTCGGTCGGGATCGAACCCGGGTCCCCTAGATTCGCGACCAGACACTCAGGCACACGGTCACGAGACTCCATAAGAAATAACAACGTTAAATGTCAATAAGTGATATGTAACTGCGTTTTTTCATGAAAAACTGTTAAAATCTTCAAATAAGTGTACTTCCGATTGACTAATTATAACCAAAATCTAATCACCTCTTCTTCTGGATGTAAACTTGAGGAATACGTAAAAATTATAATCTTTGGAATCGTGGTATTGAAGTTATGCGATCCGAAGCTTTTGTCACACACACAGACACATGCTGACCGAACGAAAAGTAGCTATGAAACAATTTTAATAGTTAATTTTCATAATATTTATTAGTTTAACAGTTTATAATAATATTGTTCAATTCTATATTAGATTACATCGATTAAGAGTTCAATTTATTCTTTTATCCATTTTCTTTCTGTTTGCCAACCCTTCCTTTCTTTCACTTCATCCCTTATAGTCCTTAGTATATATGTTGGGTTCGGCAGTGAACACCACCTGTCGCCCTGGTGCTTCGGTGGCCCCCTTGGGGCTGGGATTCCGGCCAAGTAGCCCCGCTGATGAATGACCGAGGAGCCGAAACCAATTTCTGTGCAGGTGGGGTCGTCAACTGCACCTTACACAGGCCTGGATTAGGGCAGGAGATAATTAGGAGAGTTTAACAATTTTCATCGCATAGTAGTATAAGAGAGTAGATTCTTCTTCTTTTTTACCTTCCGTCACCTAGGTAAGGAAGGTACTCGTATTGTCTTTGGTCAAAAAAATCAGTGGTGAGTTTTCATTGAATAAGCACATTTTAGGGTCTTTACAATACGATTTTACTATTTTTACGATGATGTCTGTATGTGTATTCGTATGTGCGTGTGTGTGTGTGTGTATGTGTGTGTGTGTGTGTGTGTGTGTTGTGTGTGTGTATGTGACCGCGGTTTCGTCAACGATATCTCCAATACTAGAATTCCAAAAATTGCAATTCTTGCGTATTCCTGTTCCTTACAACCATATGCAGACTTGATTAGATTTTGGTTATAATTGGTCAATAAATTTCATAATTCAGCCAGCTATGCTAACTTAACCATGGAAACTGTTAATATATTCAGGTAATACAAATCAATCAATAAAAAGCAAGTAATTGAATGAAAGAATAAGAGAAATAACTCTAGTGTTAGAAGTTTTTAGATATAATAGAGATGATTACATTGGTTTGAACATGTCATGAGGAGAGATGAATATATTAATATATTAATAGAAGGTGGAAGAAACATAGGAAGACCAAATATAAGATGAAAAGACTGTATTGCAGAAGACTTGAGAGAAAAGGAACTGAATGAGGACGACATGAAAAACAAAAATTAGTGGAAAAAGAAAATAAAAAAATAGCGACCCCTAACGAATGGGAAAAACTAAAGAAGAAGAAGATGTCAGTGTCAAGTGAAATTTCCATAGTTTGTTTATGAAATAACTTTACTGGAAATATAGGATCTTTTGCAAAAAAATTATGCATACGGCGCGTGCAGTGGCATGACTTTTCTGCCTTTGGCAAGCAGATATGGGGACCGTATCAAAATGACAGCAATTAATTATGTCCATAACTGACAAGTGTTATAATTTTTCATTCAAAATTTCATGATTTTATTATTTCATATGGTTTGTTTGTTATCAGGAGTATGGAATTCAGTTGCCGAGAAAGGGAATCATAAAATACCAAAAATTTAGAATCTTTTGTAAGAAAATTTATGTATGGAATTTGTACATAATACAAAGAATTGACGGAAGGTATTGTGCTGGCCACATCAGATTTTTTATTTAACTCTTCATATGAACTGTCAAGAAATTTTTATACAATCTGTCAATCGGTCTAATCGTGACAAGCGTCTGTGTTGATCAACCTAGCGTTAAATCGGTATTGGATGAAAACGAAGTTCGTGCGGTGATCAAGATTTTTCATTTGAAAGGAGAGACGGCAACGGAGATCATAACCAGGTTGGATGCTGTCCTTAGGAATGCTTCACCTTCCTTTTCCACTGTGAGTTTCTGGGTTTCGGAATTTAAGAGTGGCTGGACACACACCTGTGACGAATCACGTTCAGAAAATTGTGGACAAAGTCTACGATATGGTTCCGGAAGATCGACAAATGAACGTGCGTGAGATTGAGGAAACCATAGGAATCTCTTATGACAGTGTAGTTTATATTTTACACAATGAGCTGGACATGAGAAAAATGTGCGCTAGATTGGTGCTGCAATTGCTCAGTTCGGAGCAAAAGCGCATTCGAGCCCGAACTTCAACAGAAAATTTGGAGTTGTTTAAAAAAAATTGCTCAATTTTAAAAGAGGTTTCATAATCATTAACCATTACACTGGACATGGTGAGTCGACCCCGAAGAAAGCGAAGTTAATTCAGGTGGCAGGAAAGGTATATTGGGACGTCAAAGGAATTTTGCCAATTGATTATCTTGGTAAAAAAAAACTGTAACTGGACAATACCACACTTTTAGACCAGCTGAAAGCTGTAATTCAAGAAAAACGCTCGGAAATGGCAATATAAAGATCTTGTTTCACCCCGACAATGCGCCAGCTTATTCAAGTCGAATCGCTCATCAAAAATTGAACGAACTGAGGTTCGATCCACCGTACTCAACCGATTTGGCTCCTTCCGATTGCCATCTTTTCCCAAAACTCACAACGTTCAACGCTGGAAAGATATTACGATGCAACGAAGAATCCATTTATACAGTAAATGCTTATTTTGAGGACCTCAAAGTTATTCAATTTCGGGAGGGAATTGAAAAATTGAAAAACGCTGGACTAAGTTTGTTGACATCATATCTTGGCGGCTATTATTGGCCCAAAGTTATTCTGAAAAGTTTACGGACAAAATGAATCATATGCAAAATTATTGATAGATTAATAAACATTAGAAAGAATATCATTTGATTAAATAATTCAGGGGAACAGGGTACCTAATAACAGTAAAACTTTGAAAATTTATATCTTGGCGGCTATTATTGGCCCAAAGTTATTCTGAAAAGGTTACGGACAAAATGAATCATATGCAAAATTATTGATAGATTAATAAACATTAGAAAGAATATCATTTGATTAAATAATTCAGGGGAACAGGGTACCTAATAACAGTAAAACGTTGAAAATTTATATCTTGGCGGCTATTATTGGCCCAAAGTTATTCTGAAAAGGTTACGGACAAAATGAATCATATGCAAAATTATTGGTACATTAATAAACATTAGAAAGAATATCATTTGATTAAATAATTCAGGGGAACAGGGTTCATAATAGCAGTAAAACGTTGAAAATTTATATCTTGGCGGCTATTATTGGCCCAAAGTTATTCTGAAAAGGTTACGGACAAAATGAATCATATGCAAAATTATTGATAGATTAATAAACATTAGAAAGAATATCATTTGATTAAATAATTCAGGGGAACAGGGTACCTAATAACAGTAAAACGTTGAAAATTTATATCTTGGCGGCTATTATTAGCCCAAAGTTATTCTGAAAAGATTACGGACAAAATGAATCATATGCAAAATTATTGATAGATTAATAAACATTAGAAAGAATATCATTTTATTAAATAATTCAGGGGAACAGGGTACCTAATAACAGTAAAACTTTGAAAATTTATATCTTGGCGGCTATTGTTGGCCCAAAGTTATTCTGAAAAGGTTACGGACAAAATGAATCATATGCAAAATTATTGATAGATTAATAAACATTAGAAAGAATATCATTTGATTAAATAATTCAGGGGAACAGGGTACCTAATAACAGTAAAACGTTGAAAATTTATATCTTGGCGGCTATTATTGGCCCAAAGTTATTCTGAAAAGGTTACGGACAAAATGAATCATATGCAAAATTATTGATAGATTAATAAACATTAGAAAGAATATCATTTGATTAAATAATTCAGGGGAACAGGGTACCTAATAACAGTAAAACGTTGAAAATTTATATCTTGGCGGCTATTATTGGCCCAAAGTTATTCTGAAAAGGTTACGGACAAAATGAATCATATGCAAAATTATTGATAGATTAATAAACATTAGAAAGAATATCATTTGATTAAATAATTCAGGGGAACAGGGTACCTAATAACAGTAAAACGTTGAAAATTTATATCTTGGCGGCTATTATTGGCCCAAAGTTATTCTGAAAAGGTTACGGACAAAATGAATCATATGCAAAATTATTGATAGATTAATAAACATTAGAAAGAATATCATTTGATTAAATAATTCAGGGGAACAGGGTACCTAATAACAGTAAAACGTTGAAAATTTATATCTTGGCGGCTATTATTGGCCCAAAGTTATTCTGAAAAGGTTACGGACAAAATGAATCATATGCAAAATTATTGATAGATTAATAAACATTAGAAAGAATATCATTTGATTAAATAATTCAGGGGAACAGGGTACCTAATAATAGTAAAACGTTGAAAATTTATATCTTGGCGGCTATTATTGGCCCAAAGTTATTCTGAAAAGGTTACGGACAAAATGAATCATATGCAAAATTATTGATAGATTAATAAACATTAGAAAGAATATCATTTGATTAAATAATTCAGGGGAACAGTGTACCTAATAACAGTAAAACGTTGAAAATTTATATCTTAGTAGCTATTATTGGCCCAAAGTTATTCTGAAAAGATTACGGACAAAATGAATCATATGCAAAATTATTGATAGATTAATAAACATTTGAAAAAATATCATTTGATTAAATAATTCAGGGGAACAGGGTACCTAATAACAGTAAAACTTTGAAAATTTATATCTTGGCGGCTATTATTGGCCCAAAGTTATTCTGAAAAGTTACGGACAAAATGAATCATATGCAAAATTATTGATAGATTAATAAACATTAGAAAGAATATCATTTGATTAAATAATTCAGGGGAACAGGGTACCTAATAACAGTAAAACGTTGAAAATTTATATCTTGGCGGCTATTATTGGCCCAAAGTTATTCTGAAAAGGTTACGGACAAAATGAATCATATGCAAAATTATTGATAGATTATTAAACATTAGAAAGAATATCATTTGATGAAATAATTCAGGGGAACAGGGTACCTAATAACAGTAAAACGATGAAAATTTATATCTTGGCGGCTATTATTGGCCCAAAGTTATTCTGAAAAGGTTACGGACAAAATGAATCATATGCAAAATTATTGATAGATTAATAAACATTAGAAAGAATATCATTTGATTAAATAATTCAGGGGAACAGGGTACCTAATAACAGTAAAACGTTGAAAATTTATATCTTGGCGGCTATTATTGGCCCAAAGTTATTCTGAAAAGGTTACGGACAAAATGAATCATATGCAAAATTCTTGATAGATTAATAAACATTAGAAAGAATATCATTTGATTAAATAATTCAGGGGAACAGGGTACCTAATAACAGTAAAACTTTGAAAATTTATATCTTGGCGGCTATTATTGGCCCAAAGTTATTCTGAAAAGGTTACGGACAAAATGAATCATATGCAAAATTATTGATAGATTAATAAACATTAGAAAGAATATCATTTGATTAAATAATTCAGGGGAACAGGGTACCTAATAACTGTAAAACGTTGAAAATTTATATCTTGGCGGCTATTATTGGCCCAAAGTTATTCTGAAAAGGTTACGGACAAAATGAATCATATGCAAAATTATTGATAGATTAATAAACATTAGAAAGAATATCATTTGATTAAATAATTCAGGGGAACAGGGTACCTAATAACAGTAAAACGTTGAAAATTTATATCTTGGCGGCTATTATTGGCCCAAAGTTATTCTGAAAAGTTACGGACAAAATGAATCATATGCAAAATTATTGATAGATTAATAAACATTAGAAAGAATATCATTTGATGAAATAATTCAGGGGAACAGGGTACCTAATAACAGTAAAACGATGAAAATTTATATCTTGGCGGCTATTATTGGCCCAAAGTTATTCTGAAAAGGTTACGGACAAAATGAATCATATGCAAAATTATTGATAGATTAATAAACATTAGAAAGAATATCATTTGATTAAATAATTCAGGGGAACAGGGTACCTAATAACAGTAAAACGTTGAAAATTTATATCTTGGCGGCTATTATTGGCCCAAAGTTATTCTGAAAAGGTTACGGACAAAATGAATCATATGCAAAATTATTGATAGATTAATAAACATTAGAAAGAATATCATTTTATTAAATAATTCAGGGGAACAGGGTATCTAATAACAGTAAAACGTTGAAAATTTATATCTTGGCGGCTATTATTGGCCCAAAGTTATTCTGAAAAGGTTACGGACAAAATGAATCATATGCAAAATTATTGATAGATTAATAAACATTAGAAAGAATATCATTTGATTAAATAATTCAGGGGAACAGGGTACCTAATAACAGTAAAACGTTGAAAATTTATATCTTGGCGGCTATTATTGGCCCAAAGTTATTCTGAAAAGGTTACGGACAAAATGAATCATATGCAAAATTAATGATAGATTAATAAACATTAGAAAGAATATCATTTGATTAAATAATTCAGGGGAACAGGGTACCTAATAACAGTAAAACGTTGAAAATTTATATCTGGGCGGCTATTATTGGCCCAAAGTTATTCTGTAAAGTTTACGGACAAAATGAATCATATGCAAAATTATTGATAGATTAATAAACAAGAGAAAGAATATCATTTGATTAAATAATTCAGGGGAACAGGGTACCTAATAACAGTAAAACGTTGAAAATTTATATCTTGGCGGCTATTATTGGCCCAAAGTTATAGGTTACGGACAAAATGAATCATATGCAAAATTAATGATAGATTAATAAACATTAGAAAGAATATCAATTGATTAAATAATTCAGGGGAACAGGGTACCTAATAACAGTAAAACGTTGAAAATTTATATCTTGGCGGCTATTATTGGCCCAAAGTTATTCTGAAAAGGTTACGGACAAAATGAATCATATGCAAAATTATTGATAGATTAATAAACATTAGAAAGAATATCATTTGATTAAATAATTCAGGGGAACAGGGTACCTAATAACAGTAAAACGTTGAAAATGTATATCTTGGCGGCTATTATTGGCCCAAAGTTATTCTGAAAAGTTACGGACAAAATGAATCATATGCAAAATTATTGATAGATTAATAAACATTAGAAAGAATATCATTTGATTAAATAATTCAGGGGAACAGGGTACCTAATAACAGTAAAACGTTGAAAATTTATATCTTGGCGGTTATTATTGGCCCAAAGTTAATCTGAAAAGGTTACGGACAAAATGAATCATATGCAAAATTATTGATAGATTAATAAACATTAGAAAGAATATCATTTGATTAAATAATTCAGGGGAACAGGGTACCTAATAACAGTAAAACGTTGAAAATTTATATCTTGGCGGCTATTATTGGCCCAAAGTTATTCTGAGAAGGTTACGGACAAAATGAATCATATGCAAAATTATTGATAGATTAATAAACATTAGAAAGAATATCATTTGATTAAATAATTCAGGGGAACAGGGTACCTAATAACAGTAAAACGTTGAAAATTTATATCTTGGCGGCTATTATTGGCCCAAAGTTATTCTGAAAAGGTTACGGACAAAATGAATCATATGCAAAATTATTGATAGATTAATAAACATTAGAAAGAATATCATTTGATTAAATAATTCAAGGGAACAGGGTACCTAATAACAGTAAAACATTGAAAATTTATATCTTGGCGGCTATTATTGGCCCAAAGTTATTCTGAAAAGGTTACGGACAAAATGAATCATATGCAAAATTATTGATAGATTAATAAACATTAGAAAGAATATCATTTGATTAAATAATTCAGGGGAACAGGGTACCTAATAACAGTAAAACGTTGAAAATTTATATCTTGGCGGCTATTATTGGCCCAAAGTTATTCTGAAAAGGTTACGGACAAAATGAATCATATGCAAAATTATTGATAGATTAATATACATTAGAAAGAATATCATTTGATTAAATAATTCAGGGGAACAGGGTACCTAATAACAGTAAAACGTTGAAAATTTATATCTTGGCGGCTATTATTGGCCCAAAGTTATTCTGAAAAGTTTACGGACAAAATGAATCATATGCAAAATTATTGATAGATTAATAAACTTTAGAAAGAATATCATTTGATTAAATAATTCAGGGGAACAGGGTACCTAATAACAGTAAAACGTTGAAAATTTATATCTTGGCGGCTATTATTGGCCCAAAGTTATTCTGAAAAGGTTACGGACAAAATGAATCATATGCAAAATTATTGATAGATTAATAAACATTAGAAAGAATATCATTTGATTAAATAATTCAGGGGAACAGGGTACCTAATAACAGTAAAACGTTGAAAATTTATATCTTGGCGGCTATTATTGGCCCAAAGTTATTCTGAAAAGGTTACGGACAAAATGAATCATATGCAAAATTATTGATAGATTATTAAACATTAGAAAGAATATCATTTGATGAAATAATTCAGGGGAACAGGGTACCTAATAACAGTAAAACGATGAAAATTTATATCTTGGCGGCTATTATTGGCCCAAAGTTATTCTGAAAAGGTTACGGACAAAATGAATCATATGCAAAATTATTGATAGATTAATAAACATTAGAAAGAATATCATTTGATTAAATAATTCAGGGGAACAGGGTACCTAATAACAGTAAAACGTTGAAAATTTATATCTTGGCGGCTATTATTGGCCCAAAGTTATTCTGAAAAGGTTACGGACAAAATGAATCATATGCAAAATTCTTGATAGATTAATAAACATTAGAAAGAATATCATTTGATTAAATAATTCAGGGGAACAGGGTACCTAATAACAGTAAAACTTTGAAAATTTATATCTTGGCGGCTATTATTGGCCCAAAGTTATTCTGAAAAGGTTACGGACAAAATGAATCATATGCAAAATTATTGATAGATTAATAAACATTAGAAAGAATATCATTTGATTAAATAATTCAGGGGAACAGGGTACCTAATAACTGTAAAACGTTGAAAATTTATATCTTGGCGGCTATTATTGGCCCAAAGTTATTCTGAAAAGGTTACGGACAAAATGAATCATATGCAAAATTATTGATAGATTAATAAACATTAGAAAGAATATCATTTGATTAAATAATTCAGGGGAACAGGGTACCTAATAACAGTAAAACGTTGAAAATTTATATCTTGGCGGCTATTATTGGCCCAAAGTTATTCTGAAAAGTTACGGACAAAATGAATCATATGCAAAATTATTGATAGATTAATAAACATTAGAAAGAATATCATTTGATGAAATAATTCAGGGGAACAGGGTACCTAATAACAGTAAAACGATGAAAATTTATATCTTGGCGGCTATTATTGGCCCAAAGTTATTCTGAAAAGGTTACGGACAAAATGAATCATATGCAAAATTATTGATAGATTAATAAACATTAGAAAGAATATCATTTGATTAAATAATTCAGGGGAACAGGGTACCTAATAACAGTAAAACGTTGAAAATTTATATCTTGGCGGCTATTATTGGCCCAAAGTTATTCTGAAAAGGTTACGGACAAAATGAATCATATGCAAAATTATTGATAGATTAATAAACATTAGAAAGAATATCATTTTATTAAATAATTCAGGGGAACAGGGTATCTAATAACAGTAAAACGTTGAAAATTTATATCTTGGCGGCTATTATTGGCCCAAAGTTATTCTGAAAAGGTTACGGACAAAATGAATCATATGCAAAATTATTGACAGATTAATAAACATTAGAAAGAATATCATTTGATTAAATAATTCAGGGGAACAGGGTACCTAATAACAGTAAAACGTTGAAAATTTATATCTTGGCGGCTATTATTGGCCCAAAGTTATTCTGAAAAGGTTACGGACAAAATGAATCATATGCAAAATTAATGATAGATTAATAAACATTAGAAAGAATATCATTTGATTAAATAATTCAGGGGAACAGGGTACCTAATAACAGTAAAACGTTGAAAATTTATATCTGGGCGGCTATTATTGGCCCAAAGTTATTCTGTAAAGTTTACGGACAAAATGAATCATATGCAAAATTATTGATAGATTAATAAACAAGAGAAAGAATATCATTTGATTAAATAATTCAGGGGAACAGGGTACCTAATAACAGTAAAACGTTGAAAATTTATATCTTGGCGGCTATTATTGGCCCAAAGTTATAGGTTACGGACAAAATGAATCATATGCAAAATTAATGATAGATTAATAAACATTAGAAAGAATATCAATTGATTAAATAATTCAGGGGAACAGGGTACCTAATAACAGTAAAACGTTGAAAATTTATATCTTGGCGGCTATTATTGGCCCAAAGTTATTCTGAAAAGGTTACGGACAAAATGAATCATATGCAAAATTATTGATAGATTAATAAACATTAGAAAGAATATCATTTGATTAAATAATTCAGGGGAACAGGGTACCTAATAACAGTAAAACGTTGAAAATGTATATCTTGGCGGCTATTATTGGCCCAAAGTTATTCTGAAAAGTTACGGACAAAATGAATCATATGCAAAATTATTGATAGATTAATAAACATTAGAAAGAATATCATTTGATTAAATAATTCAGGGGAACAGGGTACCTAATAACAGTAAAACGTTGAAAATTTATATCTTGGCGGTTATTATTGGCCCAAAGTTAATCTGAAAAGGTTACGGACAAAATGAATCATATGCAAAATTATTGATAGATTAATAAACATTAGAAAGAATATCATTTGATTAAATAATTCAGGGGAACAGGGTACCTAATAACAGTAAAACGTTGAAAATTTATATCTTGGCGGCTATTATTGGCCCAAAGTTATTCTGAGAAGGTTACGGACAAAATGAATCATATGCAAAATTATTGATAGATTAATAAACATTAGAAAGAATATCATTTGATTAAATAATTCAGGGGAACAGGGTACCTAATAACAGTAAAACGTTGAAAATTTATATCTTGGCGGCTATTATTGGCCCAAAGTTATTCTGAAAAGGTTACGGACAAAATGAATCATATGCAAAATTATTGATAGATTAATAAACATTAGAAAGAATATCATTTGATTAAATAATTCAAGGGAACAGGGTACCTAATAACAGTAAAACATTGAAAATTTATATCTTGGCGGCTATTATTGGCCCAAAGTTATTCTGAAAAGGTTACGGACAAAATGAATCATATGCAAAATTATTGATAGATTAATAAACATTAGAAAGAATATCATTTGATTAAATAATTCAGGGGAACAGGGTACCTAATAACAGTAAAACGTTGAAAATTTATATCTTGGCGGCTATTATTGGCCCAAAGTTATTCTGAAAAGGTTACGGACAAAATGAATCATATGCAAAATTATTGATAGATTAATATACATTAGAAAGAATATCATTTGATTAAATAATTCAGGGGAACAGGGTACCTAATAACAGTAAAACGTTGAAAATTTATATCTTGGCGGCTATTATTGGCCCAAAGTTATTCTGAAAAGTTTACGGACAAAATGAATCATATGCAAAATTATTGATAGATTAATAAACATTAGAAAGAATATCATTTGATTAAATAATTCAGGGGAACAGGGTACCTAATAACAGTAAAACGTTGAAAATTTATATCTTGGCGGCTATTATTGGCCCAAAGTTATTCTGAAAAGGTTACGGACAAAATGAATCATATGCAAAATTATTGATAGATTAATAAACATTAGAAAGAATATCATTTGATTAAATAATTCAGGGGAACAGGGTACCTAATAACAGTAAAACGTTGAAAATTTATATCTTGGCGGCTATTATTGGCCCAAAGTTATTCTGAAAAGGTTACGGACAAAATGAATCATATGCAAAATTATTGATAGATTAATAAACATTAGAAAGAATATCATTTGATTAAATAATTCAAGGGAACAGGGTACCTAATAACAGTAAAACGATGAAAATTTATATCTTGGCGGCTATTATTGGCCCAAAGTTATTCTGAAAAGGTTACGGACAAAATGAATCATATGCAAAATTATTGATAGATTAATAAACATTAGAAAGAATATCATTTGATTAAATAATTCAGGGGAACAGGGTACCTAATAACAGTAAAACGTTGAAAATTTATATCTTGGCGGCTATTATTGGCCCAAAGTTATTCTGAAAAGGTTACGGACAAAATGAATCATATGCAAAATTATTGATAGATTAATAAACATTAGAAAGAATATCATTTGATTAAATAATTCAGGGGAACAGGGTACCTAATAACAGTAAAACGTTGAAAATTTATATCTTGGCGGCTATTATTGGCCCAAAGTTATTCTGAAAAGGTTACGGACAAAATGAATCATATGCAAAATTAATGATAGATTAATAAACATTAGAAAGAATATCATTTGATTAAATAATTCAGGGGAACAGGGTACCTAATAACAGTAAAACGTTGAAAATTTATATCTGGGCGGCTATTATTGGCCCAAAGTTATTCTGTAAAGTTTACGGACAACATGAATCATATGCAAAATTATTGATAGATTAATAAACAAGAGAAAGAATATCATTTGATTAAATAATTCAGGGGAACAGGGTACCTAATAACAGTAAAACGTTGAAAATTTATATCTTGGCGGCTATTATTGGCCCAAAGTTATTCTGAAAAGGTTACGGACAAAATGAATCATATGCAAAATTAATGATAGATTAATAAACATTAGAAAGAATATCAATTGATTAAATAATTCAGGGGAACAGGGTACCTAATAACAGTAAAACGTTGAAAATTTATATCTTGGCGGCTATTATTGGCCCAAAGTTATTCTGAAAAGGTTACGGACAAAATGAATCATATGCAAAATTATTGATAGATTAATAAACATTAGAAAGAATATCATTTGATTAAATAATTCAGGGGAACAGGGTACCTAATAACAGTAAAACGTTGAAAATTTATATCTTGGCGGCTATTATTGGCCCAAAGTTATTCTGAAAAGTTACGGACAAAATGAATCATATGCAAAATTAATGATAGATTAATAAACATTAGAAAGAATATCATTTGATTAAATAATTCAGGGGAACAGGGTACCTAATAACAGTAAAACGTTGAAAATTTATATCTGGGCGGCTATTATTGGCCCAAAGTTATTCTGTAAAGTTTACGGACAACATGAATCATATGCAAAATTATTGATAGATTAATAAACAAGAGAAAGAATATCATTTGATTAAATAATTCAGGGGAACAGGGTACCTAATAACAGTAAAACGTTGAAAATTTATATCTTGGCGGCTATTATTGGCCCAAAGTTATTCTGAAAAGGTTACGGACAAAATGAATCATATGCAAAATTAATGATAGATTAATAAACATTAGAAAGAATATCAATTGATTAAATAATTCAGGGGAACAGGGTACCTAATAACAGTAAAACGTTGAAAATTTATATCTTGGCGGCTATTATTGGCCCAAAGTTATTCTGAAAAGGTTACGGACAAAATGAATCATATGCAAAATTATTGATAGATTAATAAACATTAGAAAGAATATCATTTGATTAAATAATTCAGGGGAACAGGGTACCTAATAACAGTAAAACGTTGAAAATTTATATCTTGGCGGCTATTATTGGCCCAAAGTTATTCTGAAAAGTTACGGACAAAATGAATCATATGCAAAATTATTGTTAGATTAATAAACATTAGAAAAAAGATTATTTGGTTAAATAATTCAGGGAACAGGGTACCTAATAACAGTACAACGTTGAAAATTTATATCTTGGCGGCTATTATTGGCCCAAAGTTATTCTGAAAAGGTTACGGACAAAATGAATCATATGCAAAATTATTGATAGATTAATAAACATTAGAAAGAATATCATTTGATTAAATAATTCAGGGGAACAGGGTACCTAATAACAGTAAAACTTTGAAAATTTATATCTTGGCGGCTATTATTGGCCCAAAGTTATTTTGAATAGGTTACGGACAAAATGAATCATATGCAAAATTATTGATAGATTAATAAACATTAGAAAGAATATCATTTGATTAAATAATTCAGGGGAACAGGGTACCTAATAACAGTAAAACGTTGAAAATTTATATCTTGGCGGCTATTATTGGCCCAAAGTTATTCTGAAAAGGTTACGGACAAAATGAATCATATGCAAAATTATTGATAGATTAATAAACATTAGAAAGAATATCATTTGATTAAATAATTCAGGGGAACAGGGTACCTAATAACAGTAAAATGTTGAAAATTTATATCTTGGCGGCTATTATTGGCCCAAAGTTATTCTGTAAAGGTTACGGACAAAATGAATCATATGCAAAATTATTGATAGATTAATAAACATTAGAAAGAATATCATTTGATTAAATAATTCAGGGGAACAGGATACTTAATAACAGTAAAACGTTGAAAATTTATATCTTGGCGTCTATTATTGGTCCAAAGTTATTCTGAAAAGGTTACGGACAAAATGAATCATATGCAAAATTATTGTTAGATTAATAAACAATAGAAAAAAGATCATTTGGTTAAATAATTCAGGGGAACAGGGTACCTAATAACAGTAAAACTTTTAAAATTTATATCTTGGCGGCTATTATTGGCCCAAAGTTATTTTGAATAGGTTACGGACAAAATGAATCATATGCAAAATTATTGATAGATTAATAAACATTAGAAAAAAGATCATTTGGTTAAATAATTCAGGTGAACAGGGTACCTAATAACAGTAAAACGTTGAAAATTTATATCTTGGCGGCTATTATTGTAAAATTATATGTAAAATGATTTCTATATTAATAAACAATACAAAAAATATCATTTAGTTAAATAATTCAGGGGAACAGGGTACCTAATAACAACAAACGTTGAAATTTTATATCTTGACGGCTATTATTGGCCCAGAGTGATCCTAAAAAGGCTACGGACAAAATGAATCATATGTAAAATGATTGCAATATTAATAAACAATACAAAAAATATCATTTAATTAAATAATTCAGGGGACCAGGGTACCTAATAACAACAAACGTTGAAATTTTATATCTTGACGGCTATTATTGGCCCAGAGTTATCCTAAAAAGGATACGGACAAAATGAATCATATGTAAAATGATTGCTATATTAATAAAAAATACAAAAAATATCTTTTCGTTAAATATTTCAGGGGAACCGGTATCTAAAACTAATTAAACGTTGAAATGTTGTATCGTGACGGCTATTATTGGGCCAGAGTTATACTAAGAAAGGGATACGGACAAAATTAAACCTATATAAAATCATTTCTGGATTAATAAGCAATACAAAAAATATCATTTCGTTAAATATTTGAGGGGAACAGGTATCTAAAACTAATAAAACTTTAAAATTTTGTATCGTGACGGCTATTATTGGCCCAGAGTTACCCTAAAATGGATACGGACAAAATGAAACTTATGTAAAATCATTGCTGGATTAATATGCAATACAAAAAATATCATTTCGTTAAATATTTCAGGGAAACAGGTGACTAAAACTAATAAAACGTTGAAAATTTGTATCTTGACGGCTATTATTGGCATATATATATATATATATATATATATATATATATATATATATATATATATGCATTTTACTCAAAAAAAATGTTACGTGAGGGCATAAAAATATATCATTATATTTAGAATTATATTAAATTAAATTATAATTTTTGAACAATATATATTGCTACATATTTAAAATAAAAAAGGTCTTGCATTTTGAGAACCACAGATTAAAAAATGTTTTTTCTGTTCATTAAATTAGTCTTGGGGTTGCTGACTTTATTTATGCATATCCTTGAAGCACTAACGAAGCACAAACGTTTGACACCAATTTTGTCGTTTGTGCTTCTAAGGTGGTGCTGAGCGTGTAGTTGGCAACCACTTTTAAATTGTTAATAATTAATGAACGCTTGAGGTTGCTGACTTTATTTATGCATATCATTGAAGCACTAACGAAGCACAAACGTTTGACACTAATTTAGTCGTTTGTGCTTCTAAGGTTGTTGCTGAGCGTGAAGTTGGCAACCACTTTTAATTTGTTAATAACTAATGAACGCTTGGGGTTGTTGTATATTTTGTAAAAGCACAATTAAGCACTAACGAAGAACAAACGTTTGATACCAATTTGGTCGTTTGTGCTTTATGGTGGTGGCTAACTTCATGGACCTAACATAATGTGTTACAAAAATTCATTATATTCTCTCATTAAATATAAGCTCGTGTTATGATTAATAATCGAAGATGTTACTCATCAAACCGAAGCAGCACATTTCACTCGAGAATATCATCGATGATAATCATATCTCTTGTTTTATTACGTATGAATATATAATAGTAGTTTATATACCAAGAGAGTAAAGTTCTTTACAGCAACGAAAACTCTTTCCGTTCTTTCTGAATTACATGAATTTTAAAGTTTTTTTGCCTCCACCATATTTTCCCCCTGTAAGAATTCTCCCTGAATGAGGGTCTGTAGGGGTCAAGTCCACTCCACTAGCACTCATTTGTCTCCGAACAATCGTTCCACACGTAATCACGATGCGAAACACGATTTTTTACACGAGAAATCATAAAAAAACAACAAAAGCGAATCGAGCCGCGACCACGGATAATCCCACCAATCACCGCACCTGTCTGTTTCCGCTCGTTCCACCCCCGCTCACCTTAACAGTGGTGTATGAAAAACGCGCAATCGAGTTTCGACTGTTTGAAGAGTTAAATGTCAGCGGTGACTGTGATCCTGCTATCCGATGTGATATTACGTTGGAAAACAAAGGAATTGGATTTGGTCGTAGTTGGGTAGAGGGGGTGTTTACAGAGGGAAATTTTTGGTAGGGGTTGTTTGTCATATGATTTTTCTCTAATTGACATTTTGGAATTAATTGATTTAATATTTGTGAAGATAGTGCATGTAGGCTCATAAAAATGGCAATAATTATTGATATTATTTTTTCCTTCCGTCACCCCTAGGTAAGGAAGGTATTGCCTTTGGTCAAAAGTTTAGAATCTTTTGTAAGAAAATTTATGTATGGAATTTGTACATAATACACAGGATTGACGGAAGGTATTGTGCTGGCCACATCATATTTACCCTTGAAAATTCATACGAGTATATTGGGATTGGGACAATTAATGAAACTCCATACTAACCCACTCATCTAAGCTAAGCTAACAATTTAATAAAATCTGAGTCGTGCATTTGAGCTGGGGTAGTAAGATGTCGAAAGAGGCCGACACAGCGGACGTAAACCCCAGCAGATCAATGGCAATCCATAGTGGATATTGGGATCAGCACAAACTGCTGATTGCACGGCTTGCCTTGGAGTTGGCGCGGTTCCTAGCTTGGCTCTCAGCCCCAAAGTCAAGGGGAGGCTTGCGGTTGCGATAGTTAGGGGATGAAACACAGCAGGGAAATCGCTACAGGTTATCTTACACCCTAAGGGGAAGATGGATGCAAGTATTAATCGTATTAACATTGATGGAAACAGACATACGTTATTGTACCGCTCGCTAAGACATTTAATATTTCTTATTGAGTTAATTAAATATTTAAAATAATAGGTGTATTACCTAAAAAATAAAGTACGAAAAAGCAAGTTGTCAAAAACTTTCAAGTTTTATTCTTCGTCGTTATTTCTCTGAGATTCCGCCCTCATGGGAATTTAGAATCGGTGTGGAAGTTTAATAATTATTCCTTCCGAGTTGCGTCCGTCAATGTTGGAGGGGTTTTTTGCAGGAGCAATTATTGGGAAATTTGAAAGTTTGTGGAGAGTTGCGAACACGTGATAAAGAGCAATTAGTCAACGAGGGACGGAAGGCCGGCTTTTAACGAGGAGTGGTTTCTTCTACCGCATGTGAGATGCTTAAAAGGATGTCAATCCAACACTGAAAGGGAATTTATGCTTCATTCGTTCGATAGCACTGCGATTACTGCAGGAAATGGAAGAGTATCAGGCCTTTTTTACTTATTTTCAAACTCATTTGTAGTTTAGATTGTAGATATTTTATTTATAATTCAGACATTTTGATAATATTTATGCTAATACAAATACAGATGCAGTGGGAAAAATCTGATGTGACCAACACAAAATTTAATTTTTATTAATTTAAATACATTTAACTATGGGGTCTTATGGCCGCGTGCCTGAGTGTATGGTCGCGAATTTGGGGAACCGAATTCAATTCCTACTATCAAATATTTCGAATTTTAAATGGCACAAAACTGACCCTTGTGGTGCACTCTCCACGGCAACAATGAGTACCCTTGAGGCAACGCATGGTAGACATATATACGTCATTAACATTCCCGTAATCTGTGTTTTCTTATTTAAATACATACCTGCATATTTACTAATACTAGAAATTATGTATCTTAAGTTCCTTTCCATATAACTATTGTTCTATTTACAATTTTCGTTTTAAAACATTATTATTAATTTGAAATTATGTATATTAAGTTCCTTTCCATGTAAATATTGTTCTATTTATAATTTTCTTTTGAAAACGTTACTGTTATTAATTTGTGATTATTTTTTTGACAGTGACATTTATCTGTCAGTTACATACATTTGAGCTGAGCTGTGAAACCATGGAGTTGTGTGCATAAGCTCCGAGATATAATTTTTATATTGCTTTGTTAATTTATCCATAAAATATATAGAAAAAGTATTAATGTAAACCTGTAGAAAATAAAATAATCTTTAAATTTTATAATAACAAATTGCGAAAAAATAACATTTAAAGGTATTTTTGAAGAAAAACTATTTTGAGCTTCAAGTAAACTGGCATATCCGGTTATCCGGATTATTTTACAAATTTGATGTATTTTTCAAATTTGTAAACAAATATAGTATGTTTCATTAGAAATTTCAAAGTTGATATTAATTACTAATAAACCGGAAGTGGTATCATTGTACATCCGTCATCAAGTAGCTTACATGTTGCTGTATAAATCATGTTATATGAAAGAAATGACTGACTTAATAAATAAGCGAAATATTTGCTGGGTCCACTAAAATATAACACCCTGTATATATATATATATATATATATATATATATATATATATATATATATATACCGGGTGATCATTTGAAAACTTCCCACCTTGAATAACTCTTTAATTAATAAAATTATCAAAAATCACTAAAACAGGTCAATGTTATTTTGGAGGGGGACATTTAATAACCTATTCCAATCAGTTGGGAAACTTTCACCCTCCCCTCCAGCCTCCCCCACCCCAAAATTTTAAATGGCACTATCCCATGTGTGATACATCATTTTAAAGGTTGTAAAATTCTCAATATTTTAAAGCAAAGAAAATTAAAATCGGCCGAGCCGTTCATGAATTAGAGACAAAAATGTATTAAACCGGAAAATTTACAAAATACCTAAAACTAAAACTCACAAACGTAAACAATTAAATTTATCGTAATAGATGCTCGAATTGCGCTCCATTGGTTGCTAGGCAATGATAAAGCCGATGTTCAAACTCTCTTCTAACATTTTCAAAAACTCGCCGCGGAATTAATCGGCATTCGGATGTTATTCGTTGTTTCAGTTCGTCGATGTTGGCTGGGGGAGTTTGATAGACGATGGATTTAAGGTGGCCCCAAAGGAAAAAGTCGAGAGGGGTTAGGTCAGGAGACCTTGCTGGCCACTCTACTGCTCCTCTTCTTCCAATCCACCTCTCTGAAGCGGCGATATTTAATTCCTGAATTCTACAACTCTTGACACTTTGAACTTGTACGACGCACGTTCTTTTGTTTCAAAGCAAAACGTAGGTAGAGGCCTTAATCAACCACTCAAAATGGGCATACATTTTTGTCTCTAATTCATGAACGGCTCGGCCGATTTTAATTTTCTTTGCTTTAAAATATTGAGAATTTTACAACCTTTAAAATGATGTATCACACATGGGGTAGTGCCATTTAAAATTTTGGGGCGGGGGTGGCTGGAGGGGAGGGTGAAAGTTTCCCAACTGATTGGAATAGGTTATTAAATGTCCCCCTCCAAAATAACATTGACTTGTTTTAGTGATTTTTGATAATTTTATTAATTAAAGAGTTATTCAAGGTGGGAAGTTTTCAAATGATCACCCGGTATATAAATCTAGGGGAATATGCACCTCAAGAAAATAAATTGATAATAAACAATAAACATTATGGCATATGATAACAAAAGAGAAAGATAAAGTAAAAAAAGAAGATAGTAAAGAAATTAGGGGAATCCCATATAAAAGTCAAAGCAACTGATTCACATCATGTTCATATAAATTTTCCGTTGTTTGTTTTGATACTGATAATATTATATTGGTGACGACAGAATAACTGGATATTAATAATATGATATTATTATTAAAGTAAATAAAAATAATTAATTAAACTTTGTACGATAAGTATTACATTTTATTAAATTATGTAGGCATTGTTGTAGGTAGTTTGCTATACCAATTATTTTCTCTGCTTTGCTCTAATAAACTGTTTATTTTGTATATCTTTGGTTTTTAATATTTGTTAAAGATATGCCAAAATAATATTATTTCCTTGTCCAAATAAACTAGCAACAGGGTATGTGACCTCGATCAAATTTAGAGAATATATTAATATATTATTAATATACATACAGTTAAAAATAACATTCGTATTTTTAAAATTTGTTATGTGACGTCATCTGTGCGAAGCAATACAGGCAATGAGAGCGAAGGAGATGGGTACAGACTATCTCTTTCGCTCTTGGTGCTTGTATTATTTCGATCAAATAACGTGACGATGATATCACATGTTTTATTGTCGTTTTTCTCAAATTGTATTAATATTAAACGAATTTTAAGAAATATAGGTATATTAGATATTTTACCTCTCGTTAAGAGAGGTATTGGATTCATGCTAAAAATCGCATATCCACATTTTAATGATTAAGCATGTTTTAATGTCTATGTACATTATTACTAATTGTTATTCTGACACGGAGCCCCCATATGTGCTTGTCAAGGCCAACAAAGTCACATGACTGCTCGCGCCCTATACTTATGTAACTAAAAACGGAAGTGGCGAGAGATATTGTGCTAGCCACAACATATTTTTATTTGCAAAAGACTGTTTTCCCATGTTCTACGCCTATGTCAAGCTTGTTTGAGACACTCAGTGTGTATCAAGCGATTAAAATAATCACACTTGAATTAATATAAACACACTAGTCATACAATGTTCATATTCGTATCATTTATTTATTATCTTATCGACTCGTGTTACATAGACAGCATTACCAATTGTCATTTTCCGCACAGCTGTCTTACAATACATTAAAAATGATCGTACCAGTCGATATTTTGCATAAACTCAAGTGTTACAATTGTGAAAATTTGTTGTCGTTTGGTCCAGTGCAAATTACACAAGATGGCAAGAATATATGTGCACGATGTTGCCAATACGACATGCAGTGTAATACTTCGTACAATGAGCTGGCAAAGATGTGTTACTTTCCCTGCAAATACGAAGAGGAGGGTTGTTGCGAGAAAGTGTTGTTTAGCAACATGCAACAACATGAAGAATGTTGTGAATATAGACCTTATTGTTGTCCTGTTGTTTCGACGGATTGTTGTTGGATTGGGGCTTTAAATAGTATGGAACAACATGTGAAATATGCACATACTGATAGTATTTTGGAACATCCATGTAAAATAAAATATAGTTTAACAAGAACTAATTTAAATTCGTTTTTAACAAGTGTTTTCGATGTGTTGTTTTTAATTTATATAAAATTTGATTCCATATCTCGTACAATTTCTTGCACTGTAAAAACACTAACGTTTAACAGTTTTTGTAGTTACAAATATAAATTAAATGTTGAGTTAGGTTATAAAGTATTGCAAAAAATTGGTGTTGTAACACAATATCTAATACTGCAGGAGGATAAACCTATTATAATCTATAAATCCTTGAAACAACAAAATGATGTAGTACTTGATTTTAAAATACAACAATTTCTCAAATGTTGCAAGTGTGATACATATAAAAATGACAACGAAATTGTAACATATGATGATGATAATAATATTTATTATTGTGTTAATTGTATGCCTACATTGATATACAATATAACTTCTCACAAAAACTGTTGTATTTTAAAAGGAGAATCATTTATACACGATGAACAATATTGCATCTTCTCTAAATGGTGTGAACTTTGTAATAAATTTATAAAGGAGTACAGCATGGCACATCATGTATACAATAATAATCATAGGCAATTTAAAATCAACTCTTCAAACGGTAAAAAATACTATAGAATATGTATTAATAAGGATCAAGAATATGTACACTACTTCCTAAAAGGTTTATCATACATATTTATATTTTCTAAACAAAATAAGTTTTTATTTAAATTTTCTGTCTTTCATTGTAATAATAAAACGAACAAAAGTGTTTGTATTTTGTGTATTAGGAATCCGTATACAAAATGTGTTTCTAGTTTTTATATGAAATTAATATATTCTACAAACTGTGGTCAATATTATTATGGAATTTATTTCCATGTAGATACATTAAAATCTTTTGTACATGCAGATAAAATTGAAGTAGATATTAATATTTTTAATATAAAATAATATTGAAAACCATTTTGTATTTTATTAAATAAATAATATGAACCTTTTTTTTATATTTACTGACCTGCAACTTTTTTGCTTTGCTGGTATATGTTTTGTTTGTTTGATCATCTTTTTTGCTCCTCTCGCCATATATATACAGGGTGTTTCCTTTAAAACAACCAGCGCTTTTTTGGGCGAAATAATGACTTTAGAGAAAAATGTTATATACAAAAAATTACCAGGAAAAAGGGCTTAATTTATGAGAAATAATAAATAAAAAATTCAACCAGTGGTTCTTAAACGGTAGAATAAAATTATATTTTTTTAAATGGCAACCTATATAAATTTTTTATCCATTAGATAGAGAGTTTTTTTCTGATTTCAACGATATAAATATGATATGGGGTTGTATAACAATTATTTCAAGAAAAATGATATTAAAAATTAGAAATAATTTTACAATATTGAAGTAGGCTATGCAATAAACAACTATTAATACGACTATTGCCTAGGTTACGATAGTATATTATTTTCTTATATCTAAAATAACTTGTTTTACTAAGAAATTCATAATAACAAATGAACTACATAACGAAGAAATATCAAAAAATAATAGTACTAACATAAAAAGAAAAACAATATGATGGAAATTATTTACAAATTTATGCAACCTTAGATATTTTTGGTATTTTTGCACTTAAGAGTACTAAACAAACACTTAATAACGTAAGTAACAAAACTATCTGTCACCTGTATCATTTGTTTGCATTTGTTTATTGCATAGCCTACTTCAATATTGTAAAATTATTTCTGATTTTTAATATCATTTTTCTCGAAATAATTGTTATACAACCCCATATCATATTTATATCGTTGAAATCAGAAAAAAAATCTCTATCTAATGGACATTTATATAGGTTGCCATTTAAAAAAATATAATTTTATTCTATCGTTTGAGAACCACTGGTTGAATTATTTATTTATTATTCCTCATAAATTAAGCCCTTTTTCCTGGTAATTTTTTGTATATAACATTTTTCTCTAAAGTCATTAGTTCGCCCAAAAAAGCGCTGGTTGTTTTAAAGGAAATACCTTGTATATATATATATATATATATATATATATATATATATATATATATATATATATATATATATATATATATATATATATATATATATATATACATACATACACTAACTGAACTCAAATTCAAATCAAAATACGAAAGAAAATTATTTAACATTTCTTGTATACACAAAAAATTCTAATTTAACCTAATCTTTATATTTACGTATTTTCTATAATTTTAAATTCATTCTATGAGCAAGTTTTCTCTATTTCTTCTATATGTTCGAGGTTTTTACAATTCATTAACGGGATTGGCGGTATTTCTGAAGGGTTCATGAAATATACCTATAATTTTAAATATATAAATAATACTATAAGAAATATTAAATATCGTTCCCAGAAAAAGCCTTCAGTACTACCTCTGAATTTTGGACACTGACATTAGTGACATATCTGTCAATTACAGACATTTTAATTTCTCAAATAGTTACCATGGCGATGTTTGGGCCGTGAGCAGGCTGTGAGATTTATTACAACAGGTTATTTTATAGATTATATATCTATATCTTTAAATCTATAGAAGGTATAATAAAAAAATTAAATGTGTCGAATACAAAATTTTGGTTTTTAATATTAGTAATAACATAATTACTACTGCTTCCGGTTATCCAATTGTTATCAGAATCTATTCAACTCTTCCCATTACTGTTAGATTGAGGAATCCGTAGTTACACAGGTCTTTACACACACACAGACATCATCGTCAAAAAGTTATTATCGGCTTCTAGGGACATTAAAACGTGCTTATTCACTAAAATCTGGATTTGCGCTTTTTAGTATGATTCAAATACCTCTCTTAACGAGAGGTAAAAATAGTACATACAACAGTTACAAAATATTACATAAATTCTTATGTATTTAATATACGTACATTCGTTTTTTACATTCAGTATTTAAACCCCGTACAAAAATTCATAAAAAGTATATGCCCATCAGTTTTCTCACAAATTCGACAACAGAATAGCCGGAGATAATGTATAAAACGAATAAAAATAAATGAAGTAAGAATAAAATGGGCACTTACCATTGCAGATTTGATGTAGTGACCAGATGATATCCTATCGACGATATTTCACCAACGAATAGTCAATTATTGTCTTTATTTTTGTCATAAAATTGTCACAAACACTTAACTGTTATTATTAAACCCAACACAATTTAATATATTTTAAGTTATAAATCCTGTATTTGGTTACACCTATAACCTTTTTTCACTTGTAACAAAAAAAAGTTAATTATAAAGCAAAAATTGCTTATATTACATATCACCACTGCGTATTACTGTTTGTATTATCACAATACGAATAAGTAAGTCACATATTATCGCAATAATAATATAAATTCTAATATTTTACATCAAATGATGCGTTCACGTTAACAATAAAAGTTAAACAAAACACATTTCTCACTCTACAGACTACTGGTGTAGTAGTGCAGGTTGGAACGAACTTGTTTAAACAAAAAACAGTAGTGCACAGGTTTCTTGATGTGTGAGATGTGTTTAGATATTATTTCAAGTTTAAGGTAATACAATAATTTAAATATACTATTTACTCAAATTTAATTTTATTTATAATGCTGTCTTGTAAAAAAAAATAGATTAGGAACTTATTTATAATTAACCATGTTGACATGATTGCTCTTCTAATTTTTATTTACAGTATTATTACCTATATGTATGTATATTTATCACTTTATATTATACACGTTTATATCAGCAAACTATAATTTTTGTTAATATATTAATATTCTATATAATCCTATAGGTTCTTATGTATGAAGTATATTATACACGATTCACTACGTATTCGAGCCAATGTTACACAAACAATAATTTAAGAGCAAGCAAGGTTAACTAATTTATGTCTATATTTCTAATATACAGCTGTACAGCAATTAATTACTTAAACATCGTTTCTACGACTTGATCTCCACGTCATCAATTGTAAACATATGATTCAAATCGCCAGGGGTGAGAGGGAATTGATGACGTCATGTTGTCGGGTGAAATCGTCTGATTTCCGTAGTATTTATATAAATCAAAATTCAAAACTGACAGTATCCAGTATAACTTATACCGTGTAAATATTATTATTATTATTTCGCAATAATAAATCAATTGATAATTATGATGTATTGTCAAAACTAACAGTATTATAATAAATATAACCTATATTGTGTCAGTTTTGTTATTTATCAAAATTCGAAGTATAAATAGTTACAGTAAAAAAATTTAAAGATATCCAATCAATGTCATCTGTATCACGAACGAATTAACAAATATGGATACATTTATCTCTTTCTTTTACAACGGCTATAAGAGTGTGCGATAAGGATCGATATAACACGCTTGTCTTTCAAAAATTAATATTGTTTCGACCAAGTTAGGACATTCCACTTTAAAACGATGCTCGTTGTTGATAATACTTTCGCTGTAACGTAAGTTTATTTATTAATTCAGATACATTACCTGGATTCATAGCCGTACGTATAACGTTATTTTCTGTCAGACTCACTGACACTGACATTGTGTCATTATCTTATTTTTAACATATTTGGTTTTACATTTGCTTATAAACTTACCAGTTGACTTATTTTTGAATTTTGAATGCTTTTACTGTAATATTTATGTTTATAATAATAAAATAACAGTAGTATCTTACGTACCCTCATAAAAACTAAGCAAAGGACACTACTGAATTTGTCATAATGGGCGGAGCAAAAATCTGAATTAATACAATTCGTAGACGACCTTGATCGGACATCTTTCAAAAATTTTACTGTACAGTAAATTTTTTTAAAGATGTCCGATCGAGGTCGTCTACGAATTGTATGAATTCAGATTTTTGCTCCGCGCATTATGACAAATTCAGTAGTGTCGTTCGCTTAGTTTTTATGAGGGTACATATACTACTGTTATTTTATTTTTATAAAAATATATGTTACAATAAAAGCATTCAAAACATAAAAATAAGTCAACTGGTAAGTTTATTAGCAAATGTAAAACCAAATATGTGAAAAATAAGACACTGACACAATGTCAGTGTTAGTGACTCTGACAGAAAATAATGTTATTCGTACGGCTATGAATTAAGGTAATGTATCTAAATGAATAAATAAACTTAGTTACAGCGAAAGTATTATCAACAACGAGCATCGTTTTAAAGTAAAATGTCCTAGCTTAGTCGAAACAATACAAATTTTTGAAAGACAAGCGTGTTATATCTATCCTTATCGCACATGCTTATAGCTTTTGCAAAAGAAAGAGATAAATGTGTGCCAATTTGTTTATTCGTTCATGATACAGATGACCTTGATCGGACATCTTTAAAAAATTTCACTGTATGTAGTAATACTAAACGAATTGAATAAATAAGATATATGTATAATGGATGAAATATGGATATCTCTTTATCTTGTCCAAAAGAAATAGGTTGCAATAATTATCGGTAATCTTAAAAACACCGTCTTTGTAATAGCAAAATGCACAATATAATACCAAGAATTAACAAAACTACCAACACACAACGAAACACAAATTATCGATACGTTTAAATGTTATTTGTTAATAATTTATGTTATTATAAAATTTAAAGATTATTAGATTTTCTACAGAATTACATTAGCATTAGTAAATATGTAGGTATGTATTTAAATTATTAAAATTAAATGGCGGGAAATACACTAGCAACATTCCATTGTTTGTGTGTGTGTGTGTGTGTGTGTGTGTGTGTGTGTGTATGTATGCGTGTGTGTGTGGATGTTGGATGGACGATATATTAAAAACTATAATTCTTAATATATGTTAAACTACGTATTTCTCAATTGGATATTACTCGGAAGAGTTGAAAAGGTCTTGGTATTAATTGGAAAACCGGAAATAGCAGATATTTAGCATAAGTAAATATGTAGGTATATATATAGGCGGGAGATATACTAGCAACATCGTATTCCATTGTTGAATGGGATGTAATGAATGTGTCTTCTAACAAATCAAGAATTCTCTTCACACTCTGGGGCTCCCAAATAGGTTAAGAGGTGGCTGGAATGGGCTGATTTCTTGCCCACATCGCTTCGGAACTGTAGATTCTCTCAAACATTGATTAGTTCATAAAAAAGTTCCGAGTGACTCTCAAACTTCAGAAATTTCCTTAAATTGGTTTCAATGCAATTTTAACTTTTTCATTGCGAGCCATTTTTTATTTTATCCATTCTAATTATTTCAATGGTAACATCCCGATTGGAAGCTTGGAAGCTTGGAAGCTTCAAGTTTGCAAGCTCGTCGTTGCGGTTGATGTAGGGAACTTAGGTTGCTCTGGTGAATGTGCCAAGTTGATTTCGGTTTGACATTTGGAAAGTGAGGTTAGCGTTCACAGAAAGGTTTCAAGTTTTAAATGTGAAAGTGCCACTTGAGCCATCGGCTGCCCCTGCCCCTGCCAGTGCTTTTAAGCTGATTACTATGTAATTTGAATGTTGTTTAATGCGGTTTAATTCCCAGGTTTTTTACCCAATTCCAAATTTAAGATTAAATTTATTCTCTTATTAATGTTCCTAATTTAATAAGATTATGTACGTTTCGAAAATTTTCGAAACAGTTTTTTAAAAAGGAAAAATTATTGCTCATTATAAACTTGTCTTTCAATTTTTTTTTTCTTTTATATTTTTATTTTTCTCTTTGTTTTTAACTGAATATTCACATATGTCCTAAAAGTTTTGCCACAAATATCAACATTTTTTTACCTCTCGCTAAGAGAGGTATTGGATTCATGCTAAAAATCACATATCCTGATTTTAATGATAAAGCACGTTTTAAGGTCCCTACAATCCGATTTTACGATGATGTCTGTGTGTGTGTATGTGTGTGTGTGTGTCTGTGTGTGTGTGTGTGTGTGGGACGTTGGAAGGATGATTACTTAAAAACTAAAAGACTTAATATTTGTTTAACTACGTATTTCCCAATCGGACATTAATGGGATGATCTGAAAAGGTTTTGGATAACCGGAAGTAGCAGATTCTTGAAAAAAAATCTTCTAAATATTATTTTTTTAATTTTTTTCTTGGTAATATTAAAGAAAATTAAATTCCTAATCTGACAAATTTTTTTTTTTTATTATATCTCTTATAAGTTTGGAGATATAGTATATAATAATATAGAATAATATGTTGTACTAAATCTCGTTCCCCAAAAAACAGTTGAGATATTTAAATGTTTGTAATTGACAGATAAATGCAAAATGTCACTGTCAAAAATCATATTTTTCTGGGGGGTACGAATACATTTAATATATATTATTGTACTATTAATGAAATATGTATTTAAATTATAGTTATGTTAATATTACATATATCCTTAAGAAATACCGCTAATACTGTCAATGAATTGGAAGAATTTTGAACATATTAGAAGAATAGGGCAAAATTCCTCATAGAACGAAAGAAGAGAAACAATTTCAATTATTTGTGTGTACAAGAAATGTTAAATTCGTTATTTATAGGGCGCGAGCAGTCATGTGACTTGTCACAATTGTCATATGTCATAATTTTTCATTCAAAATTTCAAAATATTCTGATGTTTATTTGTGGATTTAGAAAATCATAATGTTTTGAATGAAAACTTATGATACTTGACTAGTATATACATTATTACTAGCTATCATTCTGACACGGGCCGCAATATCTGCTTGCCAAGACCAAAAAAGTCATATAACTGCGCACGCCCTATGCAACATAAAATGAAAATGGCGGGAGGTATTGTGCTGGCCACAACAGATTTTTTCTTCCTATGTCTGTGTGCAGATTGATATACATTTCAAAGCATTATATTTTTATGGGCCACCCATACAAAATCTTTTTCCAATTTATATTCTGCGAATCCATTTAAAGCAAATACACTTTTTCTTATAAAAAGATTCGCTAAACCAGTCATCTAAGCCAGCATTATTCATTCCCGATCTAATTAAACGAAAAGAAATGGATACAATTCAATTTTCTCGCTGGAATTCCCAGGCATCCATCAGTTGAAGTTAATGCCCCCCTTATACCCCCATCACCCCCTCTTGGCCAGGTTGTTTATGATGCTGCATTGCGAGTAGCGTCTGTTTCAGAATTGAATTAAAACTTGGTCATATCTGCATCCGGCGTATCGGTAATGGAAACGTATCGTGACGTCACGTCCGCTATAAGTTACATCCTGTTATCTATGCGGTAGAGGGGATTCTTGCCTTCTTCTTCTCCTTCTTCGCCTGAAACGCGGAGTAGTAAGAGGAAGATTGTTCGAAAGCGTCGTTCATATTTTTGTGAAGTTTTTCTGAGTGTAATGCGATCCACGGAATTGAAGTTTATTTTTACAGGATCTGCGGGATTATGTTTACAGGATGTTTGGTATATTTCATTGTAATATATTAGTGGTATTGCAAAGCACACAGTTTTAGAAATACGGATACGGGGTTTACTCGTCTACTGCAAGCTAGCTAGTTTTTTCATTGAAATGAAACATTTTATTTAGTGATATATCAATCAATAATGGGATATGTGACCTGGATCAAATTCTTAATCATTTTGAAAATAAGACACATGGTTTTTATTTTTACCTCTCGCTAAGACAGTTATTGGATTTATGCTACAAATTGCATATCCAAATTTTAATGAATAAGCACGTGTTCAGGTTCATAGAATCCGATTTTAACATTTTACGATGATATCTGTGTGTTTGTGTGTATGTGTGAATGTTGGATGGACGATATCTCAAAAACTATAATACTTAATATCTGTTTAACTACGTATTTCGCAATCGGATATTATTGGTAAGAGTTGAAAAGGTCTTGGTAATAATTGGACAACCGGAAGTAGTAGATATTTAGAAAAAATCTTCTAAATATTATTTTTGATTTTTTTTTTGTTTTTGCAAGTATTAAGAACATTAAATTCTCTATCTGATATATATAATAGTATATTAAAGAACGAATGTCATAATTGTCATTTTATTTTGTGAGAAGGAAGTATGGGTAACGACGCCTAGCGGAGTTGCCCAAACCTTCGAACAAAATAATCGACAATTATGACATGAGTTCTTTATACTATTTTTTCTATTTTGCGCTTTTTATGATCTTTTTAAATAAAAAATCGTAAATTCAAAATTTAGGGAATTTTGTGTTAGTTGGTAATAATGTGACATTTGAAAATTCAATTGTTTGAATTTAAAATTGTCTCGTGTTGTTTACAATCAAATTCATATCAAATTAAAGATGAATACAGACGATTTTCTGTGTACTCAACCTGAAATACGTGAAATTACGGAAAACACATTTCCAAAAACAAACAATGAAAAGTCAGGTTTCATAGTCATAACCAAATATAAAATTTTTACAAGTTACTTACATTTTATTGTATAAAATTAACTGAAAAGGATTTGGAAAGTGTAAAACTATATAATTATACACATCTTATATTTAAAACACTATTTTCTTATAAATAAACACTTAATTCTTGTTGACATTTTTCCTCCGCCGCCATTTTTCTTTTGTCTGAACTACTACACAACCTGCGTAACTTTGGCTATGACATCAGCGCCAAAAAGCTCGAACTAATTTACCGACAGAGTTCATAAATAAATAAAAATAAATTACATATTTTAAATATCAACAATTAATAGTGTTTTGAATTATTTATGCCTAAATATATATATATAAACAAAAATAAAAATCTTAACAATCGTTAGTATCGTTTATTCAGTGAGGTTTGACATTTGATATTTTTTGACATAACATTTCAGCAATGCTACCAACTTTCTAAAAATAAATTGTACTAGGCTGTTACAACACTCAAACAAGCTATTAACGAACTCCTTTGGGTGCTGTAATAGCTTTGTTACAGATGCAAAATAGAAAAATACTTTATTATATCTTTTATAGATTTAGAGATAAAGAAATATAATATATAAAATAATTTGTTGCACTAAATCAGACAACGCAAATATTGTTATGGAAACCAATTAAAAAATTAAAATATTTGTTATTGACAGATAAATGGCAGTGTCAAAAATCCAGAGACATTACTGACAATTTTATCTAGGAACTATATACATTACATTATTTCCCTACAGCAATACTGTCAATCCCGACAATGAATTGGAAACATTTCGAAAAATTAGAAGACAAAATTTCTTCATAGGGCGCAAGCAGTCTTGTGACTTTGTTAGCTTTGACAAACAGGTATGAGGGTTCGTGTTAGAAAGACAGCTACATAGATGTATAATGTCACAAGTAAATTCCACACTCCTCTGGTGACTTGAACTCAGAAGATCTTGAAATCTTGAATGAAAAATAATGGCATTTGATATCTATATACATAATTACTAGCTATCATTCTGACACGGCCCCCCATATCTGCTTGTCAAGACGAACAAAATCACATTACTGCTTGCATTTTATAGAATGAATTTAAAATTTAAAAATCTAAATATAAATAAATAGGTATAAGTACATTTTTTGCTGTAGAGTGTAGACATACAAGAAATGTTAAATACAATACTTATGTAACCAAAAATTAAAGCAGCGAGAGATATTGTGCTGCTCACAACAGATTTTTTTGGGATGCATTAATTTTATGTTAAGTACATATGTCATATGTGCCACACCAATTTGAATGTCATTATAAGTGATTTCATTGCACTGTCATAAAATCGCTCATACGTATTAATAACAGGCTACGGATGAATATTTCAATGTTTCTCATTATGTCAAAAATTAAATGAAAAATGTATTTTAAGATCAATTTAAACTGTCGTAGATAAAATATTGAAGGATACATATTTGATATAGCCTCATAATGAAACTTACGTGATTAAAACACTCGGCTCATCGCCTCTTGCTTTTGTAATTCTGTTTCTAAAATCCAACGCTGAAGAATATTAATATAACGTATTTATTTATATTTACTTTAATAATGTTTAATTACAATAAATCTTATTCTCGTTCATAAAAAAATGTACTCTTAAGAAAATAAGTGTTTATCCGGTCGTTAGTCCTCTCATATCGTCGGGGTTATTTTCATTATCCTTCCTCCTCTTGACTTAACTAACTTTTATTTCGGTTTCCGTGTGCAGAGCCAGAGACACAGGCAAGAGGTAGGATTATCGAAATTAAGAAGATCCGGGGATTATCCCGGAACACGGCAGGGCGCCCGGAGTCGCCGCGGTTCCCGAATAAATCTTATCCCGTGCTGCCATCTCTTGCCAGCATACTAACTCTCTCGAAATACAATAATTTAAACTATTCGAAGAGTTTCAATAATTGCAATTTAATTGTAGTTGTTGAATTCAAGAATATTAGTTTGTTATTTTCATTATTGTAATAAAATTTTATTTATTGTAATTTCAGAATTGTCTTTTTACCTTTTGTCACCTTTAGGTAAGGAAGGTATTATCTTTGGTCAAAAAATTCAATGAGTTTTCAGTGAATAAGCATGTTTTAGGGTCCCTATAATACGATTTTACTATTTTTACGATGATGTCTGTATGTATGTATGTATGTGTGTGTGTGTGTGTGTGTGTGTGTGTGTGTGTGTGTGTGTGTGTGTGTGTGTGTGTGTGTGTGTGTGTCTGTGTGTATGTGACGAAGGTTTCGGATCTCATAATTTCAATATCACGATTCCAAAAATTATATTTTTTTCGTATTCATCAAGTTTACATCCTGAAGAACAACTGATTAGATTTGGTTATAATTGGTGAACCGGAAGCAGCCTCATTTAAAGATTTAACAGTTAAATTTGATTTATTGACATTTAACGTTATTATAACTTAAAGAATATATTATTCTCTATACGATTTGTGCATTTTATACTTCATATTCAATAGATATAGAGTTAATGAATTTTAAAGAAATTAAATTTTATAAATCAGCCTGCTATGCTAAACATGGAAACTACTAATATATTCATACAATTCAAATTGACAATATCAGTATAAATAAAAAGTAAATGAATGTGGCAGAGATGAGGATGTTGAAGTAGATGATTACATTGGTTTGAAAATGTCATGAGGAGAAATGAAGAATATATTGGATGAAGAATGAATAGATTAGTAGTAGAAGGTTGAAGATTTAGAAGAAGACCAAAGATAAGATTGAAGAACTGTATTGCGAAAGACTTGAGAGAAAAGGAACTGAATTAGAACAACACGTAAAACAGAAATGAATGGAAGAAGAAAATAAATAATAGCGACCCCTAACGAATGGGAAAAGCTAAAGAAGAGGAGGATGTTAGTGTCAAGTGCAATTTGCATAGTTTGTTTATGAAATATTTTTACTGGAAATTTAGAATCTTTTGCAAGAAAATTTATGTATGAAATTTATACATAATACATAGGATTGACGGAAGTTATTGTGCTGGCCACAACAGATTTTTAACCTATATGTTGAGTAAATGTTGCATTTTTGCAATTTGAAACACATGAATATAGACATGTAGTTTAAATCGACGTGCAATCCGAATCCGAAGTGCACAGAATTAAAATTTACGTGCCTCTGTTTAACTTACAATTTCAAGCCAGCATGAATTTGTGCTAGAATTTGATTGTGAATGTAACTTTAAAATTAAATTTTAACTTCACAATATAATAAATATTTGTATTACAATTTGAAATATTTAAGTGACATGATCATTACTCAATTTCATAAGGAAATGATTATTATACATCATAAATAATTTAACAAATTCCGGCTATTAGAAAAAACAAAAATTTAGCATAATTTAGTGAATCTCATCAATTATTCCGCTTTAATAGATAAACATAATTTGTTATTATAATCACATTCATTTTTCTCTCGTCACGACAAAAAATAAAACTCGTCTACCAATCACCCGATTCGGAAAACAAAATCCTAATTTCCATTCTGCTCTTCGTTTATTTCACTTGCACGAGGTGCAAATTTCAGCGCTTACTTCGATATTTGCATGATGAGCACAACGACAAGAGCTGAAAATAATACAAATGGAGATTGGTTGAATAATAAATGAAATTTAAGAAACTCGGTGCAGGAGTGTTCCGCTCGGCAGTGGCAGTGGCAGAGGCGGCTCGTGAAAAAGGGAGGGGTTAAATTCCGCCCGGGCGTGAGTTGTATTGAAAGTTGTGTAAATAAGACAAGCACCAAGCAATCGAGGTGCTGAAAGATGGTAAATATTTGCTGCTGCTACTCAACTTCATGGAATAAAACATGTTTTATTACTGACAAAGAATATACAGAATAGAAACTTTTTACCTCCCGCTACCCTTGGTAAGGGAGGTATAGGGATCGTGCTAAAAATCGCATATCGAGATTTTGGTAAATTACCACGTTTTATGGTACCTACAATCCAATTTTAACATTTTCACGATGATGTCTGTGTGTATGTGTTTGTGTATGTGTGTGTGTGTGTGTGTGTGTGTGTGTGTGTGTGTGTGTATCCTCCTTACGCTCTAACTCAAATACTATCGTTCAGAAAATTTTGAAAACTTGTACTTACCTTACTCTTATATGGAAAGAAGGCATTAGATTTTGATGATAAAAATTTTATAGCCGGAAATGGTACTTTACTGAAAACTCAAAATAGTTTTTCTTCGAAAAATAACCTTTAAATGTTATTTATGTTATGTTTTCAAACATACTGTATAGCGTCAGTCGAGATCGAACCTAATATTTAAATTTAATTTTAAGTATTTACATGAATAAAAATCAGATGTGGCCAACACAACACCTCCCGTTTAATTTAATTTTTATTCATGTAAATACTTAAAATTAAATTAAATTTAAATACCGACGCCAAATATTTCGAATTTTAAATGGCACAAAAATGTGGTGCATTCTCCACGGCAGCAATAAGTGCTCGTGAGGTACAAAGCAGATTAGCACACCCAGCAATGGGTAATATATTTATTTTATTTATTTATATACTTACCTATATTCATTGCTTTCGTGGAGAGTGCACCACAGGGATCAATTTTGTGCCATTTTAAATTCTAAAATATTTGGCGTCGGTCGGAATCGAACCCGTTCCTCAGATTCGCGTGAAGTGACGCCTGGTAAACGTTCGCACGGTACAAATATGTCATCATTATTATACCGACATCTGTGTACAAAGCAGAGTGGCTCACCCAACAATGGGTAATATGGCGTGATGATTTATTATATATTTTTATTATCTTACCTATATTCCTCCATATTTACTTATGCTGGAAACTGTATTAAGTTCCTTTCCATATAATTGTTGTTCCATTTAATATTTTATTTTTTAAACATTACTATTATTATTTGAAATGATTAGTTTGTTGACGGTGACATATATCTGTCAGTTACATACATTTGAGATCTGAATGTGTAACAATGGACTTGTGTTTAAAGCGTAGGCAGCGGGGTTAAAATTGTAGATAGTTTTATAAATTTATCCATAAAATATATACAAAAATTATTAACGCATACCTGTAGAAAATTTAAAAAACTTTAATTTTTATAATAGCAAATCTCAAAGAATAACATTTAAAGGTATTTTTCGAAGAAAAACTATTTTGAGCTTCCAGTAAAAGGCCATTTCCGGATATCTGATTTCGTCCAAAATTTAATGGCGTCTTTCTATATAAGAGTACGGTATAAATACAAGGTTTCAAAATTTTCTGAACGCTAGTATTTGAGTTTTATTTTATTTATTTATTGAATAATTTGTTTCCGGGAAATCCCCATACAAATAGATTAACAATACCAACGATATAGAATTTTTTTTTTAACATACATGAAAGTTATACATATACAAGTATACATAAGATAAAAGAAAATTATTAATAATTGATTTCTATTTGTACTATAAATTACCTGAAAATTTATCACCAGTTTCCAAATACAGTATGAATATACGATAATGTAACAGCGCAACCATGAAAAACATGTTTACAAAATTAAAGAAAAAAAAAAGGAAAATCGTAAATAGTATCCACAAAATTACTCAAACATACAAAAACTTCGCAATTTGAGAGCTGAAATGATGTAATAGAAAACACTATTAATTTTTTCTACAGTGAGATTAGAGAAAATGAGGTATATATTGTCGTTATTTAATTTTTCTATATTATATTTAATTAAATATGTTTTTCTCAGGGGGGCATATAGCGGGCATTCCGCAAAGAAATGGTAAATGTCTTCCAAGTTTCTCTTATTACAGACTGTACATAATTGACAAGCATCTAATTGATATTTTATGCCCTTAAAGTATATTTTAAGACCCTTTTTACTAGCTAAGCGGATCTGCGAAATAATTTGTATTTTTTTAATAGGAATTTTATAATATAGATGTTGAGCAGGAGAACCATTAGGATTTAAAAGACTATAATAATTGTTATATCTTGAGGTATTAAGCTGCTCTACGTCTTTTTGAACCAAAAAAATACTGAATTCACTTAGGATTTGTTCTATTTCATTTTTACTGATTGACTGGTTATTCCAGATATATTCTTTGCCTAAACTGAATAGGAATAATTTGACCTTAGTTGCCCAGTTGAATTCAGCTTTATTCACTGTAGATTTATCTAGTTGCACTAGCCTGTTGTAAAGAAGTTTTGGGAGTCGGTCTTCTGGTAATAATAGGATTTTTTTCCAGTAATTCAGGGTGCGTTTCCAGATTAGGGCCGACATGTGTACATTCCCTGTTTCGAGACGAACGTAACAATTAGGAGTATGAAACGGCACTAATAAAATGTTTTTTAGAAATTGAATTTGGCATTTGTCAAGGGCGTCTATTTGAAAAGCTCCCCAAACCTCAGTGCCATAAAGTGCGGTTGCCTTTGTAATTGAATGAAATAGTTTTTGTTTTTCTTCCCATCCCACAGATTTAGCCGTACAAAGAATTGATTTAACCTTATGGTTAGCAACTGTTGCTTTCTTAATATTTTCTTGAGCTGCTATTTTAAATTTTCCGGAAGAGGAAAATGTTGTACCGAGATAACAAAAAGTATTTACCTTCTCTATTGCTTCATTATTATACAAGAATGCCGATTTTTGACTTCTAGCACGACCCTTATGGAATTCTAAAAATTTTGTTTTACTAGTATTGATATCTAAGGAGTTCATTTGACAGTACTCGTTTAATAATCTCAAGTATTTGAGTTACATACACACACATACACACACACACACACACACACACACACACACACACAAACACACATACATGCATAAATGCATACTTACATACATACACACAGACATCATCGTGAAAATATTAAAATTGGAATGTAGGGACCTTAAAACGTGGTCATTTACCAAAATCTCGATATGCGATTTTTAGCACGATCCCTGTACCGCCCTTACCAAGGGTAGCGGCAACGGGAGGTATTGTATTGGCCACAACAGATTTTTACTATTTCTTTGCAATGGTACAATACCACATTGGTTCGATATGAAAATAAGATGGAAAAACTTTAGTGGCTGCGTGGTATTTGTTGCGTGAAAGCACCGTCTTCGTGGTAACAGTTCGCTTGTACACTTTTTCTACAACCGAATTGTCGATTTAACAGATAAGTTGCAACAACTTTTCACAACTTTCTTCTTTTGTACACAAACACTGCCAATCACAAAAACTTGTCTTGAACGCTCTCCATACGAAGTTTTATTTTTGTTGTGACAGCAACTTGCGTCTCTCAGCTTATTCATTTGTTAATTGAACAAAAGAATCACAGACGAAAAACAACAACTTCAAATCAGATTTTCTAAAGTACTGATATTTATTGGTCTGCTACTTTATAAGTCATTTTTTATTGTATCTGCAATTCTTTTGTTCATTTTTGTACGTCTCTGAAAGATATCTTCGATAATTGAAATTTTAAAGACTTTTTCATTTTGTTGCTGTTTTTATTTTTAGTCTGTATAAAGACGACGTATTTCATTAATAGAGAGTTTTTTTTTGATATTCGTAGAAAAATTGCATAGAATCAATATGGTCAAGCAATGTTAAGCACTATTACTTTTTGGAAGACTTATCGTCTACTGATATTGTGTAATATTTGATAAAAAGAATAATCCATATTCACAGACCACCATTTGTTAAATGTTAAATGAAGATTCAATTAAGGAAGATAATTGCTTTTATAGTTATGCACGTATTTTTTGTTTTAATTTAGACATTAAAATGTGACCATTATCTTTCGTCAATATTGTATATTATGTACAAATTCCATACATAAATTTTCTTGCAAAAGATTCTAAATTTCCAGTACAATTATTTCATAAACAAACTATGCATATTGCACTTAACTTTGTCATATTCTTTTTCTTCTTTCTTAGCTTTTCCCATTCGTTATCAGTTGCTATTTTTTAATTTCTCCTTCTACTCATTTCTGTTTTGCGTGTCGTCCTTATTCAGTTTCAGTTTGGTCTTCCTCTGTTTCTTCCACCTTCTTTTAATAAGCTATTCATTCTTCTTCTAATATATCATCTCTCCTTATGGCATGTTCAAACCAATGTAATCGTCTCTCTTGTATATTCCTAGATACTTCTAGCACTCAAGTTATTCCCCTTATTCTTTCATTCCTTACCGTTTATTTCCGTGTCTTCCCCACCATCCATCTCAACATCATGATCTCTGCCACATTCATTTACTTTTCATTGATAATGATATCTGTCAATTTGAATTATCTGAATATATTAGCAGTTTCCATAGTCAACATAGCTGACTGATTTATGAAATTTGATATCTTTGTAATACTTTAACTCTGTATCTATATAATATAAAGTATAAAATACAATCAAATCGTATAGAGAATAATAAATTCTTCAAATTATAATAACGCTAAATGTCAATAAATTATATTTAACTGCGTTTTTTTCAAATGAGGGTACTTTCAGTTGACCAATTATAACCAAAATTTAATCACCTCTTCTTCTGTATGTAAGCTTGAGGAATACGAAAAAAATATAACTTTTGGAATCGAGGTATTGAAGTTATGCGATTCGAAACTTTCGTCACGCACACACAGATACATATACATACATACATACATACAGACATCATCGTAAAAATCGTATTATATACTTAAACGTGACGGAGGGTAAAATTTGAAATGACCAATTCATTTCTATAAGATCTATTAAATATTTTTGACGTTTTTGTCGTTCTTAGTATCATTTCTCTCCCTCATAAGTACTTTGATACTATGGGTAGAGTATGGGGGTTTAAAGTGGTTCTTAGCATGTCAGTAGATCAGTGCATAACTATAAAGCAGTGTGCATTGCATATCACACGCGTAATCTGCAGCGCAATGAAGCGAGGCGTGAAGAGCAAGCAAACCAACACCAACACCAGCACAGCACCACGCATCCACGGACCTGTACCGATACATCACCGGCCTAACGGGCTAAATTGCATATTGCACCACCCATCACCTAACACTTTACAACACTACAAACACTTGTATACCAACAACAGGGTGTGCAGAAATTTACACTAATATAGCGGTGATCAAACTCTAATTTATTTGAAATTTTCTATGAAACTTTCATTTTTATTGATGTAAATACTTAAATGTAAGTGGTGGCCCGTTTCTGAATGATAATTAGTAATTATGTACATAGATGTGAAATGTCAGAATTTTTCATTAAAAATTTCAAAATTTTCTAAATTTACGTAATTTGTCACCAGGAGTGTGGAATTTACTTGTCGAGGAAAATAAACCACATGGAATTGGAAAATCACTAAATTTAGAATGAAAAATTATGATATTTGACATCTATATACATAATTACTAGCTATCATTCTGACACGTGCCCCCATATCTGCTTGTCAAGGCCAACATGACTGCTCGCGCCCTAATGTATTTAACATTTCTTGTATACCTACAGTCTACACCAAAAATTCTACTTATATCTATTCCTTATACATATTTAGATTTTTTAAATTTAAACTCATTCTATAAAGAAATTTTTCTAATTTTCGAGATGTTTCCAATTCATTGTCGGGAGTAACAGTATTTCTGAAGGGAATGTGTAATATACCTATAATATTAAATATTTAACTATTATTACATTAAGAAATAATATAATGTATACAGGGTGTTAATAAAAAAACTTTACACACTTTAGCAGGTGATAGTAGAGATGAAAACAAGAAAAAAATTCTAATACACTTAGGTCCAATACTCATTGGTATTTAGAAAATTTATGTATGGAATTTGTACATAATACACAGGATTGACGGAAGGTATTGTGCTGGTCACATCAGATTTAACAACTAAGGACTCTAAGGATCAATTGTAAACAAATTTGCAGCCGTCGTCGAAGAGACTCACGCACTTGATCGTAAACACCTAGAGTCCTTAGTTGTTAAATCTGATGTGGCCAGCACAATACCTTCCGTCAATCCTGTGTATTATGTACAAATTCCATACATAAATTTTCTAAAAACCAATGAGTATTGGACCTAAGTGTATTCGAATTTTTTACTTGTTTTCATCTCTACTATCACCTGCTAAAGTGTGTAAAGATTTTTTATTAACACCCTGTATACTTCCGAGAAAAAGTCACTGAAATTTATTTGTCAGTTGCAAACAATTTAAATTTTCAACTATTTTCCATGGAATTCTTTCGGCTGTAAAATTTGTTTCAACATTATTTTATACATTATATTTATTTTATCTCTAAATCTACAAAAAAAGATATAATAAAATATTTAAATATATCAGATAGAGAATTAAATTTTCTTTAATATTACCAAGAAAAATTTTCAAGAAGTAATATTTAGAAGAATTTTTTTCAAGAATCTGCTACTTCCGGTTGTCCAATTGTTACCAAAAGCTTTTCAGATCTTCTCATTAATGTCCGATTGGGAAATACATAGTTAAACAAATATAAAGTTTTTGAGAAATCGTTCTTCCAACGTCCCACACACATACACACACACACACACACACACACATACATCCCACACACACACACATACATCACACACACAAACACATACACACACACACACACACACACAGCCATGATCGTAAAAATGTTAAAATCGGATTGTAGGGACGTGCTTATTCAATAAAATCTGGATATGCGATTTTTAGCATGAATCCAATACCTCTCTTAGCGAGAGGTATAAATCATATCTTTGACTCTAAAGACTTGTAACGTGTAAAACATACACCTACATATTTAATTTGACACATTCTTTCAAGAAAAAAATAAATTAGAAAATGTCAAATGACCCCATTACAGCTTTTATATTGCGTTTGTATAATAGGTCTGCTTAACCTAGCTTTCGAGTATAATATATAAATACGAGTATATCACCAAGAATCGTCCCCATATTTTACATAGGCAGTTTTGTTCGTGACATCTTGGTTGTTGGTAGGTGATATATTCCTTGTTTCGATTTGATTTTGCGGGGACATCCTGTAGGTATGTGCAATCGTAGATTATTAATAGAAGTAGATTAGATCGGTGTGTACATAACTCTCTTGGGGTAGGAGTATGCTGACTGAGAATAGCAAAGCTAACGCCCGTCTGCTGTCGCTGTCCGACACTCGATCCCTGTAATGTATTGTCTAAATACACGCAATTTCCGATTGCGATAGATGTGATGCACACACAAACGCTGCCACCATTGCTTTATTGGGATAAAGATAGCTTACGACGCTTCCATTATATTCTACGGAATACTAAACCAAGGAAGGAAAGGTGAAATGAACGACGAAATTTATTACCCAACGGTTAATAATTAATTAAAAAAATAAAAATAAAGGAAGAACACCTGAGGAAATAATAAAAATGCGTCAGTTGTAATACTGAAAAGGATGAAAACAAAATGTTATAAAGGATATTAACGAAATGTTTTATAAAAAAATCTGATGTGTACACCACACGACTTCCTTGTACGATTATTAAACTATACATATTTTTTTAATAATTAAATTACAAAATATTGACAGGAAGCCAAGCCCGAGAAATATTTTGATATAGAACAAAAAATAATTAATTTACTACTATCATTCTTAAATTAACATTAATCTAACCCGGTTCTTTTTAAAGAGAGTTTTGATTACAACAAAGAAATATTTGATTACAACAATGAATATGACTAATTTCACAATAAAAATATAATATTTGTTTATTGTCCGAATCATAAAATTGCACGTATTTAACGTAATTTGACATGAACATTTTTTTTATGTTTTTGTCCTAATCCATAGCAAGCTTTATTACAAAAACAAAAAGTATATAATTTTTAAATTTACATATCTCGCTTATACAAAGGGCTAATTTAATAATACTTGACTTGCTAGACGCAGAAATTCTCTAAAACTTTTATTTGAAGCATTTATTTCTAAAATCAAAATAAAATCATTTTATTCAAGAAAAACTGTTAACAACTTCAAGTAATGTACCACTTCCGGTTAGCCTATTTTAACCAAAATCTATTATGTTATTTCGATTGACATAAAAGTCTTGTATACCAAATTTGAAAAGTTTTGGATTATATTTTAAAATAGTTTTTCATTAAAATCTATTATAGGCTTCATGTAAAGTGCCACTTCTGGAAATTGTGTAATAACCAGAAAGAGAGGTGCACAACTAGATGTTATAGGAGTCCTAAATACAAAATTTCAACTTTCTACGGCTTACCGTTTTTGAGTTATGCGAGATACCTTATAATTTGTATTAGGTACTTTGGGTAACTTAAATAAATTATATGAACTTATAATTTTTATCAATTTTATATAGCATTTACCTATTCTATATAGGACATATTTTATAGACTACTTAATTGAAACATAGTAGTAAAATAATGTTTTCTAATAAAAACTATTTTATTGTTACGTTTTATATTAAAACTTTTTTCGAAATAGATTTCAAATAATGACCTTGTTTTTCCTGTGTCATAATATAATATCGATAAGATATCACAACAGGTAATAAAAACTGTATTTTTCTAAACTTTAAATAAATACGTAGTTACCAAATTATCGTCGGTTTTATGTGTTCGTAAACAAAAATTTCTTGCTAAATTGGAAAGATTTTTTTTTTATTTATCTATAGTAATCTTACGAATGTGTGTTGTGTGTGCCACACATTCAATATTCAGATTGCAGTGGCTCGGTGCAAACATCAAGTTGTAATGAAGTAATTGCGCTGATTATCGCTGATGCCGCGGCTGGATCCCGCGGTGACGATTCCCCGAATCGCCGGAGTTTGTATTTACTGCATGCAACTAAAACATCACTACCAGGAGACACCCGTGAGCAAGATCTAATTAGGATATGATTACAAGACTAATTGTTGTTATCCAGTTGTTACTTTGTGTTGTATAAATATGAGTTCTCTTAAATTCTTCATTGTTAGTTGTTTCCATTGTATCAGGTTTGCTTAAACTACAGAATACCTTAAAAGAATAAACTTGGCGCTCGAATTTTTAAAATCAACTTACATTATAACCAGCCTATGCTATACCACAGAAGAAATAAAGATGTTTAAATATTACTAAATTACAGATCGCAGTGTTAAGGTATAATTTACACTTACTACTTTTGATGTAACAGAAAAAGTAGTTCCCATATGCTTTGATTTATAATTTTATTTGAAAATATATTACAAACGATCTAATGGGGTAGTCACCATATGTTAAAATTTAATAAAATTCTTATTTGTTTACAAGGTATGACTCATTTATTATGTAAATATTTCAAAAAAGTTATTTAAAATATTACATGATTCAAATCGACCTCTTCTCTGTGACGTCACGCTCACATATTTAAAGCAGCAAATGTCGCTAGTATCGTTGTTTTACAGCGATGGGGTGTGACATGTCAAAGTGACAGTTGATGGTGATACTGACGCCGTGGACATAACCAAACGTCGTTACAAACTTGCTCAAACAAAAATAAATATGTAAAAATAAGTGCTAACTTGACAGCAATGTAACCTAAGAAACAAGTTCCCCTTACTCCGCAAGACATACGTCGCAAAATATCTTTGTCATATTTCGAGCAGCACGTCGGAACAAAGTTGCAATGGAAGCGGCAAGGGTACACTAGGTACAAGTTAATTCCAGTGAATTCAAGAGAAATAAAAAAAAGATTTTTTTTGTGTTCTATGAGAATAACAATTATTGTTTTGAGTACCTACTATTCTATTTGTTAAGGAAAATATCTGCTATAAGAACTATGTTCAATAAAGGCTGTATTACTGTTGATGATGATGATAATGATAATGACTTTGTATTCCTATGATCATGATCTCCATATGTAAACCTTATTTCTTTCATGATTTACCCCTCCTTCTTACCTCTCGCTAAGAGAGGTATTGGATTCATGCTAAAAATCGCATATTCAGATTTTATTGAATAAGCACGTTTTAAGATCCCTACAATCCGATTTTAACATTTTTACGATGATGTCTGTGTGTGTGTGTGTGTGTGTGTGTGTGTGTGTGTGTGTGTGTGTGTGTGTGTGTATGTATGTATGTAGGATGTTGGAAGGATGATTACTCAAAAACTGTAAGACTTTAAATTTGTTTAAGTACGTATTTCCCAATCGGACATTCATTGGAAGATCTGAAAAGGTTTTGGTAACAATTGGACAACCGGAAGTAAAAGATTCTTGAAAAATAATCTTCTAAATAATATTTTTTGAAATTTTTTCTTGGTGATATTAAAGAAAATTAAATTCTCTATCTGATACATTTAATTATTTTATAATATATTCTATAGATTTAGAGATAATAGAAATATAATATATAAAATAATCTGGTATAATAAATTTTACAGCCGAAAGAATGGCCATGGAAAATAGTTGAAAATTTAAATTGTTTGTAACTGACAGATAAATGTCAGTGTCAGAAATCCGTAGACATTACTGAAGACTTTTTCTGGGAAGTACATACATTATATTATTTCTTAATGTATTAATAGTTAAATATTTAAAATTATAGGTATATTACATATATCTTTTAAAAATACTGTCAATCCTGACAATGAATTGGAAACATTTCGAAAAATTAGAAGAGGACAAAATTTCTTCATAAAATGAATTTAAAATTAAACAATCTAAATATAAGGAATAGATATATGCGTAAGTAGACTTTTTGGTGTAGAGTGTAGATATACAAGAAATGTTAAATACAATAGGACGCGAGCAGCCATGTGATTTTGTTGGCCTTGACAGAATGATAGCTAGTAATTATGTATATAGATGTCAAATATCATATTTTCTCATTCTAAATTTAGTGATTTTCCAATTCCATGTGGAGCAGAATTAAATGTTAAATATCTAAGGCACACGACAAGTAAATTTTAAACTCCTGGTGTTAAATTAACTACGTAAATTTAGAAAATCTTGAAATTTTAAAGGAAAAATTCTGACATTTGGCATCTATGTACATAATTACTAATTATCATTCTGAAACGGGCCCCCACATCTGCTTGTCAAGGCCAACAATGTAACATGACTGTTCGCGCCCTATACTTATGTAACCAAAAAAGGAAGTGGCGAGAGGTATTGTGCTGGCCACAACAGATTTTTATTTATTAATTTGTTGTCTCTTGAAATATTTGAACAACAGTGCTAACAGTGACAAAAGAAAAGAGAACCGTATAATGACATATAAACAGAGAAAAAAAGAACAATTTAAACACAATAATCTCAGTGGAAAAATGCGCTTGATAGCAGCAATCTTGCGGTGAATTATTTAAGAGAATCAATTCTCTTGTCCTAAACAACCAAAAACTCAAACAGTTTCCACGAACTGTCCGAATTGAACGTAAACAAATTTATCTCATTAAAGTAACTGCCCCTAAAGACACCAACTACCGTTTATATCGTGGACAAGTCAAACATGCAACAGTATCTTACCTCGGCAAGCCTCGCCTCGCTCTACAAACAGCGTGGCCCGCTTCGGCCTTGCCTTGTATAACTTATATGAAAGTAATTGCCCGGGAACAGTTGTTGACAGCAATTTAACTTAAGTACAAAAAAGCAACAGAGATTAAAGATTCACCACAACTTATGCATGTAAATAGATTACTTTGATGGCGACTAAGTTGTGGTTAGCACTTTGTTGGACACGCAACAAAATGAGGAAGTTTTTCTTTTTTTCAAACAATAAAAATCTGTTGTGGCCAGCACAATACCTCTCGCCACTTCCTTTTTTTGGTTACATAAGTATAGGACGCGAACAGTCATGTTACATTGTTGGCCTTGACAAGCAGATGTGGGGGCCCGTTTCAGAATGATAATTAGTCAGTATGTTTCATTCAGAATTTCAAGATTTTCTAAATACACGTAGTTAATTTGTCACCAGGAGTGTGGAATTTACTTGTCGAGGAAAATAAACCATATGGAATTGGAAAATCACTAAATTTAGAATGAGAAATTATGATACATCTATATACATAATTACTAGCTATCATTCTGACATGAGTCCCCATATCTGCTTGTCAAGGCGCCCTATTGTATTTAACATTTCTTGTATACCTACATTCTACACCAAAAATTGTACTTACATATATCTATTCCTTATATTTAGATTGTTTAATTTTAAATTCATTATATGAAGAAATTTTGTCCTCTTCTAATTTTTCGAAATGTTTCCAATTCATTGTCAGGATTGACTGTATTTTTGAAGGATATATGTAATAAACCTATAATCTTAAATATTTAACTACTAATACATTAAGAAATAATATAATGTATATGTACTTCCCAGAAAAACTCTTTAGTAATATCTATGAATTTCTGACACTGACATTTATCTGTCAGTTACAATCAGTTCAACTGGTCAACTATTTTCCATGGCATCCTTTCGGCTGTAAAATTTATTATATCATTATTTTATATATTATATTTCTTTTATCTCTAAATCTATAGAATATATAATAAAATATTTAAATGTATCAGATAGAGAATTTAATTTTCTTTAATATTACCAAGAAAAATTTTCAAAAAATATTATTTAGAAGATTTTTTTCAAGAATCTTCTACTTCCGGTTGTCCAATTGTTACTAAAACCTTTTCAGATCTTCCCATGAATGTCCGATCGGAAAATACGTAGTTAAACAATTTTTAAGTCTTATAGTTTTTGAGTAATCGTCCTTCCAACATCCTACATACATACACACACACACACACATACATCCACACACACACACACACACACACAGACATCATCGTAAAAATGTTAAAATCGGATTGTAGGGACCTTAAAACGTGCTTATTCAATAAAATCTGGATATGCGATTTTTAGCATGAATGCAATACCTCTCTTAGCGAGAGGTAAAAATTAAGATTAAATAGCGTTACAATATCATTAATTGGAAATTCAATGATATGCTACTTACAAACAAATTAAGAACTCTAATGGCCGGTTTCACCAATGATTCCTAATATTGAAATAAAGCCTATGTACTCAATGTCTCCCAAACGAACATTAACTAGCAAAATTTTATATGATCTAACTTGATTTAAGAATTATTTAGTAAGGTACAGTAAAATTTTTGAAAGATGTCCGATCAAGGGCATCTGTATCACGAACGAATTAACAAATAGGCATACATTTATCTCTTTCTTTTGCAAAGCCTGTAAGACTGTGTGATAAGGATGGATATAACACGCTTGTCTTTCAAAAATTCTTATTGTTTCGACTAAGTTAGGACATTCCATTTATAAACGATGCTCGTTGTTGATAATACTTTCGCTGTAACGTAAGTTTATTTATTAATTCAGATACATTACCTGGATTCATAGCCGTACGTATAACGTTATATTCTGTCAGAGTCACTGACACTGACATTGTGTCAGTATCTTATTTTTAACATATTTGGTTTTACAAACTTACTAGTTGACTTATTTTTGAATGTTTTTCCTGTAATATTATATTTTTATAATAATAAAATAGCAGTAGTATCTTACGTACCCTCATAAAAACTAAGCAAACGACACTACTGAATTTGTCAGAATGGGCGGAGCAAAAATCTGAATTCATACAAATCGTAAATTACCTTGATCGGACATCTTTTAAAATTTTTACTGTATCTGTTTTCAGATGCCCAAATAACAAAACTTTTCTTAACGTTTGACAGTTGTCACATCCAATTAAAAATTGTACATATTTCTTGAATATTTAGATAGTTATCATGTAAAAATAGTAAGACATGTATGCCAGTAAGTTGGAAAAGAGAACAAATTACATCGAAATATGTGATAAAATATAGTTTTCTTCGATTAGAAATTATAGGTGCATTACATATAACTTTCAGAAATACTGTCAATCCCAACAACGAATTGGAAACATCTCGAAAAATTAGAATAGTAGGATAAAATTTCGTCAGAGAATGAATTTAAAATAAAAAATCTAAATATAAAGAATAGATGTAAGTAGAATTTTTGGTGCAGAGTGTTGGTATACAAGAAATGTTAAATATAATAGGGCACGAAGAAAAAATATAGTTAAATGAATAAAGAATAACATATTATTTTATTTATAATAACATAATAGGTCTACAATAACTGTTAAAATCTTCAAATTAGTGTACTTCCGGTTAACCAATCATAACCAAAACCTAATCAACATTTCGTATGAATGTACGAAAGAGGAATTATAATTTTTGGAATTGTAGTATTGGAGTTATCGAAGGAGACATTTTTGTCACACACACATATATATGCAGTGTGTTAATTAAAAACATCGCCATAGGCGTTTAACATGGGAAATGTTTTCCTTGCGCAAAAGTTCCCAAATTATTTTAGACAAAAATTCTTCAAATAAATGTTATAGAGAATTAAATTCTGCACCCGAATCAGTAATATGATTTTATTTTTGACAATTAATAACCGAGAAAATCAATTTTAAAGTTTTTTGAAGAGGGCTGATTTATAGCGATAGCCATGCAATTCAAACAAAATTTGTCCACCATTTTATAATCTGAAGCTTTTCTTCAAGAGAAAACTGTTCCATACTTTCAAAGAAATATTTTATTGAACGAAAATCACAAAACACAATCTTTTTTTGACAGTTAAGATGGCATACAATTGTTCGTAATTTTGTTTGAGTTCCATGGCTAAATCAGCTATCTCCATAAAAATTTAAAATTGATTTTCTCGGTTATGACATTTCATAATTTTGTATAACATTTATTTGAAGTATTTTTGTCTAAAATAATTTGGGAACACTGTATATACAGACATCGTAAAAACAGTAAATTCGTATTATAGGGACTCTAAAACGTGCTTATTCATTAGAAACTCACTATCGAAATTTTTGACCGAAGACAATACCTTCCTTACCTAAGGTGACGGAAGGTAAAAAATGTTCAAATTTGTGGCAAACATTTTAGGACGTACGTTATTTATTTATTTGTAAAATATACTGAAATATGATCAATTACCTATATAAAAGAGTAATGCATAAACATAACTTTTATGTAGATACTTTGTAGGAAATAAATGAGAAAAGAAGTAAATGACTTATTGCAGGAACGAATGCAATCATAAGTTCATTACTTTTCACAAAAAGAATCCGTACGAATCAAAATTCAATCAGCAAGTGTAATTAACGTATTAGATCAAACAATTTCAACGATAAATGAAATTTCTTCAAAGTGCAAACTGGGTCAGTTGGAACTGGCGAATTTCCATACATAATTTCAATCGTTGCTTTCATCACAACAAAGACGAAAAAACCAAACGAAAGAATAAGAACGAAAACGAGAAAAAAACTCTATCCTTTTCGAGCAGCAGCTGCCAATACCATAATGAATTCCTACTAAGCCCGCTTTCGCGCGCAATTATTTCAAAATTACGTTTGTAGCAGGCGCAGGCGGGGAGACAAAAGCTACGCGGGGTTGGCTTCGCGCGCGCGCCAAAACAAAGGCGCAAACACGGAAACAAAGAAGCGGCGGGCGCCCGATGAAAAGTTCTCCTCTGGGCGCCAAGTAATCAAACACTAATCAGTAACGGGAATGCGAAATGAAAGCGCGCTACCGCGTCGATATTGACTCACGCTTGATTTTTGATTCCTGCTCTGCAGGGAAGAATCAGGAAGTGTTGCAGAAATTATAGATTACATTAGCCGGGCTACAAGTTTCAATGATGACAAGAATGTGGAATACACAAAAAAATATAAATCGTTGTTTCTGGGACGCAAGTAGGGATGGATTTGGGAATATTCGAGTTTTTAAAGAAATCGACTTGATAGGAACGATCCGAAATAAAAAGACAAGTTTCGAGTAAAATCAACCGAAACTATTTTCTTCTACGAGTACATATCTTTTAAACATAGGCTTTGTAATGTTTGTTGTTAGGATTAAAAGTCATTTTATGATTAATTTAAATACATATTTATGGGGTTTTGTAGCCGCGTACCTATTAGTGTCTGGACGCGAATCTGAGAAACCAGATTCAATCCCGATCAACGCCAAATGTTTCGAATTTTAAGTGGCACAAAATTGATCCCTGTTGTGCATATATAAAATCAATGCTTGCTATTATGAGTGACCGCCAGCAGCCAAAATGTTATTATGCTTACCTTTTACATACCTAGCAATAAAATTTTACAATACTGGTTTAATAAATGACAGTTTTGTCCATTAATTATTATGTATTCTTGGTAATCCGAATTTTTTTGTAAAGCGATATTCTCCTGGTTTCATAAATCGCGTTTATGCGAGTGTATATTGTATTAATAAAAAAGAAACTCGCTGCTTCAGCAATAAAAACATTGTTTCGTCAGCATTTTAGTTCCCATAATCCATAGGGAGTATCGCCTCCCATAAACTATGTGATTGGTTAGGAGACAAGTGCATCTGCCATTAGTTGTTCCGCGTCGCGCCGCCGCCCACAGCTACAAGTGATGAATGTCCTCAGTGGAAGAGCGGGAACGCCGCTGCCGCTAAACGCATCGCATTTTTCTCCTCAAATTATTCCCGTCCTAAGCACACATTTCTTCCCGAAGGCGGTTTAGTATTCGAGGCCGGGCCGCGCCGTGTTAAATTCCACATTTCTATTCTCCTTGCATTCTGCTGGCATTTGTTCCTGACGTGATTTGTGCTACTTCACTCAGATTTCGATTCGCTCGTGGTTTAAGAGGGGATGATCAGCAAATCATCATCCTACTCTCTCAACTTTTCTACTATATCAAAGATTTCTTCATTTACAATGATTGAACTATGAAGTGAATTTTTAATATAATATTTCGTAGTTTGAATATTTCGAGTCAAGTAGATCTTTCGGTCCAAGGTGTCTACCATCTATACTCGTAGTTACGAGTTCACGAAGAATTTTTACCTTCCGTCACATAGATAAGGAAGGTATTGTCTTTGGTCAAAAAATTCAATGATGAGATTTAAGTGAATAATGACTGTATATATGATGTGTGTGTGCGTATGTGTATGTGTGTGTGTGTGTGTGTGTGTGTGTGTGTGTACGATGAAAGTTTCAGATCGCATAACTTCAATATCACGATTCCAAAAATTATATTTTTTCATATAGAGAATAACATATACAGTAAAATTTTTGAAAGATGTCCGATCAAGGTCATCTGTATCACAAACGAATTAACAAATAGGCATACATTTATCTCTTTCTTTTGCAAAGGCTATAAGAGTGTGCGATAAGGATGGATATAACACGCTTGTCTTTCAAAAATTCATATTGTTTCGAATAAGTTAGGACATTCCACTCTAAAACGATGCTCGTTGTTGATAATACTTTCGCTGTAACGTAAGTTTATTTATTAATTCAGATACATTACCTGGATTCATAGCCGTACGTATAACGTTATGTTCTGTCAGAGTCACTGACACTGACATTGTGTCATTATTTTATTTTTAACATATTTGATTTTACATTTGCTTATAAACTTACCAGTGGACTTGTTTTTGAATTTTGAATGCTTTGGCTGTAATATATCTTTTTATAATAATAAAATAACAGTAGTATTTTACGTACCCTTATAAAAACTAAGCAAACGACACTATTGAATTTGTCATAATGGGCGGAGCAAAAAATCTGAATTCATACAATTCGTAGACGGCCTTGATCGGACATCTTCCTAAAATTTTACTGTACTTTTATGTATAACATAAAAGGTCAAAAAATTATAGTTAACAGCGTTTTTTCTAGAAAAAGTGTTAACATCTTCAAAATAAGGGTACTTCTGGTTAACCAATCATACCCAAAATCTAATCAACTCATATGGACGTGCGAAAAAGGAATATGAAAGGATTATAATTTTTGGAATTGTTGTATTGGAGTTATCGAAGGAGAAATTTTTGTCACACGCGCACGCAAATACACACACATTTGTGCCAAATACGTTAGGAATATGCAGTAGCAAAATTTAGGTCCCTTGCACAATTTACATGCTGAAAACTGCATCATTCGGTATAAATTAAAATTATTAGTGCAACAGATGCAATTGTTCTCTGTATATTTTGCTGGTAGCATATGCACGCACTTACAAATATCCTATGTGTATAAATTTAGTTAAATTCTAGCAAAACACCTCTAATCCGCTATAAGACGGCAGTGTAACAGTGTAAGGCCTGCTGCTCGAATTTAATTTCAAAGATCCTCCCTCGTGGGAGTTGTAAAAAACACCTTAACAAGTTTGCTAATTAAAAACATAAACTGGTCGGGTGAGCCTGAGCATCGTCCGTCTAGCACCATCTGCTGGCGTTGCCTCTACGCGTAGCCTATCCGATACACTGTTGCATTTTGTTAATTCATAAAGTTTCATAACGAGCCCGGCGAATGGCTTATAGTGGTGTTACGATTAAATGAACTCGTTGTTCGTTTACTGTATATTAAGAAATTGGAGAGGAATTTTAACGGACCGTAACAGCTTCTTAAAATACTTTTAACGGGATTAGTGCTAATTAAATACCTAACCAACTATACAGACTCTCAAAAGAGGGTTTGTAAAGGAATAATAAATACTTTAATGGTTGTAAAAACTACAAACTGAAAAAGATTTTAGTGGCTATTCAAAATGTAAAAACATGATTATTTATAGCACAATACATTATATGATATTATTTTTTATACGTTATACTGTAAGGAGTCGTTTCTTTTTGTTTTTAATTATTTTTTTCTTTTCACATTTACTTTTTTCGCTTGCAAATAGCAGAAATCTTCAAAATATTATTTAAAAAAAAAATGTTCTAGCTTGTATTAAAGAAGAGTAAATTCTCTATCTGATATAACTATTTTATTATATCTTTTATAGATTTAGAGATAAAGAAATATAACGTATATAATAATCTGTTGTAATAAATCTCACAACCTAAATAATGTCATGGAAACCAATTGAAAAATAAAAATGTTTGTAACTGACAGGTAAATATCAGTTTCAAAAATCCAGAGACATTACTGAAGATTTTTTCTGAGATATGCATACATTATATTATTTAGTATTGTATTAATAGTTAAATATTTAAAATTTTAGGTATATTTCAAAAAAAAAAATTTAAATCTAAATATAAAGAATAGATATAAGTAGAATTTTTGGTGTAGAGTGTAGGTATACAAGAAATGTTAAATAAAATAGGGAGAGAGCAGTCATGTGACTTTGTTGGCCTTGACAATCAGATATGGGGGCTCGTTGCAGAATGATAGCTAGTAATTATGTATATAGATGTCAAATATGTAAAAATTTTGAAAGATGTCCGATTAAGGTCATCTATGAACTGTATGTATTCAGATTTTTGCTCCGCCTAGTCTGTCAAATTTAGTAGTGTCGTTTGTTTAGTTTTTATGAGGGTACGTAAGATACTACTGTTATTTTATTACTATAAAAATATATGTTATAGTAAAAGCATTCAAAATTCAAAAATAAGTCAACTGGTAAATTTATTAGCAAATGTAACACCAAATATTTAAACAATACGATACTGACACAATGTCAGTGTCACTGACACTGGCAGAAAATAACGTTTGTCGTACGGCTATGAATCAAAGTAATGTATCTGAATTAATAATTAAACTTTCGTTACAGCAAAATTATTATCAACAACGAGCATCGTTTTAAAGTGTAATGTCTTATCTTAGTCGAAACAATATGAATTTTTGAAAAACAAGCGTGTTATATTCATCCTTATCGCACACGCTTATAGCCTTTGCAAAGGAAAGAGATAAATTTGTTAATTCGTTCATGATACAGATGACCTTGATCGGACATTTAAAAAAAATACTGTACCTACTGAGTCTTTAAATTTCGAGAACCAAAATTAAATAAATCGTTGTATGTACCACGGGCATAATCAAGATTAAAGGTCTCCGCGTGGTGTAATCTTTGAGTGTCCTTAATACATAAATAACTATTATATCTCTTGATTAAGACAATATCCCAAATAAAAGCATCCCTGCTTTAGCGGTATTCGAACTCGGAACCCTGTAATGTGCTCATGTAAAAGTCGTTACCAGGTTACCACTGAGCTAACGGGGCCAGTAAATTTATGTTATAAAAAGTACAATCTTACATCTTCCAGCAACTAGTGCAAAGTAATATTTTCCTTGTATAAACTTTTGCTGTTTATAACAAAAATCCCACCATAATACATTATAAAATTGAAGGCCGTTCAAAATCCGTATTCACAATACAATCTACAACATGCAAAATACATTCACCGAGTTGCAAACTAAGCAAAAAGCAGTGATTTTTTTCTATCATGGGACACAAAACCGCCCCTGTGGCCGTCCACAGAATACAGTACAAGGGCAAACTTGACTGGAGAAAAAGTGCCGCTGACGTCGACGTCGACGTGGAAGAGGGGTGCATCAAGTCTCCGTCGCGGCGCTAGCGTCGGTCTCTACAAAGACGCGCGCGCCACAAAAAGTATGATAAACGATGTAGGAGGATGCACACACGCATTATCGGCAAGCGATGCTGGAGTCTAAAGCGACGTTTGCATCACCAGAAGAACATTTTCTTAAAGGAGTTACTTCATACGCCATACGTACATTTATTCAGATTTGACAGTACTAGCCCAAACTCATAGAGTTCGGAAAATATGCGTTACATATACAGGATGAGTCATCGAAATCGCCGTCTTCGATACCTCCCTTGTTAGAAATACAGCATAAGTTTATTAACAGAATTTATTCGTCTACTCTAGGAGCATAACGTAAAATTATTTTCACTGAACATGACCAGTTTTTCAAAAGAACGCGGATTTGGATATCGTCTTCCCGGAAACCGTTGTGCATAAATTTTTGATGCCAAAAGAGGGTTTCTTTCCGCTTCTCCAAGTGCGTACACTATATTGGTAAGTTCTTTTTGCGTGAAATTCATATTAATAAATTAATTTACTTAATCCCACTGTTATTAATAATAGCCTGGCTAATGAAACTACTGTCATTATTGCAATTATTTCTTATTCAAAAAATCTGATGTGGCCAGCACAATACCTTCCGTCAATCCTGTGTATTATGTACAAATTCCATTCATAATATGTCTTGCAAAAGATTATAAATTTCCAGTAATATTATTTCATGCAAATGGCACTTGACACTAACATTTTCTTCTTCTTTAGCTTTTCCCATTCGTTAGGGGTCGCTAATTTTAATTTTTTTCTTCCATTCATTTCTATTTAGCGGGTCATCCTCATGTCAAAATTTTTCATTCAAAATTTATTTTTTTGGTATTTTATGATTCCTTTTCTCGGCAACTGAATTCCACACCCCTGATAATAAAATATACCACATGAAATAATAAAATCATGAAATTTTGAATGAAAAATTACGACATTTGTCAGTTATGGACGTAATTCATAGTTGTCATTTTGACACAGGTCCACATATCTGCTTGCCAAAGTCAACAAAGTCACGTCACTGCACTCGCCCTACTCATAATTTTTTTTTGCAAAAGATCCTATATTTCTAGTTAAATTATTTCATAAACAAACTATTCGCATTGCACTTGACACTAACATCTTCTTCTTTAGTTTTTCCCATTTGTTAGGGGGTCGCTATTTTTTATTTTCTTCTTACACTAATTTTTGTTTTGTTTGTCGTCCTCATTCAATTTCTTTTCTCTTGTAACGAAACGGATTATCTTTGATTGATAATCCCAATCGTTACAATGTGGAGGATCAAGTATTCAATATATTTAGTAAGTTATCCGCCACGTTACCCTCGCCCATTGTTGATCAGCTGTTCCGAGGTTACCATGGAACAGCTGACAACCAAAACATCATTAATTTTGTATTCATTGTCCAAGACAGTCAAAATTATTTAATAAAATTATATTTACTATATTTGTTTATACAATTTAATTTCAAAAAGTTTATTTTACACATTGTAACGATTGGGATTATCAATCAAAGATAATCCGTTTCGCTACACTCTCCTTTCATATTATATTTGGGCTTCCTATGTTTCTTCCAACTTATGTTATAAGCTATTCATTCTTCCAATATACTCATCTCTCCTCATGACATGTTCAAACCAATGTAATCGTCTCTCTTATATCTTTCTAGAAACGCCCAACACTAGAGTTATTTCCCTTAATCTTTCAACATTTACTTTTTATTGATATTGACATCTGTCAATTTGAATTACCTGAATATATTAGCAGTTTCCATGGTTAAGTTAGCACAGCTGGCTGATATATGAAATTTTATAATTATTACAATCTTTATAATTCTTTAACTCTATATCTGTTGAATATCAAATATAAAATGCAATCAAATCGTATAGAGAATATTAATAGAATTATAATAAAATTTAACTGAGTTTTTCAAGAAAAACTGTTAAAATCTTCAAATGAGGATACTTCCGGTTGACCAATTATAACCAAAATCTAATCAAGTCTGCATATGGTTGTACGGAAGAGGAATATGCAAGAATTGTAATTTTTGGAATTCTAGTATTGGAGATATCGTGCATGAAACTACGGTCACATACACACACACACACACACACATACATACATACATACACACACACGCACATACGAACACACACATACAGACATCATCGTAAAAATAGTAAAATCGTATTGTAAAGACCCTAAAACGTGCTTATTCAATGAAAACTCACCACCGAATTTTTTGACCAAAGACAATACCTTCCTTACCTAGAGGTGACGGAAGGTAAAACCAATATCCATGGTATACTAGATTTAATTTTTTATTGAATATATAAATTTAGAGAAAAATTCTGAAAATCTGCGAAATTATTTATATGTTTTTCTTATATAATTATATAGAAGCTCCAATTCCAGTTACACAATTGCTACTTGAACTTTTAAGAATAAGTACCTGTAAATTGAAGCAGGAGCTTTATAATATTTCTCATTCTAACCTAATATTTCTCAAAGTCTGTTAGAAAGCAATAAAAGCAAACTGCACATAAGCAGTTGTAAGAATGTAGTGCAAGTGTAAACGCGGCCCATGAATCATCCTAAAAGCTCTGCCTGCTGGACACGCGAACTCCGGCTGTTAGAAATGTGTTTCTAGGTTGCCATGGTAACTTTTGATATTGATATTTGGGGTTAGTCGGGCCGTGCAAGGGATTTATAGTTGGAAACTTTCAAACGTGATTTTAAATTCACTTATCCGCGTACTTTGAATATCTACAGGTTTCCATGAGAAAAACATATATATTTCCTTCAAAATTTTCTACAAAACATTTTTGACATTTTGATAAATTTATTTTTGCATAATGTCAGGTGGTATTAATCAATTTTATAGAATTCCGACTAGATGTTTTTGTTGGAATTTAAATTTATGGATGCGATGGAAAACAGAATAAATTATTTAGTTTAGAATGACGAATACCAAATAAACATCTTTGGAATAAAATTAGGTTTAATTGAAACTTTTTTGATATTATTCCCATATCAAAAAATCTGATGTGGCCAACACATGACCTCACAGGCATTCATTGCTGGCGTAGACAGCGCACCACAGAGGTCAATTTTGTGCCATTAAAATTCGAAGTAATTTTTGGGATCGGTGAGTAAATAAACATTCTTAACTCACATGGTTTATACTATATTTTATTCAATTTTGACAAAATATTAAGAAAAACCATTATAATATTTAATTTTAACAAAATAAAAAACAAATCTATTACATAGAAAAAAATTCATACATAAATTAACAACAAATTTATTGTATCTTCATTATAGTAATTTTAATGACAATTACTCTATAAAATATCACAATAACTGATACAATTTCCTTATCGCGTTGCTATTACTAAAATATAGTAATAGTCACAATATCTACTTGCTGTCCTAATAATTACCCGTTCCTTTGTTCAGAAAATCACAATTGTGGTAATAACAACAGTATTTTTTCCGTCGTTTGTTTATTAACAAATTATAAACAAGTTTTATTTTCTGTCATTTGTATCGTGCCTAATAAAGACTGTGGTGTTTTTTTTTTGTGTGTGATGTTATTTTAAATGTATTATTTGTTACAGCGTGTGTTAAAATTCTGTGAAAGCGACTTCATTTTTTTAAATTTACTAGCAAATAAACAATTACTTATAGTTGTAATATCTTTCACTGAGAAGTATGTGGTACCTCGAAAAAAGAAAATATTGAATAACTGCTTTCATCTCACTAACAGCAAACTCGTGTTTTTTTTTACTTCTTTTGCGTAATTTATTATTTGTTGCTCAATAAGATTATATTTTTTTAAACTGAAAAATAGTTTAAAAATTTTCAAAGGAGTTTTCCCTTTAACATCATCGACCATATTTGACCTCAATAGTCATCTTCTTCGTCGTTATTGAGTTTATCAGGGTTAGATGGTAAAGCAATGATGAAAAATAATATGCTTCTTCCATGGTTTAAAATATTTTACGTGACATTCTAAAGGAAAATAAAATCATAAGTATAATATATCCCCTAACGCCCATTGTCCTCATTTGAAGACAGCAAAATTTGAATAAGATTTTTAATATTTTACATTTGAAATATAAATGGATTTTTAATAAATAGTTATAGTTTAAGGTTTAAACTTTACACTTGTGAAGAAATTTTCATTTTATTTTACTTGAGTTGTTATTTTAAAAAGATGTAATACACATTTTCATCAAAAAAATTTTGCAGTTTTCGGTCGTTATGAAAAACACATTTTATTGCAGAAAGGCCCAATATTTCTTATTATGCAGCAAGTGTAAGACTTAAGGAATGGTCTTAATTAGTAGGTACAGCGAAACATATTGCAATATATATCTGGGCGAACTAAAATAAACCCGTCCTCAAATGAGGACACTGGGCGCTAACGGGTTAATATACCTACATACATAACTTATTTCCTTTTTTATGTATTTAGTTAAGTTATTAAAAGAAAACAATATTTCCGTTCTATATTGGCGGAGCTGTACCTCTGTCCTAAAAAAACTTGTTTCTTCTGCCATTAAATCTAATCTTACCTTGAACAAATCCTATAAGCAATAAACCTTGTCAAAAAACATCCCTGTTTGGCTATCATCCCCATCGGGTAAACAGAACACTTAAAAAATCCAGCCTGCTCAGCATCCGAAGTGCCGAAGTTGGCCGAATCCTTCCGAAGTGGGGTAATCTTCCGTTTACAAGAATTTATTTGTTTAAAAGTGCGTGAGAGTGGTTTGGTATGCGTTTGGGTGCCGTTATTGCCCTGTTGGACGCCACTGGAGGCAGTGGCCCCTTTTTCCAATTACTCTGGTTAATGTCCATGTCGACGCGAACGGCGCTACGTGCTTGGAATGGCCCCAGGCCGAGACACAAGCTCCAAGGCACACTTGATAGTTGGAGATTTCAAGTTGAATTGAGGAGAATTGGGGATTGGGTATTATTTTCTACAATTCTTGTTTATGAATGTCGGGACCCGACTACAAACTCACAAAATGAAACTCATGTCATGGGTTTTGATTTTGGAATTTATGGGGGTCGGCAAATAGCGACTTACTATAGCAGAAAGATTGTTTGTTTTTCATGCTTGGTATACAAATATTATTTTACGGAAAAGAGGCTTATACTAATGGAAAAAAATCTGTTGTGGCCAGCACAATACCTTCCGTCAATCCTGTGTATTATGTATAAATTCCATACATAAATTTTCTTGCAAAATATTCTAAATTTCCAGTAAAATTATTTCATAAACAAATTGCACTTGACACTAACATCTTCTTCTTTAGCTTTCCCCATTCGTTAGGGGTCGCTATTTTTTATTTTCTTCTTCCACTCATTTCTGTTTTCCGTGTCGTTTTCATTCATTTCCCTTTCTCTCAAGTCTTCCGCAATACAGTCCTTGCATCTTATCTTTGGTCTTCCTCTGTTTCTTCAACCTTATATTACTAGGCTATTCATTCTTTATCCAATATATTCTCCATTTCTCCTCATGACATTTTCAAACCAATGTAATCATCTCGCTTGTATCTTTCTAGGAACTTGTAACACTAGAGTTATTTCCTTACTTATCTTTCTGTGTCTTCCCCAACATCTACTTCAACATCCTCAACTCTGTCATTAGGAGTCACTATTTTTATTTTCTTCTGTTTTGCGTTTCGTCCTCATTCAGTTCCTTTTCTTCAAGTTTTCCGCAATACAGTCCTTCCATCTTATCTTTGGTCTTCCTCTGTTTCTCCTACCTTCTACTACTAACTTATTTATTCGTCTTTCAATATATTCTTCATTTCTCCTCATGTTCAAACCAGTGTAATCGTCTCTCTTGTATCTTTCTAGAATCTTATATCACTTGAGCAAATTCCCTTATCCGTTATTTTTTTACCTTATCTTACCGTGTCTTCCCCAACATCTATGTCAACATTAATATTCGTTTCATTGATACTTACATCTGCCAATTTGAATTATATGAATATATTAGTAGTTTCCATGTTTAACATAGCTGGGTGATTTATAAAATTTAATTTCTTTATAATTCTCTATATCTATTGAATATGATATATAAAATGTAATTAAATCGTATAGAGAATAATATATTCTTTAAGTTGTAATAACGTTAAATGTCAATAAATCAAATTTAACTGTTAAATCTTCAAATGAGGCTACTTCCGGTTCATCAATTATAACCAAAATCTAATCAGTTGTCTTCTGGATGTAAACTTGAGGAATACGAAAAAAATATAAGTTTTGGAATCGTGGTATTGAAATTATGCGATCCAAAACTTTCGTCACACACACACACATACATACATACATACATACATACATACATACATACATACATACATACAGACATCATCGTAAAAATGATAAAATCGTATTATAGGGACCCTAAAACATGCTTATTCACTAAAAACTCATCATTGATTTTTTTGTCCAAAGACAATACCTTCCTTACCTAAAGGTGACGAAACTTAAAAATGCCCAAATATAGTCTTAACTACTGTAACCAAAAATGTATTTTTATTGCTATTAATATATTTATTTCAGAGGGCACGAATACATTTGGCTCGTATACCACATCAACAAACTAAAGAAACATTAAATATGAACTATGTTAGCCGCCAAATATTTCCTGTGTTATTGAGAACATTTACTTTTTATTTTACTGTTTCTCCCAGTGTGTATCGGCCTTCGTTGGCAGTATTTGTTTCGAGGTATGCTGCTGACGAGTGGCGAGTCTTCTTCCATTTGTTTCCCTGCCGGTAGCGTTGGAGTTCCTCGCTGCTCGCCGCGTTACTTGACTGAGTTTCTTACACACTTGTGCGCTACTTTGTTGTGTGCTACTTTTTCTCTTCTTCTTGCATGCCACTTCAACCTCCAGCCAAATAGACTCCGGCCAAGCACGTGTGAAGAAGGTGTATTGATGGATTCTTTATTTCTAACAGTTTCAATTTGGGATTGCTGCACAACGTGGGGATTTTATATTTACAAAGAACGTAGGGGTTTTACATTTATAAAGAATTGTATATAAAACGTAAGAAATTCGATCACGAGTGGGTTGCAGTCAGCGGTGGGCATAATCGGATTATTTCAATAATCGAATTCCATCGATTCGATTGTTTTAATAATCAGATGTACCACGACTGCGCTTGAGATTTGAACACAGCCACGCTAAAAATTACTTGTCTTTTATATTAAAAAATCTGCTGTGGCCAACACAATACCTCTCGCCGTTTTCATTTTATGTTGCATAGGGCGCGAGCAGTCATGTGTCGTTGGTGGCCTTGGCAAGCAAATATGGGGGCCCGTGTTAGAATGACATCTAGTAATAATGTACATAGGTGTCAAGTATCATAATTTTTCATTTAAATCATCATGATTTTTCAAATCCATGTGGATTATTTTCCTCGACAAGTATATTCCATACTATTGATGACAAATAAATATCAGAATATTTTGAAATTTTGAATGAAAAATTATGACAATTGTGACATCTATGTAAATAACTACTAGTCGTCATTCTGACACGGATCCTCATATCTGCGTGCCAAGGCCAACAAAGTCACATGAATGCTCGGGCCCTATAAGTAACGAACTTAACATTTCTTGTACACACAAATAATTGAAATTTTATCTCTTTTTCGTTCTGAGGAATTTTGTTCTACTCTTCTAATATGTTCAAAATTCTTCAAAGTTATTGACAGTATTAGCGATATTTCTTAAGGATATATGTAATATTAACATACCTATAATTTAAATACATATTTAATTAATAATACAATAATATATTAAATGTACTCGTACCTCCCAGAAAAAAACTGATTTTTGACACTGACATTTTGCATTTATCTGTCAATCATAAACATCTAAATATAACTGTTTTTTAGGCAACGAGATTTTTTTTCCAACAGATTATTCTATATTATTATCTCCAAACCTGTACGAGATAAAATAAAAAAAAATGTGTCAGATAGAGAATTAAATTTTCTTTAATATTACCAAGAAATCTTTTCAAAAAATATTTAGTAATTTTTTTTTCAAGAATCTGCTACTTCCGGTGGTCCAATTGTTACCAAAATCTTTTCAGCTCTCGCCATGAATGTCCGATTAAGAAATACGTAGTTAAATAAATATAAAGTCTTATAGTTTTTGAGTAATCGTCATACCAACGTCCCACACACATACACACACACACAAACACACACATACTCGTACATCCACACACATACATACACACACACACACATACATACACACACACACACACAGACAGACAGACATCATCGTAAAAATGTTAAAATCGGATTGTAGGGACCTTAAAATGTGCTTATTCATTAAAATTTGGATATGCGATTTTTAGTATGAATCCAATACCTCTCTTTGCGAGAGGTAAAAATAGGTACAATACTTTTTAAACTCATTTTAATTATATTAATCTCATCATTATGCCACAAGATTGTCTATATAGCTATCTACCCATAATGCTAAAACTATTCTACTCAACCCTTCTACGTTCTATGACGTAGTAAGTGTCCCTTGGGTTGTTTTGCGGGGCGTTAGTCAACAACTAGGTAGTGTGAGGTTATAATAGGCGCGAGTTAGTGCAACCCTGAGCCTTCAACTGTCCTGTGCCGTGGCCAACTTAATATTCATTACACGGCTAATGCATGCATATTCACAATGATACACCACGCTGTAATTATGTTAAGCACAATTTGGGGAATACAGGGTAACGTGTAAGTGAGGGAGATAACCGACATGCTAATCTACACCAGATCATTTGTACTGGCGACGTGTTTTCAAATTTATCTCACTATGCGGACGATGGGGGATCAACAACGGAAATATATGGAAAGCGTAATTGAAACAATATTTTTTTAAATTAATAAAATACACACACATAAATGCGTAAACAATTTATGTGCCCAACCCCAAATGTATTCGTACCCCCTGAAAAAATATATTAACAGCAAGAAGAAATAAATTTTTAGATTACAATAGTTAAGACCATATTTGGGAATTTTTTAATTTTATGTATTAATAAAGTGTACTGGGTTTAAATATAATGTTATTACCAAAATTTATCATTTTAACAATAATCTACGGGCAAATATATGACAACAGACACGTGCTATTTTTTTAGTACCAACAGTAAATAATACAATATTTATGTTAGTATTATTTATAAAACTGAAGGTAAAGGAAACTGACAATATATTCAATTAATTACTATATTAAATTTAATTTTTTTAGTAAATTTATTTGCAAAGTGATATTTATTTATTAAAGTACCACCTACAATTATATTAAAAACAAGAATAAATAAACTTTTGGATGCTATGATTATTACTCCAATTCAACAAATTTTGATATGGTGTATTAATAGAGTGTATATGTTACAGTTAAAGTATCAACTTAGTCAGTGCATACACTGTCTAGTTGATGTTTGCTTCTACTAGCTGTTTTAGTGAAAGTATAAATTATTTTATATAGTGCATACTTTATCTAGTTAATGTATTCATTGACTAGTTAGTGTATACACCTTCTTTAGTCACTGTCTACCTAAATCCGAGTTCTGTGCGTTAGGTATTGTTTCTGTTTTTTTTTTTATAAAATTTATACGCCTGGGTTGTTGGGTGGGCAGTTTGGGTGGGCATGTTGCGTGGGCAACGCAATAATTTATACTTTCACTAAAACAGCTAGTGGAAGCATACATCAACTAGACAGTGTATGCACTGACTGAAATGTATACTTCAACTGTAACATAAATAAATAAATAAATAAATATTTCATCACGGCATATTACCCATTGCTGGGTGTGCCAATCTGCTTTGTACAGATATCAGTAATGATGGAATATTTGTACCGTGCGGGCGCGTACCAGGCGTCACCTTACGGGCACCCATAGCTGGCGTGGAGAGTGCACCACAGGGGTCAATTTTGTGCGATTAAAATTCGATGTAATTTTTGGCGTCGGTCGGGATCGAACCCGGGTCCCCAGATTCGCGACCAGACACTCAGGCACCTTTTATTTTAATCTATAGTAAACACGAATTAAACAATCATGCTTAATACAACTAAAGAGCGAGCAATATTTATCACCTCAATAAATAATAGTCAATCTTTAGTAGGTGGCTGTATTTCGGTGTTATATCTTCTTTTGTTATTTGTTGAAAATGTAAAATATGAAATACAGACGGTTCACACTTTTTTAAATACCTATCTTTTTGTGTTCTAATTTAACCGATGGTGTAGAAGATTTTAAAATTTGTGCCAATTCAGTTAATAAACCTACGTAACTTTATATGTCAGAAAAGATGTGAACCTAATTTTCGAAACAATCTAGTTGGAAAAGAGTAACCGTCTTTAAAAGAGAAGATAAATATCATTGAGCGTCCAAATACTCCGCTTAATATTTTCTAAAAGTTTATTATTTCCTTGAAATACCCTCCATTATCCTAAACTCTTTTACTATCTTCTAACTCCTCATCCACTTTTCACTTCCCATTCCAGTAAGACATGCACTTGCTTTTTACGATACTGTTCATAATAACTCGGACTAGTTCACAAGAAGTTTGAATGGCTTAAACGGTTATAGTGTAAGTTCCTCTTTTACTTTTCATCATTGTGACAGTTCTGCCTTAATCCCCTCACGTCGCCCCTCTAAAGAATAGAGCGAAAGAAAGCACTCGGTTTCTTCTTTCAAGATGGACGTCCAACGCCAGACTTGATTTGAATGACTGTAATATCTCTCATAGCTAGAAACTTTGTAGAGATTTTTATTGCAGTCTTATTTTATAATTGAGTGGATAGGAGAAAAACTTGTAAGTTTCTTGTTAATTTATTCATTTGTAAAAGTCTTCTATGTTTTGTTTAATTAAATTTTGTGAAGATGGAGAATTTTATATTGAAATTAAAGTTTATTTCAATGTAATATTATATTATTTTTAATAGTATTATCACTAATGTCTATAATTTTCGCGGAGCAAGCAGGAGTGATTTTCATAAAAATTGCCTAAGGCGTTGGTCGTCAAAAATGCCGTAAGCCGCATATAACGTCACGTCATATGCAGCGTTTGTATGTTTACATTGAAAATGCATATACCGGGTGTCTAAGACCAAACAACAGTTAATTATGAATACTATCTCCCCCGTGCTAGATAGTAGGTCGAAATTTTCTATACTTTTTGGAGAATACTAGTTCTATGAATTACAGTACAAATTAATTGATTTAGGAAAATTTGTAGAATTTCCAGAATTATTCTTCAAAGTAACAGTTCAAATATGCAGAGTGATAGTATGTGCTCTTTGTAATAAACAAAACTCGGAGATACTTGGGTTCGAAACCCAATTGGTTACAATATACTGTTACAATAAATATTCATCATAAAAAATATCGTATTAGTTTTATTAAATTTTAATAAAATATTAAAAGAATTTTCATTGAAAAAAAGCAGTTAAATATCATTTATTGACATTTAATGTTTTTTTTTTAAATAACATGTTATTCTCTATACGATGTGATTGCATTTTATACTTCATATTCAGTAGATATAAAGTTAAAGAATTTTAAAGAAATAAAATATCATAAATCAGCCAGCTATGCTAACCATGGAAACTGCTAATATATTCAGATAATTCAAATTGACAAATGTCAGTATCAAGGAAAACTAAATGAATGTGGCAGAGATGACGACACGGAAAAATAGATAAGGAATTAAAGGATAAGGGAAATGGCTCGAGTGATAGACGTTTCTAGATAGATATAAGAGAAACGATTACATTGGTTTGAACATATCATGAGGAGAGATGAAGAATATATTGGAAGAAGAATGAATAGTTTAGTAATAGAAGGTTAAAGAAACAGAGGAAGACCAAAGATAAGATGGAAGTACTGTATTGCGGAAGACTTGAGAGAAAAGGAACTGAATGAGAACGCAAAACAGAAGTGAGTGGCAGAAGAAAATAAAAAATAGCGATCCTTAACGAATGGGAAAAGCTAAAGAAGAAGATGTCAGTGTCAAGTGCAATTTGCATAGTTTGTTTATGAAATAATTTTACTGGCAATTTAGAATCTTTAGAAAATTTATGTATGGAATTTATATATAATACGTAGGATTGACGGAAGATATTGTGCTAGCCACATCAAATTTTTTGACATTTTGTTATAAATATCAAAAAATATTCTATTATATGTATATACGAATTGATTACATTGTATACTTCGTATTCGATGGATATAGAGTTAAAGAATTATAAAGAAATTAAATTTGATAAATCAGCCAGCTATACTATAACCACGAAAACAGCTACTGTACGAGTATTAAGAAAATTTGTGTAACTTTATAAAAAGAACTGATTTGTCGGTTGTGAGGTTAGTTTGTTTTCTTACATATTTATTGTTTGGTAAAGTCAATAATATTGTTTTTTTAATTATAATATAACTCATATTGAAATTTTTTATTTTTGTAACGATTAACATATTTTTCATCGTATTGGCTCTTAAATTTTGACTTTAACACTGGGTGGTATCTAGTGAGAAATGCTCTAACGAGACTAAAATATCTCTATCTCTAGTTGTCTCTTTCTGGCCAGCTAAAATCAAAACATTCAGTGAGGAGGGATAAGGAATGTTTTGTCGAGTTATATTTGATCGTTGGGTAATACCATCAATATGAACTAGAAGCTCGCGATTGCTCACTTATGAACACATGAATTTGACTTGACAATTCAACAAGAAATAATAATATGCAACCACAATAAAAAAAACTTGTTGTAAACACTTGTAAAAACCCGCGTAAAATTAGATTTGGTGCATACAACAACCCCCCTGTTGCATGGGGCTGTTCTGTTGGTCTGCTGCATGTGACAGGGACGCACGTCGCCGCGACGCCAGATAATCGCATTAGAACGGCCGAAAGCAGAACCGAGAGCCACGTCACGGGCCGCCGGCTCCGATAGCAGCCGCACCAAGCGTACACGAGTAGATATAACCAGCCCGATGGATTGCTGTGGGAATACACCACCCACAACGGTTAATTGTTCCATATAAGTGCTGCGAGGGGAAAAATTCTGTGTTTCAAAGTGGATCTATTTGGGATGAAGGTTTTGGTGATAAATAATTGTGATGAACGTCATCATCGCCAAAGAGATAACGGTAATCAAATGGGCGATTGCTAAGTGGGCGATGGTTAATTCGGCGACCGTTATTTTCAGATAGAAATTTAAAAAAATTAAATGCTAAACAAGAAAAATAATAAAAAGTAGCGGGCTCAGTTTTTTAAACATACCTTAACATAATTTAACCTAACACACGTTTTTCTTAATATTTCACATCTTCACACTATCGCTAATACTTCGTAATACCATATCGTTATTATTGATTTAGCAGAACTAAACACGTAAGAAAAAAGTTATCTATAACGGACACCGGCCGTTACGGACTATAACGAACGCTCGAACGAAAAACAAAAGTGAAAAGGTGTCTATAACGGCCAGCGTCCGTTATTATAACGGCCGCCGACCGTTAAGGTTTATAACAGGCGCCTGAAATTAAAGATAAGGTATTTCTAAAACAAATCGCAGTATCGTGAAGTGCTTTATGACATTACGAAATATCTTGAACGCCACACGGCCGATATGCAAATAACGGACTCGGATTGAAAATGACACACCTGTACTCCAGATTTATGGAATTACAAACAGGATTTGTTTTTTAAAAGCCACCCGGTATAATACGACCCAACCCCAAATGTATTCGTACCCTCTGAAAAAAATATGTTAACAGCAAGAAGAAATAAATTTTTAAATTACAATAGTTTACAGTTATTTTATGTATTAATAAAGTGTACTAGATTTAAATATGTTATTACCTAAAATTATTATTTTAACAATATTCTACGGGAAAATATATGACAATAGACACGTGCTATTTTTTTTAGTTCCAACAGTAAATAATATAAAAATTATGTTAGTATTATTTATAAAACTGAAGGTAAAGGAAACTGATAATATATTCAATTAATTACTATATTAAATTTTATTTTTTTAGTAAAATTATTTGCAAAGTGATATATATTTATTAAAGTATCACCTACAATTATATTTAAAATACGAATAAATAAACTTCTGGATGCTATCATTATTATTTCAATTCAACAATTTTTGATATGGTGTATTAATAGAGTGTATAGAACTTGAATACATTGCTTATAATAAAATTTCGTAGGTTTAATAATAAGTTATTTGCAAATATATCATTGTCTGCATGTGACAAATGTTTTCGTCTTTAATAATTCGCAAATATTTTTTATTAAAATAATAAAATTTAATATGGCAATTAATTGAGTATATTATCAGTTACCTTTACCCTCAGTTTTATAGATAATACTAACATAAATATTGTATTATTTACTGTTTGATCGAAAAAATTTGAGACTTGTCTTTTGTCATATATTTGTCCGTAGATTATTGTTTATATGAGAAATTTAGTTAATAACATTGTATTTAAATCCAGTACACTTTATTAATACAAAAAATAAACAATTCCCAAATATATTTATTGCTATTAATATATTTATTTCAGAGGGTACGAATACATTTGGAGTTGGGCTCGTACATCGAAATATGTATAAAATGAGAAATCGCATTTTTCTGGTAGTTCATTGTCAAATTGTACCTTGTCAAACGGCAAGTCACCTAAAGTGACAGTAAGTGCTTGCTGCTACCACTTGGTGCAGTGCAGCAGCCATTTCCTCATAGTCCCCAGAGGGACAATAAACCTCCTCGCCGTCCGCCCCTCTGCACTGCCCTGGAGACATCTTAGCAAACACGACACATCGCAAACACAACGAGCTGCGAACACAATTCGACTGCGGACACGGACTCGGCCACGGCCACGAGATACAAGGGTCACAGAGATGTAATGTGAAATGGATTTGGAATTTTGACAGTTGGTGTCTTGTGCAGACTGTTGCTTCTTACTTGACAGTGAAGCGTAGGGTTGTTTCAGATTTGGTTTTTGTGAGGGTGGTCAACGTTGAGAGAAATATTTTACAGGACTATTCACGTAAAGAATTAAAAAATAGTATTACTAGTAGTAGTAAAATATATGTATCAAAGTGATTTTTTGGCCGAAATGAGATGAGGTTAAACTAATAAATTTTAAGCCGAGGTGCACACAATATTTTTTTTTTCTATTTCGGTGTTCTTATGTTTCTATAAACGCACTGTTTTGTACTGCAAACACGACGTTTAGAAGATCTATAAGCGTACTATTTTTGGCGCCTTTCATGTTCTAGAGTTGGTAGTCATGCTTTCATAACTGACAGATGACAGGTAACCTCAAAATGGTAAGTTGTTGATAATATTTCAACATATTACTTTTAATTATGGATTTTTATACTTTCTTTAGGTGATAGGACTAGAAAGAAATATAATATTAATTTCACAACCATAATCAGACCTTGAATCATAAATACAATACACCTTGCAATGCACTAATTAATCAATAGTTGACAAAATATGAAATTTCAATTGTTAGCGAGAAGCGTTACCAACATAAACATAACTAACAAAAAATACCTAGTCATAATTTGACGTCGCAATTTAAATAAATTTAATCGTAAAATTACCTCAATAGAAAAAATAGTATAAAAAACACGTATCATAAGGCCTGTTGACGCACTCGTCCTTTGTAAAACTCGCCTAGCGGCTCGTTTTCCAAACTTGGACTCGTACGTTAACAGATTGCCTTATGATACTTGTGTTTTAATGTACTATTCTACAGTCTACATAGAAAGTAGACATTTGCGTTCTCTTTGTCAATGCAAAATGTCAATTTGCCGCTCTAGCGCGACAAAGTAGAAAAAACGCTCGCTGTCCAAACTACACAATGTTGAGAAATGTCACTTGTCTACATTCTTAATGGTTATGTTTAGTCAGGAACTAATGGCACTGTAGTGACACATTTACCACCTTTACAAATCAATCTGACATATGACTGCTCTGTCAGTACATTACATAACCAAAAAAATGCCACACTATTGTGAAAATAAAATAGAGCATTAATTTACAAAAATGAAAGTATAAAATGTTTAGATTAGATTGAAGCAATAGGTCAAGAAGAATGGGAAATAACAATAAATTAAAATTAAATATAAAAGACGTTTTTTCTTTATATGAATCCTTATTAATTGAGTAGTAGTGTAAGTACAAAGTGTACATTTTATTATTTTTTACCTCTCGCTAAGAGAGGTATTGGATTCATGCTAAAAATCGCATATCCAGATTTTATTGAATAAGCACGTTTTAAGGTCCCTACAATCCGATTTTAACATTTTTACGATGATGTCTGTGTGTGTGTGTGTGTGTGTGTGTGTGTGTGTGTGTGTGTGTGTGTGTGTGTGTGTGTGTGTGTGTGTGTGTGTGGATGTATGTGTGTGTGTATGTATGTAGGATGTTGGAAGGACGGTTACTCAAAAACTATAAGACTTAAAATTTGTTTAACAACGTATTTCCCAATCGGACATTCATGGGAAGATCTGAAAAGGTTTTGGTAATAATTGGACAACCGGAAGTAGAAAATTCTTGAAAAAAAATCTTCTAAATATTATTTTTTGAAAATTTTTCGTGGTAATATTAAAGAAAATTAAATTCTCTATCTGATACATTTAAATATTTTATTATATATTCCATAGATTTAGAGATAAAAGAAGTATAATATATAAAATAATCTGTTGTAATAAATTTGACAGCCGAAAGAATGCCATGAAAAATAGTTGCTAATTTAAATTATTTTTAACTGACAGATAAATGTCAGTGTCAGAAATAATGAGTAATGAATTAAAAATGTACTTGGAGAATCCCTTAGTTCTTGATCTGTGACTATTATGGAGATGACAAGTCTAGGTTGAAGGACTTAAATTTGTTTCAAACATTATGGGACAATGTACACCAGTACTGTAGACTAGAGTAACTTTGAATTGCGAAAAAGCTATCAAATTCTTCTCAAGTAAGTTGTAAATATTGACAAAATCGGAGTGCAATCTATCCGTCACTTTATTAAAGGGAATTAAGGTTATTTAGATATAACAAGTATGAAAAAATAAAATGTAAAAGAAGATATATAAGAATAGATGCACAATCCAGATATATACATTTTAGACCGCCCAAAATTAATGTTTTTACTAGAAGAATATGAAGAGAAAGTAAACAACGTTGTTCGAATTGAAAATTGCTGTTACCAGCCTAATATTTATATATGGTAAACTCTACTTTGTAATTTATTGTAACATAATTTATGGTAAAATATCTTCATGTTGAGACATGCTATTATTGAATAATAAAGAAGTTTATACGTCATAGATTTATATGAATATATTATTTGTATTTATAAAAATAATCTTTGCTTTATGCATACAGCCAGGTAAAATATACGGCGAGAGGTTATGTGCTGGCCACATCAGATTTTTTGTTATGGTGGACCCCACTGTCGCCACGACTGTAGAAAAAATCTTGTGTGTGTTTAAATATGGGGTCTCGTGGCCGTGTGCCTGAGTTTCTGGTTGCGGATCTGGAAAACCGATTTCGAATTAATGGCACAAAATTGACCCCAGAAATGAGTATCCGTGAGGCGACGCTTGGTAAACACCCGCACGATACAAATATGTCAGCATCATTACCAAAATCTGTGTACAAAGCAGATTAGCACACCCAGCAATGGGTAATATGCCGTGATGATATATTTATTATTTTATTATATAAATACATACCTGTATTCACTAATGCTGGAAACTATGTATATTAAGTTACTTTCCAATATAACTATTGTTCTATTTACAATTTTGTTTTTAAAACGTTACTATTATTAATTTGAAATGATTATTTTTTTGACAGTGACACTTATCTGTCAGTTACATACATTTGAAATATGAACTGTGTAACTAAGAAATTGTGTTTATCTTTAAAACATAGACCACGGGATTTATAAAATTGATTATTTTATTAATTTATTTATAAAATATAAAGAAAAATTATAATGCATGCCAGTAGAAAATTTAATAATCTTTAATTTTTATAACATAATCGCTAAAAAATGATATTTAAAGATATTTTTGGAAGAAAAACTATTTTGAGCTTCTAGTAAAATGCGATATCCAGTTATCCATTTTATATCGAAATCTAATGGCTTCTTTCCATATTAGAGTAAGGTCGAAATACAAGGCTTCAAAATTCTCCGGTTGATAGTATTTGAACTAGAGTGAACAGAAAATCCACACTCACACACATACACACCCAGAGACATCATTGTGAAAATGTTAAAATCGAATTCTATGGACCTTGAAACGTGGTTATTTATTAAAATCTCGATATGCGATTTTTTACCTCTCTTACCAAGGATAGCGGGAGGTAACAAACGTTTGACAACTCAGTTCGTAAAGTAAATGTGTCATACTTTACGGTTGCCAAATGATACTTAAAACAACTATTTATACAGGGTGTTAATTAAAAAACTTTACACACTTTAGCAGGTGATAGTAGAGATGAAAACAAGAAAAAAATTCTAATACACTTAGGTCCAATACTCATTGGTTTTTAGAAAATTTATGTATGGAATTTGTACATAATACACAGGATTGACGGAAGGTATTGTGCTGGCCACGTCAGATTTAACAACTAAGGACTCTAGGTGTTTACGATCAAGTGCGTGAGTCTCTTCGACGACGGTTGCAACTTTGTTTACAATTGATCGTAAACACCTAGAGTCCTTAGTTGTTAAATCTGATGTGGCCAGCACAATACCTTCCGTCAATCCTGTGTATTATGTACAAATTCCATACATAAATTTTCTAAAAACCAATGAGTATTGGACCTAAGTGTATTAGAATTTTTTTCTTGTTTTCATCTCTACTATCACCTGCTAAAGTGTGTAAAGTTCTTTTTATTAACACCCTGTATAACAGTTTGTTAAAATAATATTTTTTTGCACGATCTGGTTTCCAAGAAGGTTTTACTTACAATTGCTGAACGGTAAGTGATGCCAATGATGGATGTTTACGTTACTGCAAGTATACGTTACAACAAGTAACGTACATTTACATCCAAAAAGCGTACTATTTAAATGGTCCATACATCAACCATCCTGTAATATTATTTAATTAATCTTCATGAAATATCTTTTTCGCCATTTGTCCAAATGTCAAATATAAAATAAGAGAAACGATCTGTGTTACCAGGTAAATGAAAACAAAATTTAATCAAACGAAACAAAGCAATTCAACAAGTTAAAGAAAATACCACGACTCATTTACTCTAAATTAAAACCTCACAAATTCCATATCAGTCATTAAAACATTCATCAAACAAAAACCCGACTTGGTTATTTCCTTTAATTATCATTTGAATCAGTGTTCACTTAAACAATCCACCACAGAATGAAATCCCCGGTCCCGGTCCCGCCGACGCTCGAGACAATTGCACTGCAACAAACAAACATCAGAAACAAACACGGGCTCAGCCCACTCCGACTCCGATGCCGAAACAATTAACAGAAACAAAAGAGCTTTGATCGCTCGCCGAAACATCCTGAATTTGGCAGCGGTGGCAGCCAGACGTCCAAGAAGTTTTGTTCGATTGACGGGCCGCAGAGAAATGTTGTTTGTGCCCTGACGATTCTGGACACACAATAAACATTACGAATTAAAGGATGATTGCTTTGCTATCGTAAATAATTGGAATTGTATTGTTGTTAAAAATATTGGTATGTTGATATTAAATTGGTTGTCTAGGTTTTAGTTTGTGACAAATTTTAACTAAACATCTTTAAAAGAAATTTCAGGTGCAATAGAATGTATTAGACAATATAAAATTAAACCCTGTGGTGCACTCTCCACGCCAATAATGAGAGCCCATGAGATGACGGCTGGTAAACGCCAACACGGTACAAATATGTCATCATCATTACTGACATCTGAGTACAAATCTAATTAGTATACCCAGCAGTGGGTAATATGCCGTGATGATATTTTTTTTTTTTTACCTCTCGCTAAGATTCATGCTAAATATCGCATATCCAGATTTAATTGAATAAGCACGTTTTAAGGTCCATACAATCCGATTTTAATATTTTTACGATGATGTCTCTGTGTGTGTGTGTATGTATGGATGTTGGAAGGACGATTTCTCAAGAACTATAATACTTAACATCTGTTTAACTACATATTTCTCAATCGGACATAACTGGGAAGAGCTGAAAAGATTTTGGTAGCAGATTCTTAAAAAAAATCTTCTAAATATTATGTTTTAAATTTTTTTGTTCTTGCTAGTACTCGTATTAAAGAAGAGTAAATTCTCTATCTGATACATATAAATATTTTATTATATCTTTTATAGATTTAGAGATAAAGAAATATAAGGTATATAATAATCTATTGTAATAAATCTCACAGCCCAAATAATGTTATGGAAACCAATTAAAAAATTGAAATGTTTGTAACTCACAGATAAATGTGAGTGTCAAAAATCCAAAGACATTACATTTTTTCTGGGAATTACATACATTATATTATTACTTATGGTATTAATAGTTAAATATTTAAAATTATAGTTATATTACATGTACCCTTCAAAAATACTGTCATTCTCGACAATGAATTGAAAACATCTCGAAAAATTGGAAGAGTAGGCAAAGTTTCTTCATAGAATGAATTTAAAATTAAAAAATTTAAATATAAAAAAAAAATATAAGTAGAATTTTTGATGTAGATTGTAGGTGTACAAGAAATGTTAAATAAAATAGGGCGTGAGTAGTCATGTGACTTTGTTGGCCTTGAGAAACAGATATTTTTCATTCTAAATTTAGTGATTTTCCAATTCCATGTGGTTTATTTTCCTCGACAAGTAAATTCCACACTCTTGGTGACACATTAACTACGTGATTTTAGAAAACCTTCAAATTTTTAATGAAAAATTCTGACATATGACATATGTACACAATTACTAATTGTCATGGGAGTCCATTCTAACATGGGCTCCTATACCTGCTTGTCAAGGCCAACAATGTCACATTCATTAGAAACTCACTATCGATTCTTTGACCAAAGACAATACCTTCCTTACCTAAAGGTGACAGAAGTTAAACAAAAATACTGAAAATGGCACTAAAATAGAATAAGCCCCATGGCAAACGTTCAATAGGGCAACCAAGAAAGAGGTGGGGTTGTAACCAACACGTCATAGATATCACACGTACGAGAATTTAAAAATATGATCATTTTTTCCACAATTTCACTTCTTCATCTTCAACAATCCATACATTTCTCTCTTTTGCAACACTTCCCCAAGTTTGGTAAAACCCGCCGGTACAAAATCTTGTCGGTTGTATTCTGTTGGTACCCGTGGGATGTGCTTGGCTCGTTGAGCTTGGGAAGTTTCTCTAACGATCGTTTGCTTTCGTTCCGCGCCTGTGAGGCCGAGGCTGTTCTGTTGTGCACAGCCCGAACCACAGCCGCCTTTCGCCTTTGTTTGGAGGGGTAATTGTGTCAGCTCAACCAGAGTGTGGACTGTGCAGTTTACTTCTTTGCTCAAGGAAAAAGAACCATTTATTTAATTGGCTTATTTGATGCTGAGGAGGGACTTTCATCAAAGTTTCGGCTGTAGACTTTGCATAAATGTAGAGATTACTTACCGAATTTACTGGAATATATATATTATTGGAAAACAAAATTATTGTACACTGGTTTGCAAAAAAATCGGGTATAGTTTGGTTCACGAAAGATGACAATTCAAGGTCATATATTAACCGTATGGTATAATATTACTAGCAGATAACTTCACTGCATTTCGTATACATAGACGTGCAACAAGAAATATTTATGGATACATTTCAACTGAAAAACATAAGTGTAATTTATTTGAATTTTTAAATAATGCCTTTCTCAAAGATTTATGCTCTTCACCTATGTATTCGCAAAATCCAAAAACATAAGATTTGACAAAAACCATGGAATAATAATTTGATTTAAATGTTAACGTCACTGGGTAACTATTAGATATCTGTAATTCTACGACATACGTCATTATTATTTGTAATGTGTTAGAAAGTAATGTCACCATTTACGTATATCTGTCACACAACATAAACTGTATAGACATACGTCAAATAATCTTTCTCTTTCTAACATGTATTGTTGCTAAGCTACTACTGTATAAAGTGCTGTGTATTCTTTCTTGGAACAAGTGACCATGAATAGTCATCTTTCGTGAACCAAAGTATACACCTATTTTTTGCTGGATTGAGTCTGTCTTGAATTTTAACTTGCCAATGTCATTAGTGTCAATTAAGATGTCAAAGTTAAAAGAAAACTAGAAATACATACTTGGTTGTTCTTTAATTTTTTTTTGGAATATATGTTTATTGTAACTAAATAGTAACTTAAAACACAATGAAGAACTTACTCTACAATAGATAAAATAGTGACGTGATAGTGACAACAGTGACAGTTCCATTGACAGTTGTTTAAAAAATCGTATTTACATAGCTGAAAAAAAGTAAAAACTCGGTTACTTTTGCAAGCCAGTGTAAAATATATTTGGTCTAGACATTGACAGTTGATTATAAAAAAATAAATAGTTTTCAATTGTGTTTGTGTGCTTGTGTTGTGGTTTAACATATAATACGCGTAGAGATATTTTTACCTTCCGTCACCTTTAGGTAAGGAAGGTATTGTCTTTGGTCAAAAAATTCAATGATGAGTTTTTAGTGATTAAGCATGTTTTAGGGTCCCTATAATACGATTTTACCATTTTTACGATGATGTCTGTATATATGTTTGTCTGTATGTGTGTGTGTGTGTGTGTGTGTGTGTGTGTGTGTGTGTGTGTGTGTGTGTGTGTGTGTGTGTGTGTGTGTGTGTGTGTGTGTGTGTGTGTGTGACGAAAGTTTCGGATAGCATAACTTTAGTACCACGATTCCAAAAATTATAATTTTTTCGTATTTCTCAAGTTTACATCCAGAACAAATGATTAGATTATGGTTATAATTGGTGAACCGAAAGTAGCCTCATTTGAAGATTTAAATTTAAATTCAAATATGATTTATTGACATTTAACGTTATTATAACTTAAAGAATATATTATATACCTCATATTCAATAGATATAGAGTTAAAGAATTATAAAGAAATTAAATTTTATAAATCAGCCAGCTATGCTAACCATGAAAATTGTTAATATATTCAGAGAATTCAAATTGACAAATGTCGGTATCAATAAAAAGTAAATGAATGTGGCAGAGATGAGGATGTTGAAGTAGATGTTGAAGAAGACGCGGAAAGATACGGTAAGGAAATAACTCTAGTGTTACAAGTTACTAGAAAGTTACAAGAGCGATGATTACATTGGTTTGAACATGTCATGAGGAAAGATGAAGAATATGTTGAAGGAAGAATGAATAGCTTAGTAATAGAAGGTTAAAGACAGAGAAAGACAAAACATAGGATGTAAGGACTGTATTGCGGAAGACTTGAGAGAAAAGGAACTGAATGAACGACACGCAAAACAAAAATGAGTGGATGAAAAAAATTAAATATATCGGCCCCTAACGAATGGGAAAAGCTAAAGAAGAAAAAGAAGATGTCAATGTCAAGTGCAATTTGCATAGTTTGTTTATGAAATCATTTTACTGGAAATTTAGAATCTTTTGCAAGAAAATTTATGTATGGAATTTATACATAATACATAGCATTGACGGAAGATACTATGCTAGCCACAACAGATTTTTTGCTTTTTATTTGATACTAAGAACCACGCACGGCTTTCTAAAGGCGAGACATACTACTTTTCAAAATGTCATCATCGTAATTTGTATGCACAAATACATTGAGGACTTCTGCAGCGTCGCTCTAAAAAACTGGACGATTTTTAGTATATTAGGTCGCTCAAAGCGGTTGGTCGCTTTAACCGGAGTTGTACAAAACGAATATACTTTCACAGTCATTTTTATGAAAACCAAACTTGAGTTTGCATCTACTTAGTGGCGCAGCCATAGGGGGGTTTTTAGGGGTTAGAACCCCCCCTATGAGACCATGGTAGGCCGCTTTTAACACTAATTTAAAAACATACTCGTTTGTTGTTCATATATAATATGATCTGAAGCAAAAAATAATTAATTTTCCTACATACATACTTAGTGGGTTCGCACAAACCCGAAAACAATAAGAACAACATCAACATCATACAAAAAATCCTTACTCTTAAATATATTAGTGACCGATTTTCGATAGCACAATAATAGTTAGGAAACAATCATCCTTCGCCACACATTCCTATCTAAGCAGACTTCTTTCGCCTCGGCCACACTCATAATCGCATTCATACATGCTCTTCTTAGTTGGAAACTTTCTCTCTTTAAGCACCCTACCAACCACATCCATCCACTTACACATTGGTCGGCCAAGCAATCGAAAACCCTCAACTTCACCAAGATATATACGCTTAACAAGCCGTTCATTCGTCATTCTCTCCACATGCCCAAACCATCGCAACTGACTCACACCAACTCTCTCTTAATAACATTGTAAAAGAATATTAATTTTCGTAGAAATCTGTTTACACGCAATTATTAGCTACAGTCTGTAGCCTACAAATGTCATTTCGCGCAATGTCCTCGTGACCTTATCTGTAATTTATATAAAATACATAGAATTGACGGAAGGTCATGTGTTGGCTACATTAGATTTGTTTTATTATTATTATTTTTATCTAGTTTGCTATGAGAATATTGTTTCACGATTTTCATTATTTTCATATTGATTATATTGACAACTGTCAATTCTATAAAAGAGTATTGCAATTTTACTTATTATTACATCAAACTTTTAGAAGTTTTGAAGAAAAACCAATAATTTTTAAAATCAGAAATGATTGAATTTTTGGTAGATGTACTTCTTTTACTAATATCGAAGCTTTTTCAACTCTTCCATTAGGAGACAAATTCGATGAAAATGTAAGATATACATTTTTTTAAAAAAGTATGTATTAAATTATTTATTTTTATATTTATAGGTCTGGCAGTTCGTTAAATCCAAGTAGAAAGTTTAAAATTAAATGGCCCCATATACTTACAACAGTATTATTGATAATCGTTATTTTTTGCTAAAAGTTTTAAATATATTGTACATTAAATATTAATATGTAATAAAATTTATAGTTGGACTGTTGTGTATTATAATACAAGTACTACAAATCTGGAATCTTTATTTGTTAAATAATTGGTAACATTGACATTAACATGACATTTGTCGAAAACAAAATTTATTGTCAAAATATTTCATAAAATTTGATTCATTCATCAACAGAAATTTACAAAAATCTTCCTTTTCGTCTACCTAGAAACAGAAGAAATCATAAAATGGTTGATTCATTCCGTACAGTATCCTTTAAATTGCTTGTCAAATTGTATCAGTTTCTCAACTAAGTACAGAATTTTACCAAACAAGATTTTAAGAAATACGTAGAAATGTTTCCCCATTTCGTTATACATGTACCAATATCAAATTATGTATCTGTTCATTTGGATATGTTTTTCGTATTTTCGCTTTTATTGGCCATAGTTCAGAGATTGTTCTCATTTCGACGTAATGATTAATGGAATATAAATCAATATTTGTTTTTGATAAGTTTTTTTTTTTGCAGAAAGTTGTACGTCATCTAGTTGATCTAATGCTATGTTCTACAATTCAAGACAAAGTGGTTGAGAAATATATTTCGAAGAGAAAATTATGTTAACACCTTTTGTCTATTGGTTTTCTTATCTTATAACCTAATGTTATTGTAAGGACAAACAGTCCTTGAAATGAACATATGTAATTTGCAGAGATCAATAAATATTTTGTGTCTACTTTGTATTGTTTTATTTTAAAATAAAGTAGTATCTCTAAGTGACACTTAAATGTTTTGATAATGATACGTAGCCTAATACGAGCCCAGCCCAAATGTATTCGTACTCTTTAAAAAATATATTAACAGGAAGAAATAAGTTTTTAGATTACAATAGTTAAGACTATATTTGGGCAATTTTTACCTTCCGTCACCTTTAGGTAAGGAAGGTATTGTCTTTGGTCAAAAAATTCAATGATGAGTTTTTAGTGTATAAGCATGTTTTAGGGTCCCTATAATACGATTTTACCATTTTTACGATGATGTCTGTATGTAAGTGTGTCTGTGTCTGTGTGTCTGTGTGTGTGTGTGTGTGTGTGTGTGTGTGTGTGTGTGTGTGCCTGTGTGTGTGTGTGTGTGTGTGTGTGTGTGTGTGTGACAAAAGTTCCGGATCCCATAACTTCAATACCTCGATTCCAAAAATTATAATTTTTTCGTAATCCTCAAGTTTACATCCAGAAAAACAAGTGATTAGATTTTGGTTATAATTGGAGAACCGGAAGTACCCTCATTTGAAAATTTGAAAATGTCATGAGGAGAGATGAAGAATATATTGGAAGAAGAATGAATAGCTTAGTAATAGAAGGTTGAAGAAACAGAGAAAGACCAAAGATAAAATGGAAGGACTGTATTGCGGAAGACTTGAGAGAAAAGGAACTGAATGATAAAGACAGGCAAAAATAGCGACCCCTAACGAATGAGAAAAGTTAAAGATGAAGAAGATGTTAGTGTCAAGTGCAATTTGAATAGTATTTTATGAAATAATTTTACTGGAAATTTAGAATCTTTTGCTAGAAAAATTATGTATGGAATTTATACATAAGACACAGGATTGACGGAAGGTATTATGCTGGCCACAACAGATTTTTATTTTATGTATTATAAAAGTGTACTGGATTTAAATATAATGTTTTTACCTAAATTTATCATTTTAACAATAATCTACGGGCAAATATATTATATATTTATTTCAGAGGGTTCGAATACATTTGGGGTTGGACTCGTAGTAAATACAGACTGTAACTGAAATAAGTACATTAAATTTTAACCAGTGATAGAACTCGTGACAAAACTTTGAATAATTTTAACTTAATATCTAGAAGGTTTACAAGAATTTTTTTTAAGAAATATTGTTGCTCTGGACGATTTCTATCACTGGTTAATTTTAATGTACTTATTTCTGTTACATCCTGTATAAAACTTAAATTTATATTAACTTGTAATTAAAAATCAAAATAAAAAGTATCACATGTTTAAAATGGTCGCCGATTATGACAAATTTAAATATAACAATTTTTACCTCTCGCTAAGAGAGGTATTGGATTCATGCTAAAAATCGCATATCCAGATTTTATTGAATAAGCACGTTTTAAGGTCCCTACAATCCGATTTTAACATTTTTACGATGATGTCTGTGTGTGTGTGTGTGTGTGTGTGTGTGTGTGTGTGGATGTGTGTGTGTGTGTGGGATGTTGGAAGGACGGTTACTCAAAAACTATAAGACTTAAAATTTGTTTAACAACGTATTTCCCAATCGGACATTCATGGGAAGATCTGAAAAGGTTTTGGTAATAATTGGACAACCGGAAGTAGAAGATTCTTGAAAAAAATCTTCTAAATATTATTTTTTGAAAATTTTTCGTGGTAATATTAAAGAAAATTAAATTCTCTATCTGATACATTTAAATATTTTATTATATATTCCATAGATTTAGAGATAAAAGAAGTATAATATATAAAATAATCTGTTGTAATAAATTTGACAGCCGAAAGAATGCCATGAAAAATAGTTGATAATTTAAATTATTTGTAACTGACAGATAAATGTCAGTGTCAGAAATAATGATTAATGAAAGAAAAATGTATTTGGAGAATCCCTTAATTCTTGATCTGTGACTATTATGGAGATGACAAGTCTAGGTTGAAGGACTTAAATTTGTTTCAAACATTATGGGACAATGTACACCAGTACTGTAGACTAGAGTAACTTTGAATTGCGAAAAAGCTATCAAATTCTTCTCAAGTAAGTTGTAAATATTGACAAAATCAGAGTGCAATCTATCCGTCACTTTATTAAAGGGAATTAAAGTTATTTAGATATAACAAGTATGAAAAAATAAAATGTAAAAGAAGATATATAAGAATAGATGCACAATCCAGATATATACATTTTAGACCGCCCAAAATTAATATTTTTACTAGAAGAATATGAAGAGAAAGTAAACAAAGTTGTTCGAATTGAAAATTGCTGTTACCAGCCTAATATTTATATATGGTAAACTCTACTTTGTAATTTATTGTAACATAATTTATGGTAAAATATCTTCATGTTGAGACATGCTATTATTGAATAATAAAGAAGTTTATACGTCATAGATTTATATGAATATATTATTTGTATTTATAAAAATAATCTTTGCTTTATGCATACAGCCAGGTAAAATATACGGCGAGAGGTTATGTGCTGGCCACATCAGATTTTTTAGTTTGTTGTCTCCCTACATTCATTACTACCTCCTCCTGCTTTTTTCTGTTCCTCTGTCACTATCTACGTATTGATTGAGTGTTGACCCGCGCCCGCATTCGCTTTGGCTTCCTGTCTTGGCTTTGAGGTTCCAGCCTGGCGTGGGAATCGCTGAATGCTCCGCTCGACATGTGAACGTACCAACCACCCCCACCAACGGTTTATCTGTTGCTCACTTCCCAACCCACACCACTGCTACATCCAATTCCAACTTTAAAAGAACCTCTCAATGAGAAAATTGGGGTTGAGTGTATTCAAATTTAAAACGTTCATTTCAACAGGAAGGTTGGGGGAGAGGATGTATCAATAGGTTTATAAAATCAGCTTTCGCTTTTGATAATTGCTTAATTTTTTACTGCATATATTTTTGGCAAACCCGAAATCCAATTCAAAAGAGGTTGAACATAACGACTATTCTATACTTCTAACTAAACAGCCTACTAGATTTCCTAAGAATTTTTTTTGCTTGATCTAACTAAAAATTACTTAACCTTTCTAGTACCCCGAAGTAGAGGACACACATTTGGTTAATTTAATGATCGTTGATTGATAAACTTCATGATAAAATTTAAATATGATATAAGAAATGTTAAATTAATAATTAGAGTTTAGTTATCATTAGCATTCGTCGTCTGTCTCGGATATAACACTATTTATAACTAAAATATGTATGGGATTTTAAATTACTGAGATACTTACCTACAGTAATTTTTACCTTCCGTTACCTTTAGGTAAGGAAGGTATTGTCTTTGGTCGCATAACTTCAATACCACGATTCCAAAAATTGTATTTTTTTCGTATTCCTCAAGTTTACATCCAGAAGAACAAGTGATTTGATTTTGGTTATAATTGGTCCACCGGAAGTAGCCTCATTTGAAGATTTAACTGTTAAATAAAATTTATTGACATTTAACGTTATTATAACTTAAAGAATATATTATTCTCTATACGATTTGATTGCATATTATACTTTATATTCAATAGACAAAGAATTATCAAGATATTAAAATTCATAAATCAGCCAGTTATGCTAACCATAAAAATTGCTAATATATTCATATAATGAAATTGACAGATGTCAGTATCAATAAAAATGTGGCAGAGATGAGGATGTTGAAGTAGATGTTGGGGAACACACGGAAAGATACGGTAAGGAAATAACTCTAGTTTTACAAGTATCTAGAAAGATACAAGAGAGACGATTACATTGGTTTGAATATGTCATAAGGAGAGATGTAGAATATGTTGAAAGAAGAATGAATAGCTCAGTAATAGAAGGTTGATGGAACAGAGGAAGACCAAGACTTGAGAGAAAAGGAATTGAATGACTGGAAGAAAATAAAAAATAGCGATCCCTAACGAATGGGAAAAGCTAAAGAAGATATCAGTGTCAAGTGCAATTTGCATGTTTGCAAGTTTATGTATGGCATTTATACATAATACACAGGATTGACGGAAGGTATATGCTGGCCAAATGACACTACTTGATTTTATGAAGACGCCTATAATATAATAGCTTGATTGGTAAAGTCATGTGTAGTTATTTGGTATAGTTTTTTGAACATGAAAAATAATTTTCCAGTAGCACATTTAATAAAATTGTTGACAAAAATAGCATTTTTTTTAAATTTAATAAATATCAGTTAGTCACCATGTTAATTCCATTTACGATGAGTAACACTTTAATAAATACAGCTATTGAAATTATGTACAAATAACAGAAAATATGTTGACAAATTTAACTATATGTACGTAGTAAACTTTGAAGTATGTAGGTTGGACAATAATAAATGCGCCGTCTTCTTAGCCCTGTTTCCGAATATCTCTTACATCCTCCCCTTTTAACCTGTCACCTATCATCATCTTACCACTATCCTTCCATCCTGCTATCTTCCCTCTCCCGTTTAGTAGCTCATTCTATCCTCCCTGGAGTCCTGCAGGAGTGACCCATTCTGTTGCTGATCCCACCTGGCGGGTGTCACTTTAGCGCCTCGCCGGGATTTTGCTGTCGTGAGCTGGTGGGATCGAGAAGAGCGCGGGAACCTTGGCAACTTTGAGTGGATTGTACGGCGTAAAGCCTCGAGCAGGGAACTGTTGCATGTGCTTGTTGGATTGAGGCTGTTGCTGGAGATTGAGGTGTGTCCTGGCGTCGAAATACCACAGGGAATTTGAAATTATGTATAGAAGTCTCAGTATTGTTGTCGTGATACAATTATTAGTCAGCCATAAACGATGTAATATCGTAAATGAATCGCAGCATCCTGGAATTACGTTGTATATTATTGTTATACTGTGAATTGAGTGGATGTGTCAAGGCATGCTCAATTCTTATTATTGTAAAATATTATTTTATAATACTTGTTACATTCATACATACATACATAAAATCACGCGTGTCCCACGTAGTCGGTTCGCACAAACCCGATAACAATAAGAATAACATCAACATCATACAACAAATCCTTACTCTTAAACATATTAAAGTGACCGATTTTCGGTAGCGAAATACCGCATCCGGATCACAATAATAGTTAGGAAACAATCATCCTTCGCCACACATTCCTATCTAAGCAGACTTCTTTCGCCTCGACCACACTCATAATCGCATTCATACATGATCTTCTTAGTTGGAAACGCTCTCTCTTTAAGCACCCTACCAATCACATCCATCCACTTACACACTGGTCGGCCACGCAATCGAAAACCCTCAACTTCACCAAGATATATACGCTTAACAAGCCGTTCACTCGTCATTCTTTCCACATGCCCAAACCTTCTCAACTGACTCACACCAACTCTCTTAATCGCATTGTTTCTAACCATACATTCTTCATACACCAAATTATTCCTCACGCGATTCCGTCTGACATACCCACATACACCACGTAAATACCTCATTTTACGACAAACTGTGACTGCCTGAAATGATTACAATTTCTATTAAATTAGTTATTGTTGAAGGAGCGTTCGCAGCGCCATCAGTCATATGTTAAAGTTTAAAGTTTCTCCCCTCTTAAAAGTTAGCGAGATTTTTCCTGATCTTGGGTATAAAAGACCGCACATCGTCCAGAGAAAGGAGTTCTTCAGTTCGTCTGACTGAACCTAGTGACTGGGTTCCAGACTAGAGCTGCAGCTCAGAGCGATTTGGTCGAACTCTGAGAAGAACGTATGAGTCGTGGAGTCGTACCGCCAAAGTTCTAAGTCGGGTTTGGGTGATTGAAATTCATCACTCGCCGAGATAAACCGCCGTCCGTATCTCCGATACCTTATGTAGAGGAATCCGTTTGAACTTGATCTTTTATTAGATATTTTCATTTATACTTACCGCCATCAGCGACTGTGCTATTGCAGTATTGCGGGAGCACAGTCCCCTAGTAGATTAAACACAGTTAGATAAGTTAACTACGTGCTTTTCTGAGACAAACCCTGACCCACCTCCGCAGGTAGCTATCCAGCAATCCTCCCTCTCTTTCAGCATCCGCCGTCGAAGGCGCCCGAGCAAACCAAACCTTGTTGACAGAGAGGAAGATGGCTCCACCACAACCAACCGGGCTGCCGTCACAGTCCTAATAAGATTTAATTCATAGTGTAATGGAGAAAGTTGTCAAGTTATAGTTCTTGAAAAATTTGTACAATTTCTGGACCGCTTGGTTCCAAGTTTATATAAAGTAACAGTTTACTATCTATTATACAAATTTATTCTGTCTTAAACAGAGAATAAGATTTTAAATTGTTCCATGATGTTTTATTCTCCGGATAGCTAACTGGCACATAGCTAACAGAACGATTAAACTTGTGTTAGTTAGAAAAGGGAATAGTGTTCAGTAATAATTGTTCTAACCTTTATTTATTGTTTTATTTCAAGCCATAGTCATGGCTCACTATTCTCTTTTCGATTAGGTGTATAAAAAATCTGATGTGGCCAGCATAATACCTTCCGTCAATCCTGTGTATTATGTACAAATTCCATAGATAAATTTTCTTGCGAAAGATTCTAAATTTTTGGTATTATGTGATTCTCTTTCTCGGCAACTGAATTCCATACTCCTGATAACAAACAAACCACATGAATAAGAAAATTATTAAATTTTGAACGAAAAATTATAACACTTGTCAGTTATGGACATAAATAATTGCTGTCATTTTGACACAGGTCCCCATATCTGCTTGCCAAAGTCAGCAAAATCATGTTACTGCACGCGGCCCCATACATAAATTTTCTTGCAAAAGATTCAGTTCCTTTTCTCTCAAGTCTTCTGCAATACAGTCTTTTCATCTTATATTTGGTCTTCCTATGTTTCTTCCACCTTCTATTAATATATTCATCTCTCCTCATAACATGTTCAAACCAATGTAATCGTCTCTCTTATATCTAGAAACTTCTAACACTAAAGTTACTTCCCTTTTTCTTTCATTGATTTACATTTTACATCTGTCAATTTGAATTACCTGAATATATTAGCAGTTTCCATGGTTAAGTTTGCATAGCTGGCTGAATTATGAAATTTATATCAAATTTATTATCTTTATTCTTCTTTAACTCTATATCTGTTGAATATCAAACATAAAATGCAATAAAATCGTATAGACAATAATATATACTTTAAGTTATAATAACATTTAACTGAGTTTTCCAAGAAAAACTGTTAAAATCTTCAAATGAGGGTACTTCCGGTTGACCAATTATAACCAAAATCTAAACAACTCTGCATATGGTTGTAAGGAAGAGGAATACGCAAGAATTGTAATTTTTGGAATTCTAGTATTGGAGATATCTTGCACGAAACGGCGGTCACACACACACACACACACACACACACACACATACAGACATCATCGTAAAAATAGTAAAATCGTATTGTAAAGACCCTAAAACGTGCTTATTCAATGAAAACTCACCACCGAATTTTTTGACCAAAGACAATACCTTCCTTACCTAGAGGTGACGGAAGGTAAAAAGTGCCACCATTTTACTTTTTAATAATGTAACATATGGATTATTTTACATGATTGTAAAGCAAAATTGATGTATTTTTCAAATTTGTAAAAAAATTTAGTATGTTCCATTTGAAATTTCAAAGTTGATATTAATTACTAATAAACCGGAAGTGGTATCATGAATGTACATCCGTCATCAAGTTGCTTATATGTTGCTGTATAAATCATGAAATTACTAACTTAATAAATACGCGAGATATTTGCTGGGTCCATTGTATAGGCAGAGATACCAATAACTGCGAATAAGTGTATAGATGACAGTTTTCTATATTCTTCTTCAGAAAAAGGGGACGTATTTATGATGTATAATACAAACCTTGTTCTTGAAAATAATAAGCAATGAAACAGTCTCTTCTTATTTTATTCCCCGTGTATTGGTGTTGGGTAATTCGCTTCCATGACCACTTCGCTTCCCCGTAGCTTCCGGCGTGCTAAGTTGCGTGCAAAATTCGCTTTTCTCTTACGCCGAATATTGCATTTTACGCTTTAATAAATAATATATAACTGTGAAATTTGTGTGTCTCACGTCGTTAGGGAAGAAGTTTCCCTGCTTGTCGTGACGCTGAGAACAGAGTTTACCGCTTGGCAAACTCGCAAACGGTAGCAGCGGTTTCAGTTTTATATCGAATAACTTCCTTTCTGCAGACGCTGTTGTGTTGCACGACTAAATTATTGCCAGGCTCGTTTCTTTGTAGGAATTTTGCATGGCTTGTCAACGAAGTTACTCAAACTTGAATTAAAAGTTTGGATTGTGTAACGATGAGTACGTACCTACTAATTATTGTTAAGTGGAGAAGATGAATGCACTTTATAAACATTAAATCCCATGATAATTTTAAATTACAAGGATTATTGTCATAATTGTACTCTTGTAATTGTTAAATAAATTGGCATGGACGAAGCTACGGGGTGTGCCGAGGGTGCCTGGGCACACTGTAATATTTCAGGTAATTCTCACAAATTATAACAGATAATCTTATGGCCATACGCGATAGCGAAAGAATTTATATCTAACTAACGTAGTCGTTCTATTGGCTGGAAAAATAAAGCCGGCCGTCCTATGTATTATGAGCTTGAGAAGTTTCATACTAAAAATTACAATGAAGTTTTAGCAAATAAACTCGTTTTGGGCTACCTGTCATATTTTTTTAATATTCTCGTATTTTTACCGCTCATTAAGACAGGTATTGATTTTAATATTTTTACGATGTCTGAGTGTGTGTGTATGTGTGTGTGTGTGTGTGTGTGTGTGTGTGTGTATGTTGGAAGGACGATTTCTCAAAAACTATAATACTTAATATCTGTTTAACTACGTATTTCTCAATCGGATATTAATGAGAACAGCTGAAAAGGTCAATCGGAAGTAGCAGATTCTTAAAAAAATCTTTTAAATAATATTTTTTGAAAATTTTTGTTCTTGCTAGTATTAAAGAAGAGTAAATTCTCTATCTGATACACATAAATATTTTATTATATCTATTATAGATTTAGAGATAAAGAAATATAAGGTATATAATAATCTGTTGTAATAAATCTCACAGCCTAAATAATGTCATGGAAACCAATTGAAATATTGAAATGTTTGTAACTGACGAATTAATGTCAGTGTTAAAAATCAGAGACATTACTGACGAATTTTCTGGGAAGTACATATATTATATTATATCTTATTGTATTATCAGTTAAATATTTAAAATTATAGTTATATTAAATATACCCTTCAAAAATACTGTCAATGCCGATAATGAATTGGAAACATTAGAAGAGTAGGACAAAATTTGTTCATAGAGTGAATTTAAAATTAAAAAATCTAAATATAAAGAATAGATATAAGTAGAATTTTTGGTGTAGAGTCTAGGTATACAAGAAATGTTAAATACAATAGGGCGCGAGCAGTCATGTGACTTTGTTGGCATTGACAAGCAGATATGGGGGCCCGTGTCAGAATGGTAGCTAGTAATCATGTACGTAGATGTCCAATATCATAATTTTTCATTCATTTAGTGGTTTTCCAATTCCATGTGGTTTATTTTCCTTGAAATTTTTAATTAAAAATTCTGGTCGCGAATCTGGGGAACTGGGTTTTAAAATAGCACGAAAGTGTTATTATAAAGTTTAATATTTAATTTTGTAAATGTTTTTTTCATTTATTTTTAAATATTCTACCAATGGTGTAATATCTATGTATGTATATATTTTAATTGGTATCATTCAATAGTACGATTACCTATTTGTGTTTTTAAATTGTCTAATCAATGTTTGTCACATATAAATAATCCTCTTCATATAGATTATTGAAAAATAATTTAAATACGTATAAATATACGTTAATGTGTTTACTAGAAAAATAAAAACGTACTTAAGATATTACAAATTAAATTTATATGGACTATAGATAATGTGCAGGCCACATGAAAAAAACATTAATAATATAGAATTATGAAACCGCATTTTGAGTAGTATATTTTGAAGTAATATACGATAAATACGTGCTGTATTAAAAAATACAGTGTTTAATATAATAAACAAGATCGGAATTTCTCATATTTCTGTGATTATATCATAATTTATATATTTTTTCAATATTACATGTGCCAAAACTGCAAATATTTTTAGTAAAATAAGTCAAAGTATAGAAGCAAGTACATAACAAGACGATTTTACCCAATGCTAGAGCATTGTAAGTATAATATATTTTATTTATTTGTAAAAAACATTTAAATTTTAAATTACGGGGGTTATGCCAAAATTATTGAAAATTAGACATATGGCTTATATTTTTTACAATTTTATTTTAAATATGTTCAAAGTAGTTACTGGGACACTGAGTCATAAAATTGTTCCTGGCCGAAGGAATGATTTGTCACTCAAGCTAATCCTTCATTGGACATGGTACTATTGGTTTTAGTCTCACTACAGTTGCAGTGATATAAAAACGATAATTTATATATGTGTTGTTTGTCTTATATTAAATAGGATTTTTTTTGTATTTATGCATTGAAATGTGTTGTTTCGCGTCGTCTAACCAACGTCCAAAACGTCAGTTTCCCAGGTGTCCACCAAATAAGTGACCGGGAAATTTTCTAAAGCATTTGTTAAAAAAAATTATAATAAAAAAGTATAGTTTCTCAAACACTCTTCTAGTTAATAATAATAAGAGACAATGGTGAAATATTGAATTAATTATAAAATGCGTCTAATATCTACAACGTTTTGTCTTATTAATGGCTATACTGTTGGGCAAATAAAGATTATTATTATATCAATAAATTATTACCTAATCGCACTAATATTAATAATAAATACAACACCTGCATATGTGAAAGTGATTTTACGTTATGCTCATTGAATAGACGAATAAGTCTGTGAATAAAGTTATACTGTATTTCTAATGATGAGGCAGATATCGAAGGTCATTTCAACGACACCCTGTAGAGGAACCCTCGTATAATTGCTATTGGTTTTGAATTATTCTACTAATTTTGATTAATTTTTAAGGAAACACCATGTTTATCCAACAAACACTTATAACAGCAATACTGCTGGCCAGTATATTATCAGTTACTAGTCGCAACTGTCCAAGATGTGGAAAATGTGGTTCTAGATCGTGCCCAACAACTCCTTCTTGTCCAGATGTAAATTGTACTAAAGGAACAGTTCCCATAACAAACCCAGACAATGGTTGTTTAATTTGCGTACCTGAAAGTAGCCGTTGCCCACAATTAATTTGTGGTCCAGATCAAATTCCTTCAATTAATCCAAAAACTAAGTGTTCTACTTGTCTCCCTGATAGACATCCATGTCCACAAGTATTGTGTGCGCCTGGTTCTATCCTCGCAAAGAATCCGATGAATGGTTGTGATACTTGTCTACCTTGTCCAAACATATCATCATGTCCAGAGGGATCAAAAATAGTAATTGATCCAATATCTGAGTGTGATGTTTGCAGCCCATCTTGTCCAGAAGTGTTGTGTCTTCCAGGCACAGTTCCCAAAATTCATCCGGAGTCTGGGTGTACTATATGCGTAGTTTGTCCAGATGTATGGTGTCCATTTGAAGAAATTACTACTGATCCAGAAAATGGGTGTCCAATTTGTAGAAAAGATCTTTGTCCACTTATAAAATGTGCTCCAGATTATATATCTGTATTTGATCCGAAAACTGGGTGTAATACTTGTATTCCTGAATGTTCCTGTGAAACACCAAACCCTTGCAAAGATGTATTATGTGAAGATGATGAAGATTATGCCATTGATATTAATACCAAGTGTCCTAGTTGTGTACCAAGACCAAAGATTTGTCCAAAGGTATTGTGTCCACCTGGTACTCTATACATAATTGATTCTACAGGTTGTCTATCTTGTGGTCCACCAATGCCTGCGCCACCAACAAAAAAATCTTGTCCTGATGTATCGTGCGAATCTGGTGTAGACTCTACAATTGATTCGGCGACAGGTTGTCCTTCTTGTATACCACCTGATAGTCTTCCTTGTCGTGAAATAGAATGTCCATCCGGTACGATTGGTACAACTGATCCAACAGGATGTACTACTTGTGTGCCTGACAAAAGACCAATACGAGTACGTTGTAAACCAATTGGGTGTCTAGCTGAAATGGTTCAAATTGATCCAATAACAAACTGTCCTAGTTGTGTATCAAATCCAGTATAAGCTTATCTAGATGTTGTAACATGTGTACATGAAGAAATACAGGCGTCCTAATTTTTCACTACCACTACTAATACAATCTTGTTCAGATTTAGTGTATGGACCTGATCAAATATCTATACTAGATACAAACACCAGCTGTAATACTTCGAAAATAAAATGTCCTACACCTAAATTTTTGGAGCCAAAAATAGAGTAATGTATAACAATGTTTTTTAACATGTAATGGATTTGAAATAAAATATATTTGCATAATTATTTGAATTATTGTTTAAATAGAATAAAATATCCTTTCATCGGATCCTTAGTGACCTATTTTGTGTTAATCAAGACTCGAAATGTATCGGAATACGCGGAAAATATTGTACCGGTTCATTAAAAATATTAAAATTCTGGTCTGGTTAAAACATTTTGTATAATTTGACTAATATTTATTTCTTTTCCTTACTTTCCGCCACTTTTAGGTATGGAAGATATTCGATGGTGGGTTTTTAATGAATAAGCACGTTTTGGGGTCCCTGGAATATGAATTTGCTATATTTCCGATGTATATATCTATGTATGTGTGTGTATGTATGTGTGTGTGTGTATGTGTGTGTGTATGTGTGTGTGTATGTGTGTGTGTGTGTGTGTGTGTGTGTGTGTGTAGCGATCGTTTCGGTCGCGATAACTCCAAAACTACAATTCCAAAAGTTATAATTCTTTCATATTCCTCTTTCGTACATCTATATGAAGTTGATTAGATTTTGGTTATGATTGATTAACCGGAAGTACCTACCCTAATTTGAAGATTGTAACAGTATTTTTTGAAAAAACGCTGTTAAGTATCATTTTTTAACCTTTTCTATTATTATAAATAAAAGAATATGTTATTCTCTATTCGATTTAATTATATTTTTTCTTTATATTCAATGAATTTAGAGATAAAGATCTATAAAGAAATAATTTGCAACCTAATTCTGCTAAAAGCTGCACCATGGAAACAGAATATTCAATATAAAAACATAAAATAATTTAAGGTGGCAAAAACAAATCATATAAGGTAATATATCAGATTATAGCTATAAGCCAATTCAGCAGATTATTATGTCATAAATATAATGCTATAGGTATATGTTTTTATTTTCTATTTATTTTAATAAACATATTGTTCTTTCTAGGAGTAGTTCAGTTGAGTTCAGTACGAGGTAAGATCAGTTCATTTCTCCCCTAAAAAGAAAACGCCCCTAGAATACTTTACAAAAAAAATTCTGTGGGGAATTTGTACAATGTACGTAGAATTGACGGAAGGTATTGTGTTGGCCACATCAGATGTTTTTTAAAAACGTGATGTTTAAAAAATACAGTGTTTAAAATAAAATGAAAAAAGCATTTCTCATTGTTCCGTGACTATTTCATAAAATCTATATCACTTATTTATATATGAGTATAAATACTCCTTGCGCGAAAATTGCAATTATTACTAATAAAAAACTCAAAGTATTCAAGCAAGTTTCTGAAATATTTTGCCTTTTAAATACTGCAAAATTGTAAGTACAATAGAAAATATCTTCGAATTAAATCCATGGGAATTATAATTCTTATTAGTGTTGAATTATTTTGTTAATTTTAAATCATTTTTAAACAACAGTATGATTCTCAAGCAAACCATAATTATCACAATTTTGTTGATCAGTATTGCATCAGTGATGTATGCACAGTGTCCAGATTTAAAATTACCATGTAATGATGGAACAATTATTGGATTTGACACAAAAACCAGATGTCCAGCCTGTATACCAGATAATAGGCCAACTTGCCCTGCAATAAACTGCACAGGCGATACATATCAAACAACAGACCCAAAAACCGGATGTCTCCTATGTATACCAAACAATTGTTCAGCAGTATACTGTTCAAGCGATTCAGACTACCTTATTAACTCAGAAACAGGGTGTCCTGTTTGTCAACAACCTTGCCGAGACGTGTACTGTGAACCTGGTACAATTTATTCAACTGATCCAGAAAATGGGTGTAGTATTTGCATACCTTGCCCCAAAGTATCATGTGGAAATAGATCAAGAGTTTTTGTTGACCCGTATACCAAATGTGAAAGTTGTAGACCACCTTGTCCAAAAGTATTTTGTGCTCGTGGTACAGTTTCCGTAATTGAGGAGTGGTCAGGGTGTGCTGCTTGCAGGCCGCCATGTCCAAAAGTTGTGTGTGATTTGGGTACGATTCCTATAAATGATTCATATACTGGGTGTACTATTTGTATACCTTGTCCGGAGGTGTCGTGTCCATTTGACGAAACTACTACAAACCCAGAAAATGGGTGTACGGTTTGTGTAAAAGATCCTTGTCCTTATATATACTGTGAATCAGATTTTGTCTACGTGTATGATCCAAAAACTGGATGTAATAATTGTGTTCCTGATTGTTCTTGTGAACCACCAAGCCCTTGCAAAGATGTATTTTGTAGAGAAGATGAAGAATATGCAATTGATGCAACTACTAATTGTTCTGTTTGCATACCAATACCAACACCGTGTCCAGAAATTTTGTGTAATTATGAATATGTAATTCATCACTCTACGGGGTGTCCTACTTGTAGACGAATACCTATAGATATGTGTCCCGAGGTAACATGTGCGCCTGGTACAGAACCATCAGTTGATTCAGACAATAATTGCACTATATGTATACCAATCCACGAATGCCCGATAGTAACTTGTGGACCGAACACAGAATATGGAACAGATCCAGATACAGGATGTCCTACATGTACTCCAATAAAACTTTGTAAAAAAATATTTTGCCCTACTGGAACAGATTATACAATTGATCCAGTAACTGGTTGTACTATATGTACACTTTGTCCAAAAATCAGGTGTCCAAAGGGTTCGATTCGACGATTTACGCCAGAAAGCAATTGTCCTATTTGTTTACCTATACCACGCAAATCTTGCCCAGATGTTTCAACGTGTAAAAATGAAGAAGATTATACAATAGATTCATTTACAGGGTGTCCAAGTTGTATACTACCTCCAATAGATCCTTTCCCTTGTACAGACATTGATTGTGGCCCTAATCAAATACCTGTATATAATCCACAAACTGGATGTTTTTGTATTCTGCACATAATTATAAATCCAGTACTATAGACTTCAAGTCTACATGTTAACCTTTGGAGCCAGCAAAAGAATAATATAGAACATTGTTTTTCATAATGTAGTGTATTTTAAATAAAAATATATTTGCATAAATATTTGAATTGTTATTTAAATATATAAAATAAGATTTACTTTCATCGTAACCTGAATAACTATTATTTCTTACTAACCTTGTGAATAGTAACTGGATCCAAAAGTATCTGTGTGTGATTATACCTAAAGAAATGTTAATAATATAGATTAATACGTGATTTAATAAAAAATATATATTGTGACTGTTTCATAATATCTGTATCTTTTGTTTATATATAAATACTGCTTGTGCCTAAACTGCAATTATTACTAACAACGAACTCAAGGCGTGCAAGCAATTTTCAAAAAGATTTTACCATATTTTAAATAATTGTAAGTATATATAATTTATTGTTTTATTAGAGTGACGCTAGAAGTATTGAGAATAAGAAAATTAGGTAAGCTTTGGATAACAGAATTTACACTATTATTTTAAACATATGTATATTTTCCTACTTTGCGTCTATAATAAATTATGGTGCACTTGCACGTACGTCGATTGTAAAAATCTGTTGTGACCATCACAATACCTCTCGCCCTTTCTATTGTGGTATTATATTTAACATGTCTTGTACACACAAAACAGTCTAATTACACTTAATGTTTATATTTACGTATTTTCTATAATTTTAAATTCATTCTTTGAGCAAGTTTTCTCCTAGTCTTATAAATGTTCGAGGTTCTTCCAATTTTAAATATATATAATTAATAATACAATAAGAAATATTAAATATCGTTCCCAGAAAAAAGCCTTCAGTACTGCCTCTGAAATTTTTGACACTGACATTAGTGACATTTATTTGTAAATTACAGGCATTTTAATTTCTCAACTGGTTACCATGAAGATGTTAGGGCTGTGAAATTTACTACAACAGATTATTTTATAGACTATATTTCTACACCTTTAAATCTATAGAGGATATTAATAAAAAAATTAAATGTGTCGGATAGAGAATTTTTTTGTTTTAATACTTGTGGTAACAAATTTTCAAAAAAATATATTTAGAAGATTTTTGTTAAAATACTACTTCCGGTTGTCCAATTGGGTCTTTAGTGTTATACAATTTGAGAAATCGTATCTCCAACTTCCACACAAGCTCACACACACACACACACACACACACACACATACACACACACACACACACACACACACACACACAGACATTATCGTAAAAATGTTATAATCGAATTCTAAGAACCTTAAAACCTGCTTATTCACTAAAATCTCGATATGCGATTTTTAGCATGATTCCAATACCTCTCTTAGCGAGAAGTAAAAATAAATAAATAAATATAAATATTTCATCACGGCATATTACCCATTGCTGGGTGTGCCAATCTGCTTCAAACACAGATATCGGTAATGATGGAATATTTGTACCGTGCGAGCTCTTACCAGACGTCACCTCACGGGCACTCATTGCTGGCGTGGAGAGTGCGCCACAGGGGTCAATTTTGTGCCATTAAAATGCGATGTAATTTTTGGCGTCGGTTGGTATCGAACCCGGGTCCCCTAGATTCACGACTAGACACTCAGGCACACGGCCACGAGACCCCATAGAAGTAAAAATAAGAACAATATATTTTATTCTCAATAATTCTAGCGTGACCCTCGCATTACTATTTAAAAATATCTTCCAAAAGTCAAAAATATAATTATTTGTTTTGCATCCTTTTGTTAGGCAACATCATGAGTATCAGACAAACCTTTATAATAATTAATATTTTGCTGGTCACTATTCTATCAGTGTCCAGTCGTAATTGTCCAAGATGTGGAAAATGTGGTACCGGAACATGCACAACAACTCGTCCACCATGTCCGGATATAGAAATATTATGTTCTGATGGAACAATTCTTGGAACTGACCCAAAGACCGGATGCCCAACATGTGTACCAGATCATAGGCCAATTTGCCCAGACATAAGATGTGCTTTGGATAGGATTCAAACAATTGACCCAAAAACAAGGTGTCCTATTTGTATACCACGACATTGTCCAGTTGTAATATGTGCAAGTGATTCAGAGTATGTAATTAATTGGAAAACGGGGTGTTTTATGTGTAAACCACCTTGTCCAGAAGTATTGTGTGGTTCTGGATCTATACCCTCAACCGATCCGGATACTGGGTGTGGTAAATGCATTCCTTGTCCCAAAATAGCATGTGGAAGCAGATCAAATATTGAAATTGATCCGATTACTGGATGTCCTATTTGTAAAAGGCTTTGTCCAGTTGTAAAATGTCCTTTTGGTACAATTCCCATTAATGATACGAAAACTGGTTGTACTAATTGTATAACTTGTCCAGAAATATGGTGTCCGATTGATGAAATAATTACTGACCCACATACTGGGTGTCCAATTTGTATAAAAGAACCTTGTCCTCTTATAAAGTGTGCTCGAGATTATATCTCTGTAGTTGATCCAAAAACTGGGTGTAATATTTGCGTTCCTGAATGTTCTTGTAAACCACCAAACCCTTGCAAAGATGTATTATGTCAAGATGATGAAGATTATGCCATTGATGTAAATACCAAGTGTCCTATTTGTATACCAATACCAACACCATGTCCAAAAATTCTGTGTCAGCCTGGTTATGAATACATAGTTGATCATTCTACAGGGTGTCCTGCTTGTAGACAATTACCTTTATGTCACAACGTAACATGTGCGCCTGATACGGAACCATCATTTGATGCTGAAACTGGTTGCACTATATGTATACCAGTTCACTCTTGTCCAGAAGTAATATGTGGACATAATAACACAGAATATGGAATTGACCCCCCTACAGGATGTCTTATTTGTGTCCCAAAAATAATTTGTCCAAAAGTATTTTGTCCTACTGGAACACAAGATACATATGAGCCAATAACTGGATGTCCTATATGTCAACCTTGTCAAAAAATCAGGTGTCCTAAGGGTACAATTCCAAGATTTACCCCAGGTAGTAATTGTCCTATTTGTGTACCTAGACCGCCAAAACCTTGTCCAAATGTTATATCGTGTATTAATAAAGAAGATTATAAAATAGATCTAGGTACAGGGTGTCCCACTTGTACACTACCTCCAATAGACCCTTGTGGAGAATTGGTGTGTGAAGTTAACGAAATTCCTGTATTTAATCCACAAACAGGGTGTACTTGTACTTTGGACATAATTGTAGATTCAGTAGAATAGATACGAAAATATATACATAGTGATGACTACGACCCCGGAACAGAGGACTTTAACATGTAATATCATACTTTATTAATTTCCTGCTTCCTTAATTATTTTAGGTAAAAATACTACAAATAAAATTCTGCCCCTGAATCAATAAGCAACATTAATTTTGTATGCCTTATAACGGCAGAAATTAGGTATGAAAATATCGACAATCACCTTAAAAATAGCAATAGCCATGGAATTGAGACAAAATAAATAACAAATGTCTAACGGTTTATCTGTCACGTTAGGGTAATTTATTTTAATAGATATTATTTCTAATTTCTGTTTCAATTAACAATTATAGATATTTGTTCACTTGAACAGATTAAAAAAAAATAACAACTTGACAGATAAATCGTTAAAATTTGTTAATTTTTTGTTTCAATTCCATACACGGAATACAAAATTAATTTTGTTTAATGATTCAGATAAAGAATTTTATGCCCTACAACTTTTATTTGAAGCTTTTTTACCTAAAATAATTAGGGAAGCAGGAAATTACGAAAATCTTATTTAAATGTTAAACTCCTATGTTCCAGGGTCGCGGTCACCACCCTATATATATATAGAACATTGTCATAATGCAATGGGTTTTAAATTAAAATATATTTGTATAAATATTTGAGTTGTTATTTAATTATATAAGATATGATTTCTCCGTGTCCTTAATAACTCTTTACTCTTACTAATCTTGTGCATATATATACCATATATAAGAAATATTAGTGATATAAAAAGTTCATATTCTGCAATATTATTTTGAAATATTTTTGTAAAACATGAACTTGTGACGTATTAAAAATACTGTTTTCAAAATAAAATCAGGGACTGCATATTTTATTGTTCTGTGACTACTTCATAATTTCTGTATCTTTTGTTTATGTATAAATATTGCTTATACCAAAACTGTAATTGTTACTAATAACAAACTCAAAGTATACAAGCTAGTTTCAAAAAGATTTTACCACATACTATAACTGTAAGTACAATTTATTATTATGCGAGAGTCATGATAGAATAGAGTTTTTAAGAAGTGGAAGAAAAGAATGGTAATAGTACATTAAAAAATATTAATTATAAGGTAATATGTTAATATTGTAGAATTATTTTATATCGAAGTGTTCTATGTATTTTTGTTATTTGTTAAACTAGGAGCTTTTGGAATGTTTTGTTTTTAATTAGAATGTTTTATGTAATTATGTTATGTCATGATATATTGTAATTTTGTGTAATAAAAAAGAAATAATATAAAAGATTAGAAAATATACGTCTACAGTTTTTCAGAAGTGGGATTAGACCTGAAGCAACGCAAAAAATTGTTAGATTTCAAAATGAACGGAGAAGATAATCTGAATACAACTAATGTTACTGGCACTGAAACTAATATACCAATTTTGAATATTGAAGCCATTATAGCGGCTACGACGCGTGCCATTCTACAAGCAACAAGAGTCCAACCAGAAGAAAGACAAATGTCACTCAGTTATAGTGACATTGGATCTCAAATTCCTGAATTCACTGGAGAATCAGATGATGACATTTCGGTATGGGTCAAACGAGTGGATGAAATCCGTATTGCATATGAAATTAATGACAAAATTATTAAAGTTCTTGCTACGAAACAGTTCAGAAGTCGGGCGAAAGATTGGTACGAGTGTTCGCCAGGCATGATTAATAAGACATGGGAAGAGTTAAAGGAAGAAATGAAAATGCTCTTCTGTAATTATGAAAGCCATGTCAGCCGAGTTAGAAAAATGGAATCCAGGAGATGGAGGATGGGAGAAAAGTTTTCAGCATATTTTTATGATAAGCTGAAATTATGCAATAAGTTGAATTTAATAGAACCTGATACCATTCAATACATGATTGAAGGAATTGACAACTATGTTTTGCGAACTCAAGCTATCGCTGCTAGGCATGTAAAACTCAGTGACTTCCTAGAATATATGAATCTTATTTCGCAAAATGAAGTCAGATGTTCGTCCCGAGATCCATCCGCCACCGTTACACTAAAGAAGAGTGGTACCCACATTCGACCACCAGAAGTATTTGGTCAAAGGGCATCGAATTCCGTCAGATGCTATAATTGCAATCAAGAGGGACACTACGCCTCTTCATGTACACCTAAACGAGAACGAGGTTCCTGTTATTTGTGCGGAGAACATGGACACACCTTCCAAAATTGCCCAAAGAATCAAAGAAGCGAGCTGTCTACTATTTCTTCGTTACAAGTCAACGGAAAACGAAATAAGTATACCGTTTCTTTAGTTATGTCAAATAATACAATTGTATATGCACTATTAGATTCGGGTAGTGTTTTAAGTCTAGTCAAAAAGTCAGTTTATGAAAAACACTTTTTACCATATGTTTTATATGAGAAAAATTCATTAGAAGTGTTTGGAGGAATTAATAACTCTAAATTAAATATACTAGGTTATATTAATGTAAATTTATTTTTCCAGTGTATAAATTGTGTACTGCCGTGTGAGTTAGCTGTAGTACCAGATCAGGCTATACCATACGAAATTATATTGGGTCAGGACTTCATGTCAACACCTGGAGTTACAGTTAAATTTTCACAAACCGTGTCCATGAGTTATGAACCGGTAATGACAAAGTTGGAAACTAAAACCGAGGGTAATGCAAGTGAGAATAACATTTTGAATATTGACATCATTTCCGTTAAAACTAAAAAACATGATAACATTGATGAATTAACCGACTTAAACAATAATTTACAAAGTAGAAATTCAGATCTTCAACTTCAACATTTAGAGAGTGAAAATAATATTTTGGAGCTTAACAAATTAAATGGAGAACTTCAAAACAAATTACGAGACTTAGAACAACCTACAACTTCAGAAAAAGCGGAACCTTCACCTCAGAAAACTACCAAACGAAAAGAAAGCAAGAAGAGGGGAAAAGAAACCGAATCTAAAAGAGAAAAGTCGCCGCAAATTTCCGAAACCAAACGGATTTCCGAATTAGAAAAGCTGGTTGAAGAATTACAGTCAAAACTAGAAGAATCCAAAAATAGTGACAAAGTACCAAAATTAAAGAAACAGTTGGAAGAAATGAATAAGAATATGATAAAAATGAAAGCACAATATAAAGCAAAATTGAAAGAAATTCAAAAGAAATCGTCCCCCGGTGAAATGAGCGAAAAACTCAACAATTTAGAGTCGGAAAATGTTAAATTAGGTCAAAAAGTTGCAGAACTTGAAGATGAAAAAGTAAATCTCCAATTACGAGTAGTAGATATTGAATCTAAAAAAGAAAAAGAATACATTGCAGACTTGGAAAATAAAATTGAAGAACAGAAAATGAAAATTTCTTTAGAATCGCAAATCACGTCTTCCATATATAAAATAGGAGATTATGTTATGATTAAAAATGTTGTTACTGAACCAGGAGTAAATAAGAAACTTTTAGTAATTTACAGGGGGCCTTATGAAGTAACGAAAGTATTGGATAGAGAGAGATATGTTATTTCGAATATTCCTGGTTTCCAACTTAGTCAGATGCCATTTTCAGGAATTTATGGACCGGAACGTATAAAATTGAGGATTAAAAATATTTCTGAAAGTGAAAACACAGGTGATGATAAAGTTTTAGTCCCTCAAAATGTGATTTAATGTTATTTAGTGTAGTTTTAAAATACATCGAATACTTTATGGTCGGGTCGACCATGAGTCAGAATGGCCGAAACTGTAGAATTATTTTATATCGAAGTGTTCTATGTATTTTTGTTATTTGTTAAACTAGGAGCTTTTGGAATGTTTTGTTTTTAATTAGAATGTTTTATGTAATTATGTTATGTCATGATATATTGTAATTTTGTGTAATAAAAAAGAAATAATATAAAAGATTAGAAAATATACGTCTACAATATATGAGTTCAAGTTTGGAAAACGAGCCACGAGGCGAGGGCTAGTGAAACATGTTCTTTATATTATTTTTACCTCTTGCTAAGAGAGGTATTGGATTCATGCCAAAAATCGCATATCTTGATTTTGTACACAGATTTCGGTAATGATGACATATTTACACCGTGAGGGCCAATTTTGTGCCATTTAAAATTCTAAATATTTAACGTCGGTCGAAATCGAATCCGGTTCTCCAGATTCACGATTAGACACGTTATTATGAAGCGTTATTTGTTATGTTACGGTTACCTAACGATATTTTGTAATTGTTACGTTATTTTTCAAAAATTAATAAATGAAACGTTATTATAACGTTATCGGTGCGTTACGTTTTTTATATCTGGTTTAAAATAAGATTCTAAAAAATCTGATGTGGCCAGCATAATACCTTTCCTCAATCCTGTGTATTATGTATAAATTCCATACATAAATTTTCTTGCAAAAAATTCTAAATTTCCAGTAAAACTATTTCATAAACAAACTATGCAAATTGCACTTTGAAGTATAAAATGCAAACAAATAGTATAGAGAATAATATATTCTTTAAGTTAAAATAACATTAAATATCAATAAGTAATATTTAATTGCGTTTTGGGTTGACCAATTATAACCAAAATCTATTCACCTCTTCTTCTGGATGTAAAACTGAGAATTATGATTATTGGAATCGTGGTATTGAAGTTATGCGATCCGAAACATTCGGCACATACACACACACAGACACACAGACACACATACATACATACAGACATCATCGAAAAATGGTAAATCGTATTATGTAAACCCTAAAACCCGCTTATTCACAAAAAACTCGTCATTAAATTTTTTGACCAAAGACAATACCTTCCTTATCTAAAGGAGACGGAAGGTAAAAATATGAATCATGTGTTTTATTACATAATTATAGCATAACTCTCGTATTGGTAATAAAAATAAAAATCTTCCAAATAAAACAGTCAATATTAAATGTATTGAAATATTTATTTAATTTTGATTTATTATCAAGGGAACATCATGATCACCAAACAACTTTTTGTAAGCACTATTCTGCTGGTCACTATTCTATCAGTGTCCAGTCGTAATTGTCCAAGATGTGGAAAGTGTGGTACTGGAACATGCCAAGCAACTCGTCCACCATGTCCGGATATAGAAATATTATGTACTGATGGAACAATTCTTGGAACTGACCCAAAGACTGGCTGTCCAACATGTGTACCAGATCATAGCCCAATTTGCCAAGACATAAGATGTACTTTGGATAAGATTCAAACAATTGACCCAAAAACAAGGTGTCCTATTTGTATACCACGACATTGTCCAGTTGTAATATGTGCAAGTGATTCAGAGTATGTAATTAATTGGAAAACGGGGTGTTTTACATGTAAACCACTTTGTCCAGAAGTATTATGTGGTCCTGGATCTATACCCTCAACCAATCCTGATACTGGGTGTGGTAAATGCATTCCTTGTCCCAAAATAGCATGTGGAAGCAGATCAAATATTGTAATTGATCCGATTACTGGATGTCCTATTTGTAAAAGGCCTTGTCCAGTTGTAAAATGTTCTTTTGGTACAATTCCCATAAATGATACGAAAACTGGTTGTACTATTTGCGTAACTTGTCCAAAAATATGGTGTCCGATTGATGAAATTAATACTGACCCAGACACTGGGTGTCCAGTTTGTATAAAAGAACCTTGTCCTCTTATAAAGTGTGTTCGAGATTATATCTCTGTATTGGATCCAAAAACTGGGTGTAATATTTGCGTTCCTGAATGTTCTTGTAAACCACCAAACTCTTGTAAAGATGTATTATGTCAAGATGATGAAGATTATGCCATTGATGTAAATACCAAGTGTCCTATTTGTGTACCAGGACCAAAACTTTGTCCAGAGATATTGTGTCCAATTGGTACTCTACACATAATTGATCAGTCTACAGGTTGTCCATCTTGTGGACCTCCAACACCTGAGCCTTGTCCATTAGTACTGTGTCCTTTAGGATCAGAATATGCTAATGATCCTATAACTGGGTGTACTATTTGTAAACCTGACAATAAGCCAAAACCTTGTCCAAAAATAAATTGTGCTAGGGGTACAATTCGAAGATTCAACCCAGATAGTAAATGTCCTGTTTGTTTACCACCAACAAAAAAACCTTGTCCAGATGTATTGTGCGAACCTGATGTAGACTATACAATTGATTCGGCGACAGGTTGTCCTTCTTGTATACCACCAGGCACTCTTCCTTGTCCTGAAATAGAATGTCCATTCGGTACGATTGGTACAACTGATCCAACAACAGGGTGTACTACTTGTGTTCGTGATAAAAGGCCAAAACCACGACATTGTCTACCAATTGGGTGTCTAGCTGATATGGTTCAAATTGATCCAAAAACAAAATGTCCTATTTGTGTATCAAATCCGTTAGAAGCTTGTCCAGATGTTGTAACATGTATACATGAAGAAGATTATGCAATTGATTGGAATACAGGGTGTCCTACTTGTTCACTACCACCGCTAATGGAATCTTGTTCTGATTTGGAGTGTGGAACTGGTGAAATAACTATACTTGATCCGTATACCGAATGTACTACTTGTATAGTTTGGAAGTGGGACCAGTAACGGAATAATATGAATAATATTGGTAATAAATAAATGAATATTAAATAAATAATGTTTCTTTAAATGTTTGAATTATTATTTAAATATACACAAGAAGATATAGTTTTACCGTATCCTTAATTATTCTTATCTTGTGTCAATTCTATGAATAAAACAAATTGAATTATCTAGTCCAGTAGTGGGAGATAATGTTCTGACTATATAAGAAAAATATTAGCGGTATAAAAACTACATTTTATTTAGCATATTTTAATGTGTATATGTAAAACACGATAAATTCGTGATATATTAATAAATATAGTGTTTAAAATAAAAGAAAAAAAATTGCATTTCTCATTGTTCTGTGACTATTTTATAATATCTGTATCTCTTGTTTATATATAAATACTGCTTGTGCTAAAATTGCACATATTATTACAAAAAGAGCTCAAAGTATAGAAACAAGTTTGAAGGTTTTAACAAAGTGTTAAAAAATTGTAAGTACAATTTATTATTATTACTAATAAAGACGAGGTTTGATAAAAAAAATAACGACAATTTTCATTTGTTTTAGAAAATAATTATTTATTTATCAATATTACTTTTGTTTCTCCTTCAAAATTGTTCCATTGGCTATAATTCTCTTATGTGAATGTTTTTTCGTTCTGCAAAACCCTTCTGGCATACGAGAATACTTTAATTTCTTAAGCGATTTTGCTTTTATCTTTGTAGTCGCTATATGTTGTCCTTTTAATGCCCTCTACATCTATGGGAAGAAAAAAAACACTGGGAGGACATATTTGGAAAGTTATCACGAATGAGAGTAGTGATAATATAGAACAAATTTGGTTGCCACTCGTTTTATGCCCAAAATATAAGTAAAAAAATATTTTTCTACATTTGTTGAAAAAAGAACCCGTTTTTTCATTAAAATGGGTTTATAAAGTATCTTTTTACCTCTCGCTAAGAGAGGTAATGGATTCATGCTAAAAATCATATATCCAGATTTTAATGAATAAGCAAGTTTTAACCATACAATCTGATTTTAACATTTTTACAATGATGTCTGTCTGTCTGTCTGTGTGTGTGTGTGTGTGTGTGTGTGTGTAGATGTTGGAAGGACGATTTCACGAAAACTATAAGACTTAATATCTGTTGAACTACGTATTTCTCAATCGGACATAAATAGGGAAGTTGAAAACGTTTTGGTACCAATTGAACAACCGGAAATAGTAGATTTTTAAAAAAATTCTTCTAATTTTTTTAAAATTTTTGCTCTTGCATATATTAAAGAAGATTAAATTCTCTATCTGTTACATTTAAAAAAAGAATTATACCATTTATTGCATTAGAGATAATAGAATATAATTTATGAAATAATCTGTTGCAATAAGTCTCACAGCCCAAATAATGCCATGGAAACCAATTAAAAAAATAAAATGTCTGTGTCACGAATTCAGAGGCATTACTGAAGACTTTTTGAGAAGTACATACATATATTATTTCTTATTGTTGTACATTCCATGTACCCCACTTCTTGTTCATTTGCTTGGGGTAGGGGTAATTCGCCCCCTCCCGCCCCCTAGCTCACAGAGTTAAAAACTACTCTGTGGATATATTCTGTTAACAATCTTCGACCCTTAAACATCTCTAAATATTTTGTTACGTTATTGTATATGTAGTTAGTATTTGTGAATTAAAGTGTCAATAGTTCTCAAATCCATTATTTCAACTACCCGCAATCACTCATTAACATTCAACCCCAACGGGGTTAACAATTGTATTAATTGAATATTTTAGGTATATTGCATATACTCTTCCGAAATACTGTCAATCCCGACAATGAATTGAAAACATCTCGAAACGTTAGAAGAGTAGAACAAAATTTCTTCATAGAATGAATTTAAAATTAAAAAATCTAAATTTAAAAATAGGTATAAGTAATTATTTTTTTGTGTAGAATGTAGGTATACAAGAAATGTTAAATGCAATACTTATGTAACCAAAGCCAAAGTGGCGAGAGGTATTGTGCAGGCCACAACAGATTTTTTTAATACATAAAAGTGTGAAAATAAGTCCACTTTTTTAACGCAAATGGGTGAAATAATGAAACGCTATAGCACTTTTTTTCACACTTTTTGTAGATGTAAAAAGTTTGTATTACAGGTTCAAAAATTCTCGTTATTTTCTTTACCGAACCTCGTAGATTAATAAATCGTTGTAAGTGTGGAATTATTTTGTTGATTTTAATTAACCTTTTAGGAATAACCATGATTATCAAACAAACTTTTATATTTACCATTTTGATGATCAGTATTTTGTCAGTGAATTGCAGTTGCCTAAGATGTGGATCATGTACAACCCCTACTCCTTGTCCAACTAAAGAAATATTTTGTATTAGAGGAACAACTCGTGGAATTGACCCAAAAAATGGATGTACAATCTGTATACCTGACAGTACACAAATATGCCCAGATCTAAGTAATTGTCCTCCAGGCAGGATTTACTACCCAAATATCGGGTGTCCGTTTTGTAGACCAAAACATTGTCGTAAAGTAGTGTGTGCAGATGATGAAGAAGCTGCGGTAGATATAAATACAGGGTGTCCAATTTGTAGACAACCTTGTCCACAAATACGATGCGCTTCTGGTTATATCCTTGCCCTTAATCCGGAAAATGGTTGTGATACTTGCATACCTTGTCCACTTCCACCTTGTGCCAGAGGATCAACAATCATAATTGATCCTATTAGTGGGTGTCCTACTTGTGGACCACCATGTCCAGAAGTATTATGCGATCTTAACTCGTATCCTTCAACTGATCCGTCGAACGGTTGTGGTACGTGTATACCTTGCCCAGATATAAAATGTGTAAGTGGTACAGAAATTTTAACCGATCCAGATACACAATGTCCTATTTGTAAAGAACCTTGTCCAGAAGTTTTATGCGCTACAAATTATACTCTTTCAACTGCTCCAGACACTGGATGTGATACGTGTATAGCTTGTCCAGAAATATCATGTGATACTGGAGTCGAAATTGTAATTGATCCAAACACTGGATGCTATATTTGTAAAGGACAATGTACAGAAGTAAAATGTTCCGATGGAACATTTCCCATAGATGATTTAGATTCTGGGTGTTCTATCTGCGTTCCTTGTCCAGATATACAGTGTCCAAATTCACAAACAACAACTGATTTAAATAATGGATGTCCAGTCTGTGTAATAATAGATCCTTGTCCTCCGAAAGATTGTGATCCAGATTTAATACCTATAATTGATCCAAACACTGGTTGTAATGATTGTATTCCTGAATGTCCTTGTGAACCACAATTTTGTGAAGATATATTATGTCAAGATAACGAAGAATATGGAACTGATCCAGAAACAGGGTGCCCAATTTGTGTCCCAATACCAGAACCCTGTAAAGAGGTTTCGTGTCTTCCTGGCATAGATTACATTATTGATGACTCTACAGGATGTCCTATTTGTGGACCTTGTAGAGATGTACCTTGCGAAGAGGGGCAAATTTCAATACAAGATCCTGATACAGGGTGTACTATTTGTTTACCTGATAAAGATCCGCCTAATTGTCTTCATGTAATGTGTCCTGATAGTGCTGTTTCTGTATATGATCCAGTTTCAAGATGTCCTGTTTGTAAGCATTTGGAACCAGAAGCAGAATAATGTAATATTGTAATGGGTTTTAAATAAAAATATACTAAATATTTAAATTATTATTTAATTATTTAAAGCATCCTTATCTACGTTATCATGTAAATCCACAGTGCTGAATATTATATAGTGTAGGTAATTATTAGGATATATTTCTAGACAAGGCTAGCCATTTCGTGGAATGAAGCGTTATCCGAGTATAGCAACCACAGAAATCCGGGAATTTTATTAGTCCTACGCATAACATATACCAGTTTATTCAGATCGAAAGATAATTATTATATATTTAATTTTATAAACGTCTAAATTAATAAAATTATTTGAGTAGGTTTTTTACCTTCCGTCACCTTTAGGTAAGGAAGGTATTGTCAAAAAATTCAATGATGAGTTTTTAATGAATAAGCATGTTTTAGGGTCCCTATAATACGATTTTACCATTTTTACGATGATGCCTGTATGTATGTATGTGTGTATGTGTGTCTGTGTGTCTGTGTGTGTGTGTGTGTGTGTGTGTGACAAAAGTTTCGGTTCCCATAACTGCAATACCACGAGTCCAAAAATTATATTTTTTTCGTATTCCTCAAGTTTACATCCAGAAGAACAAGTGATTAGATTTTAGTTATAATTGGTAAACCGGAAGTAGCCTCATTTGAAGATTTAACAGTTAAATTTGATTTATTGGCATTTAACGTTATTATAACTTAAAGAATATATTATTCTCTATACGATTTGATTACATTTTATACTTCATATTCAATAGATACATAGTTAAAGAATTTTAAAGAAATTAAATTTTATAATTCAGCCAGCTATGCTAAACATGGAAACTACTACTATATTCATATAATTCAAATTGACAGATGTCAGTATCAATAAAAATAAATTAATGTGGCAGAGATGAGGATGTTGAAGTAGATGTAGGGGAACACGCGGAAAGATACGGTAAGAAAATAACTCTAGTGTTACAAGTTTCTAGAAAGATACAAGAAAGACGATTACATTGGTTTGAAAATATCATGAGGAAAAATGAAGAATTATATTGGAACAAGATTGAATAGTTTACTAATAGGAGGTTGAAGAAACAGAGGAAGACCAAAATAAGATGGATAGTCCATCCATCTTTACTAGAAATTTCGAATCTTTTGCAAAAAAAAATATGTATGGAATTTATACATTATATACAGGATTGACGGAAGGTATTGTGCTGGCCACAACAGATTTTTTAATTTTGGCAAAAAAATTGCTACGACTCGCGTTACCATGTTAAAAAGTTATCACTTTCCGAACGATCGGACAAAAAAATAATTTGGTCCAGTTGCTATATTATAAGTGTTATTAAAATCGCATTATGTGTAACATTTTTAAAGTGATTTTATAACATACGATAAATTCGTGGTAAACTGCAAAACACAGAGTTTAAAATAAAAACTGCATTTGTCATATTCTGTGACTGTTTTATAATTTTTATATCTCTTATTTACATATAAATACTGTTTGCGCCGAAACTGCAAATACTGCGAATAAATATTTCAAAGAATAGCAAGTAACAAGAAACAATTTTGTAAATCTTTGAAAATTGTAAGTACAAATTATTTTTATATTACTAGTAAACAAAATAGCTTTTAAATAGTGAATATACAGCTGTTAAAGATGAATGATGAGTAGAGATTAAAATAAGTCGAAATTTATTATTAAACATGGGTCTCAAATGAACTGGTTCTGAGATATGGTATTTTTTTTACGTTTTTCACAGGACCATCAATCTCATAAATAAAATAAAAATCTGTTGTGGCCAGCACAATACCTCTCACCACTTCCGTTTTTGGTTATACATAAGTATATGCCGCGGCAGTCATGTGACATTTTTGGCCTTGACAAGCAGATATGGGGCCCGTGTCAGAATGACAATTATATACATAGATGTAAAATGTCAGAATTAAAAATTTCAAAATTTCTAAATTAATGTAGTTAATTTGTCACCAGGAGTGTGAAAGTTACTTGTTGAGGAAAATAAACCACACGGAATTATAAAGTCACTAAATTTAGAATGAAAAATTATGATATTTGACATCAATGTATATAATTACTAGCTATCATTTTGACACGGGCTATATCTGCTTGTCACGGCCAACAAAGTCACATGACAGCTTGCGCCGTATTGTATGTAATATTTCTTGTATACCTACACTCTAAACCAAAAATTCTACTTATATCTATTCTTTACATTTAGATTTTTTAAAATTTTAAATTCATTCTATGAAGAAAATTTGTCTTACTTATCTAATTTTCCAAATGTTTCCAATTCAATGTCGGTATTAAGTCTATGGATTTTGACACTGACATTTATCTGTCAGTTACAAATATTTTAATTTTTCAATTAGTTTTCATGACATTATTTGGACTGTGAGATTTATTACAACAGATTATTATGTACCTTATATTTCTTTATCTCTAAATCTATAAAAGATATAATAAAATATTTATATGTATCAGATAGAGAATTTACTCATTTTAAGAATCTACTACTTTCGGTTAACCAATTATTACCAAAACCTTTTCAGCTCTTCTCAGTAATATCCGATTGAGAAAAACGTAGTTAAACAGATATTAAGTATTATAGTTTTGGAGAAATCGTCCTTCCAACCTCCCCCCCCCCCCTCCCCCCCTCTCTCTCTCACACACACAGACATCATTGTAAAAATATTAAAATCGGATTGTAGGGACCTTAAAATGTGTTTAATCATTAAAATCTGGATATGCGATTTTTAGCATGAATCCAATACCTGTCTTAGCGTGAGGTAAAAAGGTCCTGCTGAACATGACATTGACAAAATTATTTAATAGTCTTATTATTTATTTCAACTAATGCCAATTTAATTAATTATTTCAAATTAACATGTCTGATTATACGAATTTGGAAATGCCCGGCCATCGGGAAAAGAATCGTGCTTAATTTTTTCAGAGGTATTGATGAGGATGGAAAACATTTCGAATATCTTTAGCTTTACAATTTAGTACTTACCATATCTCAAATATTTTAACTAATCAATTAAATTGATACTAGTCACAATAAATGATAATACTAAACCTGCAATATCTCAGAAACATTTCATTTTCGGACACTATATGTTCATCAAATATCTTAATTTGTTTTACCACTCTGTGCGTAATTGTTACAAATGATGATAATATTAATCTTAATTTATTTTTAAAGAAAAGAACCATGATTTTCAATCAAACATTTATAATTGCTGTTCTTATCGTCAGTATTGTATCAGTGGACAGTCGTAATTGCCCAAGATGTGGAAAATGTGGCTCTGGATCATGCCGAACAACTCCATTCCCTTGTCCTGATGTAGAGTGTGCTGAAGGAACAATTCCAATAAATAACTCAGAAAATGGTTGCCCAATCTGTGTACCAGAAATTATCCGTTGTCCACAATTAATGTGTGGTCCAGATCAAGTTCCGTCAATTGATCCAAAAACAAAATGTCCTATTTGTCTCCTTGAATCTGTAAGAAAACTACGTATGAGACCACCGATATGTCCAGACGTATTGTGTCTCGATGATGCAGAAATGACTTTTGATTGGAAAACAGGGTGTCAGGTTTGTGGGCATCCTCAACCAATTTGTCCATCTGTTTTGTGTGCACTTAACACAGTTCCAACAATTGATGCGGAAACAGGATGTACTACTTGCGTACCAATTGAGCCATGTCCAGAAATATTGTGCTCTTTTGGTTCAATTCCCGCAACCGATCCGACGACTGGTTGCGGTACATGCTTACCATGTCCTGATATATCTTGTGAAAGTAGCTCAAGAATATCTATTGATCCAAATACTGGGTGTAATACTTGTAGGCCACCTTGTTTTGATGTAGAATGTGCCAAAGGTACATATCCTATAATTGATCCAGAAACTGAGTGTACTATCTGCGAACCTTGTCCAGAAATCTGGTGCTCAAGATCACAAATTATTATTGATCCAAGAACAGGGTGTCCAATTTGTAAAATAGATCCTTGTCCTCCAATTGAGTGTGCTAGTGGTACTTTTTCCATAATTGATCCAGTGACTGGATGTACTACCTGCAAACGTTGTCGAGAAATATGGTGCTCAAAATCACAAATTATTATTGATCCAAACACAGGGTGTCCAGTTTGTAAAATAGATCCTGATTCTCCAATAGATTGTGCTCCAGATCATATTCCTGTAAATAATTCAAAAAGTGGATCCTTTATTTGTATTCCTAATTGTCCTGATTGTGAAATACCAAACTTTTGCAAGGATATATTGTGTCAGGATAATGAAGAATATGGAATTAATCCAAGAAACGGTTGTCCAATTTGTCTGCCATTACCCGATCCTTGTCGAGAAATATTATGTCCACCTGGTATAAATGCCATAATTGATCATTCTACAGGGTGTCCGACTTGTAGACCACCAATTCCAGATTGTCCTGTTGTAAAGTGTAAATTTGGTCAATTTTCTGCGCAAGATTTGAAGGGCTGTACTATCTGTATACCTTGTTTCGATGTAGCATGCATGGATGGAGCTACAAGTGAAATAGATCCAAAAACCGGATGTACTATTTGTAAACCTTTTCCACGAGACACAGTACTCGTATAATGTAAAACAATACTTGTAACAATTTAATGAGATTTAAATAAAAAATGTTTATCTATTTGCATTCCAAATATTATTTATTATACTCCCGCTCTGAAATAGTTACATACCAAGTGCGAGAACGCTTGGTTCTCGATATGCGATTTTATACACGATCCACCTCCCTTACCAAGGGCAGCGGGAGGTAACATCGCGCCAAGTAAAGCAAGCGTGATTTTAAAAACAATATTCTCTATACATCATTTCCATCACATTCAATGTAAAAAAATCTGTTGTGGCCAGCACAATACCTTTCATCAATCCTGTGTATTATGTATAAATTCCATACATAAATTTTCTTGCAAAAATTATTTCATAAACACACTATGCAAATTGCACTTAACACTAACATCTCCTTCTTCTTTAGCTTTCCCCATTCGTTAGGAGTCGCTTTATTTTCTTCTTCCACTCATTTCTGTTTTACGTGTCGTTCTCATTCAGTTCCTATTCTCTCAAGTCTTCCGCAATACAGTCCTTCCATCTTATCTTTGGCCTTCCTCTGTTTCTTTAATATTCTATTACTAAGTTATTCATTCTTCATCCAATATATATTCTTCATTTCTCCTCATGACATTTTCAAACCAATGTAATCATCTCGCTTGTATCTTTTTAGAAACTTGTAACACTAGAGTTATTTCCTTACTTATCTTTCCGTGTCTTCCCCAACATCTACTTTAACATCCTCATCTCTGCTACATTAATTTATTTTTATTGACATTTGTCAATTTGAATTATATGAATATATTAGTAGTTTCCATGTTTAGCAAAGCTGGCTAATTTATAAAATTTAATTTCTTTAAAATTCTTTAATTATAACCAAAATTTAACCAGTTCTTCTTCTGGATGTAAACTTGAGGAATACGAAAATATAATTTTTGGAATCGCAGTATTGAAGTTATGCGATCTGAAACTTTCGTCACATACACACAGACACACACACACACACACACACACACACACACACACACACACACACACACACACACATACATACAGACATCATCGCTAAATGGAAAATCGTATTTTAGGGACCCTAAAACATGCTTATTTACTAAAAACTCATCATTGAATTTTTTGACCAAAGACAATACCTTTCCTTATCTAAAAGTAACAGAAGGTAAAAAATTATAAAGAAATTAATTTTCATAAATCTTGTAATGTTTGCTGTCTCGCCTTGGGAAAGTTTCAATAATTCAATAATACTAATTGACAGATGTCAGTGACAAGTAGACTTTATACAATATGTATTTGAAATAATTTTGCTGAAAATACAAGATAATGTCTATGTGGAATTTATATAAAATACATAGAAATGACGGAAGGTATTGTGCTGGCCACAACAGATATTTTCTGTTGAACTAATTTCGAAACATTAACAAAGAGTTCTGTTCAACGAAGTAAAACTATATTCTGGTAAAGGTATGGTCAAATTGTTGATATTTTAGCGTGTTACGGCAGTTTTACTCGTACTTGAAATTGTAATAGGTATCAAAAAAAAAAAGGTTTCGTTCAAATAATCTCATTTATATTTAAAAATGATTACAAAAAGTATACAAAACTATTATTCTAGTTGAACATCAATTTATTCAATTGGATTCTATTCAGCTTGAAGTGGTGCACATATAGGGCACTGACACCTCTTTCCGGTTCTTGTAGCAACTTGTCCCTCCGGGCAAATTAATGGCGGACAAGCATATTCACAAATAATATCATCCGGAATATGAGTTATAATATCAGCAGGATAACACTTTGGGCATCCGCATACATATCTAGGATCTCTTCGTCCAACTTGTCCTGGGGGACAACTTGCTGGAGGACAAACAAAGTTACACAAGATTGGTATCCTAGGAACAACTTCCTGAGATGATTCCGGAGGACGATGGCAAATTGGACATCTACAACCTTGAGGATCTTCTAGTTTGATGGTACCATTTCCGCACGCAATTAAGGGGCATATCCTTGGTTGGCAAGATATCAAAGTTGAATTAAGTGGTACACATAATGGACATCCTTGTCGTACACCAGGATCACTGTAAGGGAAAGTTCCTGCAGGACACGAGGGACAAACAAAATCAAAAGTTAAATCTGGAATAATCTTCAGGTCCTTTTGAAGTACACAATGTTTGCATCCACACGCATGGAAAGGATCACGTTCTGGGAAATATCCTGGAGGGCAAGTAGGTGGTTTGCAGATAAAGTCACATAAAATTCCAGCTCCAATAAGGCCCTCATCGGCTTCTTCAGCTGTTATGTTATGGCAAATTGGACATCTGCATCCTTGAGGATCTTCTAACTTCACAGTTCCAACCGGACATTCAACATGAAGACATGCTAAGGGTTGACAAGGAGTTGGAATTGGGTGACATTTTGGACATTCACATTTTACCCTTGGATCTCTTAGAGGTAATTGCCCTGTTGGACATTTTATTGCGGGACAAACAAATTCGCAAATAGTATCATTCAGAATTGAAGCTGGCGGTGGAATGTTATCAGGTACACAGAAAGGACATCCGCAAAGAGCTTTAGGGTTCCTGTATGGAGATTGACCTGGAGGACATGTTATTGGAAGACATAAGATCTTGCATTGAATTGGTATTTGAATAGATTCTAATGATCCTGCAGCAGGTAGGGGATGGCAAAGCGGACACCTACATCCCAAAGGATCTTCCAGTCGTATCTGATTTTCTGGACATAAAATTTGAGGGCATGTTAAACCATTGCAACGCGGAGGTCGTGACAGTAGCCATGGTACACATCTCGGGCATGCACAACCAATTCCTGGAGGTCTACGAAGAAAATACCCAGGTGGACATGATTGTACCGGACACACAATATCGCAAATAGGTTTAACTGGAAGTGTTATGTTGACTGGACCTTCAATAGCTTCACATTTAGGACAACCACACAAATATCTGTTTGCCGGTTCTCCTTGTCCGCATTTCAAGAAAGGACAGAGAAACTTGCAACTAAATGGTTTACTATATATACCGATAGACTCAGATGATGATCCTATCAAAGGCAAACATACAGGACATTTACAACCTAGAGGGTCTTCCAGTTTTATAGTCCCTTCATCACAGAAAATTAAAGGGCATATTAATGGTTTGCAAGGAGGATCCGGTAAAGCGGGAGAATCGCAATCGACCTCTGGAACGCATTTAGGACAACTGCAACCTGTAGGATCAATGACTTGAACTGTACCGACTCTGCAAAGGACATAGGGACAAGCAATTGGCCCACAAGGTTCGTTGTTGGTACTATCAATAGGGATGCATATAGGACATCCATTACTCTTATCGTGCACCAGTTTCGTGCCATTACCACAGTCGATCTGCAAAGAAAAGAAAGAAAAAATAAATCTCAGCTGGTGAAGTGAATGTTAAAACAAATTAATTTGACCTTAAAATCTAATTCAGTCTTTAAATTAAACTATTTAAACTATTATCCAATATATCTTCCGTAAATGACTGTTTATTATTACAGAATAAATTGGATATATTCCAGTGGTGCAATGACAATAAGCTTTTTCTTAATATTGAAAAATGTCAGTGTATGTCTTTTACTAAAAAGCATAATCCAGTTAATTTTCATTACATTATAAACAATAACATCTTACGTAGATTAGAGTATATTTCGATCCAAAACTGTCTTTCACCGCACATATTGCAAATAAAACTTCGCCCGCATTAAAGTGTTTAGGATTGGTAATCCGTAATTCCGACATGTTTTCCAGTTTGAGTACTTTACGTCTCTTATTTGTTGCTCTAGTTCATCCTCACCTAGAACACTTTTCGGTAATCTGGAACCCGATACAAAGTAACCAATTAGAATCATTAGAGCAAATTTAAAGGAAGTTTTTAAAATTCGCAACCTACATTCTGGAAGGAATTTATCCCCAAAAAGCTACACCGCAATCGGAACTTCAAAAAAAAATTGATTTAGCCTCACTCGTACAAAGACGAGAAATATCTGCAGTAATTATTTTAGATAAAATTATTAATAATGACATTAATTGTGTGTATATCAATAATCGACTATTTGTCTAAGTCAACAAATTGTCGTCGAGATTTAAAAACGTCTTCCACTTAAAAAGAGTTAAATCAAATATTCTGACCAAATCCCCCATAGATCATATGGTTAAATTTTAAAATAATGAATTATTACCCACCTCGAAATATATCATATAATATTCTATTAAATATTTTTCAAATGGATTCTCTTGAGCAACGTAGAAGAAAAATTAATTCATTTTTGCATTGATGAGGGTCATCAGAGGGTCTGTCTCTCTCTAACCTTAATTTCCATATTCCCTATTCTTTTACTAGACATTATACACCATTTTGCTTGCCTACACCACACACTAACATCGCTTCACGTTCGCCTATTAATAATATGTGTACTATTTATAATTCGACACATAATTGTTTTGATAACAATGTTGTTCAAATTATTAAATGTTTAAGTATTTAATGATAATTTTGCAAAGTTAAACATATAATATGTATTATCACTATTATTTGCTCATAATTGGGTTTGCATCTTATCGAGCATTGTATATTTAAAATAAAATAAATAAAAATATTCTTACTGGGACTTCAGGTGGTTGGTAACACAATCCAATAATTCCTGGCGGTCTGGGCTTCTCCCATGGATCTGTATAACCATCTGCGACACATCTAGGATTATGACATCTTGTAGGTTCTTGTACTAGTCTAGTTCCTGATCCACACTGCCCACGACTGCAAGACTCAGGTTCAGGTTCGTTAATGGGGAAACATCTAGGACATCCGCAACGACTTTTGTCTCGTATCAGTCTTGTGCCATTTCCACATGTTGGCTACAAATTAAATAGACAAATAAAATATAAATTAATATTAAATTGAACAGATTTTTTTGGAGGACTTTAACATGTAAAATCAGAATTTCCTAATTTCCTGCTTCCCTAATTATTTTAGGTAAAAAAGCTTCAAATAAAAGTTGTAGGGCATACAATTATGCATTTGAATCAGTAAACAAAATTAATTTTATGTGCCTTCTAATGACAGGAATTAGATATGAAGATATGGAAAATCACCCCAAAAATAGCAAACCCATGGAATTGAAACAAAAAATTAACAAATGTTAACTATTTATCTGTCAAGCTAGGTTAATTTATTTTTATTATTATTATTTTGTAATAGGTAGGAGGCCGTAGGTTCCAAAGAAAAAGTTGACCATACATACTTTAACATGTGGATGTTTCGGACCATAATTGACAACTTCAATCTGTCGCCTTGTAGTAAATATGTTTTTGTTTCTCGACAAAATTTGGGCTTTCAACTACTACTGTTTCAAGTAGTGTTTCAAAATGTAATCTAATAATTTTTAAGAGCTTTTCAATGTAACATTTAAATTTTAAAATATTTCTCTTTATTTTTTGTGCTGATGATGGACAAATTTATGGTCCGACACGTCCACATGTAATAATAAAGTAACTTATATTTATGGTCAACTTTTTCTTTGGAACCTACGGCCTCCTACCTATTACAAACTACAAATTTTCGTTCCCAAAATCTTCAAATATATTATTATTATTTGTAATTTCTGTTCAAGTAAACAAATATCAATTTAAATTAACAGATAATTGTTAACTAAAACAGAAATTAGAAATGATACCTAATGAAATCAAATTACCATAACATGACAGATGTTATTTAATTTTCATTTTGACACAACTGTCAGGGCGTCATTCAAAATTTTAGGATTTATTATGAGATGATAAATATTTCAGCAGACCTGATTCCATTATTTGTCTTTTTAATTCTCTTGTTCGATCTAAACTTGATTATACCTCTGTGATTTGGAACCCTTCTTACAATAGAAACATTATGTTATTAGAAAGTGTTCAGAAAAAAATTGTTAGGTATTTGTGTTTTAAATTTCATGTTAACATTGAACATTATTGTAACAAGCTGGAATATTTTCACATGTTATCTCTCAAAAATAGAAGGATTGTTGTAGACATGTTATTTTTATATAAATTTTTCAATAATCTTCTATAAACAATTAAATGAGTACATCATTTTAACTTTTATATATCAAATAAACAAACTAGATCTATTTACTTATTTTTTTGTTGCGCTTAGTAACACGAATAACAATAACAATTCGCCAGTAAACAGAATTATTCTTTTAAGAGCCTATAGCTACAAAACTTATCAGTAAAAGTTAGTCTATTTTTCATCCCTTATATTCCCTATTAATTTGTAACACGTATTCATTAAAACCTTATATATTATGATTGCACTTAAAAAGACTTGAAAATTATAATTCATTGAAAAATATCTCAAAATACCGTCAACAAATTTTTGTTGTCAAACAATTCAACTATCAAAACTATCAAAAAAACTTACCAATCCTAAAGGCGGCCCATGACACAATCCTAGACCATGTCTGGGTTGCTCCCATTCATCTGTATAACCATTTGCCACACATCTAGGAAGGTGGCAATTCGTGGGGTCATCCACTTGTCTTGTTCCTGGTACACACGGATCGGGACAATCACACCGAATTATCTCGATCGGGACACATCTGGGACAACCGCAACGACTTTTATCTTGAATCAATCTTGTTCCATTTCCACACGTTGGCTGCAAAAAAAAAGAAATAAATATGGATTCATATTGACAAGTAAATTATTTTTACTAGTCCTTTTGGTGGTCCGTGACATAGTCCAAGATTATGTCTAGGATTCTCCCATTCGTCAGAGTAACCATTGGCTGTACATCTGGGAAGATTACACCTTGTTGGATCTTCAACTAGTCTAGTGCCTTGGATACATGGGTCGGGACAGTGATCACATGGTATAGTTGCGTTAGCTGGAATACATCTGGGGCATCCGCAAACACTCTTGTCTTGAACTAATATAGTACCATTTCCGCAATCAATCTGCAAAAGGAAAACAATTTTTTTTTTTTTACTTTATTGTTAATTTAGTGATAATTAAGCACACATATGGTACTGTAGATAAGGAACATATGAATTCCGAAAAAAAAAATTAATGAAAATATTTAGCAGCACTTCTTGTCAGTTATGTGCACTTCAAAATGTAGTTGCCACAGGGCGACAAAATATTCCGGATAATGCCCAAGAAAAATAATGAGTATTAATCAATAATGTACAGGTGACACTGAAAAACGGGCCACTAATTTTTTTTTTTTAATTCTGTTTCCATATTTGTAAACTGGGCTTAGGGACTCGCAAACATAGTATTTGGGATGATAGTAGCGCTTCCGGTTCAACCGGAAATGACATTAAGTTTCATATTTCAAATGGGACAACCTATATATTTTTACCTCCCTTGGTAAGGAAGGTATAGGGATCGCATATTCGTATTTTATTGAATAAGCACGTTTTAAGTTCCCTACAAAACTATTTTAACATTTTTACGATGATGACTGCGTGTGTTTATGTGTGTGTGGATGTGTGTGTGTTAGGATTTTGTTGGAACGATTTCTCAAAATCTAAAGACCTGTTTAACTACGGATTCCTCAATCTAACGTTAATGGAATAGTTGAAAAGGTTTTGGTAACAATTGGACAACCGGAAGTGGTACTTTCTCTAAAAAAATCTTCTAAATATTATGATCTGATACATATAAATTTTTTATTACATCTATAGATTTATAGATATATTGTATAATAATATAGAATAATCTGTTGTAAAAATTCTCGCTGCCCAAACAACTCCATGAAATTCAGTTGAGATATTTAAATGTTTAAAATTGACATAAATGCAAAATGTCAATGTCAAGAATCAACAGTTTTATTAACATTACAGAAAGTTTTTCTGGGAAGTAAGTACATTTAATATATCTTATTGTATTATTAATTAGATACTTAAAATTATGGATATATTAATATTACCCTTAAGAAATACCGCTAATACCGTCAGTGAATATAAAGACTTTGGAATACATTGGAAGAGTAGGAGGAAATTCTTCATAGAACGAAAGAATAGATACAATTTCAATTAATTCCAACCGATGCACTAACATTTTGTATTTATCTGTCAAATACAAACATTTAAATATCTCAACTGTTTTTTAGGCAACGAGATTTATTACAACAGATTATTCTATATTATTATATACTATATCTCCAAACCTATACGAGATATAATAAAAATTTAAAAGTATCAGATAAAGAATTTAATTGTCTTTAATATTACCAAGAAAAATATTTCAAAAAATAATATTTAGAATATTTTTTTTTTTCAAGAATCTGCTACTTGCGATTGTTCAATTGTTACCAAAACCTTTTCAGCTCGTTCCATGAATGTCCGATTGGGAAATACGTAGTTAAACAAATATAAAGTCATCGTTTTTTGAGTAATCGTCCATCTAACGTCCCACACACATATGCACACATACATCCGCACACAAACACACATACACACAGACATCATCGTGAAAATGTTAAAATCGGATTGTAGGGATCTTAAAACGTGCTTAATCATTAAAATCTGGATATGTGATTTTTAGGATAAATCCAATACCTCTCTTAGCGAGAGGTAAAAAAATGGGTGCTTTATGGGGGCAGGGACAAAGTAAGCGAATAGATCAGAGTAGTCTACCCCATTTAAAATGAGAAACGATAGGGAAGATAAATGCTGCAAAGTGCTGCATCCGTATAAAAGATAGCACCTTACAGCAGCAATTTTATCAGTGAAAATAGTCGAATGTGATTGGTTCAACTCACAATATACTGTGATTTAAATGGAGAACAGATTATTAGTGGAAATGTCAACATAATTATTACAACTAATGTACCGACTAGTAGTCAAAAAGCCGAAGTACCTTTAAATAATTTTTAAAGTAATTGATAAGTAAATATTCCTTACTGGTACGTCAAGTGGCTGGTAACACGTTCCAATAAGTCCTGGTTGTCTAGGCTTTTCCCATTCATCAGTAAAACCATCTGCTACACATCTGGGATTGTGACACCTTGTAGGTTCATGCACCAATCTAGTCCCTGGCGCACACTCTCCACGGCAGTTGCAAGGCACAGGTTCTTTAATAGGGACGCATCTAGGACATCCGCAACGAGTTTTGTCTCGAATCAATCTTGTTCCATTTCCACATGTTGGCTGCAAAAGTAAGTCAAAATATATATTGGTTTTAAATTGATGAGAATTTTTATCTTACTAGTCCTTCAGGGACTTGTTCGCACAATCCAAGTGATGTTCTGGGGTTCTCCCATTCGTCTGAGTATCCATTGGCTGTACATCTTGGAAGATTACACCTTGTTGGATCGTTCACTAGTCTGGTGCCTGCTACACATGGATCCGGGCAATATTGACAAATCCCAATTTCATTAATGGGAACACATTTGTGGCAGCCGGTTCCTTCGTCTTGCACTATTTTTGTGCCATTTCCGCAAGTTGCCTGTACAAGAAAAATAAAATATACAATAATATATTACAACAAGGGAGAAAAACATAAATATAATAATTTTTCTTGCTCTTTAGGGTAGGATATCTTTTTTTAAATCACTAATTATCAATATAAATCATTGAGTTATAACCTTTAATTTTATTAATATTTTTGACAGCTCTTCTAAAACGTGCTTATTCACTAAAATCTGGATATGCGATTTTTAGCATGAATCTAATACCTCTCTTAGCGAGAGGTAAAAATTCATTTTGAAAATTTCATAACAGCAGAAAAAAAATTGAAAATTCACGGAATTACAGTAAAAAAAGATGTCCGATCAAGGTTATCTACGAATTGTATGAATTCAGATTTTTGTTCCGCCCATTCTGACAAATTCAGTAGTGTCGTTTGCTTAGTTTTTATGAGGGTACATAAGATACTACTGTTATTTTAGTATTATAAAATTATATGTTACAATAACAGCATTCAAAATTCAAAAATAAATCAACTTGTAAGTTTAATAGCAAATATAAAACCAAATATGTGAAAATTAAGATACCGACACAATGTCAGTGTCACTGACACTGACACAAAATAACGTTATTCGTACGGCTATGGTAATGTATCTGAATTAATATATAAACTTACGTTACAGCGAAAGTATTATCAACAACGAGCATCGTTTTAAAATGGAACGTCCTAACTTAGTCGAAACAATATGAATTTTTGAAAGACAAGCGTGTTATATCCATCCTTATCGCACATGCTTATAGCCTTTGCGAAGGAAAGAGATAAATGTATGCCAATTTGTTAATCCGTTCATGATACAGACGACCTTGATCGGACATCTTTCAAAAATTTTACTGTACAATTTAGTAGTATTTATCCATGGAATTAGAAACTAGAGACGAACAAAACCGTTTTATACGTTAAATTGTTAGTATTTATTTTGACAATCATTATCAACACTGACGTAAAAAAACGTTACGTTTTTCTTTGTCCCTTGCCTCTAATTTCATGGATAAATACTATTAAATTGTAATTCCGTGAATTTTCAAATTTTATTCCTGCAGTTATAAAATAGCCAAACTGATTTTTTTTATTGATTCGGATGTAGAAATTTTTGCTTTACAACATCCATTTCAAACTTTTTGTCTAAAATAATTAGGGGAGCAATGCGCACGAAAAAACTGATTTCCCATATTAAACGCCTAAGTTTCACTTTCCGTGATGCGCCCTGTATATTAACACGTACCTGTCCTTCTGGTGGTGCGTGGCATAATCCAGGTTTTGTTAAGGGGTTATCCCATTCATCTGTATAACCAACTGCCACACATCTAGATAGGTGACACCGTCTGGGATCTGGTACTGTTCTTGTTCCTGGTTGACAAGCATCTGGGCAGGGTGTAGGAGGTATCGGTTCATCGATGGGAATACATCTGGGGCAACTTCCTGGAATAGGGTCTTGTACTAATCTTGTACCATTCCCACAGGTAGCCTGAAAGGAAAATCAATATTAAGCAGCTCGGTTTCACTGGAGAATATCATCGATGGTAATCATATCACTTGTTATATTACATATGAAAATACCTAAACGACTTGTTAATTTATGGGGGGTAAAATACTAAAAAAATATGGTTGTTCTTGACGAGTTCTTTCACTGGTTTTTTTTTTGTATCATAAGTTCAGAGACTTCCCTTTGTTTTTTGTCGGATTTTATATCAATATTCTTCTATTACAAATATTATGTTGTCCTCATTTTCTTGTAATATCAATGCAAAATAATTTATACTACATTAAGAAAAATTATAACAAATTGAAAAGAAAATCATTCTTACTGGTCCTGGAGGAATATGTTGGCAGAGTCCAACAAATCCTGACGGTCTGGGTTTCTCCCATCTATCTGTATAGCCATTCGCCGTACATCTAGGACGATTACAATTTGTAGGATCCTCCACTAGTCGGGTCCCTGGTTCACATTTTACTGGACAAAACTGGTCAGGTTGCGGTCCAACAGCCGGAATACATCTGGGGCATCCACAAATACTTCTGTCTTCTACTTTTATTGTTCCATTTCCACAATCTATCTGTAAAAAATAAAAAATCTGTTGTAGCCAGCACAATACCTCTCGCCATTTTTATTTTATGTTGCATAGGGCGCAAGCAGTTATGAGACTTTGTTGGCCTTGGCATGCAGATATGGGGACCCGTGTCAGAATGACAGCTAGTAATGTACATAGGTGTCAAGTATCATACGTTTTCATTCACCATGTGGATTATTTTCCTCGACAAGTATATGGATGACAAATAAACAACAGAATATTTTGAAATTTTGAATGAAACATATGACAATTGTGACATCTATGTAAAAAACTATTAGCCGCCATTTTGACACGGATCCTCATATTTGCTTGCCAAAGTCAATAAAGTCACATTACTGCTCGCGCCCTATAAGTAATGAATTTAACATTTCTTGTATACACAAATAATTGAAATTGCATCTCTTCTTTCGTTCAGTGAGGAATTTTGTCCTAGTATTCTAATATGTTCAAAATTCTTCAAATTCATTGACGGTATTAGAGGTATTTCTTAAGGATTTATGTAATATTAACATACCTATAATTTAAATACATATTTAATTAATAATACAATAATATATAATAAATGTACTCATACCTCCCAGAAAAATTTGACACTGAAATTTTGCATTTATTTGTCAATTACAAAAATTTAAATATCGCAACTATTTTTTTGGCAACGAGATTTATTATAACAGATTATTCTATATTATTATATACTATATCTCCAAACCTATACGAGATATAATAGAAAAATTAAATGTGTCAGATTCAGAATTTAATTATCTTTATTATTTGTAGTAACAAATTTTCAAAAAATAATATTTAGAAATTATTTTTTTAGAATCTACCACTTCCGGTTGTGCAATTGTTACCAGAACCTATTCAACTCTTGCCATTACTGTTAGATTGAGGAATCCGTTGTTACACAGGTTTTTAGTCTTACAGAATTTGAGAAATCGTGCCTCCCCTCACCCTCACATACACACACACACACAGACATCATCGTAAAAATGTTATAATCGGATTCTACGGACCGTAACACGTGCTTATTCATTGAAATCTGGATATGAGATTTTTAGCATGAATCCAATACCTTTCTTAGCGAGAGGTAAAAAATATAGTCTCATCCACTATGTTATACTTACTGGTACATCAAGTGGCTGGTAACACAATCCAATAAGTCCTGGTGGTCTGGGCTTCTCCCATGGATCTGTATAACCGTCAGCCACACATCTGGGATTGCTGCACCTTGTAGGTTCATACACTAATCTAGTTCCTGGGGCACATTCTCCCCGGCAATTACAAGGCACAGGTTCTTGAATTGGGACGCATCTAGGACACCCGCAACGACTTCTATCTTGAATCAATTTTGTTCCATTTCCACATGTTGGCTGCAGGAGAGAAAAAAATAATATAATTGATTTCAAATTGACCAGAATATTATTCTTACTAGTCCTTCAGGTACGTGTTCGCACAAGCCAACAAAACCTGGTGGTCTGGGTGTTTCCCATTCGTCTGTGTAACCATTTGCAGTACATCTCGGAAGATTACATCTTGTTGGGTCGTCAACTAATCTGGTTCCTGGGACGCATGGATCTGGGCAATTTAAACATAGTCCAGGTTCATTACCAGGAATACATCTGTGACACCCGCATACACTTTTGTCTTGTACCAATATTGTACCATTTCCACATGTTGCCTATAAACGAAAAGAAGTAAAATATGAATTTAAATATCGAAAGAAACTCATAATATAATAAAATGAAACAATATTTGGTTTTAGTTCTGTATTTTTTTACCTCTCGCTAAGAGAGGTATTGAATTCATGATAACAATCGCATGACCAGATTTTAATGATTAAGCACATTTTGAGGTCCCTACAATCCGATTTAATTTACGATGATGTTTGTGTATGTGTATGTGTTATGTGTGTGTGTGTGTGTGTGTGTATGTGTGTGTATGTGAGTCGGTTGAAAGGATGATTTCTCAAAAAATATAATACTTAATATCTGTTTAACTACGTATTTCTCAATCGGACATTACATGGAAAAGCTAAGAAGGTTTTGGTAATAATTGGACAATCGGAAGTAGCAGATTCTTAAAAAATATTCTAAATATTATTTTTTGAAAAATTTTGTTCTTACTTATATAAGAATAAATCCTCTATCTGATACATATATATATTTTATCATATCTTTTATAGATTTAGAAATAAAGAAATATAAGGTATATAATAATCTGTTGTAATAAATCTCACAGCCTAAATAATGTCATGGAAATCCAGAAACATTACTAAATATTTATTCTAAGAAATATATTAATAGTTAAATATTTAAAATTATAGGTATATTATATATACTGTGAATCCCGACAATGAATTGGAAACATTTCGACAAATAAGAAGAGGACAAAATTCTTCATAGAATGAATTTAAAATTTAAAAATCTAATTATAAAGATTAGATGTAAGTAGAGTGTTTGGTGTAGAGTGCAGGTATACAAGAAATGTTAAATACAATAGGGCGCGTGCAGTCATGTGACTTTGTTGGCCTTGACGAGCAGATATGGGGGCCCGTGTCTGAATGATAACTAGTAATTATGTACATACAAGTCAAATATCATAATTTTTCATTCTAAATTTAATGATTTTCCAATTTCATGTGGTTTATTTTCCTCAACAAGTAAATTCAACACTCCTGGTGACAAATTAACTACGTAAATTAAGAAAATCTTGAAGTTTTTAATGAAAATTTCTGACATATTGTCAACTAAACCCAAATATTGTTTCATTTTAAAATAGAAATTTCTTTAAATTAACAAGAAAGTCTTATGTACCTGTCCTTCAGGTGGTCCCCGACACAAGCCTGGTGAAGTTAAGGGGTTCTCCCAATCGTCTGTATAACCATCGGCGACACATCTAGAAAGGTGACACTTTCTGGGATCTGGTACTGTTCTTGTTCCTGGCACACACGCTTCTGGACAGTTACATAGTTCATTTTGATTGATGGGGATACATCTGGGGCAACTGCCTGGACTATTATCTTCTACCAATCTTGTACCGTTTCCACATGTTGCCTGAAAAGGAGTAACAATATTCTTATATAATATAAATAAAAGATAGTGATTTCATAATGAATCAATTAGTGTCAGACAATGAATTAAAGAAAAACAAGGCATTGATTTATATGAAATTTATATAAATGCCGATAGATTTTTTACTATCAAACGGAACGATGTGCATAAATAGGTATTTTTATAACAAGTGTGTGAAATTAGTATTTCTGAAATGAAAGCAAGATTCCGATATGAGCGTAGCTAGTTTTGTAATTTTTGACGGAGTTTCAGAAACGCATTTTTTTGTATTCATGCTAAAAATCGCATGTTCAGATTTTAATGATTATGCACGTTTTAAGGTCCTTGCAATTCAATTTTAATATTTTTACGATGATATCTGTGTGTGTGTGTGTGTGTGTGTGTGTGTGTGTGTGTGGATATATGTATGTGTGGATATGTGTAGGGAGGTTGGAAGGACTACTTCTCAAAAACTATAATTCTTAAAATCTGTTTAACTATGTGTTTCTCAATCGGAAAAGGTTCTGGTAATAAGTGGATAACCAGATTCTTAAAAAAAATCTTCTAAATATTTTTTGAAAAATTTTATTCTTAAAAAGAATAAATTCTCTATCTGATACATATAAATATTTTATTATATGTTTTTATTATATGTTTTATAGATTTAGAGATAAAGAAATATAAGGTATATAATAATCTGTTGTAGTAAATCTCACAGCCCAAATAATGTCATAGAAACCAATTGAAAAATTAAAACCCAGAGACATTACTGAAGATTTTTCTGGGAAGTGCATACATTATATTATTTCTTATTGTATTAATAGTTAAATATTGAAAATTATAGGTATATTACATATACCCTTCAAAAAATACTGTCAATCCCGAAAAGAAATTGGAAACATTTCGAAAAATTAAAAGATGGCAAAATTTCTTCACAGAATGAATTTAGAATTTAAAAATCTAAATATAAAGAACAGATGTATATAGAATTTTTGGTTTAGAGTTTAGGTATACAGGAAATGTTAAGTACAATAGGGTGCGAGCAGTCATGTCACATTGTTGGCCTTGATAAGCAGGTATGGGGGCCCGTGTCAGAATGATAGCTAGTAATTATGTACATAGATGTCAAACATCATAATTTTTCATTCTAAATTTAGTGATTTGTGACAAATTAACTACGTAATTTTAGAAAATCTTGAAATTTTTTATAAAAAATTCTGACATATGACATCTAAGTACATAATTACTAATTGTACTTCTGACACGGGCTCCCATATCTGCTTGTCAAGACCAACAATGTCACATGACTTCACGCGCCCTATATTTATGCGACCAAAAACGGTAGTGGCGAGAGATATTGTTTTGTTATGAACAATTGGTACATCATTTATATAATATTGTGATATATAATTCTTACCGGTCCTGGTGGTCTGTGTTGGCATAAACCTACAAAACCATCGGGTCTGGGGTTCTCCCATTCATCTGTGTATCCATTTGCTGTACATCTGGGATGTTTACATCTTGTGGGGTCTTCCACTAATCGGGTTCCTGGTTCACAATGCGGGGGGCAAATTTCTATAGGTAATTTTTCTTCAATAGGAATATGGGGAAAACATCTAGGACAACCGCATGGACCCCTGTCTTGTATCAATATTGTACCATTTCCACATGTTGGCTGCAAAAAAGAAACAATAAAATATAGAATGATTTCTAATTGAGAAGAAAATTATTCTTACTAGGCCTTCAGGTACTTGTTCACACAACCCAGGTGATGTTATGGGGTTCTCCCATTCGTCTGTATAACCATCAGCTGTACATCTTGGAAGATTACATCTTGTTGGATCGTTCACTTGTCTGGTGCCTGATACACACGGATACGGGCAATGTTGACACAGCCCAGGTTCTTTAATTGGAATACATTTGTGACATCCGCAACTGCTATTGTCTGGTACTAATTTTGTGCCATTTCCACACGTTGCCTACAGAACACGAAGTATTGTAAAATAAATTGCATTAAGGTAGTTATTAATTGAAATTTTAAATACATCTCAACTGAAGTATAATCTACCTACTTTCTAAGTATTAAAACAATTGACCACGCGGTACCTGAGATATTTGCAATTATTTTTTGCCTTTTAGGAAATGGCAAAATAAACACAACATTTTAAATTATAACTTTATATCCATACCGACAACTAGAATGTTATAGAAAACTAATTAACGGATTTTATGTAAAAATTTGAAAATTATTTACCATCCAGATTTAATTTTATTGCCTCTAGAAAATTATAATTTGAAGATACGATAAATAGCTAGAATTATACTTGACAACCATGTACAAGCGTTCCAGATGGAGTATCAGTTAAGTTAACAACGCCCGCTTGGTATTAGCGAATAAGAGGTGATCTTTGGTTAAAGGAATTTCAGACGTACATCCGAAGGAAATACTTTTTAAATTGGCATGTTACGTGAAAAGCATGAAAACTTTAAACAGTATAATACTACTTTTGTAATTTTAAGAAAGAAATATATTAATTTGTTTTACAGTTTCCATTTGTAGTTTAGAATTAGTATTATATCTCAAAATATCTTATTACTTTTATACCTGAATGTACCAATAAATGTCTAAGTGCGACGTTGCCACAGTTATTCTTCAACATTCATACTGTAGTGTGAGTATATTGAAATATGACACTTGTGTATGTGGTAGTGCGAGTGGTACAGTTAAAAAAAAAACTTTTCTACGGAAAAATAAAGAAAATTCATGTGTTACAGTGTTTGATATTAGCTTTTAACTATTTTGATGCAATCTGTGTATATAATGTTAAAAAATATAAGTTATTGCAAATATAAACTGCATTAGCTTAATTTTTATTTTGAACATAGAACAAGTTTTTGAATAGGTACACTCGAGTGACAACTACCTTAAAATGTCGAGAAAATCTTTCTTACCTGTCCTTGAGGGGGTCCATGACAAAATCCAGGTGTTTTTATGGGGTTCTCCCATTCATCTGTGTATCCATCTGCCACACATCTAGGAAGGTGACATCTTCTAGGGTCCTCTACTAATCTTGTTCCGGCCTCACACGCCAGTGGGCAGGTCTTTGGAGGTTCAGGTTCATCAATGGGGAAACATTTGGGACAACTACATAAACAGTTGTCTTGGACTCTTCTTGTACCATTACCACAGTTAGCCTGCAAAGAAGACATAAACTATTGTTTTATAATCTAAAAATCTAATGTGGCCAGCACAATACCTCCCGTTTAATTCAATTTTTATTCATGTAAATACTTAAAATTAAATTTAATTTAAAACCGGGTTCAATCCCGACCGACGCCAAATATTTCGAATTTTAAATGGCACAAAAATGACCCCTGTGTTGCACTCTCCACGCCAGTAATAAGTGCTCGTGAGGTGAGACCTGGTAAACGCTCGCACAGTACAAATATGTTATCATCGTTACCGAAGTCTGTATACAAAGCAGATTGGCACACCCAGCAATGAGTAATATGCCGTGATGATATATTTATTTATATACTTCTCTATATTCATTGCTGGCATGGAGAGTGCACCACAGGGGTCAATTGTGTGCCATTTAAAATTCTAAAATATTGGGTTGGGATTGAAAACGGTACAAATATGTTATCATTATTACTGACATCTGTGTACAAAGCAGATGGGCTCACCCAGCAATGAGTAATATGCTGTGATGATATATATTTTTATTATCTAACCTATATTCCTACATATTTACTTATGCTGAAAACTGTATTAAGTTCCTTTCCATATAATCATTGTTCCAATTACTATTTTCTTTTTAAAACGTTACTATTATTATTTGAAATGACTAGTTTGTTGACAGTGACATATATCTGTCAGTTACAAAGGTTTGAGATCTGAACTGTGTAACAATGGAGTTGTTTTTAAAATTATAGATAATTTTATAAATTTATCCATAAAATATATACAAAAATTATTAATGCAAACCTGTATAAAATGTAAAAGAACTTTAATTTTTATAATAATAAAACTCGAAAAAATAATATTTAAAGATATTTTTCGAAGAAAAACCATTTTGAGCTTCCAGTAAAGTGGTATTTTCGATTATCTGATTTACACCAAAATCTAATGGCTTCTTTCCATATAAGAATAAGGTAGAAATACAGTAGAACCTCGGTTAACCAAAATAAAGGGGGCGCAGCCGTTTCGGATAACGATTTTTTCGGTTAACCCATTAACATCTAAAAATAGCCTACATATGTACTAAAATGGGTGTGTAGGGGAAATGAATTATTTTGAAACAATTTACATTACATAATATTCATATGTAGTTACAGTTTTTAGATACAGTACAGTATGTATATAAGTTTTCAACTTCTTTGATAGCAGCTAATTCATCCGCAATAGAAATCACAACACGCTTCCGCTTAGATGCCATCTCACAACAATACGTAAAGACACACACAAAAAAGAACCTATATTCCACTCTACTATTTATTTGCGAGCCCCGCGCGAACTCCTCGTCGCTACAGCACGCCTGTGGAATGAAGGAGCCGGACAGTAAGTGGGGCTACATCATTTGTGGAACTGATAATTATACGTGGAATTGTTTCGGTTAACCCGGGTTTCGGTTGACCGGGGTTCTACTGTATAAGGTTTCAAAATTTTCTGAACACACCAGTCGGTCAGCACAACAAGTAACCACAGACGCGTTTCGCACTATTTGGTGCTAATCAGTGCGTAACGCGCCTGTGTTTGCTGGCCGACTTCTGACGATAGTTCCAACGTAACTTTGTAATTTTTATAACATTTAATACATGAGAAGTATTATAAAATGGAAAAGAAAGTTATTCTTACCGGTCCAGGAGGAGGCCCTTGACACAATCCAATTATTGGTAGTCTGGGATTCTCCCATGCGTCTGTATAATTATTGGCCGTACATCTGGGTTTCTTACACCTTGTAGGATCGTGCACTAATCGAGTTCCTGGTTCACAATGCGGTTCGCAAGGTTTACAAGACACATGAATTTTGGGAATAGATTCCTGTTCTGGAATTTTGGGAATAGGAATACATGTGGGGCATCCGCAAATGCTTTTGTCTCGAATTTGTAATGTGCCATTTCCACAATCAATCTACAATTAATAAAATAAAATTCATTCACTGTCTGAAATATATATTAAACTAAATGGGAATTATTCTTACTGGTGGGTCAGGTTTTTGGAGACATAGTCCTTTTTGTCCTGGCGGTCTGGGTATCTCCCATTCATCTGTGTAACCATCTCCTACGCATCTAGGATTGTGACATTTTGTTGGGTCCTCAACCAATCTGGTTCCTGCTCCACATTCACCACGGCATTTACAAGGGGAAAGTAGTGTTTGGTTAATCGGAACACAAACAGCGCATGGACACCGCCCGCTACCTTGGAATAGTTTTGTACCGTTTCCACAATCAATCTGCAACAAAATATTTTTGCTTTTAAAGTTTTTCTCAATGCAAAGTGAATAAATTTGTAAAAGAATATTAAACAGGTTTTGACTTCATACTACAGTCGACTCTCTCTAATACCAACTCTCTTTTAATTGAATTTTTCTCTAAATCGAATAATTTTTTTGACACGTACTACTGTATAAACTTTTATATGTAAAAATTATTCTTTAAATCGAATTTTTTTAATTCGAACTTTCCTTTAATCGAATTAAATTTTTGGCATTTGTCATCGTTTTCAATGAAATTCGACTCTCTATAAATCGAAATTAGATACAATTCTTAGACGCGATCGTCCCCGAAGAAATCTTCAAAAACTTCCAAAAAAGTAGAAGCGTACTTTGAAAAACAAGCTTACAACAAAATATTAAAACAAACAAAAATTTCAAAATTTCTTCAAGCCTCTGTAATTGTATGTATTACATTTTTATTTTTCCGTTAAATGTACATATTAACTGAATAAACTTTTTTTATTTCATATAATATTCTATGTAATTTATACAAATGTTCATTTCATTTTCTTTTAGTGTCTCTAGTTCGAATTCTCTCTAATTCGAACAAATTCAAATACCCCTTACGAATTCGATTTAGAGAGAGTTGACTGTATTTTTACCTTCCGTCAGCCTTAGGTAAGGAAGATATTGTCTTTGGTCAAAAATTCAATGAGTTTTTAGTGAATATGCATGTTTTCCCATTTTTACAATGATGTCTGTATGTATGTATGTGTGTCTGTGTGTGTATGACGAAAGTTTCGGATTGCATAACTTCAATACCACGGTTCCAAAAATTATATTTTTTTCGTATTCCTCAAGTTTACATCCAAAAGAACAAGTGATTAGATTTTGGTTATAATTGGTCAATCGAAAGTACCCTCATTTGAAGATTTTAACAGTTTTCCTTAAAAAAACTCAGTTAAATGTTATTGTAACTTAAAGAATATATTATTTTCTATACGATTTGATTGCATTTTATAGGTACTTCATATTCAACAGATATAGAGTTAAAGAATTATAAAGATATTAAATCTGACAGCTTTAGGTAAGGAAGGTATTGTCTTTGGTCAAATATTTAATGCTGAGTTTTTAATGAATAAGCATGTTTTACCATTTTTACGATGATGTCTGTATGTATGTATGTGTGTGTGACGAAGGTTTCGTATCGCAAAACTTCAATACCACGATTTCAAAAATTATAATTTTTTCGTATTCCCCAAGTTTACATCCAAAAGAATAAGTGATTAGATTTTGGTTATAATTGATCAACCGAAAGTACCCTCATTTGAAGATTTTAACAGTTGTGCTTGAAAAAGCTCAGTTAAATATTATTGCAACTTAAAGAATATATTATTCTCTTTACGATTCAATTGCATTTTATACTTCATATTCAACAGATATAGAATTAAAGAATTATAAAGATATTAAATCAGACAGCTATGCTACCATGAAAATATATTGGGCAAGAGACGGAAAGATACGGTAAGGAATGAAAGAATAAGGGAAATAACTCTAGTGTTAGAAGTTTCTAGAAAGATGCAAGAAAGACGATTACATTGGTTTGAACATGGCACGAGGAGAGATGAAGGATATATTGGAAGAAGAATAGCTTAGTAATAGAAAGTTGAAGAAACAGAAGAAGACCAAAGATAAGTTGGAAGGACTGTATTTCCGAAAACTTGAGAGAAAAGGAACTGAATGAGAACGACACGCAAAACAGAAATGAATGGGAAAAGCTAAAGAAGAATAAGAAAATCTCAGTGTTAAGTGCAAATTGCATAGCTTGTTTAAGAAACAATTTTACTGAAAATTTAAAATCTTTTCCAAGAAAATTTATGTATGAATTTTATACATAATACACAGGATTGACGGAAGGTAATGTGCTGGCCACATCAGATTTTCAGATAAAACAGAATTTTGATTAGCTTTTTGCTGTTATTATTGTTCTGTGTAAACCAATTTTGTTTAACTAACTAAAAACGGTTCTTCGATTGATAAGAAAATTATTCTTACTGGAGGTTCAGGTTCTTGGTGACACAGTCCAACAACTCCTGGTGGTCTGGGCTCCTCCCATGGATCTGTATAACCATCAGCCACACATCTGGGATTGCTGCACCTTGTTGGCTCTTGAACCAATCTGGTATGTTCTCCACAATGTACCCTACAGGGGCTACATTGAATTTCGGGTTCCCCTGAGGCAGTAACTCCTTCTTGGGACGGTTTAGGTTTAGAAGGACGGCCTATGGCAAGGTTTTCTGTAGATTTTTCATCAGGTACGCATTTAGGACAGTCGCAGCCTCTTATAACTTCATGAAAACCTGCAGAGCATTCGACATGCAAGCAAGCGATAGGTTTACATGGGAGTAGAGGAGTTGAGGCGACAACGATTTCTTCAGTAGTAGAATCAACCTGACATCGAACTTGTAGGAAGAGAAACAGAAATGGAAATATGGAGAGAATCATCTGCAAAATAATTGTATTTGAGCGCAATATATGGAAATTCTTTCATTATTAATTTATAAAAATGAATCAATACAAGGATGAAAATATAAATAAATATTTCATCACGGCATATTACCCATTGCTGGGTGTGCCAATCTGCTTCGTACACAGATATCGGTAATGATAGAATATTTGTACCGTGCGGGCGCTTACCAGGCGTCACCTCACGGGCACCCATTACTGGCGTGGAGAGTGCGCCACAGGGGTCAATTTTGTGCTATTAAAATGCGATGTAATTTTTGACGTCGGTCGGGATCGCACCCGGGTCCCCAGATTCGTGACCAGACACTGAGGCACACGGCCACGAGACCCCATATATCTTCATACAATTTAAAAAGTGATAAAAAACGTGCCTACATCAGAGCTACAAAAGATTTTTTTCGCAAAATGAATGTATGACAATATTTTCATCCTTGAATTAATTCATTTTCGTAATGTAATTGTTAGTTTCTCCAACTATATATTAACATGTAAGTAACTTCAACAAGATTTTGTAAACTAGTATTTTCCTAAAATATTTGTAATATGTATAATAGTATATTCTACAACAAGTAATGGAATGGCCCATATTCCACACGAGCAAAAAGTTTATGGTGTGTGAGTGTGCATTATGCCATTCCAAACGTGTTGTAGATTATACTTTCTCTAACAAGATTTTGGAAATTATTTATAAAATGTTGATTGATAATAACAATATATTATCATAAACCATTAAATATTATTTTGACGCCAGTCCATAAATTGTTTATAATAACTCCATATTTTTCTTTTGATTTATTTGGTAATAACTGACTCCCTGTATCATTAGCAAGTTCCCTTATTTCTGGTGACGTAAATACCATATCTATATCTTCATTTCCAGTTATATGTTTTTTTCTATAAAATGTCTTCAGTTAATTTTCTAAGTAATATATTATTATTTAGATAAACTTATTACTCTGGACAACTCCACAAACCTGTAAAATTTAACAAAACCTCTAAATATATTCAAAAAATTAAAACGTCCAGCGCGAATACAGAAATAAATAAATATAAAACAAAGAGTCATGACCATAGCAACCGAACCAAGATATTTGATATACCGCGCTAATATGCGGCTAAATAGATTGTGATTCGTCGAAAGCCGTGCGGAATTATTCCAAACGGCGTACGGAATTATTCCACACGGATTGTTGGAATAATATTAATTCCAACATAATTTTTAGTTGTGGAATGAATGTGTAGTTTCCAAAATAGTGTTGGAGAAAATGTATTCCAAAACCCTGATGATGGTTTATTAGAAACTAAAACGTCGGATTGTTAAACAAATGATAATTTAATAAAATCATTTTACCAAGACTGCATCTCCAATAATTTTTCCACATCATACCAACAGTCAAGAAATATCAGTAACTTAAATAATGAATGTTTATTCGAATAAGAAATGTGTCATTATTATAAAGAATTCTTGTGGTGGAAATAGTTATCAAAGAAAACGGGATTTATTTTCCATTAATCAAATTTAAGTTTGGTATTAATAATTTCTGGAAACCAGAAAAAAGACAACAAATGTCATGGTTATTGTTAGGAACTAACAGAAATTTTGAAATTTCTTTTAAAATTGCAAAGAAACTATAAACATAATAATAAATAAAAACAGTTTTATATTCAACTTTTAATACTACTCTACAGTTTTGCCATAAAATGAACCGGCACCACTCTGTATATGAACAATTAACAATCAGTATAAAATTTATCAATTTAGTATACGTATTTGAAGACTAAATTTAGATAAATTATAAATCCTAACCTACCTTTAAATATGATTCTCTCACAATTCACAAACATCTGTGAAAATTTTTATGTTACTTTAATTTATATTACTAAATAGTAAACATAATAATGATTTTAAAATGTCTGTAATTACTATATTGCCCTTAGCAATATTTACTAAGAAATTAATATCATTTAGATAACTGATAGGAATTTGTTATGTTGCATCTATTAAATTAATGAGAGAAAGATTAGATTTGTGGCTAAACAATCACCTAATTCATAACATTGGAAAATATATTTTACATACTAACTAATAGATAAATATTATATATCACGTACATTATGTTTATGAAGGACACTATTATTTTGTAAATGTATAATGTGTATATATTATAATTATTTATATAATTTAATACGAAAATAAATGTTACTTGTCTGTCTCAAAACACGAACTTAGCTTTTAAATATTCTAATTTATTGAACATTGGTACTGCCAAAAGTTAGACAAAAATGTTTTGTTTATATTATCAGCACGTTTTTATTAACTATTGTTAACAAAAAAAATGATAAATTTAAAAGAAATAGTTGTGTGCATAATAACAGATTAGCTAGTGCAGTAAACCCAGAAAGATTAAATAATGTTACAGAAAACTTAGCCATATTGTCCATTCCATAGAGATCAGTTTTATAAGAAATAAAACAAATGAAACAAATTCCTAATAATTGCTAAATTTATCATGAAACTTATAAATTAACTATTCATTACTCGTATACCAGGATATGGTAGTGCAAATATAATATAAACAAGATACAGTAAAAATTTTGAAAGATGTCCGATCAAGGTCATCTACGAATTGTATGAAATAAGATTTTTCTTCCGCCCACTTTGACAAATTCAGTAGTGTCGTTTGCTTAGTTTTTATGAGGGTACATAAGATACTACTGTTATTTTATTATTATAAAAATATATGTTGCAGTAAAAGCATTCTAAATTCAAAAATAAGTCAACTGGTAAGTTTATTAGAAAATGTAAAAGCAAATATGTGAAAAATAAGATGACACAATGTCAATGTGAGGGACTCTGACAGAAAATAACGTTATTCGTTCGGCTATGAATCAAGGTAATGTATCTGAATTAATGAATAAACTTACGTTACAGCGAAAGTATTATCAACAACAAGCATCGTTTAAAAATAGAATGTCCTAACTTAGTCGAAACAATATGAATTTTTGAAAGACAAGCGTGTTATATCTATCCTTATCGCACACGCTTATAGCCTTTGTAAAGGAGGGAGATAAATGTATACCAATTTGTTAATTCGTTCATGATATAGATGACCTTGATCGTATATCTTCCAAAAAAAATATACTGTACGCCCATTTTCTCCAAAAGCTGAATTAAATTTAAATCGCATCGATATCTTTTTTCATTCTACCAAACCAGGTGACATCGCTATTTAATTTCATGGGCAAAATTACATAAATTTATCAATTTTCATAAACAAATATTAGTTCACGCTTTGGAAGTCAAAAAATTTAAATCTATAAAAATGTGAAAATCGTAAAAATTCACGATGGGTACACTTTACAGTTTTTACGATTTTTGACCATTTTCACTTAATATTATAATGTCAATGGCAATCTGGCAAACAAGGGAAAATAGGTAATCTTTATCCTCGGTCTGCAAATAGCTACTTTCATCCCTTGGTATATAAATAACTTGCATTCATATGTGAGGCGAGGTTTTAGAATAGAGGCAGGAGATTAAATATCAAGCATAAAATCAACAATAACTATTAAAAATATTATTATAATATAGTCAATGTGTACATGTTCAAATATGGATAACAATAGTTGATATGCAAAACTTACATAACATATACTTGATCACAATAAATCTAACCTAATATTTATCTGGAATGAATGATTTAATGGTTTGATAAAAGTTTCTGCTTAATTTTCTTATTTCATGTGGTTTATTTGTTATCAAGAGTATGGAATTCAGTTGCCGAGAAAAGGAATCGTAAAATACCAAAAAATAAAATTTTGAATGAAAAATTATGACATTTGTCAGTTATGGACATAATTAATAGCTATCATTCTGATACGGGCCCCCATATCTGCTTGCCAAGGTCAGCAAGTCACGTGACTGCTCGCGCCCTATACATAAATTTTCTTGCAAAAGATTTTATATTTTATAAACAAACTATGAAATATTATTTACACATTTAATGTTATTATAAATATTAAAGAATATTCTAGTATCTATACAAATTGATTGCATTTTATATTTCATCAGACAATAACTGAACATTTTGAATTACGCGCCAACGGAGATATTTAGTGTTATGCGGTTGGCATCATTGCGTTCCGCTTAACCTCGTCTATAACCACATATTATTGGATTGTTGGTATCTGGATTTTTGAAATGTGCGATTTTCTGGAACAATGATGCAACGTAAAATTTATAAAATGTCAATGTCAAGTGCAATTTGCATAGTGTGTTTTTATATAATTTACTGGAAATTTTGAATCTTTTGCAAGAAAATTTATGTATATAATTTATACATATTTTTGCGTGTCGTTCTCATTCAGTTCATTTTCTCTCAAGTCTTCGGCAATACAGTCCTTCCATCTTATCTTTGGTCTTCCTCTGTTTCTTCAACCTCCTATTAATAAACTTCTCATTCTTGTTCAAATATAATTCTTCATTTCTTCTCATGACATGTTCAAACCAATGTAATCGTGTTTCTTGTATCTTTCTAGAAAATTGTAACACTAGAGTTATTTTATTACCGTATCTTTCCGTGTGTTCCCCAACATCTACTTCAACATCCTCATCACTGCCACATTAATTTACTTTTTATTGATTCTGACATATGTCAATTTGAATTATATGATTATATTAGTAGTTGCCATGTTTAGCATAGCTGGCTGAATTATAAAATTTAATTTCTTTAAAATTCTTTAACTCTGTATCTATTGAATATGAAGTATAAAATGTAATCAAATCGTATAGAGAATAATATATTCTTTAAGTTATAATAACGTTAAATGTCAATAAATCAAATTTAACTGTTAAATCTTCAAATGAGGCTACTTCCGGTTCACCAATTATAACCAAAATCTAAACACTTGTTCTTCTGGATGTAAACTTGAGGAATACGAAAAAATTATAATTTTTGGAATCGTGGTTTTGAAAATATGGGATCCGGAACTTTTTTCACACACACACAGACACACAGACACACATACATACAGACATCATCGTAAAAATGGTAAAATCGTATTATAGGGACCCTGAAACATGCTTATTTACTAAAAACTCATCATTGATTTTTTTGACCAATGACAATACCTTCCTTACCTAAAGGTGACGGAAGGTAATAAAAAATAGCTTATATTAAAATATGTATTTGTTTATTAAATATATACAAATTATTATTCACGTAATATTTTAGTCTATTCGAATGACTTCTATTCTGGTTGAAGTGGTGCACATACAGGACATTGGCACCCCTTTCCAAATCTCGTAGGAACTTGTCCCGTCGGGCAATTTAATGGCGGACAAGCAAAATCGCAAATAATTCCATCCGGAATATGGTTTATACTGTCGTCAGGAAAACACCTTGGACATCCACATACATATCTAGGATCCCTTCGCGCAACTTGTCCCGGGGGACATTTTACTGGAATACAGGCAAACTTACACAAGAATAGTATCTGGAGAATACCTTCCAGAGACGGTTCAGTGGGACGGTGGCAAATTGGACACCTACAACCTTGAGGATCTTCTAGTTTGATGGTACCATTTTGGCACAAAATTTCGGGGCATATCCTTGGTTGGCATGAGGTCAAAGTTGAATTAAATAGTATACATACTGGACACCCTTGTTTTACATCAGGATCCCTATAAGAAAAAGTGCCTGCTGGACACGAAGGACAAGCAAAATCTAAAGTTAAGTGTTGAACAATCTTCAGATCCTTTTGAAGTACGCAACGTTTGCATCCACACGCATGGAAAGGATCGCTTTCTGGAAAATATCCTGGAGGACATGTTGGTGGTTTACAAATAAAATCACATAAGATTCCAGCACCAATAAGGCCCTTTTCGGCTTCTTCAGCTGTTATGTTATGGCAAATTGGACATCTGCATCCTCGGGGATCTTCTAACTTCACACTTCCAACCGGGCATTCAACATGAGGACAAGGTAAGACGAGACAAGGGGTTGGAATTGGGTGACATTTTGGACATTCACATTGTACCCCTGAATCTCTTAGGGGTAGTTGCCCTGTTGGACATTTTATTGGGGGACAAACAAAATCACAAATAGTATCATTCAGAATTGAAGGTGGGGGTGGAATGTCATCAGGTATACATTGTGGACATGCGCACACGGCTGTAGGGTTCCTATAAGCAGATTGGCCTGAGGGACATTGAATTTGAGGACAAATTATTTTGCATTGAATTGGTATTTGTATAGATTCATGGGATTCCCCGGCAGGTAAAGGCTGGCAAATTGGACACTTACATCTCAAAGGATCTTCCAGTCTTATACTATCTGGTGAACATAAAATTTCTGGACATATCAAACCATTGCAATGTGGAGGTCGTGCCAGATTTGATACACATCTCGGACATGCACAATCAACCCCGAAAGGTCTTTGAAGAACATACCCTGTTGCACATTTTATTTGCGGACAAACAACATCACAAATAGTTTGAACTGGAAGTGTAATAATAACCAGACCTTCCACTGCTTCACATTTGGGACAATCACACAAAAATTTGTGCGCTGGTTCCCCCTGTGGACACTTCAATAAAGGACAAAGATGCTTGCAACTAATTGAGTTACTGTTTATTCCGCTGGATTGTAACGCTGTCAAAGGGAAGCAAGTAGGACATCTACAACCTTGTGGGTCTTCCACTTTTATAGTTCCTTGTTCGCAGAAAATTAATGGGCATATTAAGGGTTTGCAAGGAGGAGGAGAAGAAGAGGAGGAATCGCAGTCTTCTTCTGGAATGCATTTAGGGCAACTACAACCAGTAGGATCGATAAACCGAACAGTACCAATCGGGCAAAGGACTTGTGGACAAGCAATAGGCTCACAAGGTAAAGAGGAGTTTGTCAGCGATTCTGTGCTGGTATTATCAAGAGGAATGCATTTGGCACATTCGCAACGACCCGGTTTTTTCACTTTTTTAGTACCTCTGCTGCACTGAACCTGAAAATTTAAAATATGTTAGTCACGCTTACAGAAAACAATAATAATAAAAACACAAACGTATGGATTTATGGATAACAATGTTTGGCCTGTAATCTATGCTACGTAAAATACGTCATTGTCTACACGTAGATAATGATGTTGTTTACGTGATTAAAATATGTATATTATTTGCGCGCATGTAGGAATATGTTTCATTACAACCGAGGGCTTATGTAGAGCTGTCAAAAAATATTAACAAAATTAAAGGTTGTAATTCATTGATTTATTCTGAAAATTATTGATTTAAACAGAGGATGATCCTGAATAAAATAGTACATATACATACCTCGGTGCACCGACGTATATATGGGGGGGGGGGTTTAGGGTGTTCAAACCCCCCCTTCGGTTATAATTTGCCACGTTTGATATTAAGCTGGATATAATTTTCTTACAAAATTGGGGGATTATGTACCTACTTAAAATGAAAACCAAAAATGGGCCGCAATGCCGGTGGGAACACGATTGCCAGGCGTCCCGTATATACGGGATTGTCCCCTATTTCAGCTAACATTTGAGTGTCCCGTAAAGTACTGTTCGGGACGCCAAATTGTCCCGTATTTTGTGAGGAACGCAATTTAATTAACATTTAATTATTATACATTTTATTTTGAGCAGTTCAATAGAATAATGATATTGCTACTACTCAGTAATATAATATTTTAATTTAATGCAACATTGTATTTTCTGTTTTTGTAGTTATTGCTTATGCTCCCATCTCGCAGCATAAAGTCTAGTAAAAGGGGCAACTATACGCATTTGGAGCGTACATACGCGTTTTCGTCATTAAATATGGATTTAATTTTTAAGAATTTGTTAAATTTGCTTCATTGTAAAGAACTCTATATTATCTTACATTGCATTAAAACACGTTTGACCTTGAAAATTTTCAAAAAATTGCCTGCGGCGCATATATTTTTTTATCATACATTTTTCATCCAACCCTACCAACCCCCCCCCCCCCCCTTAAGAAACCTATAACTACGTCAGTGCCTCGGTGGGAGTTTCATTACAGCCTCGCATTGTATCTGTATACATAAACCCTCAGCTGTAATGAAACATATACCACCTCGTATGTAATATACCATTATACACAATCATTTTCTTTTTAAATCAAAAATTTTCAGAATATATCATTGAGTTAATATTTTTTTACAGCTCTATTTAAAATTGTTTAGCCTACTTTATTATAGGGAATCTATACTACTTACTAGGCAACCTCTATATAAACATTTCCAACCCGTGAGGTGGAAGTGATATCAATTATTTCCCACCCAAGACATTGTCATTACATCTTACGACAAAGAGAAAATTATCCTAACCTCACTGGAAGCCGGTGGATCGCATATTTTAGGCAAACCCGGCAACTTAGCCGATTCCGTTTGCCCATCTTCCTCATCAATTCCCTCTTGTGAGCTTGACCTTTTCACCACACATTTGGGGCTCTTGCACTTGGTTGGATCTGTCACCAATCTAGTGCCAGGTCCACACACCACCTGGCAGGGCTCACATGGATCAGGCAGATCTGGTAGCCTTGCCGATTCCGAAGATGGATCATCAGGGACGCAAGTGGGACAACTTATAGTACCAGTATTGGCAAGGTGATAGCCTTTGTAGCATAATGGAGGATGGCAAGAAATGGGCTTGATGATTATAGGATTGAAATGTTCAGAAATACATTTAGGGCAATTGCAACCGGGTTCTTTTACCAGTTTCTTGCCTTTCTCGCATATGACCTAAAAATAAAATGAGAGATTATAAAACAATCCAGAGACATTACTGAAGATTTTTTCTGGGAAGTACATGCATTATATTATTTCTTATTGTATTAATAGTTAAATATTAAAATTATAGGTATATTACATATACCCTTCAAAAGTACTGTCTATTCCGGTTCGGCAAAAAAATCTTAAGCCCGACTCGATGACTTCTTCCAAATCGTGTATCCCTTCAGAACCAATCTAATAATTGAGTGATCTAAAACAAAAGAAATATTCCCACCTCAAAATTAGGTGGTTGGTCACATATAATGAGCGATTCCTCCTTTTCTGTCCCATTATGAATTACTACAGTTCGTTGTATACATTCCACTTGGCATGGTTCACACGATTCAGGCTCGCTGATGGGGATACATCTAGGACATCCGTAACCACTTTTGTCTCGTATCAATCTTGTGCCATTTCCACATGTTGGCTGCAAAAGAAAAAATAAAAGAATTCTTCAAACATAAGGATGAAATTAAATATTGAATACACAGGATTGACGGCAGGTATTGTGCTGAGGACATCAGATTTTTAGTTTTGTTTTGGAATTATGTCAACGATATGTGTATTAGTAGAATAAGATTTTGGCAAAAATCGATATTATAACTACATGTCACCTGGTAACGAGTTGTAACGATACATATTTTTAAAAATTGTTTAATTACGTATTTTCCAATCGGACATTCATGGGAAGATCTGAAAAGGTTTTGGTAACAATTGGACAACCGGAAGTAGAAGATTCTTGAAAAAAAATCTTCTAAATAATATTTTTTGAAAATTTTTCTTGGTAATATTAAAGAAAATTAAATTCTTTATCTGATACATTTAAATATTTTATTATATATTCTATGGATTTAGAGATAAAAGAAATATAATAAATAAAATAACGTTATAATAAATTTTACAGCCGAAAGGATGCCATGGAAAATAGTTGACCAGTTGAACTGTTTGTAACTGACAGATAAATGTCAGTGTCAGAAATTCATAGATATTACTAAAGAGTTTTTCTGGGAAGTACATATACATTATATTATTTCTTAATGTATTAGTAGTTAAATATTTAAGATTATAGGTCTATTACATATATCCTTCAAAAATTCAGTCAATCCTGACAATGAATTGGAAACATTTCGAAAAATTAGAAGAGGACAAAATTTCTTCATATAATGAATTTAAAATTAAACAATCTAAATATAAGGAATAGATATATGTAAGTACAATTTTTGGTGTAGAATGTAGGTATACAAGAAATGTTAAATACAATAGGGCGCCTTGACAAGCAGATATGGGGACTCATGTCAGAATGATAGCTAGTAATTATGTATATAGATGTATCATAATTTCTCATTCTAAATTTAGTGATTTTCCAATTCCATATGGTTTATTTTCCTCGACAAGTAAATTCCACACTCCTGGTGACAAATTAACTACGTGTATTTAGAAAATCTTGAAATTCTGAATGAAACATACTGACTAATTATCATTCTGAAACGGGCCCCCACATCTGCTTGTCAAGGCCAACAATGTAACATGACTGTTCGCGCCCTATACTTATGTAACCAAAAAAGGAAGTGGCGAGAGGTATTGTGCTGGCCACAACAGATTTTTTTAGTAGAATAGGCCTGTAAAAGGCTTCTATGTTATATGGAAAATTTATTAAATCAAAAAAGCTTACTGGAGGATTGGGCTCTTGGAAACACAACCCAACAATTCCTGGAGGTCTGGGTTTCTCCCATTCATCTGTATAACCACCTGCCACACATCTGGGTTTGTGGCATCTTGTGGGATCCTGTACCAATCTGGTATGTTCTCCACAATGTACTCTACAGGTAATAGCTCCTTCTGTGGACGGTTTGGGAGTAGGAGGACGGCTTTCTGTAGATGGTTCATCAGGTTCGCATTTAGGACAATCGCAGCCTATCTTAACTTCGCGAAAGCCTTCAGTGCAGTTCACAGGCAGGCAGGCGATAGGTTTACATAAGGGAGAAGGACTACGTTCGATAACAATTTCTTCAGTAGTAGAATCAACCTGACATCGAACTTGTAGGAAGAGAAACAGGTATGGAAATATGGAAAGAATCATCTGCAAAATAATTTGTTAATCATATCAGACTTTGTATAATTAGGCTAATTAATTATCCAGTTATGGGTATACCATTCTGCGTCTATTAGCAAATTTTCATAATAACGATATATCTGTAACTGTTGACGACATTTATAAGACGTAATCATCCCATTTAAAATAATATAACTTTGTATTGTAACTTGAGAACCCATGGAGGTAGGAATAATATGGAGAGACCATTTACAACCGCTAGTGAAGCCACTTCCCCCTCTACATTGAGCCCCATGTAATTTCGAAATTACAAAGTTATTGCTGCCAACTGTGCATTGCATGTTTTTGTACGAAATATTTACCATTTGCGACTTTTTGATATATTTCGTGTTTTAAATTGGTTTTTCTTTAGATGTTTCGCGAATCCCCACTACATTGTGCACTACTACAATACCTGCGTCCGTTCCCAGCGGGTTACATTCCTCTTGCCCATAGTTCAAGTTTATGCTCTCTCCATATTATTCTTACCTCCATGTTGAGAACCACTGATTTAAAACATATTTTCTTCTCTAATCAGATGTTCTTCTACAAGATTGTCTCATAGTATTTTATTGTATCTTTAATAATATAGAAATTATTTGAGGTAGCTGGTTTACTCATTTAGTTGTTACACCTCGTATATCCATTTCAATATTTATACATACGTTTATATGATTCTTCCACAACTTCAAAAATCACTATGGGAACAAACTCCATAACATTCATTTGTATCATTAAATATAGTAATGATTTTAAAATGTTATAATTACTACGTTGCCCTTAGCAGTAATTACTAAGATTTGGAATTACTTAGACTTAGATTAGAATCTGTTGTTTTATTCACGATTAAACATGTTAACATTAGCAAAAGCTTTAGAATAAGAGTTAATATAAATATTACAATAATAATTATAAAGAGTAGTACATTATAAAAATACAAGTTATTGTTGATTAACAACTTATTGATATAATTGAATAAACATATTATAATTTTATTCGAGCAATATTAATAAGTTTCCACATCATACGAAACAAGACAAATTGGACATCCACAAGTTGGATATTTCCAAATACCAGCACAAGCCTGAGCTGGGCACACCGGAGGTCGAATACATTCACATTTTGGACAAGTACATTCCCTGGCTTCTCTAACTACAACTTCTCCCTCTACACATCTTAACGCCGGACAAAATAACAAGTCACAATGCGGTTCAGGAATATAAGGAGTATCTGGAACACATCTAGGACAACTGCATCCATCCGCGGGATCCTTTTCCAGGCGTTGTCCTTGAGCGCAAACGTAATCTGGACAAGTTACTTTACATTCATAGGTCAGACGAGTTGTCCTTATAGGGATAGGAGGTTGAGGATCGGGCATACATTTAGGACAGGCACAAATATCTGCAGGATTTTTGTATAAAGTTTCGCCGAATGGACAATCAATTGGTGGACAAACAAATTTACACTGGAATGGAGGATGAGAATATGATGGGTCAGGAATACATTGGGGACAACTACAAATATATGATGGGTCGCGATATAGTATTTCTCCTGGCGGACAAGATGGTATTTTGCAAAGAAATTTACATTCTATTGGTAGTGGTCTAACGGATTGTGTTTTTAATGTGGATTGTTCTTCAATAGGCACACATTTTGGGCACTGACATTGTCCTGGAGTTTGTTCCAATTTTTCTCCAGGTTTACAAATTATGAGAGGACAATGTTCTATGCAGTAAGTTGATGGTAAACTGGATTTATCCAGTGTAGATGGATCTGTAAAAATAAGACTTACTACAATATCTAAGGAGTCATGGTTTAGTTTTTATAATTTCGTAATACCATAGCAGAAAAAAACACGTAAATGAAAAGGGATTTACATGGTGTAACACCAAAACCGACCACCGCCATTATTTTTACCTTCCGTCACCTTTAGGTAAGGAAGGTATTGTCTTTGGTCAAAAAATTCAATGATGAGTTTTTAGTGAAAAATCATGTTTTAGGTTCCCTATAATACGATTTTACCATTTTTACGATGATGTATGTATGTATATATGTGTGTGTATGTGTGACGAAAGTTTCGGATCGCATAACTTCAATACCACAATTCCAAAAATTATATTTTTTTCGTATTCCTCAAGTTTACATCCAGAAGAACAACTGATTAGATTTTGGTTATAATTGGTGAACCGAAAGTAGCCTCATTTGAAGATTTAACAGTTAAATTTGATTTATTGACAATTAACGTTATTATAACTTAAAGAATATATTATTCTCTATACGATTTAATTGCATTTTATACTTCATATTCAATGGATATAGAGTTAAAGAATTTTAAAGAAATTAAATTTTATAAATCAGCCAGCTATGCTAAACATGGAAACTACTAATATATTCATATAATTAAAATTGACAGATGTCAGTATAAATAAAAGTAAATTAATGTGGTGAAGACACGGAAAGATAGGTAAGGAAATAACTCTAGTGTTACAAGTTTCTAAAAAGATACAAGCGAGATGATTACATTGGTTTGAAAATGTCATGAGGAGAAATGAAGAATATATATTGGCTGAAAAATGAATTAGTAATATAAGGTTGAAGAAACAGTGGAAGACCAAAAATAAGATGTAAGGACTGTATTGCGGAATACTTGAGAGAAATGAACTGAATGAGAACGACACGTAAAACAGAAATGAGTGGAAGAAGAAAATAAAAAATAGCGACCCCTGATGAATAGGGAAAGCTAAAGAAGAAGATGTTAGTGTCAAGTGCAATTTGCATAGTTTGTTTCTGAAATAATTTTACTGGAAATTTAGAATCCTTCGCAAGAAAATTTATGCATGGAATTTATACAAAATACACAGGATTGACGGAAGGTATTGTGCTGGCGACAACAGATTTTTAATTATCACGGCAGTCTTCTGATTGACACTACTAAATTTCTCTTTTATTAGGTACTACTAAGTTATACTTGTACCAATTTTACTTTATGAGCGCAAATAATTTAACAGTGTGTAGTTGCACTAATATTTAGTAAAAGGTTATGAGCTTGGCTCATTATCTTTTGTTTTTAGCAAGTTGTTCTTATTTACTCATTGCGTTTCACTGACGTAGATATGTATAATACTTAAAATATAAATGTAATTTTTATCCATAATTGTCCCTTTCCTTTCCCCTAGTGTAATATGTAAATGTATTACAAATAAATCTTTTAATAGAGATAAAATATGTTTGGCTCAATGTTATCGCACGCAACTGTATATGAATACCTGGACTTCTTATTCCTTCCGTCGTAGATTGTATCGTCTCACATCTAGGACAACTACACAGAAATGAAGGATTTCGTACCAACACTTCACCTTCTTTACAAGATTCTACTCTACATGCGAATCTACAGACATGTCGTGGAAAACCAATTGTTGTTGACAAATTGTGATTACCTGTTGTTTTACCATGTTCTGATTTGGTTGACAAAGATATGGTCGTAATATTTGAGTTGTTATCAGGTACACATTTAGGACAAGAACATGGTACGTTAATACGTTTATATCCTATAATACACAAAATTTCCGGGCATGGTGGTTGAGTACAGGGAGTAGACTTTATTGAAGCGGAAGTAGAAGCTTCAATAGTAGAAGTAGAATTTTCAGTTGGTGCGCAATTTGTAATAGATAGACAAATTGTAAAGACGATGCATGTGGACCAGAAGTCCATTTCTGAAAAAAGAAGAGTTTGTGCATTAATAAATATGTCCAGAATGCAATATTTTCAATTTTTGTAATACCAGAAAAATCCAAACTGCGATATGAAAATACAAAATTTTCAAAGAATGGTGCTGTTGGTATAAACGATAAAGTTATGCTAGCATATATGGTTCAGAGATCTAAGCAAATAAAAGCACCTGGAAGCTTATGGGCTGAGTATTTAATGTTAAAGAGCACAATTTTTCAATTAAATTATTAAACTATACATATTTTTTTAATAACTAAATTACAAAATATTAATTTTAACTTCAAAACGGTAAAATATATATATCGACCATAATCTAACCCGGTTCTTTTTAAAGAGAGTTTTGATTACAACAAAGAAATATTTGATTACAACAATAAATATGACTAATTTCACAATAAAAATATAATATTTGTTATTGTACGAATCATAAAATTGCACGTATTTAACGTAATTTGACATGAACATTTTTTTATGTTTTTGTCGTAATCCATAGCAAGCTTTATTACAAAAACAAAAAAGTATATAATTTTTAATTTACATATCTCGCTTATACAAAGGGCTAATTTAATTATACTTAATGTGCTAGACGCAGAAATTAATTCTCTAAAACTTTTGTTTGAAGCATTTATTTCTAAAATCAAAATAAAATCATTTTATTCAAGAAAAACTATTAACAACTTCAAGTAATGTACCCCTTCCGGTTAGCCTATTTCAACCAAAATCTATTATGTTATTTCGATTGACATAAAAGTCTTATATACCAAATTTGAAAAGTTTTGGATTATATTTTAAACAGTTTTTCATTAAAATTTATTATAGGCTTCATGTAAAGTGCCACTTCTGGAAATTGTGTAATAACCAGAAAGGGAGGTGCACAACTAGATGTTATAGCAGTCCTAAATACAAAATTTCAACTTTCTACGGCTTACCGTTTTTGAGTTATGCGAGATGCGTACGTACGTACGTACGTACAGACGTCACGACGAAATTAGTCAAAATGGATTCAGGGATGATCAAAATGGATATTTCCGCTGAAATCTGAAAACCGAAATTTTTCGCAATTACAATACTTCCTTTACTTACGTACAAGGAAGTAAAAAATGTAGGCTATAGACCTAAGAAATCTAGTATTTTCACTAAGGAAGACATGACAAAAATTTTGAATGAAGGACCAGAGCAGGAATTTTTAATTCATAAGGTATGTATCCGGTGTATGTAGGAGAGAAGAATTATACAATATGACTATCAAAGATATAAAAGAACGTAAAGAATTCATTATTGTAAAAATACACCAAATACAAAAACTAACATTCAACGGACATTTACAGTTATTAACAAATAAGATGAAAAATACACTAGATATTTTTCGTAAATATATCAAACTTCGACCAAGCACCGTGAAATCGGATAATTTATTTTTGAACTATCGCAGAGGAAAATGTACTGTTCAAGTTGTAAGAAAAGGTACAATCGGAAGTTGGCCGTCAAAAATTGTGAAATATCTTAATTTGCAAAATCCGGATAGTTACACTGGCCGCTCGTTTCGGCGCACTTTTAGCTATATATGAGTGGATGTTCTTGGGTTAAAAAGACATGGTGGGTGGCGCTCTTCCACAGTAGCGGAAAGCTACGTGGAGGATTCTCGAACAAAATAGAATCCGGCGAAAAAATTCTACACGACGACGGTGGAATAGCGGTGCAAAAGATTAATTCTTTGACTTCCGAAACATTTTCTGTGAATAATGCTAATAACGCGCAAACCAGTGGCATTAGTATTAATAATTGTTCTAATTGTACATTTAGTATATTAGATACATAAATAACATTTGTAAAATAATTGTAATTATTGTAAAACCAAATATGAGAAAAATAAAATACTGACACTGTGTGTATTTATTGTAATCAAGTGTTTCTTTGTTGTAATCAAGCGTTTCTTTGTTGTAATCAAGCATTTCTTTGATGTAATCAAACCCTGTTGAATGCCGGTCAAACTATTATTATGTAAATAAATTTATAAATTATTAAATTTATATACTTTACTTACCGTCGTGTTAGTCCTAGCAACCAGTAAACATAACTTACCGTCGTGGAAACAGGCATGATAAGTTGATAAAAAAGAGCAAACGCGCAAAAATAAATTTGGATGAATAATGCATATTTTGTGTTTTATTGACCAATTCTTGATACTTTTTTGACATAGTAGTATATATAAATATGATTCAAATGTATTTTAAATATTTCATACGGAAACAGTAAAAAAATTAAATGTATAATTTATTCAAACAATATTAAGATTAAATTATTAAAAAATCTTTTAGAATTCATTATTCAATTAAGTTTAATTTCTAGAGTTGATTAATTGTTGAAATTGTTAACAAAAATGATAACTATAAAGAAATAAATTATTCCTAACAATAAATTTTAATATTCACTATAATCTTTTGCAAATATACATCATAAAATGTAACAAAAAGTAAAATAATTGATATGCAAAACTTACTTGATATATTGTTGATCACAACAAACTTATCTCAATATGTATCTCGAATTAATGATAAAATGGTCTGATTAAAGTTTCTGCTTAATTTTATAACGACTTGGGAATTTTAACGACTTAGCCGCTAGCCGTAAACACAATAATTTCAATCTCAACTTTTATAGCTCTTGTTTATTCGGAATAAATTAAAAAGTACACGATCATTACTCTGCCATGTACACAACAGTGAAAATCCACAATAACAATTTTTTTATATATAGGTACTAGGAAGTTCACTAGAAAGATAAGATTTTTCCATTTTATCAATATAGGTAAGTTAACGTTAACGTGTCTTAAAGGAAAAACAACGATAAATTACTTCATATTAAGAAAAAAATAAAACACTGTTCTATTTGTAAACGATAAATTAAAAATTTGTATTTATTTTAAGCTCATGTACGTATAGGTAGCATTGATAGTCAAACGAGTCATGAAAAATAAATTATATTTATTTGGTTTGAAAGTTACAATTTTATAATTTTAATGATTACATTTATTTTCATAGTGATATGATTATCATCGATGATATTCTCGAGTGAAACCGAGCAATATCTTCGATTATAAATCATATCACGAGCTTATATTTAATGAGAGAATATAATGAATTTTTGTAACACATTATGTTAACCTAACTTTTGATATACATATTCATAATGTATTAAAACATGATACTTACGAGTTTTATTTAATATATCGGATTTTGAATTATTGTTATTACTTATTTTATACTGAAAATTAACTGTCAATGTCGTAAATAAAAAAAAACAAATCCCTTAGTAACGACTATAAATACGATGATAATTTCTTTGTCTTTATCATCGCTGTGATAGACATGTAACTAGGGAGATTCTGAATGTTGATTGGCGGAAAACATGTCACGTGACTATGAATTATATTCATCACCAAATCTGTACAGTAATCTTATTTTAGTGTACGTACGAGCTCTGCACCAAAAGAATTGGCGAACATCCTTCTTCTTAAATTACAATGCAATTTTACATTTATTAATGATAATAACGCTTTTTATTTAAGCAATAAATAATAATATAATTGTCAAGGCCAACAATGTCACATTACTGCTCGCGCCCTATACTTATGGAAACAAAAACGGAAGTGGCGAGATGTATTGTGCTAGCCACAATAGATTTTTTACCTCTCGCTAAGAGAGGTATTGGATTCATGCTAAAAATCGCATATCCAGATTTTAATGATTTAGCACGTTTTAAGGTCCCTACAATCCGATTTTAATATTTTTAGATGATATCTGTATGTGCGTGTCTGTGTGTGTGTGTATGTGTGTGTGTGTGTGTGTGTGTATGTATGTGAGTCGGTTAGAAGGAAGATTTCTCAAAAACTAATACTTAATATCTGTTTAACTACGTATTTCTCATTGTTGGAAAGAGCTGAAAAGATTTTGGTAATACATAATTGGGCAACCGCAGATTCTTAAAAAAAAATCTTTTAAATATTATTTTTTAATAAATTTTGTTCTTGCTAGTAAAAGAAGAGTAAATTCTTTATCTGATATATACAAATATTTTATTATATCTTTTATAGATTTAGAAAAAAAATATATAAGGTATATAATAATCTGTTGTAATAAATCTCACAGCACAAATAATGTCATGGAAACCAATTGAAAAATGAAATTGTTTGTAACTGACAGATAAATGTCAGTGTCAAAAATCCAGAGACATTACTGAAGATTTTTGTGGGAAGTACATACATTATATTATTTCTTATTGTATTAATAGTTAAATATTTAAAATTGTAGGTACAGTATTACATCCTTCAAAAATACTGTCAATCCCGACAATGAATTGGAAACATTTCGAAAAATTAGAAGTGTAGGACAAAATTTCTTCATAGAATGAATTTAAAATAAAAAATCGAAATATGAAGAATATATGTAAGTAGAATTTTTGGTGTAGAATCTAGGTATACAAGAAATGTTATATATAATAGGGCGCGAGCAGCCATGTAACGTTGTTGGCCTTGACCAGCAGATATGGGGAACCTTGGTGACAGATTGATATCTAGTAGTTATGTATATAGATGTCAAATATCATTATTTTTCATTCTAAATTTTGTGATTTTCCAATTCCATGTGGTTTATTTTTCTTGACAAGTAAGTTCCACACTCCTGGTGCCGAATTAACTACATGAATTTAGAAAATCTTAAAAATTTTAATGAAAAATTTTGACATTTCACATCCATGTACATAATTATTAATTGTTATTCTAACACGGGCTCCCATATCTGCTTGTCAAGGCCAACAATATCACATGACTGCTCGCACCTTATAGTTATAGTTATGTAACTGTAGTGTATCATACAGTTGGCAATATTGTTTATTTAAATGTTTAAATATCAATACACTACTTGCTGCAGTCGTAGCACGTCAGCCAGACAATAACTGTACTTGTGTGTGTGTCAATAAATCTCCTAGTTATAAATATCAACTTAAAAAAGCCTTCCACTCCAGCACAGTAACCAAAAACGGAAGTGGCGAGAGGTATTGTGCTGGTCACAACAGATTTTTTTTGAATAGGTTGATATATTATTTATTATTTAGCCATTAAAGTTTCTTGGAATAGTGGATTAAAAACTAATTTAATAATTAAGATTTGATATCTGAAACAGAAATAAGTATATAATTAAATTTTCTGTTTATATTTTTTAGTATATTTTAAACTGTTCTTCAAGGGGGTAAGACCATTTATATTTGTCTTCTAATACTATTAATTTTAATCTAATTATTCCATGTGTTTCAATTGTAGGAAATTAAAAAAATAGTTGTATAGAATAATACTGTACCAAAATCTAAAAAGAAAACAAGAAATTATCTTCATAAACATAAAAAAAATGTTATTACGTTCAATCTTGCTGTGTTTGGTATCCTTCGTTATTATTTGTGATGCCGTTAAACCATGTACAAGAATTGCCTGCCTACCTGTCAAATGTCCAGAGAATGTGAAGGTTCTACCATACAATCCAGATACTTGTGAGTGCCCTAAATGTGACTGCGATAATAATTGTAACATATTGATTAAAAATCCTGATTATATAGAGGAAGGAGATCAACGTTGAATTATGTATTATGTATGACTATACTTTATGTATTTATAGAATGAAATAGACATATTTCGATTAAATATTCTTTCTTATTTATTTATTCATTATACAAACATAATATTTCTGATTGTACATTTAATAAACAGTGAAAAAAAATTACACATAATTTAAAAAAAAATATCCATAAAATATATAAAAAGGTATTAACGAAAACCTGTAGAAAATTTAAAAAACTATAACAAATCTCGAAAAAATTATTTGATTTACATCAAAATCTAATGCTTTCGTTCCATATTAGAATAAGGTAGAAATATAAGGTTTCAAAATTTTCTGAACGATAGTATTTGAATTAGAGCGTAAAGAGAATTCACACACACACGCACACACACACACACACACACACATACATACAGACATCATCGCGAAAATGTTAAAATTGGATTCTAGGTACTGTAAAACGTGGTCATTTATCAAAATCTCGATATGGAATTTTTAGTACGATCCATATACTTCCCTTACCAAGAGTAGCGGGAGGTGAAAATCTGTTTCCAATACCTCTCATCATTTCCATTTTACGCTACATAACCTTGTACACACACAAATAATTTAATTATATAGTGTACCTATTCTTTCTTTCTATATGACGAATTTTGTCCTACTCTTGTAATATGTTCAAAATTCTTCATAATCATTGGCGGCGCTATATCTTAAGTTTACTCGTATATGTAATATTAATATACCTATAATATAAGTATTTAATTAATAAAACAATAAGATATATTAAATGTACCTATAATTTCCATAAAACGCTTTCAGTAATGTCTGTAAAACTGTCAATTTTTGACACTGACATTTTGCTTTTGTCTGTCAATTACAAACATTTAAATACCAGGGGTTTCCATGGAGTTCTTTAGGTAGCGAGATTTATTACAACAGATTATTTTATATTATTATATATTATTCTAAATCTACAGAAGATTTAAAAAAACTGAAATGTATCAGATTGAGATTTAAAGATCTTTATTATTTGTAATAACATAAATTTTCAAAAAAAATATTTGGAAGATTATTTTTTTAAGAAACCATTGAGGAACCCTAGTTAAACATGTCCCAAGGTTTATAGTATTTGAAAAATCGTATTTACAACACACACACACACACCCGGACGGACTGACATCATCGCAAAAATGTTATAATCGGATTCTAGGGACCTTAAAACGTGCTTATTCACTGAAATCTGGTTATGTGATTTTTAGCATAAAACCAAGAACTATTTTAGCGAGAGGTTAAAATCAAATTTTATCATATATCCCGATCAATTTAATATTTATTTTTTATAAGTGATATTACATTTGTTTGTATAGAACTATAGTCAGCACATTATTATTCTGAATTATTGTCATCATCGGATTTATTCTATTATGGAAGAATAACACTACAAAATGGACAATCACATGGTGGGTAGACAGCTATCCATGGTCGTCGACAATGTATAATTGGACAGGATAGATTTTTCTGGCAATCAGTAGTTGCAGTTTCTTCTGCCGACGATAGGGCCATAATAACAACAATGATCAACAGTGTTGCTAAATACAAATACTTCATTTTTTGCTGGAACAATATACAGAATTAAAATTTTATATTAATACTTACCTATGCATGAATATTTATATCATATTTTGCGTAAAATTTCACATGTATCATATACCTTTTTTAAGTTAATGAAAGAATTAAAGTAATGCAATTACTTAAGCTTTTAAGTAAGCAAGTAAGTTATCCTTAGCTGGTTACTGTTTTCTTTATAAGTATTTTCTGTTTATCACTTGATTTTTTTATGTTATTTACTGAGCATATATACTGTACTTTATTTTTATACTTATAAATACTGATTACTACCTCCTGCAAAATATAAATAGTATAAATTATATTTATTATACTATTAATAATATGAAAAGTATTGGGAAAACCAAATAAGTATGTCACTTTCTTTTCAAAACAAGGTTTTCTACATAAATTCAATACTTTAGTGTTAGTGTAATATTACAGAAATGAAAAGGTGCTTGTGGCCAAAACCGAGGCCAAAACCATGGTTTAAAAACCTGTGATAAACGATTACACAAGACAAAAGACTTTTTTCCATTGTTAAAGTTTTAAAAGATGGGAATAACAAAAAAATAAATCTGATGTGGCCAGCATATTACCTTCCGTCAATTCTACGTATTTTGTACAAATTACACACATAATTCTTTTGCAAACTATTCTTTTGAGGGAAGAAATGAACTGATCTTACCTTGTACTGAACTGAACTAAACTACTCCTAAAACGAACAGTATGTTTTTTTAAAAATAAATAAGAAAACCCTATACAGCATTATATTTATAACATAATAATCGGCTAAATTAACTTGTAGCTATAATCTGCTTTACTAAATAATTTTACATTTTTTATTTCACAAAGATATTATGTAAATTTTATTTGACACTGACATCTGTCAATTAGTATTATGTATTTGAATATTCTGTAACGATGGTGCAGCTTTTAGCAGAATAGGTTGCAAGATATTTCTTTATAATTTATCTCTAATATCATTGAAATTGAAAATATAATTAAATTGAATAGAGAATAAAATATTCTTTAATATTAATAAAGGATGCTAGCTTCGCGCCATGTCCAATGTGATCAAAGCCACATCTTGTTAAGTCGTGATTAAGACGTTGTTTATCATTAAGTTACATTTTAACAACGGAAGTATACAAACTCATCTAATATAATTGCTAAAATATTTGTATTCCTACTTTAGTTATTACTGTTATTAGGGAATGAATAAAATTAGAAACAAATATAATTATTTAGCATTTATTTATTTTCTGTTTGAATTATTACACATTTCCTTCATTTGTGCGATTGCATTATTATAATCATTATAATAAAGACAAATAATCCATTAATCAACAGGTAACTTAGAACAATGTGGACAGGCACAAACTGGGTATGTAATCCTTTGTGGGGGTCTACATTCTATAGGTGGACAATCGAAGACAATATCACATATTGGGCCAACACGAGAAGTTACAGTTTCATCAAACGACAGGATCATAAAAATAGCTACTGTCAAAACAACTGCGTACTTCATTTTTCTAAAACAATAAATAGAAATATAATTTAATAATAATGTAACATACATGGCTTAAACTTACATTAATAAAATAATTAATTTACAATAATTCGCTAACGTTTTAAGTAGTTAATAATAACTATATGTTATTACATTTTACTTTATTCTTTTATAGGTTTATTCTGCTTATCATTTTTTGATTTTTTCTTTATGTTATTTAGTGTACTATATTAGTATTAGATATGGAAATTAGTTCATTTAATCATGTAACTGTCGCCAGGGTCGGCTCAAGCGCTCTCGCCAAAAATAATAAATAAATATATCATCACGGTATATTACTCATTGCTGAGTGTGCCAATATGCTTTGTACGCATGATGAAATATTTGTACCATGTGGGCGCTTACTAGGCGTCACCTCACGGGCACTCATTTTTGTCGTGGTAAGTGCACCACAGGGGTTAATTTTATGCAATTAAAATTCGAAGTAATCACAGTATTAGCGGTATATGTAACATTAATATACTTCTAATTTTAAATATTTAATTAATAATACAATAAGAAATTTTAAATGTACTTACTTCCCAGAAAAAGCTTTCTGTAATGTTAATAAAACTGTTGATTCTTGACACTAACATTTTGCATTTATCTGTCAATTATAATCATTTAAATATCTCAAGTGGTTTCCATGGAGTTGTTTGGGCAGCGAGATTTATTACAACAGATTTTTCTATATTTTTATATATCTCTAAATCTATAGAAGATATAATCATTTTTTTAAATGTATCAAATTGAGAATTTAAAGATCTGTATTATGGTATTAACATAAATTTTCAAAAAATGGTATTTGGAAGATTTTTTTTAAGATACTACACTTTCGATTGTCCAATTGTTACCAAACCTATTCAACTCTTCCCATTAATGTTAGATTGAGAAATTCGTAGTTAAACAGGTCTTTAGTTGTATAAAATTTGAGAAATCGTACCTTTAACATCCTAATACACACACATCCAAACACACACACACATAAACACAGGCAGACATCATCGTAAAAATGTTAAAATCGCATTCTAGGGAACTTAAAACGTACTTATTCAATAAAATGCGGATATACGATTTTTAGCATGAATCCAATACCTCTTTAGCGAGAGAAAAAACTGTAAGACCTTACGTACCTTAATGAAGGTACGAGTTGAGGTGTATATCGAAACTTCAGTTTTGTATGAATAAAAATTCTGTTAACTGAGATTTCGAGTAATTGTTTACACCTAACACAAAAGACAACAATTTAAAACAACTTTACCCTCACATAAAATACAGTCAAATAACACTTCCGAGATTAAAACCACTCCACTTCGCGTCGTGGCTTTAAACTTGTCGTGCGTGCTTTAAAGGCTAGCTTGCACACTTGTGTCATAATATACTACTATAATCATACGTGTAAAAAAAATATTGTTATACATTTATTTATTTTTTATTTAAATTATTACATATTTACTTTATTTGTGCTAAAGCAATATTGAAAACTGTATAGACAATTATTCCATTGGTCTACCCGAGTATTCCGACACAATGTGGGCAACCACAACCTGGAGAATTAACCGTCTGTAGAGGACTACAATTTGGACGTGGGCAGACTATGTTACACTTTAGAATAAAAGGAGTTACAGTTTGTGCAAACGATAGAATCATAATAACAGCTATGGTCAAAACCATTGCGTACTTCATTTTTCTGAAACAAAGTGGAAAAATTCAAATTAATAATAACATACCTTGTTTTTGACTTACAATAATAATAGCATATTATATGTTGTTAGGAGAAGAAAGCGGTCTTTTTGTGTAAAAAGCAGCTAGCCGAGGCCAGGCAAGCTGAGTAAAACACTTAAAGGGCATTCTACTCCGAATGCCATTTTCTTCAAGTGTTTAAAGAAAACTTTGTGGAATATTTATGGTTTTTACCTTCCGTCACCTTTAGGTAAGGAAGGTATTGTCTTTGGTCAATAAATTCGATGGTGAGTATCTAATGAATAAGTACGTTTTGTGGTTTCTAGAATACGAATTTACTATTTTTACGATGATGTCTGTATGTATGTATGTGTGTGTGTGTGTATGTCGGCATATTACCTATTGCTGGGTGTGCCAATCTGCTTTGTAAATAGATTTCGGTAATGATGATTACATATTTATACCGTTCGAGCATTTACTAGGCGTGGAGATTGCAACACAGGGGTCCTTTTTGTGCCATTTAAAATTCGAAATATTTAGCGTCGGTCGACATCGAACCTGGTATTTACATTTAATTTAATTTTAAGTATTTACATGAATAAAAATTAAATTAAACGGGAGGTATTGTGTTGGCCACATCCCATTTTTACCTCTCGCTAAGAGAGGTATTGGATTCATGCTAAAAATCGCATATCCAGATTTTATTGAATAAGCACGTTTTAAGGTCCCTACAATCCGATTTTAACATTTTTACGATGATGTCTGTGTGTGTGTGTGTGTGTGTGTGTGTGTGTGTGTGTGTGTGTGTGTGTGTGTGTGGATGTGTGTGTGTGTGTGGGATGTTGGAAGGACGGTTACTCAAAAACTATAAGACTTAAAATTTGTTTAACAACGTATTTCCCAATCGGACATTCATGGGAAGATCTGAAAAGGTTTTGGTAACAATTGGACAACCGGAAGTAGAAGATTCTTGAAAAAAAATCTTCTAAATATTATTTTTTGAAAATTTTTTTTGATAATATTAAAGAAAAATAAATTCTCTTTCTGATACATTTAAATATTTTTATACATATTTTATAGATTTAGAGATAAAAGGAATATAATATATAAAATAATGTTGTAATTAATTTTACAACCGAAAGGATGCCATGAAAAATAGTTGCAAATTTAAATTATTTGTAACTGACAGATAAATGTCAGTGTCAGAAATAATGAGTAATGAAAGAAAAATGTATTTGGAGAATCCCTTAATTCTTGATCTGTGACTATTATGGAGATGACAAGTCTAGGTTGAAGGACTTAAATTTGTTTCAAACATTATGGGACAATGTACACCAGTACTGTAGACTAGAGTAACTTTGAATTGCGAAAAAGCTATCAAATTCTTCTCAAGTAAGTTGTAAATATTGACAAAATTACACATCGATATAAGAATAATCGGAGTGCAATCTATCCGTCACTTTATTAAAGGGAATTAAGGTTATTTAGATATAACAAGTATGAAAAAATAAAATGTAAAAGAAGATATGTAAGAATAGATGCACAATCCAGATATATACATTTTAGACCGCCCAAAATTAATGTTTTTACTAGAAGAATATGAAGAGAAAGTAAACAAAGTTGTTCGAATTGAAAATTGCTGTTACCAGCCTAATATTTATATATGGTAAACTCTACTTTGTAATTTATTGTAACATAATTTATGGTAAAATATCTTCATGTTGAGACATGCTATTATTGAATAATAAAGAAGTTCATACGTCATAGATTTATATGAATATATTATTTGTATTTATAAAAATATTCTTTGCTTTATGCATACAGCCAGGTAAAATATACGGCGAGAGGTTATGTGCTGGCCACATCAGATTTTTTTGTTTAGGTATCGCTGGCGATATGAGAATCGTCGCCGGCCCTAAAGCACTACCTAAATTATTTTATAATCCTATGACTATTATTACTTTAGTTACAAGGAAATGACATCAAAGAAAGTAAAAACAAATAATAATAAATGCAAAATAAAGATTTCAGTCTCTGATTCAGGCTCTCGGTCATTTATCACTCTTATTGGAGCTCATCAGTGTGATGCACTGAAACCTCTAGGAGGCACCAACTAGGTTAAGAGAACAGAATGAAGAACCATCCCACAATGATATGATGCCTATAGAAGTAACTACCCACATGCTCGCTGGTTGGTAATAACAAATATTATTATTTTGCATTTATTTATTTTCTATCTGAATTGTTATACATTACATTATTTGTGCTACAGCATTCTTGTAAACGTTATAACAAAACAAATAAGTATTCGATTAGAATATATTTATCCAAAACATCCTATACAGCCACAAGGTCCTTTGACAATCTGCTGTGCTGGCAGACAGATTACAGCTGGGCAAAATGTATTAAGACAAATTAGGGGAATTGAAGATACAGTTTGTGCCAATGATAGGATCATAATAACAGCTATGGTCAAAACTACTGCAAACTTCATTTTGCTGAAACAATGTGCAGAAATATAATTTAATAACAATGTAACATAGATTTTTTCACCTTTAGGTAAGGAAGGTATTTTGGTCAAAAAAATTAATGATGACTAACTGAATAAGCATGTTTTAGGGCCCTATAATACGATTTTACCATTTTTAAGATGATGTCTGTATGCATGTATGTATGTATGTATGTATGTATGTATGTATGTATGTATGTATGTATGTATGTATGTATGTATGTATGTATGTATGTATGTATGTATGTATGTATGTATGTATGTATGTATGTATGTATGTATGTATGTATGTATGTATGTATGTATGTATGTATGTATGTATGTATGTATGTATGTATGTATGTATGTATGTATGTATGTATGTATGTATGTATGTATGTATGTATGTATGTATGTATGTATGTATGTATGTATGTATGTATGTATGTATGTATGTATGTATGTATGTATGTATGTATGTATGTATGTATGTATGTATGTATGTATGTATGTATGTATGTATGTATGTATGTATGTATGTATGTATGTATGTATGTATGTATGTATGTATGTATGTATGTATGTATGTATGTATGTATGTATGTATGTATGTATGTATGTATGTATGTATGTATGTATGTATGTATGTATGTATGTATGTATGTATGTATGTATGTATGTATGTATGTATGTATGTATGTATGTATGTATGTATGTATGTATGTATGTATGTATGTATGTATGTATGTATGTATGTATGTATGTATGTATGTATGTATGTATGTATGTATGTATGTATGTATGTATGTATGTATGTATGTATGTATGTATGTATGTATGTATGTATGTATGTATGTATGTATGTATGTATGTATGTATGTATGTATGTATGTATGTATGTATGTATGTATGTATGTATGTATGTATGTATGTATGTATGTATGTATGTATGTATGTATGTATGTATGTATGTATGTATGTATGTATGTATGTATGTATGTATGTATGTATGTATGTATGTATGTATGTATGTATGTATGTATGTATGTATGTATGTATGTATGTATGTATGTATGTATGTATGTATGTATGTATGTATGTATGTATGTATGTATGTATGTATGTATGTATGTATGTATGTATGTATGTATGTATGTATGTATGTATGTATGTATGTATGTATGTATGTATGTATGTATGTATGTATGTATGTATGTATGTATGTATGTATGTATGTATGTATGTATGTATGTATGTATGTATGTATGTATGTATGTATGTATGTATGTATGTATGTATGTATGTATGTATGTATGTATGTATGTATGTATGTATGTATGTATGTATGTATGTATGTATGTATGTATGTATGTATGTATGTATGTATGTATGTATGTATGTATGTATGTATGTATGTATGTATGTATGTATGTATGTATGTATGTATGTATGTATGTATGTATGTATGTATGTATGTATGTATGTATGTATGTATGTATGTATGTATGTATGTATGTATGTATGTATGTATGTATGTATGTATGTATGTATGTATGTATGTATGTATGTATGTATGTATGTATGTATGTATGTATGTATGTATGTATGTATGTATGTATGTATGTATGTATGTATGTATGTATGTATGTATGTATGTATGTATGTATGTATGTATGTATGTATGTATGTATGTATGTATGTATGTATGTATGTATGTATGTATGTATGTATGTATGTATGTATGTATGTATGTATGTATGTATGTATGTATGTATGTATGTATGTATGTATGTATGTATGTATGTATGTATGTATGTATGTATGTATGTATGTATGTATGTATGTATGTATGTATGTATGTATGTATGTATGTATGTATGTATGTATGTATGTATGTATGTATGTATGTATGTATGTATGTATGTATGTATGTATGTATGTATGTATGTATGTGTGTGTGTGTGTGTGTGTGTGTGTGTGTGTCTGTGTGTCTATGTGTCTGTGTGTGTGACAAAAGTTTCGGATCGCATAACTTTACATCTAGAAGAACAACTGATTAGATTAGATTGGTGAACCGGAAGTAGTCTCATTTGACGATTTAACAGTTAAATTTGATTTATTGACATTTAACGTTATTATAACTTAAAGAATATATTATTCTCTATACGATTTGATTACATTTTATACTTCATATTCAATGGATATAGAGTTAAAGAATTTTAAAGAAATTAAATTTTATAAATCAGCCAGCTATGCTAAACATGCAAACTACTAATATATTCATATAATTCAAATTGACAGATGTCAGTATAAATAAAAAGTAAATTAATGTGGCAGAGATAAGGATGTTGAAGTAGATGTTGGGGAAGACACGAAAAGATAAGTAAGGAAATAACTCTAGTGTTACAAGTTTCTAGAAAGATACAAGCGAGATGATTACATTGGTTTGAAAATGTCATGAGGAGAAATGAAGAATATATATTGGATGAAGAATGAATAGTTCAGTAATAGACGATTGAAGAAACAGAGGCAGACCAAAGATAAGAAGAAGGAGATGTTAGTGTCAAGTGCAATTTGTATAGTTTGTTTATGAAATAATTTTATTGGAAATTTAGAATCTTTTGCAAGAAAATTTATGTATGGAATTTATACATAATACACAGGTTTGAGGGAAGGTATAGTGCTGGCCCCAACAGACTTTTTCAACTTACAGAAATAATTAATTCACCACGGCTTGTTATTGTTTTAAGTTGGAAATAATTACTACAACTTACTGCATTTCACTTTTTATTTTATAGGTTTTTTTTGCTTATCAATTTATTTATTTTTTAGGTTAATATACTATATTAGTATTACATATGTGAATTGCTTGATGTATTTATGTAACCATCAACAGAGCCGGCTCAAGTACTGGTGCAGACGTGTTTGCTAAAACTTAATGATTCACAATATGGGATTTGAGCAATGGAAATTTAATTTCTTGCATTGTTTTTTGCATCAGGAAAATCTGTGGTGGCCAGCACAATACCTCTCGACACTTCCGTTTTTGGTTCCGTAAGTATAGGGCGCGAGCAGTCATGTGACTTTATTGGCCTTGACAAGTAGGTATGGGGGCCCGTGTCAGAATGACAAATAGTAATTATGTACATAGATATCAAATGTCAGAATTTTTCATTAAAATTTTCTAAATTTACGCGCCCTATTGTATTTAACATTTCGTGTATACCTACACTCTACACCAAAAAATTGCATATATCTATTCTTTATATTTAGATTTTTACCTTCCGTCACCTATTTTACTATTTTTACGATGATGTTTGTATGTGTGTGTGTGTATGTGACCGCAGTTTCGGGCGCGATATCTTCAATACTAGAATTCCAAAAATTAAAATTCTTGCGTATTCCTCTTCCTTACAACCATATGTAGATTTTGGTTATAATTGGTCAACCGGAAGTATCCTCATTTGAAGATTTTAACAGTTTTGTTTTGAAAAATATGCTGACTGGTTGGTAATAACAAATATTTATTTTCCATCTGAATTGTTATACATTACTTTATTTGTGCTACAGCATTCTTGTAAACGTTATAACAAGACAAATAAGTATTCGATTAGAATACAGGTTTATTATATTTATCCAAGACATCGTATACAGCATCCGTTGGAAATCCGCTCTGCTGGCGGACAGAATACAGCTGGGCAAAATATATTTTGACAACTTAGGGGAATTGAAGATACAGTTTGTGCCAATGATAGGATCATAATAACAGCTATGGTCAAAACTACTGCAACCTTCATTTTGCTGAAACAATGTGCAAAAATATAATTTAATAAAAATATAACATAGCTTTTTTCAACTTACAGAAATAATTAATTTACCACAGCTCGTTAGTGTTTTAAGTTGGGAATAATTACTATAACTTATTGAGTTTTATTTTTATTTTATAGGTTTTTTTCTGCTTATCAATTTTTAATTTTTTAGGTTAATGTACTATTAGTATTACATATTTGAATTGCTTGTTATATTTATATAACTATCAACAGAGCCGGCTCAGGTACTGGGTCAAAAGTGTTTGCTACAACTAAATGAGCCACAATAAGTGATTTGAGGAATGCAAATTTCTTGCATCCTGTTTTGCAACAGGAAAAATCTGTTGTGGCCAGCATACTTCCGTTTTTGGTTACATAAGTACAGCGCGTGAGCAGTCATGTGACATTGTTGGCCTGGACCAACAGAAATTGAGGACCGTGACAGATGGATATCTAGTAATTATGTACATAGATGTCAAATATCATAATTTTTCATTCTAATTTTTGTGATTTCCCAATACTATTTGGTTTATTTTTCTTGACAAGTAAATTCCACACTCCAGATAACGAATTAACTACTTGAATTTAGAAAATCATGCAGCAGTCATGTGACATTGTTGGCCTTGACAAGCAGATATGGAGGCCCGTGTCAGAATGATAATTAGTAATTATGTACATAGATGTCAAATGTCAGAATTTTTCATTAAAAAATTCTAAATTTACGTAATTAATTTGTCACCAGGAGTGTGGAATTTATGTGAGGAAAATAAACCACATGGAATTGGAAAATCACTAAATTTAGAATGAAAAATTATGATATTTGACATCTATGTACCTAATTACTAGCTATCATTCTGACACGGGCCCCCATATCTGCTTGTTACGGCCTACAAAGTCACATGACTGCTCGCGCCCTATTGTATTTAACATTTCTTGTATACCTGCACTCTACACCAAATTTTTTATTCATATCCATTTTTTATATTTAGATTTTTTTATTTTAAATTCATTCTACGAAGAAATTTTGTCCTACTTTTCTAATTTTTCGAAATGTTTCCAATTCAGTGTCGGGATTGCCAATATTTTTGAAGGGTATATGTAATATACATGTAATTTTCAATATTTAACTATTAATACAATTTGAAATAATATACATTATGTACTTCCCAGAAAAATCTTCAGCAATGTCTCTAGATTTTTGATACTGACATTTATCTGTCACTTACAAACATTTTAATTTTTCAATTGGTTTCCATGATATTATTTGGGCTGTGAGATTTATTACTACAGATTATTATATACCTTATATTTCCTTATCTCTAAATCTGTAAAAGATAAAAAAAAAAATTATATGTCATTGTATCAGATAGCTAATTTACTCTTCTTTAATACTAGCAAGAACAAAAATTTTCAAAAAAGATAATATTCAGAAGATTTTTTTTAAGAATCTGCTACTTCCGGTTGTCCAATTATTACCAAAACTTTTTCAGCTCTTCCCAGTAATATCCGATTGAGTAATGTGATTTTTAGCATGAATCCAATACCTTTCTTTGCGAGAGGTAAAAAATATTAAATGAGCCCCTCAGTTTTCTTTGACATATGTTAATATATCAAAAATTTGATAAATACTTATTTATATTTTCCTTTATTCGGTATTTCCCGAAATACATCAAAAATATTGAAGAAAATATTATAACAAATCAAATTTATAAAAAATACATATTACTCATTATATTCTTTATAAATCATATTTTATTATTATGAATTATAATAGGTACTAATCTGATGTAAAGTGAAATGTAGTACATTAAATAACGTGGAAGAATCAAAAAGTGATAAGCAGAAAAAACCTATAAAACAAAAAGTAAAATGTTTCAAGTTATAGTAATTATTACAAACTTAAAACGCTAACGTGTCGTGGTAAATTAATTATTTCTGTAAGTTGAAAAAAGCTTTGTTACTTTGTTATTAAATTATATTTCTGCACATTGTTTCAGCAAAATGAAGTTTGCGATAATTTTGACCATAGCTGTTATTATGATCCTATCGTTGGCACAAACTGTAGTTACAGTAGATATTTCTATTCACCCAATATGTAACAATATATTTTGCCCAGCTGTATTCTGTCCGCCAGCACAGCAGATTTCCATCGGACCTTGCGGTTGTAAACATTGTTTTGGAAAAATATAATAAACCTGTATTCTAATGGAATATTTATTTGTCTTTATTATACCGTTTACAATAATATTGTAGCACAAATAATATATACAATTCAGATAATAAATAAATGCTGTATCTATATTAATACTTGTTGCTTTCCGTCATCTTTAGGTAAGGAAGGTATTGTCTTTGGTCAAAAAATTCGATAGTGAGATTCTAGTAAATAAACACGTTTTGGGGTATGTATGTGTGTGTGTGTGTGTGTGTGTGTGTGTGTGTGTGTGTGTGTGTGTGTGTGTGTCTGTGTGTGTGTGTGACGAAAGTTTCGGATCGCATAACTTCAATACCACGATTCCAAAAATTATATTTTTTTCGTATTCCTCAAGTTTACATCTTGATGAACAACTGATTAGATTTTGGTTATAATTGGTGAACCGGAAGTAGTCTCATTTGAAGATTTAACAGTTAAATTTGATTTATTGACATTTAACGTTATTATAACTTAAAGAATATATTATTCTCTATACGATTTGATTGCATTTTATACTTCATATTCAATGGATATAGAGTTAAAGAATTTTAAAGACATTAAATTTTATAAATAAGCCAGCTATGCTAAATATGGAAACTACTAATATATTTCATATAATTCAAATTGACAGATGTCAGTACCAATAAATAGTAAATTAATGTGGCAGAGATCAGGATGTTGAAGTAGATGTTGGGGAAGACACGGAAAGATAGGTAAGGAAATAACTCTCGTGTTACAAGTTTCTAGAAAGATACAAGAGGGATGATTACATTGATTTGAAAATGTCATGAGGAGAAATGAAGAAGAAGATAATAAAAAATAGCGACCCCTTACGAATGGGGAAAGCTAAAGAAGAAGAAGAAGATGTTAGTGTCAAGTACAATTTGCATGGTTTTTTATGAAATAATTTTACAGGAAATTTAAAATCATTTACAAGAAAATTTATGTATGGAATTTATACATATAATACACAGGATTGACGGAAGGTATTGTGCTGGCCATATCAGATTTTTATGACTAAAGATCATACTTTCCTGATACCAAATCAAATTTCTGAATATGTATGTGTCAATATATGCATACATAAGTTTTATTGCTTGCAATTTATCATTTTGAATTACATTGGGTACGAATCTAAATATAGGCAAAAATAAAATATTGTACGAGTACAGTAAACAAAAAAAAAAGTGATAAACGGAAATAAACCTATAAAGGAAAAAGTAGAAAGTAATACGCTGTAGTTATACTCCAAACAGCATATACTCGAAGGTCATTTAATTAATACGATGTAAGTTACATTAATATTAAATACAGTAATTCCAATCCACATTTGTATGCAATATGCAACTGTACTAATTGTAGCAAATTTATGTAAAATTATATTTCTATATATTGTTGCAGCAGAATGAAGTATGCAGTAATCATTTTGACTATAGCTATTATTATGGTCATGTCGTCTGCACAAACTAAATCTGATTTTCATCGTATATGTCGCCAAATAGAATGTCCACTTATACGTTGTTGGCCACCAAGGAGAATTATTATTGAACATTGTCGCTGCCCGAATTGTGGACCTATACCAGTATCAAAATAATAGTAATAGGTATGCCAGATGTCTGATCTGACCGAGACGGTCCACATTTGGCATAATTGGTTGCACGTTGGGTTCTTATCTGACTTTTCCAAACTCTGGCAAACCTAAGCATATGTAAAATAAATATGTAATACCAAACTCAAATAGAAAATAAATAACAAAAAAATAAGAATTTTTATTATTACTTAGGTACTTTCTTTGAAATCATTTCCTAATAACAAAATAAGAATATCGCAAGTCAATATTTTTTTTTTATTACGGGTAATTTCTCGACTGTGATGTGGAAAGTTCAGTCAAACAGCATTTATTCTTACTATACCAACGTTTCGGTGCACCCTTGCACCTTCTTCATCGACCAAACGTTACTCGAAGATCCGGATGAGCGAACATCGTAGATCAACACAGAATATTCCAATACACTAACACACACTTTTGATCTGGATAATTTTAAGATTTTGGAGGAAGAGCAGAATTGGTCCTAACGTATGTTTCTTGAAATCAGGGATGATTGCAATAACATCAATGCAAGAACTGATATTCAAGGACTTAACAGCATATATTTTGGTGTATTAGAATAGTTCAAAAAGGAAAAGGCATATTCCAGGCCAAACTGAGTTTCATTAATATCCTTACATGTTATTTAAATTCCTACAACTTGCTAGATTATTATTGGTGTACAGACGACCAATAGGAGTCCGTATCAATGATGTTACCAGAATCCTTACACAGGATATTTCCGGCTATTTTCCGTATTATTCGGTTGTCGTTTTTTAGAGCAAATGGATGTGTGTATGCTCTTTGAATTTTTTGTACGATGTTTAATAAATTAACTAAATGTTTTGTACGAATGTATTTTGTGTACATGAATTGTAACAATTTGTAAGATGAAATAAATTTACTGAAAATATACGCATAGGATTTTTTGTTAGAAAATTTATGTATGGAATTTGTATATGTACACAGGATTGACGGAAGGTAATGTGCTGGCTGCATTAGATTTTTATAGTTTGTCAGGTATTCAAATTAAAATAATGACGGGACGTTAATAAACATGGCCGATAAATCGTCTAGCCAATCACAACTTGCCCCGTCGTGTCCATACTATTATTTTAGTGTTTCTCTTTTAGTTAATATAGCATATTACTTTCTACTTTTTCCTTTATAGGTTTATTTCGGTTTATCACTCTTTTTTTTGTTGTTTACTGCACAATATTTTATTTTTGCCTAAATATAGATTCGTATCTAATGTAATACATAATGATAAAATGTGAGCAATAAAACATGCGTATCTTTTCTTAAATATATTATTAACACATACCTATATACTCAGATTTTTTTTTCAAGAAAATATGCTCATTTTTTATTAAATAAACACATAATAGGATCTAATACTTCTTACTATTATTTTTAAGAAATGATTTCAAATTAATAACAAACATTATTATTCCATGCATTAATTTATTTTCTATCTGAATTATTATACATTTCTTTATTTGCATTACCACATTATTGTAAACGTTATAATAAAGACAAATATGTTGGTAAATATTCCATTAGACTCCAAGTTTCCTATATTTTTCCAACACAATATTTGCAGCCACAGGGTGTATAGGCTATGTGCTGTGTTGGCGTACAAAATACATCTCGGCAACGTACGTCACATATTAGAGGAATAGGTGTTACAATTTGTGCAAACGATAGGATCATAATAACAGCCATGGTCAAAAATAAGGCATACTTCATTTTGCTGAAACAATATGCGGTTTACTGTTAGGTTACTTAGCTTTATAATTATGATTAATATAACATCCCTAACTTTTCAGGGCAAAAACTACATTAACCGTGGTTTTAACTGGGATGAAGGAGGGGCTGGAATTTAATGTTGGGCAAAATTAGTTCTGTTGGACCATGTAACCATAATAAATATTTACAATGTGCACATCATCCCACTATTCACTTTTATTGCAACATATAACACTATTACACTATAAGTGCACGTCGACACCTAAATTGTGTTTGTTCGGTGATCAAAGTTGATACATCGGCTATAAGCTAATTGAGAACTGTCAGTTGACTGCCGGCTGCCATTTAGATTGAATCATCGTAGCCGGTTGCAGAGATACAACCATAACTTAATAATAATATATTATTCCTTTTTTACCTCTCGCTAACAGAGGTATAGGATTCATGCTAAAAATCGCATATCCAGATTTTAATGATTAAACATGTTTTAAGGTCCATATAATCCGATTTAAATATTTTTACGATGATGTCTGAGCGCGTGTTTGTGTGTGTGTGTGTGTGTGTGTGTGTGTGTGTAGATGTATGTATGCGTGTGTGGATGTATGTGTGTGTGGGGATTTAGGAAGGACGATTTCTCAAAAACTGTAATGCTTAATGTATGTTTAACTACATATTTCTCAATCGTACATTACTGGGAAGAGCTGAAAACGTTTTGATAATAATTGGACAACCGATTGTATTAATAATTAAATATTTAAAATTAAAGGTATTTTAAATATGCCCTTCCCGACAATGAAACAATGAATTGGAAACATTTCCAAAAATTAGTAGAGTAGGACAAAATTTCTTCGTAGAATGAATTTAAAATTAAAAAATCTAAATCTATAGAACAGATATAAGTAGAATTTTAGGTTGAAATGTAAGTATACAAAAAATGTTAAATATAATAGGGCGCGATTAGTCATGTGCCTTTGTTGACCTTGACAAACAGATATGAGGGCCCGTGTCAGAATCATAGCTAGTAATTATGTACATAGATGTCAATTATCATAATTTTTCATTCTAAATTTTGTGATTTTCCAATTCCATATGATTTACTTTCCTCGACAAATAAATTCCACATTCCTTGTAAGAAATTAACCACGTGGATTTAGAAAATCATGAAATTTTTAATGAAAAATTCTGACATTTGACATATATGTACATAATTACTAATTGTCATTTTGACACGGGCCCCCATATCTGCTTATCGAAGCCAACAATGTCACATGACTACTCGCGTCCTATACTATGTAACCAAAAACGAAAATGGCGAGAGGTATTGTGCTGGACACAACAGATTTTTCAACTTACAAAAATATTGAATTTACCTTGCCGTTTTAAGTTGTTAATAATAACTATAACTTATTACATTTTACTTTTTATTTTATAGGTGTTTTTCTGCTTATCACTTTTTGATTTTTTAGGTTAATAGACATTATTATTACATATGTGAATTGCTTGATTTATTCGTGAAACCATCCACAGAGCCGGCTCAAGTACTGGAGCAAAAGGATTTTCCACAAATGAACGAGTCATAATAGGCGATAGTAATTTGTACAATAACTAATTAATTGGCCAAGCATTATTTGGGAATTGGGAAATTAATTATTTTAGCATACTTAGCACGCATACAATGTAGTCAACAAATATATAGTTAACAGCAGGGCATTGAATACGTCAAAAACTGGGTTCGGTTCAGGTTAATTTATTTTTTGAAAGATGGGATCATGTGCAGTTCTAGTTCAAGCATTAATAAAATTTACGGTTTTGTTCCGGGGTTTGGTGTTAGGTTTAGGTTCAGTTTGACCCAGGGCATCGACCCTACCAAAATTTGGGTTCAGTTCAGGGTCATGTTAATTTGTTTTTTGAGAGATGGGTTCGGGTGCGGTTCTGGTTCAAACATTAATAAAATTTGCGGTTTTTTCTGGGTTCAGGTATTGGGTTCAGGTTCGGTTCGACCTAATGAAAGATGAATTAATGTATTCTTAATAACCATCTTTACATAAAAATATTTTAAAATGCGAGCCAAAGAACACGAACGCATTTTTCACTAACAGACAACACAAGTCAATCATTGGCTATATTATGATTCTATTTACGTTTTGAACTCAAAACAAACATGAACCGGAGCTGAACCCTCAACCCGAATTTTAATATCCGATTCTGTTCCGACTCGGGCTCTGGGCCTAAATTTAACCGAATCTTTGTAATATCGGCGCTTAAAATGGAAACTTTAGTTTTAGGAAATAATGTCAAATGAAGTAACTAATATTATTCATTGTATATTTATTTAATTTATTTTTCAATTATTACACTTTTACCAAATTTATGCCACATTGTTATTGTAATCTTTATAATAGAGACAATAATACTATTGGTCTACTCGTATCTTGATGGCAAATTATTTCATCCACAATACGGACAGCCACAACCTGGAGTGATAACTCTTTGTGGTGGCACACAGTCTATAGGTTCACAATCAAAAACAACGAGACACCTAGAAGTTACAATTTGTGCCAGCGACAGGACCATAATAACAGCTATGGTCAAAACTATAGCGTACTTCATTTTGCTGAAACAAAACACAGAAATATAATTTAAAAATAGTGTAACTTAAAAATTAAAACAAGTATTGTTATTTTTCATTTATTTATTTTCTTGTGCTACAGCATTATGGTACTGTTATAATAAAGACGATTATATCATTCGACTACTGGTTTACTAGTTGTAAATCAGTTAATCAGGAACAAGACGGGCAAGCACAAACTCCTTGTGGGATAAACCTCTGTGCTGGTGGACAAAATATAGCTGGACAGATTATGTCACACCTTAGGGGAGGAATAGGTGTTACAATTTGTACAAACGATAGGATCATAATAACAGCTATGGTCAAAACTATTGAATAAATAAATAAATAAATATTTCATCACGGCATATTACCCATTGCTGGGTGTGCCAATCTGCTTCGTACACAGAAATAATGTACAGAAATATAATTTAATAATATAATACCTTTTTTCAACTTACAAAATTAGTGGATATATCACCAATAGTTGTCTTTTGAAGTTGTTAATAATAACTATAGCTTATTGTATGTTACATTTTTTCTTTTATAAGTTTATTTTTGCTTATCAAATTATATTTTTTTTGTTAATTTGTATCATATTTCATATTATCTAAATTGAAATTAGTACCGACTGTAATTCATAATCAAAATATGAGTAATAAATGTTATAATATGAATGATATCTATACCTAATACATTATTACCACAAAATTCATTCTCATAAATTTGATTTGAAAACTAGTAATAGCGTTTTTTTTTTCACTTTACTAATTTATTAGGAAATTTTACGAAGTAATACGAACCTTTGTAAATTAGAAATGTTTTTTTTTATCAAATTTTGTGTTATTTATGTTAGTAGATTTTGGAGGAAAAGCAAAATTACTCCAAACGAATGTTTCTTGAAATGTTACATACCCGGGAACATTGCAAGAACTGATATTCAAGGAGTTACCAGCATATATTTTGGTGTATTGGAAATTTTCTTACATTTTATTTAAATACTTACAACTTTCTACATTATTATTAGTGTACAGACGACCAATAGGAGTCCGTTTCAATGATGTCACCAGAATCCTTACACAGGATATTTCCGGCTATTTTTCGTATTATTCGGTTGTCGTTTTTTAGAGCAAATGGATGTGTGTATGCTCTTTGAATTTTTTAGTACGATTTTTAATAAACTAACGGCCGAATTCACCATTCCTTAATCATGAATTGATTCACAGATCAACGCTGATCCTGAATCAATCCAATTCACCATTAAAAATCAAGCTGATCTACTAATCAAAATCAATGATCAACTGATTCGTCATATTCCATGAATCAAGGACTGATCACATCTTTGAATCCTAATTTTGACATTTATAGCTATGTTAAGATTCTGACTGTTGTACCCATGTATAACTTTGCCTCATCCTTCTTCTTTATCTTTATTTAGAACCGCATTGGTTTTATTATTTTTAACTATACTTTTACATCTTTCATTTTCACTATATTTAAAAAATCTGTTGTGGCCAGCACAATACCTTCCGTCAATCCTGTGTATTATGTACAAATTCCATATATAAATTTTCTTCTAAAAGATTCTAATTTTTTGGTATTTTATGATTCCCTTTCTCGGCAACTGAATTCCATTCTCCTGATAACAAACAAACCACATGAAATAAGAAAATCATGAAATTTTGAATGAAAAATTATGACACTTGTCAGTTATGGACATAATTAATTGCTGTCATTTTGATACGGGTTCCCATATCTGCTTGCCAAAGGCAGCAAAGTCATGTCACTGCACGCGCCCTATACATATTTTTTTTTGCAAAAGATGCTATATTTCCAGTAAAGTTATTTCATAAACAAACTATGCAAATTGCACTTGACACTGACATCTACTTCTTCTTCTTTAGTTTTTCCCATTCGTTAGGGGGGCCGCTATTTTTTATTTTCTTCTTCCACTCATTTTTGTTTTGCGTGTCTTCCTCATTCAGTTCCTTTTCTCTCAAGTCTTCTGCAATACAATCTTTTCATCTTATATTTGGTCTTCCTATGTTTCTTCCACCTTCTATTAATATATTCATCGCTTCTCATGACATGTTCAAACCAATGTAATCGTCTTTCTTATATCCAGAAACTTCTAACACTAGAGTTACTTCCCTTATTCTTTCATTGATTTACATTTTATTGATACTGACATCTGTCAATTTGAATTACCTGAATATATTAGCAGTTTCCATGGTTAAGTTAGCATAGCTGGCTGAATTATGAAATTTATATGAATTTTTTTATCTTTATTATTCTTTAATCCTATATCTGTTAAATATGAAATATAAAATGCAATCAAATCGTATAGACAATAATATATTCTTTAAGTTATAATAACATTTAACTGAGTTTTTCAAGAAAAACTGTTAAAATCTTCAAATGAGGGTACTTCCGGTTGACCAATTATAACCAAAATCTAATCAAGTCTGCATATGGTTGTAAGGAAGAGGAATACGCAAGAATTGTAATTTTTGGAATTCTAGTAATGGAGATATCGTGCAGGAAAAAACGGTCACATACACACACACACACATACACACACACACACGCACATACGAACACACACACACACACACACATACAGACATCATCGTAAAAATAGTAAAATCGTATTGTAAAGACCCTAAAACGTGCTTATTCAATGGAAACTCACCACCGATTTTTTTGACCAAAGACAATACCTTCCTTACCTATAGGTGACGGAAGGTAAAAACACTCCTTTATTGAAATCAGTGTAGTTTCTACCTATATCAAAATAAAAATATAATATTATTATAGGAAAATTATAAAATATATTTTATAAATAAATATTTACATATCAATACCCTTTTAACGGAAAGTACAATTTCCACGAATAAAATTTCATGACAGTTACATTAACTGTCAAAAACCAAAACAAAACTGTGAATCAGTTGATCATGATTCCTTGATTCAGAAATCAAGTTGATGAATTAGAACATACATTGATTTTATAGATCAGCTTGATTCCTTAATTACTTAACTGATTATTAATCAACGGATTAATGGTAAATTCGGCCGTAAATGAATGTTTTGTACGAATGTATTTTGTGTACATGAATTGTAACAATTTGTAATGTCTTACTGTTAGCGTGATAATATCCATGTTATTTTGTATGTATTATATTTTTGTTGTATAATTGTACCGAAACGTTGGTAGTAAGAATAAATGTTGTTTGACTGAACTTTCCAGTAATTGTTAACACCTAATAATACATAATATTCGTTTTACTTTCTTTAATATCATATCCTAATAACTAGAATAGTAATAGGTTTATTAATTTTACCAAGCTTCTTTTAAAATGCTTTCAAACTAATTTCTGGGAGACCTAAACCCTGTGATATCTGAAAATTAATTTATAGTAATTTAAAAATGTCCAAAACTCTTAAACTAATTACTGGGGGGATCTTGCAAATGTCAAATTAATTTCAGAAGGAAAGAGGGTAAAAAAAATATTATTATTTTGTTTTTATTTATTTTCTATTTGAATTATTACACATTTACGGGTAACAAATAAATTCATTCACAAAATGGACAACCACAAACCGGAGTAATTACCGTCTGTGGTGGTGTACAGTGTATAGGTATGCATTCAATGGGCGCCACACATATAGGAGTTACAGTTTGTGCCAACGATAGGATCATAATAACTGCTATGATCAAAACTATTGAATACTTCATTTTGCTGAAACAATGTACAAAAATATAAATGTCAATAAAGTCAAATATAAAAACAAATATTATTCATTTATATTTATTTTCTTTTTCTATAATTACACATTTACTATACAGGGTGTAAATAAGTACATTAAATTTAACCAGTGATAGAACTTATCGACTGCAACAATATTTTTTAAATTTTTATGTTACAACAGGTTGAACTGTTGGACAATCCAAAAACGGTAGGATATTTATAGATTGTAGTAGATAGTCGACCAAGAACAACTCTACAATTGATGGAACATAAAAACGCATAAATTAAATAACAATAAATGTTGAAAATGACCACCGTTATTGTCAGTGAAGGCGACGACGAAATTAATCCTCTACTATGTCCAACATCTGCCTGTTGTTGAATATGCTTGTAGCTACATTTTCAAGGATGTAACTATTGTTCTTTCAATATATTCTAAATTGAGTGCTATTCTTGGAGTACTAGACCGTGGGAGTGTTCTACCACGATCTTGAGCAGCAGGCTTAAAAACTCATGATCTCGGAAGTGCTTAACATGTACAAAGGTGAGAACATTTAGATGACGATTCGGAAAACGTTCCAAATAAATTCACCCCAGGCCAGCACAATGTCTGTATACTCGCTATCCGTAAAGCAGGCAATTTTATTGATTATAACTTTTATAATAATTCTCTGGTGCGTGGGCAAAAGAGTATAAGTCAAATTTTGGTCAAAACAAGCTAATTGTGTTACTAGGTTAAATAATTCAGTATCTTTAGTGTGGTTGTAACAGTATGAGTAAAGCTTGCTTGTTTTGACCGTCAGGTTATGTAATCTTTTAAGTGTATGTTGAAACGTATTATTCACTAGTGACCAATAGAGTATAAGCGGAGTTGTACTGTTTTTACCAGAGATTTTAAAAATTGGTCCTAATAGTATATACAGGGTGATTCATCGGTCTGTCCTCTCTTTATAACTCTTTTATTTTAAGTCAGATAGAAAAACTCTTCAGATAAAATTTATATGATATATTATTGTCTATCTACGTACTATATGCACTTGTATACAGGGTGCTCCGTTGCAGCGCAACAATATGTAACTTTATATTTCTTAATAGAACAGCCTATATATATTTATTTATTTTGATAGTAAATTAGATTTCCTTTAAAAAAGTATTAAGTAATAAGGGGTCTAAAATTATAAATTAAGAAGTTATTTACCTTTATTCGTTGAATGATATTTTTGAATCATGTTATTATTAACAAAGTAAGCTATGGATAATTTGAAGGACAAGTTTTCGAGCATTTATTATAATTTTGCATTATTTAGTCTGTCACTAAATTTTAATAGCCTCTTTGTAATTAGTGTAATGTTTAAAATAAGTATTAATAAAAAAGAATCAAAATTTTGTATTAAATTATGGTTTTTTCCACTATGAACTACTATTTTTTATGAACGTAAATAACTTCTTAATTTATAATTTTAGACCCCTTATTACTTAATAGTTTTTTGAAGGGAATCTAATTTACTATCAAAATAAATAAATATATATAGGGTATTCCATTAAGAAATATAAAGTTATATATTGTTGCGCTTCAACGGAGCATCCTGTATACAAATTCATATAGTACGTAGATAGACAATAATATATTATATAAATTATATTTGAAGAGTTTTTCTATCTGACTTAAAACAAAAGAGTTATAAAGAGAGGACAGACCGATGAATCACCCTGTATATGTACTTTACCGTTAGAACCACTGCATTAAATTTCCAAGTGTTCATTTGTACTATTTTACATGTAGCAACATAATCTAAAAGTTTGTAAGTGGCGTCTGTGAATATTGTTTTTAAGCGTTTTCACGTGTTTTTACACATTCTCGTTCCAGTATGTCAGTTTTGTTGTACTTTGTTGCTTAATTTAGTATAAGTCATTTGTTAAATGTATGTTTCTGAGATCAAAGTAGTATAAGTCACTTATTTTTTAAAAATATGTATTTTTTTTCAAAATTATGGTGTATGTTTGTTCTTGTGCCGTTTTACAAACAATAATCATTTATTATTTTATTTTTAATCTTATCAATGATCTTACAAGATACGTTAAACATTCAAACCTATCTCCTGCGAAATACAGTTTTTGTACTTATACTCTTTTGCCCACGCACCAGAGAATTATTAATCGATTTGTTTGTCAATTTTTTTTTGAAAAAGTTGACAACTCACATTCGTCACAAACAATTGTTTCATTTTATTGCCACTGGACCAAATTATTATAAAAATATCAAAACGACTCATTAATTTATGAGGGGGGGGGGGGTAAAAATACTAAACAAAAAATAAGATTTCGAAAAAAAGTTTTTCAGAAATATTGTTGTTCTCGACGAGTTCAATCACTGATTAAATTTAATGTAGAATGACTCCATCAACATGTGAACGTCGAGGCCATCCAGCTCCTTGACAACACAGGGTTAGTAAGAAGACTGAAAAGGACAAAACCCTTTGAACTAGTGTAGGTGTTAGTGGGGTGTCAGTGAAAAGCAGAGTACAGTGAAGTGAAAATCAAGCTCAAAATGCAATGTACGCACCAAAATTGTGTATAGCTTTATGATAGAAACAAAGGAATACCAATGGATAATAACTTAGAATAAATTTCATCTTGTATCAAATTAGGTTAGAGAAAAATAACTCATTAGTCTAAGACTAGATTGTTATGTAATAGCATAAAAGTGCTATATATTAAAAAAATCGGTTGTGGCCAGCACAATACCTCTCGCCATTTTCATTTTATCTTGCATAGGGCGCGAGCAGTTATGTGACTTTGTTGGCTTTAGCAAGCAGATATGAGGGCCCGTGTCAGAATGACAGCTGGTAATATACATAGGTGTCAAGTATCATAAGTTCTCATTCGAAACATTATGATCCATGTGGATTATTTTCCTCGACAAGTATATTCCATACTAATGGATGACAAATAAACAGAATATTATGAAATTTTGAATGAAAAATTATGACATATGACAATTGTGACATCTATGTATGTAAATAACTACTAGCCGTCATTCTGACACGGATCCTCATATCTGTTTGCCAAGGCCAACAAAGTCACATGGCTGCTCGCGCCCTATAAGTAATTTAACATTTCTTGTGCACACAAATAATTGAAATTGTTTCTCTTCTTTCGTTCTATGAGAAATTTTATCCTACTATTCTAATATGTTCAAAATACGAGTACTTCGAATTCATTGACGGTATTAGCGGTATTTCTTAAGGATATATGTAATATTTACATACCTGCAATTTAAATAAATATTTAATTAATAATACAATAATATATATTAAATGTACTCATACCTCCCAGAACTGACACTGACATTTTGCATTTATTTGTCAATTACAAAAAATTTAATATCACAACTGTTTTTCTGGCAACGAGATTTATTACAACAGATTATTCTATATTATTATATACTATATCTCCAAACCTATACGAGATATAATAAAAAAATTAAATGTGTCAGATTGAGAATTTAATTATCTTTAATATTTGTAGTAACAAATTTTCAAAAAATAATATTTAAAAATTTTTTTTTTAGAAACTACCACTTCCGGTTGTCCAATTGTTACCAGCACCTATTCAACTCTTCCCATTACTGTTAGATTGAGGAATCCGTAGTCAAACAGGTCTTTAGTCTTATAGAATTTGAGAAATCGTGTCTCCAACAACCTCACACACACACATCCACACACACACACACACACACATACACACACACACACACACACACATAGACATCATTGTAAAAATGTTAAAATCGGATTCTATGGACCTTAAATCGTGCTTATTCAATAAAATCTGGATATGCGATTTTTAGCATGAATCCAATACCTCTCTTAGCGAGAGGTAAAAAACCTGTAATTATGCCACCGTGTTGTTGTAATATTTATAATATAGACAATAATAATGTTGATCTACTCGTTTCTTGGTGGCAAATTTTTTTTTCATCCACAATGCGGACAGCCACAACCTGGAGCGATGACACTTTGTGCTAGCGCACAAACTGTAGGTTTACAATCAAAGACAATTGTACAGCTATAAATTACAGTTTGTGCTAACAACAAGATTATAATAACAGTTATGATCAAAACTATTGCGCATTTTGCGTGACGTAACTAAAATTAAAACAAATGTTGTTATTTTTCATTTATTAATTTTCTTGTGCTACAGTATTATTGTATTGTAAACGTTATAATAAAGACAATCATTTTATTCGACTACTGGTTTACTGGTTGTAAATTTGTCAGGACAAATCGGACAGGAACAAAATCCTGGTGGGCGAACCGTCTGTTCTGGAGAACAATATATACGAGGACAGGCTATGAGACACACTGGGTGAAAAATAGGTGTTACAATTTGTGCAAACGATAGGATCATAATAACAGCTATGATCAAAACTGATGCATACTTCATTTTGCTGAAATAATCTAAAAAAATATAATTTAATAATAATGTAACATACCTTCTTTGAACTTATAGAGATAATTTATTTACCACGACACGAATAGTTGATATTTTAAGTTGGTAATAATAACTATAGCTTATTATATTCTACTTTTATAAGCCTGTTTTGCTTATCAATTACTATTTTTGTTATTTTATTTTGTACTATATTTCATATTATCTACTTAAATTAGATTAGTACCTACTATAATTCATTATAAAATATGAAAAATGAATATTATAATTTAAATTATATCCCGTAAAAACCAATTCTAAATAAATTTGTAAGTGTTACAGATTTGACATAAAATTATATATAAGAATGGCAGCTTTCATTACGATTTTGTTGATTATTTACAGATTTACAGGTCTATAAGACTTACAGATTTGTTTAGAGATGAAAAAAAAAATATTGTTGTTAATACCACAATTGTGATATTCTGAACAACAGGAACAGAAGAACAGCAAATAGATGTCTTTACTATCACTATATTTTTTGATAAAACAAATGCTGCAGATTTACAATTTGAACTTAGCTTCATGATGAATGACATTGGTAGAATTTAATATATAAATGATTAAAATTAAAAAAATATATAACTACTACAACAAAATTATAAATTATTCATTTTAATAATTACTTGAACAATATGTATTGTATGTTACAAATTTGTTGCTAATACTAATAAAATAATAACTTTAATGTTACTTATTGCTAAAATTACGTTAAATATTAAGTAGAAATTAAACGGGCTTATGTATTACTTATTAGTAGCATAATAAAAAAAGGTAAAAAAAATCTGTTGTGGCCAGCACAATACCTCTCGCCACTTCCGTTTTTGGTTATATAAGTACAAGGCGCGAGCAGTCATGTGACATTGTTGGCATTGACAAGCAGATATGAGACCCCTGCCAGAATGACAATTAGTAATTATGTACATAGATGTCAAATGTCAGAATTTGTCATTGAAGATTTCAAGATTTTCTAAATTCATGTAGTTAATTTGTCACCAGGAGTGCGGAATTTACTTGTTGAGGAAAATAAACAACATGAAATTGGAAAATCACTAAATTTAGAAAGAAAAATTATGATATTTGACATCTATGTACATAATTACTAACTAGCATTCTGACACGGACCCCCATATCTGCTTGTTAAGGCCAACAAAGTTACATGACTGCTCGTATTTAACATTTCTTGTATTCCTACACTCTACACCAAAAATTCTACATACATCTATTCTTTATATTTAGATTTTTTAAATTTTAAATTTATTCTATGATGAAATTTTGTCATCTTCTATTTTTTAGAAATGTTTCCAATTCATTGTTGGAATTGACAATATTTTTGATGGGTATATGTAATATATCTAGAATTTTAAATATTTAACTATTAATACAATAAAGAAATACATTTATCTGTTAGTTACAAACATTATAATTTTTCATTTGGTATCCATGACATTATTTGGGCCGTGAGATTTATTACAATGGTTTATTATATACCTTTTATTTCCTAACCTCTAATTCTATTAAAGATATAATAAAATATTTATATGTATGAGATAGACAATTTACTCTTCTTTAATACAAGTAAGAACAAAAATTTTCAATAAAAAAATATATAGAAGATTTTTTTAAGAATCTTTTACTTCCGGTTGTTTAATTATGACCAAAACCTTTTTAGTTCTTTGCAGTAATGTTCGATTGAGAAATACTAAATGTCTGTGTGAGACATCATTGTAAAAATATTAAAATCGAATTGTAGGGATCATAAAACTGCTTAATCATTAAAATCTTGATGTGCGATTTTTTAGCATGAATCCAATACCTCTCTAAGCGAGAGGTAAAAAATTAATTACATATAACAATTATATTTTATTATGAAATTATAACAAATATCGCTTGTTTATAAATATAACAAAAAAATACGTAATTGTTTTTTATATCTTTTGTTTGTTAACCTATAGTTAGGAAATTAACAGGACAGAAATAATATTTAAAAAAAATTTAAATGCATTTTTCAAAAAAAAAAAACTGTACAAGGTTTAAAGGCTAAAATTAGAAATTTTTGTTGTTCATAATTTAAAGATATGGAAATTACAAGATTTAATTATGTAACGAGTACATAAATAAATAAATAATGTAAAATTTCCTAATAAATTCGAAAAATTAAAGAAAAAAAAATCCTATTTTCCAAATAAAACTTATGAGTTCAAATTTTTGTGGTAATATTGCAATTAAGTAGATATTATTCATATTATAACATTTATTACTCATATTTTAATTATGAATTACAGTCGATACTAATCTAAATTTAAATAATGTGATATATAATACAAATTAACACAAAAAATATTATTTGATAAGCAAAAATAAACTTATAAAAGAAAAAAGTATAATACAATAAGCTATAGTTATTATTAACAACTTCAAACGGCAACTATTGGTGATATATCCACTAATTTTGTAAGTTGAAAAAAGGTGTTACATTATATTATTAAATTATATTTCTGCACATTATTTCAGCAAAATGAAGTATACAATAATTTTGACCATAGCTATTATTATGATCCTATCGTTTGCGCAAATTGTAACACCTATTCCTCCCCTAAGGTGGAGGAAGTCTGTCCACCCAAATTTTGTCAGCCAGAACAGCAGTTTATCCCACGAGGACTTTGTGCTTACAACCAGTAAACCAGTAGTCGAATGAAATAATTGTCTTTATTACAACAATGCAATAATGCTGTAGCACAAGAAAATAAATAAATGAAAAATAACAATATTTGTTTTAATTTTTAAGTTACACTATTTTAAAAATATATTTGTGTGTATTGTTTCAGCAATATGAAGTACGCAATAGTTTTGACCATAGCTGTTATTATGATCCTGTCGTTGGCACAAATTGTAACTTCTGCCTGTACGATTGTCTTTGATTGTAAACCTATATTTTGTGTGCCACCACAACATGTTATCACTCCAGGTTGTGGCTGTCCGCATTGTGGATGAAATAATTTGCCACCGAGATACCAATAGACCAATAGTATTATTGTCTTTATTGTAAAGTTTACAATAACACTATGGCATAAATATGGTAAAAGTGTAATAATTGAAAAATAAATTCAATAAATATACAGTGAATAATATTTGTTTTACTTCATTTGACATTATTTCCTAAAACTAAAGTGTCTATTTTAAGCGCCGATATTATGAACGTTTTTTTTTTTTGTTATTTATAAACAAGTGATAATTATATTTTTTTAATAAAATATAATTGATATAATTCACTTTTTACCTCTCGCTAAGAGAGGTATTGGATTCATGCTAAAAATCGCACATCAAGATTTTAATGATTAAGCACGTTTTACGATCCCTACAATCCGATTTTAATATTTTTACAATGATGTCTATATGTAGTATTTCTCAATAGAACATTACTGGAAAGAACTGACAAGGTTTTGGTCATAATTGGACAACCGCAAGTAAAAGATTCTTAAAAAAAATCTTGTATATATTTTTTTATTGAAAATATTTGTTCTTACTTGTATTAAAGAAGAGTAAATTCTCTATCTCATACATATAAATATTTTATTATATCTTTTATAGAATTAGAGGTTAAGAAATAAAAGGTATATAATAAACCATTGTAATAAATCTCACGGCTCAAATAATGTCATGGATACCAAATGAAAAATTATAATGTTTGTAACTAACAGATAAATGTATTTCTTTATTGTATTAATAGTTAAATATTTAAAATTATAGATAAATTACATATATCCATCAAAAATATTGTCAATTCCAACAATGAATTAGAAACATTTCTAAAAAATAGAAGGTGACAAAATTTCATCATAGAATGAATTTAAAATTTAAAAAATCTAAATATAAAGAATAGATGTACTCGTATGTAGAATTTTTGGTGTTGAGTGTAGGAATACAAGAAATGTTAAATACAATAGGAAACGAGAAGTCATGTAAATTTGTTGGCCTTAACAAGGAGTAATGAAGGCCCGTGTCAGAATGATAGTAATTATGTACATAGATGTCAAATATCATAATTTTTCTTTCTAAATTTAGTGATTTTCCAATTTCATGTTGTTTATTTTCCTCAACAAGTAAATTCCGCACTCTTGGTGTCAAATTAACTACATGAATTTAGAAAATCTTGAAATTTGTAATGAAAAATTCTGACATTTGACATCTATGTACATAATTACTAATTGTCATTCTGGCACGGGCTTCCATATCTGCTACTAGTAGTATAATAAAAAAATGGTAAGAAAAGCAGAATATATAAAAAATCTGTTATGGCCAACACAATACCTCTCGCCAATTCCGTTTTTCGTTACATAAATATAGGGCACGAGCAGTCATTTGACATTGTTTGCTTTGACAAGCAGATATGGGAACCCGTGTCAGAATGACAATTAGTAATTATGTACATAGATGTTAGAATTTTTCATTAAAAATTTCAAGATTTTCTAAATTCATGTAGTCAATTTGTCACTAGAACTAATCTGGGTGATATTGGATTATTTTAGATATTAATTTAAAATTAAAATTTGATTTAAGGAAATAAAGTTCTTAACTTGATCCCAAGGTTATTATTTTTTAAAATGTGTTGCAGAATACGGATACGAAAATAACGATTATCGTTAAATAGATATAACAATTTTCATAATAACGATTTCGTTATGATAACGATTCGTTAAGCGAATGTTTTACAGAATAGGCCTATTATTATATTTAATTAAATGAACAAACGCAATGCGGATTTATGACAGCAATGATAAGAATATGGAAATTGATTCGAATTTGTTCATTTTATTAAATTTAACTGAACGTTTGTAATATCTGCGCTTAAAATAGAAACTTTAGTTTTAGGAAATAATGTCAAATGAAGTAAAAACTAATATTATTCATTGTATATTTATTTAATTTCTTTTTCAATTATTACACTTTTACCATATTTACGCCATAGTGTTATTGTAAATTTTACAATAAAGACAATAATACTATTGGTCTACTCGTATCTTGGTGGCAAATTATTTCATCCACAATGCGGACAGCCACAACCTGGAGTGATAACATGTTGTGGTGGCACACAAAATATAGGTTTACAATCAAAGACAATCGTACAGGCAGAAGTTACAATTTGTGCCAACGACAGGAACATAATAACAGCTATGGTCAAAACTATTACGAACTTCATATTGCTGAAACAATACACACAAATATATTTTTAAAATAGTGTAACTTAAAAATTAAAACAAATATTGTTATTTTTCATTTATTTATTTTCTTGTGCTACAGCATTATTGTATTGTTATAATAAAGACGATATATCATTCGACTACTGGTTTACTAGTTGTAAAACAGTTAATCAGGAACAAATCGGGCAAGCACAAATTCCTCGTGGGATAACCTGCTGTTCTGGCGGACAAAATATATCTGGACAGACTATGCCACATCTTGGGGGAATAATAGGTGTTACAATTTGTGCAAACGATAGAATCATAATAACAGCTATGGTCAAAACTATTACATACTTCATTTTGCTGAAATAATGTACAGATATATAATTTAATAATATAATGTAACATACCTTTTTTCAACTTACAAAATTAGTGGATATCAATAGTTGCCGTTTTAAGTTGTTAATAATAACTATAGCTTATTGTATTTACTTTTTTTCTTTTATAAGTTATTTTTTGCTTATCAAATAATATTTTTTGTGTTAATTTGTATTATATTTCACATTATCTAAATTTAGATTAGTACGGACTGTAATTCATAACTAAAATATGAGTAATAAATGTTATAATATGAATAATATCTACTTAATTGCAATATTACCACAAAAATTCACACTCATAAGTTTTATTTGGAAAATAGAATTTTTTTTCTTTAATTTTTCGAATTTATTAGGAAATTTTACATTATTTATTTATTTATTTATGTTATACTAATATACAGTAGTGCTCGTTATATAATTAAATTTATGTATGAATAACGAAAATTTCTAGTTTTGGCCTCTAGTACTTACCGAACAACCATAAAACCTTGTGTAGTTTTTTTTTTGAAAGATGCATTTAAATTTTATTTTAAATATTATTTATGTCCTGTTATAGTTAATTTCCTAATTATATGTTAAAAACAAAAGATAAAACAAATTGCTGAATCTCAGTCAAACGTTATTCATCTACCCTTCTTCAGAAGATGATAAATAAAAATCTGATGCGACCAACACATTACCTCCCGCCATTAAATTTTTATTAATTTAAATACATACCGATGGGATCTCGTTGCCGCTTGCCTGATGTCTGGTCGCGAATCTGAAAAATCCGATTCGATCCCGATTAACACCAAATATTTAGAATTTAAATGGCACAAAATTTACTCCTGTGCTGCACTCTCCACGCCAGCAATGAATATAGGTAAGTATATAAATAAATATATCATCACGGCATATTACCCATTGCTGGGTCTGCCAATCTGTTTTGTACACAGATTTCGGTAACGATGATGACATATTTGTACCGTGCGAGCGTTTACCAGGTGTTACCTCACGAGCACTTATTTCTGGCGTGAAGTGTGCACCACAAGGGTACATTTTGTGCCATTTAAAATTTGAAATATTTGGCGTCGGTCGGGATCGAACCCGGTATTTATATTTAATTTAATTTTAAGTATTTACATGAATAAAAATTAAATTAAACGGGAGGTATTGTGTTGGCCACATCAGATTTTTTTGCGGAATTGAGCTTTAATTAAAAAATTAGAGAATTTACGATTATATTTTAAATTTATACCACTTAATGAACAAATATAAAAAAAACGTAGACTATTCTATCATACGAATGAGACAAAAAATTAAATCGTGGGTCTAGTTAAAAAATTTATTTGCTGAAAATATTGTAAAATACAATACTTTTCTTACAAATATCTCCATTTTTATTTGGAGCTTATCATATTTATTTTGTTGTACTTTCCGTACTAGAACTAGTTTCTAGTACTTCGGTTATTGGTGGTCGTGGTCTCCATGGAAACAATGGTCTTGGTCCAACTATACAAATTGGGCACCGACAATGTAGATAAATTATCCATGCTGGTCGACAAAATAAAGGTGGACAGGTTAAATTTTCATCACAGGGGGTAGTAGTTTGTGCTAACGATAAGGCCATAATAGTAGTTAAGGTGAAAATTACTGCTGCATAGAACTTCATTTTTCTGAAAAAAAAAATAGTAGGATTTTAAACTGACAAGAAATTGTAACGATAATCAATTGTGATTACAGACAAATGTTTTTTTAATTATTCACACTATTTCCGTCTGATTTGGTTTTGGTACAAACTCGAAATCATAAAACCACACATTCATCACTCATGCAACAATCATCCACATACAGGTCTTCCAAAATAGGAACTCATCTGGGTTGCGTAATAGGATAACATGCGACAGTACGATAAAAAGAGATATACAGGGTGTTTCAGGTTGTGCAAATATTTTGCGAGGTGATAATAGAGAGTAAAACAAGGAATAAATAGAAATATACCGAGGTCCAATACTCAATGGTTTTCTAGGTATAAAATTTTTAAATTTTTATTTACACCTTCAAATCTTAACGTGATATCGCGTTACCTAAATGCTGACTTTTGAATAAAACAAATGACAAATAATCGTAATTGACAGTTGTGACCATTGCCAGTTGTAACCATTGTAAAGTATTACCAATTAAATTTAACCCTTTAATTTAATTATTGATAATAACAATGCCACATATTTTTACACATGAAGAATATGCTGATGACAGGTTTTGTAATGCTATTAGAAGTGCAACGAGCAGCATTTCTAATAGAATTATTAAATGTATCAAGGTTGCCGGTGAAATTTTTGAACCAATAAAGTAAAATTTGTTTAATTTTAATTGTTATTACGTATTAAAAATCAACAATGTTAATTATGTATCTCAGTATCTGTTAAAAATAGGACACATGTTCATATAAAATCATCCATACTATAACCTTCCAAAATATTTGCACTTCCCCCTGAAACATCCTGTATAAAAATAGAATACTAGGTAAATAATCATTTGTACAGTCTGTGCAACAAATTGAATGAACGCTCGTCAACTTCCGCTGTTCTTCGTTCGTATTCGTGCTTAATAAAAATATTGGTAAGTACTATGCTTTATGCTTGAGACTATACAACATAATTTACATTGCACTTTGTCACTACGCATGCAACCTTGAAATGAGTTGCTATACTGGGACTACTGTTTTCTTGCTTGTCCTTATACGAGGGCCACGCAAAATTTGCACTATCCATTTGTCTCATTCTCAATAATTGAATTGATTATTTCCAAAAGGACACTAGTTACATTTTACACTAGCGTCTAACCGATATACCCAACTTTTATCACGAAAACGAACGATTGTAATTGTTATGCAATTAATAATCATTTTGATGTGTTATTGTTGTTATATTTAGGCAATCTAATCAAACACAACAATAACTTTACCTTACGCACAAAAATCACTAGTAAAGTAATGTATTTTTCACAAATAACACGCACAACAAGTGTCAAAGTGTGAAACAGTATGAAATGAACAATGTATACCTACACTATCAAAATATATGAGTACGCGCACATCGGCACCTACGTAGTGTATCTTCGGTAATAAAAGTTGATATATCAGCTAGGCGCTACACCTTCTATTAATTTTACAGAAAACAAAAAAAAAACTGTTTATAGACTGATCTATTTCATCAAGTGTTTTTATTTTATTACGTACAGGTTAGGGACCGGCAAGTCAAGAAAAGGAAATCTCTTGACTAACACATGTTTTCAAATCATTTTCAAACTTCATCAATTTTCCAATTAATTTCAACAATGCTAACATTACTTTAACTTTTCTTGACGCTCTCGATCCGAAGATGGCCATCCATAGCCGAAATCGATCATCGGAAAGATTTTTATAAATAATTTTTTTTTTATTTAAATGAAGAATTTAACAAACATTGATAAATACATATAACAATTAATTAAATTTTGACGACCATTTTATGTAAATTGTTATTTAAATATATTTATATATTTTTGTGTAAAAGTTTAAATATTTTAATTGTTCATATTTATATATAGTAATGTAATATTTTATTATAACATACCTTGTCTATTCTTACTGAAATTATTTAAAATATTATAACTAGTTACTTCTTCAAGTAAACAATAATGACTGGTTGTTTTTTCTTTTATAGATATATTTATAATTATCACTTTAAATATTTTATGTTCTTTACTGTTAAAAAATAGTACCTATATTTCATTTTTATATAAATTCTGCAAACTGACAAACAAAATGATAAAAGTATGAGTAATATTAATTACATATATTATGAATCACGTTTTCAGCATGACATTAATTAGAAATAGATATATTTGTATTTTTACATCTTTATGAAACAATGCCTGCCATTAAATCACGACATAGATTAAAGCAAAGAAGCGTTTTTGATTATATATATATATATATATATATATATATATATATATATATATATATATATATATATATATATATATTTAATTTAATACAATGATAATATCAAAATGCTTGGAGAAAAAAATATCTCGAATTATTGGAATCTCGGATCATCAGAGTTCGGATTACCGAGACTGACTCTATTGTACCTTTCTGTATATAAATGTGTTCATTTTATTTTGTCCACTATTGTTATCTCGAGAACTATAAGAGCTACGAAGTCGGTTAAATTAGCAAACAATTTTTATTTTACAAGACTATTTTAACGAGCATATTTTTTTTCCACCAGTGATTCACACACTGTGGAAACCAACTTTGTTATCTTAAATGGAGCTATATATTTTTTATTTGAAATACGTAAATGTTTTGTTGTACTCATTTATTGAAATGTATTGGTTCGCGACGCCTAAGCAACGTCTGAAACGTTAATTTCCCAGGTCTCCACTAGATAAGTAACCGGGAAATTTTGGAGAAAAACACTCTACTATTTCTAAAGCATTTCTTAAACTAAATTTATAATAAAAAATCTGTTGTGGCCAGCACAATACCTTCCGTCAATCCTGTGTATAATGTATAAATTCCATACATCTTCCTCTTTAGCTTTTCCCATTCGTTAGGGGTCGATATTTTTGCGTGTCGTTTTAATTCGGTTCTTTTTCTCTCAAGTCTTCCGCAATACAGTCCTTCCATCTTATCTTTGTTCTTCCTCTGCTTCTTCAACCTCCCATTACTAAACTACTCATTCTTGTTCAAATATAATTCTTCATTTCTCCTCATGACATGTTCAAACCAATGTAATCATCTTTCTTGTATCTTTCTAGAAACTTGTAATACTGAGTTATTTTCTTACCGTATCTTTCCGTGTCTTCCCCAACATCTACTTCAACATCCTCATCTCTGCCATATTAATTTACTTTTTATTGATACTGACATCTGTCAATTTGAATTATATGAATATATTAGCAGTTCCCAAGTTTGGCATAGCTGGCTGAATTATAAAATTTAATTTCTTTAAAATTCTTTAACTCTGTATCTGTTGAATATGAAGTATAAATTGTAATCAAATCGTATAGAGAATAATATATTCTTTAAGTTACAATAACGTTAAATGTCAATAAATCAAATTTAACTGTTAAATCTTCAAATGAGACTACTTTCGGTTGACCAATTATAACCAAAATCTAATCACTTGTTCTTCTGGATGTAAACTTGAGGAATACGAAAAAATTATAATTTTTGGAATCGTGGTATTGAAGTTATGGGATCCGGAACTTTTGTCACACACACACGGACACACAGATACATAGACTCACATACATACAGACATCCTCGTAAAAATGGTAAAATCGTATTATAGGGACCCTAAAACATGCTTATTCACTAAAAACTCATCATTGAATTATTTGAACAAAGACAATACCTTCCTTACTTAGAGGTGACGGAAGGTAAAAAGTATATTTTCTCTAACACTCTTTAGCTGAATGAAATCTAATTTTAAAATAATGAATTTAGTGCATTTGGTTCACAATATTGGCAACAATTTCTGGTCGGCGGAAGTCGGAAAGACAGAGTACTCGGGAAGTCGGTCACATATAGCCAACAAGTGTAATGTATATTGTAACAAAACTATTTGAAATTTAATATTATTAAGTTTAATTTGCTGTATACTACAACTGAAATACTAGATAAATAATAAATATTTATTTACAAAACATAATTAATATTACAATTCATAAAAATAAACATTAAAATAATTGGAATATAAGTTTTGTGTGTTATTATCAAATAAGTCAAATTTTCCAACACTAATTACACAATCTCCGGATTAATCAAATTTACCCTAACATATACATTTTATAATTATAATTTGATTCTATTACAAATTTCGTTATTATAAACTTAGATGAATGTTTGTTAATTGAAATTGATTCTTCTTAATGTGTTGTCTCCTCCTCCGTAGTAGAAATTACAGATTCTGGCATTTCACATTCCGGACAGCCAGCGTGTGGAATAAAAAGTATTCCAGGTGGTGGACAATAAACTGGTGGACAATATATATTTTCATCACAAGGATATGCGAACGATAAATCAATAATAGCAGCTAAGGTTAAAAATACTGCGATATGACCCTTCATTTTGCTGAAACAATATGGAAAAATAACAAGACATATCATTTTACCTTCCGTCACCTTTAGTGTGCCTTTAGGTAAGGAAGGTATTGTCTTTGGTCAAAAAATTCAATAGTTCGATATTATTTTTTAACCTCTAAATGTATGTCAAAATAATAATTCTGTATCTCTTATAAATGAATTTTTATTACCTTTATAGATTCATAGTGTGATTATTTAATATTCCTTTATAATATAATATAAAATTTGTTACAAATAAATAGGGAAATGAATACTCAATATGTTTGACATTGGCCCGCAAATGGCGGCGATCTTGGCCCATGGCCATACCCTGTATATAAAGATCCGCAAATACCAAATACCAAACATATTTCTTTACGGTTTATTACGTATTGCTGGATGTTCAATTTGCTTATATTATTTCGGTAATAATGATAATATATTTGTACCGAGCACTTACCAGATTTATCACTTTTTGGTTTTTAAAGCGACCGTATAGAAAGTACTGTGGTGCTCTTATAAATTATTCTGAGGAAAACCCAATAAAATACCTATGGAGGAATTTGGAGTAATAAGAAGAATCTTATGGTAGATAAAATTAGGTACATGGAAATAATTTTGTAGAAAAAAGCCTGAAAAACAAAACACAACCCCATGAGATAAAAAAAAATGGGATTGAAGGGCGAATTATGTTCAAAACTGTGAGTAATACAAATCTGTAAATATATACATAATGAACAAAATCGCAACGATATCTATCACTCTCATGTATAATTTTATATTAATCAACAAAATAAATGTGTTTTTTTTACAGATTTATAATCCTCTTTATTGTTTGGAACAGATTAAAATTATTTAAATACTTTTAGTATAAATGTAACACTGTCTTTTCTTACTATGTAATTAAATAGCTATTAGTCTTTACTTCTTCAAGTAGACAATAATTACTGTAAACAGTTATTTTTCCTTATATATGTCAGTTTATCTCAGTATTTTTTGTTATTTACCGTTTAAAAACAAATGTAATTCATTTTTACTTATATTTAAAAAGCAATCTAACTAATGCTTAAGGATAACAGTATGACTAGACATCATTTTTCTCAAATACTTTCTGCAAATATATTCATAGAAAACAAAATATTTTATATTATTTGTATTCCCACTCTAGATATTAGAAAATGATATAATAGGAAGTGACACTAGTTTAAAAGTTTTTTTATTTTCTTTTACAAATATTACATATTCATTATCAATAGACCATGACCGTAACATAAAAAGGTATAAAAATAAGTTTCTCCAACACTATTTTGGAAACTACACATTCCACAACTAAAAATTATGTTGGAATTAATATTACTCTTTGAGCTAGGGGGCGGAAGGGGGCGAATTACCCCTACCCCAAGCAAATGAACAAGAAGTGGGGTACATGGAATGTACACCGATATCTGCGTACAAAGCAGATTGGCACACACCAATGGGTAATATGCCGTGATGATATATTTATTTATGTAACAAAATTGAAATGGCGAGAGGTCATGTGTTGGCCACATCAAATTTTTTTATATAAAAATAATGGGATCAGTTTTCTATAAACAGTTTTGCATTTGTTGATCTACAGAAAAAAATATATACAATATGATTTTAAACGATAATTATTCCAAGAACTGAGCAAAAAATTCCCATAGTTGATGCAATGATAATATTAATTATTTGTTTTTATCCTAAATTAATACACATATGGTATTTTTTTTCGCTTAATTAAAAATCATTTCGTTCCTATGTGCATTTATTAAAATTAGTGACTTAAGGATGGAAAAACCAATGCATAAAAAAACAAAAATATGATATTGACAGTAATATTTATATTTATGTATCTAATTTGTAATAAAAGAAAACAAAGATAACACGCACTTTTTTGCAGTTAATTTATTTATAGATTTTGTTGTTCATGAATTCCAAGGATAAAATAATATATGCGTATTTTATCACGTGTTGTGTGGTTCCCTGGGTCCAGTACCGCAATATTATAATTTTTATTGTGTTCAAACTATATAACTCGAAGAATAAGATCAGATTTTATTCATATTACTCCTCATAATCACAACAAGAACTGGTAAGTTAAGAAGTATATATAAATCAAATATTTACTATCAACAAATAACTATACAGTCATACAGTATTTATTCGTTTCGGTATAAACATATAACTTCTTCAGTGTCTACAAACATTGGAAAATTATTTTACATATTACTTTAACACTTACACTTATTTCAGACAAGAACAATGTTTTGATTTATTTTGATTTTGAACAACTAAAAAGTTATTATTTTTAATTTCATGTGTTCAATCAAAATATATCAATACATTGATCTTGTCAAAGTGAGAAGCGCACACAAATCAGCTGATTCCAAGCCCTTCAAGGTCGCTCAAGTCACGTGTCTATTCACGACCTATATTAAGGGAATGTTGTTTATTTCAGCACAAAAATGTACAAAGCACCAATCATTCTCCTCGCTATCTTCTTCTGTTTATCTGTGAGTCAATCAGCACCTCCAAATTCTGATGTAGCACCAAATACAAATTGTCCAAAACCAATATGTCCTGAGATTTTATGCACGCCTGGGCGCTATCCATCGAGACCTGATCCGTGCAAGTGTGCTAAATGTGTGGAATGCGAACCTATAAACTGTCCAGACGTTGACTGTCCAAGAGACAAAATTATTCCAAACCGTGACCCTTGTGGATGCCCTATATGTGGTTAGGAATATAATGGTGATTTTTTTAATAAATTGTACGTTACATACTCTGAAAAGACAATTTTAATACATAAATAAAACTAATATAATTGTGAATATATTCATTTATTATTTCATTTGTGATTGCGTTTATTTACAACACTACGTACAAAATTTAGGCCACTACCTTATATAAAAAATACATTATTTTTATAAGTAAAATTAATTATCTATTTGTATTAAAATTTACTTTTTAATCTGAAAGAAGAATATGGTTAGAAAAGCATACAGATGATGGTGAGTCAGGAAGACAATGCCAAACCAAAGTGTCATCAATGTTTAAGTTGAATCAAGTAGGCTAACATATTTTTATTGTCAAACAATAATCTGTGATTTATTGAGATAAACATTGACTACCTTACACCGTGCGTAGGTACTATTCTGATATGAAAATGGGTAAATCATATTAATGATTTACACAAGAAATTGTCTGTTGCTTTCTATGCAATTTACAAAATTAGAAACATTACCAATACAAACACTCTTAAAATTTATTACTTTGCACATGTTCAAAGTAGAATTAAGTATTGTATAATTTTTTAGGGCAATAGTCCACATGCACTTAAAATTTATGTTCTCCAAAAACGAATAATAAGATGTTTAGCTGGTGTCTCGTCAAAGTTCCGAATTTTTTTTTTCGGCGGCCATTATAATAATGGTCGCCGGCCGTTATAGACACCTTTTCACTTCTGTTTTTCGTTCGTGCGGCTGTTATAATACTTAACGGCCGGCGTCCTTTATATATCCCTTTTCATTTACGTGTTTAGTTTTGTTAAATCATAGTAACGGTATGGTATTTCGAAGAATTCTTTAAGTCTTTCTAATTGACAGCTTGGGAATGAGACACGATGGACCTTTGGCAGACAACGATTGTGATCCAAGCAGCTATATTATGTCCCCAACGTTAGGAAGTGGAAAAATTACTTGGTCTCCTTGTAGTAGGCGATATCTTCAGAAGTTCTTAGAGTGAGTATATTACGTAGTTAACATCAATGATGGTGGTAACAAAAACATTTCTTAGAACCTCACAGTCAAGATGTCTTCTAGACCATGGAAGTTCAGCTGGACAGGAGAAAGATTCGATGCAGACCAACAATGAAAGGAAATCGGATCCAGAATTAAAATTTGGATCAGGATCCGTAAACAAAACATCGCAACCGGATCCAAGTCCAGATCCGGATCCGTAAACAAAATATCGGATCCGGATCCAAGTTCAGATCCGGATATCCGCTTCAATATCAGAACGTCGGATATCCGAGGATCCGGATATTTAGACACCTATTTGTTGAACTATGAATAATGACCGTAGTAAGTCTTTATATTTATGAATTCATTATTTTTGTCAAAAATAACCTGTCATTGTTCACTTTTAACAAAGATGTGTTCTCCAATATGAAAACCAGACATAATTTTTATTTAAGTATTCCACTCCATAAAACTGCTTTCTTTGCTAATACTGCCTATTACAAAGCTATTCAGTTCTATAACGCTCTACCTTATGATATTAAAATTAAGTCTGATTTGAAAGCTTTTAAAATGAAATTGAAAAATTTTCTTTTACGTAAATGTTTCTACAAAATTGAAGAATTTGTATCTATGTGAAACGTATATTTTTATGGTTTTTTTCTTTTTTGTGACTATGTCTTTGTACTTTGTACTTTAACAGTCAAATAAATCTTTATTTATTTATTTATACGCGAACAAAGTATATACTAAAAGTTATCTTACGAAGGTGGATAAAAAAATTACGGAATTACGGAGAAGGCCTTGGATTTTGGAAAGCAATCTTATCTTCTTCTTTTATTTAACTCTTCATATGAACTGTCAAGAAATTTCTATACAATGTGTCAGTCGGTCTAATCGTGACAAGCATCTGTGTCGATCTACCTAGCGTTAAATCGGTAATGGATGATAAAAACGAAGTTCGTGCGGCGATCAAGATTTTTCATTTGAAAGGAGGGACGGCAACGAAGATCATAACCAAGTTGGATGCTGTCCTTAGGAATGCTTCACCTTCCTTTTCCACTGTAAGTTTCTGGGTTTTGGAATTTAAGAGTGGCTGGACACGCACCTATGACGAACTAGGTTCAGTTCGACCAAAATCGCCTACCACACCGGAAATTGTGTATAAAGTCCACGATATGGTTCTGGAAGATCGACAAATGAAAGTGCGTGAAATTAAGGAGCCATATGGATCTCTTATGAAAGTGTAGTTTATATTTTACACAATGAGCTGGGCATGAGAAAAATGTGCGCCAGGTGGTGCCGCAATTGCTCAATTCGGAGCAAAAGCGCATTCGAGCCCGAACTTCAACCAAAAATTTGGAGTTGTTTAAGAAAAATTCGGTCAATTTCAAAAGACGTTAATAATCATGGATGAAACATGGGTACACCATTACACTCCAGAGACGAAAATTCAGTCGAAAGCGTGGATTGGACATGGTGAGTCAAAGGAATTGATTATTAAAAGGCAACTGTGACTGACAATATTATGCCACAGTTTTACACCAGCTGAAAGCAGTAATTCAAGAAAAACGCCCGGGTTGACAATGCAAAAGATGCCAGCGCCAGCTTATTCAAGTCGAATTGCTCAACAAAAATTGAAGGAACTAAGGTTTGATTGATTTAGCTCCCTGCGATTTCCATCTTTTCCCAAAACTCACAACATTCAACGCTGGAAAGATATTACGATCCAACGAAGAAGCCATCGATGCAGTAAATGCTTATTTTGGGGACCTCAAAAAAAAACATTTTTAGGAGGGAATCGAAAAATTGGAAAACGCTGGACTAAGTTTGTTGACATCAGAGGGGACTATGTAGAAAAATAAAATGTAACCCATGTTAAATATTTTTTTTGTAATTTGTTTAATGATTTACAAAATAAAAAAATAATAAAAATTTAAGCAGGCGGGATTTGAACTCGTGAATATTACGGTGTCACGGTCTAACCAATTCAGCTACTGAATGCGTTTCCATAATTACTGTTTTTAATAAATTACAAGTAATAACTAAAATAGCATTATCCTTTTATAAATATTTCAATTATAAGCAAATTAGAAGTATTTTGATGCTATTCGATGCCAAATTAAATAATATTTCTAACAATATCAAAAACTTCCACTATAGTCTTACGACAGATGATATTTAAAAAAAAAATTGTTTTTCCATGTTAAACGCTTATGTCACGGTTTTCAGTGTTCACCCTCTATATCAACAAAGACTTAATATCCTGAAACCGGTAATAACAATTTATTATTTATAAATAACTATTTTACTTCTTCTTGATCATATTACATGCTTTTTAAATATTTAAACATTATTTTTTAACAGCCTGTATTTATTTGTAGTATACACTCCAGCAGTTTGGAACTTTCTTCCTGACCCACATCTATGTATTTTATAAAAATATGAAGCTACTTACAAATATTGTACGGCTAGAGCCTTTTCTAAATTATTAACGTCTTCATTGAAATATTCTTTAATTCCTTTATTGTAAATATGTATTGCTTCCTCCCAGTCTACTGATTTAATATCAAAATTAAATAAAACTTTATCGTTTGCACTGAGCTTGTTGAACAAAGTAGGAACGTTGTTAAATTCATATTTCAAAGATGAAGAAATAAATGGAAGTAACGCTTCATTTATTTGATTGTACTTTTTAATAGCCTTTTGAAATCTATTCTTAAAAAAAGAAATAACATTAAGATGTGATTGGATCTTCAAAATTTTTTGTTTAAATTTTAATAATCTTTATTGTTATTCGTTAACCCGTTTTTTTTTTTGTTTTTTAGTATTATGTGTGTATATTGAAGTCATATAAAATGTTCTATTTCAACACTTACATATAAATACGAAAATTTGAAGATGAAATTTTGACCCTGGGTACTTGTTTTTTAACAATTCTGCTACAGTATAGCGGTCGACCGCTTCACTTATTTTAACCAGTATATGCAGTCTATGTCGGCCCCTTTGATCTTTTGAAACCTGTCATCTCTTCGCGCAGCCCGCCCACTGTCGACGACCGCGGGAAATTCAAATATATTTCAAACTTTAAATAATTGCGTAGAAAAGTTAGGAAAATTTCTCCCTTGATATTAATGTATTGGAAATAAAAAATAGAAAAATAGGTATTTATGAGAAAAGTAGTCTTTTAGTTTATGATATGAAAATAATTGCCTACTATAAAAAAATATGAAACAAATTTGTAACGAACTTATAACAATAAATATTGTTAAATTAATTATTAAAATGGATAATTTATATTTTTGTTGTAGTTGTTGAATTAGACACAATAGTCATTCTTGATTACGTTGTATTTTTTTTTTAATAAAGCATTTTTATTAGCTCTGAATCAATTCGACGTTGGGTGAAATACTGAATGATACTTACAAGTTTTTCGCTAAAAACAAGTCACTGATAAATGCCGGAATAGTTTCAGATAAGAAATAATATCCCTTAAACAGAGTTTTATTGTGTACTAATACACATCCTGGTGTCCATAATACCTTTTCTAGAGGATATTTAGTGAAAATAAATATTTCTATAATTTTCCTAACTGTAATGGAGTCTTCTGCACAATTGTAGTTATATACTGTTACTTCGTTTCTACTAAAATAGAAAAATATAAAATTAAAAATAAATAGGGCAGATCCGACTAAAAAAGATACACTATACTAGAGTCAAAATTTATTTAACTTCCGAGTAAAAATGCTACTCGGCTGCACTACGGCCGCAACACGACTACAGTGGCTCACAAAATCGAAATCGCTTGTCTCTGGACAATTTAAGGATAACATATTTTTTACCTCTCGCTAAGAGAGGTATTGGATTCATGCTAAAAATCGCATATCTAGATTTTATTGAATAACCACGTTTTAAGGTCCCTACAATCCGATTTTAACATTTTTACGATGATGTCTGTGTGTGTATGTGTGTATGTATGTAGGATGTTGGAAGGACGATTATTCAAAAACTATAAGACTTTATATTTGTTTAACTACGTATTTCTCAATCGGACATTCATGGGAAGATCTGAAAAGGTTTTGGTAACAATTGGACAACCGGAAGTAGAAGATTCTTGAAAAAAAATCTTCTAATTATTATTGTTTGAAAATTTTTCTTGGTAATATTAAAGAAAATTAAATTATCTATCTGATACATTTAAATATTTTATTTTATATTCTATAGATTTAGAGATAAAAGAAATATAATATATAAAATAATCTGTTGTAATAAATTTTACAGCCGAAAGAATGCCATGGAAAATAGTCAAAAATTTAAATTGTTTGTAACTGACAGATAAATGTCAGTGTCAGAAATCCGGAGACATTACTGAAGACTTTTTCTGGGAAGTACATAGATTATATTATTTCTTAATGTGTTAATAGTTAAATATTTAATATTATACGTATATTACACATACCCTTCAGAAATACTGTTACACCCGAAAATGAATTGGAAACATCTCGAAAAATTAGAAGAGTAGGACAAAATTTCTTTATAGAATGAATTCAAATTTTTAAAATCTAAATATAAGGAAAGATATAAGTAGAATTTTTGATGTAGAGTGTAGGTATACAAGAAATGTTAAATACATTAGGACGAGAGCAGTTATGTGACTTTGTTGGCCATGACAAGCAGATATGAGGGCCCATGTCAGAATGATAGCTAGTTATTATGTACATAGATGTCAAATATCGTAATTTCTCATTCTAAATTTAGTGATTTTTCAATTCTATGTGGTTTATTTTCCACGACAAGTAAATTCCACACTCCTGGTGACAAATTAACTACGTGAATTTAGAAAATCTTGAAATTTTTAATGAAAAATTCTGACATTTAACATCTATGTACATAATTACTAATTATCATTCTGAAACGGGCCCCCACATCTGTTTGTCAAGGCCAACAATGTAACATGACTGTTCGCGCCCTAAGGAAGTAGCGAGAGGTATTGTGCTGGCCACAACATATTTTTTAAATAAAAATAAATGTTAATTTTATTTACTAACTTTCCGAAAAGGACCTGATTGAATTCCTATTAATTTTACAGTACAACAAAGTAAATTATTTAATTCTAATTTAGCTCTAGAATATTTCATTGTTATTTATTTTTACCAATATTTACGACCAAGAATTTACACACAAAATAAATGGTAGGTACATTACTTAATTTCTCATATCTAAATTTAAAGTTTAAGCTAGTCTTCAATAATCAGAACTTAGATATCGTCGTTTGCCAATAGGATTCAAATATTACGTGCATGCGCAAAATCAAGACTTGTGCTAACACATACACACACACACACACACATATATATATATATATATATATATATATATATATATATATATATATATATATATATATATATATATATATGCACGCACATACAGACAATATTAAAAATAGTAAATTCGTATTCTAGGGACTCCAAAACGTGCTTATTAATTAAAAACTCACAATCAAATATTATGAACACGATTCTTGTCTTACTTACGTTTTTTGAGAAGATGTATCCCAAGCAACAGCTATCAAACAGTTTACTGTGAAATCTGCTGGTACTACGCTAAATTGTGCTTCTGGATTACAATGTATTACTTTTATTAGACCTGTCTTGAGCCCTATACTAATGGCGGTCATTCCTTGAATGTTGTTAATCCATCCAGGAATAGGTTCTTTGTATATGCTTGATACTAGTTAAAAATATAAATGATTTGATAAATATATGGTTATTTGTTTACCAGTAGCTCATTACACACCGAGGCCAAAGATTGCTGCAAAAGTAGCGAGGGCTTCAAGTACTTACGATCTGCAAAGATACTTTAAACCAGAGGTATATACAATCGTTTTTTACCTTCCGTCACATTTAGGTAAGGAAGGTATTGTCTTTGGTCAAAAAATTCAATGATGAGTTTTTAGTGTATAAGCATGTTTTAGGGTCCCTATAATACGATTTTACCATTTTTACGATGATGTCTGTATGTGTGTGTCTGTGTGTGTGTGACAAAAGTTCCGGATCCCATAACTTCAATACCACGATTCCAAAAATTATAATTTTTTCGTATTCTTCAAGTTTAAATGGTTATATAATTGGTGAACCGGAAGTACCCTCATTTGAAGATTTAACAGTTAAATTTGATTTATTGACATTTAACGTTATTATAACTTAAAGAATATATTATTCTCTATACGATTTGATTACATTTTATACTTCATATTCAATAGATACAGAGTTAAAGAATTTTAAAGATATTAAATTTTATAATTCAGCCAGCTATGCTAAACATGGAAACTATTAATATATTCATATAATTCAAATTGACAGATGTCAGTATCAATCAAAATAAATTAATGTGGCAGAGATGAGGATGTTGAAGTAGATGTTGGGGAAAATACGGAGAGATACGGTAAGAAAATAACTCAATATTACAAGTTTCTAGAAAGATACAAGAAATATGATTACATTGGTTTGAACATATCATGAGGAGAAATGAAGAATTATATTGGACCAAGAATGAATACTTTAGTAATAGGATGTTGAAGAAACAGAGGAAGACCAAAGATAAGATGGAAGGACTGTATTGCGGAAGACTTGAGAGAAAAGAAACTGAATGATAACGACACGCAAAAATAGCGACCCCTAACGAATGGGAAAAGTTAAAGAAGATGAAGATGTCAGTGAATTTGATAGTTTTTTTTATGAAATAATTTTACTGGAAATTTACAATCTTTTGCAAGAAAAATTATGTATGGAATTTATACATTATACACAGGATTGACGGAAGATATTGTGCTGGCCACAACAGATTTTTTACTATTGGAAAGATTAACCAATTTTTAAATGTAATTTAATTAAAACAATCGCAATTATCCACATCTATATAAAAGCGAAAAGTTTATATGTAGGGATCCAAAAAAACATTGCACTGGTCTGCTAAGTATAGTTTAGTTAACATTATTTGGCGATTGACTTGACTTGCTAATGGAAGTGGCTGGTTCTTCTCAGCCTAATTGTGCTCAGGAGCGAATTATAGTAATTTTTGCATTTTAGCAACGTAATCTTTTCAATACAGTTGTTTCTCACAAAACTATTAAGTAGGAAAATGTTATAAATACCATTTTAGTTGTTCTCTAGAACGACAATTTAAACTCATTAGTTCAACAGCATTGTCACAGTAAACATTAAAAATGTTGCAACCTGCGAACAAAAATTTTGAAGAAAATACCACAGTGATAGGTATTCACATGTAAACAAAGCTTCTTTACATTTTATATGTTAAGAAAAAAATGGAATTGTAAATAATATAAATAAGTGTAGATAAATGTGTAATCAATATTTAAGGTTAGTAATCAATCTGATATTTCATGTGACAAATGAACAAAGTCAGACCATTTGTTTTTTTTTTATGTTAGGTTATTATTATTATTTATAAATCAATTATTCATTATTTATTTCCGATTGTGAATAAAATAGTACACAAACCTCGCGCCTTGGATAGCTATCTTCGTCCTCGACAGTAATGAAACAATTTCCACATCGGTTAGTAATAAACTATTACTTACTTGCTGGTATCCTGACAATAACGACAGGTAGTTTATCTTTTTCAGCAACTATCATGTTTTCAGAAATATGCTTCGTAAATACATACGTATTAGGCCAAGTGTCTAATATGTTACTCTCAATATTTTCTATTAAATGGGTTTCCAGATTATCCACAAGATTTATTAAAAAATCTGGATCGTATACAGTTTTTTTTACATTTTCTTCAGTGTAGTCATATATCATATGGGACCACATTGTTGAAACATGGACAAATGCCTGAAATAAAATAAAAAAATATTATTTGTGAGATTCAAAATTAAATATTACTAATTTCTTACTTGTAATTGTTTCATTTCTTTGGCAATATTTATTAAGTTTTTCGTTATTTTAACATTGCAAGAAACAGATTCTTTTAGTGGCGCATTAAATTTGACAGTTGCTGCACTATGGTATATTATATTTACTGTATTAATTACTAAATCGTAATCTTCTGGTACCATTCCAAAAATTTCTTCTTCCAGATTCGAAGGAATGAATGTAATTTTTTGTTGAAATAGTGGCATATTTTTCTTCAGTTCATTCCACAACTGCAAATGAGTAAAGTCATATGTTATCCACAGGCGAAAAGTTTGCTAATTTTTGTGAGTAGGTACCAATGTAAAATTTGCTGATAAGGATATGTATTTACTTCTGCTACTAGGATAAAAGGTTTTGTTTAAATACAGGTTTTGAGCTTCATAATTTTCTGTTTTATCTTTATATTTTTTATTAACTTTTGATCTATGTTGCCACCTATTTGTTAACATGTTGTCTTGACTACGTGTATTTTGCTTGTTATTTCGCTGTCGAAACGTCGTTTAAAAAATAATAAAATTACAGAATTAAACCCAAATATTGTTTTATTTTATTGAAATTTTATTAATTATATTGTCACAATTAAAGCTGTAAAATCTGCCACCATGTCATACGTAAAAGGTAACGGGTAACAGTTGCATAAAACTCAAGCTTATGAAAATTTTATTCATAGAAGATAACAATAAGTCTAATATTTTTTTTCCTTTATCAAATGGAATTTTTTCTACAATGTCGAGTCATCCATTGTGTAAAATAATGATCTTTTATTCGCTCTCTTTGGTATTTGAGGGTTTATTAAGTTATTTTTGTCCAATTGGTCCTCCTCATTAAATTCATATTCAATATCGTTTAAAATATTTATTTTATGACTTTGACATAGCACGAAATGACACAATGGATGTAGGTGTCACTAAATGTGTGTATGTGTTAGGATGTGTGTGTGTGTGTGTGTGTGTGTGTGTGTGTGTGTGTGTGTGTGTGTCAGGATGTTGGAGATACGAGTTCTCAAATTCTACACAACTACGGATTTCTCAAGCTAACATTAATAGGAAGAGTTGAATAGGTTTTGGTAACAATTGGACAACTGCAAGTGATACTTTCTTAAAAAAAATCTTCCTAATATTATTTTTTGAAAATTTATGTTAATACAATAATAAATATCTTTAAATTCTGATCGATTTAAAAAAAAATATATTATAACTTCTATAGATTTAGAGATATACTATATAACAATATACAATAATCTATTGTAATAAATTTCGCTGCCCAAACAACTACATGGAAACCACTTGAGATATTTAAATGTTTATAATTGACAGATAAATGCAAAATATCAGTGTCAAGAATCAACAGTTTTATTAACATTACAGAAAGCTTTTTCTGGGAAGTAAGCACATTTAATATATCTTATTGTATTATTAATTAAATATTTAAAATTATAGGTATATTAATATTACATATATCCTTAAGAAATACCGTTAATACCGTCAGTGAATATATTAGAAAATTAGGAGAAAATTCCTTATAGAACGAAAGAATAGATATAATTTGAATTATTTGTATATACAAGAAATGTTAAATTCGTTAATTATGACCCGGGTTCGATTCCGACCGACGCCAAAAATTACTTCGAATTTTAACAGCACAAAATTGACCCCTATGGTGCACTTTCCACGACAGCACTGAGTGTCCGTGAGGTAAAGCCTGATACGCGCCCACACGCAGATTGGCGCCACCCAGCAATGGGTAATATGCCGTGATGAAATATTTATTTATGTAACATAAAATGAAATTGTCGAGAGGTCATGTGTTGGCCACATCAGATTTATTGAATACGGCAGTTCGCAAATCAACCTCTAGGTCAATAATGATCCATTATTGACCGTTCCTAAGGAAGGTAGGGAAAAACAATTTGACGAATTCTTTCTCTTTTTGAGAAAAAGTGGGCAATAATAATGTTCTGTTGGTGATTGTTAAAAATATTATCAGGTACATATTAACATCAGTAAAAACGTCCCTTTAGTAGATATAATGGCACTAGAAATATAGGAATTGGGAAAATAATTATTAAATCTTAGATTAGTAGAAATATAACCGACTACATATTAAAATACATGGATAAAAAAATAATAATTTACCTTGCAATTAAAGAAATTATTTATTCTATATTGTATATCTTCATTTTTCTTTGCTCTTATAGGCACAATTATTTTGTTCAATTCTGAACAAGATCTTAACAGTTTTTCTATTAAAGTTTTGCCAATAAATCCCGTTGCACCAGTTATTAATATTGTTTTGTTCTTATAAAACTTTTGAATATCTGTTGGTTCCATATTTGAACACAGAAATAAAACGTACTAACAATTCAGAATATAGGCATACAAGAACATGAAATTTATATATATTTACTATGATTTCAAAAAAATATTAAAGTTTGAATGATTGATTGACATCATTATCATGAAACATTATTTAATGTAATGTATTTAATGTGTAATCATAGATTTTTTTTATAATTGTTGTAAACTACCTTTTTGTTTTTCATAATCATAAATTCACGTTTGTACATTAAATTAAACTTTGTACAATATTTATTTTTATTTAGCAAAAAAATCTGATGTGGCCTTCACAATACCTCTCGCTACTTTCGTTTTTAGTTATATAAGTATAGGGCGCGAGCAGTCATGTGACATTGTTTAGTAATTATGTACATAGATGTAAAATGTCAGAATTTTTCATTAAACATTTCAAGATTTTCTAAATTCACGTGGTTAATTTGTCACCAGGAGTGTGGAATTTACTTGTTGCGGAAAATAAACCACATGGAATTGGAAAATCACTAAATTTAGAATGAAAAATTATGATATTTGACATCTATGTACATAATTATTAGCTATAATTCTGACACGGGCCCCCATATCTGCTTGTCAAGGCTAACAAAGTGACATGACTGTTCGCGCCCAATTGTATTTAACATTTCTTGTATACCTACACTCTACACCAAAAATTCTACTTACATCTATTCTTTATATTTACATGTTTTAATTTTAAATCCATTCTATGAAGAAATTATGTCATACTCTTCTAATTTGTCGAGAAGTTTTTAGGTATGAAAATGTCGAAAATCACCTCAAAAATAGCAATAGGATAATTTTTTTATTAGAATTATTTCTAATATGTTTCAATTAACAATTATCTGTTAATTTAAATTGATATTTGTTCCCTTAAACAGATTTTACAAATAATAATGAAATTAAATTAACCTAGCTTGACTGATAAATCTTAATTTTTGACGTTACAAGGCATACAAAATTAATTTTGCTTAATGATTCTGATGAAAAATTTTATGCCCTACAACTTTTATTTAAAGCTTCAAATAAATGTTGTAAAAAATTAAATTCTGCACCCGAATTAGTAATAAGATTTTACTTTTGACATTTCATAATCGAGAAAATCAATTTTAATTTTTTCTGGAGTTAGCTGATTTATAGCGGTAGCCATGGAACTCAAACAAAATTACAAACAATTGTATGCCATCTTAACTGTCAAAATAAGTTTGTGTTTTGTGATTTTCGTTCAATAACATATTTCTTTGAATGTATGAAACAGTTTTCTCATGAAGAAAAGCTTCAGATTATAAAATGGTGGACACAATTTGTTTGAGTTGCATGGCTATCGCTATAAATCAGGAATCTTCAAAAAACTTTAAGATTGATTTTCTCGCTTATTAAATGTCAAAAATAAATTTTAATTACTAACTCGAGTGCAGAATTTAATTCTCTGCAACATTTATTTGAAGTATTTTTGTCTAAAATAATTTGGGAACTTTTGCGCAAGGAAAACTGATTTTCCATGTTAAACGCTTATGGCTAGATTTTTAATTAACACACTGTATATATATTATTTGTATTTCCACCCTAGGTATGAGGAAATGACGTAAAACGAAGTGACAGTGATTTAAAATTTATTTGTTTTCTGTTACAAATATTACACATTCGTTATAATTATTTTTCTATTATGGAGGTAGGAATAAATAAGAAGAAAGCAGGTAGCGCTTAACTGTCAATCTTTAACAAAGTCATTTTGTGTGTTCCGTAGATAAATCTGAAAATATTCACCACTATTACAACAAACTTTTGTTATTTCGTGGTCATTACTTTAAAAGCTTATATATATGTAGAACAAATTTTATATTTATTTAGACATTATAAAATATATTTCAAAAAATACTGAACGGAGATATTTGTTTTAGTATTTTGTTGTTCATAATAAAATTATGTCGGCTAAATTCCTAGTGTTTCATGGAATTTAAATTAAGCGAATATACGAGGGGCATTCAAATATAAATGAGCCTTTTACTTCTGAGGGCCTAGAAAGTGTGTCGGAGGTAGGAGAAGCATCGAAAAAGGTAGGGGGGGATCCGCTCCAGATGACTCAAGGCCCAGCTGACCGCCCGACCGATTTCGTTAGCTGTCCTCACAATGAGCGAAAGAGAGGTTCAACCGTCGATTGCGCAACTCATAATTATAAATTTTTTAACGAAGGAAGGCGTTAAACCAGCCATAATTCGGAACCGACTGCGTGCACAGTTCTGGGAGAATACACTTTCATGGCCACGAGTGCAAGCCTGGTGTGCAGATTCAAAGAAGGGCGTGAAAAGTAGAAAATGTGAGTCACCGAAGACGCCAAAACTCGCTTGTCAGCCAGGAAGGTGATGTCAACTGTGTTTTGGGATTCTCAAGGAGTTTTACTCGTTAATTTTCTTCACGATCGTGGCACAATAAACGCTGCCTACTACTGTGACCTTCTTGACCAGGTACGAGGTGCATATCGGTCCATAAGGCGCCGTCAGCCCATCCGAGACGTCCTGCTCCTGCATGAGAATACAGGACCCCACACAGTAGTCCTAACAATCCAAAAATTGGCTGAAATGCAGTGGACTACACTTGACCACCCTCCCTACAGTCCTGAGCTTTCACCATGCGATTTTTACATGTTTGGACCTCTCAAGGAAGCACTTGGAGGAGAGCGTTTTGCGAACGGTCAAGAAGTTGAACAGTTTGTGCGCAATTTGTTGGATACCCGCGCGAAATCATTCTTCGAAATGGGCATAAAAAAATTACCTGTTCGATGGGAAAAATGCATAACTAAGGAGGGGAACTATATAGAAAAATAATTATAAAGTGTGATTTCTGCCTAAATGTAAAATAAATTTTCTTTTGCAAAAGGCTCGTTTATATTTGAATGACCCTCGTACTTTGTGCATTTCAAAGCATGTATTGTTAATTAAATAAGAATATTTGATTAAAACACGTGCCTTTTTAATATTTTACAAAATTTAAAGAACTCAATTCAATAAGTAAAATGTATATAAAAACAATTTAATATTATATTTCAATAAATATTATAAGTACAATACATTTCTTTCAAAAGTTTTATTTGAATGACAAACTTAATTTTGTTTGAAAATTGGCGCGCTTATCCCCTCCTAGGTTGAACCAGCAGTAGTGTTCGTCCGTCCCCACTAGGCTTTATTCCCTTGACCGAAAATATAACCTTAGCCTCTATCTATTCCTACCTCCATGTTTTTTATCTTATTATGAGCAAAATGGACATCCAACAAATGGAACAATAACTCTAGTTGGTGGACAAGGTAATGGTCTACAAGGAAAATCATCGTCTGAGTCAGCAAGTGCAATAGACCATGCCATAAAAAGGCAGAAAAATAAGATTAAAGTCTTCATTGTTTCGCTGAAAAAAATTAAAAAAAGTGATTAATAATAAAAAAATCCATTACCTACTAAAGATAACACTTAAAATTTCTCTTACTTAAATAAGTAACAAATTAATGACGAGAATTGAAAAAAAAATCTTTAATAAGTAATTAAATACAGTGGCCGCTAGTATTAACAGTGATTAGGAATGATTAACGAGCATTTGATTAGCTTTGTTTTATCTCTGTCATTCGTTTATGGATCATTTTGGAGAAAAATACTTCAAATAAATAAAGCAGAAAAATATGACAGTATGATTTTACATTTTAAAGTTCTAAGTTCCGTTGTATTGTTACAGAAAGCTGCCGTTCTGATTATTTCATCAACTCTCAAATCAATTCCATCGTTTATGAAAAAAAAAATGAATAGAAAATAATACTTACATTCCTGTTAAAAATTGAAATATTTAAATTACGATTTGAATTTCAAACTTCAAATATTTTTTCTAGTTTCCCAGTTCGAATTTATTTATAGATAGTTATAATAAATCTTATGAAACAAGAATTCGGTAATTCAATTACAACATTTCTAGTCTGAGTTAAGGACGTTAACTACTCTGATACGAACTACGAACTAGTAATGAAATAAGTAGGTACATATTATCAACTGAACTTACGATTTTCGACGTGTAAAAACCATGTTAGATATCAACGTTGATTTATCGCTAAGCTTAGTTAACATATTGTCGAAAATGTTACGCTAACAATTCAAATTTTGTTGGTTATAAATGTGTTTTTTAGCACGATCCCTATACCTCCTTAGCAAAGGTAGTTAAAAATAATAGATTGCTGCAAAAAAAATTGACATTTAAATTTGACATTTGTTTTAAAGCACTGGTCAAATATTTTCGAATTTTGAAAACATTTATGGAATCGATTACATAAAAATCTGATGAGACCAACACAATACCTTTCGCCATTTAATTTTTATTAATTTAACTACATATACCTATGGGATGGCGGGACCGCGTGCCTGAGTGTCTAGTTGCGAATCTGGGGAACCGGATTCAATCCATACTAACACCAAATATTTCGAATTTTAAACGGGCCAAAATAGACTCCTGTGGTGCACTCTTCACGCCAGAAATGAGTACCCGTGAGGCGATAAACGCCCGCACGATACAAATATGTTTTTTGAGTGACATTTATCTGTCAGTTACATTCATTTGATATATGAACTGTGTAACTAAGAAATTGTGTTTATCTTTAAAACATAGACTCCGGGATTTATAAAATTGATTATTTTATTAATTTACCTATAAAATATATAGAAAAATTATTAATGCATGCCTGTAGAAAATTCAATCTTTAATATAATCGCGAAAAAATAATATTTTTGGAAGAAAAACTATTTTGAGCGTTCAGCAAAGTGCGATTACAAGGTTTCAAAACTCTGCGATTGATAGTATTTTGAGCTAGAGTGTCCAGAAGATCCACACTCACACACACACATACGCACACACACACACACACACACACACACACACACACACATACATACACACCCACTGACATCATTGTGAAAATATTAAAATCGGATTCTATGGACTTTGGAACGTGGTCATTTATGAAAATCTCGATATGCGATTATTAGCACGATCCCGATACCTCCCTTACCAAGGATAGCGGGAGGTAAAAAGTGAAGCATTTTCACATTCATGTGAAATCTTTACTCTCATGTAAAAAACTCAACTTCATACATTTATTATACAATATTGTTATTCATTACCATCGTTAAAGGGTTAGTTTTACTTTGGTATAGATACCTCCTAAGTTTTCATTAAATGTATTGATGTAGAAATAGAATATAAAAATACTTTATACTCTACTTTATTTATTCTTTTCAAACATTTCAACATCCATGTTCTATAATGTATTTCTACAGTCTCATAAAAGCTTTAATTTTTATATATTTTATAACTTTGTGTAATACATCATTCAATAGAAAATCATTTTATATTGTTCAATAATTAAATCTATGAGTTAAAATCTGTTGGGTTTGACGGATTTTTATATAATTCACAGAAAGGACACCCACAAAGAGGTGTAATGTAGAGATAGGGAGGTTCACATTTTACGGGATCACAGTTTAAATTTTCGTTACACCCCTGTCCGTTGTTAGGAGACGGAGCTAGCAACATTAAAAATCCCAAAAGTAGAATCGTAGTTGATGACATGATCTGAAACAAAAAAATATTTCAAACAAATATATACCATAATCATTCGTAAATCAAGATAAATAATACTTAGCCATGGTTCGTGAAAACGAAATATTGCTTAAGTAATGCCTATTATGTGATGGTACTTAATTAATTCATATGCATTAATTAAATTTTAGGAATCGTTGTGAAATGGGCTGATAATATTAAATTAATTTAAAAACACAGATTTTTTGGTAATTTCTTGTATTTTATATTGAATATCTTTATTACTTTATAATTAAGGTTAATGTTATTCTTAATTCATAATATATTCAACATACTATGTATATTAATTATGTTATAAATAACTTTTATGTGTTTTTTATCACTATGCTGTAATTTTGCAATAATACTTAAAACTAAAAGAATATTTGATAATTCTTCGCCTGGATAAATGAATGAATGGAAAAATCAGAGAAAATTTATTACACACTCAAGCAAGAATTAACGCGGTTAATAAATGGATGGCTATCTGTATCATGCAAATATCAATTTTTGTATACAAAAACAAAAATGAATTTATATTTAAGAGGTATTGGATTCATGTTAAAATTCGCATATCCAGATTTTAATTACGATGATATCTGTGTGTGTGTGGATGTATGTGTGTGTGTGTGTGTGTGGATGTTGAAAGGACGATTCATCACAAATTATAAAACATAATATCTGTTTAATTACGAATTTCTCAATCGGACATTAATGAAAAGACTTGAAAAGGTTTTGCTACAAATTGGACAACCGGAAATAACAGATTCTTAAAAAAAAATCTTCTAAATATTATTTTTTGAAAATTTTTGTTCTTGCTTGTATTAAAGAAGAATAAATTCTCTATCTGATACATATAAATATTTTATTATATCTTTTATAGATTTAGAGATAAAGAAATATTAGGTTTATAATAATCTGTTGTAATAAATCACACAGCTCAAATAATGCTATGGAAACCAATTGAATTGACAGATAAATGTCAGTGTCAAAATTCCAGAGACATTGCTGAAGATTTTTTCTGGGAAATACATACATTATATTATTTCTTATTGTATTAATAGTTAAATATTTAAAATTATAGGTATCCTTCAAAAATACTGTTAATCCCGACAATGAATTGGAAACATTTCAAAAAATTAGAAGAGTAGGACAAAATTTCTTTAGAGAACGAATTTAAAATTAAAAAATATAAATACAAATAATAGATATAGGTAAGTAGAATTTTTGGTGTAGAGTGTAGGTATACAAGAAATCTTAAATACAATAAGGCGCGAACAGTCGTCCGACTTTGTTGGCTTTGACAAGCAGATATGGGGCCCCGTGGCAGAATGATAGCTAGTAAGTATGTATATAGATCAAATATCATAATTTTTCATTCTAAATTTAATGATTTTCCAATTCCATGTGGTTTATTTTCCTCGACAAGTAAATTCCACACTCCTGGTGGCAAATTAATTACTTGAATTTAGAAAATCTTTGTAAACAAACGATTTTCTAAAATTTGTTACGTTATTTCTGAAGATTTTTTTTTATTTATACTTTAGTTCTAAAATTAATAAAACAGAATTTAAAGCCATATATAAATTTTATCATTGTATTTCCTTTGGTTTATAAAATAGTAGACACCCGATACGTAATAATAATAATAATATAGATAATATTTTTTAATTTATTTTTATTTAAAATATAATATTGTAGAGATAAATACGTACCTGTATAAGAACTTCTACAACACTTTACAGACAAACTGGTTAGAAGCAACTAATACAATTCAATTTAATTATCCACATTTATAAACTTTTTCTTTCGATCAGCAGTCTTCAAAATTATATGATTCATTGGAACCTTTTTACTATAAAATAATGGAACTAGTTTTCTTTAAACATTTTTGTATTTACTGTGTATAGAAAAAAATATAAATAATGATTTAAACGATAATTATTCCAAGAAATAAGCAAAAAATTCCCATAGTTAATGCAATAATAATATTATTTGTTATTATTCTAAATGAATACATATGTGGTAATTTTGTCTCTTAATTAAAATCATTTCTTTCCCATATGCATTTATTAAAATTATTGACTTAAGGATGGAAAAACCAATGCATAAAAAACAAAAAATATGATATTGACAGTAATATTTATATTTGTGTATCTAATTTACAATAAAAGAAAACAAAGATAACACGCACTTTTTTACAGTTAATTTATTTATAGAATTTGTTGTTCATGACTTCCAAGGATAAAATAATAAACGAGTATTTTATCACGTATTGTGTGGTTCCCTGGGTCCAGTACCGCAATATTATAATTGTTATTGTGTTCAAACTATATAAATCAAAGAATAAGATCAGTTTTTGTTCATATTACTCCTCATAGTCACCACAAGAACTGGTAAGTTAAGAATTATATGTAAATCAAATATTTACTATCAATAAATAACTACACAGTCATACTGTATTTATTCGTTTCGGTATAAACTTATAACTTTTTCAGTCTCTACAAACATTGAAAAATAATTATACATATTACCTTTGAATATATAATACATATAGGAATGGCAACGTAATGTATTTAGATTAAATATTTAGAGGTGCCATCTATTCCTCCGTATACGAATTATTTCTGAGTTAGTTCAAAAAATACATAATAGGTGGATGTTGCACAGTATTGCCACGTAGCTAGAACAGCAAGTTAAGATTTTATAAAGGTTTTTAAGTTTGCTACTGTAAAACAAGTATACATGTACATTGAAGATTCAAAATATATTATCTGGTTATTATGAAACAATATTTTTGAATTATTGATTATTGAATACCTCTAACAAATAGTATCTGGCAATGCTGTCAGCACGATTTACCGTAGTTCATAGTTTTATGGTAGGAGTCACTAGCTATCTATAATAATTTTGTAAATAAAAAGAGACAGATATAGTATGTTGCTAGGCCATATGCGTTGCCATTCTTATATGTATTATATATTCAAAGATATTACTTTAACACTTACACTTACTTCAGACAAGAACAATGTTATTATTTTTAATTTCATATGTTAAATCAAAATATATCAAAACATTGGTCTTGTTAAAGTGAGAAGCGCACACATATCAGCTGATTCGAAGCACTTCAAGGTCACCCGAGTCACGTGTCTATTCACGACCTATATTAAGGTAGTTCTTATCTTGATGTTATTGCAATCATGCCTGATATATAGCAATTCAAAATATAAATGTTAAGATAAATTTTATTCCTTTTTATTAATCTTGAAATTTTCCAAATCGAAAGTATGTTTTAGTGTATTGTAATATTCAGGCAGAGTTCATTTGTTCGCTATGTTGTTTTGTATTGATCTGCAATGTTTATTCATGCTCAGTTTGACATATCTTTTAGTGGTTCTTATATATTATATGTATTATAAGTTACCAATAGCTTTGTTCCAACTGCTTGCAACATGTATCTGATCTTTTTAATGCGCATGCGTTTACATAAATTAGTTACTGACATGTTTGAAACACATAAATGTTGGAACGCTGAATGTCTCATTCGGTACGAAAGTGAGTATTTGTTGTATACAAGCTAGCTAATCATAAAAGTAAATAAATTATTTAACAATAAATAACGTCTTCGTCAGTCATTTTTCTAATGTTATAAGAAAAATATATTATCTATAATAACATGAAATATGTTTTATCGTTATCTATACCTTCATTTCACGTAAGAAAATAGTAGAATGCGCTTGAGAGCCGACCGGTTTTACATGCATAAAATAGATAATTTAAATTCGTGAAACCAAATTTTGTCAATAATAGATATTTTTATCTGTAAAAATTTACGACTTGAATATTAAAAATTACAACAAAACGTAAACATCACGTAATTCTGTAAATTTTATTTGATAATTAACAACTGACAGCTGATATTTTTTTTTTGTTTTTGTGAACTAGGTTTGCATTCTATTTTCTTACGTGAAATGAAGTATAACAATCTAATTTTAATAAGTATAAATTTCATCTTCCTATGACAAATGAAAAATATAATAATAAACTTTATTGAGCATGCTGCTATATAATAATAAACAATAATAGTATAAGTACATATAAAAACGTTTCATTAACCTACTAATTTACATCTGTTAAATTCTGAGTTTAAATAAATAAATCATCAAGGCATGTTACCCATTGCTGGGTGTGCCAATCTCCTTTGTACACAGATGACGGTAATGATGATGACATATTTGTACCGTGCGGGCGTTTGTCAGGCGTCACCTTAGCTTTTAATTTAAGGCAGGGACCAGAAACTGAACCCAAACCTGAACCGAAAACCCGAATTAACCCGAATTTTTGATGAACCTAAACCCGAACCGAACCTTTATTTGCCAAGGTCAACCGAAATTAAACAGTTTTAAATTCAGATTCGGTTCAGAGGTCGTTTAAATATACAATTAAAAATATATTTTTAATGTGATTTTAAAATTAATAAATATATCTTCTTGTGTTTGTAATCATTTATTGCTCTGAACCGAAATTCAAACCCGAACCTAAAACCAATCAACCATTACAATTTTTATTTTCTTGAGCCGAAACTGAACCTGATTTAAAGTTTCTTATATCTAAATTTTTAAGATTATCAACAAGATGACACAGAATTTGTAATAAATACGCAGACACTAACTCTCAATCAACAGAAAAAGTTCTGACTGTTTTTAGAGAGACTGTCAGCTACTAGTTTGTAATAGTCAAACAGTACGCGCTGGAACACCTAACCAGTAGTTGCAAACGTGTTGGTGATACGGCTGGAACGGTATTGATCGATTTGATACTACGCATGAGTCTGACAGTCACAAACTATCAGCAATACACGTTGGAGCAAAGCTAATATTACCCATTTTACACAGTAAAATGACAAACTTCTTTAAAAAAATATTGTTATATGTTATTTCAGCACAAAAATGTATAAAGCACCAATCATTCTCCTCGCCATCTTCTTCTGTTTGACTGTGACCCAATCAGCACCTCCAAATTCTGATGTAGCACCAAATACAAATTGTCCAAAACCATTATGTCCAGAGATATTATGCCAGCCTGGGCGCTATCCATCAAGACCAGATCCGTGCAAGTGTGCCAGATGTGTGGAATGCCATGATATAAACTGTCCTGAACTTAAGTGTCCAAAAGACAAAATTATTCCAAACTATGAACCTTGTGGGTGCCCTAGATGTGGCTAAGAATTTAATTAAGATATTGTAGTAATATATATTTAATAAATTGTATGTTACATATTCTGAAAAGACAATTTTACTACATAAATAAAACTATTATAATTGTGTATATATTCATTTATTATTTCATTTGTGATTGCATGTATTTACAACTATACGTACAATATTTAGGCCACTACCTTATATAAAATATACATTATTTTTATAATTAAAATTAATTATCTATTTGTATTAAAATTTACTTTTTAATCTGAAAGAAAAATATGGTTAAAAAAGCAAACAGATGAAGGTGAGTCAGAAAGACAATGCCAAACCAAAGTGTCATCAATGTTTAAATACACCTATCAGCAACTGTTACTCAATTTTTTTGCAAGCGTGAAATCTGTCATCTGTCATTAATATGACATATTTGTCATACTTGCTTTTTGATTGTTATTGAGATTTACTAATTTTTTACTTCAACTCGAGATAAATTAAAGTCAAGTTTAATCTTTAAATACCAAAAACTGAGTGAAGTAGTGATGGAGATCATTTCAGATTTATTTCAACTTAAGTCAAGTTTAAGTCAAATTCGGACTATGAAAACGGAAATTGACATTTCTATCATTTGAAGCTAAACTTAAGTCAAAATTTTTCAAGTAGCGACTATGGCCCATAGAGTTTAACATGGGAAGTATTTTTTTTCAATTATCATCTGTCCCGTAAGACTATAGTGGGACTTTTTGATATGATTAGAAGGGTTATTTTATTTGGCATCGAAGAGTATCTACCTATTTATTGAAATATTTGCGAAATGGAATATGAAGTATAAAATGCAATCAAATCGTATAGAGAATAATATATTCTTTAAGTTATAATAACGTTAAATGTCAATAAATGATATTTAACTGTTAAAATCTTAAAATGAGGCTACTTCCGGTTCACCAATTATAATCAAAATCTAATCAGTTGTTCTTCTGGATGTAAACTTGAGGAATATTTCGTCATCCGCAGACACACACACACACACACATACATATACACACATACATATATACATACATATACATACACTCTAAAACATGATTATTCAGTAAAAACTCATCATTGAATTTTTTGACCAAAGGCAATACCTTCCTTACCTAAAGGTGACAGAAGGTAAAAAATAATAAAAATTTAAGGCAGGAGGGATTTGAACTCGTGAATAATTATTACGGAATCTCGGACTAACGAACGCAGTACATTGAATGCGTTTCCATGATTACTGTTTTTAATAAATTACAAGTAATAAATGTCAAATAGCACTATACTTTTGTACATATTTCAATAATAAGCTATTAAATTAGAAATATTTACATACTCTTCGATGCCAAATTAAATAATCTTTCTAACTATATCAAAAACACTCACTATAGTATTACGGGACAGATGATGTTTAAAAAAACAAAACTGTTTCTCCATGTTAAACGCCTATGTCACGATTTTCTGTGTTCATCCTGTATGTAAACAAAGGCTTAATATCTTGAAACCGATAATAACAATTTATTATTAGCAAAAAACTATTTTACTTCTTCATTATATATTATATTATATACCTTTAAATATTTAAACGTTATTTTTTAACAGCCTGTATTTATTTGTAGTATACACTCCTATAGTTTGGAATTGTCTTCCTGACCCACCTGTGTATTTTATGAAAATATCTAGCTACTTACAAATATCGTACGGCTAGGGCCTTTTCTAAATTATTAATATCTTCATTGAGATATTCTTTAATTCCTTTACTGTAAATATATGTCAATTCCTCCCAATCTATTGATTTAACATCAAAATTAAATAAAACTTTATCGTTTGCACTAAGCTTTTTGAACAAATCAGGAACGTTCTTAAATTCATGTTTCAAAGATGAAGAAACAAATGGAAGTAACGCTTCATTTATTTGATAGTTCTTTTTAATAGCCTTTTGAAAACTATTCTTAAAAAAATAAATAACATTAAGATGTGATTGGATCTTCAATGTTTTTGTTTAAATTCTAATAATCTTTATTGTTATTCCTTAAGCCGTAATATTTTCTTTAGTATTACGTAATGTAGATGTATAGCTCGTTTTGCTCTCAAATAATTGAGTTGGTTAATAATTTGACTCATATAAATCGATCTATTTCAACACTTACATTATATATATATATATATATATATATATATATATATATATATATATATATATATATATATATATATATATATGTATATATATATATATATATATATATATATATATATATATATATATATATATATACCCAGCAAATATCTCGCTTATTTATTAAGTTAGTAATTTCTTTCATATAACATGATTTATACAGCAACATGTAAGCTACTTGATGAGGGATGTATATTCATGATACCCACTTCCGGGTTATTAGTAATTAATATCAACTTTGAAATTTCAAATGGAACATACTATATTTTTTTACAAATTTGGAATTTGAAACAATTAACTAAAACAATTGTAGGTATTATTATTAAACGAAATAATATTTTTTTTAATAAAAATTGTTTTAGTTCATTGTTTTATTTCAAGCCACAGTCATGGCTCACTATTCTCTTTTCGACTAGGTGTATAAAAAAGTGCCCGCCATTTTACTTTTTAATAATGTAACATATGGATTATTTTACATGATTGTAAAGCAAATTTGATGTACTTTTCAAATTTGTAAATAAATATAGTATGTTCCATTTGAAATTTCAAAGTTGATATTAATTACTAATAAACCGGAAGTGGTATCATAAATGTACTTCCGTCATCAAGTAGCTTATATGTTGCTGTATGCGCGTTCATTTTACATGAGCCACTATTGCTATCTCGAGAACTATAAGACGTAAAAAGGCGTTTAAATGGGCATACAATTTCTATTTTACAAGACAAATTTAAAGTAAAGAAAAAATATTTTTGCGATCAGTCTTTCTCAAAATATGGGACCTAATTTTTTTTATTATTTTAAATGAGCTCATATGTTTTTATGAATTATGGAAGCAGGAAATTCGAAAGTCTAATTTTACATGTTAACGTCCTATGTTCGGCTGTGCCGGTGTTGATTGGACGTTTGTCGGCAATTCCTTGAACAAGCCAATGTCGATGAAACATTCGTGCAAAGGATCATAATGGAAGACGAAAGCTGGGTTTTATATTTTCAAAATATATTAAATAATTGAATTAGACATAAGTCATTGTTGATTTCATTGAATTTTTTTTAATACAAAGTATTTTTATAAGCTCTGAATGAATTCGACGTTGGGTGAAATACTGAATAATACTTACAAGTTTTTCCATAAAAACAAGTCACAGATAAATGCGGGAATAGATTCAGATAAGAAATGATATCCTTTAAACAGAGTTTTATTGTGTACTAATACACATCCTGGTGTCCATAATGCCATTTCTAGGGGATATTTAGTAAAAACAAAAATTTCTGCCATTTTTCTAAGTGTAATGGAGTCTTCTGCATTATTATAGTTATACACCGTTACTTCGTTCCTACTAAAAAGAAAAATAGATCACACTAAAAAAAGATACACTACACCACAGTCAAAATTTAATTAACTTCCGGGTAAAAATGCTACTCGGCTGCACCACGGTCGCAGCAGCAACACAGCTACAGTGGCTCACAAAATTATTATTCCACTTTACTATTATCAGTAAAATGTAAAATAAAAATCTGTTGTGGCCAGCACAATACCTCTCGCCATTTTCATTTTATCTTGTATAGGGCGCGAGCAGTTATGTAACTTTGTTGGCCTGTGTCAGAATGACAGCTTGTAATATACATAGGTGTCAAGTATCATAAGTTTTCATTCGAAACATTATGATTTTCCAAATCCATGTGGATTATTTTCCTCGATAAGTATATTCCATACTAATGGATGACAAATAAACAGAATATTATGAAATTTTGAATGAAAAATTATGACATATGACAATTGTGACATCTAAGTAAATAACTACTAGCCGTCATTCTGACACGGATCCTCATATCTGCTTGCCAAGGCCAACAAAGTTACATGGCTGCTCGCGCCCTATAAGTAACGAATTTAACATTTCTTGAACACACAAATAATTGAAATTGTTTCTCTTCTTTCGTTCTATGAGAAATTTTAATCCTACTATTCTAATATATTCAAAATACTTCAAATTCAGTGACGGTATAAGCGGTAATTTTTAAGGATATATGTATGTAAAATTAACATACCTGCAATTTAAATAAATATTTAATTAATAATACAATAATATATATTAAATGTACTCATACCTTCCAGAAAAATCTGACACTGACATTTTGCATTTATTTGTCAATTACAAAAATTTAAATATTGCAACTGTTTTTCGGGCAACGAGATTTATTATAACAGATTATTCTATATTATTATATACTATATCTTCAAACCTATACGAGATATAATAAAAAAATTAAATGTGTCAGATTCAGAATTTAATTATCTTTAATATTTGTAGTAACAAATTTTCAAAAAATAATATTTAGAATTTTTTTTTTTTAGACACTACCACTTCCGGTTGTCCAATTGTTACCAGAACCTATTCAACTCTTCCCATTACTGTTAGATTGAGGAATCCGTAGTCTCCAACAACCTCACACATACACACACACACACACACACACACACACACACACACACACACACACACACACACATCCACACACACACACACACAGACATCATTGTAAAAATGTTAAAATCGGATTCTATGGACCTTAAATCGTGCTTATTCAATAAAATCTGGATATGCGATTTTTGGCATGAATCCAATACCTCTCTTAGCGAGAGGTAAAAAGGGTTTCCAAAACAAAAAAATTCATTTAAAAAATTAATCACTGAGAAGGCCTCGGCTTTTTTAAAACAATCTTATGTTGTTGTTTTGTTTAACTCTTCATATGTACTGTCAAGAAATGTCAGTACAATCTATCAGTCTAATCGTGAAAAGCGTCTGTGTCGTTCTACCTAGCGTTAAATCGATAATGGATAAAAACGAAGTTCGTCCGGTGATCAAGCTTTTTTATTTGGAAGGAAAAACGGCAACGGAGATCAAGACCAGATTGGATGCCATCCTTGGGAATGCTTCACCTTCGTTTTGCACGGTGAGTCTTTGGGTTTCAGAATTTAAGCGTGGCTGAACACACACCTGTGACGAGCCACGTTCAGGTCGCCCAAAATCGCCTACCACACCGGAAATTGTGTATAAAGCCACAATATGGTTCTGGAAGATCGCCGAATGAAATTGCGTGATATTGAGAAAGCCATAGGGATCTCTTATGAACGTGTAGATCGTATTTTACATAATGGGCTGGGCATGAGAAAAATATGCGCCAGATGGGAGCCGTATTTGCTTAGTTCGGAGTAAAAGTGCATTCGTGCACGAACTTCAGTCGAAAATTTGAAGTTGTTCAATAAAAATTCAGTCGAAAGCATGGATTGGACATGGTAAATCGGCCCCGATGAAAACGAAGTCGGTTCAATCAGCAGGAAAGGTGAAGGCGTCAGTGTTTTAGGACGCCAAATGCATTCTGCTAATTGATTATCTTGATAAAGGAAAAACTGTAACTGGACAATACTACGCCACACTTTTAGAGAAGCTGAAAGCAGCAATTCAAGAAAAACGCCCGTGAATTGCAAAGAAAAAGATCCAAACGTTCCTCGCTGGAAAGAAATTTCGATCCAGATTTTAAGAAAAATATTCTAAATATTATTTTTTGATAATTTTTGTTCTTGCGAGAAATTCTCTATCTGATACATATACATGTTTTATTATATCTTTTATAGATTTAGATATAAAGAAATATAAGGTATATAATAATTTGTTGTAATAAATCTCACAGCACAAATAATGTCATGGAACTGACAAATAAATGTCAGTGTTAAAAATCAGAGACATTGCTGAAGATTTTTCTGGGAAGTACATACATTATATTATTTCCTATTGTATTAATAGTTAAATATTTAAAATTATAGGTATCCTTCAAAAATACTGTTACTCCCGACAATGAATTGGAAACATTTCGAAAACCAATTAAAAAAAAAAAATTAAAAATGTTTGTAACTGACAGATGTTATAACTGAAGATTTTTTCTGGAAAGTACATATGTATGTTATATTATTTCGTAATCGTGTTAATAGTGAAATATTTAAAATTATAGGTATATTACATATCCCCTTCAAAAATACTGTCAATCCCGACAATGAAATGGAAACATTTCGAAAAATTAGAAGAGTAGGACATTCATAGAATGAATTTAAAAATAAAAAATCTAAATATAAAGATAGATGTAAGTAGAATTTTTGGTGTAGATTGTAGGCATACAAGAAATGTTAAATACAATAGGGCGCGAGCAGTCACGCCACTTTGTTGGCCTTGACAAGTAGATATGGGGGCCCATGTTAGAATGACAGCTAGTAATTATGTACGTAGATGTCAAATATCAGTTTTCTTGTCTTACTTACGTTTTTTGAGAAGATGTATCCCAAGCAACAGCTATCAAACAGTTTACTGTGAAATCTGCTGGTACTATGCTAAATGGTGCGTCTGGATTGCATTGTAAGCCTTTTATTAGTCCTGCCTTGATCCCTATACCCACAGCGGTCATTCCTTGAATATTGTTAATCCATCCAGGAATAGGTTCTTTGTATATGCTTGATACTAGTTAAAAATATAAATGATTTAATAAATATATAGTTATTTGTATACCAGTAGCTCTTTATACACCGAGGCTAACGATTGCTGCAAAAGTAGCGAGGGCTCCAACTACAGAGGTACAGTAAAAATTTTGAAAGGTGTCCGATCAAGGTTGTCTGCGAATTGTGTGAATTCAGATTTTTGCTCCGCGCATTATGACTAATTCAGTAGTGTCGTTTGCTTAATTTTTATGAGGGTACATAAGATACTACTGTTATTTTTTTATTATAAAAATATATGTCACAATAAAAGCATTCAAAAATAAGTCAACTGGTAAGTTTATTAGCAAATGTAAAACTAAATATGTGAAAAATAAGATACTGACACAATGTTAGTGTCAGTGACTTTGACAGAAAATAACGTTATTCGTACGGCTATGAATTAAGGTAATGTATCTGAATTATTAATAAATAAAGTTACGCGAATGTATTATCAACAACGAGCATCGTTTTAAAGTGGAATGTCCTAGCTTAGTCTAAACAATATGAATTTCTGCCTTTACAAAGGAAAGAGATTAATGTATGCCAATTTGTTAATTCGTTCATGATACAGATGACCTTGATCGGACATCGGAAATTTTTATTGTATACACAACCTTTTTTACCTCTCGCTAAGAGGTATTGGATTCATGCTAAAAATTGCATATCCTGACTTTATTGACTAAGCTCGTTTTAAGGTCCCTACAATCCCATTTTAACATTTTTACGATGTCTGTGTGTGTGTGTATGTGGGATGTTGGAAGGACGATTACTCAAAAACTAAAGACTTTATATTTGTTTAACTTCGTATTTCCCAATCCGACATTCATGGGAAGATCTGAAAAGGTTTTGGTAACAATTGGACAACCGGAAGTAAAAGATTCTTGAAAAAAAAAATCTTCTAAATATTATTTTTTGAAATTTTTTCTTGGTAATATTAAAGAAAATTAAATTCTCGCTCTGATACATTTAAATATTTTATTATATATTCTATAGATTTAGAGATGTGTGTGTGTGTGTGTGTGTATGTGTGTATGTGTTTGTGTGTGGATCTTCTGGGCACTCAAATACCATCATTCAGAAACTTTTGAAACCATGTATTTCTACCTTATTCTAATATGGAAAGAAACCATTCAATTTTGGTGTTTATTTAAAGTTCAAAATAGTTTTTCTTCAAAAATGTTATTTTTTCGCAATTAGTTATTATAAAAATTAAAAATTATTCCATTTCCTACAGGTTTGCATTAATACTTTTTCCATATATTTTATGATGATGATTTCAAATTAATAACAGTAACGTTTTGAAAAGAAAATTGTAAATAGAGCAATAATTAGATGGAAAGGAACTTAATATACATAATTTCAAATTAATAGTAATGTTTTAAAACAAAAATTGTAAAGAGAACATTAGTTATATGGAAAGGAATTTAATATACATAATTTCTAGCATTAGTAAATATGCAGGTAAGTATTTAAAAAAATAAAAAAATATTGTGAATAAAATAATATACAAACCTCGCGCCTTGGGTAGCTATCTTCGCCTTCGACAGTAATAAAACACTTTCCACCTCAGTTAGTAATATGCTATTACTTACTTGCTGGTATCCTGACAATAACGACAGGTAGTTTATCTTTCTCTGCATCTATCAGGTTTTCAGAAACATGTTTTGTAAATACATATGTATTAGGCCAAGTGTCTAATATGTTACTCTCAATATTTTCTATTAAATGGGTTTCCAGATTATCCACAAGATTTATTAAAAAATCTGGATCGTATACAGATTTTTTTACATTTTCTTCAGTGTAGTCATATATCATATGGGACCACATTGTAGAAATATGGACAAATGCCTGAAATAAAATAAAAAAAAAATATTTGTGAGATTCAAAATTAAATATTACTAATTTCTTACCTGTAATTGTTTCATTTCTTTAGCAATATTAATTAAATTTTTCGTTATTTTAACATTGCAAGAAACAGATTTTTTTAGTGGCGCATTAAATTTGACAGTGGCTGCACTATGGTATATTATATTTACTGTATTAATGACTAAATCATAATCATCTGGTATCATTCCAAAATTTTCTTCTTCCAGATTCGAAGGAATGAATATAATTTTTTGTTGAAATAGTGGCATATTTTTCTTCAGTTCATTCCACAACTGCAAATGAGTAAAGTCATATGTTATCCACAAGCGAAAAGATTGCTAATTTTTATGAGTAGCTACCAATGTAAAATTTGTTAGTAAGGATATGTATTTTCTACTGCCACTACGGATAAAAGGTTTTGTTGTTAAAAGGTTATGAAAAATATCATTATTAGGTGTTAAAAATTACTCGAAAGTTCAGTCAAACAGCATTTATTCTTACTTGCCAACGTTTCGGTGCATTCTTGCACCTTCTTCAGAGTCTACAACAATTATACAATAAAAATGTAATACATACAATATAACATGGACATTATCACACATACAGTAAGATCTTACAAATTGTTACAAATCATGTACACAAAATACATTCATACAAATCATTCAGTTAATTTATTAAACATCGTACAAAAAAATCAAAGAGCATACACACATCCATTTGCTCTAAAAAACAACCGAATAATACGGAAAATAGCCAGAAATATCCTGTGTAAGGATTCTGGTGCCATCATTGAAAGGGACTCCTATTAGTCGTCTGTACACGAATAATAATGTAGCAAGTTGTAGGAATTTAAATAAACTGTAAGGAAAAATAATGAATCTCAGTTTGGCCTGAAATTTGCCTTTTCCTTTTTGAACTTTTCCAATACACCAAAATATACGCTGTTAAGTCCTTGAATATCAGTTCTTGCATTGATGTTATTGCAATTATCTCTAATATGTAACATTTCAAGAAACATACTCCAAAATCTTGAAATTTTCCAAATCAAAAGTGTGTTTTAGTGTATTGGAATGTTCAGCCAGAGAGCATTTGTTTGCCTTGTTGTTCTGTTGATTACAACAAACGATTTTGATTATAATCTAATAATATTGATTACAAGAATGAATTTAACCAAGAAAATTTCATTATTATTTTATATCAAGCATTTTTCGAAGAATCCAAAGTATTAAAGCTTGTGTTATTTTCCATAATACATATTAACATATCAGTAAAAACGTCTCGTTAGTATATAGGCGATAGAAAGGTAGGAATTAAAAAAACAATTATTAAACCTTAGATTGGTAGAAATATAATGGACTACTAATTAGAATTTATAATGGATAAAAAAATAAAACTTACCTTGCAATTAAAGAAATCATTTATTCTATATTGTATTTCTTTATTTTTCTTTGCCCTTAAAGGCACAATAATGTTGTTCAAGTCTGAACAAGATCTTAACAGTTTTTCTATTAACGTTTTGCCAATAAATCCCGTTGCACCAGTTATTAATATTGTTTTGTTCTTATAAAACTTTTGAATTTCTGTTGGTTCCATATTTGAACACAGAAATAAAACGTACTAGTAAATTCAGAATATAAGCATACAAGCACAAGAAATTGATTTATATTTACTCAGGTTTCAAAAAAAGTTTAAAGTTTGAATGATTAATTGACAACATTATCATGAAATATTATAACAATGTAATGCGTTTCTCTAATAATACATTTTTTTTTAAATGTTGTAAACTACCTTTTTATTTATAGTCAAATTTATTACTACAATTTTACAGTGTCATAATCATAAATTCATTTTTATACATTAAGTTAACTTCATACAAAATTTTGCAAACAAAAAACAATCTGATGTGGCCAGCACAATACCTTCCGTCAATCCTGTGTATTATGTACAAATTCCATACATAAATTTTCCTGCAAAAGATTCTAAATTTTTGGTATTATGTGATTCCCTTTCTCGGCAACTGAATTCCATACTCCTGATAACAAACAAACCACAGCCAAAGTCAGCAAAGTCATGTCACTGCACGCGCCCTATACATAAATTTTCTTGTAAAAGATCCTATATTTCCAGTAAAGTTATTTCATAAACAAATTATGCAAAATGCACTAGACACTGACATCTTTTTCTTCTTTAGTTTTTTCCATTCGTTAGGGGGTCGCTATTTTTTATTTTCTTCTTCTACTCATTTTTGTTTTGCGTGTCATCCTCATTCAGTTTCTTTTCTCTCAAGTCTTCTGCAATACAGTCTTTTCATCTTATATTTGGTCTTCCTATGTTTCTTCCACCTTCTAATAATATATTTATCTCTCCTCATGACATGTTCAAACCAATGTAATCGTCTCTCTTATATCTAGAAACTTCTAACACTAGAGTTACTCCCCTTATTCTTTCATTGATTTACATTTTATTGATACTGACATCCGTCAATTTGAATTACCTGAATATATTAGCAGTTTCCATGGTTAAGTTAGCATAGCTGGCTGAATTATGAAATTTATATGAAATTTATTATGTTTATTCTTCTTTAACTCTATATCTGTTGAATATGAAGTATAAAATGCAATCAAATCGTATAGACAATAATATATTCTTTAAGTTATTATAACATTTAACTGAGTTTTTTAAGAAAAACTGTTAAAATCTTCAAATGAGGGTACTTCCGGTTGAGCAATTATAACCAAAATCTAATCCAGTCTGCATATGGTTGTAAGGAAGAGGAATACGCAAGAAGAACACACACACAAACATACACACACACATATACGCACACACGAACACACACACACACACATACAGACATCATCGTAAAAATAGTAAAATCGTATTGTAAAGACCCTAAAACGTGCTTATTCAATGAAAACTCACCACCGAATTTTTTGACCAAAGACAATACCTTACCTATAGGTGACGGAAGGTAAAAACGTACACACAGCAGAATAAATCGGAAATCCTTTCGGCCAGTTTTCTTCGGTGACAACAATGACACGGACTCCTATTGATCGTCGATAAATCTAGGTATATAGTATTATTTTAGTTTGGACTTACACATTTATATTTTGGTGTATTGGAAAAATTAAATAAGGAAATAAAAACAATTTTAAACCTCATTTATCTTTAATTATTTACATTTTATTTAAATTTTGAAATAATACTAGATAAACAGTGGTTTATATTAAATATAACTATGTATGTATTACTATTATTCTGTATCATATTGTATGAATTTAATATAAAAAGGGTGAGGGTGGTAGCGCATGGCGGTTAGGGGTGAATATAGTGATTTGACATGGAATTTTTGTTTTATGCAATTTTCTGCTCTCTTATTCCTTTTTCTACAAAACCTGTAGAGTGCAAAGTTATGCAGAATTGAAAGTTTCTATATTCTTCTGTTTGTCTGTGAGCCAATCAGCATCTCCAAATTCTGATGTAGCACCAAATACAAATTGTCCGAAACCTATATGTCCAGAGATATTATACCCGCCTGGGCGCTATCCATCGAGACCCGATCCGTGCAAGTGTGCTAGGTGTGTAGAATGCCAAGGTAGGTGGCTAGGAATTTAATTAAGATATTGTAGTAATATATATTTAATAAATTGTATGTTACATATTCTGAAAAGACAATTTTAATACATAAATAAAAGTAGTATAATTGTGTATATATTCATTTATTATTTCATTTGTGATTGCATTTATTTACAACTATACGTACAATATTTAGGCCACTACCTTATAAAAAAAATTCATTATTTTTATAATTAAAATTAATTATCTATTCGTATTAAAATTTACTTTTTAATCTGAAAGAACAATATGGTTAAAAAACATACAAATGAAGGTGAGTCAGGAAAACAATGACAAACCAAAGTGTCATTGTTCAAGTACACCTATCAACAATTGTTACTCAATCTTATTTTGCAAGCGTGAATTCTGTCAATCAGCTGCCATCTGTCCAGGGCCGCTCCGTGTGGGTGCGCAGGTTGTGCCCCGCACAAAGGCGCCTGGCCATAAGGGGCGCCATAATAGTATTTTATGTACCAAGGGCGTTACTATGATCATAATGCCAGGAGGGCGACGAGAATCTAGCCTGAGGGCCTCTGGCCCGAGGGATAGTTGTCGTCCGATGGGCATTATCATCTAGTAACGCTCGTGGTGCATACAAGATTTTATGTCTCACTAGAATATATGAAACAAGTTTTAATTGATAATAATTTTGATTACAATAATGCTCAAATGGCGTTGCTAAGGATGTTGATTAATTGTTTTATTTATTATCAACGTTTTTTTGTGTTAACGATGATCGTGTACGGTGTATAAACATATCCAAGACAACCGGGAACCGGGGCATAATGGATATGTTTATATACACCGTATCCTAGCAATAAACAGTGCATAATACTTTAGTGAGACATAAATTTTTATAAAATGCTCTCATTCATAAAGAAAAAAATCTATAAAACACAGTAAGGTAATAGAAGTCAACAATATTTGTTTTAAATTTGTACCATTCTACCAAACGAATATTTTTATAGCATTGTTATATTGACATAATATCTGTGAAGGTGTTGATTACAACAAAGAATATTTTGATTATAGCTCAGGAATATTGATTACAAGAATGAATCCGTTATTAAAATACTAGCATTTTACGAAAAATCAAATGTTTATGATCAACAATTCTGAAATAATTTTCTTTTTTACCCATATTGAAGTTCACTGACATTTCTATTAAACGAATAATTTTCCTGCATTGTTATGTTGCAAATTATAACTGTAAACTTGTTGATTACAACAAACGATTTTGATTATAATCTAATAACAAGAAGGAAATTTCATCAATATTTTAAATCTAGCATTTTTCGCTCGACTAAAAGTAAATATTTTAACTTAACACAATTTATAACATTCAAACAAAAACACATGATATACATATATCAATAAACTGCAATGGGTATTTAAAATGGCGGCAAAAGAAAGAAAGTTTTTTTCCAAATAACGGCGTTTCGCCAAACTTTGCGAATTAACATTGCCTCGGTGGCCGAGCGTGTTGAGGCAGCGTGTTGCGATACGACAGCTATCAAAGCGACCATCACCGCTCGGATCTTGGAGTCGTGGGTTCGATTCCCACCATGGGCGTGGATATTTGTGTGTGTCCTTTCATCGTCTCATTTCCATCATCGTAATGTGTACAACGCATAATGTAACAAAAATATGTAGCAAAACTGACTCATCCCTATCAAATCACATCACAAAGAATATTATATTATTGCGAATTAACACCGGTAATAACAATTTATTATTTGTAAATAATTATTTTATTCTTCTTGATCATATTATATGCCTTTTTTACCTCTCGCAAAGAGAGGTATTGCATTCATGCTAAAAATCGCATATCCAGATTTTATTGAATAACGACGTTTTAAGGTCCCTACAATCCAAATTTAACATTTTTACGATGATGTCTGTGCGTGTGTGTGTGTATGTGTGGATGTGTGTGTGTGTGTGTGTGTGTGTGTGTGTATGTGTGTATGTGTGTGTGTGTGTGTGTGGGATGTTGGAAGGACGATTACTCAAAAACTACAAGACTTTATATTTTTTTAACTACGTATTTCCCAATCGGACATTTATGGGAAGATCTGAAAAGGTTTTGGTAACAAATGGACAACCGGAAGTAGAAGATTCTTGAAAAAAATTCTTCTAAATATTATTTTTTGAAAATTTTTCGTGGTAATATTAAAGAAAATTGAATTCTCTATCTGATACATTTAAATATTTTATTATATATTCTATAGATTTAGAGATAAAAGAAATATAATATATAAAATAATCTGTTGTAATAAATTTTACAGCTGAAAGAATGCCATGGAAAATAGTTGAAAATTTAAATTATCAAAAAATGTCAGTGTCAGAAATCCGGAGACATTACTGAAGATTTTTTCTGGGAAGTACATACATTATATTATTTCTTATTGCATTAATAGTTTAATATTTAATATTATAGAAATATTACACATACCCTTCATATATGCTGTTACTTCCGACAATGATTGGAAAATTCTCGAAAAATTAAATGAGTAGGACAAAATTTCTTCATGGAATGAATTTAAATTTAAAAAATCTAAATATATGGAATAGATATAAGTAGAATATTTGGCGTAGAGTGTAAGTATACAAGAAATGTTAAATACATTAAGGTGCGAGCAGTCATGTGTCAGAATTATAGCTAGTAATTATGTACATAGATGTCATATATCATAATTTCTCATTCTAAATTTAGTGATTTTCCAATTCCATGTGATTTATTTTCCTCGACAAATCAATTCCACACTCCTGGTGACAAATTAACTACATGAATTTAGAAAATCTTGAAATTTTTAATGAAAAATTCTGACATTTATGTACATAATTACTAATTATCATTCTGAAACGGGCCTCCACATCTGCTTGTCAAGACCAACAATATAACATGACTGTTCGCGCCCTATACTTAACCAAAAAAAGGAAGTGGCGAGAGGTATTGTGCTGGCCACATCAGATTTTTTAATGTGTAGTATATACACTTCTGAAATTTGTAATTTTCTTCCTGACCCACCTGAGTATTTTATGAAAATATTGGCTACTTACAAATATCGTACGGCGAGGGCCTTTTCTAAATTATTAACGTCTTCATTGAGATATTCTTTAACTCCTTTACTGTAAATATATGTCAATTCCTCCCAATCTACCGATTTAACATCAAAATTAAATAAAAGTTTATCGTTTTCGCTAAGCTTGTTGAATAAATCAGGGACGTTCTTAAATTCGTATTTCAAAGTCGCATTCATAAATGGAAGTAACGCTTCATTTATTTTATCATACTTTTTAATAGCCTTTTGAAATCTATTCTTAAACAAGAAATAACATTAAGATGGGATTGGCTTTTCACTATTTTTTTTTTACTAATCTTTATAGTTATTTGTTAAGGTAGTTCACCAGTAAATCGAGTTTCTATAGATGTTCATAAAAATTTAACTATGTGTTAAGAATGACCTAATACATGCACAGTTAATTTTTTATAAACTTCTGACGTACAGAAAATGAGCTATTCGCCTCGAAAGTCAGACATTTTAACACGTGAAGCATAGGACCAATGCTACCAAAACCAAAGTTTTCAATAATAGCATAATTTTGCTTCTATAGATTTTAATAAAAAAAACTAATATGTGGGTAGTTTAATATGTTTCGAATGTTATTTCAAACGATGAACACGATCTGACGTACAGTTTCAAAGTAATCGCTTTGAATATATAATAGATATAGGAATGGCAACGTAATGTATTTAGATTAAATATTTAGAGAGGAGGTGCCATCTATTCCTCCGTATACGAATTATTTCTGAGTTAGTTAAAAAAATACATAATAGGTGGATGTTGCACAGTGTTGCCACGTAGCTAGAACAGCAACATAAGATTTTATAAAGGTTTTTAAGTTTGCTACTGTAAAACAAGTATACATGTACATTGAAGATTCAAAATATATTATCTGGTTATTATGAAACAATATTTTTGAATTATTGATTATTGAATACCTCTAACAAATAGTATCTGGCAATGCTGTCAGCACGATTTACCGTAGTTCATAGTTTTGTGGTAGGAGTCACTAGCTATCTATAATAATTTTGTGAATAAAAAGAGACAGATATAGTATCTTGTTAGGCCATATGCGTTGCCGTTCTTATATGTATTATATATTCAAAGGTAATTGTAGTGTAAAATAATGTACTCGACGACAGAAAAACTCGAGGGAGAGAGGTAGCGGCAACACTGTATGTTTACGTCAGGGGGAAGGGTAAAACTAATATAATATATAGATAAAAATATTACTTACATTTACATTTAATGTATGTTTATTCATTTATATTTGTAAAAAACTGTATAACAACATTAGAACTACTAAATTGATTTTTTGACAGTCTCAAAATGACATTTAAATGACAGCAGGCATAAATCACGCCCTCATTACCGGTTTTAGAACTAGAGTTTTGGGCAGATTTTGAAATAAAATTTGAATTGTTTCCCGGTCTTGTATTAATAAAGTAGGCCACGGTGCAGCAGATATCAAATTTAAATGTCATTTTTAGAATGTCAAAAAATCAATTTAGCTATTATAATGTTATATAGTTTTTCAAAGATATAAATGAATAAAAAATACAAAAAATACAAATGTAAGTACTATGGGGCCTCGTGGCCGTGTGCCTGAGTGTCTGGTCGCGAAGCTGGGGACCCGGGTTCGATCCTGACCGACACCAAAAATTACATCGCATTTTAATGGCACAAAAATTGACCTCTGTGGCGCAATCTCCACGCCAGCAATGAGTGCCCGTGAGGTGACGCTTGGTAAGCGCAATATACGTTCAGGGCGATCAAATTTTTGGCCTGGACGGTAGCTGGTGAACTACCTTAAGCCGTAATATTTTTTTTTACTTACAAGTTTTTCCATAAAAACAAGTCACAGATAAATGCGGGAATAGATTCAGAAAAGAAATGGTATTCCTTAAATAGAGTTTTGTTGTGTACTAATACACATCCTGGTGTCCATAATGCCTTTTCTAGAGGATATTTAGTAAAAATAAAAATTTCTACTACTTTCCTAAGTGTAATGGAGTCTTCTGCACTATTAAAGTTATACACCATTATTTCGTTCTTACTAAAATAGAAAAATACAAAATCAAAAATAAATTATGCTTTCCCGTCCATGCCCAGCATTCGCTCCATACATCAAAGCAGACACTAGCACTCCATTATACAGGGTGTTTATTAAACATAGGGCAAAAATTGAAGGGATTATTCCCTGGACCATTCTAAGATGATTTTGTTCTTTGATGATTTTGTTAAGCGTATATATCTTGGTGAAGTTGAGGGTTTTCGATTGCGTGGCCGACCAGTGTGTAAGTGGATGGATGTGATTGGTAGGGTGCTTAAAGAGAGAGCGTTTCCAAGTGTGAAGAGAAGAAGAGCATGTATGAATGCGATTATGAGTGTGGCCGAGGCGAAAGAAGTCTGCTTAGATAGGAATGTGTGGCGAAGGATGATTGTTTCCTAACTATTATTGTGATCCGGATGCGATATTTCGCTACTGAAAATCGGTCACTTTAATATGTTTAAGAGTAAGGATTTGTTGTATGATATTGATGTTATTCTTATTGTTATCGGGTTTGTGCGAACCCACTAAGTGGGACACGCGTGATTTTATGTATGTAGGTATGCTTTTGCATTAATTTTGCAATACACACCCAAGAAATAATATCTATTAAAGTTATAGATATATGCACAAAATGTATGTATCAGGGCATCGAACCCGAACCTGAACCAAACTAAAATCCGGAACCAGACCGTAACGTTTTAATGAACCCAAACCCAGAATATATTTTTGAATTGAACCCGAGACGGAACCGAACCGAGTATTAAAATTAGGGTTCAGGGTTCAGCTCCGGTTCAGGTTCATTTTGAGTTCGAAACGTACGCGTAATCGTAATATAGCCGATAATCGACGTGGGACACGCGTGATTTTATGTATGTATGTATGTATGTATGTATGTATGTATGATTTTGTCCTTTGATGATTTTTGAAAAGCCGCTTTGTTGCGAAAAAAAAGTTCGACAATAACAACATTTAATACCAAAAATTGCATGTAAAGTTTCTTAATCTACAAGTACTCTTGAAAATGACTACCTCCAGCTACGATGCAAGAATCCGCCTAGCTTGTAATGAATTGCCATCAGCAAGTCCATAAATGAAATGCATGTCAGTCATCACGGCGTTCGTATAGCTATTCATGAAAGAGGACTTCACTAATAAAAGTTTAAGTATTATAGACAGAAAATACACGTCAAACAGCCAAACGTCTCAACAAATTTGACACATAACTTGCTTGCTGTTACTAGATTAATAATTTGAAAAATATCAAAATTGGTTTTGTCGAATTTTTTTTTCGCCATGTATCTTCGAAACAAAGCGGCTTTTCAAAAATCATCAAAGGACAAAATCATCTTAGAATGGTCCAGGGAATAATCCCTTCAATTTTTGCCCTTTTTTAATAAACACCAGTATACACTTAACCGAGCATCCCTTGATACGTTAACGTTTCGTGCAAACGTACCCGACCCCCCTTTACCTTACATCCCGCACTCACTCTTCTTTCTATCTCTCGATCAATTCGACCATCCGTCGACATCATGCTACCCAAATAAAATTGGTTAGGACCCTATTTATGGCACGCTGCTTGTCTTACTTACGTTTTTTGAGAAGATGTACCCCAAGGAACTGCTATCAAACAGTTTGCTGTTAAATCTGCTGGTACCAGACTAAATTGTACATCTGGATTACACTGCATTATTTTTACTAGTCCTGTCTTGATCCCTATACCCATAGCAGTCATTCCTTGAATACTGTTAATCCATCCAGGAATAGGTTCTTTGTATATGCATATTACTAGTTAAAAATATAAATGATTTGATTAATATGTAGTTATTTTATACACCGAGGCCAAAGATTGCTACAAAAGTAGCGAGGACTTCAACTACTTGAGATCTGTAGTGATATTTTAAACCAGAGGTATACACAACCTTTATACCTCTCGCTAAGAGAGGTATTGCATTCATGCTAAAAATCGCATATCCAGATTTTATTGAATAAGCACGTTTTAAGGTCCCTACAATCCGACTTTAACATTTTTACGATGATGTCTGTTTATGTGTGGATGTATGTGTGTATGTAGGATGTTGGAAGGACGATTACTCAAAAACTACAAGACTTTATATTTGTTTAACTACATATTTCCCAATCGGACATTCATGGGAAGATCTGAAAAGGTTTTGGTAACAATTGGACAACCGGAAGTAGAAGATTCTTGAAAAAAAATCTTTTAAATATTAATTTTTGAAATTTTTTTTTGGTAATATTAAAGAAAATTAAATTCTCTATCTGATATATTTAAATATTTTATTATATATGCTATAGATTTAGAGATAAAAGAAATATAATATATAAAATAATCTGTTGTAATATATTTTACAGCCAAAAGAATGCCATGGAAAATAGTTGAAAATTTAAAATATTTGTAACTGACAGATAAATGTCAGTGTCAGAAATCCGGAGACATTACTGAAGATTTTTTCTGAGAAATACATATATTGTATTTATATTATAAATTATAATTTATATATAAATTAGAAGAGTAGGACAAAATTTCTTCATAATGAATTTAAATATAAAAATCTAAATGGAAAGAATAGATATGAGCGAGAATACAGCTGGAAAGAAGACGATATTTAAATGTTATAAATACAAGGTGAAAGTGAATATGGTCTCCACTCTGCAACGTAAAATACAGAAAAATTGTACCTAATCGAAATAATGAGTAATGGAAGAAAAATGTACTTGGAGAATCTCTTAATTCTTGATCTGTGACTATTATGGAGGTGACAAGTCTAGGTTGACGGACTTAAATTTGTTTCAAACATTATGGGACAATGTACACCAGCACTGTAGACTAGAGTAACATTGAACTGCGAAAGAGCTATCAAATTCTTCTAAAGTAATTTGTAAATATTGACAAAATTACACATCGATATAAGAATAATCGGAGTGCAATCTATTCATCACTTTATTAAAGGGAATTAGTGTTTAGATACAACATGTATGAAAAAATAAAATGTAAAAGAAGATATGTAAGAATAGATCCACAATCCAGATATAATATATATATATATATATATATATATATATATATATATATATATATATATATATATATATTAGACCTCCCAATATTAATGATTTTACTAGAAGAATATGAAAAGAAAGTGTAAACAAGAACGTTGTTCGAATTGAAAATCCCTGTTACCAGCCTAAAATTTATATATGGTAAACTCTACTTTGTAATTTATTGTACATAATTTATGGTAAAATATCCTATAGATTTTGTAAATATATTATTATGTGAAAATTGTTTTATGTTGAGACATGCTTTTATTGAATAATAAATAATACGTCATAGACTTATATGAATATATTATTTGTATTTCTAAAAATATTCTTTGCTTTATGCATACAGCCAGGTAAAATATACGGCGAGAGGTTATGTGCTGGTCACATCAGATTTTTTAATTTCCGAAAGATTAACCGATTTTTAAATGTAATTAATAAAATATTTTGAAATTATCTACAATGACGACAAGTTACAATTTTGACCAGACGTATAAGGTAATCATTGGTGATTGCCTTCAGTGAACAGCAGGCGGGCCACACTTCCCAAGGGAATCTTTGTCCTACTTTACGGGTGGTTCAAAACTAGAGTCAGGAGAAACTGGAGTGGGTGTATTTGGTCCAGGTTACCAAAGAAAGGAATCAACAGACACCAGTCCCACCATATTTTAAGCAGGGATCTATGCAATAAATCTTTGTGCTCAAATAAACCTAAACAAAAGTCTCAAAGGAGCAAAAATCATATTGTCAGACAGCCAGGCTGCTTTAAAGTCACTAAGTGCCTTCACTTGTGAGTCAAAGCTAGTCTGGAATTGCATGAGTACCTTACAACAACTGGCCAAAGATAACTACGTCAGTGGTATGTAAAAAGGAAACTAAACTACCTTTTTTACGGGCCTGACCTTTCTAATGGACTCTTGAAAAGCAATATACAGAAGGAAACCAAAAACTGGGAGAAATCAGCCATAGCCTCTTATTGGAGAGACATCCCGGGACTTAGTCGAAGAAATTCATTTCGCTCTCGTTAACAAACGCCAAAGAGCTAGTAGCTCTCAAAAAGAAGGACCTTCAGGTATCTTTACTGGTCATTGTCCTCTAAGTGACACTTTCCAACCTCCGCTATACTCACGCTATAATTTCCAAAGCGGGAAAATACTATAGTTTGATTCACGAAAGATGACAATTCAAGGTCATTTATTAACCGTATGGTATAATATTACTAGCAGATAACTTCACTGCATTTCGTATACATAAGACGAGCAACATGAAATATTTATGGATACATTTTAACTGAAAAAAATAAGTGTAATTTATATGAAAATTATGTTTCTTTTTAAATAACGCCTTTCTCGATTTATGCTCTTCACCTATGTTTTTGCAAAACACAATAACCTAGACTTGACAAAAACCATGGAATAATAATTTGATTTAAATGTCAACGTCACTGGGTAACTATTAGGACAGAGGGCAGTGCAGTAGATAATTAGATATCTGTAACTCTACGACATACGTCATTATTATTTGTAATGTGTTGGAAAGTAATGTCACCATTTACGTATATCTGTCACACAACATAAACTGTATAGACATACGTCAAATAATCTGTCTCTTTCTAACATGACATGTTGCTAAGTTACTACTGTATAAAGTGCTGTGTATTCTTTCTTCGAACAAGTGACCATGAATAGTCATCTTTCGTGAACTAAAGTATACATTCCAATTTCTTATTCCTATTCTGAGAGATAAGTAATAGGTATTTACATGTAAACAAAGCTTCTTTACATTTTATATGTAAAGAAATGAATGAAATTATATATAATATAAATAAGTGTAGATAAATGTGAAATCAAAATTTGAGGTTAGTAATCAAACTATCAGTGACAAATGAACAAGCTCAGAACATTCGTTTATTTATATTAGGTTATTATTATTTAAAATCAACTACTCATTATTTTTTCCCATTGTGAATAAAATAGTGTACAAAACTTGCGCCTTGATAAGCTATCTTCGCCCTCGACAGTAATGAAACCCTTTCCACCTCAGTAGGTAATATACTATTACTTACTTGCTGGTATCCTGACAATAACGACAGGTAGTTTATCTTTCTCTGCGTCTATCAGGTTTTCAGAAACATGCTTTGTAAATACATATGTATTAGGCCAAGTGTCCAATATGTTACTCTCAATATTTTCTATTAAATGGGTTTCCAGATTATCCACAAGATTTATTAAAAAATCTGGATCGTATACAGATTTTTTTACATTTTCTTCAGTGTAGTCATATATTATATGGGACCACATTGTTGAAATATGGACAAATGCCTGAAATAAAATTAAAGAAAAAAATTGTGAGATTCAAAATTAAATATTACTAATTTCTTACCTGTAATTGTTTCATTTCTTTGGCAATATTTATTAAGTTTTTCGTTATTTTAACATTGCAAGAAACAGATTTTTTTAGTGGCGCATTAAATTTGACAGTGGCTGCACTATGGTATATTATATTTACTGTATTAATTACTAAATCATAATCTTCTGGTATCATTCCAAAATTTTCTTCTTCCAGGTTCGAAAGAATGAATATAATTTTTTGTTTAAATAGTGGCATATTTTTCTTTAGTTCATTCCACAACTACAAATGAGTACAGTCTTATGTTATCCACAAGCGAAAAGTTTGCTAATTTTTGTGAGTAGCTACCAATGTAAAATTTGCTGATAAGGATATGTATTTTCTTTTGCCACTAGTAATAAAAGGTAATGTTATTAAAAGGGTATGAAGAATATCTTTATTGTCTGAGTGAAAAAGTTTACAATCCCGATGGCGGACAAAAGTATGGAAACTTAAATATTTAATTTTTACCTTCCATTACCTATAGGTAAGGAAGATATTGTCTACGTTTTAAGGTCCATATAATACGATTTTGCCACTTTTACGATGATGTCTGTATATATGTGTGTCTGTGTGTGTGTGACGAAAGTTTCGACTCGCATAACATCAATACCACGATTCCAAAAATTATATTTTTTTCGTATTCCTGATTAGATTTTGGTTTTAATTGGTCAACCGGCAGTAGCCCAGTTATTCTTGAAAAAACTCAGTTAAATATTATTATAACTTAAAGAATATATTATTCTCTATACGATTTGATTGCATTTTACACTTCATATTCAACAGATATAGAATTAAAGGATTATAATATTAAATTTCATAAATCAGTCAGCTATGCTAAGCATGAAACTGCTAATATATTCAGATAATTTAAATTGACAGATGTCAGTATCAATGAAAAGTAAATGAATGTGGCAGAGATGAAGAAGTTGAAATAGATGTTGGGGAAGACACGGAAAGATACGGTAAAGAATGAAACAATAAGAGAAATAACTCTAGTGTTAAATGTTTCTAAAAAGATGCAAGAGAGACGATTACATTAGTTTGAACATGTCATGAGGAGAGATGAAGAATATATTGGAACAAGAATGAATAGCTTAGTAATAGAAGGTTGAAGAAACAGAGGAAGACCAAATATAAGATGGAAGGATTGTATTGCGAGAGACTTGCGAGAAAACGAACTGAATGAGGACGACACGCAAAACAAAAATGAGTGGAAGAAAAAGATAAAAAATAGCGACCCCCTAACGAATGGGAAAAACTAAAGAAGAAGACGATGTCAGGTCAAGTGCAATCTGCATGGTTTGTTTATGAAATAATTTTACTGAAAATATAGGATCTTTTGCAAGAAAATTTATGTATAGGGCGCGTGCATTGACGTGACTTTGCTGATTTTGATAAGCAGGAGGTCCGTGTCAAAATGATAGCTATTAATTACGTCTATAACTGACAAATGTCATAATTTTTCATTCAAAAATATCTTATTTCATGTGGTTTATTTGTTATCGGGAGAATGGAATTCAGTTACCGAGAAAAGGAATCATATAATACCAAAGAATGAAATTTTGAATGAAAAATTGTTACATTTGTCATAATTAATAGCTGTCATTCTGATACGGTCCCCATATTGCCAAGGTCAGCAAAGTGACTGTTCGCGTCCTATGGAATTTGTACATAATACACAGGATTGACGGAAGGTAATATGCTGGCCCCATCAGATTTTTTACGATGATATCATTTTGACATGAATACTTATCAATATGTACAAAAACGTAGACAGAAAAGACTTTTTGTTTTTAATATTGTTAAAAAAATAAAAATAAGTAACAATGTTTAAAGAAAGTGATATGAAAATTTGTATTCCTCCAGAAATTATAGAAGTGGCACAAAATGTGCAGTTTGATACATTTCTCTCAAAAAAATCTAATTCTTTGAAAAGTGACAGTTACTAAGGGAGGTAAAGAAAAACAATTTCACGACTTCTTTCTCTTTTTTAAAAAAAAGGTCAATAATAATGTCATGTTGGTAGACTAGTAGTGAAAAAAATAATTATTATGGCCAAGATTGTCAAACATATAACCAACTACATATTAACATCAGTAACATGTCTCTTTAGTAGATAAAATAGCACTAAATTTGAGAAATTAATTATTAAACCTTAAATTGGTGGATATATAACCGACTACCTACTTATTAAAACTTATAATGTATGGATAAAAAATTACCTTGCAATTAAAGAAATCATTTATTCTATATTGTATATCTTCATTTTTCTTTGCCCTCATAGGCAAAATAATTTTGTTCAATTCTGAACAAGATCTTAACAGTTTTTCTGTTAAAGTTTTGCCAACAAATCCCGTTGCACCAGTTATAAATATAGTTTTGTTCTTATAAAACTTTTGAATTTCTGTTGGTTCCATATTTGAACACAGATATAACACGTATAGCAAACTCAGAATATAATCATAAAGTAACATGAAATTTATATATATTTACTCAATTTTCAAAAGAAGTTTAAAGTTTGAATGATTAATTGACATCATTATCATAAAACATTTTTTAATATAATGTGTTTCTCTAATAATATATTTTTTTATTAAATATTGTAAAGTACCTTTTTATTGTAGTCAAATGTATGAGTACAATTTTACAGTTTCATAATCATAAATTCATTTTTACCTCTCGCTAAGAGAGGTATTGCATTCATGCTAAAAATCGCATATCCAGATTTTATTGAATAAGCACGTTTTAAGGTCCCTACAATCCGATTTTATCATTTTTACGATGATGTCTGTGTGTGTGTGTGTGTGTGTGTGTGTGTGTGTGTGGATGTGTGTGTGTGTGTGGGATGTTGGAAGGACGGTTACTCAAAAACTATAAGACTTTAAATTTGTTTAACTACGTATTTCCCAATCGGACATTCATGGGAAGATCTGAAAAGGTTTTGGTAACAATTGGACAACCGAAAGTAGAAGATTCTTGAAAAAAAATCTTTTAAATAATATTTTTTGAAATTTTTTCTTGATAATATTAAAGAAAAATAAATTCTCTTTCTGATACATTTAAATATTTTACAATATATTCTATAGATTTAGAGATAGAAGAAATATAGTATGTAAAATAATCTGTTATAATAAATTTTACAGCCGAAAGAATGGCCATGGAAAATAGTTGAAAATTTAATTTGTTTGTAACTGACAGATAATGTCAGTGTCAGAAATCCGAAGACATTACTGAAGACTTTTTCTGGGAAGTACATACATTATATTATTTCTTAATGTATTAATAGAATTGGAAACATTTCGAAAAATTAGAAGAGGACAAAATTTCTTCATCAAAAATGAATTTAAAATTAAACAATCTAAATATATATGGAATAGATATATGCGTAAGTAGAATTTTTGGTGTAGAGTGTAGGTATACAAGAAATGTTAAATACAATAGGGAGCGAGCAGTCATATGATTTTGTTGGCCTTGACAAGCAGATATGGGGGCCCATGTCAGAATGATAGCTAGTAATTATGTATATAGATGTCAAATATCATAATTTCTCATTCTAAATTTAGTGATTTTCCAATTCCATGTGGAGCAGAATTAAATGTTAAATATCTAAGGCATACAAGTAAACTTTAAACTCCTGGTGATAAATTAACTACGTAAATTTAGAAAATCTTGAAATTTTTAATGAAAAATTCGAACATTTGACATCTATGTACATAATTACTAATTATCATTCTGAAACGGGCCCACACATTTGCTTGTCAAGCCCAAAAATGTAACATTACCGTTCGCGCCCTATACTTATGTAACCAAAAAAAGGAAGTGGCGAGAGGTATTGTGCTGGCCACAACAGATTTTTATACATTAAGTTAAACTTCGTACAAAAATGTGGAAAAAAGAACATGTGCAGACAGTAGAATAAATCGAAAAGCAGCGAGAATTATTCTTTGGGTCAGTTTGTTCGGTGAAATCAATGACACGGACTCATATTGATCGTCGATAAATCTAGGAGTATATAGTATTATCTTTAAATTTAAACTAATGGCTTAAGCATTTATGTTTTAGTGTATTGGAAAAATTCAACAAGGAAATAAAAACAATTTTAAGCCTCAATGGCTGGTACCACAAGCCTTTTTTTAAGTAAAACGATGTTTTAAGAAATGTCAAATTTCATTATTTAATATTAATAATAAATATTATTAAATTCATCAAAATATGATTTTAAAGCAGAAAAAAACGCTCTTTAAACGTAAGGGTGAAATTAAATATTGAAATTTGAATTTGTCATTTCTTAAAACAGCATTTTAGTTAAAACCAGGCTTGTGGTACCAGCCTATGTTTAAATATGTACATTTTATTTAAATTCTGAAATGATACTACATAAACACTGGTTTATATACTCGCGCCCTATTATATTTAACATTTCTTGTAACCTGCATTCTACACCAAAAATTCTACTTATATCTATTCTTTATATTTTATAATGTTTCCAATTCATTGTAGGGATTGTAGGGACCTTAAAACATACTTAAACACTAAATGGATATGCGATTTTTAGCATGAATCCAATACCTCTCTTAGCGAGAGATAAAAAATGGTTTTGTAACAAAACGTTAACAAACATGGATTTTTTTATGTGAAATACACAAATTTGTATTTCACTTCTGTTTCGTGAATTTTTTTTTATTATTAAACGTTTTGTGTTTCACATTTGCAATGTTCTAAGCAGTGATGATATATTTAATTATTTATTTTATTAACGACTTTATAACAAACCGATCATTTTTCTTTATAAGACTCATAAAAGTAATGTTTATGAGTCATCGCTGCTAATAGCAATATATTTTTTTTTATTTTTTCGAAGTATAGTTTAGCCAGCACCTTAATTTCCAAATTTTATAATTTTATGTTAACAGAAATTTTGGTATAATTAATAAATATTGACAAAGTATAATGGAACATTTAATTCTGAATAATTTTCTTCAAATAAACTTTCTTTAAAATTTAATAATAAAGCTAAGAATTAATGTTTTATTTATCAATAAATCCAATACAATATCAGTATGGCCATCTATAGCATAAAATTATAAACAATCACTGACATTTGTTAATATTTATAGGTATTTTCAGAAAGTAATATCACAATATAAGGGATTAAATCGAAAAAAGTTTCAAATAAAATTTATTCAAAATAATATATTTTAGTTAATAATATATTAATTTTACTTATTTAGTTTTTATTTGTAGAGATATAAATGCACACATAAATAAATCATTTTTTCAAAAACAAAATATAAATAAAATAAATTATTACCTAAAACATATTTAAAATTAAAAAATAATACAAGTTTATTTAGAAAATTTGATTGTATAAAATTTTTCCTACATATAATAAACAAATTTTAGTTCTACTTATTATCTCTGAAACAAAAACGAAAATAGAAAAAAGCTTCAACAAAACTCGCCTTCATTTTTAATTATAAATAATTTTTATATAACAATATTTGTCTAAAAGTTCTTAGTTTAGTCAGAAATTGGATTTTCTCAAATTTGTTTATCCAAAACGAGACTACTACTGTAATCTATGATGAAAAGTATGAACTATTTTTTAATGTTTTGTTGTAACAAAGCACGTTGTTGTATCGTGTAAATAGGAGAAAATCAATCATATCGACAAATCGATTGACCAATCAGATTCAAAAAAGCTTGCAAATGGAAGACGCGGGACAAAAAATTGTTTAAACATATGTCACTTGACTTGTAAATCAGGACTTCAGAGAAAAGGAACTACATAAGGACGACACACAAAACAGAAATGTGTCGAAGCAGAAAATAAATCATAGCGAACCCTAACGAATTTCATATAAATTTCATAATTCAGCCAGGCTAACTTAACCATGGAAACTGCTAATATATTCAGGTAATTCAAATTGACAGATGTCAGTATCAATAAAATGTAAATCAATGAAAGAATAAGGGAAGTAACTCTAGTGTTAGAAGTGTCTAGATATAAGAGAGACGATTATATTGGTTTGAACATGTCATGAGGAGAGATGAATATATTAATAGAAGGTGGAAGAAACATAGGAAGACCAAATATAAGATGTAAAGACTGTATTGCAGAAGACTTGAGAGAAAAGGAACTGAATGAGGATGACACGCAAAACAAAAATGAGTGGAAGAAGAAAATAAAAAATAGCGACCTCCGAACGAATGGGAAAAACTAAAGAAGAAGATGTCAGTGTCAAGTGCAATTTACATAGTTTGTTTATGAAATAACTTTACTGGAAATATCTTTTGCAAGAAAATTTAAGTATAGGGCGCGTGCAGTGACATGCCTTTGCTGACTTTAGCAAGCAGATATGGGGACCCGTGTCAAAATGACAACAATTAATTATGTCCATAACTGACAAGTGTTATAATTTTTCATTCAAAATTTCATAATTTTCTTATTTCATGTGGTTTGTTTGTTATCAGGAGTATGGAATTCAGTTGCCGAGAAAGGGAATCACATAATACCAAAAATTTAGAACCTTTTGCAAGAAAATTTATGTATAGAATTTCTCCATAACACACAGGATTGACGGAAGGTATTGTGCTGGCCACATCAGATTTATTTAAATAAATTATATGTTACATCTTATGAAAAGACAATCTTAATACATAAATAAAACTAATATAATTGTGAATATATTCATTTATTATTTCATTTATGATTGCATTTATTTACAATTCTACGAGTAAGTACAAAATTTACCTTACTTTTATAATTATACTTAATTATCTATTTGTATTAAAATTTACTTTTTAATCTGAAAGAAGAATATAGTTAAAAGAGAAAAAGGTGAGTCAGGAAGACAGTACCAAACCAGTGTCCTGCATATCTAATAACTGTTTGGAAGGAAAATAATTTAGATTAGTTATTGTTCAATCGAAAGCTTCGTGTATGCTTTGAACAAGTTTTCTGTGATGCGTTGTTAGGGTAAAATTTATTAAACGCATTTTTTATCTAATTTACAAATTAAGTAGTACTCAATTTTGAAATACCTACCGGAACTCACCAAGATCGTTGCTGTGTACTACCGACCTAGGTCATAAAAACGTACCTACCGGACTTGTTGCTAAAAAGGTAGATAGTTGTTTACAGTTGAGTTTAGAGAAAAATATTTCAACGTTATTTTTATCTTCCGTCACCTTTAGGTAAGGTAAGTATTGTCTTTGCCCAAAAAATTCGAATGATAAGTTTTTAGTGAATAGTCACGTTTTAGGGTTCATATAATATAATTTTATAATTTTTACGATGATGTATGTATGTATGTGTTTGTGTCTGTGTGTGTTACGAAAGTTTCAGATCGCATAACTTCAATACCACGACTCCAAAAATTATATTTTTTTCGTATTCCTCAAGTTTACATGGACAAGAAGAGTTGATTAGATTTCGGTTGTAATTGGTCAACCGGAAGTACCCCCATTTGCAGTGACGTGACTTTGATGACTTTGGCAAGCAGATATGGGGCCCCGTGTCAAAATGACAACCATTAATTACGTCCATAACTGACAAATGTCATAATTTTTCATTCAAAATTCATGTTTTTCTTATTCCATGTGGTTTATTTGCTATCAGGAGTGTGGAATTCAGTTGCTGAGAAAAGGAATAATAAAATACCAAACAATGAAATTTTGAATGAAAAATTATGACATTTGTCAGTTATGCACATAATTAATAGTTTTCATTCTGATACGGGTACTCACATCTGATTGCCAAGGTCATCAAAGTCATGTGATGCTCGCGCCCTATGGAATTTGTACATAATACACAGGACTGGCGGAAGGTAATGTGTTGTCCACATCAGATTTTTTAAAACCTGTATTTATGTATAGCATACGCCCCTGGAGTTTGAAACTTTCTTCCTGACCCAGTTATGTATTTCATAAAAATATGAAGTTACTTACAAATATCGTACGGCTTGGGCCTTTTCTAAATTATTAACGTCTTCATTGAGATACTCTTTAGCTCCTTTACTGTAAATATCCATTAATTCCTCCCAGTCTATTGATGTAACATCAAAATTAAATAAAAGTTTATCGCTCTCACTGAGCTTGTTGAACAAATCAGGAACATTCTTAAATTCATGTTTCAAAGGTGAAGTAAATGGACGTAACAATTCTTTTATTTGATTGTAGTTTTTAACAGCCTTTTGAAATCTATTCTTAAAAAAGAAATAACATTAAGATGTGTTCGGGTCTTCACTATTTTTACCTTCCGCCATATCGTAGGGAAAGGAAGTAATATTTTTGGTTCAAAATTTGTGTCTGTGTGTGTGTGTGACGAAAGTTTTGGATCGCTTAACGTCAAAACCGGAAGTACCCTCATTTCAAGATTTTAACAGTTAAATATGATTTATTGACATTTAACGTTATTATAACTTAAAGAATATATTATTCTCTATATGATTTGATTACATTTTATACTTCATATTAGTGAAAGAATTATAAATATATTAAATTTCATAAATCAGCCAGCTATGCTAAGCATAGAAACTGCTAATATATTCAAATAATTCAAATTGACATGTCAGCATCAATGAAAAGTTAATGAATGTGGCAGAGATAAGGATGTTGAGATAGATGTTGGAATGTTTCTAGAAAGACACAAGAGAGACGATTACATTGGTTTGAATATGTCATGAGGAGAGTTGAAGAATATATTGGAAGAAGAATGAATAGCTTAGTAATAGAAGTTTGAAGAAACAGAGGAAGATCAAAGATAAGATGGAAGGACTGTTTTGCAGAAGACTTGAGAGACAAGGAACTGAATGAGGACGACACGTAAAACAGAAATGAGTGGAAGAAGGAAATAAAAAATAGCGACTCCTAACGAATGGTAAAAGCTAAAGAAGATGTCAGTGTCAAGTGCAATTTGCATAGTTTGTTTATGAAATTTAGAATCTTTTGCAAGAAAATTTATGTTTGGAATTTGTACATAATACACAGGATTGACGGAAGGTATAATATATATAGTACTTACAAGTTTTTCCCTAGAAACAAGTCACTGATATAAGCGGGAAAAGTTTCATATAAGAAATGATATCCTTTAAAAACCGTTTTATTATATATTAATACACCTCCTGGTGTCCATAATGCTTTTTCTAGCGGATATTTAGAAAAAACAAAAAGTTCCATAAATTTTGTAGCATTAAAGGCGTCTTCTTCACAATTGTAGTTATACACCTTTATTTCGTTTCTACTGAAATAGAAAAATAAAAAATCTCTAGAGCAGATCGGACTAATTTAAGCAGCATTTGTACTCGATAAGTTCTATCACTGGTTAAATTTAAATAAAATAAAAATAAATATTTCATCACGGCATATTACCCATTGCTGGGTGTACCAATCTGCTTTGTACACAGATATCGGTAATGATGGAATATTTGTACCGTGCGAGCGCTTACCAGGCGTCACCTCACGGGCACCCATTGCTGGCGTGGAGAGTGCGCCACACGGGTCAATATTGTGCCATTAAAATGCGACGTAATTATTGGCGTCGGTCACTGTATGCGTATCATTTCACTGTTTCAGAATTTACTGATGAAGATGAAATTATGAAAGATACTTAAACCCGGGACCCTTGGAGCGTCAAGCGATAGCGCTACCGCTACTCCATCTGGGTCGGCTGAAAATAACCCAATTTGAATGGATATTTGGCATATTATAGTAACAATAATTGTGAATTTATACTCGTATATCGTAGATTTATATTATTTCAATACATTTTAAGAAAAATAAAATTATAAAATTTTACAAATATTTTGATTTTAAGAAGGACTGGCCTTATCTGACGCACCCCCACGGGCTTCTTATCTTACTTACGTTTTTTGAGATGTATCCCAAGCAACAGCTATTAAACAGTTTACTGTCAAATCTACTGGGAGCATATTAAATGGTGCATCTGGCTTAAATGGTATTACTTTTATTAATCCTCTCTCGAGCCCTATACCAAGGGCGGTCAATCCTTGAATATTGTTAATCCATCCAGGAATAGGTTCTTTGTATATGCATATTACTAGTTAAAAATAAATGATTTTATAAATAAATTATATTATTATTATATTATATATTGTGACGTGCGCCCCTGAGAGAAAAGTATGCATGCGCCGCTACTGATAGCATGTTCGCGAACAATGACGTAATCCCTTCGAAAGAACGTACCAGAGCGTAATGCAATCCCCGACGCGCTGAGACAGGTTAACTGCGCCGTGACCTAGTTCCTTTGTATACAGGTCGCTGTCGCCTCGCGAAGGTTCTACTAGGCCCGAGAAGGGCCTAGAAATAATCTGCCAGGTATATAACCCGCCGCCAAAGCCAGCGAACATAGTCTCATATATACAAGCAACCAGATATGAACTCGGTGATATAAATAAACAGTTAAACAGTTGTTAACATAAATAAATGTAGTTATATAAATAAGTGTTGTGATATAAATATTGTATAGATAAATAATCGTAGTGTTTAAGCATTTAATAATATTCTTAGTGTTTATAATTATTTAATCATAGTGTTAGTTGTTTTTATTATCTTTTAATATTTAATCCTTAATTATTTTATCGTTTAATAAATGTATTCTTTTAGTTAATAATATCTGTCTATGTTTTACACTTCACCCATATAAATAAAAACGTTACAATATATTATTTGTATACCAGCACCTAGAGCCTAGGGTTGAAGAAACCGAGGTTTGAGATCTACAAAGATACTTTAAACCAGAGGTATACACAACCTATTTTCAATATTCGAAAGATTAACCGATTTTTAAATGTAATTAATAAAAAAAATTGAAATTATCCACATCTGCATAAAAGCGAAAATTTTGAATGTAGGTGTCTGAGGAAACAATGCACTGGTCTGCAAAGTACCTTCTTTGTAGACCTTTAATATTAGCAAAGATCTTCAAGTTAAAAAAAATAGAACATATGCGCAGTGGGATCTGCGCATAGTAAGCCAATAAATAGCGGGCGTCATGGATACGTGCTGTGATATGAGATTCATGGCATTCGTATTTTCAAAATTTAGACGTACAATGTGAAGAAAGCCTATGGCAACGTTAAATAGTTCTTAAAAGGATTTACCTTTTTACTTCCCGCTACCCTTGGTAAGGGAGGTATAAGGGTCGTGCTAAAAATCGCATATCAAGATTTTGGTAAATGACCACGTTTTAAGGTCCCGACAATCTAATTTTAACTTTTTCTCGATGATGTCTGAAAATTTATTTCTTCTGATTAGTGTATTTTAAAAATATATATAATCTTTAGTAATTTTTTTAGACAATAAAAATTAATATTTTTTTTGTTTTCGCCCATAAACACTATTGCCGTTTAATGGCATAATTTGCTAAAACTAGCACTTTTTCTGTTTGTTGATAAAATATGTCATTATTCACTAGTACCATAAATAACTATTTAATTCACAATCAAATAGTAATATGAAGATTTCTGGCTTTTAAAAAGTTATTTACTGTTAACCTAATTTAACCTAAGTATACTTTATACTCACTGTTGAAAGGTATTTATATGTAAACAAAACTTCTTTATACAGTAAATTTTTTGAAAGATGCCCGATCAAGGTTATCTGTATCACGAACGAATTAACAAATAGGCATACATTTATCTCTTTCTTTTGCAAAGTCTATCAGAGTGTGCGATAAGGATGGATATAACACGCTTGTCTTTCAAAAATTCATATTGTTTTGACTAAGTTAGGACATTCCACTTTAAAACGATGCTCGTTGTTATTAATACTTTCGCTGTAACGTAAGTTTCTTTATTAATTCAGATACATTACCTTAATTCATAGCCGTACGAATAAAAATATTTTCTTTCAGTCACTGACACTGACATTGTGTCATTATCTTATTTTTAACATATTTGTTTTACATTTGCTTATGAACTTACCAGTTTACTTATTTTTGAATTTTGAAAGCTTTTACTAAATATATATTTTTATAATAATAAAATAACCCTCATAGAAACTAAGCAAACGACACTACTGAATTTGTCATAATGGGCGGAGCAAAAATCTGAATTCATACAATTCGTAGACGACCTTGACCGGACATCTTTCAAAAATTTTACTGTACTTTAAATGAATGAAATTGTAAATAATATAAATAAGTGTAGATAAATGTGACATCAAAATTTAAGGTCAATAATGATTTGTTTTCTTCGCCCTCAACAGTAATATAACACTTTCCACCTCAGTTAGTAATACAACTATTACTTACTTGCTGGTATCCTGACAATAACGACAGGTAGTTTATCTTTTTGTGCATCTATCAGTTTTTCAGAAATATATTTCGTAAATACATACGTATTAGGCCAAGTGTCTAATATGTTACGCTCAATATTTTCTATTAAATGGTTTTCCAGATTATCCACAAGATTTATTATGAAATCCGGATCGTATACAGTTTTTTTTACATTTTCTTCAGTGTAGTCATATATCATATGGGACCACATTGTTGAAATATGGACAAACGCCTGAAATAAAATAAAAAATATATATATTTATTTATTATAAAATTAAATATTACCAATTTCTTACCTGTAATTGTTTCATTTCTTTGGCAATATTTATTAAATTTTTCGTTGTTTTAACATTGCAAGAAACAGATTCTTTTAGTGGCGCATTAAATTTGACAGTGGCTGCACTATGATATACTATATTCACTGTGTTAATTATTAAATCATAATCTTCTGATGTCATTCCAAAATTTTCTTCTTCCATTTTCGAAGGAATAAATATAACTTTTTGTTTAAATAGTGGCATATTTTTCATCAGTTCATTCCACAACTGCAAATGAACAGAGTCATATGTTATCCACAAGCGAAAAGTTTGCTAATTTTTGTAACTACCAATGTAAAATTTGCTGATAAGGATATGTATTTTCTTCTGCCACTAGTAATAAAAGGTAATGTTAAAAGGGTATGAAAAATATCTTTATTGACTGAGTGAAAAGTTTATATCTCGTTGGCGGACAAAAGTATGGAAACTTAAATATTTCATTTTTACCTTCCGTCACCTATAGATAAGGAAGGTATTGTCTACGTTTTAAGGTCCATATAATACAATTTTATCATTTTTGTCTGTATGTATGTGTGTGTGAGTGTGACAAAAGTTTCGGCTCGCATAACATCAATACCACAATTCCAAAAACTATATTTTTTTCGTATTCCTCAAGATTACTTCCAAAAGAAGGCGTGATTAGATTTTGGTTATAATTGGTCAACCGGAAGTACCCCAGTTTTTCTTGAAAAAACTCCGCTAAATATTATTATATCTTAAGGAATATATTATTCTCTATAGGATTTGATTGCATTTTATACTTCATATCATCATCATTCAATCAGCCAGCTATGCTAAGCATGGAAACTGCTAATATATTCAGATAATTTAAATTGACAGATGTCAGTATCAATGAAAAGAAAATTAATATGGCAGAGATGAGGATGTTGAGATACATGTTGGGGAAAACAAGGAAAGATTCGCTAAAGAATGAAAGAATAAGGGAAATAACTCTAGTGTTAGAAGTTCCTAGAAAGATAACAAGAGAGAAGATTACATTGGTTTGAACATGCCATGAGGAGAGATGAAGAATATATTGGAAGAAGAATGAATAGCTTTGTAATAGAAGGTTAAAAAACAGAGAAAGACCAAATATAAGATGGAAGGATTGTATTGCGGAAGACTTGCGAAAAAACGAACTGAATGAGGGCGACATGCAAAACAAAAATAAGTGGAAGAAGAAAATAAAACATAGCGAGCCCCTAACGAATGGGAAAAACTGAAGAAGATGTCAGGTCAAGTGCAATTTGCATGGTTTGTTTATGAAATAATTTTACTGGAAATATAGGAACTTTGGCAAGCAGATATGGGGATCAGTGTCAAAATGACAGCTATTGATTACGTCCATAACTGACAAATGTTATAATTTTTCATTCAAAATTATCTTATTTCATGTGGTTTATTTGTTATCAGGAGAACGGTATTCAATTGCCGAGAAAAGGAATCATATAATACCAAAGAATGAAATTTTTAATGAAAAATTGTTACATTTGGGCCCCATGGAATTTGTACATAATACACAGGAGTAGGTAATGTGCTGGCCACATCAAATTTTTTTACGATATCATTTTGACATGAATACTTATCAATATCTTCCTGATATTTCATTTTGGCAGCAATCATAGATAAAAGAGTAAAAATAAGTAACAATGTTTAGAGAAAGTGATATGAAAATTTGTACTTCTCCAGAAATTATAGAAGCGGCATAAAATGTGCAGTTTGAAACTTTGCTGTCAAAAAATCAGATTTTTTGAAAAGTGGCAGTTCACAACTCAAACTCTAGGTCAATAATGATCCATTATTGACCGTTACTAAGGATGGTAGGAAAAAACAAGTTCACGACTTCTTTCTCTTTTTGAGAAAAAAAAGTCAATAATAATGTTATGTTGGGAGACAAGTAGTGAAAAAATAATTATAGCCCAGATTGTCAAACATATAACCCACTATATATTAACATTAATTAATTATTAAACCTGAAATTGGTGGAAATATAGCCCACTTCCTACTTATTAAAACTTATAATGCATTAATAAAAAAATACCTTGCAATTAAAGAAATCATGTATTCTATATTGTATATCTTCATTTTTCTTTGCCCTCAAAGGCAAAATAATTTTGTTCAATTCTGAACAAGATCTTAACAGTTTTTCTGTTAAAGTTTTGCCAACAAATCCCGTTGCACCAGTTATAAATATTGTTTTGTTCTTATAAAACTTTTGAATTTCTGTTGGTTCCATATTTGAAGACTGAAATAACACGTACTAGCAAACTGAAAATATAAGCATACAACATCATGAAATTTACATATATTTATTCAATTTACAAAAGAAGTTTAAAGTTTGAATGAGTAATTGACATCATTATCATAAAACATTTTTTAATTTAATGTGTTTCTCTAATAATACAGATTATTTTTTTTTAAATGTTGTAAACTACTTTTTTATTTATAGTCAAATTTATGACTCTGTTACAGTTTCATAATCATAAATTTATTTTTATACATGATGTTAACTTCGTACAAAATTTTGCAAAAAATAAAACGTGCAGACAGTAGAATAAATCGAAAAACAGCGAGAATTATCCTTGGGGTCAGTTTTGTTCGGTGAAATCAATGACACGGACTCCTATTGATCGTCGATAAATCTAGGAGTATATAGTATTATTTTTGAATTTAAACTAATGAGGGGTTAAGCATTTATATTTTGGTGTATTGGAAAAATCAACAAGAAAATGTTTAATTATTTACATTTTATTTAAATTCTGAAATAATACTACACTGGCTTGCAAAAAAATCGCGTACACCTGTTTTTTGCTATATTGAGTCGGTCTCGATTGTTAACTTGTCAGTGTCATTAACGTCAATTAAATGTCAAAATTATCAGAAAACGAGAAAGTAGTAATATTTTCTAAGTTAGAAGAGGGGTGGTCAATCAGATCAGTAGCAGAACATTTTAATATTAATAAAAGTACTGTTATGAGGGTGAGGAGTAGGTGGGAAAATGAAGTATAAAAAGGAAAGAATGTTCCGGACGTCCCAAAATTTCCACCAATGATCAAGATGAAGCATTTTTAAATCATTTATGGGAACATCCTTCTGAAACAGCAAGAGACGATGCTTTTACAACAAATTTTCCAGGGTCATGGTCAACACCTGGGAAACCTTGAGTCAGGATGAAAATTATTTTAGAAATATTATTTCCTCCATGCCTCAAAGATTAAATAAAATACAGGACACTGATGGAGCGATGGTAAATTACTACTGTTACTTCGTCCATAATTTGTTTCAGTCATAATTTTTACTTATTAATAATCCATTTAAAATAAAAACTTGGTTGTTCTTTAATTTTTATAGAATATATTTGTAATTTAGTAGTAACTTAGCGCAATGAAGAACTTGCTCCACGATACTTAAAATAATGACATGACAGGGACAACTTCATTAGGTTGATATTAACCTATTTTTTAAAAATCGTATTTACATAGCTCAAAAAAGGTAAAAACTCGGTTACTAGACAGTGTACATAAACACTGGTTTATATTAAGTAAGTATGTGAGTATGTATTATTATTATTCTGTATCAATTTGTAAGATTTTAATATAAAGGGTGAGAGTGCAATTTGCATAGTTTGTTTATTAAATAATTTTACTGGAAATTTAGAATCTTTTGCAAGAAAATTTATGTATGGAATTTATATATAATACACAGGATTGACGGAAGGTATTGTACTGGCCACAACAGATTTTTTTTTTATAAATTGTATGTTACATATTATGAAAAGACAATTCTAATACATAAATAAAACTAATATAATTGTGAATATATTCATTTATTATTTCTTTAATGATTGCATTTATTTACAAGTCTACGTACAACATTTACATTATTTTTATAATTATACTTAATTACCTATTTGTATTAAAATTTACTTTTTAATCTGAAAGAAGAATATAGTTAAAAGAGAAAAAGGTGAGTCAGGAAGACAGTACCAAACCAGTGTCCTTCATATCTATTAACTGTTTGGTAGGCAAATAATTTAGATTAGTTATTATTAAATCAAAAGTATCGTGTGCGTACCTACCGGACTTGTTGCTAGAAGGTAGATAGTTGTTTCCAGTTGAGTTTAGAGAAAAATATTTGACCGTTATTTTTTTCTTCCGTCACCTTTAGGGCTCAAAAAATTCCAATGATGAGTTTTTAGTGAATAGTCACGTTTTAGGGTTCATATAATACAATTTTATAATTTTTACGATTCCAAAAATTATAATTTTTTCGTATTCCTCAAGTTTACATCCAGAAGAACAACTGATTAGATTTTGGTTATAATTGGTCAACCGGAAGTACCCCCATTTGCAGTGACGAGACTTTGATGACTTTGGCCCCGTGTCAAAATAACAGCCATTAATTACGTCCATAACTTGCAAATGCCATAATTTTCATTCAAAATTTCATGTGGTTTATCATAAAAGACCAAAAATTGAAATTTTGAATGAAAAATTAAGACAATTGTCAGTTATGGACATAGTTAATAGTTTTCATTCTGATACGGGCCCTCATATCTGATTGGCAAGGTCAGCAAAGTCACGTGACTGCTCGCGCCCTATGGAATTTATACATACGAGGCTATTAAATAATGAGACTGCGCGCCCAGAAGGCGTCCTAGAGTGTGGAGGAGGAGTAAAGAATGCAGCGTTGGATAGCTGTAAGTGTCTACTATTCCGGTACGAAAACACATTTTTGTCGCTGTAGTAGTATTTTTTCTTTAGAGGTTAGAAACGAACGTGTTTGTTTCTCGTGGCGATAACAATGTGTGACGAAAAACACGAGCAACGGATCAATGTGAAATTTCTCGTTAAATTAAAAAAACTCCGACTGAGTGCTATAAGTTGTTGAAAGAGGCCTATGGTGAGAATTCTCTATCTCTTGCGCGTGTTTTCCAATGGTATAAACGGTTTTCTGAAGGCTGAGAGATCACCGAAGATTTAAAGCCATGCAAATCGTATTTTTTTCGACATCAACGCCATCGTGATGACTGAATGGGTTCCCGAGGGTCAAACTGTAAACCAAACTTACTATTTGAAAATTTTGGCAACACTGCGAGAACGAATTCGTAAGAATCGGCCGGAGTTGTGGAAAAACAAGTCGTGGATTTTGTACCAGGACAAAAGACAACGGACCTGCCCATAACGCGCTGTCTGTGTAGCGTTATTTAGCCACTAGAGGCACTCCAGTACTCAAACACGCGCCGTACTCGCCTGATTTAGCACCCTGTGACTTTTTCTGTTTCCGAAGATCAAGTCTGCCTTAAAAGGAACCCGGTTCGAGTCGATGGAAGAAGTGAAACGAAAGTCGGCAGAGCTCCCCTAAACGCTCTTACAAAAGAAGACTTCCGACATTGCTTTGACCAATGGAAAAATCAATGGAACGGTATGTGGTGAGGAGAGGGGAGTACATTGAAGAAGAGCATTCGATTATAAAATAATTTTTAAAATAAAACTCTTTTTCATAAGCAGTTTCGTTATTTAATAGCCAGACCTCGTAATACACAGGATTGACGCAAGGTAATGTGCTGGCCACATCCAATTTTTTAACAACCTGTATTTATGTGTAGTATAGACTCCTGAAGTTTGGAACTTTCTTCCTGACCCAGTTATGTATTTCATAAAAATATGAAGCTACTTACAAATATCGTTCGGCTTGGGCCTTTTCTAAATTATTAACGTCTTCATTGAGATATTCTTTAACTCCTTTACTGTAAATATCCATTAATTCATCCCAGTTTATTGATGTAACATCAAAATTAAATAAAAGTTTATCGTTCTCACTGAGCTTGTTGAACAAATCAGGAATATTCTTAAATTCATGTTTCAAAGGTAAAGTAAATGGACGTATCATTACTTTTATTTGATTGTAGTATTTAACAGACTTTTGAAATCTATTCTTAAAAAAGAAATAACATTAAGATGTGTTAGGGTCTTTACTATTTTACCTTACACGAATTAGGGTCCTCACAACACGTTTTTCAATTTTTCAATTATGTGTGTGTGTGTGTGTGTGTGTGTGTGTGTGTAACGTTTCTTTCTTCCACGATGACATATCAAACTTCCAAAAAAAAAACCGTGATTGATTCGATTTTGGAAAATATTGGTCAACCGGAAGAGATATATTAAACCATATTAAGATATAATTCAATTTTAGTATTTAAGAATTTTATATAAAGAGAACAACATATTAGATACAACGACCATTTCCAATATTATCCAAAAGGGGTAAAATTAATTGATTTAAAGAAATACGGATATTTTATTCATTTGTCTAATAAGTAGGGATTACGTATAATATAAAAATGAAAATTTAATCACATTCTTGAATAAAAGCACGTATTTCTACTTCCTTAGTTAATAATGTGTTCTGAAACGGATTCACTAATTCGCGAATAGTAAATTTTATTAATATAAGGACGTTTTGATCTTATAACGATCCCATCTTTAGCTAAGTAATGATTATAAAAATACTTATCATTAAGTCATACAAATAACATTTTCAAAATATCTTAAATAATTGAATTAAATTCAATATTCATTCTTGATTACGTTGACCTTTACCTTTCTCACCATTAGGTAAAGAAGGTATTGTCTTTGGTCAAAAATTTCAATAATAAGTTTTTAGTGAATAAGCACGTTTTAAGGTCTATATAATACGATTTTTCCATTTTTACGATGATGCCTATATGGATGTGTGTGTGACGAAAGTTTCGGATCTCTTAACATCAATACTACGATTCCAAAAATTATATTTTTTTCGAATTCCTCATATTTACATCCAGAAGATTAGATTTTGGTTATAATTGGTCAACCGGAAGTACGCTCATTACAAGATTTTTACCAGTTAAATATGATTTATTGACATTTAACGTTATTATAACTTAAAGAATATATTATTCTCTATACGATTTGATTGCATTTTATACGGCATATTCAATAGATATAGAGTTAAAGAATTATAAATATATTAAATTTCATAAATCAGCCAGCTATGCTTAGCATAGAAACTGCTAATATATTCAAATAATTCAAATTGACATATGTCAGCATTAATGAAAAGTAAATGAATGTGGCAGAGATGACGATTGAGATAGATGTTAGTATGAAAGAATAAGGGAAATAACTGTAGTATTAGAAGTTTCTAGAAAGATACAAGAGATATGATTACATTAGTTTGAACATGTCATGAGGAGAGATGAAGAATATATTGGAAAAAAATTAATGAATTAGTAATAGAAGGTTGAAGAAACAGAGGAAGACCAAAGATATGATAGAAGGACTGTATTGCGGAAGACTTGGGGGAAAAGGAATTGAATGAGAACGACACGCAAAACAGAAATGAGTGGAAGAAGAAAATAAAAAATAGCTCCTAACGAATGGGAAAAGCTAAAGAAGTAGAAGATGTCAGTGTCAAGTGCAATTTGCATAGTTTGTTTATGAAATCATTTTACTGGAAATTTAGAATCTTTTGCAAGAAAATTTATGTATGGAATTTATACACGAGTAATACACAGGATTGATGGAAGGTATTATATAATGTACTTACAAGTTTTTCCCTAAAAACAAGTCACAGATATAAGCGGGAATAGTTTCATATAAGAAATGATATCCTTTAAAAAGAGTTTTATTATATACGAATACACCTCCTGGTGTCCATAATGCCTTTTCTAAAGGATACTTAGTAAAAACAAAAAGTTCCATAATTTTTGTAGCATTACAGGCGTCTTCTTCACAACTGTAGTTATACACCTTAACTTCGTTCCTACTAAAAATAAAAAATTAAAAATATCTAGAGCAAATCGGACTAATTTAACTTATTCCCGAGTAAAAATGCTACTCGGCTGCACTACGGCCGCAACACGGCTAAATCGGGCCCGTTTGGCGAACAAGCACGGCCGCACGTACACAATACCAGTGTTGCCTTTTATATTTCGGGATTGTGCAACTCTAGTAGCGCCATCTGGCAACTGACGTCTTTATCGTAAAGTTTGACATTTTTGACTGTATATGTTCTCAGACCGTTTTGACGTACAAGCGCTATTTGTGTTGTTTACAGTAACTTGCAAAATTCATATCGAATGGAATTAAATCGTGGATTAACTCAACAGCAGTGCATCGATGAACTTAATTCGATTTTCATCAAGGACCAGTGTTTATCAATAATTTACCGCTCAAAAGGTCGATTTGATGAGTCATCCGCTGTTGATTAGTCACCCAATGACTTATTTTTATTCCTGAACATCAAAAAAATTGCGAAGTCAACGATTTTTGACACCTGAAGAAACGGTTATTTCGTTCAAAATGCATGTTTCGGAGATATCTCAATTCGAGTGGAAAAAATGCTTCGAAAATTGGTTCACAAGCATGCTAAAATATTGATCATTATGAAGAATATTTTGAAAAACAATAAAGTCATTTTCCATGACAAATATTTGTTTTGTTCTCCGAAATATAAAAAGCAACTGTCGTATATTGTAGATTTATATTATTACAATATATTTTAAGAAAAATAAAATAAAATTTTACAAATGTTTTGATGTTACGAACCTGCCTCATCTGACGGACTACCAATAGATTCTTATCTTACTTACGTTTTTTGAGAAGATGTTTCCCAAGCAACAGCTATCAAACAGTTTACTGTGAAATCTACTGGTACTAGGATAAATGGTGCATCTGGCTTATATGGTAATACTTTTATTAGACCTTTCTCGAGCCCTATACCAAGGGCGGTCAATCCTTGAATATTGTTAATCCATCCAGGAATAGGTTCTTTGTATATGCATATTACTAGTTAAAAATAAATTATTTTATGAATATACAGGGTGATTCAGGACTAATGTTACAAACTTTAACAGCTTATTTCTGAGTTCATTTTAAGCAAAAAAAATGTTATATGAACATAGGTCCCATCTCTTTTAGTTACCAAAATACAAGGGGTCAAAGTTTATAAAAAGCTGAAAATTTTCAAATTTTTGTAATCAAGATACTTCGGAAAAAGAAGAATTTTATTGAAAAGTCATACCTTTAAATATATAATACATATAAGAACGGCAACGCATATGGCCTAGCAAGATACTATATCTGTCTCTTTTTATTCACAAAATTATTATAGATAGCTAGTGACTCCTACCACAAAACTATGAACTACGGTAAATCGTACTGACAGCATTGCCAGATACTATTTGTTAGAGGTATTCAATAATCAATAATTCAAAAATATTGTTTCATAATAACCAGATAATATATTTTGAATCTTCAATGTACATGTATACTTGTTTTACAGTAGCAAACTTAAAAACCTTTATAAAATCTTATCTTGCTGTTCTAGCTACGTGGCAACACTGTGCAACATCCACCTATTATGTATTTTTTGAAGTAACTCAGAAATAATTCGTATACGGAGGGATAGATGGCACATTCTCTCGAAATATTTAATCTAAATACATTACGTTGCCGTTCTTATATGTATTATATATTCAAAGGTCATACCTTATTTATCCTAATTTTTAAAGATTATTATACTTTTGCTTGTGTATGGATGGTTTTAGTACTGCAAAAATAGCGACCCCTAACGAATGGGAAAAGGTAAAGAAGAAGAAAATGTCAGTGTCAAGTGCAATTTGAATAGTTTGTTTATGAAATAATTTTACTGGAAATTTAGAATCTTTTGTAAGAAAAATTATGGAATTTGTACATTATACACGAGAATGACGGAAGGTATTGTGCTGGCCACTACAGATTTTTTAAAAGTATCTTGGTTACAAAAATTTGAAAATTTTGAGCTATTTTATAAAACTTTAACCTCTTGTATTTTGGTAAATAGAAGAGATAGGACCTATGTTCATATAGCATTTTTTGCTTAAAATGACCTCAAGAATAAGCTGTTAAAGTTTGTAACATTAGTCCTGAATCACCCTGTATAGTTATTTGTATATCAGCACCAAGGGTTGAATAGACCAAGGCAAAAATTTTGCTGCAAAAGTAGCGAGGGCCTTAACTACTTAAGATCTACAAAGATACTTAAAACCTGAGGTATACTCAACGTATTTTCAATATTCGATTTTTAAATATAATTAATAAAAAAAATACAATTATCCACATCATAAAAGCGAAAATTTTGAATGTAGGTGTCTAAGGAAACAATACACTGTTCTGCAAAGTACCTTCTTTGTAGACCATAGATATTAGCAAAGTTCTAGAGTAGACCTTTTCAATCAAAAGATATAGAGAATATATATGCGCAGTGGGATCTACACATAGCAAGTGAACAAATGGCAGGCATCATGGTTACGTGCTTCTGATATGGGACCCTTGGTAAGAGAGGTATAGGAATCGTGCTAAAAATCGCATATCGAGATTTTGGTAAATGACTACGTTTTAAGGTCCCTACAATCCAATTTTAACATTTTTACGATGATGTCTGTGGGTGTGTATGTCTGTGGGTGTGCATGTGTGTGTGTGTGTGTGTATGTGTGTGTATGTGTGTGATTGTAGAACTTCTGGTCATTCTAGCTCAAATACTATCAACCGCAGATAGCTGTTGAACTGAAAAGGCGTATTAATCACTTTCAGTAATCGAATAATGGAACAAAAAGCATAGTATTTCATCTATCGTAGAAAAAAATATTCAAAAAAAAACAATCTTTTATTAAAATGCATTAAAAGACAATAAATAATTTTTCTTATGCTTTCTGCTTCGATAAATTGTCGACGAAAACATTATATATACGAGGGTCATTCAATAAGTAAAGAGACAAATGGCTATAGCTCAAAAACGGTTTATTTCAATCTTTCAAAATTAAAGCTATTTTTCAACATAATATATATATATATATATATATATATATATATATATATATATATATATATATATATATATATAACGGACATTTCAATATTTATGACCACACTTTTTTTACCGAGGCTGAAAGCCTAAGAAAATTTATTTCTTCTTTTTAGTGTATTTTAAAAAAAAGTATATAATCATTAGTAATTTTTTTAGACAATAAAAATTAATATTTTTTGTTGTTTTCGCCCATAAATACTATTGCCATTTAATGCCATAATTTTCTAAAATTAGCACTCTTTCTGTTTGTTGATAAAATATGTCATTATTCACTAGTACCATAAATAACTATTTTATTCACAATCGATTAGTAATATGACGATTTCTGGCTTTTAAAAAGTTAGTTATTGTTAACCTAATTTTCCAAGAGATCGGAAAGTACAGCGTAAAGCCGGCTTACAACGGCGCATGGCTCGGCAAATTTTTACCTGGCTCATTGGCTCGGCTCTGGCTTTCCGTCTGTTGTGGGTTAATTTGACACGAGTAAAGCAGGGCATCGAACCTGAACCTTAACCGAACCAAAACCGGAACCAAACCGTAACGTATTAGAGAACCCAAACCCAGAACCGAACGTCAAATATGTTTTTCAATTGAACTCGAGTCGGAACCGAACCGATTTTTAAAATTCGGGTTCAGGGTTCAGCTCCGGTTCAGGTTAATTTTGAGTTCAAAATGTACGCGTAATCGTAATACAGCCGATACATTCCAATTTCTTATTCCTATTCTGAGAGATAAGTAATAGGTATTTACATGTAAACAAAGCTTCTTTACATTTTATATGTAAAGAAATGAATGAAATTATATATAATATAAATAAGTGTAGATAAATGTGAAATCAAAATTTGAGGTTAGTAATCAAACTATCAGTGACAAATGAACAAGCTCTTTAAAATCAACTACTCATTATTTTTTCCCATTGTGAATAAAATAGTGTACAAAACTTGCGCCTTGATAAGCTATCTTCGCCCTCGACAGTAATGAAACCCTTTCCACCTCAGTAGGTAATATACTATTACTTACTTGCTGGTATCCTGACAATAACGACAGGTAGTTTATCTTTCTCTGCGTCTATCAGGTTTTCAGAAACATGTTTCGTAAATACATAAGTATTAGGCCAAGTGTCCAATATGTTACTCTCAATATTTTCTATTAAATGGGTTTCCAGATTATCCACAAGATTTATTAAAAAATCTGGATCGTATACAGATTTTTTTACATTTTCTTCAGTGTAGTCATATATCATATGGGACCACATTGTTGAAATATGGACAAATGCCTGAAATAAAATAAAAAAATATTATTTGTGAGAGTCAAAATTAAATATTACTAGTTTCTTACCTGTAATTGTTTCATTTCTTTAGCAATATTTATTAAGTTTTTCGTTATTTTAACATTGCAAGAAACAGATTCTTTTAGTGGCGCATTAAATTTGACAGAGGCTGCACTATGGTATACTATATTTACTGTATTAATTACTAAATCATAATCATCTGCTGCCATTCCAAAATTTTCTTCTTCCAATTTCGAAGCAATGAATATAATTTTTTGTTTAAATAGTGGCATATTTTTCTTTAGTTCATTCCACAACTGCAAATGAGTACAGTCATATGTTATCCACAAACGAAAATTTTTGTGAGTAGCTACCAATATAAAATTTGTTGATTAGGATATATATTTTCTTCTGCCGCTAGTATTGTTGTTAAAAGGATATGAAGAATATCTTTATTGACTGAGTGAAAAGTTTATATCTCGATGGCGGACAAAAGTATGGAAACTTAGATATTTCATTTTTACCTTCCGTCACCTATAGGTAAGGAAGGTATTGTCTACATTTTAGGGTCCATATAATACGATTTTACCATTTTTACGATGATGTCTGTATGTAAGTGTGGCTGTGTGGGTGTGACGAAAGTTTCGGCTCGCATAACATCAATACCACGATTCCAAAAAATATTTTTTTTCGTATTCCTAAGGATTACTTCCAAAAGAAGGGGTTATTAGATTTTGATTATAATTGATCTACCGAAAGTACCCCAGTTTTTCTTGAAAAAACTCCGCTAAATACTATTATAACTTAAAGAATATTCTCTATACGATTTGATTGCATTTTACACTTCATATTCAACAGATATAGAGTTAAAGAATTATAATATTAAATTTCATAAATCAGTCAGCTATGCTAAGCATGAAACTGCTAATATATTCAGATAATTTAAATTGACAGATGTCAGTATCAATGAAAAGTAAATGAATGTGGCAGAGATGAGGAAGTTGAGATAGATGTTGGGGAAGATATGGAAAGATACGGTAAGGAATGAACAATAAGAGAAATAACTCTAGTGTTAGATGTTTTTAGAAAGATACAAGAAAGACGATTACATTGGTTTGAACATGTCATGAGGAGAGATGAAGAATATTGGAACAAGAATGAATAGCTTAGTAATAGAAAGTTGAAGAAACAGAGGAAGACCAAATATAAGATGGAAAACTTGAGAGAAAATAACTGAACGAGGACGACACGCAAATAATAAAAAATAGCGACTAAAGAAGAAGATGTCAGATGAAGTGCAATTTGCATGATTTGTTTATGAAATAATTTTACTGGAAGTATAGGATCTTTTGCAAGAAAATTTATGTATAGGGCGCGTGCAATGACGTGACTTTGCTGACTTTGGCAAGCAGATATTTGTTATCAGGAGTATGGAATTCAGTTGCCGAGAAAAAAAATCATGTAATCCCAAAAAATGAAATTATGATTGAAAAATTTGTCAGTTATTGACGTAATTAATAGCTGTCATTCTGATACGGGCCCCATATTAGATTGCCAAGGTCAGCAAAGTCACATGACTGCTCGCGCCCTATAGAATTTGTACATAATACACAGTATTGACGGAAGGTAATGTGCTGACCAAATCAGATTTTTTACGATAATGTCATTTTGATTTGAATACTTATCAATATCTACAAAAACCTACGCAGAAAAGACTTTTGTTTTTAAAATTTTTACTATCTGATAATTCATTTTGGTAACAATCATAGATAAAAGAGTAAAAATAAGTAACAATGTTTAGAGAAAGTGATATGAAAATATGTGCTCCTCCAGAAATGATAGAAGCGGCAGAAAATGTGCAGTTTGATATATTTATCTCAAAAAAATCTAATTCTTTGAAAAGTGACAGTTACTAAGGGAGGTAAGAAAAAACAATTTCACGACTTCTTTCTCTTTTTGAGAAAAAAAGGTCAATAATAAAATCATGTTGGTAGACTAGTAGTGAAAAAAAAATTATTATGGCCAAGATTGTCAAACATATAACCAACTATACGAGTATATTAACATATCAGTATAATGTCTCTTTAGTAGATCAAATAGCACTAAATTAATCCTTAAATTGGTGGATATATAACCGACTACCTACTTATTAAAACTTATAATGTATGGATAAAAAATTACCTTGCAATTAAAGAAATCATTTATTCTATATTGTATATCTTCATTTTTCTTTGCCCTCATAGGCAAAATAATTTTGTTCAATTCTGAACAAGATCGTAACAGTTTTTCTGTTAAAGTTTTGCCAACAAATCCCGTTGCACCAGTTATAAATATTGTTTTGTTCTTATAAAACTTTTGAATTTCTGTTGGTTCCATATTTGAACACAGAAATAAAACGTACTTGCAAACTCAGAATATAAGCATACAGTAGCATGAAATTTATATATATTTACTCAATTTTCAAAAGAAGTTTAAAATTTGAATGATTAATTGACATCATTATCATAAAATATTTTTTAATATAATGTGTTTCTCTAATAATATATATTTTTATTATTTCTTTTAAATGTTGTAAACTATCTTTTTATTTGTAGTCAAATGTATAACTACAATTTTACAGTTTCATAATCATAAATTCATTTTTATACATTAAGTTAAACTTCGTACAAAATTTTGAAAAAAAGAACACGTACAAACAGTAGAATAAATCGAAAAGCAGCGAGAATTATTCTTTGGGTCAGTTTGTTCGGTGAAATCAATGAAAATTTCATTGTATAAAATTTTCCCTACTTATAATAAACAAATTTTAGTTCTACTTATTATCTCTGAAACAAAAGCGAAAATAAAAAAAAGTTTCAACAGAACTCGCTTTCATTTTTAATTATGAATAATTTTTATATAACAATATTTGTCTAAAAGTTGTTAGTTTAGTCAGAAATTTGATTTTCTCAAATTTGTTTATCCAAAACGAGACTACTACTGTAATCTATGATGAAAAGTATGAACTATTTTTTAATGTTTTTTTGTAACAAAGCACGTTGTTGTATCGTGTAAATAGGAGAAAATCAATAATATCTACAAATCGATTGACCAATCAGATTCAAAAAAGCTTGCAAATGGAAGACGCGGGATGAGAAATTTGTTTAAACAAACAAACAGCGAGAATTATCCTTGGGGTCAGTTTTGTTCGGTGAAATCAATGACACGGACTCCTATTGATCGTCGATAAATCTAGGAGTATATAGTATTATTTTTGAATTTAAACTAATGAGGGGTTAAGCATTTATGTTTTGGTGTATTGGAAAAATTAACAAGAAAATGTTTAATTATTTACATTTTATTTAAATTCTGAAATAATACTACATAAACACTGGTTTATATTAAGTGTAAGTATGTGAGTATGTATTATTATTATTCTGTATCAATTTGTAAGATTTTAATATAAAGGGTGAGAGTGCAATTTGCATAGTTTGTTTATTAAATAATTTTACTGGAAATTTAGAATCTTTTGCAAGAAAATTTATGTATGGAATTTATATATAATACACAGGATTGACGGAATGTATTGTGCTGGCCACAACAGATTTTTTTTATAAATTGTATGTTACATATTATGAAAAGACAATTCTAATACATAAATAAAACTAATATAATTGTGAATATATTCATTTATTATTTCTTTAATGATTGCATTTATTTACAAGTCTACGTACAACATTTACATTATTTTTATAATTATATTTAATTACCTATTTGTATTAAAATTTACTTTTTAATCTGAAAGAAGAATATAGTTAAAAGAGAAAAAGGTGAGTCAGGAAGACAGTACCAAACCAGTGTCCTTCATATCTATTAACTGTTTGGTAGGCAAATAATTTAGATTAGTTATTATTAAATCAAAAGTATCGTGTGCGTACCTACCGGACTTGTTGCTAAGAAGGTAGATAGTTGTTTACAGTTGAGTTTAGAGAAAAATATTTGAACGTCATTTTTATCTTCCGTCACCTTTAGGGCTCAAAAAATTCCAATGATAAGTTTTTAGTGAATAGTCACGTTTTAGGGTTCATATAATACAATTTTATATTTTTTACGATTCCAAAAATTATAACTTTTTCGTATTCCTCAAGTTTACATCCAGAAGAACAACTGATTAGATTTTGGTTATAATTGGTCAACCGGAAGTACCCCCATTTGCAGTGACGAGACTTTGATGACTTTGGCCCCGTGTCAAAATAACAGTCATTAATTACGTCCATAACTGACAAATGCCATAATTTTCATTCAAAATTTCATGTGGTTTATCATAAAATACCAAAAATTGAAATTTTGAATGAAAAATTAAGACAATTGTCAGTTATGGACATAGTTAATAGTTTTCATTCGGATACGGGCCCTCATATCTGATTGGCAAGGTCAGCAAAGTCACGTGACTGCTTGCGCCCTATGGAATTTATACATACGAGGCTATTAAATAATGAGACTGCGCGCCCAGAAGGCGTCCTAGAGTGTGGGGGAGGAGTAAAGAATGCAGCGTTGGATAGCTGTAAGTGTCTACTATTCCGGTACGAAAACACGTTTTTGTCGCTGTAGTAGTATTTTTTCTATAGAGGTTAGAAACGAACGTGTTTGTTTCTCGTGCCGATAACAATGTGTGACGAAAAACACGAGCAACGGATCAATGTGAAATTTCTCGTTAAATTAAAAAAACTCCGACTGAGTGCTATAAGTTGTTGAAAGAGGCCTATGGTGAGAATTCTCTATCTCTTGCGCGTGTTTTCCAATGGTATAAACAGTTTTCTGAAGGCCGAGAGATCACCGAAGATTTAAAGCCATGCAAATCGTTTTTTCGACATCAACGCCATCGTGATGACTGAATGGGTTCCCGAGGGTCAAACTGTAAACCAAACTTACTATTTGAAAATTTTGGCAACACTGCGAGAACGAATTCGTAAGAATCGGCCGGAGTTGTGGAAAAACAAGTCGTGGATTTTGTACCAGGACAAAAGACAACGGACCTGCCCATAACGCGCTGTCTGTGTAGCGTTATTTAGCCGCTAGAGGCACTCCAGTACTCGAACACGCGCCGTACTCGCCTGATTTAGCACCCTGTGACTTTTTCTGTTTCCGAAGATCAAGTCTGCCTTTAAAGGAACCCGGTTCGAGTCGATGGAAGAAGTGAAACGAAAATCGGCAGAGCTCCTAAACGCTCTTACAAAAGAAGACTTCCGATATTGCTTTGACCAATCGAAAAAACGAATGGAACGGTGTGTGGTGAGGAGAGGGGAGTACATTGAAGGGGAGCATTCGATTATAAAATGATTTTTAAAATAAAACTCTTTTTCATAAGCAGTTTTGTTATTTAATAGCCAGGCCTCGTAATACACAGGATTGACGCAAGGTAATGTGCTGGCCACATCCAATTTTTTAACAACCTGTATTTATGTGTAGTATAGACTCCTGAAGTTTGGAACTTTCTTCCTGACCCAGTTATGTATTTCATAAAAATATGAAGCTACTTACAAATATCGTTCGGCTTGGGCCTTTTCTAAATTATTAACGTCTTCATTGAGATATTCTTTAACTCCTTTACTGTAAATATCCATTAATTCATCCCAGTTTATTGATGTAACATCAAAATTAAATAAAAGTTTATCGTTCTCACTGAGCTTGTTGAACAAATCAGGAATATTCTTAAATTCATGTTTCAAAGGTAAAGTAAATGGACGTATCATTACTTTTATTTGATTGTAGTATTTAACAGACTTTTGAAATCTATTCTTAAAAAAAAATAACATTAAGATGTGTTAGGGTCTTTACTATTTTACCTTACACGAATTAGGGTCCTCACAACACGTTTTTCAATTTTTCAATTATGTGTGTGTGTGTGTGTGTGTGTGTGTGTGTGTGTGTGTGTGTGTGTGTGTGTGTGTGTGTGTGTGTTTTTAGATTTTGGAAAATATTGGGCAACCGGAAGAGATATATTAAACCATATTAAAATATAATTCAATTTTAGAATTTTATATAAAGAGAACAACATAATAGATACTACGACCATTTCCAATATTATCCAAAAGGGGTAAAATTAATTGATTTAAAGAAATACGGATTTTATTCATTTGTCTAATAAGTAGGGATTACGTATAATATAAAAATGAAAATTTAATCACATTCTTGAATAAAAGCACGTATTTCTACTTCCTTAGTTAATAATGTGTGCTGAAACGGATTCACTAATTCGCGAATAGTAAATTTTATTAATATAAGGACGTTTTGATCTTATAACGAGCCCATCTTTAGCTAAGTAATGATTATAAAAATACTTATCATTAAGTCATACAAATAACATTTTCAAAATATCTTAAATAATTGAATTAAATTCAATATTCATTCTTGATTACGTTGACCTTTACCTTTCTCACCATTAGGTAAAGAAGGTATTGTCTTTGGTCAAAAATTTCAATAATAAGTTTTTAGTGAATAAGCACGTTTTAAGGTCCATATAATACGATTTTTCCATTTTTACGATGATGCCTATATGTATGTGTGTGTGACGAAAGTTTCGGATCTCTTAACATCAATACTACGATTCCAAAAATTATATTTTTTTCGAATTCCTTATATTTACATCCAGAAGATTAGATTTTGGTTATAATTGGTCAACCGGAAGTACGCTCATTACAAGATTTTTACCAGTTAAATATGATTTATTGACATTTAACGTTATTATAACTTAAAGAATATATTATTCTCTATACGATTTGATTGCATTTTATACGGCATATTCAATAGATATAGAGTTAAAGAATTATAAATATATTAAATTTCATAAATCAGCCAGCTATGCTTAGCATAGAAACTGCTAATATATTCAAATAATTCAAATTGACATATGTCAGCATTAATGAAAAGTAAATGAATGTGGCAGAGATGACGATTGAGATAGATGTTAGTATGAAAGAATAAGGGAAATAACTGTAGTATTAGAAGTTTCTAGAAAGATACAAGAGATATGATTACATTAGTTTGAACATGTCATGAGGAGAGATGAAGAATATATTGGAAAAAAATTAATGAATTAGTAATAGAAGGTTGAAGAAACAGAGGAAGACCAAAGATATGATAGAAGGACTGTATTGCGGAAGACTTGAGGGAAAAGGAATTGAATGAGAACGACACGCAAAACAGAAATGAGTGGAAGAAGAAAATAAAAAATAGCTCCTAACGAATGGGAAAAGCTAAAGAAGTAGAAGATGTCAGTGTCAAGTGCAATTTGCATAGTTTGTTTATGAAATCATTTTACTGGAAATTTAGAATCTTTTGCAAGAAAATTTATGTATGGAATTTATACACGAGTAATACACAGGATTGATGGAAGGTATTATATAATGTACTTACAAGTTTTTCCCTAAAAACAAGTCACAGATATAAGCGGGAATAGTTTCATATAAGAAATGATATCCTTTAAAAAGAGTTTTATTATATACGAATACACCTCCTGGTGTCCATAATGCCTTTTCTAAAGGATACTTAGTAAAAACAAAAAGTTTCATAATTTTTGTAGCATTAAAGGCGTCTTCTTCACAACTGTAGTTATACACCTTAACTTCGTTCCTACTAAAAATAAAAAATTAAAAATATCTAGAGCAAATCGGACTAATTTAACTTATTCCCGAGTAAAAATGTTACTCGGCTGCACTACGGCCGCAACACGGCTAAATCGGGCCCGTTTGGCGAACAAGCACGGCCGCACGTACACAATACCAGTGTTGCCTTTTATATTTCGGGATTGTGCAACTCTAGTAGCGCCATCTGGCAACTGACTTCTCTATCGTAAAGTTTGACATTTTTGACTGTATATGTTCTCAGACTGTTTTGACGTACGAGCGCTATTTGTGTTGTTTACAGTAACTTGCAAAATTCATATCGAATGGAATTAAATCGTGGATTAACTCAACAGCAGTGCATCGATGAACTTAATTCGATTTTCATCAAGGACCAGTGTTTATCAATAATTTACCGCTCAAAAGGTCGATTTGATGAGTCATCCGCTGTTGATTAGTCACCCAATGACTTATTTTTATTCCTGAACATCAAAAAAATTGCGAAGTCAACGTTTTTCGACACCTGAAGAAACGGTTATTTCGTTCAAAATGCATGTTTTGGAGATATCTCAATTCGAGTGGAAAAAGTGCTTCGAAAATTGGTTCACACGCATGCTAAAATATTGATCATTATGAAGAATATTTTGAAAAACAATAAAGTCATTTTCCATGACAAATATTTGTTTTGTTCTCCGAAATATAAAAAGCAACTGTAGTATATTATAGATTTATATTATTACAATACATTTTAAGAAAAATAAAATAAAATTTTACAAATGTTTTGATGTTACGAACCTGCCTCATCTGACGGACTACCAATAGATTCTTATCTTACTTACGTTTTTTGAGAAGATGTTTCCCAAGCAACAGCTATCAAACAGTTTACTGAGAAATCTACTGGTACTAGGATAAATGGTGCATCTGGCTTATATGGTAATACTTTTATTAGACCTTTCTCGAGCCCTATACCAAGGGCGGTCAATCCTTGAATATTGTTAATCCATCCAGGAATAGGTTCTTTGTATATGCATATTACTAGTTAAAAATAAATTATTTTATGAATATACAGGGTGATTCAGGACTAATGTTACAAACTTTAACAGCTTATTTCTGAGTTCATTTTAAGCAAAAAAAATGTTATATGAACATAGGTCCCATCTCTTTTAGTTACCAAAATACAAGGGGTCAAAGTTTATAAAAAGCTGAAAATTTTCAAATTTTTGTAATCAAGATACTTCGGAAAAAGAAGAATTTTATTGAAAAGTCATACCTTTAAATATATAATACATATAAGAACGGCAACGCATATGGCCTAGCAAGATACTATATCTGTCTCTTTTTATTCACAAAATTATTATAGATAGCTAGTGACTCCTACCACAAAACTATGAACTACGGTAAATCGTACTGACAGCATTGCCAGATACTATTTGTTAGAGGTATTCAATAATCAATAATTCAAAAATATTGTTTCATAATAACCAGATAATATATTTTGAATCTTCAATGTACATGTATACTTGTTTTACAGTAGCAAACTTAAAAACCTTTATAAAATCTTATCTTGCTGTTCTAGCTACGTGGCAACACTGTGCAACATCCACCTATTATGTATTTTTTGAAGTACCTCAGAAATAATTCGTATACGGAGGGATAGATGGCACATTCTCTCGAAATATTTAATCTAAATACATTACGTTGCCGTTCTTATATGTATTATATATTCAAAGGTCATACCTTATTTATCCTAATTTTTAAAGATTATTATACTTTTGCTTGTGTATGGATGGTTTTAGTACTGCAAAAATAGCGACCCCTAACGAATGGGAAAAGGTAAAGAAGAAGAAAATGCCAGTGTCAAGTGCAATTTGAATAGTTTGTTTATGAAATAATTTTACTGGAAATTTAGAATCTTTTGTAAGAAAAATTATGGAATTTGTACATTATACACGAGAATGACGGAAGGTATTGTGCTGGCCACTACAGATTTTTTAAAAGTATCTTGGTTACAAAAATTTGAAAATTTTGAGCTATTTTATAAAACTTTAACCTCTTGTATTTTGGTAAATAGAAGAGATAGGACCTATGTTCATATAGCATTTTTTGCTTAAAATGACCTCAAGAATAAGCTGTTAAAGTTTGTAACATTAGTCCTGAATCACCCTGTATAGTTATTTGTATATCAGCACCAAGGGTTGACTAGACCAAGGCAAAAATTTTGCTGCAAAAGTAGCGAGGGCCTTAACTACTTACGATCTACAAAGATACTTAAAACCTGAGGTATACTCAACCTATTTTCAATATTCGATTTTTAAATATAATTAATAAAAAAAATACAATTATCCACATCATAAAAGCGAAAATTTTGAATGTAGGTGTCTAAGGAAACAATACACTGTTCTGCAAAGTACCTTCTTTGTAGACCATAGATATTAGCAAAGTTCTAGAGTAAACCTTTTCAATCAAAAGATATAGAGAATATATATGCGCAGTGGGATCTACACATAGCAAGTGAACAAATGGCAGGCATCATGGTTACGTGCTTCTGATATGGGACCCTTGGTAAGAGAGGTATAGGAATCGTGCTAAAAATCGCATATCGAGATTTTGCTAAATGACTACGTTTTAAGGTCCCTACAATCCAATTTTAACATTTTTACGATGATGTCTGTGGGTGTGTATGTCTGTGGGTGTGCATGTGTGTGTGTGTGTGTGTGTGTATGTGTGTGTATGTGTGTATGTGTGTGATTGTAGAACTTCTGGTCATTCTAGCTCAAATACTATCAACCGCAGATAGCTGTTGAACTGAAAAGGCGTATTAATCACTTTCAGTAATCGAATAATGGAACAAAAAGCATAGTATTTCATCTATCGTAGAAAAAAATATTCAAAAAAAAACAATCTTTTATTAAAATGCATTAAAAGACAATAAATAATTTTTCTTATGCTTTCTGCTTCGATAAATTGTCGACGAAAACATTATATATACGAGGGTCATTCAATAAGTAAAGAGACAAATGGCTATAGCTCAAAAACGGTTTATTTCAATCTTTCAAAATTAAAGCTATTTTTCAACATAATATACATATATATATATATATATATATATATATATATATATATATATATATATATATATATATATATATAAAACGGACATTTCAATATTTATGACCACACTTTTTTTACCGAGGCTGAAAGCCTAAGAAAATTTATTTCTTCTTTTTAGTGTATTTTAAAAAAAGTATATAATCATTAGTAATTTTTTTAGACAATAAAAATTAATATTTTTTGTTGTTTTCGCCCATAAATACTATTGCCATTTAATGCCATAATTTTCTAAAATTAGCACTCTTTCTGTTTGTTGATAAAATATGTCATTATTCACTAGTACCATAAATAACTATTTTATTCACAATCGATTAGTAATATGACGATTTCTGGCTTTTAAAAAGTTAGTTATTGTTAACCTAATTTTCCAAGAGATCGGAAAGTACAGCGTAAAGCCGGCTTACAACGGCGCATGGCTCGGCGAATTTTTACCTGGCTCATTGGCTCGGCTCTGGCTTTCCGTCTGTTGTGGGTTAATTTGACACGAGTAAAGCAGGGCATCGAACCTGAACCTTAACCGAACCAAAACCGGAACCAAACCGTAACGTATTAGAGAACCCAAACCCAGAACCGAACGTCAAATATGTTTTTCAATTGAATTCGAGTCGGAACCGAACCGATTTTTAAAATTCGGGTTCAGGGTTCAGCTCCGGTTCAGGTTAATTTTGAGTTCAAAATGTACGCGTAATCGTAATACAGCCGATACATTCCAATTTCTTATTCCTATTCTGAGAGATAAGTAATAGGTATTTACATGTAAACAAAGCTTCTTTACATTTTATATGTAAAGAAATGAATGAAATTATATATAATATAAATAAGTGTAGATAAATGTGAAATCAAAATTTGAGGTTAGTAATCAAACTATCAGTGACAAATGAACAAGCTCAGAACATTCGTTTATTTATGTTAGATTATTATTATTTATAAATCAATTATTCATTATTTATTTCCGATTGTGAATAAAATAGTATACAAACCTCGCGCCTTGATTAGATATCTTCGCCCTCGACAGTAATGAAACAATTTCCACCTCAGTAAGTAATATATACCATTACTTACTTGCTGGTATCCTGACAATAACGACAGGTAGTTTATCTTTCTCTGCGTCTATCAGGTTTTCAGAAACATGTTTCGTAAATACATAAGTATTAGGCCAAGTGTCCAATATGTTACTCTCAATATTTTCTATTAAATGAGTTTCCAGATTATCCACAAGATTTATTAAAAAATCTGGATCGTATACAGATTTTTTTACATTTTCTTCAGTGTAGTCATATATCATATGGGACCACATTGTTGAAATATGGACAAATGCCTGAAATAAAATAAAAAAATATTATTTGTGAGAGTCAAAATTAAATATTACTAGTTTCTTACCTGTAATTGTTTCATTTCTTTAGCAATATTTATTAAGTTTTTCGTTATTTTAACATTGCAAGAAACAGATTCTTTTAGTGGCGCATTAAATTTGACAGAGGCTGCACTATGGTATACTATATTTACTGTATTAATTACTAAATCATAATCATCTGCTGCCATTCCAAAATTTTCTTCTTCCAATTTCGAAGCAATGAATATAATTTTTTGTTTAAATAGTGGCATATTTTTCTTTAGTTCATTCCACAACTGCAAATGAGTACAGTCATATGTTATCCACAAACGAAAATTTTTGTGAGTAGCTACCAATATAAAATTTGTTGATTAGGATATATATTTTCTTCTGCCGCTAGTATTGTTGTTAAAAGGATATGAAGAATATCTTTATTGACTGAGTGAAAAGTTTATATCTCGATGGCGGACAAAAGTATGGAAACTTAGATATTTCATTTTTACCTTCCGTCACCTATAGGTAAGGAAGGTATTGTCTACATTTTAGGGTCCATATAATACGATTTTACCATTTTTACGATGATGTCTGTATGTAAGTGTGGCTGTGTGGGTGTAACGAAAGTTTCGGCTCGCATAACATCAATACCACGATTCCAAAAAAATTTTTTTTTCGTATTCCTAAGGATTACTTCCAAAAGAAGGGGTTATTAGATTTTGATTATAATTGATCTACCGAAAGTACCCCAGTTTTTCTTGAAAAAACTCCGCTAAATACTATTATAACTTAAAGAATATATTATTCTCTATACGATTTGATTGCATTTTACACTTCATATTCAACAGATATAGAGTTAAAGGATTATAATATTAAATTTCATAAATCAGTCAGCTATGCTAAGCATGAAACTGCTAATATATTCAGATAATTTAAATTGACAGATGTCAGTATCAATGAAAAGTAAATGAATGTGGCAGAGATGAGGAAGTTGAGATAGATGTTGGGGAAGATATGGAAAGATACGGTAAGGAATGAACAATAAGAGAAATAACTCTAGTGTTAGATGTTTTTAGAAAGATACAAGAAAGACGATTACATTGGTTTGAACATGTCATGAGGAGAGATGAAGAATATTGGAACAAGTATGAATAGCTTAGTAATAGAAAGTTGAAGAAACAGAGGAAGACCAAATATAAGATGGAAAACTTGAGAGAAAATAACTGAACGAGGACGACACGCAAATAATAAAAAATAGCGACTAAAGAAGAAGATGTCAGATGAAGTGCAATTTGCATGATTTGTTTATGAAATAATTTTACTGGAAGTATAGGATCTTTTGCAAGAAAATTTATGTATAGGGCGCGTGCAATGACGTGACTTTGCTGACTTTGGCAAGCAGATATTTGTTATCAGGAGTATGGAATTCAGTTGCCGAGAAAAAAAATCATGTAATCCCAAAAAATGAAATTATGATTGAAAAATTTGTCAGTTATTGACGTAATTAATAGCTGTCATTCTGATACGGGCCCCATATTAGATTGCCAAGGTCAGCAAAGTCACATGACTGCTCGCGCCCTATAGAATTTGTACATAATACACAGTATTGACGGAAGGTAATGTGCTGACCAAATCAGATTTTTTACGATAATGTCATTTTGATTTGAATACTTATCAATATCTACAAAAACCTACGCAGAAAAGACTTTTGTTTTTAAAATTTTTACTATCTGATAATTCATTTTGGTAACAATCATAGATAAAAGAGTAAAAATAAGTAACAATGTTTAGAGAAAGTGATATGAAAATATGTGCTCCTCCAGAAATGATAGAAGCGGCAGAAAATGTGCAGTTTGATATATTTATCTCAAAAAAATCTAATTCTTTGAAAAGTGACAGTTACTAAGGGAGGTAAGAAAAAACAATTTCACGACTTCTTTCTCTTTTTGAGAAAAAAAGGTCAATAATAAAATCATGTTGGTAGACTAGTAGTGAAAAAAAAATTATTATGGCCAAGATTGTCAAACATATAACCAACTATATATTAACATATCAGTATAATGTCTCTTTAGTAGATCAAATAGCACTAAATTAATCCTTAAATTGGTGGATATATAACCGACTACCTACTTATTAAAACTTATAATGTATGGATAAAAAATTACCTTGCAATTAAAGAAATCATTTATTCTATATTGTATATCTTCATTTTTCTTTGCCCTCATAGGCAAAATAATTTTGTTCAATTCTGAACAAGATCGTAACAGTTTTTCTGTTAAAGTTTTGCCAACAAATCCCGTTGCACCAGTTATAAATATTGTTTTGTTCTTATAAAACTTTTGAATTTCTGTTGGTTCCATATTTGAACACAGAAATAAAACGTACTTGCAAACTCAGAATATAAGCATACAGTAGCATGAAATTTATATATATTTACTCAATTTTCAAAAGAAGTTTAAAATTTGAATGATTAATTGACATCATTATCATAAAATATTTTTTAATATAATGTGTTTCTCTAATAATATATATTTTTATTATTTCTTTTAAATGTTGTAAACTATCTTTTTATTTGTAGTCAAATGTATAACTACAATTTTACAGTTTCATAATCATAAATTCATTTTTATACATTAAGTTAAACTTCGTACAAAATTTTGAAAAAAAGAACACGTACAAACAGTAGAATAAATCGAAAAGCAGCGAGAATTATTCTTTGGGTCAGTTTGTTCGGTGAAATCAATGAAAATTTCATTGTATAAAATTTTCCCTACTTATAATAAACAAATTTTAGTTCTACTTATTATCTCTGAAACAAAAGCGAAAATAAAAAAAAGTTTCAACAGAACTCGCTTTCATTTTTAATTATGAATAATTTTTATATAACAATATTTGTCTAAAAGTTGTTAGTTTAGTCAGAAATTTGATTTTCTCAAATTTGTTTATCCAAAACGAGACTACTACTGTAATCTATGATGAAAAGTATGAACTATTTTTTAATGTTTTTTTGTAACAAAGCACGTTGTTGTATCGTGTAAATAGGAGAAAATCAATAATATCTACAAATCGATTGACCAATCAGATTCAAAAAAGCTTGCAAATGGAAGACGCGGGATGAGAAATTTGTTTAAACAAACAAACAGCGAGAATTATCCTTGGGGTCAGTTTTGTTCGGTGAAATCAATGACACGGACTCCTATTGATCGTCGATAAATCTAGGAGTATATAGTATTATTTTTGAATTTAAACTAATGAGGGGTTAAGCATTTATGTTTTGGTGTATTGGAAAAATTAACAAGAAAATGTTTAATTATTTACATTTTATTTAAATTCTGAAATAATACTACATAAACACTGGTTTATATTAAGTGTAAGTATGTGAGTATGTATTATTATTATTCTGTATCAATTTGTAAGATTTTAATATAAAGGGTGAGAGTGCAATTTGCATAGTTTGTTTATTAAATAATTTTACTGGAAATTTAGAATCTTTTGCAAGAAAATTTATGTATGGAATTTATATATAATACACAGGATTGACGGAATGTATTGTGCTGGCCACAACAGATTTTTTTTATAAATTGTATGTTACATATTATGAAAAGACAATTCTAATACATAAATAAAACTAATATAATTGTGAATATATTCATTTATTATTTCTTTAATGATTGCATTTATTTACAAGTCTACGTACAACATTTACATTATTTTTATAATTATATTTAATTACCTATTTGTATTAAAATTTACTTTTTAATCTGAAAGAAGAATATAGTTAAAAGAGAAAAAGGTGAGTCAGGAAGACAGTACCAAACCAGTGTCCTTCATATCTATTAACTGTTTGGTAGGCAAATAATTTAGATTAGTTATTATTAAATCAAAAGTATCGTGTGCGTACCTACCGGACTTGTTGCTAAGAAGGTAGATAGTTGTTTACAGTTGAGTTTAGAGAAAAATATTTGAACGTCATTTTTATCTTCCGTCACCTTTAGGGCTCAAAAAATTCCAATGATAAGTTTTTAGTGAATAGTCACGTTTTAGGGTTCATATAATACAATTTTATATTTTTTACGATTCCAAAAATTATAACTTTTTCGTATTCCTCAAGTTTACATCCAGAAGAACAACTGATTAGATTTTGGTTATAATTGGTCAACCGGAAGTACCCCCATTTGCAGTGACGAGACTTTGATGACTTTGGCCCCGTGTCAAAATAACAGTCATTAATTACGTCCATAACTGACAAATGCCATAATTTTCATTCAAAATTTCATGTGGTTTATCATAAAATACCAAAAATTGAAATTTTGAATGAAAAATTAAGACAATTGTCAGTTATGGACATAGTTAATAGTTTTCATTCGGATACGGGCCCTCATATCTGATTGGCAAGGTCAGCAAAGTCACGTGACTGCTTGCGCCCTATGGAATTTATACATACGAGGCTATTAAATAATGAGACTGCGCGCCCAGAAGGCGTCCTAGAGTGTGGGGGAGGAGTAAAGAATGCAGCGTTGGATAGCTGTAAGTGTCTACTATTCCGGTACGAAAACACGTTTTTGTCGCTGTAGTAGTATTTTTTCTATAGAGGTTAGAAACGAACGTGTTTGTTTCTCGTGCCGATAACAATGTGTGACGAAAAACACGAGCAACGGATCAATGTGAAATTTCTCGTTAAATTAAAAAAACTCCGACTGAGTGCTATAAGTTGTTGAAAGAGGCCTATGGTGAGAATTCTCTATCTCTTGCGCGTGTTTTCCAATGGTATAAACAGTTTTCTGAAGGCCGAGAGATCACCGAAGATTTAAAGCCATGCAAATCGTTTTTTTCGACATCAACGCCATCGTGATGACTGAATGGGTTCCCGAGGGTCAAACTGTAAACCAAACTTACTATTTGAAAATTTTGGCAACACTGCGAGAACGAATTCGTAAGAATCGGCCGGAGTTGTGGAAAAACAAGTCGTGGATTTTGTACCAGGACAAAAGACAACGGACCTGCCCATAACGCGCTGTCTGTGTAGCGTTATTTAGCCGCTAGAGGCACTCCAGTACTTGAACACGCGCCGTACTCGCCTGATTTAGCACCCTGTGACTTTCTCTGTTTCCGAAGATCAAGTCTGCCTTAAAAGGAACCCGGTTCGAGTCGATGGAAGAAGTGAAACGAAAATCGGCAGAGCTCCTAAACGCTCTTACAAAAGAAGACTTTCGATATTGCTTTGACCATAATCGAAAAAACGAATGGAACGGTGTGTGGTGAGGAGAGGGGAGTACATTGAAGGGGAGCATTCGATTATAAAATGATTTTTAAAATAAAACTCTTTTTCATAAGCAGTTTTGTTATTTAATAGCCAGGCCTCGTAATACACAGGATTGACGGAAGGTAATGTGCTGGTCACATCCGATTTTTTAACAACCTGTATTTATGTGTAGTATAGACTCCTGAAGTTTGGAACTTTCTTCCTGACCCAGTTATGTATTTCATAAAAATATGAAGCTACTTACAAATATCGTTCGGCTTGGGCCTTTTCTAAATTATTAACGTCTTCATTGAGATATTCTTTAACTCCTTTACTGTAAATATCCATTAATTCCTCCCAGTTTATTGATGTAACATCAAAATTAAATAAAAGTTTATCGTTCTCACTGAGCTTGTTGAACAAATCAGGAATATTCTTAAATTCATGTTTCAAAGGTAAAGTAAATGGACGTATCATTACTTTTATTTGATTGTAGTATTTAACAGACTTTTGAAATCTATTCTTAAAAAAGAAATAACATTAAGATGTGTTAGGGTCTTTACTATTTTACCTTACACGAATTAGGGTCCTCACAACACGTTTTTCAATTTTTCAATTATGTGTGTCACTGTGTGTGTGTGTGTGTGTGTGTGTGTGTGTGTGTGTGTGTGTGTGTGTGTGTGTGTGTGTGTAACGTTTCTTTCTTCCACGATGACATATCAAACTTCCAAAAAAAAAACCGTGATTGATTAGATTTTGGAAAATATTGGTCAACCGGAAGAGATATATTAAACCATATTAAAATATAATTCAATTTTAGAATTTTATATAAAGAGAACAACATAATAGATACTACGACCATTTCCAATATTATCCAAAAGGGGTAAAATTAATTGATTTAAAGAAATACGGATATTTTATTCATTTGTCTAATAAGTAGGGATTACATATAATATAAAAATGAAAATTTAATCACATTCGTGAATAAAAGCACGTATTTCTACTTCCTTAGTTAATAATGTGTGCTGAAACGGATTCACTAATTCGCGAATAGTAAATTTTATTAATATAAGGACGTTTTGATCTTATAACGAGCCCATCTTTAGCTAAGTAATGATTATAGAAATACTTATCATTAAGTCATACAAATAACATTTTCAAAATATCTTAAATAATTGAATTAAATTCAATATTCATTCTTGATTACGTTGACCTTTACCTTTCTCACCATTAGGTAAAGAAGGTATTGTCTTTGGTCAAAAATTTCAATAATAAGTTTTTAGTGAATAAGCACGTTTTAAGGTCCATATAATACGATTTTTCCATTTTTACGATGATGCATATATGTATGTGTGTGTGACGAAAGTTTCGGATCTCTTAACATCAATACCACGATTCCAAAAATTATATTTTTTTCGAATTCCTCATATTTACATCCAGAAGATTAGATTTTGGTTATAATTGGTCAATCGGATGTACGCTCATTACAAGATTTTTACCAGTTAAATATGATTTATTGACATTTAACGTTATTATAATTTAAAGAATATATTATTCTCTATACGATTTGATTGCATTTTATACGGCATATTCAATAGATATAAAGTTAAAGAATTATAAATATATTAAATAAATCAGCCAGCTATGCTTAGCATAGAAACTGCTAATATATTCAAATAATTCAAATTGACATATGTCAGCATCAATGAAAAGTAAATGAATGTGGCAGAGATGATGATTGAGATAGATGTTAGTATGAAAGAATAAGGGAAATAACTATAGTATTAGAAGTTTCTAGAAAGATACAAGAGATATGATTACATTAGTTTGAACATGTCATGAGGAGAGATGAAGAATATATTGGAAAAAATGAATGAATTAGTAATAGAAGGTTGAAGAAACAGAGGAAGACCAAAGATATGATAGAAGGACTGTATTGCGGAAGACTTGAGGGAAAAGGAATTGAATGAGAACGATACGCAAAACAGAAATGAGTGGAAGAAGAAAATAAAAAATAGCTCCTAACGAATGGGAAAAGCTAAAGAAGAAGAAGATGTCAGAGTCAAGTGCAATTTGCATAGTTTGTTTATGAAATCATTTTACTGGAAATTTAGAATCTTTTGCAAGAAAATTTATGTATGGAATTTATACACGAGTAATACACAGGATTGACGGAAGGTATTATATAATGTACTTACAAGTTTTTCCCTAAAAACAAGTCACTGATATAAGCGGGAATAGTTTCATATAAGAAATTATATCCTTTAAAAAGAGTTTTATCATATATGAATACACCTCCTGGTGTCCATAATGCCTTTTCTAAAGGATATTTAGTAAAAACAAAAAGTTCCATAATTTTTGTAGCATTACAGGCGTCTTCTTCACAACTGTAGTTATACACCTTAACTTCGTTCCTACTAAAAATAAAAAATTAAAAATATCTAGAGCAAATCGGACTAATTTAACTTATTCCCGAGTAAAAATGCTACTCGGCTGCACTACGGCCGCAACACGGCTAAATCGGGCCCGTTTGGCGAACAAGCACGGCCGCACGTACACAATACCAGTGTTGCCTTTTATATTTCGGGATTGTGCAACCCTAGTAGCGCCATCTGGCAACTGACTTCTCTATCGTAAAGTTTGACATTTTTGACTGTATATGTTCTCAGACTGTTTTGACGTACGAGCGCTATTTGTGTTGTTTACAGTAACTTGAAAAATTCATATCGAATGGAATTAAATCGTGGATTAACTCAACAGCAGTGCATCGATGAACTTAATTCGATTTTCATCAAGGACCAGTGTTTATCAATGGTTTACCACTCAAAAGGTCGATTTGATGAGTCATCCGCTGTTGATTAGTCACCCAATGACTTATTTTTATTCCTGAACATCAAAAAAATTGCGAAGTCAACGTTTTTCGACACCTGAAGAAACGGTTATTTCGTTCAAAATGCATGTTTTGGAGATATCTCAATTCGAGTGGAAAAAGTGCTTCGAAAATTGGTTCACAAGCATGCTAAAATATTGATCATTATGAAGAATATTTTGAAAAACAATAAAGTCATTTTCCATGACAAATATTTGTTTTGTTCTCCGAAATATAAAAAGCAACTGTAGTATATTGGAGATTTATATTATTACAATACATTTTAAGAAAAATAAAATTTTACAAATGTTTTGATGTTACGAACCTGCCTCATCTGACGGACTACCAATAGATTCTTATCTTACTTACGTTTTTTGAGAAGATGTTTCCCAAGCAACAGCTATCAAACAGTTTACTGTGAAATCTACTGGTACTAGGATAAATGGCGCATCTGGCTTATATGGTAATACTTTTATTAGACCTCTCTCGAGCCCTATACCAAGGGCGGTCAATCCTTGAATATTGTTAATCCATCCAGGAATAGGTTCTTTGTATGTGCATATTACTAGTTAAAAATAAATTATTTTATAAATATACAGGCTGATTCAGGCCTAATGTTACAAACTTTAACAGCTTATTTCTGAGTTCATTTTAAGCAAAAAAATGTTATATGAACATAGGTCCCATCTCTTTTAGTTACCAAAATACAAGGGGTCAAAGTTTTATATATATATATATATATATATATATATATATATATATATATATATATATATATCGTGAGTATTTTTTAACATGAAACATGGGATTTGTCATATCTATGGTTACGATTTAATTGACAGCAATGTATTTGCCTGTCTCATTTAAAATGAAACATAGGGGATAATTTTGACATTTGTCTACTCTGTCAGTGTCAAAAAACCAATTTGAAATACAATGGTTTATACTGTGGAAGAGAAGGTGCAGATTATAAAGTGGTATTATTCGAATTTTAATCAAAGTTTAAGGCAAGTGTCGGACTTGTTCCGCGCTTCATTTTCTGACAGGTCTACACCAAGTGCAGCAAAATTTTTAAGAATAGTGAATACCTTTAGAGGAAATGGTTGCATCGAGCCTGCATATAACAGTAGGAATAGATCCTGTAATATATTAACTGCGCAGAAAAAAACATGAAATTCTGACTTTAATACAAAATAAGAACAGATTAACATTAAGAGAGATTGGGCAAGCTACTGCTGTAAACAAAGCTACTGTACACAGACTATTTAAAAAGGATCATTACAGATCATATCATTTCCAAAATCACCAGGAGTTAGTTATGGACGATACGAAACGAAGAATAATTTTTTGTGAAAGAATGTTTGAAAACGTTAATAACAATCCAGATTTGCTGCAAAATATACTTTTTACGGACGAATCAACTTTTTATTTTCATAGCGAGGTAAATTCACAAAATTGTCGGTATTGGTCCAGGGAAAATCTACATTTGTATCATAGTACGAGGACTCAACGACCCGAGAAAGTTAACGTTTGGGCTGGCATAATAGGAACCCACATTATTGGGCCATTTTTTGTTAACGGGAATATTACTGCTCAATATTTAAATATAATACTTCTGTCAAATTCATCCCCTATGTTTCATTTTAAATGAGACAGGCAAATACATTGCTGTCAATCAAATGTCAAGTCGTAACCATGGATATGACAAATCCCATGTTTCATGTTAAAAAATACTCACGGTATATATATATATATATATATATATATATATATATATATATATATATATATATATAAAACGGACATTTCAATATTTATGACCACACTTTTTTTACCGAGGCTGAAAGCCTAAGAAAATTTATTTCTTCTTTTTAGTGTATTTTAAAAAAAGTATATAATCATTAGTATTTTTTTTTAGACAATAAATATTAATATTTTTTGTTGTTTTCGCCCATAAATACTATTGCCATTTAATGCCATAATTTTCTAAAATAAGCACTCTTTCTGTTTGTTGATAAAATATGTCATTATTCACTAGTACCATAAATAATTATTTTATTCACAATCGATTAGTAATATGACGATTTCTGGCTTTTAAAAAGTTAGTTATTGTTAACCTAATTTTCCAAGAGATCGGAAAGTACAGCGTAAAGCCGGCTTACAACGGCGCGTGGCTCGGCGAATTTTTACCTGGCTCATTGGCTCGGCTCTGGCTTTCCGTCTGTTGTCGGTTAATTTGACACGAGTAAAAGTAAAGAAAACGCTCCGCCCGTTTAGGCTCGGCTCGTGTCACCTTTCCGACGTTCTAATACATTCATGGTTCGAAGGCAAAATTTATAGTTTACGTTTTCAAAACGAAGATACTAGTGATGGCATCCGGATCCGGATCCAAGTCCAGATCCGGATCAAATTCAGGATCCGGATCCAAATTGGAATTAAATTTTCAGATATCCGCTTCAATATTCGAACGCCGAATATCCGACGATCCGGATATTTTGAAATCCGGGTTCTCGGATCCAAGTTTTGTCGGATCCTTACAGCACAAGTAGATACAGACGTGAATGGCTTGGTAACTCATCCGCTATACTCACACTATACAGTCCATACGATGTAACTTGGCGAGTTGGGGCAATTCACATTATCACTGCGGTAATGGAAAAGTTATAAAATCCATAGGCGTACCGAAGAAAAATAAAATTACGAATATTACAAAAAAAGAAATTATTTATACAAAAAAATATATTACAAATATTGGAATGAATTATTTATTATATAAATCATATTATAATTAATTATTACCTTCCGTCACCTCTAGGTAAGGAAGGTATTGTCTTTGGTCAAAAAATTCGGTGGTGAGTTTTCAATGAATAAGCACGTTTTAGGGTCTTTACAATACAATTTTACTATTTTTACGATGATGTCTGTATGTGTGTGTGTGTGTGTGTGTTCGTGTGTGCGCGTGTGTGTATATGTGTGTGTGTATGTGTGTGTGTGTGTGACCGCGTTTTCGGGCACGATATCTCCAATACTAGAATTCCAAAAATTACAATTCTTGCGTATTCCTCTTCCTTACAACCATATGCAGACCTGTTTAGATTTTGGTTATAATTGGTCAACCGGAAGTACCCTCATTTGAAGATTTTAACAGTTTTTCTTGAAAAAATAGTTATATGTTATTATAACTTAAAGAATATATTATTGTCTATACGATTTGATTGCATTTTATATTTGATATTCAACAGGTATAGAGTTAAAGAAGAATAACGATAATAAATTTTATATAAATTTCATAATTAAGCCTGCTATGCTAACTTAACCATGGAAACTGCTAATATATTCAGGTAATTCAAATTGACAGATGTCAGTATCCATAAAATGAAATCAATGAAAGAATAAGGGAAGTAACTCTCGTGTTAGAAGTTTCTAGATATAAGAGAGACGATTACATATTGGTTTGAACATGCCATGAGGAGAGATGAATATATTAATAGAAGGTGGAAGAAACATAGGAAGACCAAATATAAGATGAAAAGACTGTATTGTAGAAGACTTGAGAGAAAAGGAACTGAATGAGGACGACACGCAAAACAAAAATGGGTGGAAGAAGAAAGTAAAAAATAGCGACCCCCTAACGAATGGGAAAAACTAAAGAAGAAGATGTCAGTGTCAAGTGCAATTTGCATAGTTTGTTTATGAAATAACTTTACTGGAAATATAGGATCTTTTGCAAGAAAATTTATGTATGGGGCGCGTGCAGTAACATGACTTTGACCCGTGTCAAAATGACAGCAATTAATTATGTCCATAACTGACAAGTGTTATAATTTTTCAATAAAAATTTCATAATTTTCTTATTTCATGTGGTTTGTTTGTTATCAGGAGTATGGAATTTAGTTGCCGAGAAAGGGAATCACATAATACCAAAAATTTATAATCTTTTGCAAGAAAATTTATGTATGGAATTTGTACATAATACACAGGATTGACGGAAGGTATTGTGCTGGCCACATCAGATTTTTTTTTAAATTAATAAAGTTAAGAAAATAAAATTTCTATTGCTATTGAGAAAAAAAATGCACCAACGCTTATGTATGAATATAACTTCTTGGGTTGAAGTACCTGACACCCCGAGTATGAGTGTATTAGGATGAAATTTGCTTTGTGTAAGGCAATAAAACATTGTAAAATCACTATTTCACTTCTGAAGCTGTGCGGCATCGAAGTAAAAGTAAATATTTGACAAAACGCAACTTAGGAATAGTGAACTGAATTACATTCTTTTGGGTCGCCAAGTTAAATCGTATGGACTGTACTTGTAGTGAGTATAAAGTATACTTTATATATATAGTATACAAACCTCGCGCGCCTTGATTAGCTATCTTCTACCTCGACATTAATAAAACACTTTCCACCTCAGTTAGTAATACACTATTACTTACTTCCTGGTATCCTGACAATAACGACAGGTAGTTTATCTTTCTCTGCATCTATCAGGTTTTCAGAAACATGTTTTGTAAATACATATGTATTAGGCCAAGTGTCTAATATGTTACGCTCAATATTTTCTATTAAATGGTTTTCCAGATTATCCATAAGATTTATTAAAAAATCTGGATCATATACAGATTTTTTTACATTTTCTTCAGTGTAGTCATATATCATATGGGACCACATTGTTGAAATATGGACAAATGCCTGAAATAAAATAAAAAAATATTATTTGTGAGATTCAAAATTAAATATTACTAATTTATTACCTGTAATTGTTTCATTTCTTTGGCAATATTTATTAAATTTTTCGTTATTCTAACATTGCAAGAAACAGATTCTTTTAGTGGCGCATTAAATCTGACAACAGCAGCACTATGATATACTATATTAACTGTATTAATTACTAAATCATAATCTTCTGGTATCATTCCAAAATTTTCTTCTTCCAGATTCGAAGGAATGAATATAATTTTTTGTTTAAATAGTGGCATATTTTTCTTCAGTTCATTCCACAACTGCAAATGAGTAAAGTCATATATATCCACAGTCGCTAACAATGTAAAATTTGTCGGTAAGGATATTTATTTTCTTCTGCCACTAGTAATAAAAGGTTTTGTTGTTAAAAGAGTATGAGGAATATCCCGAAGAAACCGAGGGGTATAATATTCCTTTTAATCATGAATTATAATGGCGGATAAAATATGGAAACTTTTAAATATTTCATTTTTACCTTCCGTCACCTTTAGGTAAGGAAGGTATTGTCAAAAAATTCATTGGTGAGTTTTCATTGAATAAGCACGTTTTAGGGTCTTTGCAATACGATTTTACTATTTTTACGATGATGTCTGAATGTGTGTGTGTGTGTGTGCGCGTGTGTGTATGTATATATGACCGCGGTTTCCGGCACGATATCTCCAATACTAGAATTTCAAATATTACAATTCTTACGTATTTCTCTTCCTTACAACCATATGCAGACTTGATTAGATATAGGTTATAACTGGTCAACCGGTAGTACGCTCATTTGAAGATTTTAACAGTTTTTGTTGAAAAAAACTCAGTTAAATATTATTTAACTTAAAGAATATGTTATTCTCTATACGATTTGATTGCATTTTATATTTCATATTCAACAGATATAGAGTTAAAGAATTATAAAGATAATAAATTTCATAATTCAGCCAGCTATGCTAACTTAACCATGGAAACTGCTAATGTATTCAGGTAATTCAAATTGACAGATGTCAGTATCAATAAAAAGTAAATGTATGAAGGAATAAGGGAAGTAACTCTAGTGTTAGAAATTTCTAGATATAAGAGAGACGATTAAATTGGTTTGAACATGTCATGAGGAGATATGAATATACCAATAGAAGGTGGAAGAAATATAGGAAGACCAAATATAAGATGAAAGGACTGTATTGCAGAAGACTTGAGAGAAAAGGAACTGAATGAGGACAACACGCAAAACAAAAATGAGTGGAAAAAGAAAAGAAAAAATAGCGACCCTTAACGAATGGGAAAAGCTAAAGAAGAAGATGTCAGTGTCAAGTGCAATTTGCATAGTTTGTTTATGAAATAATTTAACTGGAAATTTAGAATCTTTTTCAAGAAAATTTATGTATAGAATTTGTACATAATACACAGGATTGACGGAAGGTATTGTGCTGGCCACATCAGATTTTTTTTTTTACTACTAGTTCTTAAATTCTATATAACGAATTTTATATTAATAAAAACATAAGTATTTTGACAGAATACTTATCAATATCTACAAAAGCCTAGGCAATGTTTAGAGTAAGTGATAAGAAAATTTGTTCTGCTCCAGAAATTAAAGAAGCGGCACAAAATATGCAGTTTAATACATTGTTCTCAAAAAATCTAATTCTTTGAAAAGTGACAGTTCGCGAATCAAACACAGGTCAATAATGATTCATTATTGACCGTTACTAAGGAAGATAGAGAAAAACAATTTCACGACCTTTTTTTGAGAAAAAGAGGTCAATAATAATGTCATAATATCAGTAAAACGTCTCTTTAGTAGATAAAATAGCACTAGAATTATGAAATTAATATATTAAAACTTAGATTGGTAGAAATATATCCCACTACCTACTTATTAAAATTTATAATGCATGGATAAAAAAAATTACCTTGCAATTAAAGAAATCATTTATTCTATATTGTATATCTTCATTTTTCTTTACCCTCATAGGCAAAATAATTTTGTTCAATTCTGAACAAGATCTTAACAGTTTTTCTGTTAAAGTTTTTCCAATAAATCCCGTTGCACCAGTTATTAATATTGTTTTGTTCTTATAAAACTTTTGAATTTCTGTTGGTTCCATGTTTGAACACACAAATAAAAAGTACTAGCAAACACAGAATATAAGCATATATAATAACATGAAATTTCCATATATTTACTCATATTTCAAAAACAGTTTCATTATCATACAACATTATTTAATGTTAATGCGTTTCTCTAATAACATATTATTATTAATTTTTTAATGTTGTAAACTACCTTTTTATTTATAGCCAATTTATTATTTTATTTATTCATAAATTCATTTGTATACCAAGTTAATAAGATGGAAGGACTGTACTGCGGAAGACTTGAGAGAAAAGGAACTGTATGAGAACGACACGCAAAACAGATATGACAGGAAGAAGACAATAAAAAATAGCGATACCTAACGAAAGGGAAAAGCTAAATAAGACGATGTCAGTGTCAAGTGTTATTTGTATAGTTTGTTTATGAAATAATTTTATTGGAAATGTAGAATCTATTGCAAGAAAATTTATGTATTTACACATAATACACAGGATTGGCGGAAAGTATTGTGCTGGCCACATCAGATTTTTACCCAACATGATTAACCCAACGATGTTCCAGCTTCATTAAGCTTTCCAAATAATACGATTTCTCGAACTCTGTAAAATAGTTGTTCATTTCGGCAATGACGACCATTTTTTGATGCGAATCTTTTCCATTTCGTCATGTTTAGAAAGAGGATGAAGTTATAGAGGGCAAAATCAAGAGAGATAAGATAAGGGAGCAATTCGTAGCACAATTCGTGCAATTTGGCCGATGCAACTGTGGACGAGTGAGCTGGTGCAGTCCGTCATCTTTAGGTAAGGAAGGTACAGTAAAATTTTTGAAAGATGTCCGATCAAGGTTGTCTACGAATTGTATGAATTCAGATTTTTGCTCCGCCCATCATGACAAATTCAGTAGTGTCGTTTGCTTAGTTTTTATGAGGGTACGTAAGATAATACTGTTATTTTATTATTATAAAAATATATATTACAGGAAAAACATTCAAAATTCAAAAATAAGTTAACTAGTAAGTTTATAAGCAAATGTAAAACCAGATATGTTAAAAATAAGATACTGACACAATGTCAGTGTCAGTGACTCTGGCAGAATATAACGTTATACGTACGGCTATGAATCCAAGTAATGTATCTGTATTAATAAATAAACTTACGTTACAGCGAAAGTATTATCAACAACGAGCATCGTTTATAAATGGAATGTCCTAACTTAGTCGAAACAATATGATTTTTTTAAAGACAGGCGTGTTATATCCATCCTTATCACACACTCTTACAGCCTTTGCAAAAGAAAGAGATAAATGTATGCCTATTTGTTAATTCGTTCGTGATACAGGTGCCCTTGATCGGACATCTTTCAAAAATTTTACTGTATTGTCTTTTGTCAAAAAATTCGATGGTGAGTTTTCAATGAATAAGCACGTTTTAAGGTTCCTACAATACGATTTTACTACTTTTACGATGATGTCTGTATGTGTGTGTGTAGGTATGTATGTGCGTGTGACTATAATTTTGGCCGCGATATCTCCAATACTAGAATTCCAAAAATTACAATTTTTACGTATTTCTCTTCTTTGCATCCATATGCAGACTTCAATATTCAAATACTATCATTCAGAAAATTTTGAAACCATGTATTTGTACCTTATTCTAATATTGAAAGAAGCCATTAGATTTGGGTGGCAATTAGATACTTTTTTTTCAAAAAATACCTTTAAATGTTATTTTTCGCAATTTTTGTTATAAAAATTAAATTGCATGAATATTCTTTCTATATACCGTGAGTATTTTTTAACATGAAACATGAGATTTGTCATATCCATGGTTACGACTTGACATTTGATTGACAGCAATGTCTCATTTAAAATGAAACACAGGGAATGAATTTGACAGAAGTATATTTAAATATTGAGCAGTAATATTCCCGTTAATAAAAAATCTGATGTGTACACCACACGACTTCCTTGTACGATTATTAAACTATACATATTTTTTTAATAACTAAATTACAAAATATTAATTTTAACTTCAAAACAGTAAGATATATAGTGACCATAATCTAACCCGGTTCTTTTTAAAGAGAGTTTTGATTACAACAAAGAAATATTTGATTACAACAATGAATATGTCTAATTTCACAATAAAAATATAATATTTGTTATTGTATGAATCATAAAATTGCACGTATTTAACGTAATTTGACATGAACATTTTTTTTATGTTTTTGTCCTAATCCATAGCAAGCTTTATTACAAAAACAAAAAAGTATATAATTTTTAAATTTACATATCTCGCTTATACAAAGGGCTAATTTAATAATACTTGATGTGCTAGACGCAGAAATTAATTCTCTAAAACTTTTATTTGAAGCATTTATTTCTAAAATCAAAATAAAATCATTTTATTCAAGAAAAACTGTTAACAACTTCAAGTAATGTACCACTTCCGGTTAGCCTATTTTAACCAAAATCTATTATGTTATTTCAATTGACATAAAAGTCTTGTATACCAAATTTGAAAAGTTTTGGATTATATTTTAATACAGTTTTTCATTAAAATCTATTATACGCTTCATGTAAAGTGCCACTTCTGGAAATTGTGTAATAACCAGAAAGGGAGGTGCACAACTAGATGTTATAGGAGTCCTAAATACAAAATTTCAACTTTCTACGGCTTACCGTTTTTGAGTTATGCGAGATACGTACGTACGGACGTATGTACGTACGTACGTACATACGTACAGACGTCACGACGAAATTAGTCAAAATGGATTCAGGGATGATCAAAATGGATATTTCCGCTGAAATCTGAAAACCGAATTTTTTCGCGATTACAATACTTCCTTTACTTACGTACAAGGAAGTAAAAATGGCCCAATAATGTGGGTTCCTATTATGCCAGCCTAAACGCTAACTTTCTCGGGTCGTTGAGTCCTCGTACTATGATACAAATGTAGATTTTCCCTGGACCAATATCGACAATTTTGTGAATTTACCTCGCCATGAAAATAAAAAGTGGCTTCGTCCGTAAAAAGTATATTTTGCAGCAAATCTGGATTGTTATTAACGTTTTCAAACATTCTTTCACAAAAATTTATTCTTCGTTTCGTATCGTCCATAACTAACTCCTGGTGATTTTGGAAATGATATGATCTGTAATACTGTAATGATCCTTTTTAAATGAACTGTGTACAGTAGCTTTGTTTACAGCATTAGTTTCCCCAATCTCTTAATGTTAATCTGTTCTTATTTTGTATTAAAGTCAGAATTTCATGTTTTTTTCTGCGCAGTTAATATATTACAAGATCTATTCCTACTTTTATGTGCAGGCTCGATGCAACTATTTCCTCTAAAGGTATTCACTATTCTTAAAAAATTTGCTGCACTTGGTGTAGACCTGTCAGAAAATAAAGCGCGGAACAAGTCCGACACTTGCCGTAAACTTGAATTAAAATTCGCATAATACCACTTAATAATCTGCACCTTCTCTTCCACATTATAAACCATTGTATTTCAAATTGGTTATTTGACACTGACAGAGTAGACAAATGTCAAAATTGTCCCCTATGTTTCATTTTAAATGAGACAGGAAAATATATTACTGTCAATTAAATCGTATCCATGGATATGACAAATCCCATATTTCATGTTAAAAAATACTCACGGTATTTTATGGATAAATTATAAAATAATATAAAAATTATATCCCACACATAACTCCAAGGTTGCACAATTCAGCTCAAATGTATGCAACTGATAAATAAATGTCAAAAAATAATTATTTCAAATTAGTAATAGTACCGTTTTAAAAAGAAAATTGTAAATAGAAATATATATATATATATATATATATATATATATATATATATATATATATATATATATATATATATATATATATATATATGGAAAAGAAAGTAATATAGTTTTCAACATTAGTAAATATGCAGGTATGTATTCAAATAAAATATATAAATATATTATCACGGCATATTATTCATTGCAGGATGTGCTAATCTGCTTTGTACACAGATTTCGGTAATGATGATGATATACTTTTATCGTGCGAGCGTCCACCAAGCGTCTCCTCACGGACACTCATTCCTGTCGTGGAGAGTGCACCACAGAGGTTAATTTTGTGCCATGTGTTATAACTATATTTAATAAAAAAAAAGATTTTTATATAAATTTGTTACACTTCGATTATGGTTCATAGGCCCATTATGCAATTAAAATTATTGCTTTCTCAGTTAGATTATTTAGTTTCTATTCATATTTTTACCTCTCGCTAAGAGAGGTATTGGAATCATGGTAAACATCACATATCCAGATTTTAGTGAATAAACAAGTTTTAAGGTCCCTAGAATCCGATAATAACATTTTTACGATGATGTCTGTGTGTGTGTGAGAGAGAGAGAGAGGTTGTATGTACGATTTCTCAAAATCTATAATACTAAAGTCCTGTGTAACTACGGATTCCTCAATCTAACAGTGATGGGAAAAGTTGAATAGATTCTGGTAACAATTGAACAACCGGAAGTAGTAGTATTTTAACAAAAATCTTCTAAATATTATTTTTTGAAAATTTAAGTTATTACAAATATTAAAAACCAAAATTCTCTATCCGACACATTTAATTTTTTTATTATACCTTTTATAGATATGAAGATATAGATATATAATATATAAAGAAATCTATTGTAGTAAATCTCACAACCCAAACATCTCCATGTTAACTACATGAGAAATTAAAATGTCTGTAATTGAAAGATAAATGGCACTAATATCAGTGTCAAAAATTCAGAGATAGTACTGAAGTCTTTTTCTGGGAACGATATTTAATATTTCTTATTGTATTATTAATTATATATTTCAAATTATAGGTATATTACATGAACCCTTCAGAAATACCGCCAATACCGTTAATGATTTGGAAAAACCTCGAATATTTAGAAGAAATGGAGAAAACTTGCTCATAGAATGAATTTAAAATTATAGAAAATACGTAAATATAAAGATTAGGTGTAATTAGAAATTTTTGTATATACAAGAAATGTTAAATACAATATTTATATATACCACAATGGAAAGGGCGCGAGAGGTATTGTGATGGCCACAACAGATTTTTAAAAAAGCAAAGATGTATCTTAAGAATAACTCTCCTGTGCCTCCTTTGACGAGTCACCACTGTTATTGTAATTTATTAAGGTACGTACCTATCAACATTATTTCGATAACTCATTGCAATATATATTAACTGTGTACTGTAAATAAATTTATCATATTTTAATTATTTTTCATTGTCGTACATATTTCTACTTTTACACAACATAGATAAATACATAAAATACATCAACAGTCCCATAATACTTTCTACCATACCATAATGAAGTTTCAACTTATGTAAGTAGAATATTATTTACATTTATAATAATAACATTTATAACAATTATTAATTTTAATGGTACAGAAAAAATATAATTGTATTTAATTTTTTATTGTTTTAAAAAGTGTACATAACAAATTTATTATGAAACTGTACAGATAACAACTTTTATTTGAAAACATCACTAAAGTGCATAAAAATCGCCATTAATAGTTCAGAAATCGGTACTAAACTGTAACTAATTTTAAGCATCACTAAAATCCGTTCTTCATTGATATTCGTTTGTTTCCAATATATGTGCCTTTACCTAACATTTCCTCATCATACATCTGACATTGATTAATAAATAATGAAATAAGTACACAATAATAACATTTTTACCTCTCGCTAAGAGAGGTATTGCATTCATGCTAAAAATCGCATATCCAGATTTTATTGAATAAGCACGTTTTAAGGTCCCTACAATCCGATTTTAACATTTTTACGATGATGTCTGTGTGTGTGTGTGTGTGTGTGGATGTGTGTGTGTGTGTGGGATGTTGGAAGGACGGTTACTCAAAAACTATAAGACTTAAAATTTGTTTAACAACGTATTTCCCAATCGGACATTCATGGGAAGATCTGAAAAGGTTTTGGTAATAATTGGACAACCGGAAGTAGAAGATTCTTGAAAAAAAATCTTCTAAATATTATTTTTTGAAAATTTTTCGTGGTAATATTAAAGATAATTAAATTCTCTATCTGATACATTTAAATATTTTATTATATATTCCATAGATTTAGAGATAAAAGAAGTATAATATATAAAATAATCTGTTGTAATAAATTTGACAGCCGAAAGAATGCCATGAAAAATAGTTGATAATTTAAATTATTTGTAACTGACAGATAAATGTCAGTGTCAGAAATAATGAGTAATGAATTAAAAATGTACTTGGAGAATCCCTTAGTTCTTGATCTGTGACTATTATGGAGATGACAAGTCTAGGTTGAAGGACTTAAATTTGTTTCAAACATTATGGGACAATGTACACCAGTACTGTAGACTAGAGTAACTTTGAATTGCGAAAAAGCTATCAAATTCTTCTCAAGTAAGTTGTAAATATTGACAATCGGAGTGCAATCTATCCGTCACTTTATTAAAGGGAATTAAGGTTATTTAGATGTAACAAGTATGAAAAAATAAAATGTAAAAGAAGATATATAAGAATAGATGCACAATCCAGATATATACATTTTAGACCGCCCAAAATTAATGTTTTTACTAGAAGAATATGAAGAGAAAGTAAACAAAGTTGTTCGAATTGAAAATTGCTGTTACCAGCCTAATATTTATATATGGTAAACTCTACTTTGTAATTTATTGTAACATAATTTATGGTAAAATATCTTCATGTTGAGACATGCTATTATTGAATAATAAAGAAGTTTATACGTCATAGATTTATATGAATATATTATTTGTATTTATAAAAATAATCTTTGCTTTATGCATACAGCCAGGTAAAATATACGGCGAGAGGTTATGTGCTGGCCACATCAGATTTTTTCTATATGTAAATCTAAAAATCTGATGTGGCCAACACATGACCTCTCGCCATTTCCATTTTATGTTACATAAATAAATATATCATCACGGCATATTACCCATTGCTGGGTGTGCCAATTTGCTTTGTACGTATATATCGGTAAATGATGAAATATTTGTCCAGCGTCACCACGGGCACTCACTGCTGTCGTGGAAAGTGCGCCACAGGGGTTAATTTTGTGTCGGTCGGGATCGAACCCGAATTCATAATTAATGAATTTAACATTTCTTGTACATACAAATAATTCAAATTGCATTCTTTCATTCTGTGAGGAATTTTCTGCTACTCTTCTAATATAATTAAAATTCTTTATATTCACTGACGGTTTAGCGGTATTAATAATACAATAAGATATTTTAAATGTACTTACTTCCCAGAAAAAGCTTTCTGTAATGTTAATAAAACTGTTGATTCTTGACACTGATATTTTGCATTTATCTGTCAATTATAAACATTTAAATATCTCAACAGATTATTCTATATTATTATATATCTCTAAATAAAAGATATAATAAAAACTTATTGTATTAGCATAAATTTTCAAAAAATAATATTTAGAAGTTTTTTTTTTTAAAACTACCATTTCCGGTTCAACTTCCCATTAATGTTAGATTGAGAAATCCGTAGTTAAACAGGTCTTTAGTTGTATAGAATTTGGGAAATCGTATCTACAACATCTTAACACACACACATCCACACACACACATACACACACACACACATTATCGTAAAAATGTTAAAATGGCATTCTTAGAGAAGAGACCTTAAAAGGTGTTTATTCAATAAAATGCGGATATGCGATTTTTAGCATGAATCCAATACCTCTCTTACCGAGTAGTACATACATTATATTATTTCTTATTATTATAGTTAAATATTTAAAATTATAGGTATTCAAAAACACTACCAATCCCGACAATGAATTGGAAACATTTCGAAAAATTAGAAGAGTAGGACAAAATTTCTTCATAGAATGAATTTATATAAAAGTTTTATTGTCAACAATATAATATACATATAATCTTACATTCTTACATTTTTTCATTTAATGTTTCGAGTTGATAACTCTTTACAATATAAGGATGTTTATTATTTATCTGAGCTTTTACCTTTATTACCTACGTTCTTATTATGAGAAAAAAAGACAAAAAAAACTCACTAGCTTCAGTTTACATTAATATGCAACAAATCCCATTTAACAACATATTATTATAGCAGTAGATGTTTAGTCCTTTTGTGTCTATATTTTTTGTAATTCAACGTATTTATAGTATAGTTGCCTATTGCATTAATTAGTTCATTATCATGTGTTTCGCATTTATTAAAAAATTTAACAGTGATTTAGTTTACTAATTTTAGTCCATCGAGGGGAGTTAGTTATTATTCTGAGACACTTATTTTGAATCACTTGTAGTTTATTGTAATTTGTTTCACTTGTATTACTCCACACGGGACACGCGTATGTTATAATTGGTCTTATGAATAGTTTATAGATATGGGTTTTGATGTTTTGATTGATGTAGTTATTTTCGAATTTCTATTTAAAAGTGGAAATAGGGAACACATTACTCCTGTTGCTTTTTGGCAGCTTTGATTTATGTAGAATGAATTTAAAAATCTAAATATAAAGAATAGATGTAAGTAATTTTTTGGTGTAGAGTGTAGGTATACAAGAAATGTTAAATACAATAGGGCGCGAGCAGTCACGTGACTTTGTTGGCCTTAACAAGCAGATATGGAGGCCTGTGTCAGAATGATAGCTAGTAATTATGTACATAGATGTCAAATATCATAATTTTTCATTCTTAATTTAGTGATTTTCCAATTCCATGTGGTTTATTTTCCTAGATAAGTAAATTCCACACTCCTGGTGAAAAGTTAACTACGTAAATTCAGAAATTCTTCAAATTTTAATGAAAAATTCTGACATTTGACATCTATGTACATAACGGCCAACAATTTCACATGACTGCTCGCGCTCTATATTTATGTAACCAAAAATGGAAGTGGCGAGAGTTGGCTACAACAGATTTTTTGTATTGGTTTAAATGTTTAACGTCACAACCATGCTTATCATTATTTCACTTTCTCTAATTCGTTTGAAATAATTTTATTTTTAAAGTTCTTGCAACTCACAAAAACCTTAAATTCAAAATATCTCATCGACAATATTGTATTTTTATAATTTCTTTCAGCATGTTTCTTATCCTCGTACTTTTTTCTCTCTTTACTCCTTCCCTTTTCGCTCCCCAATACTTCGACGACCCATTCTTTCGTCCTTATCCAGAACCTTATCCAGAACCTTTTCCAAGACCATACCCAGTCCCTTTTCGCAGAACCTACCCACGCCCGTTTCCCGGTCCTCCTGGAATGTGCCCTCCTAGACAATGTAATCTACCACTATGCCGCCCTGGTTACACCTTATACAAAGAGCTAGGGAACTGTGAATGTCCCACATGTGTTTGTCTTCCTCGACCATGCCCCAGAATCTCCTGTGAGAACTCGACGCAAGTGCAACCTGAATGTGGGTGTTCGTACTGTGCCGTTCCATCTGAAACAACGCAGATTTTTTCAACTGTTGGTTCTGAGGAGGCTTCTGTCGCTTCTGCTGAAAGTAGTGAACCAAGAAGTATAACTAATAAAGTGGAAACTACTACTAGAAAGAGTGGTAGTAATAGTATAAGTTCTACTTCAAGTACGAGTACTATATTTTGAAGTAAGAGATTACATAATATAAGTATTTAATATAAAAAGTGTATATTTAAAATTAATATTGTCCTTATACCTATATATAAGATGATACCAGTGTTTGTATAGTACCCTACCATTAATATTTGTAGAAGAAAATAGTGTCTGAAATAAATTTTAGTATAAGAACTCTTTCCAATTTTATCTTCAATACTCCAATACGAACATATTGCTTATTTGCTGCAACAATGACACAACTCAAAATTTGTTATTTTCCAAAAAACGAATTTAAAAGTTTTGAGGTTTAATTTTATATTGTAGGTAAATGTTTATATTCGTATAATTTAGTAAAATTACAAATGGCACTCTTCATGAAGCGAAAAACATTTTTCAACTTAAAACTGAGATGTCAGTATTAAAATAAAAGTAAGTCAACTAAATATGAAATCACATTAGTGACACAACTGCTCTTCCTTTAGTTTTGTAAGACCAACTCGAAAATAATTTTTATTTGAGTTTGTCAGTGTTGCAGTAAATGAGCGATATCCTCGTCAATAATACGAATTGACGTAAAGTCCGTTTCCACGACTTGATCCCCACATCATCAATCGTAATCATAGGCTCAAATCGCCAAGGGGGGAGGGAATTGATGACGTCATGTTGACAGGTGAACTCGTTTGGTTTCCAAAGTATTCATACAAATCAAAACTAACAATTGACAGTATATAGGCTGTAACAGAACTTTTTCTTATAAACCATCTAGATATTGAGTTAAAATTCTACAAAGTTTTGTCACATATTTCATTACCCGCCTATGGTTGAATTAAAAAAAAACATTTTGGCTACTTCTTAACTGAAGAAATAAAATTTGAAAATTCACGGAATTACAATTTAATAGTATTAGCCATGGAATTAGAAAGAAGAGACCAACAAAACCGTAACGTTTTATACGTCAAATTATTAGTATTTATTTTGACAATCATTATTCTGACACTGACGTAATAAAACACCGTCTTTGCAATAGCAAAATGCACAATATAATACCAAGAATTAACAAAACTACCAACACACAACGAAACAAAAATTATCGACGCCAAAATCAAAAAGTCATCTTTATCACATGATTGACAGAATGACATGTATATTCAAATAATTCAAATATTTGAAAATTGCATTTGTTACCGCGGTTACAATACAGTTTATTTTTCATTTTTTGCCGTCGGTTGGACGAAGATAGCGTATACCCCTTCGAAACACCGACGATAATGAAATAGCGAATAAAAGTCTCATATATTTCATGTGTGTACGACAAAGATGCTTGATAAAAGTTTAGCTATTCTTACATCAGAAATTAATGGACGTGGGGATCAACTCGGAGATACAGTGTGTATATGTTTACATACATATGTGAATTTTTAATTCTTCTTTCTTAAAAATTGTTTATCTTTTCCAATAGATTCCGTCTGAAGCTTCTTTTTCTTGTTTTGATCAATTTTCCCATTAGAACAAAATGATTGATGGTGAATGATTTTTCCTATAATCTATGTTTTAAATAATAATCGCCTTGGATCATTTTCATTCATGAGATTTATTTTAATTTTTGTAAACAACTCAAAGGAAAATGATATTAATTCTGATATTAGAGTAATATAAACTTCAAACTAAATTAAAGTTGCTCAACATATTATTACGTTTTAAAGAATATTAATAAATTAAACATTGTACAGATTTTTTGTTAACACACCTTTATTTGAATTTATTATTGTTTTTATTTAAATTTCGAGTCGACAAGTGAAACTACAAATCCAGACAAGTTCGAGCTAATATTAACACTGGTGTTTGTTATTTATTATTGTTGTTTTTTTTCAGTGTATTTGTTACCGACAAATGAGAATGTGTTCTGCCCCTAGTAACTGCAATTATCGTGAAAAACTTTTGTTGGGGGAGTTAAAATAGTGTATATTTGTTTCTTTTAGTGTAAAACTAACTTTCGTGATATGAATTTTTAATGTGTGATGGTTTTCAGTGAGATAACTGTAATTTTATTCCAATAAACGTTCTTAGTGGCAGTGGCAGCTGATTTCCTGAGATGCTGAGATCTGCGATGTCTCTGTTAGCCAAATTGGACTGACACTAGACGAGGTTGGTCAAACATTTCATTTTATTTTATATTTCTTCTACAGATTATTAATATTAGTTAATCTGTCAATAATAACAGATTCTCTCACCGAGAATAGATTATAATTAGAAAAAGAAAATAAATAGATAACAAGTCTAAATAATGACAATTATTGTAATAACAATTAGTTGTGTATGAGTAGACTCCCACAGTAGGCTATGATGTTTGGGAAAACACATTTTACATAACATCCTTGAAAACCTGTTATTGTGTAGATAGAATTATTGTACGTGGTTTGCTTTTTTATATTAACAACGTATATATAAGAGACACTCAAGTAATTTATGTGCTATATTATCCGCAAATATAAGAGGCCGCCTTGAATATAAATACAAGATATTTTTTTTTATAAACAAAAGCACGAGCATCGCTACCGTTTTTATATTCCACCTAAAATAATTGTAAGTACATATTTTATTATAAATATTTTCATATTACTTTGTTCTACAGATGTCTGCTACATCTTGACATAGCTTAATTTCAGATATTTACCTAAAATAAGATGATTTAACTTACCTACCTATTTCCTAAAGTGTACCGTTTAGCCAGTATTCTTCTTGAAAATTCAGAACTATTTGTTCGATTTAGATAAAATTTGGTTTAATCTTTTCTACAAATTTGGATTCTCATTATTTTATTATAAATTGTTATTATTGTTTGAATTTGAGGGACCTGGATTCGATCCTAACTGGCATAAAAGTGACTCTAGTAATGTATTCTCCATGCCGGTAACAAGTGTCCGTGAGGTGACGCCTGATAAATACCCGCACGATACGAATATGTTATCGTCATTACCGATATCTGTTTACAAAGCAGATTGGCACACCCAGCAATGGGGAATATGCCGTGATATATTTATTTATAGGAGTTCCCTCGCTAAGAGAGATATTGGATTCATGCTAAAAATCGCATATCCAGATTTTAATGATTAAGCACGTTTTAAGATCCCTACAATCCGATTTTAATATTTTTACGATGATGTCTGTGTGTGTGTATGTGTGATTTATTTTGAAATTTTTAATGAAAAATTCTAACATTTAATATCTATGTACATAATTACTAATTGTCATTCTGACACGGGCCCCCATATCTGCTTGTCAAGGCCAACAATGTCACAAGACTGATCGCGTCCTGTCTTTTGTAACCAAAAACGGAAGTGGCGAGAGGTATTGTGCTGGCCCACAACAGATTTTTTGTATGTTAATCTGTACGTAATAATCGTTGAGTATAGAGTAAGGCCTTGGTGATCCAGATTTTTAATATTCTTTATTTATTTCAGAACATCGGACGTTTCGAACCAAAGTGGTTCATCTTCAGCATTAATAAAATTTGTATGGAAAAATTCAACGTCGGTTAATAGCAGTGCTATTAAGTCACTCATAAGCTTAAGATGGGTGCGGTTTTTATCAAATTGTATTGCATTTTCGACCTTTATTATATTGCTTTATTACTTTTTTATATTTATAACTTCTAATAGTTATGACAAAATGTTAACCGACGTTGGATTTTTCCATACAAATTTTATTAATGCTGAAGATGAACCACTTTGGTTCGAAACGTCCGATGTTCTGAAATAAATAAAGAATATTAAAAATCTGGATCACCAAGGCCTTACTCTATACTCAACGAAATTTCCAACTGATCCTTCTCGACTCAACAAATGTACGTAATAATATTAAATTCTTATTTTATATTTTCACCGAAAAGTTTCTAGTACGCCAGTAAATAGTTATTTATATCTGATGGTACTGAAGGCCGAGGTGATAAGAAGGAACTTCAGTGCCGAAGCGCATATTGAATTTTATTTAAAATCAAAAATTTGTGATAATGAAAGGAATATTTATTTTTATAAATTATGTTGATAAATCTGTCAGTTGCAGTCAGTCAAACAATCGAACTTCATCGGAATTATTTAATTTCTTCTTCTTGCACATATTTTTTCCATTTTCCATACAAATTTACTATTATACATCGTACAGCTGCCCAAAATTATCTTACATACACAATAATTATCATAAGGTTGGCAACACTACATTTGCATGAAATCGTCGTATAATGAATTACTTTAGTGCCGATTTCTAAACTTTTAATGATGATTTCAAATATAAATTATTAAAGTTTCAATAAATGAAGACCGAATAAATCGACGGACCTTGTGATGTCATTTTCAGCAAGACATACGTTTCTAGAGCTAAGTGAGACGGATATATGGTAAACGCGGTAGGTACGTCGCTTCGTGTTACATCAAAATCAACGCGAACATGGCGGAAGCGTGGTTTGCGCGTTCGAATAGTATTAGCCAATAGCATTTGCAGTGTCCATCACGTCACAAACATGGCTGAAACTGAATTTTACGCGCTCGATTTAAATGTATTAAAGTTTCATTTTGTTATTAAGGTAATAAGAATCAGAAAATTAACGATTATATTCACCTTAATATTACTTATTATACATGATGAATATTAAATATACAATAAGTCTTTTTTTAAAAGCCATAGACTTGAAAACCCCTATTGCAATACCTATGAATAAAGTAAAAAATAACATTATTATTTATTTTATATATTTTCAGAATTTTGTGATACCTTCTCTCAACTTATTTTTCTTTATTCTCGCTTTTCTTGCTTTCGTAATACAGTCCCAAACAACACCATCTCCCACGACGTCAAAACCAATTATATGCACCACTCCGAGGTGCCCACGGCCCACTTGTATATTCCATAAGATAAACAATACCTACATATGCACAGTGGAGCGCACCAATCTAGGTTGTAAGTGTGAGCCATATGTTTGTACCAGTCCAAAAGAAAAATGTCCGGATATTGACTTGAAATGTGCACCAGAAGATCCTGAAAATCCGCCATATTGTGGATGTGAACAGTGTAATTTTCCATTTAATGTAGTAGTTAGTAGTTGAAAAATAAATAATATTTAAGATAATAATATATATTTTTTTATTACTAACATGGTTTCTATAACATTTTGTCAAATCATTATGCCCTTTGAGTTTCTAACGGTTCTTCAAAGTTTGATACTACAATGTTTCTTGCCGATTCTACCTATAGGTATATACAGAGAGTCCGTCTCATAAATTTATCAAATGTAATACTAAATTTGAATGGTAAATTTAGAAAATCGTAGTAATTTTTTATATAATTGTTTGAAATTTGGTAGAAATACTTTTCAACATTTTCTCTGCTAGAGATAAAAATTTGAAATCGGTATATATTTATTTAAATATTGAAAGTTTTCAGGGCCCTTATTCTTGAGCGTTCGTAATTACATTCGTATTCGCTTTCGTTTTCATGTTAGTAGTGATAGTAGTCTGTGTTTCAAAAATAATATTATATTATGTGAATTGTATTGTCACATTTATGTAGATCACTTAACGGTTAAGAGTTCACTTTTATCATATATTTATTAACGATTAATAAATAATTGTTTATACTTGTAAATGATGTGAATAAATGCTGCAATACAGTTGACACTGACAATGACATACCCAATATTGTTTTTGAAACACAGACTACTGTGACTACTAACATGATAACGAACGGGAATACGAATACGAACGAAATGACGAACGCTCAAGAATACGGGCCCAGAACTCATAATATATTGAAATAAAACAATATTTAAGAGTAGTTCTGTAATTTTTTTAATTTTTTGTTTACAAAATGAGGGTAATATAGATCAAAAGTTAAATAAAAAGCATACAAAAATAAAACAGAAAATTATAAACGAATAACAGGTAACCACGATTTATTAAGCTGAAAACCTGTATTTAAATTAACGTTTTCTTTATTTCGATGGCTTCTCGAATTAGTCTTCTCATCCAGTTATTTTCTCTTGCTAAAATCTTTATGTTTTTGAAATAAATTTCATGTAATTCTTGAATAGCATATTCAGCAACAGCAGATTTATCTGGTTGGCTGTCGAAACGTCGTCTAAATAATTAAAAAAAACTACAGAACTAAACCCAAATATTGTTTTATTTCATTATATATTTATTTATTTTCCATGGAATTTACAAAATTTATGTATTTCGTCTATCTCGAACTACTCCTTAGTTATACAGTTTCAAACAGCAATCGTTTTTTAAAAGCCACCGGTATAACATAATAATTAACAACCGATTTAAAATTAATAGGTGAACAGTGAAAAACAAATCTTCAGTGTTCAACGTAGATGAACTTCATAGATAACATTAGATAACAATTCTAGCTAATGAATTGTCATTGTAAATATGTATAATTACAATAAGATAATGATAATAACATGCTGATAAACAACTAGATGTATGTACATTACAGTCGTGCATGAGTAGCGACCTGTAGTACGCCGTATTTGGAAAAACACATTTTTCATAAAATCCTTGAAAACCTGTTATTGTGCTATAGAGTTATTGTGTGCTGTTTGTTTTTTATATTAAGAACGTATATATAAAAGATACTCAAATAATTTATGTTCTATGAACTGCAATATATTACACAGACCGCCTTACTTGGAAATAGGTTGGTACATATAAGATAAAAATTTCCTTATAAACATAAGTACGAGCATCAGCGAATAAATTCGTTTCTCTAGTTCACCTAAAATAATTGTAAGTACATTCTTTATTAAAATATTCATATTACATTGTTCTTGTACTTTGCAAGAAATTTCTATTGTTATTAATATTTTTAAATACCAGTATAAGTATTGTGTTGAATTATAAATTATAACTGATTGTTATTAACCAATCACAAACGTGTAACCCAAGAAATAATTCAATTAAAATGATACAACTTTTTTAGTTTTAGTTCTGTTTATTATTATAAAAACCGACGTTTCGGCATCATTAACTGCTGCCTTCTTCAGGAAATAAACAACAAATATATAAATAAATAATTACAAAAATATTAGCAACAGGTAACCATAGTGACAAATTACAACATATTTAATATAGGAAGCCATGCCCGATTAAGATTCAAACCGTCACAATGATTAAAAAAGGCAGCAGTTAATGCTGCCGAAACGCCGGTTTTTATAACAATAAACAGAAATAAAACTAAGAAGGTTATATAATTTTAATTTAATTATGAGGTCAGAAAGATTTTTTAATAATTCAAGAAATAATATTTTATGATTGGCTAGAAATGTCGATTCCATTTATTACTCTGGTGGAGAACTCCATTATACATGAATAAAATAAAACAATTGTTATGTACCCGAAAAAACTTTTGCATATTTTTGCCAAGCCCCCCATTACCCATGAGTCAAAAGTCGATTTTCTATGGCCCCATAAGCAAATACGATAAAATTAATTACGACATAATTTTGCTCAAGTTATGCAGGATTAAGTATCTACCTAACCTAACTTAACCTAACCTATTATGATCTAACTTAATCTAACCTAGCCTAACCTAACTGAACGTAACCAAAGTTATGCCCAGGTTTGCCCAACACTTGTTTTTTTTTGCCCCCCCCCCCTTAAACAGTGAGTCAATGGGGTCATTTCATATTTTCTAATTCATTTTTTTCCTGAAAGAATAGGTCAAATTAAATATGTAGGTGTATGTTTTACACCTTATAAGTCTTTAAAATCAAAGATTTTTTATAAGTTGACTCATTTCAAATATTGGACGCTGACGTCACGGCTATACGTCACGGCTTGACGGATGCGGCAGTAGCTCTCTACCGGTTGTGTTTGGAACTATGATTGTTTGGGTTATCACTTGTCAGTTTGATTTTGTGACAGCAACATATTGTTAAATAAAAACATATTTCATACAACTTTTGGTATTTATTTTAATAAATGTTTTATTTACATACCTTTATTCTTAACTCTGCTGCCACCTGTCATAATTTTAGGTTAGTTTATTTACAACAGCAAACGGAAACTATGCGGACCGTTGTGTGTGTGACATAGGAATGCCTTTGTGTGAGTAACAAACTGTCACGTCATGAATTTTACAGCCGGGAAAGTTTATTAGCAAATTTATGAATGAAAAGTCGCATATTTCATGTTGTTTTATATTACTATATTTATTAAATGAGACGGATTTCACAATTTTATAATAAAAACAACGATTTTTTTTAAACGACCCCATTGTCGAATATCTGTGGAACCCCCATAAGTCGTAGTTGATTTTGTCGTATTCGTTTATGGGGGTGCCACACCCTAGTTGGGCAAAACTGGGCAAAATTATGCAATAGTTGTTTTCTCTTAATTTCTACATGGGGATGCCAATTTCACTGGGTTTTGTTATGTTAATAAAACAAAAAATAATATCATTTATCTTTTATATTTCCAGAATTTCGTGATGTCTTCTCTCAACTTATTCTTCTTTATTCTTGCTTTTCTTCCTTTCTTAATACACTCCTATACAACGACAATATCCCCTACGACCTCTGAACCAATCATATGTACCACTCCAGCTTGTCCATGGCCCACATGTACATTCTATAAAGAAAACAGCACTTACATATGTACAGTGAATCAGGAGTATCTAGGATGTAAATGCGATCCATACGTTTGCACCACACCAAAGAAATGTCCAAACATTGATATAAACTGTGGACCAAAGGATCCACAAAATCCGCCATATTGTGGATGTCCAGGGTGTAACTTTCCACCCCCGCCACATGATCATAAAAGGAAGAAACGAAATGTGAATTAACAAATGTAAAAAATACAATCAAATTTATAACAAAATGGGTAACTTTTAGCAGCTGGTTAAAATTGTTATCCAATAACTCTGGATGTTTTTTAACGACTAAAAATTAACCATTGAGTTACAGAATATAACTAAATATATAGAATATAAAAAATAATATTTATTTTTACTACAATATACTACCTCTGTCCCATAATAGTCATATATGATGTATTTAACAAGACCATGAGAAATAAAAACATTTATTGATTATAATAATAATGTTTTGTTCGAAGTTATCCACCCCAGCTGATCCAGCACCAAAAAGCATTTATTTAACCTAACGCATTCAGGCCTAGTTTTTACCTCTCGCTAAGAGAGGTATTAGATTCATGATAAAAATCGCATATCCAAATTTTAATGAATAAGTCACTACAATCTGATTTTAATTTTTTTACGATGATGTCTGTGTATGTGTGTGTGCATGTTTGTGTGTGTGTGTGTGTGTGTGTGTGTGTGTGAGGATGTTGAAAGGACGATTTCTCAAAAACTATAATACTTAATATCTGTTTAACTACGTATATCTCAACCGGACATTACTGGGAAGAGCTGAAAAGGTTTTGGTAATAATTGGATAACAGGAAGTAGCAGATTCTTAAAAACAAATCTAAATATTATGTATAGAATATTTTATTTCTTGCTAGTATAGTAGATGGGTAAATTCTCTGTCTGATACATATAAATATTTTATTATATCTTTTATAGATTTAGAGATAAAGAAATATAAGGTATATAATCTGTTGTAATAATGTTACCCAAAATAATGTCATGGACACCAATTGAAAAATTAAAATGTTTGTAGCTGATAAATAAATGTCAGTGTCAAAAAGACATTACTGAAGATTTTTTCTGGGAAGTATATACATTATATTATTTATTGTTGTATTAATAGTTAAATATTTAAAATTATAGGTATATTACATATACCCTTCAAAAATACTGTCAATCCCGACAATGAATTGGAAACATTTCGAACAATTAGAAGACGATAAAATTTCTTCATAGAATGAATTTAAAATGAAAAAATCTGTTGTGGCCAGCACAATACCTCTCGCCACTTCCTTTTTTTGGTTACATAAGTATAGGGCGCGAACGGTAATGTTACATTTTTGGGCTTGACAAGCAAATGTGTGGGCCCGTTTCAGAATGATAATTAGTAATTATGTACATAGATGTCAAATTTTAGAATTTTTCATTAAAAATTTCAAGATTTTCTAAATTTACGTAGTTAATTTATCACCAGGAGTTTAAAGTTTACTTGTATGCCTTAGATATTTAACATTTAATTCTGCTCCACATGGAATTGGAAAATCACTAAATTTAGAATGAGAAATTATGATATTTGACATCTATATACATAATTACTAGCTATCATTCTGACATGGGCCCCCATATCTGCTTGTCAAGGCCAACAAAATCATATGACTGCTCGCTCCCTATTGTATTTAACATTTCTTGTATACCTACACTCTACACCAAAAATTCTACTTACGCATATATCTATTCCATATATATTTAGATTGTTTAATTTTAAATTCATTTTTGATGAAGAAATTTTGTCCTCTTCTAATTTTTCGAAATGTTTCCAATTCTATTAATACATTAAGAAATAATATAATGTATGTACTTCCCAGAAAAAGTCTTCAGTAATGTCTTCGGATTTCTGACACTGACATTATCTGTCAGTTACAAACAAATTAAATTTTCAACTATTTTCCATGGCCATTCTTTCGGCTGTAAAATTTATTATAACAGATTATTTTACATACTATATTTCTTCTATCTCTAAATCTATAGAATATATTGTAAAATATTTAAATGTATCAGAAAGAGAATTTATTTTTCTTTAATATTATCAAGAAAAAATTTCAAAAAATATTATTTAAAAGATTTTTTTTCAAGAATCTTCTACTTCCGGTTGTCCAATTGGTACCAAAACCTTTTCAGATCTTCCCATGAATGTCCGATTGGGAAATACGTAGTTAAAAAAATTTAAAGTCTTATAGTTTTTGAGTAACCGTCCTTCCAACATCCCACACACACACACATACACACACACATCCACACACACACATCCACACACACACACACACACACACAGACATCATCGTAAAAATGATAAAATCGGATTGTAGGGACCTTAAAACGTGCTTATTCAATAAAATCTGGATATGCGATTTTTAGCATGAATGCAATACCTCTCTTAGCGAGAGGTAAAAATCTAAATATAAGCAATAGATATAAGTAGAATTGTTGGTGTAGATTGTAGGTATACAAGAAATGTAAAATACGATAGGGCGCAAACAGTCATGTGACTTTGTTGACCTTGACAGGCAGATATGGAAGCCCGTGCCAGAATGATAGCTAGTAATTATGTACATAGATGTCAAATATAATTTTTCATTGTAAATTTAGTAATTTTCCAATTCCATGTGGTCTATTTTCCTCGACAAGTAAATTCCACACTCCTGGTGACAAATAAACTACGTGAATTTAGGAAATCAATCTGACAGGGGCCCATATATCTGCTTGTCAAGGCCAACAATGTCATATGACTGCTCGCGCCCTAAACTTATGTAAACGGAAGTGGCAAGTAAATTCCACACTCCTGGTGACAAATTAACTACGTGAATTTAGAAAATCTTGAAATCTTATTGAAAAATTCTGACATTTGATATCTATGTACATAATTACTAAACGATGTCACATGACTGCTCGCGCCCTAAACTTATGAAACCAAAAACGGAAGTGGCGAGAGGTATTGTGTTGGCCACGACAGATGTTTTTAATTTGTAAAGTCAATTCACCGTAAGTTGAAACAGGCTATACCAGATATCGGAAAAATGCAAACACCTTAGTAAATAAATTATTTCACATCAGGTGATATTAAAAATAAAGATATAAAATAAGTGTTAGAATGAATGATAATAAAATTCTGGGAATCACATTTCCATATGAAGACCTTGAATACTAATATTTATTTGTGGCCATAGGCGGAACATTGATCGGATAAATAATGGAATAATAATTGTGAACTTAATAATTGAATAATAACTTTAATACTATCCTAGCATCATCATATAAACATTTTCTATTTTATTATAGTTTTAAATATATTATTAATTTTCCTATAAATATATTTTTTTCTAATAATAATATTTTTTATCTGCACCACTGTCTTCTGTTTTCTTTTTGTTTTTACAATTTCACATATACACAAGTATAAAAGATTTATACCAATATTTAAATATATATTGTGAAAACAAGTACTCGTATAATGTAATTTCTACGGTAAGTTAAATTAGTATATCTGTATACAGGATGTTAAGAAACAAGTGCAACACATTTATAGGACATAGAGAAGAAAGTTTTTTACTGTAACGTTTATTTATATTGATTGGTGAAGGGTAAAAATCAGAGAAATATTATTAATTAAAATAATACGTTTATTAAACGATAAATAATTATGATAAATATTAAGAAGATAATAAATATAACTAACACTATGGATTAAATAAATATAAACAGTAATTTAAGACTAAAAATATTATTAAATGCTTAAACACTAAGATTATTTATTTCAACAATATTTATATCCCTATATTTATTTATATAACTACATATATTTATGTTAACAACTCGTAGACTTTATATCACCAACTTCATTGCTCGTTACTTCTATATCACAAACTATTCCTCCGCTGTCCTTCGGACGGTATTTATACAGCCCAGTGTCCTTCTGGAACTTTTTGACGCGACCATCATCGAATACAAAGGATCACACCACCGAATGTAATTAACCAGTCTGAACGCGAATGGGTTTTCCCCCGCCAAAGGGGGGAGGGGGATTACTTCATCGCTCGGGCATATTCTACCAGTGACGGCGCTCATATACTCTTAAGTCAGGGGCGCACGTTACAGTACAATGTGTCGAGGAATACGAAAAAAATATAATTTTTGGAATCGTGGTATTGGAGATATGCGATCCGAAACAATCGTCACATACACATACAATCACACAAACGCACACACGCACACACGCACACACACACGCACACACACACACACACACATACATACAGACATCATCGTAAAAATAGTACATTTATGTCACACACACACACACAGACACACACACACACACACACACACACAGACACACACACACACACACACACACACACACACACACACACACACGTACACACATACAGACATCATCGTAGAAATGGTAAAATCGTATTATAGGGACCCTAAAACATGCTTATTCACTAAAAACTCATCATTGAATTTTTTGACCAAAGACAATACCTTCTTATCTAAAGGTGACGGAAGTTAAAAAAAGAGAATAGTAAAACTTCCAGTATATTACCCATGAGATTACATGATTACAATAAAAATAGTTCTAGAGCGATTCAATTCCATTCAAAACACTTTAAAATAAAATAAAGTCTCATAAATCCGCAACAAAACTCATGAAAAAATCCACGTTCATCAAACTTCGAAATCTTGAGTGAAATAAGCGTGTTGAACACCCCCTCCATGACGAGATGACGAATGAAAACAAAGAAATCTCGCTGAAATTCCAAGTTGTTGCACTGTTAACGGACAGATATGTAAATGAAGTTTGTAGAAATAAGATTGAGAGGAACGATTCGGTTGAAAAACGTCGTTGGGAAGAGAGAAGGATGGAGGAACAGCGCGGCACAGCACCCGGGAGATATGGGAAGAATGATGCAGGGATAAAGCCACGCGGACAGAGGCGGGTGTAGCACGATTCACAGGGGGCAAGATAAATTACACAATGGAATTTAAATTTGGATGAGACGAAAAAATCTCAAAATGATTTATGTTAATAGTAGGCATTTTTGAACAGGAAACTTCGTAATATAATTATAGAATAAACTTTTACTTATGTTACTGAATATTAATTTAACAAAATATTTCAGAACCATGTGGTTTTAATCCAGAGTGCATTGTGATATCGATTTTAAATTGTTATCTCTCAAACAAAAGGTTGAAAAGTATTCCTAGCAAACTTCAATCATTTATACTTATAAACGACTAATAGAAACTGGATTAATTTTCAGAAAACCTGGGTGTAAAAGTTCAGTAATTGTAAATAACGAAAATTCCTGATTGGTACATGAACTGCCTTAGGTGATACAGTTTCTATCAGTTTCTTAATAACACGATTTATTCTTTAGAAATTCTTCAACATTTTTACTTCTTGATAAAAGAGATATTGGATTCATGCTAAAAATCGCATATTCAGATTTTAATGACTAAGTACGTTTTAAGGTCCCTACAATCCGATTTTAACATTTTTACGATGATGTCTGTGTGTGTATGTGTGTGTGTGTGTGTGTGTGTGTGTGTGTGTGTGTGTGTATGTGTGGATGTATGTGTGTGTGTGTGTGGGGTTGTTGGAGGTACGATTTCTCAAATTCTATAAGACTAAAGACCTATGTAACTACAGATTCCTCAGTCTAACAGTAATGGAAAGAGATGAATAGGTTCTGGTGACAGTTGGATAACCGGAAGTAGTAGTATTTTAATAAATATTGTGTGTGTGTGTGCATGTGTGGGGACGTTGGAAGGACGATTTCTCAAAAACTATATAAGACTTAATATCTGTTTAACTACGTATTTCTCAATCGGACATTAATGGGATTTGGTAGCAATTGAACAACAGAAAGTAGCAGATTCTTAAAATAATTCTTCAAATATTAATTTTTTGAAATTTTTTGTTCTAGTAAATATTAAAGAAGATAAAGAAGATTCAATTCTCTGTCTGATCCATTTAAATATTTTATTATATCTTTTATTGACTTAGAGATAAAGAAATATAAGGTATATAATAATCTGTTGTAATAAATCTCACAGCCCAAATAATGCCATGGAAACTAATTGAAAAATTAAAATATTTGTAACTGACAGATAAATTTCAGTGTCAGAAATTCAGAAACATTACTGAAGACTTTTTCAGGGAAGTATCTACATATATTATTTATTATTGTATTAATAGTTAAATATTTAAAATTATAAGTATATTACATATATCCTTCAGAAATATTGACAGTCCCAACAATGAATTAGAAACATCTCGAAAAATTAGAAGAGTAGGACAAAATTAATTTAAAATTAAAAAATCGAAATATAAAGAATAGATATAACTAGAAATTTTGGTGTAGAGTGTAGGTATACAAGAAATGTTAAGTACAATAGGGCGCGAGCAGTCATGTGACTTTGTTGGCCTTGACAAGCAGATATGGGAGTCCGTGTAAGAAGGATAGCTAGTAATTATGTACATAAATATCACAATTTTTCATTCTAAATATCGTAATTTTCAAATTCCATGTGGTTTATTTTTCTAGTAAATCCGACCCTTGAAATTTTGAATAAAAAATTCAGACATTTGACAACAATGTACATAATTATTAGTTGTTATTCTGACACGGGCCCCCATATCTGCTTGTCAAGGCTAACAATGTCACATGACTGCTCGCGCCCTATATTTATCTTAGATTTAATTAAGTGAGGTGCCATTATTAGAAGAAATGTCGTGATAATTGGACAAAACTTAGCAAATTTATAACAATGTTACAAAGAACTCGAAATGTTACTGACAGTTACATTCGTTTTAAGCTGAATGCAAAATTATCAACGTGTAATAATAGATTTGAATGGCAAATTTAGAAAATCGCTATTCACTTGTTCTTTTATATAAATGTTTGAATTTGGTAAGAATACTTTTCAACTCTTTGTCTGTAAGAGATAAAAATTTCAAATCAATATCTCAATGTACTCCGGAGTTATGGAGTTTAAAATAGGATTTGTTTTTTAAAAGCCATCCGGCATTAAAGCACGAATTTATTTTTTTCGTTTTTAAATTCTCTTATAAATTAAAAACCTTAGCTCTCTTATTCCATCTTGGTTTCGATTAAAGCCTTAATAAAGTCAATTCTTTTTTGTCTTTTCTTCTGCAAAGAAAATAAAGCAGTTGCAGAAGAGTATTCCAACATTGCAGAGCAGAGCATGTCTCTAGCATATCTTGGAATAGTAGAAAGTTAAGTGGCGTAACTTCTCCTTGTGTGCAGCCGAGTGGCCGATAAATATGGTACGTACGTATTTGTCCCGTCATTTATTACTTTAATCGCCCATAAAAATAACGCGCAAGCGTAAATCTCCCCAGTTCGGCCCTGAAGCTGAAGCGATCGCCACCCATTTTCAGCAAGGGAAGACAACTTCGGCTGCTGAATTTTACAAGAAGACGGTTTTGAAACAATACAAATTGTAACATCTATTCTACATTTAACAACTTAGGACAATATATTGAAAATTTTATTATTATTATTTTTACATTATTTAAAAACAATAATTACCCGATTCATTAATAAACAGAGTTATATTTTACTGTAAAATTTTGGTGCAAGAAATTTTAACGAAAGTAGAAACATCTCAAAGCCCATGATATTATTTTACAATAGTTTGTTTCACGAAAGATGACTATTCAAGGTCATTTATAATCCGTCTGAAACATGAAATATTCATGGATATATTTTAACTGAAAAAAATCACAATACCTCTTCTTGCACACACAAAAAATTCTAATTACACCTAATCTTTATATTTATGTATTTTCTATAATTTTAAATTCATTCTATGAGCAAGTTTTCTCCATTTCTTCTAAATGTTCCAGGTTTTTCTAATTCGGGATTAGCGGTATTTCTGAAGGGTTCATGTAATATACCTATAATTTTAAACATATAATTAATAATACAATAAGAAATATTAAATATTGTTCCCAGAAAAAGCCTTCAGTATTATCTCTAAATTTTTGACACTGGCATTACTGACATTTATCTGTCAATTACAGACATTATAATTTCTCAAGTAGTTACCATGGAGGTGTTTGGGCTGTGAGCTTTACTACAACAGAGTATTTTATATATTATATATCTATTTCTTTAAATCTATAGAAGTTATAATAAAAAATTTAAATGTGTCGGATAGTGAATTTTGATTTTTAATATTTGTAATAACATAAATTTTCAAAAATATAATATTTGGAATATTTTTGTTAAAATACTAATACTTCCGGTTACCAGAATCTATTCAACTATTCCCATTATTGAGAAATCCGTAGTTACATAGATCTTTAGTCTTATAGAATTCACAGTACATACAACAACCTCACACATACACACATGCACACATACACACACACATACACCCATACAGACATCATCGTAAAAATGTTATTACCTTACAACGTGCTTATTCACTAAAATCTGAATATGCGATGTTTAGCATGAATCCAATATCTCTCTTAGCGAGAGGTAAAAATGAGTGTAACTTATTAGGTAAATACAGTAAAAATTTTGAAAGATGTCCGATCAAGGTTGTCTACGAATTGTATGAATTCAGATTTTTGCTTCGCCCATCATGACAAATTCAGTATTGTCGTTTGCTTAGTTTTTATGAGGGTACGTAAGATACTACTGTCATTTTATTATTATAAAAATATATATTACAGGAAAAGCATTCAAAATTCAAAAATAAGTAAACTAGTAAGTTTATAAGCAAATGTAAAACCAAATATGTTAAAAATAAGATACTGACACAATGTCAGTGTCAGTGACTCTGACAGAATATAACGTTATACGTACGGCTATGAATACAGGTAATGTATCTGAATTAATAAATAAACTTACGTTACAGCGAAAGTATTATCAACAACGAGCATCGTTTATAAATGGAATGTCCTAACTTAGTCGAAACAATATGAATTTTTGAAAGACAAGCGTGTTATATCCATCCTTATCACACACTCTTACAGTCTTTGCAAAAGAAAGAGATAAATGTATGCCTATTTGTTAATTCGTTCGTGATACAGGTGCCCATGATCGGAAATCTTTCAAAAAATTTACTGTATGTTTCTTTTTAAATAACGCATTTCTTAAAGTTTTATTTTCTTCATTTTAATTTTTGCGAAACACAAAAACATAGACTTGACATAAACCATGGAATAATAATTTGATTTAAATGTCAATTTCACTGTGTAAACATTAGCACAGATGGTAGTATAGTAAATAATTAGATATCTGTAACTCTTCGACATACGTCATTATAATTTGTAATCTGTTAGAAAGTAATGTCACCATTTACGTATATCTGTTACACAACATAAATTATATAGACATACGACAAGAATCTTTCTCTTTCTAACATAACATGTTATTAAGCTACTGCTGTATAATGTACCGTATATTCTTTCTTCGAACAAGTGACCTTGAATAGCCATCTTTCGTGAATAATAGTATACCTGAAATTCATGATATAAGCAATGTATGAATACACCAAATACAGGAATCTCTTTGGAAGTAATTCAAACAATTTTGGAAAATCCTTTTCGTATTGAAATTCCCCTCCGGATAAGATTTCGTCTAAATTTGAGTGGGTATGAGGCAAATAAACTTGGTTGAACCCCGACTCGAATCAGTCACAATACAAAAACAAACGAAATCCCGCGTTCTCAACAATTCAACAGTGGCAGTGGCAGTAGGCAGTAGGCGCTGGTGGGATTTCAACAAACACTACTCCTTATAAAACACAAGAAGGCTGTGCAGCGCCTGCTTCTTTATGGAGGATCAGCACTTGTGAGCTGCCGACGCTTATTTTCTTTCTACTCCCTGACAGACTCTTATGCGGGCGCAGGGTACAAATCTTACTAAGGTCGCACTCATTTTGTGTGTTCTAAAGGAAATTGTGTAAGAAAATAATTAAAAGGGATAAAAAATTAATTTTGTTTTACTACCTTATATAAAACAGAGGATTAACTCAGTATTGTAAGGTTATGTTTTTTTTTTACCTTCCTTACCTAAAGGTGACAGAAGGCGTATTGCCTTTGGTCAAAAATTCAGTGAATAAGCACGTTTTAGGGTCAATATAATACGATTTTACCATTTTTATAAGAATAAGAAAATCATGAAATTTTTAATGAAAAATTATGACATTTGTCAGTTATGGACGTAATTAATAGCTGTCATTTTGACACGGGTCCACATATGTGCTTGCCAAAGTCAGCAAAGTCACGTCACTGCAAATGGGAGTACTTCCGGTTGGCCAGTTATAACCGAAATCTAATCAGCTCTTCTTCTCGATGTAAACCTGAGGAATACGAAAAAAATATAATTTTTGGAATCGTGGTATTGAAGTTATGCGATCTGAAACTTTCGTCACACACACAAAAATTATGAAATTTGTCAGTTATGGACGTAATTAATAGCTGTCATTTTGACACGGGTCCACATATATGCTTGCCATAGTCAGCAAAGTTACGTCACTGCACGCGACCTACACATATCCTATATTTCCAGTTAAATTATTTCATAAACAAACTATGCGAATTGCACTTGACACTAACATCTTCTTCTTTAATTTTTCCCATTCGTTAGGGGGTCGCTATTTTTTATTTTCTTCTTCCACTAATTTTTGTTTTGTGTGTCGTCCTCATTCAGTTCCTTTTCTCTCCTTTCATCTTATATCTGGTCTTCCTATGTTTCTTCCATCTTCTGTTATAAGCTATTCATTCTTCCAATATACTCATCTTTCCTCATTACATGTTCAAACCAATGTAATCGTCTCTCATATATCTTTCTAGAAACGCCCAACACTAGAGTTATTTCCCTTATTCGGACATCTGTCAATTTGAATTACCTGAATATATTAGCAGTTTCCATGGTTAAGTTGGCACAGCTGGCTGATTTATGAAATTTATTATCTTTGTAAGTCTTTAACTCTATATCTGTTGAATATGAAATATAAAATACAATCAAATCGTATAGAGAATAATATATTCTTTAAGTTATAATAACATTTAACTGAGTTTTTCAAGAAAAACTGTTAAAATCTTCAAATGAGGACACTTCCGGGTGACCAATTATAACCAAAATCTAATCAAGTCTGCATATGGTTGTAAGGAAGAGGAATACGCAAGAATTTTAATTTTTGGAATTCTAGTATTGGAGATATCGTGCCCGAAACCGCGGTCACATACACACACACACACACACACACTCACACGCACACACACACAGACACACACACACATACAGGCATCATCGTAAAAATAGTAAAATCGTATTGTAAAGACCCTAAAACGTGCTTATTGACCAAAGACAATACCTTCCTTACCTAGAAGTGACGGAAGGTAAAACTAATATTATGACAAAACTAATAACAAATAGATTTAATTTCTATAATATTAAAGACAAGTTTTGCGAAATTTGTAAGGGTTAATTGAGACCTATGTCGATTTGGGCCTGGTTGTAATGTGAATTTATCTTAGTGGTGGAATCCCCGCACAAAGCATTGGCGCAGATTCAAATGTTTTCGTTTTATTTTCGGAGCGAGAATCCTCAGTTGCTGAGGCTGAGACGTTGGTCCCGTCCTGCTGATTTAATGGTTTAGATGGAATAAAGGGAATTTTTTCTCTAACTATTTATAGGGATATTATTTATGTTTTAGATTTGAATACGCTTTTCTTTTCAGCGTTTTTCTATCCAGCATTTCAAATATATTACATTTAATGAAATGAAAGTAATTCCTTCTTATTTAAATAAGTCAGATTGTGATGAAATATTTTATTATTAAGACACCATGAATACAAAGGACCAAATGTAAGAATGCAAACGGAATTATCATCTGCAAGAAACTTGAAATATGGTTTTGTTTAGAACTAACGCAGTCCCTAGCTCAGTAGAATTTAGCTTTCAAATATCTAGTCTGTTATTATTGTAACGTTTTTATTTATATGGGTGAAGTGTAAAACATAGACAAATATTATTAACTAAAAGAATACGTTTATTAAACGATAAATAATTAAGCATTAAATATTAAAAGATAATAAAAACAACTAACACTATGATTAAATAATTAAAAACACTAAGAATATTATTAAATGCTTAAACACTACGATTATTTATACTAACTAACATTTATATCACTACACTTATTTATATAACTACATTTATTTATGTTAACAACTTGTAAATTGTTTATTTATATCACTGAGTTCATTTCTGGTTGCTTGTATATATGAGACTGTCCCTCCGCTTTCTTTCGGCCGGTATTTATACCGCTTATAACATTCTAGAAGACTCGGAAGCGACAATGACCTGTATACAAAGGCGCTGCGGCGCCGGGGATTGCGTCATCGCTCTGGAACGTTCTGTCAGTGGCGGTGGTGTATACTCTTCTGCCAGGGGCGCACGTCACATTATATATTTCTTACACCTAGTAGAAATCGAAAATTAAAAAATCTGATGTAGCCAGCACAATACCTTCCGTCAATTCTACGTATTTTGTACAAATTCCACACAGAAGTTTTTTTACAAATTATTCTATGGGCGTTTTCTTTTTAGGGGAGATACAATCTAGCGGGACCGTATAAAAAAAAACTGGATCCCCAAGAGGCGTGGTTTAGTCTTACAAAAGGTGGAGTAGTTCTGATTTTAATATATGTTGTTTAGGACTCTGATGTAAAATTCAAATTTTCTATTCGCGCGAGCCGCCATCTTAAGATGCAAAAAAGTGATTTTAGCCATTTTCTTAAAAACAGTGGCCCGTAAATTTTTTTACAACAATGTGAAAAAGTGAGGATAACAAATAGGAAACGAAAAAACATACTTCTTAAACATGATCACTTTGATCATTTAGATTGCGAATCACAGCCCAAAGAAAGACGGCTATTGTGTAAACCCCGTCTCATCAGGATTTTAATTTTTATTTACGAACTGGCGTTCAGGTCTTTAAACACATTCTTTCTAAATTTATACAACAGCAAATTCTGCTGAAATATTCAAGTAGAAACACAAAACTATTCGTTCACCATTTACAAAACAAACTCCGCTATTCCCACTTTACAAAACGAAATTTCTGGCCGTATATTTCGCTTTCCCTGTGGCATTCTTTCAAGAGCAAGTTATTATCCTGGTGGTGCAGTGTTAAGTGTGGCGCTGCCGTATGCTGGTCACGTCCGCGCGGCAAGCGGAAATATCACTGATGGTCTCGGAGGATCCTGGACAAACCGGGATAAGGAAGATTCCCCAGTTCTTTAACTGAGAATGAGAACCAGACAACAGGAAGATGAAGACGTGTAATTGATGTGTTGCTTCTGGGAAACAAATGGAGAGGGGATTTCTAACTCTAACGTGAGGGGGGTGGGGATCGTACATGGACTGAAATTTGAGAAGAATGTAGAATACAATTATTTATAGCGTTATTCTGACACTGGCGTAATAAAACGTTATGCTTTTGTTCGTCTCTTGTTTCTAATTCCATGGCTAATACTATTAAATTGTAATTCCGTAATTTTTCAAATTTTATTTCTACAATTATGAAGTAGGCAATAGCTATTTGTGTATTAATAGAGCGCATTGTCCGACATTGTCGATTGAGAGGTTCTCTCGAAATCGACAATGTCCATTTGCGCTTGAAACATACACAAGATTTTTTCTACATTCGCTACCATAACAAAAAATAATAAAATGTACACTTTGTACTTATACTCAATTAATAACAATTAATATAAAGAAAAAACGTCTTTTATATTTAATTTTAATTTATCGTTATTTCCCATTCTTCTTGACCTATTGCTTCAATCTAATCTAAACATTTTATACTTTCGTTTTTGTAAATGAATGCCCTATTTTATTTTCACAATAGTGCGACATTTTTTTGGTTATGTAATATACCGAGAGAGCAGTTATATGTCAGATTGATTTGTAAAGGTGGTAAATGTGTCACTACAGTGCCATTAGTTCCTGACTAAACTTTTTCATAAAGAATGTAGACAAGTGATATTTCTCAACATTACCTACTTCAACATCCTCATCTCTGCCACATTAATTTACTTTTTATTTATTGACATCTGTCAATTTGAATTATATGAATATATTAGTAGTTTCCATGTTTAGCATAGCTGGCTGATTTATAAAATTTAATACCTTTAAAATTATTCAACTCTATAGCTATTGAATATGAAGTATAAAATGCAATCAAATCGTAGAGAGAATAATATATTCTTTAAGTTATAATAACGTTAAATGTCAATAAATCAAATTTAACAGTTAAATCTTCAAATGAGGCTACTTCCGGTTCACCAATTATAACCAAAATCTAATCGTGGTATTGAAGTTATGTGATCCAAAACTTTCGTCACATACACACAGACATACACACACACATACATACACATATACATACATACATACATACATACATACATACAGACATCATCGTAAAAATGGTAAAATCGTATAATAGGGACCCTAAAACATGCTTATTCACTAAAAACTCATCAATGATTTTTTAACCAAAGACAATACCTTTCTTACCTAAAAGTGACGGAAGTTAAAAATTGTTATTTTTTGGGCACTATTAAGCAGGAAACTATTCGATAATGGTTGGAACACCCAAAATGAAGAACAGTTACGAAGAAGACTGCTTACCTATATTTATACGAGTATATCTATCGTCCAGCGCCTTATACAAATGCTTCAACAAAATTGTAAATCTTTGAAAGAAATGTACTTTTATCCCCCATATGAATATTAATTTCTGTTACTAATATACGAAGTATTATACTAACTACGCTTTACATTTTAAGTTTCATAATATTAAAAATCTGTTGTGGCCAGCACAATACCTCTCGCCACTTCCTTTTTTGGTTACATAAGTATAGGGCGCGAACAGTCATGATACATTGTTGGCCTTGACAAGCAAATGTGGGGGCCTGTTGACAATTAGTAATTATGTACATGGATGTCAATTGTCAATTTTTCATTCAGAATTTCAAGATTTTCTAAATACATGTAGTTAATTTGTCACCAGGAGTGTGGAATCTACTTGTCGAGGAAAATAAACCACATGGAATTGGAAAATCACTAAATTTAAAATGAGAAATTATGATACTTGACATCTATATAAATAATTACTAGCTATCATTCTGACATGGGCCTCCATATCTGCTTGTCAAGGCCAACAAAATCACATGACTGCTCGCGCTCTATTGTATTTAACATTTCTTGTATACCTACACTCTATACCAAAAATTCTACTAACATGTATCTATTCCTTTTATTTAGATTGTTTAATTTTAAATTCATTTATGAAGAAATTTTGTCCAATTGTTACCAAAACCTTTTCAGATCTTCCCATGAATGTCCGATTGGGAAATACGTAGTTAAACAAAATTAAAGTCTTACAGTTTTTGAGTAATCGTCCTTCCAACATCCTACATACATACACACACACACACACACACACACACACATACATCCACACACACACACACACACACACACACACACACACACACACACACACACACACACACACACACACACACACACACACACACACACACAGACATCATCGTAAAAATGTTAAAATCGGATTGTAGGGATCTTAAAACGTGCTTATTCAATAAAATCTGGATATGCGATTTTTAGCATGAATCCAATACCTCTCTTAGCGAGAGGTAAAAATACGTTTCATATGAAATGATTTTAATTTAATACAAAACACTTGTTACATTCGTTATTCTAGCATGCTCATTGATGCTACAAAATTATAATTAAAATATTGTTAGTAATAAAACATTTGAAAGTAATAGTTTATTACTACTCTGATTGAGTGTTCAGAAATACTCGTAACTACGTCATTGGTACCCACGTGAAGTTTGTAGTGAAACGTAGAGGGAAATAAACGACATTGACAGAACGTAGAAGTTGGTTGAACTCATCCCGTTGCCGATCCGATTTCGCCAGGGGCGACTCGTCAATATTGGTTATCGGTTGTCGGAAGAACATTTCCTGAATTTTATATTTGATATGAACAAGGAGCTATCTGTCTAGTGGTTTATACACTTCACTGACTGAGGGTGCGTCTGTTGCCCAAGGCCTGCGTTTTTATCACTTTTTGGGAAACGTGCATGGAAATTTGTTTCTATCGCCCCATCCCCCAATTAACAAAGGGGGGACATAGTATTCTTTTATGTAATTACCTTCCGTCACCTTTAAGTAAGGAAGGTATTGTCTTTGGTCAAAAAATTCAATGATGAGTTTTTAGTGAATATGTTTTAGGGCCCTATAATACTATTTTAGCATTTTTACGATGATGTCTGTATGTATGTATGTATGTGTGTGTGTGTGTGTGTCTGTGTGTGTGTGACGAAAGTTTCGGATCGCATAACCAATACAACGATTATTATATTTTTTCGTATTCCTCAAGTTTACATCCAGAAGAACAAGTGATTAGATTTTGGTTATAATTGGTAAACCGGAAGTAGCCTCATTTGAAGATTTTAACAGTTAAATATGATTTATTGACACTATATACTATTCTCTATACGATTTGATTGCATTTTATACTTCATATTCAATAGATATAGAGTTAAAGAATTATAAAGATATTAAATTTCACAGATCAACTAGCTATGGTAACCATGAAAATTACTAATATATTCAGATAATTCAAATTGACAGATGTCAGTCTCAATGAAAAGTAAATGAATGTGGCAGAGATGAGAATGTTGAAGTAGATGTTGGGGAAACACGGAACGATACGGTAAGAAAATAACTCTAGCGTTACAAGTTTCTAGAAAGATACAAGAAAGACGATTACATTGGTTTGAACATGTCATAAGGATAGATGAAGTAATAGAATAGTAATAGAAGGTTAAAGAAACATAGGAAGACCAAAGATAAGATGGAAGAACTGTATTGCGGAAAAATTGAGAGAAAAGGAACTAAATGAGGACGACACGTAAAACAGAAATGAGTGAAAGAAGAAAATAAAACATAGCGACCCCTAGCGAATGGGAAAAGCTATAAAAGAAGAATATGAAATAATTTTACTGGAAATGTAGGATCATTTGGAAGAAAATTTATGTATGGAATTTGTACACAATACCCAGGATTGACGGAAGGTAATGTGCTGGCCACATCAGATTCCATAAAAAAGTATTGGAACTATTGAACTATGTATACTCGTATGTAAAATAATAAATAATTATCACCCCCATCCTTGTTCTAGTGTTATTCGGAGTTTTCTGTTTGTGCTGCTTGTGATTCGTGGCATGATTCGGTGCGCTCCCGTGTCGGGCTGCGCCTAACGAACCCCAACCGCTGATTCCGCGTCCTGCAGCATTCCTGCTGCTCCTGCTGCCGCAAGCGCCGGTAATCAACACGCGGTAAACACGCCACTCCGCACTGCTGAGCCAGCGTCAATTGTGATTTGAATGTAGAATGTGCGAAATGCAATGTCAATGTGGGTGAACGGGGCAACAACAAACTTAATACGCATTGCACTTTTATTATAGTTTCAATAGCTATACAGTTTCCAACATGTATTTACAATGTTTTATTTAAAGGCGCATAACAGATACAGTTTCTACGTACACTTTTGTCCTAACTTTAGAAATTCAAAAACCATTTCAAACAAAAATAGAAAGACGATTCGTTAGAAGACAATTTCTATTAATGACGTCTGACTACGTGTGTTTTAAAATATTAAAAATTCAGAGAGCCGTGGTTCAATACTAGAAACGTTCGGGCCTTTGGAAAATAATAGAAAACCTTTGCCTTACAAAAGGTGCGGTAGTTCTGATTTTAATAATGTTGTTTAGTAGTATCAAAAGTATCAAAAAATTTTAAGAATTAAAAATTAAAACACATAATATTTTGTTCAAAACTTTGTTTTGTCCAGCACAATACCTCTCGCCACTTCCGTTTTTTGTTACATAAGTATAGGGCGGGAGCAGTCATGTGACATTGTTGGCCTTGACAAGCAGATATGAGAGCTTGTGTCAGAATGACAATTAGTAATTATGTAGATAGATGTCAAATGTCAGATTTTTTCATTAGAAATTTCAAGATTTTCGAAGTTCATGTAGTTAATTTGTCACCGGGAGTGTGGAATTTACTTGTCGAGGAAAATAAACCACATGAAATTGGAAAATCATTAAATTTAGAATTTAAAATGAAGATATGTGACATCTATGTACATAATCACTATCTATAGTTCTGACACGGGCCCCCATATCTACATGTCAAGGCCAACAAAGTGATATGACTGTTCGCGCCCTATTGTATTCAACATTTCTTGTATACCTATACTCTACACCAAAAATTCTACTTATATCTATTCTTTATATTTAGATTTTTACCTTCCGTCACCTTTAGGTAAGGAAGGTATTGTCTTTGGTCAAAAAATTCAATGATGAGTTTTTACTGAATAAGCACGTTTTAGGGTCCATATAATACGATTTTACCATTTTTACGATGATGTCTGTATGTATGTGTGTCTGTGTGTCTGTGTGTGTGTAACAAAATTTCCGGATCCCATAACTTCAATACCACGATTCCAAAAATTATATTTTTTTCGTATTCCTCAAGTTTACATCCAGAAGAACAACTGATTAGATTTTGTTTATAATTGGTCAACCGGAAATAGTCTCATTTGAAGATTTAACAGTTAAATTTGATTTATTGACATTTAACGTTATTACAACTTAAAGAATATATTATTCTCTATACGATTTGATTACAATTTATACTTCATATTTAATAGATACAGAGTTAAAGAATTTTAAAGAAATTAAATTTTGTAATTCAGCCAGCTATGCCAAACTTGGGATCTAGTAATATATTCATATAATTCAAATTGACAGATGTCAGTATCAATAAAAAGTAAATTCATGTGGCAGATATGAGGGAGTTGAAGTAGATATTGGGGAATACAGGGAAAGATACGGTAAGAAAATAACTCTAGTGTTACAAGTTTTTAGAAAGATACAAGAAAGACGATTACATTGGTTTGAACATGTCATGAGGAGAAATGAAGAATTAAAGGAACAAAAATGAATAGTTTAGTTAAAGAAACAGAGGTAGACCAAAGATAAGATGGAAGGACTGTATTGCGGAAGATTTGAGAGAAACGGAACTGAATGAGAACGTCATGCAAAAATAGCGACCCCCTAACGAATGGGAAAAGCTAAAGAAGAAGAAGGTGCGAGTATCAAGTGCAATTTGAATAGTTTGTTTATGAAATAATTTTACTGGAAATTTAGAATCTTTTGTAAGAAAAATTATGGAATTTATACATTATACACGAGAATGACGGCAGGTATTGTGCTGGCCACAACAGATTTTTTAATTTTAAATTCATTCTATGAAGAAATTTTGTACTCCAATTCATTGTCGGGATTGACAGTATTTTTGAAGGGTATATGTAATATACCTATAATTTTAAATATTTAACTATTAATACAATAAGAGATAATATTTGGGCTGTAAGATTTATTACAACAGATTATTATATAACTTATATTTCTTTATCTCTAAATTCATATAAATATTTAAATGTAGTAGTTAGAAAATTTACTCTTCTTTAATACTAGCAAGAACAACAATTTTCAAAAAATAATATTTAGAGGAAAGTTTTAAAGAATCTACAATTTCCGGTTTACCAATTATTACCAAAACTTTTTCAGCTCTTCCCAATATTGTCCAATTGAGAAATACGTAGTTAAACAAATATTAATTAGTATAGTTTTTGAGAAATCGTTCTTCCAACATCCACACACACACACACACACACACACACACACATACACACGCACATACATCCACACACACACAGACATTATCGTAAAAATATTATATTATTATTATTATTTTTAAGAATTTGCTACTTCCGGTTGTCCAATTATTACCAAAACCTTTTCAACTCTTCCCAGTAATGTCTGATTGAGAATTACGTAGTTAAACAGATATTAAGTATTATAGTTTTTGAAAAATCGTCCTTCCAACATCCCCCACACATATATACACACACACAATCATGGTAAAAATATTAAAATCGGATTGTAGGGACATTAAAACGTGCTTAATTATTAAAATCTGGATATGTGATTTTTAGCATGAATCCAATACCTATCTAAGCGAGAGGTAAAAACTGCCAAATTTATACATATTTTTGCCTAAATTTGTTTCCGATTAATGAAAACATCGCTAAAATAGTATCCTAAGTGTGGCAACTTTTGTCTATTTGAACAGACTTCGTATCTCGTATTGTTCTCGAGATGAAAATAGATAAAAACAAAAAATAAAAAGTAACGAACAGAAGAAATATAAAGTTCAAATAGTCAAGTAGCTTCTTTATATTTTTAAATTCTAATTGAACATAATTCAGTTTAAAAGTTTACATTGTCTTGTTTTTAAATATCACATACGTAAAATGCAAAACAGTTCTCTAAAATATAGCACTCTGCAGCTCTTATCTAAATGAAAAGAAATCTTAATCTAAAATTACTGCAAAACAAACAACACTACAAACAAAGTGTTCTATGTTTAATTACAATCTCCAACAATAAGCTAATTACAACTCAACAAAACAAAAATCCAATTTGCACATTAAACCGTAGCACAATTAACAATTTCAAGAAAACTTCAAACAACTAACACGTTCACACGCAACATAGAATGTGAAACGGTCTGATTATCTACAAAGTAAAGTTCTCCCGATGCACAGATAACCTGGGGTGTGTTTTTCTAAAGTTGGGTTACACTGAATCAATTACCTTTGACACGTGCGTGCACATGCGTAGTATAGATAGTTGTTGATAGCAACGTGGAGTGAATCATTTGTTTTCTGTGACTGTTTAAATGTTTAAACTGTAATTTTATACAGAAATACGTTGTAAAGACAAAGGGAGCAACTTGGAGAATCTTGCCACACGTCTTACAGGTAATTTATAACCAGGAGTTGATTTAGAGGGATGTAAATGTTAGGTTGTGTACACAGAAATGATTGATATTTGATTGTGCTGTGTTTAACGAAGGAAAGTGGGCTAATGATATCAGTTTGACTAATGAAATTAGGTTTGTTAACATCTTTTAGCGACGTATTCAACTTACTAATTGTTCCTAATTGATAAGGTGCTGTACTAATGATATTAGGATAATAATAGAACTTGTGAATATTGTTCCTGTCTTGAAATTATCATACATTATATAAAATCGATATTATTATTATAACTTCTTGTAATCCAAAGGCAGGAATTCCAATTTTAAATTCACTTAGGCCCGGTTGTTCCAAGTTCAGATAAAGTAGCAGTTTACTATCTATTAGATAAATTTATTTTACCGTCTGAACTAGAGAATAAATTTTTTGGGTTGCTTCATGATGTTTTATTCTCCGGATAGCTAACCGGCAGCTTGCTATCAGAAAAATTAAAATTGTATTAAGAGTAGAGTTAATTTTGAAAAGTTGGCAACTTGGCTGTCACAATTTTAATAGCAATTTGGTTACTTTTTCACTTGTATATAATATAAAAATATAATTGAGTCCAGGAAGACAGATTCCGTCTCTTGGAAAGAAAAAAGACATCATCTGGAATCAATTAAAAAATTATTTTAGTTTTAGTTGTGGCCAGTATCTACGATATACACCCTGTTGCATAAAATTGTACAGCTATCAACAACTGGCATATCGAAGATACATCGTGATTCATGATTCAGAAAAACAAATGTAGACAAATAAGTGTTTATTTCTAATAATATATTCAGATAATACAAATTGACAGATGCCAGTATCAATAGGTGCATTCAATGAAGTAAGCAGTTCAAGCAAATGCTAGGTAAGCAAACGAGACTTGTTGCTTAGTACACTGAAAGATTTGGTAGCTATATGACGAACTTATATTCACAAATGTCATCGAGAAACTTATACAGTTGTCAAATATAACATGTGTATCTCTCATATCCCTTTTATTGGTCTGGAAAGTTATGCAAAATGAATTTATAGATAGGTACAGATATTTGCAGATAATGGAATTAATTTTAAACATTTTTCAAATTTAACAATTTTATAAATATTCATCACAAAATTTTGAAGGCCTTTTTGACATGTAATTGATATAAACACACCATAAAATGAGATAGAAACAGTACAAGTTAAATTTATGTATGTATAATTTGCATTTCAAGCAAATGCTAGGCTAGAAAAGTCGTTCAACAAATTTTACTTCCGATTGCTTGTTTTCCTGAGGCTTATTGAACGCAACTAATAAAAAGTAAATGAATGTAGCAGAGATGAGGATGTTGAGATAGATGTTCTAAAAAGATACAAGAGAGACGATTACATTGGTTTGACCATGTCATGAGGAGAGATGAAAAATATATTGGAAGAAAAATGAATTGCTTAATAATAGAAGGCTGAAGAAACAGAGGAAGACCAAAGATAAGATGGAAGGACTGTAATGCGGATACTTGAGAGAAAAAGGAACTGAATAAGAACGACACGTAAATCATAAATGAGTGGAAGAAAAAAATAAATGGTAAAGTGCAATTTGCATAGTTTGTTTATGAAATAATTTTACTGGAAATTTAAAATCTTTTGCAAGAAAATTATGTATGGAATTTATACATAATTCACAGGATTGACGGAAGGTATTGTGCTGGCCACATCAGATTTTTATGTCTTAGTTTAGTATATATAATCAATGGTTATTCCAACATAGGTTTACACTACAGAATAATGAAGCTCACGTTAATATTGTTATCTGAAAAAATTATATTAAATCTTTGTAGAGAATGCTTAACAAACTCCATAGACTCATATGTAAGAGTATTTTTATTCCTTGTACGAAACCCTGTGTAATCCTTTGCAATTCTGAATCCCCGTGCACTTGGTTCGTTTAGCGATGTTTTTGTGCAATTAGCCTTCGCCTGTCTCGTATTTCGTGTGTCGTCGGCGCCGAATTATTCCGTCTGTTTGTTTTATAAATTTGTTTCGTCGTTGGGTGGGCCCCGCTCCGGCCTCGTGCTGGCCCGTTAGGTTGTTATCTGCTCCGCTCTCGGCTTAGACTCCGGTGATTTGTAAAGCAGAAGAGCGAACTCTTCCAGCCAGAATTGAATGGAGAACTTTTGCAATTAGGAGTTGACAAGTGCGTGGATTTGTTTTACGCGAAAATTTGTTGGAGGAAGATCTGCCGACGTGATATTTACTAACTTGTTTGATAAGGGTTTTTCGGGTATTTCATAGGGTTGAGAAAAGAGGATCTTTAATATATGTGTTATATGTAAGTGGATGGATGTTATACTCGCAATTAAATGAGTATGGACTTCTTCGTTTCTTCATAACATTTTGAAAATGGTAGTAGGTACATTGGTAAAAGTGTAAAAATCTCCAGTCCATACTTATTTGACGGCAACTATAGAAACATATTGCTAGAAAATTCGTGTAAATGAGAAATAGATGAAATAAAACATTATGCTTTTCGGTAAGGCGCAATAAATGCTTGGATTTGATACATAATTCACGTAGTTAATTTGTCACCAGCAGGCCCGGCAAATAATGTGGGTACAGTGGGTAGTTGTACCCACTCGAGACACTCCGAGTGGGGAAAGTACCCACTCGGGATTTTAGGTGAGAAAAATATTTCATAAATGCTGAATTCCAGAAATACCTCATTTCCTAACCGTCAATATCCCTTTTTATTCACTGTACATCATTTAACAGTTGTGTAATAGTTGTTAAATGGTTAAACAAAATGAAAGAAAGTTTTTGTTCAAATAAATTTTCGGCGGGAGGTAGGGGGAGGAGGGAACTCCCCACCCAGGTCAACTACCCACTCGGATTCAACACCAACTGCCGGGCCTGGTCACCAGGAGTGTGAAATTTATTTGTCGAGGAAAATAAACCACATGGAATTGGAAAATCACGAAATTTAGAATGAGATATTATGATATTTGACATATATGTACATAATTACTTGCTATCATTGGGACACGGGCCCCCATATCTGCTTGTCAAGGCCAACAATGTCACATGATAGCTCACGCCCTATTTCTTGTATACCTACACTCTACACCAAAAATTTTACTTACATCTATTATTTATATTTAGATTTTTAAATTTTAAATTCATTCTATAAAGAAATTTTGTCCTCTTCTAATTTTTCGAAATGTTTCCAATTCATTGTCGGGATTGACAGTATTTATGAAGGGTATATGTAATATACCTATAATTTTAAATATTTAGCTATTAATACAATAAAAATCTGATGTGGCCAGCACATAACCTCTCGCCGTATATTTTACCTGGCTGTATGCATAAAGCAAAGAATATTTTTATAAATACAAATAATATATTCATATAAATCTATGACGTATAAACTTCTTTATTATTCAATAATAGCATGTCTCAACATAAAGATATTTACCATAAATTATGTTACAATAAATTACAAAGTAGAGTTTACCTACCATATATAAATATTAGGCTGGTAACAGCAATTTTCAATTCGAACAACTTTGTTTACTTTCTCTTCATATTCTTCTAGTAAAAACATTAATTTTGGGATGTCTAAAATGTATATATATGGATTGTGCATCTATTCTTACATATCTTCTTTTACATTTTATTTTTTCATACTTGTTATATCTAAATAACACTAATTCCCTTTAATAAAGTGACGGATAGATTGCACTCCGATTATTCTTATATCGATGTGTAATTTTGTCAATATTTACAACTTACTTGAGAAGAATTTGATAGCTTTTTCGCAATTCAAAGTTACTCTAGTCTACAGTGCTGGTGTACATTGTCCCATAATGTTTGAAACAAATTTAAGTCCTTCAACCTAGACTTGTCATCTCCATAATAGTCACAGATCAAGAATTAAGGGATTCTCCAAGTACATTTTTCTTTCATTACTCATTATTTCTGACACTGACATTTATCTGTCACAAATAATTTAAATTTTCAACTATTTTTCATGGCATCCTTTCGGTTGTAAAATTAATTACAACAGATTAATTTATATATTATATTCCGTTTATCTCTAAATCTATAGAATATATAAAAAATATTTAAATGTATCAGAAAGAGAATTTATTTTTCTTTAATATTATCAAGAAAAATTTTCAAAAAATAATATTTAGAAGATTTTTTTTCAAGAATCTTCTACTTCCGGTTGTCCAATTATTACCAAAACCTTTTCAGATCTTCCCATGAATGTCCGATTGGGAAATACGTTGTTAAACAAATTTTAAGTCTTATAATTTTTGAGTAACCGTCCTTCCAACATCCCACACACACACACACACACACACACACACACATCCACACACACACACACACACACACACACACACACACACACACACACACACACAGACATCATCGTAAAAATGTTAAAATCGGATTGTAGGGACCTTAAAACATGCTTATTCAATAAAATCTGGATATGCGATTTTTAGCATGAATGCAATACCTTTCTTAGCGAGAGGTAAAAAGATGTACTAAATTAATTGTATATAGAAGATTAATGAAAATTTTATATAAAAATAACATGTCTACAACAATCCTTCTATTTTCAAATAACATGTGAATATATTCCAGCTTGTTGTAATAATTTTCAACGTTAACATGAAATTTAAAACACAGATATCTAACAATTTTTTTTAACACTTTCTAATAACATAATGTTTCTATGAATCCAATACCTCTCTTATCTTTTTGTCGCTTATTTTTTTGGACCACCCGTTACTCGAGACTGAGACTAGCGACTCGGTAAATAAGTCACTAAAAATAACTTTTAACTTTTATTATATTATTATGTTACTTTTTTTTCAGGCCCAGCAGTACACCAGTTACATCTCATCTACAAACACAATACATAGAAATGGTGAGTGTATTTATTAATTTACAAAAAATATATACCACTTTATAATCATTTATATTTTGATTACCAACATTGCACCAATTTAAGAATAATGTAAAATGAACTCCAAAATTAACTCTGTATCGTATCTCGCCTAGTCGTAGTCTACTTCTCTTGCGTTAAAAACCTCAAATAATTTCAAGTCATTAGCCACCCTCAAACAAAAAACGCTGCCGCAAATGACACCCATAAAAAATTAGCAGCACAAGTTCTTAACAGCATTACCCCAAAAATCCTTCCGAAGACAGAGACATTCTCCTTTCTTTTTCCTTCTCGGCTATTTGGGCTAAAGTTCCAGCTCGTCTTGGCGATGGCGAAAGTTAGTTAGCATTGCGCATAACTCAACTCAATGAGTCCCGATTCCCTCATTCGGCCTGCAAAATGTCGCCGTCTCTGTTGGGAAAATAACAGAGAGAATCTTCGCGCTCTCTTGGAGCTGTTTTGGTTGCAAAGTTTCGGTGATGGCGCCACCGATGCGAAAAAACATTCAAAATGTCTTCCAGCAACTTACAAACCAAAATGAATTAAATTTAGGATTCTCGCACTACATTTAATTCATATTCAAGGAGTTGTAAGAAAGGGAAAAAGTTTAATGAAGTGATGAGGTTTCAGAGAATTAACATATACAGAGTTTTTTAATAAACTTGCTCACCATTAGTAACTTTTTTATTTGAAAAGATACGAGTTTGGTTAAAGAAGTAAAATTATGCCATTTGGATTTATAAAATTGGTGATATCAGTAAATAGTATATTGTGTTATTAGGAGTAAAAGTGACACTTTGTGTGGCGATCGTGGAAGTTTGCACGACGAGCGAAGCGAGTCGGACAATTGCACGCGAGGCACACAAAGACACTTGTACTCCAAATGACACATTATATTTTTTCTTCAAACGTAGATATTGCGGTTTCAATTGCCCTGTAGCTATGGATATGTATTTGTTCACTTTTTGTTATAAACATTGAAGTGAAATTTTTCACGTTTTGACGTTTAAATAAAAACTGTGCAATTTTATATCATCTTTGCGTGCAATTATGTCGGAATTTGAAGTATTATAATGTACGCCCCCTGAAATTGTTCAAATGGATGGAAATATAACAGTGTGGTGAAAGATATGTCCAGGAATCACTGCAAAACAATATAAACTTTTCTTATCACTTTAATTCTAAGTATTCTTATGTTCATTACTGTCTCTGTAATTGTAATCTGTAAGTCTGCTATTCTTTAATATGTTATTTCCGCAAAATTAAACTCTGTTTATATTTCAATTCATAGGTTATGTATATAAATTTTACAAGTATTAATGGTATTTAGTAACTTTATTCTTAGGTTACCTAGTGTGTTATAGTGACATTTAGGGCGATATTACAGGTTTCTTTTATATAAGTTACTTCTTATTCGTTGATTCTGTATACCTTCTACAGATATATATTTATTTTATTTCTACCTTATGAATCAAGTCACAAAAGATACTAAAGGGTTTTCCAATAAGAGGTGTTATTTTGAATAGCCCGCTATTTCGGTAGATGTCGCTTTTGAAGCTGTCCTTTTTGACATTTGGCAAGTAGAAACTACGCCATTAATAAAAATGGAACGATACACGCTTCAACAACGCATTGAAATTATTAAAATTCACTATAAAAATGGTGAAAATTTGGCAGAGACGGTTCGTAAAACTCGACAATTTTTGGGTCGTCGTGAAGCACCTTGTCGGACCGCAATACAGAAATTGGTGGAAAAATTCGAGCTGTTGGGACAAGTTAGTGATGTGAAGAATAAAACCCGTGCACGTCGCTCAAGAACAGCCGAGAATATTGCTGCTGTAGCCGAAAGTGTTGAAGAAAACCCAGGTTTGTCCATTCCTCGTCGTTCTTTGGAATTAGGCATTCCACAAACGTCATTACACCGTATTTTGCATAAAGATTTGGGTCTTAAGGATGATATTGATCTGGACAACGTTTACTTTCAACAAGACGGCGCTACGTGCCACACAAGCAACGAAACCATTGATCTTTTACGGGAAAAGTTTCCGGACCGTGTTATCTCTCGAAGAGGTGATCACAATTGGCCACCGAGATCTTGTGATTTAACACCTTGCGACTTGTTTCTTTGGGGCCACGTGAAAGAGAAGGTCTACGCCAACTGCCCAGCGTCGACTCAAGACCTCAAAGATGGAATTCGTGAGGCTATCGAGGACATAGGACAGCCACTTTGCGATTTGGTTATGGAAAATTTCATGAAAAGGATATTGTCCTGTCAGCGTGGTCGTGGTGGTCATTTGCCTGATGTTATTTTCCATTATTAACGGCATACCTTCCTCTTTATAATGAAATAAACATCCGATCATTTATATTAAAAAATGGCATTTTTCTTTGAATATCAAAATAACACCTCTTATTGGAAAACCCTTTACTTTAATGACGTTCAAAGAAAAATAAATTATTAACTATATATAACCATCAAAATAAAATTCTTGAGTGGTGCTGGTTATTCTAGACTTGAGCCAAAATAAGTAACTTTAAATATTACTTGTATATATGAAAATTCATAATTCAAATCTTATTTCATCGCCGATAGGTGATATTATTCATTTAAATACTTTTATAATTTATTGCTATAAATTTTCTTTTCTCAAAGTTAAGAGGATTTTATAAATAAATTTAAAACGATTCTTTGCAATTACCTAAATAAGGAAACATTGTATCTGCACCCATAAAGAAAATGCATTTTCCGATTTACCTTTCAGCAATACAGTTTTAAAAAAGTATTTCAGTTTTCAGCGACGATGTATATATCCCTACATCCATTTCAAAATCATCTAACGCAACTCTTTAAAAAATTCTCTACCTTTTTCATCCATTTCATTCCTTTGAGCTAAACGAAATAATAAAATAAAAACCGTTTCACACGGATTGGTACGCAGTTTCTCTTTAGGCTCTTCCCTTTCCTCCTGTAAGATCCTGCAAGGCCGCCTTTATAAAATTTGACTTAGCGTTCGTTCGACGCTGAATTAGGAACATAAAGAAACGTGCGACGCTCGCGAAAGAGGGCGGAGGGGTATAAAAGGCAGGGGTGAGGGAGTTACAGTAAAGGACTTATGCTAATAATACGTTGTTATATCAGATTGGATAGAGAAGAAACTTTCGCAGGATAATAAAGAGTAATGCAGGAAAAACAAATAATTTTGTTAAATTAAATATAGTAGAGCTCGGTTATAACGAACTTTAAGGGGCTAGAAAATTTGTTCGTTATAACCAGCCATTCGCTAAAAATGGCCTCTAAGTATTGGTCATTTTACCTCTCGCTAAGAGGGGTATTGGATTCATGCTAAAAATCGCATGATTAAGCACGTTTTAATGTCCCTACAATCCGATTTTAATATTTTTAACATGATTGTGTGTATGTATGTGTGTGGGGATGTTGGAAGGACGATTTTTCAAAAACTATAATACTTAATATCTGTTTAACTACGTAATTCTCAATCAGACATTACTGGGAAGAGTTAAAACGGTTTTGGTAACAATTGGGCAACCGGAAGTAGCAGATTCTTAAAATAATGCTTCTAAATATTATTATTTGAATTTTTTTATTCTTGCTAGTATTAGTACATATAAATATTTTATTATATCTTTTATAGATTTAGAGATAAAGAAGTATAAGGTATATAATAAGCTGATGTAATAAATCTCACAGCCCAAATAATGTCATGGAAACCAATTGAAATATTAAAATGTTTGTAACTGACAGATAAATAACAGTGTCAAAAATCTAGAGACATTACTGAAGATTTTTTCTGGGAAGTACATACATTATATTATTTCTTAAATATTTAAAATTATAGGTATATTACATATATCCTTTAAAAATGAATTGGAAACATTTCGACAAATTAGAAGAGGACAAAATTTCTTCAGAGAATGAATTTAAAATTAAAAAATCTAAATATAAAGAATAGATATGTATAATTTTTAGTGTAAAGTGTAGCTATACAAGAAATATTAAATACAATAGGGCGCGAGCAGTCATGTGATTTTGTTGGCCTTGACAAGCAGATATAGGGGCCCGTGTCAGAATGATAGCTAGTAATTATGTACAGAGATGTCAAACATCATAATTTTTTATTTTAAATTTATTGATCTTCCAATTCCACGTTGTTTATTTTCCGCAACAAGTAAATTCCACACTCCTGGTGACAAATTAACTACGTAAATTTAGAAAATCTTGAAATTTTTAATGAAACATTCTGACATTTGACATATATGTACATAATTACTAATTGTCATTCGGACACGGGCCACCATATCTGCTTGTCAAGACCAACAATATCATATGATGTGAGGGATGTGTTTATACATAAATTCATGAATGTAGTTAAATTGACACGATTCCTCAAAGGTCGCGATGCTGTTTTTTGAGGGATTATAACCAGTCTGATTTAATATCTCAAATATTCTCGAATTCTTGTCTTTTATTTAATTTAGTTGCTAAGAGATTCTGTTATTAGATATTAATAATGAAATTACCATCATTCCACTTTGGAAAACATGTCAACCTTGAGCAAACTGATTCAATTTCCACTTTGTTTACCAATTTGCAACAAATTTCCAATTTTCATAACTTATCTCTAGTCTACATTAATTTGGCTGACTTCCAACCCCATTAATAAACCCCAGTAGCACGGCACTGACTCGCTAGCCTATATTCTCTGTAGAGAATTGAGATTACACTTGCAATCGCGATGTTGCAGAGTTTCTCCGCTGGAAGCGTGAGGCAGCACCTGCCGAAACACAGCAGGAGTTTTCATACCTATACGAATGTCACTCTAGAATTATTGAGAGTAAAAAAAACCAAGTAGGTCATGAAAAACAAAATTTGCATTATCAATTTAAACAGTTATAAGGTGTTAACAATTACTCGAAAGCTCAGTCAAATAGCATTTATTCTTACTCTATTAAAGTTTCGGTGCACCCTTGCTCCTTCTGCAGGGTCTACAACAATTATACAACAGAAATGTAATACATACAAAATAATATGGACATTATCACACTTACAGTAAGATCTTACAGATTGTTAGAATTCATATACACAAAATACATTCGTACAAAACATTCAGTTATTTTATTAAAATATCGTACAAAAAAATCAAAGAGCATACACACATCCATTTACTCTAAAAAAACGACAACCGAATAATATGGAAAATAGCCGGAAATATCCTGTGTAAGGATTCTGGTGACATCATTGATACGGACTCCTATTGGTCCTCTATACATCAATAATAATGTAGCAAGCTGTAGGAATTTAAATAAAATGTAATTTAATGGAACTCAGTTTGGCCTGAAATTTGGCTTTTTCCTTTTTGAACTTTTCCATTATACGAAAATATACGCTGTTAAGTCCTTGATTATCAGTTCTTCCATTGATATTGCAATCATCCCTGATATGTAACATTTCAAGAAACATACGTTTGAAATAATTCTGCTCGTCCTCCAAAATCTTGAAATTATCTAGATCAAAAGTGTTTGTCGTGTTGTTCTGTGTTGATCTACGATGTTTGCTCATCCATCCAAACGCTATTCGAAGATCTGGACCATATACAATAATTTGTGAGCTCTAAGCCTAGTTTACAAATATATCACAAAAATTTAAAAAAATATACATAAAAAGTTTTTTTGAGTGGCCCGTTTTTAGTCCTCTTTCAGACAATACTAAACTTATTAGTGTTAACGTTATTCATTGGTTAAAAATAATTATTTTCGTCTGCACGATTTTTATCATTGAGATGTTACCAGATAAATGTTGTTAAATTTTAAGCGCATTTTTTTATTAAGGGTGATTGTTGAAAAAACATAAAAGTGCTGTATTTTTACTATCCCTTAAAATCTTGAAATATCCAAATTAAAAGTGTGTTTTATTGTATTGGAATATTCAGCCAGAGCACATTTGTTTACTTTTTCCATTCGTTAGGGGTCGCTATTTTTTTTATTTTCTTCTTCCAATTAATTCTGTTTTGCGTGTCGTTCTCATTCAGTTCCTTTTCCCTCAAATCTTCCACAATCTTTCTATAAACTTCTTACACTAGAGTTATTTCCCTTATTCTTTCATTTATTACCGTATCTTTCCCTGTCTTCCCCAACATCTATCTCAACATTCTCATCTCTGCCACATTCATTTACTTTTCATTGATACTGACATCTGTCAATTTGAATTATCTGAATATATTAGCAGTTTCCATTGTTATCATAGCTGTCTGATTTATGAAATTTAATATCATTATAATTCTTTAATTTTATATCTATTGAATATGAAGTATAAAATGCAATCAAATTCTAAAGATAATAATATATTCTTTAAGTTATAATAACGTTAAATGACAATAAATGAAGAAAAACTGTTAAAATCTTTAAATGAGGGTACTTACAGTTGATCAATTATAACCGAAATCTTTTCACTTCTTCTTCTGGATGTACACTTGAGAAATACGAAAAAAATATAATTTTTGGAATCGTGGTATTGAAGTTATGCGAACCGAAACTTTCGTCACACACCCACACTGACACACATACATATTTACATACATACAGACATCATTGTAAAAATGGTAAAATTGTATTATATGGACCCTAAAACATGCTTATTCACTAAAAACTCATCATTGATTTTATTGACCAAAGACAATACCTTCCTTACCTAAAGGTGACGGAAGGTAAAAATATGTAAGCAATATTTAAAACACCTGCCAAACTCCCTTGATTTGGCAATGTCCGACTTTTGTCTATTTTTAGACATATGTAATTGAAAAATTTCGTAAAATTTAATTTAAATTTATTGAGGCTTCTGAACATGTCGCCCATATACAATACCTGAGTTGTCTAATGCCTAATACATTGCAAAGATCCTAGTCATTCCCATATAATTAAACTTTTGTTTTTGATAATTTCCTCCATAACATACGAGTCTGAAGATTCATAAACTATCAAACAACAAAAATTGACGCAAACAATAGCCTTTGAAATATGATGTAAAGAAAGATAAATACTTCTTTGTTTCGATATCCTTTTCATTTATATCTCACCTTGGTCCTATTTTGTTGTTTTCCTGCTCGGAAAACATCCTGCACGTCACTGGTTTGTGGAGTGGTGGTTTGCATCCGTGCCAGCTGAGCGCGTGCCAAGAGACCTGTGCGGGGCTCGATCCCGGAACCCGGACCCGCAGGTTAAAAACAAGGCCACCTCGCCAACAGGCTGCCAAATTGCAACTTATACCCGGAGTTCAACATGGGGAAAGTAGGACAAACATCATAACACATCCACAATATTGTTGAATATAGATTTTTTTATAGAATTTTTAAAAAATTCTTACTGTTTTGTAATCTACACAGGTCATGCTACTTAAGTACTTACCCTTAAATTTATGACAGTTCAAAACCATCCTGTATGTGTGTGTGTGTGTGTGTGTGTGTGTGTGTGTGTGTTCGTGTGTGTGTGTGACCGCGGTTTCGACCGCGATGTCTCCAATACTAGAACTCCAAAAATTACAATTCTTGCGTATTCCTCTTCCTTACAACCTTATGCAGACTTGATTAGATTTTGGTTATAATTGGTCAACCAGAAATATCCTCATTTGAAGATTTTAACAGTTTTTCTTGAAAAACTCAGTTAAATATTATTCTAACTTAAATAATATATTATTCTCTCTACAATTTGATTGCATTTTATGTTTCATATTCAATAGATATATAGTTAAAGAATTATAAAGATAATAAATTTTATAAATCAGCCAGCTATGCTAACTTAACCATGGAAACTGCTAATATATTCAGGTAATTCAAAATGACGGATGAAAAAAAAATGAATAGTTTAGTAATAGAAGGTGGAAGAAACATAGGACGACCAAATATAAGATGGAAGGACTGTATTTCGGAAGATTTGAGAGAAAAGGGACTGAATGAAGACGACACACAAAAATGAGTGGAAGAAGAAAATAAAAAATAGCGACCCTAACAAATGGGAAAAACCAAAGATGAAGATGTCAGTGTCAAGTGCAATTTGCATAGTTTGTTTATGAAATAATTTTACTGGAAATATAATATCTTTTGCAAGAAAATTTATGTATAGGGCGCGTGCAGTGACGTGACTTTGCTGACTTTGGCAAGGAGATATGGGGACCCGTGTCAAAATAATAGCAATTATTTATGTCCATAACTGACAAGTATCATAATTTTTCATTCAAAATTTCATATTTTTCTTATTTAATGTGGTTTGTTTGTTATCAAGGAATTCAATTGCCGAGAAAGGGAATCATAAAATACCAAAAATTTAGAATCTTTTGCAAGAAAATTTATGTATGGAATTTGTACATAATACACAGGATTGACGGAAGGTATTGTGCTGGCCACAACAATTTTTTTTTTTATTCTGTAACATTTTTATTCTTCCTTGTTCTGCAGCATTGAGGATGGATTATAAAAATGTAAAACATTTGCAACAAGAAGTTTTTTATTTTATTTCCTTCAATTTATCCATCGATATTCTTCTACTTATTACACATATGGGTACGAACTATACATCGATAAAAATTAAAGTATTAAATAAAATTTTATTGCTTTCCAAACAATATTACTATAACTAGTAGGCCAATGGCTTTCCTTTGAGGTGTCCCTAATGTGGCATAAACCCGTTACAATTCCCAACAAATAATCCTATTCCCTTGGCTATTTTACATCCTCACAATAACGTATAGCCGAACTTAGCGGCTCGGTGAGAGGTCGCGACTCACAAGCAATTAATCAGTGCCGGGCCATTATCATATTACGTTACGTTAACGCAACGCAAGCAGCGCCACGTGACGCACCCATTGTCCCGCCAGCCGCGAGCGACCGCCATCTTGTTTTTACCCGTGGCAACGGGATGAGAACTTACCCGGCCTACTTGTTGAGGGTGATGCGGTGCTGATGGATTATTTTGTTTTTTAATGGTTGTGAGAGGGGTGTGAAATGTGAAAGGTATTGATGGGTTGATTAATTGATGGATTGGGATTGGGGTTGGGGTTGGGGCGAAATTACGCGGGATGGACTTTGGATTGTATTGCAAAAATGAAAAACAAAAAATAATTGATAGCAGAGACGGAAGACAATGGTTGATTACAAACGATAGAACTAGCAAAAGAAGTGTACCAACAAATAACAATACTGAATTCTCTCAAATATTAATTTTTACCTTCCGTTACCTTTAGGCAAGGAAGGTATTGTCTTTTGTCAAAAAATTTAATGATGAATTTTTAGTCAATACGCATGTTTTAGGGTCCCTATAATACGATTTTACCATTTTTACAATGATGTCTGTATGTATGTGTGTGTGTGTCTATGTGTATGTGACGAAAGTTTCGGATCGCATAACTTCAATACCACGATTCCAAAAATTATATTTTTTTGTATTCCTCAAGTTTACATCCAGAAGAACAACTGATTAGATTTTGGTTATAATTGGTGAACATTTAACGTTATTATAACTTAAAGAATATATTATTCTCTATACGATATGATTGCATTTTATATTTCATATTCAATAGATATAGAGTTAAAGAAATTAAATTTTATAAATCAGCCAGCTATGCTAAACATGGAAACTACTAATATATTCATATAATTCAAATTGACAGATGTCAGTATCAATAAAAAGTAAATTAATGTGGCAAAGATGAGGATGTTTAAGTAGATGTTGGGGAAGACACGGAAAGATAGGTAAGGAAAAACTCTAGTGTTACAAGTTTCTAGAAAGATACATGCGAGATGATTACATTGGTTTGAAAATGTCATGAGGAGAAATGAAGAATATATTGGATGAAAAATGAAAAGCTTAGTAATAGAAGGTTGAAGAAACAGAGGAAGACTAAAGATAAGATGGAAGGACCGTATTGCGGAAGACTTGAGAGAAAAGGAACTGAATGAGAACGACATGTAAAACAGAAATGAGTGGAAGAAGATTATAGAAAATAGCGACCCTTAAAGAATGGGGAAATCTTAAGAAGAAGATGTTAGTGTCAAGTGCAATTTGCATAGTTTGTTTATGAAATAATTTTACTGGAAATTTAGAATCTTTTGCAAGAAAAATTATGTATGGAATTAGTACATAATACACAGGATTGACGGAAGGTATTGTGCTGGCCACATCAGATTTTTTTATTTTAAATTCATTCTATGTAGAAATTTTGTCCTCCTCTAATTTTTCGAAATGTTTCCAATTCATTGTCGGGATTGACAGTATTTTTGAATGGTCTATGTAATATATCTATAATTTTAAATATTTAACTATTAATACAAGAAATAATATAATGTATGTACTTCCCAGATAAAAACTTCAGTAACATATTATTATATACCATATATTTCTTTATCTCTAAATCTATAAAAGATATAATAAAATATTTATATGTATCAGATAGAGAATTTACTCTTCTTTAAGAATGTTTTTAAGAATCTGCTACTGCCGATTGTCCAATTATTACAAAAACCTTTTCAGCTCTTCTCATTAATGTCCGATTGAGAAATACGTAATTAAACAGATATTAAGTCTTATAGTTTTTGAGAAATCGTCCTTCCAACATCCACACACACACATACATCCACACATACACACAGACATCATCGTAAAAATATTTTTAGCATGAATCCAATATCTCTCTTAGCGAAATGTAAAAAGGATATAAACGTCTGGTACATTATGATCCTATTACACCAAAAATATATAATAAAAATGACTCTATTATCGCACTATCCTAAATTTACTCATCTGGTGTTCCTGCCTCTTTCCCCCTCGATCGTCGTTCATCGCTGTCTCATTCGTCCGTGTCCGAGATGTTTAATGAAATAAATGGCGCGTGGCTGACGCAGATGATGTGATTATAGCGCCGGGGATGAGCCTCATCTCGCTCTGTTCCGGCTAGTCCAGAGCTCTGTGCCAGTGCCACTGTCACTGCCAGACATGCAAGAAGGATGGGCTACCAGAAACGAAATGAGGATGAGAGTACAGTTAGTGGGAATACATTTGCTTGCTCGTTGTTTTCATTAAGTATACTCCTTATGTTTTCTGTTGAAACTTTTCTTCGGAGAAATTTTTGAATAAGTTGGATCAATGTTTCAACTTTACGATGATGTCTCTGTGTGTGTGTGTGTGTGTGTGTTAGGTTGTTGGAAGTACGATTTCTCAAATTCTATAAGACTAAAAACGTGTTAACTACGGATTCCTCAATCTAAGTAATGGGAAGAGTTGAATAGATTCTGGTAACAATTGGACAACCAGAAGTAGTAGTATTTTAACAAAAATCTAATCAAAAATTTGTTATTACAAATATTAAAAACTAAAATTCTCTATCCGGCACATTTAAAAAAATATTATAGCTTCTATAGATTTAAAGATATAAATATATAATCATACGTAATATAACAAGTGATATGTAACACATTATGTTAACCTAACTTTTGATATACATATTCATAATGTATTAAAACATGGTACTTACGAGTTTTATTGAATATATCGGAGTTTGAATTATTGTTATTACTTATTTTATACTCAAAATTAACTGTTAATGTCGTAAATAAATGAAACAAATCCCTTAGTAACAACTATACATAAGGTGATATTTTTTTTTATCAGCGCTGTGATAGACATGTAACTAGGGAGATTCTGAATGTTGATTGGCGGAAAACATATCACGTGACTGATGAATTATATTCTCTATAAAATAATCTGTTGTAGTAAATCTTACTGCTTGCTCACAGTCTAAACATCTCCATGGTAACTACTTGAGAAATTAAAATGTCTGCAATTTTTTTTTTTTTTTTTGATTTCCCATATTTATTTACAATCTGTCAAAGTAGACAATAAGTAAATTTTTTAACAAATTTAAAATATCATGTAGAAAACATGTCCAGCGACATATTTTCTTTATGCTAACATAATAAATTAGTAACGTAACTTACATTAAAATAAACTGTGTAACGTATATACAATGTCTGCAATTGACTGATAAATGTCACTAATGTCAGTGTCAAAAATTCGGAGATAGTACTGAAGGCTTTTTCTGGGAACGATATTAAATATTTCTTATTGTATTATTAACTATATATTTAAAATTATAGGTATATTACATGATCCCTTCAGAAATACCGCCAATCTCGTTAATATTGGTAATTTTTATGTGTTTTCAATATTGCCAGTCATCGTAGTCAGTACATCAAGAAAATACACAAATAAATAAAATAAAAGTATTATTTACACTTTAAATAAATATTAGAAGTATATTTAAATGTGTTTTGCATTAAAATAAAACAAATAGCCACGAAAATACATAACAATTTGCGCAACAGCAACATATATGACAGTAGCCCGCAAATGGCGGACGAAACGCGAGCCACTTCATGGCCATACCCTGAGTATATACCCTACATAAAATGAAAATGGCGGGAGGTATTTTGCTGACCACAACAGATTTTTTTCAACAGTATAGTTTTACGGGGAGAGAAACCATCTATAATAGAACGTTAGACCACTGTTAGAATCTCGCATTCCGGCTAGCCCCTAATGCATTGTTCTTGGCTTAAAAAACGTCTATATTTCAAAAATATTTACGGAAAAAACGCGTGTGATTTATTCCCCACTCTTGAAAGTTTTCGTTTAGGAAAGTTTGCAGGACTTGGCACAGTGCAGCATCCATATCTTCCACTCTCTCTATGCCTGCTGCGATCGGTTCGATCTTGCACTGTCATCTCTGATACTTTGATGTTTTCATTTGGTTATTTGCCGCCGTCTCTCTTTATCCCATTCCCTTTTACTTTAGTTTTTTTTTTTCTTTTCATTGTGTGGGAAATTCTCTTTTCCTGATGAAAAAAACTTGTTGGCATGAAGTTGTATTATTCGTTGGAGCTGGAGGGAATGTTTTATCAAATCATCTCACACGTCTTGCTCTTGTAAACACTAGTGACATCTTTTCAACGGAATAGAAATAACAAAACAACGACATGGAAAGATTTATATGTGGATTGACGTTTGATGTATTAACAAATATTAAAATTGATCAGACGTTCCACTTTTGTAACATTCAGGCCGCGAAGTTTGCTTGTACTTTTATAGAATATTATTGGGTGATTTTAGTATTCAAGAGATGCTGTGTGGAAATTTTGCTTCGAGTAGAAACAATAAATCAACAAAATTGTGAATAATGATAAAGAGGCTATACTTCACAAGTTTAGAAAATTTGATAAAATTCACTGATATACATCAATCGATTTGACATTCAACACAATGATGATTTGATGGATAAATTGACCGTTTCCAAAACTGTCAGCAAATTAAGAAAAAATGATATTAACAAAAATTTAATATGGACATGCCTAAAACAAAAGCTTCAAACAAAATAATAAGAGTTATTAAAAGTGTTGTAATTGTATTATACTATTTGTGTTTTGCTAGATGCTAGATTATACCTACTCTTGCGCGGTATAAACACTCTTATTAAATATAAAATAATACGATAAAAAAATCTGTTGTAGTAAGCATAATACCTCTCGCCACTTCCGTTTTTGATTACATTGTTGGCCTTGACAAGCAGATTTTAAATCAGAATTTTTCATTTTACTTTTTAAATTGTCGATATGAATAGGATCCCGCCCTTATAACAAAAAAATATGTTGTGGCCAGCACAATACCTCTCATCACTTTTTGGTTACATAAGTATAGACCGCGAGTAGTCATGTGACATTGTTGGCCTTGACAAGCAGATATGGGGTCCCGTCTCAGAATGACAATTAGTAATTATGTACATAGATGTCAAATGTTAGAATTATTCATTAAAAAATTCAATATTTTCTAAATTCACGTAGTTAATTTGTCACCAGGAGTATGGAATTTACTTGTGGAGGAAAATAAACCACATGGAATTGGAAAATCACTAAATTTAGAATGAAAAATTATGATATTTGACATGTATGTACATAATTACTAGCTATCATTCTGACATGGGCCCCCATATCTTCTTGTGAAGGCCAACAAAGTGACATGACTGTATTGTATTTAACATTTCTTGTATACCTACACGTTCCACCAAAAATTCTACTTACCTATATCTATTGTTTATATTTAGATTGTCGGGATTGACAGTATTTTTGAAGTATATATGTGAATTATTAATACAATAAGAAATAATATAATGTATGTACTTCCTACAAAAAATCTTCAGTAATATCGCTTGATTTTTTACATTTATCTGTGAGTTACAAAAATTTAATTTTTTTGGTTTCCATGACATTATTTGGGCTATGAAATTTATTACAACAGAATATTATATACCTTATATTTTTTTATCCCTACATCTGTATCATAAAATAATTATATGTATCAGATAGAGAATTTATTGTTTTTTAATACAAGCAAGAACTAAACCTTTTCAGTTCTTCCTAGTAATGTCCGATTGAGAAATATGTAGTTAAACAGATATTAAGTATTCTAATAGTCCTTCCAACATCCCCACAACCATACAAACACACATACAAATAAAGGTTTACAATACAATAATCGTAGCAGTTTCCTCTATTGTGCAATAAATTTTAAATACATACTGTAAACAAAATATTACTGCATTAGAGATCCGATACCAACACGATAAGTTTGCCATCCGTAAAAAATAAAATCCCTTTAATCTTATATAGTCTTGTACCCCCCCAAAATATTCTATTCCATTCCATTCATTGCCCCATTTCCCACCGCATTAGTCTATCTGAGATGACATCATCATCTAAATTAAAATTTAAAGTCATCCAACAGTCATCCCGGATTTCCTGAACCAATTCAATCGCCTCATTCGGCCGATCCCACAGTCACAGTCAGAGACAGGCACAGGGACAGTGCTATGTACAAATGAGTAATGAGTCAACTCGTGTTCTGCAGATAATACACGGGATGTTTTGTCCCGTGTCCCGTGCAGCCCCCGATAGAAATAGGGGTGGGGTGATATAGAATGGTGGGAAGAGTTGAATAGGATGAATGATACTGAGAGAGGGATGATAAGATGGGCAAATTTCAATGAAAAATTTATATGAGATATAAATAATTAATTAGTTATTTTTAAAACGTTATGTCCTTCTTTATTTTTACCTCTCGCTAAGAGAGGTATTGGATTCATGCTAAAAATCGCATATCCAGATTTTATTGAATAAGCACGTTTTAAGGTCCCTACAATCCGATTTTAACATTTTTACGATGATGTCTGTGTGTGTGTGTGTGTGTGTGTGTGTGTGTGTGTGGATGTGTGTGTGTGGGATGTTGGAAGGACGGTTACTCAAAAACTATAAGACTTAAAATTTGTTTAACAACGTATTTCCCAATCGGACATTCATGGGAAGATCTGAAAAGGTTTTGGTAACAATTGGACAACCGGAAGTAGAAGATTCTTGAAAAAAAATCTTCTAAATATTATTTTTTGAAAATTCTTCTTGATAATATTAAAGAAAAATAAATTCTCTTTCTGATACATTTAAATATTTTTATACATATTTTATAGATTTAGAGATAAAAGAAGTATAATATATAAAATAATCTGTTGTAATAAATTTGACAGCCGAAAGAATGCCATGAAAAATAGTTGCAAAATTAAATTATTTGTAACTGACAGATAAATGTCAGTGTCAGAAATAATGAGTAATGAAAGAAAAATGTATTTGGAGAATCCCTTAATTCTTGATCTGTGACTATTATGGAGATGACAAGTCTAGGTTGAAGGACTTAAATTTGTTTCAAACATTATGGGACAATGTACACCAGTACTGTAGACTAGAGTAACTTTGAATTGCGAAAAAGCTATCAAATTCTTCTCAAGTAAGTTGTAAATATTGACAAAATTACACATCGATATAAGAATAATCGGAGTGCAATCTATTCGTCACTTTATTAAAGGGAATTAAGGTTATTTAGATATAACAAGTATGAAAAAATAAAATGTAAAAGAAGATATATAAGAATAGATGCACAATCCAGATATATACATTTTAGACCGCCCAAAATTAATGTTTTTACTAGAAGAATATGAAGAGAAAGTAAACAAAGTTGTTCGAATTGAAAATTGCTGTTACCAGCCTAATATTTATATATGGTAAACTCTACTTTGTAATTTATTGTAACATAATTTATGGTAAATATCTTTATGTTGAGACATGCTATTATTGAATAATAAAGAAGTTTATACGTCATAGATTTATATGAATATATTATTTGTATTTATAAAAATAATCTTTGCTTTATGCATACAGCCAGGTAAAATATACGGCGAGAGGTTATGTGCTGGCCACATCAGATTTTTATAGTTTTAGTTACAGTTTTTTCGCGGGCCGGACGAAATATTAAAATGAAAAAATCTATTCTGGTCATCCCAATACCTCTCGCGCCCTTTCTATTGTGATATAAATATTGTACAAACATTTAAATTTTTAAAACGTAAGTTTACAATATATACTTATTATGGAAATAATAACTACAGTAATTAAATTAAATGTTATATTAAAAACCTATATCCTATGCTCTACATAACCTCTAAAAGTATAATAATAATAGTGTATCTCTTAAACAAATGAATTTTTATTACCTTTATAGATTCATAGTGTGATTATTTAATATACCTTTATAATATAATATCACATTTCTTACAAATAAATAGGGAAATTAATACTCAGCATGTTTGACATTGGCCCACAAATGGCGCCGATATTGACCCATGGCCATATCCTGTATATAGAGGTACCTTAATTTTATGTTGCATAGAGCGTGAGCAGTCATGTGACTTTGTTGGCCTTGGCAAGCAGATATGGGGGCCCGTGTCAGAATGACAGCTAGTAATTATGTACATAAATGTCAAGTATCATAATTTTTCATTCAAAACATCATAATTTTCAATCCATCAGAATATTTTAAAATTTTGAATGAAAAATTATGATACATGATAATTGTGACATCTATGTAAATAACTACTAGCCGTCATTCTGACATGGATCCCGATATCTGCTTGCCAAGGCCAACAAAGTCATATGACTGCTCGCGCACTATAAGTAACGAATATAGCATTTCTTGTACACACAAATAATTGAAATTGTATCTCACCGTTCGTTCTTTGAGGAATTTTGTCCTACTCTTCTAATATGTTCAAAATTATTCAAATTCATTGACTGTATTAGCAGTATTTCTTAAGGATATATGTAGTATTAATATAGGTACTTATAATATTAAATACATATATAATTAATAATACAATAATATGTATATATTAAATGTACTCATACCTCCCAGAAATATCTTCCAGTAATGTTAGTAAAACTACTGATTTTAATACTGACATGATGCATTTATCTGTCAATTACAAACATTTAAATACATCATCTGTTTTTTGGGAAACAAGATTTATTACACCATATTATTCAGTATTATTATATACTATATCTCCAAACCTATAGGAGATATAATAAAAAAATTAAATGTATCAGATTGAGAATTTAATTATCTTTATTATTTATAGTAATATAAATTTTCAAAAATAATATTTAGAAATTTTTTTTTAGAAACTACCACTTCCGGTTGTCTAATACCCACAGGTTGGGTTACACCCTGTATATTATAATTCATATTTTTTATGTCATCATGGTGGAAAATTGCACCATTGATAAGAGATTTGTTTTGATTTCCAACCATGTATAACTTATTTATATTCATTTGTTTCAAATAGGAAAAATTATTAACAATTATTAAATTTATAGAGTAAAGACAATGATTATGTCAGTACTTTTTATAAAAACAAGTTTAATTACATTTCAAGAAAACTATTTAATTAAATACTTCAATATCCTTCTACTGTATATGTAGTTGAAGACTTGTAGACAATATTTTGAAACTATTTTTCCATTTGTCCAAAACATTTTCACACAGTTGCTGGCATGGCGTGGCATGCCTTGGTATGGAGTGTTTATATCTCTGTCTGTAGTAGCTTCCTCCAGTAGGGTGACATATTGGCTCATTTAACGAGCTGTCTGTCTTTTCATCTGTTTGCCGGCAGAGGCGCTCGCATCGCCTGCTACTGCTGACGTCACAGCAGAGTCGCTGTTTGCTGCTGAAGATTACGTTGTCTACACAACAGATTAAATCAAATATTTTTCATTCGTTAAATGGCCGCTCTGCGCTCCGTGCATTTCACTTTCGGATGTTTTATCACTGCCTGCTACGCTTTTCGTTTTTCCTTCTTTCGTTCACTTTGCTTTAGCAGGGAATTTTTCTTTGCTTGACTGTCACGAGCGACAAGATTTGTTTATACAAGTTTGAGTTTTATTTATACAGCACTTGTGTGCTGAATATCTTTATTTTTTCCTGTTTTGGTTTTTGGGAAGAGCAAATGCAAGGTGCTCTATCATCGCAATAATGGATAACATATTTTACAAAGACATATTGTGTTACAACATCAAATTTTACAACTACAGCGATACTGTAAAAATGTTTTATATTTTCATGAATGAAAACCATACTTTGCAAAAAACATGGTAGCATATTCAGTAATAACAAAAATAATAATTTTGAAATATCTACTTTATTATAATAACTTTTTCTTCGTATTTCATGGTATAATTATATATGTATACTTCGTTTCATGAAGAAAACAGCATTAAATAAATCATTTAAACTCGTAAAACCAAACTATGTCATTACTAAATATTTTTATCTGAGACATGTATCATATCTGAATGTTAAAAAATTGGAAGTCAAAATCAAAAACATGGTTAAATATCACTTACATTCAATTTTACCTTCCGTCACCTTTAGGTAAGGAAGATAAGTATTGTCTTTGGTCAAAAAATTTAATGATGAGTTTTTAGTGAATAAGAACGATTTAGGGTTCATGTAATACGATTTTACCATTTGTACGATGATGTGTCTGTGTGTGTATTTATGTCGGTGTGTGTCACATAACTTCAATACCACGATTCCAAAAATTATAATTTTTTCGTATTCCTCAAGTTTACATCCAGAAGAAGAGGTGATTAGATTTTAGTTATAATTATTGGCCTACCGGAAGTACTCTCATTTGAAGGTTTTAACAGTTTTTCTTGAAAAACCGAAGTTAAATATCATTTATTAACATATAATGTTTATAAATTTTAAACAATATGTATACGATGTGATTACATTTTATACTTTATATTCAATACATCATCCAGCTATGCTAACCATTGAAACTGCTAATATAATTAGACAATTCAAATTGACAGATGTCAATATTAATGAAAAGTATATGAATGAAATAACTCGAGTGATAGAATTTTCTAGAAAGATACAAGAGAGGCAATTACATTGGTTTGAACATGTCATGAGGAGAGATGAAGAATATATTGAAAAAATCTGATGTGGCCAGCACATAACCTCTCGCCGTATATTTTACCTGGCTGTATGCATAAAGCAAAGAATATTTTTATAAATACAAATAATATATTCATATAAATCTATGACGTATAAACTTCTTTATTATTAAATAATAGCATGTCTCAACATAAAGATATTTTACCATAAATTATGTTACAATAAATTACAAAGTAGAGTTTACCATATATAAATATTAGGCTGGTAACTGCAATTTTCAATTCGAACAACGTTGTTTACTTTCTCTTCATATTCTTCTAGTAAAAACATTAATTTTGGGCGGTCTAAAATGTATATATATGGATTGTGCATCTATTCTTACATATCTTCTTTTACATTTTATTTTTTCATACATGTTATATCTAAATAACACTAATTCCCTTTAATAAAGTGACGGATAGATTGCACTCCGATTATTCTTATATCGATGTGTAATTTTGTCAATATTTACAACTTACTTGAGAATTTGATAGCTTTTTCGCAATTCAAAGTTACTCTAGTCTACAGTACTGGTGTACATTGTCCCATAATGTTTGAAACAAATTTAAGTCCTTCAACCTAGACTTGTCATCTCCATAATAGTCACAGATCAAGAATTAAGGGATTCTCCAAGTACATTTTTCTTTCATTACTCATTATTTCTGACACTGACATTTATCTGTCAGTTACAAATAATTTAAATTTGCAACTATTTTTCATGGCATCCTTTCGGTTGTAAAATTAATTACAACATTATTTTATATATTATATTCCTTTTATCTCTAAATCTATAAAATATGTATAAAAATATTTAAATGTATCAGAAAGAGAATTTATTTTTCTTTAATATTATCAAGAAAAATTTTCAAAAAATAATATTTAGAAGATTTTTTTTCAAGAATCTTCTACTTCCGGTTGTCCAATTATTACCAAAACCTTTTCAGATCTTCCCATGAATGTCCGATTGGGAAATACGTTGTTAAACAAATTTTAAGTCTTATAGTTTTTGAGTAACCGTCCTTCCAACATCCCACACACACACACACATCCACACACACACACACACACACACACACACACACACACACACACACACACACACACAGACATCATCGTAAAAATGTTAAAATCGGATTGTAGGGACCTTAAAACGTGCTTATTCAATAAAATCTGGATATGCGATTTTTAGCATGAATCCAATACCTCTCTTAGCGAGAGGTAAAAAGAATGAATAGCTTAGTAATAGAAGGTAGAAGAATGAAGACGACACGCAAAACAGAAATGAGCGGAAGAAGAAAATAAAAAATAAGGATCCCTAACGAATAGGACAAACTAAAGAAAAAGAAGATGTCAGTGTCAACTTCAATTTGCATAGTTTGTTTATGAAGTAATTTTACAGGAGATATAGGGTCTTTTGCAAGAGAATTTATGTAAGGAATTTGTACAAAATACACAGGCCTCTAATGCGTAAATCATGTACTGGAATAAGTTATTTTAGAAATCATTAGATATACGATATACGTTATATTTTACCTTATCATATCCTGTAACTTTTGTATAATACAATTTTATATATCTTTTATAATTACGGAGTTATTTAACATTTTATAAAATCGCGATTTCCAGTTTTTTTTTTAAATATCTTTGATACTGTTCGTAATTTTGAATATTTCTCTCTTGGAATCTGAATAAGCCCTCAAAACTGCACAACATTGCCCATTTAACCGACCTCGTTGCTCTTATAGTTTCCGAGAACCGAATGGTATACCACTTTATTTGGGACACTATATATAATAAACTAAAATATTCTCCATCAACTGGTAAAAGGAAAATTGGCAACATGAAAATGTTTTAATCCATAAGTTATTCCAAACTTTAGTATTTTATGTTTGTGAAAGTTTATATAGTGTAAAAGATATGAATTCGACTTAATATAACTATAAACTCCATATTATAGAAAGAATCTCGGGTATATAAATATTTATGAAGCATGAAAATCCATCCTGAAACAAACTTTTTACAAAGTTGGCTGTTTTCCAGTTACATCATACATTTCTCCATCTCATAAACTAGACTTAAAATACACCTAATACACTCCTTTAAAAATACCCTCGCAGGAAAGCAATCACATGTTGATTCCTGCACGTAGCGAGTAGTCCAGGGTAGGCTTTAGGGGTAGGAACAAGGAGAATAGAAGTAAATCGTGAAAAACCGACATTAACTTTCCCTATAGTTTCATATATTCATCTCTGCTATCTAGTTGGCCTGGCGCCGCTTGTGACGTCAGCGCCACTTGTCATCCGGAGGGTAAACAAGCTAACAGGGCCAGAGAGCGCTAGTGTTTGCCTACAAGTCGGCCGATTTGTCAAACATTTTATTTTCTTTCGCCTATAAGGTTGGTCTCTCTCTTTCTACCCTAACAGCGCTGTTTATCTGCATTTGCTTGATTTTGTTTTGTTGTTTTTACTTTGATTACATTATGTAGAGAGAGAATTACTAAATTACATTAGGCTTGTTTTTGTTTATCTTTAAAATTATATTACTCGCAAAGGGATTTAATAATCTAAAAAGTTTTCCCTATTTTTCTTTCCGTTTATTTTATATGCACAATAACTACATATTACTAGAAAATATTGTCACAAAAAAACTGTTTGATGGTGGTTAACAGTGTTAACTTTTTGTAATATCAATAGATATAGAGTTAAAGAATTATAAAGATATAAATTTCTTAAATCAGCCAGCTATGCTAACCATGGAAACCGCCATTATATTCAGATAATTCATATCAATGAAAAGTTAATGAATGTGGCAGAGACGATTCTGTTGAGATAGACGTTGGGGAAGACACGGAAAGTTAGGTTAAGGAATAAAAGAATAAGGGAAATAACTCGAGTGGTATAAATTTCTAGAAAGATACAAGCGAGACGATTACATTGGTTTTAATATTTCATGAGTAGAGATGAATATATTGGAAGAAGAATGAATAGCTTAGTAATAAAAGGTTGAAGAAACAGAGGAAGACCAAAGATAAGATGGAAGAACTGTATTGCGGAAGACTTGAGAGACAAGGAACTGAATAAGGACGACACGCAAACCTGAAATGTATGGAATCTTTTCAAGAAAATTTATGTATGGAATTTGTACATAATACACAGGATTGACGGAAGGTAATGTGTTGGCCACATCAGATTTTTTCTGAATCGTCTAAGGTAGATTTATAGACTAATGCAATTATTTTTATGTCATACTGGTTTCTAAAGCAACGTTTTTTGAACGATTTATAAAACAAAAAGTGAAACATTAAAATGATATTTTAAAGTTCTAGGGCTTTAAAATTTTACCTTCATACTAAATTCTTTATTTATTTCTCGCGACTTAGCCTACTTATACAAAATTCATACTGCTACAAATTACTACATATTTCTTTTAATAATTTAAATACATATAATTTTGTATGCACTTTAAGGTACTCACAAGTAATTACAGACAGCCTCGGCTATCAGCCTCGGCCGTAAACATCTTGCTCGTACCGTAAAGTTTCACTTTTCGTCCTAGATATATAAAATACTACTATTTGCTTTAAAATAAACGTGTAAAATGATGAGTTTGAACTTGACTATTTCTCTAATCATATAACCTAACCTAACGCGCAAAACGTCGATTCTAAAATCTGCAGCCGGGGTGTACTTATTTTAAAGCAACCAGCACTGACTATAATAGGTCATACACGTTAAGTATATGTGGCGTGCACATCCGAGTGCCAAGTTTTATTTTACAAAAAAAAACAGGAAAGTCAAAAGACCTTCTGGAAAATAAATAAATTTACGACCAAAAATAAACGCTTTCTTAAGAAATGTAATTAGCCCCCAGTTCTAAACAAATCGAACGAGCCTATGGATTCGGACTGCAGCCAACCTTAAACGAACACGTCACTCTCTTTCCCCTTACCCCGCACCGGACGATTGATGACGCAAATGGCTTGAACTTAAAATGTATTTTTCAAGGTAGCCGGTTCCGGCAGCCACCTCACTTCTTAATTCTTATTACAATAATTACGAGTATTATAAAAGTATTATAATCCAAAAACGATAATCGACTGTATTTGGGATGGAGAATGGAAACAGGTGCCAGTCCGACTACACAGTTTTTTACCTGTTTCCATTCTCCATAAAAGTATTATATCTGACTGCATTCAAATTATTCAAAAAATTATTAATTTCCAATCCCATCTACAACCACAAATCCTACACAAATAAATCCTTCCAGGTTTCTCGCTGGAAACCAAAGGCGTTTATCTTTTGAATACATTCTCCTTCATATGAGCAGCAGTAAAAATGGAATTGTTATTTTAATACGGAATATATATCTCCTTGGTGGATGCGCTGCCAACAGAACGCAACGTACCCCTTCCCTGCTGGAGAAAGGGTGCAGGAAGGAATGTTTGTATTTGTTTTTGATGTTTTCCGATTCTGTTGTAAAATAAAAGAATGTTTATTGAATATCTCTTCTTCACTGTTTGTGCTTGTTTCGCGATGTGTCTCCTAGATACGCGAGGATCCTTCGATGCTAGGATGTTTTGTATATTTATCAGTTTTGACAGATGAAGTCTACTGTTGCTTGTTTTTTCTCGTAGCATTTTTTGTAGATATTTGAATTTACAAATAAGATTTACTTTTTACAATAGTGAACACTAACTTCAGAAGACTTAAGCCATCTTCAGAAAAGATAGTTGCGATCTTTGATATCAATGCAACAGTTTGATTACATTTTTGTGTATACACTGGGACGGTTTCTTAGTGTACATTCAAAAAAATATTATATTAAAGCATCATCTACATAAGTTTCAACTATTTCCAAGCTAGCCTTTAGTCTCTATTTATATATATTTCGTAAATTAATTGTGATTATATTTTTACCTCCCTCTACCCTTGGTAACTCCCGTAGGTATAGGAATCGTGCTAAAAATCGCATATCGAGATTTTGGTAAATGACCACGTTTTAAGGTCCCTAGAATCCATTTTTAACATTTTCACGATAATGTCTGTGTGTATATATGTATGTATGTATGTACTCGTATGCGTGCGTGTTTGTGTGTGTGTGTGTGTGTGTGTGTGTGTGTGTGTGTGTGTGGATCCTCTTTACGCTCTATCATTCAGAAAGTTTTGAAACCATGTATTTCTACCTTATTCTAATATGGAAAGAAGCCATTAGATTTTGGTGGCAATCGGATAACCGTAAATGCCAGTTTACTTAAAGTTCAAGATATTTTTTCTTCAAAAAATACCTTTAAATGTAATTTTTTCGCAATTATTATGAAAATTAAAGATTATTCCATTTTCTACAAGTTTGCTTTAATACTTTTTCTGTATATTTTATGGATAAACACATTTCCGTGGTTACATAGTTCAGCTCAAATGTATGTAATTGACAGATAAATGTCACTCTCAAAAAATAATCATTTCAAATTAATAATAGTAACGTTTTGAAAGGAAAATTGTAAATAGAACAATAGTTTTATGGAAATGAACTTCAAATACATAATTTTTAGCATTAGTAAATATGCAGGTATGTATTTAAATAAAGAAACAAATAAATATATTATCACGGCACATTATTCATTGCTGGGTGTGCTAATCTGATTTCGGTAATGATAATGACATATTTGTATTGTGCGGGCGTTTACCACAAGGGTTAATTTTATGCCATTTAAAATTCGAATTATTTGGCGTTGATCGGGATCGAATCGGATTCCCCAGATTCGCGACCAGACATCAGGCACGCGGCAATGAGACCTCATAGGTAAATGGCGGGAGGTATTGTGTTGGTCACATCAGATTTTTTATAGTAATGCATTGAAATCTATTGCTTCGCGTCGCGCAACGTCCGAACGTCAATTTCCCAGGTCTCCACCAGATCAGTAACTGGGAAAATTTGGAAAAAACACACGCGCTCAACCTAAAACTCGAGACTACATGTCTTCCGCTTAAGTTTCTAAGACAGACTACTTTAAACAAAGCGTTACCTTCGTGAGAGGATTATCTTAGAGGCACAGGGTGAAGTCTTATCATATGGCACCCACGATGTCCTGTGTCTCGAACATGTATGCTTAATAATTTAAAGACTTAATTGTCAACAAATAACTGTCAAAGGTCACTGATAGCTAGACTAAACAGTCAGTTAATAGATGATAACTATTTCTAGACAGAATTTTGACTAACAAAGATAACAAGTTGTAATATTATACCTGAAACTATAATTTAGAAAAGATTATAAAAAGTTATTTATTTTCTACTTGCCTTATTTGAATATTTTCAGAAGTTAAATATTTCGGTAGCAGAAATAATTTTATTCAGAAATAATAAGGACAAAATATTTAGCATTAACATCATTAAATTATGTGTTGTGGATTATCATTTCAAATGAAAACCGCATTACCATTAGCACCTTGTTGTCGTTGTTTGTTTTCAAACAAATTCTCTTTATTAAAGTTTGTCGTTGAGTCGCGTATATTTGTGAATTACAGAGTCTCAGCCTAGTTTTAAAACCAGTGATTATAATAATACCGTTGAATAATAAATAATATGCAAAATACCATTTTAATAAAGCTCATTTCCATATCGCGGTGAAATTAACTCGCAGATAACAAACGCTTAGAGCCCGTGCAACTTCATTAGGGCGTCGTCGTCGGCGTCGACGTCGGGGTGCCTTGAGAGCGCACAGCAGACACAGGCCACTTGTGGACGAGGGAAGTTTTTAATCTTGTTTTCGTTATGGTCCTTGTTGTTATTGTTTGTGCGAGAATTAAGCGCTTGTAAAGCAAGGATTCCAACAGGGTTGCCAACATTATAAATGAAACTATTTTCTACGTGGTATACCTCAAAATGGACTGGACGTCAGTGGTTGAATTTTACTATTTATATTTCTTAGAATCAATCCGTGGTGAGAAGTTGCAAAGAAACGAAAATCTAAAAATAAAGATTCAAAATTTACTACAAAATCTATTTTATCTGATATCGATAAGTATAAAAATTCTCTTAAGTGAATAAAGTAGTACCTACGTAGCTCGCTACAAAAGCTTTGAGATATTCAGTTAAAAATCTGTTGTGGTCAACACAATACTTCCCGTTTAATTTAATTTTTATTCATGTAAATACTTAAAATTAAATTAAATTTAATTTAAATATCGGGTTCAATCCCGACCAACGCCAAGTATTTCTAATTTTAAATGACATAAAAATGACCCTCGTGGCGCACTCTCCTCAACAGAAATAAGTGTTCTTGAGGTGACACCTAGTAAACGCCCGCACGTTATAAATATGTCTTCATCTTTACCGAAATCTGTGTACAAAGCAGATTGGCAGACCCAGCAATGGGTAATATGCCGTGATGATATATTTATTTATATACTTACCTATATTCATTGCTGGCGTGGAGAATGGACCACAAGGGTCAATTTTGTGCCATTTAAAATTCTAAAATCTTTGGCGTCGGTCGGAATTGAACCCGTTCTCCAGATTTGTATGAAGTGACGCCTGGTAAACGCCCGCACGGTACAAATATGTCATCATTATTACCGACATCTGTGTACAAAGCAGATTGGTTCACCCAGCAATGGGTAATATGCCGTGTTCCATTTACTATTTTCTTTTTACAATGTTACTATTATTATTTGAAACGACTAGTTTGTTGACAGTGACACATATCTGTCAGTTACAAACATTTGAGATCTGAACTGTGTAACCACGGAGTGTTTAAAGCATAATTTTATAAATTTATCCGTTAAATATGTACAAACCTGTAGAAAATTTAAAAAACTTTAATTTTTATAGTAATAAATCTCGAAAAAATAACATTTAAAGGTAGTTTTCGAAGAAAAACTATTTTGAGCTTTCAGTAAAGTGCCATCTCCGGTTATCTGATTTACACCAAAATCGAATGGCTTCTTTCCATATAAGAGTAAGGTAGAAAAACAAGATTTCAAAATTTTCTGAACGATAGTATTTGAGGTAGAGCGTAAAGAGATCCACACACTCTCTCTCTCTCACTCATACATACACACACACACACACACACACACACACACACACACACACACACACACACACACACACACATACACACATAAAGGCAAACGCCATGGTAAAATGTTAAAATTGGATTCTAAGGACCTTAAAACGTGGTCATTTAAATCTCGATATGCGATTTTTAGTACGATTCCTATACCTCCCTTATCGAGGGGAAGCGGAAGGTAAAAAGCGTTGATTTTTATAAGGCATCCAAGATTCCAATCATTCCATATAGTTTTCGCGGAATGATTTTATAATTTCACCTAATAGTAAAATTTAAAAAACTTTCATGACCTAAAATAATAGTATATTACATCCGATGTGGGATATGATTCATTACAGCCGAGGGCTTGTGTATATTACCGAGAGACGAAGCCTCAAGGTGAGATATAGTGTGAGGCTGTAATGAAACTCCACCGAGGTAAGTACGAGTATACTATTTTATTCACAATAATCCTCTTTTTAAATAAATAATTTTCAGAATAAATCATTGAGTTATAACCTTTAATTTTGTTAATGTTTTACGACAGCTCAAAATTTGTTTAGCCTACTTTATTATAGAGATCTATGACAATGTTGCTAGGCAACCCCTACATAAACATTTCCAACCCGTGGGGTGGAAGTGAAATCTGTTATTTCCAACCCAAGAGATTGTCATTGCAGTTAGGAATGATGTATTTCCTAACTTCTAAAAGGTTAGGAATCGACATATTACTATAATGATTGTGAATAAAAGACCATACTTGTATTTTAAAGATAATAAAAATGCACACAAAACAGTGTTATTTTGCATTGACTTCGGAATGCTTCCTAAATCTACCTCCGTAGCTTGGCGCCGTTTAAGCAAAGAGAGAGTTGATATACAACTCGAGTTAGTTGCTATTAACAAGAATTGTAGTTAGGAAGTGTAATTAGACTAAAACCCTGTTGCCCAGTGCTACAAACTTGATCGTCGATTGTTTTCATCCTTTTGCAAACATTCATTTGTTCGCTGCTTTGTTTTTTCCATGTTATAATACAAAGTTTTTAAGTTTAAAACGATGTAGTTTTTATTGTTTCGTAATTTATTTTAGTTTAGTACGTTTATAGTTTTGCGCACGATTTAGGATTTTTGTTTTGTTCGGTGAGTTATGGAGTTTTCAAAAGTTTTGGGAAGTTTTATTATGTGATTTGTAGGGGAAATTATGCCATGGCAATAACAGTAATTTATAAATTTAATTGCTTGGTAATAAGTAGTGCGTACTTGCTAATAAATTTCCGTAACTGGGTTAATACCAAGGGTTAGTGCTGCCGCTACTTAACAGAATGAGTATAGAAGATACAGGAATCACCAATATAGTACTATAAAATGTTACATAGTTTATTATTATTAAATTTCAAAATTTTATAAATCATGATGTAAAATCTAGAGACGGTGATGTCACAGTGTAGTGTCAAATTGACAGCTGTCATATGTCATTTTTAAACATATTAGCAGTCATTATCTAACTGCATCACAAAATATAAGGGTTTTTTTAACTAACAGCCTGATTGTCGTGACACTTGTTTCGAAAACTATATTGTAATCAAAACAATTATTGTTTGGTACACAATAAATTGCAATTTTGAAATTCACGCGAACATTGATTCTGAAACAATATTGTATACAAAACAATAAATTGAAACGTCAAAAATTATACAATTTTTGGTATTCAGATGATCAAAATTATATTGTTGTATTGAAAACAATTAATTTTTTTAAAATATAGTATTCTGAACAAGAAACTGAGCTACTTGTTATGGTAACAATAATTTTTAAAGTACTATCTAAATTGTGAATAATGATAAATACAATTTTTATTACATTAATTAGTGCTATTATTGATTTTGAAAAGAGGAAATATATGTTAGAGTAATACATAGCCAATGTACTTACATATGTGCAATTTACATTTATGAAATAAATAATTTAGACATTGTGCAGAATTTAAAAAAATCAGTTGTGGCCAGCACGTTACCTTCCGTAAATTCAGTGTATTATGTACAAATTCCATATATAAATTTTCTTGCAAAAGATTATATATTTCCAGTAAAATTACTTCATAAACAAACTATGTAAATTGCATTTGACACTGACACCTTCTTCTTTAACTTTTCCCATTGGTTTTCCATGTCTTCCCCAACATCCATCTCAACAGTCTCATCTCTATGCCATATTCATTTTCTTTTTATTGACATCTGTCATTTAGAATTATCTCAATATATATAATGGTTATAGCATAGCTGGTTGATTTATTAAATTTAATATCTTTATAATTCTTTTATTCTATAGTCGTTTAATATGAAGTATAAAATGCAATTAAATCGTGTAGACAATAGTATATTCTTTAATATTTATAGTAACATTAAGTACAAAAATGATTTAACAGCATTTTTTTCATGAGAAACTGTTAAAATCTTCAAATGAGGGCACTTCCGGTTGACCAATTATAACCAAAATCTAATCACCTCTTCTTGTGGATGTAGACTTGAGGTATACGAAAAAATTATAATTTTTGGAATCGTGGTATTGAAGTTATGCGATCCGAAACTTTCGACACACACATACAGACATCATCGTAAAAATGGTAAAATCGTATTATATGGACCCTAAAACGTGCCAGTAAAAACTCATTATTGAATTTTTTGACCAAAGACAATACTTTCCTTACCTAAAGGTGACGGAAGGTAAAAATACAGTTAACAGCATGAATGATCCTTTATCCTTACAGAAAAGAAAAAACTTCTACAGAAATAAATAAATACTTTACAGATCAGACGTTCATATTTTAACATAAATTAATACAATACAAGAACGGCAAGTTAATGTATTTAGATTAAATATTTAGAGAGGAGGTTCCATCTATTTCTCCGTATACGAATTATTTCTGAGTTAGTTCAAAAAATACATAATAGGTGGATGTTGCACAGTATTGCCACGTAGCTAGAACAACAAGATAAGATTTTAAAAAGGTTTTTAAGTTTACCACTGTAGAACAAGTTTATATGTACATTTAAGATTCAGAATATATTATCTGGTTATTATGAAACAATATTTTTGTATTATTGATTATTGAATACATCTAACAAATACTATTTGACAATGCTGTCAGTACGATTTATCGTAGTTCACAGTTTTGTGGTAGGAGTTACTAGCTATCTATAATAATTTTGTGAATAAAAAGAGACAGATATAGTATCTTGCTAGGCCATATGCGTTGCCGTTCTTATATGTATTATATATTCAAAGATAAAAATAACAAATAAATCCATATTTCATTTGTTTTAAGTCGGTAAAAACACTTTTTTTGTGTCGTTTTTAGGCCACGAGTGTATTTGCTTATCACGCCTTTTTAGACACATTCGAAGAGGCATAGAAAAGATTATTTAAAGATTAAATTTTAATGTAGAAATATAACAAAATGTAAGAATATCACAAAAATACATCATCCCATTTCACAACAGCATAACAAACGCATAAAAAAACCAAATCAAAACCTAGAAAAATAGAACGAGACCTCCTGTATATGTAAATAAATAGCAGTGTTAAAATTTTACTGCAGATTGAATCCATACCCTATAGTGCCGGCGCAACGCATAAGCTCGCCTTACGTTTTACAGCCCTGCCAACCTCCCAATTCTGGGGATAAGGGGTTGCCAGCCCTGGCTTCATTGTTTACTTGTTGCAAGCCGCGATTTTCGATTGTTTGTGCGCGGAGCTAACGATAAAAAATGAATGAATTAGAGGGAGATGCGATGCCCTGTTGTTTTCTTGCATTTGGGGTAGGATTTTTTTTATGGTTTTAGGTTTTGATTCAATTTATTTGAATGTTTTTATGGGTTTCTTTTTTCTCCAGGGCCGACTTGTGAGTTACGAGATTTGGTTGTTGAATGCCGTTTGTTACGAGGATTTTGCTCTGTGTATTTTAATGGTTTCAAAAAATATATCCCGCTCATGTCACATTCCTACATTTTATGCTTTATTTTATTAATGTATACCGTACATAAAATTGTTTCCACACAGAGTTATGCAAAAAATATGGACATTTTTCAGTGTACCACACTCTGGTGGAAGCGAAAATTAAACAATTAACAATTTGTAATTTTATAACAAAGGGTATGCGCCTGGTATGTGGAGAAATATATTGAAATTTATTTTAGACAGGAATTACGTCTCTTTTTCTGTAATTCCTTTCACTATTATATGTAAAGGAGTTTCCAATTTAATCGTATGCAATTTTTATTTGACATATTTTTACTTCTCGCTAAGAGAGGTATTGGATTCATGCTAAAAATCGAATATCCAGATTTTAATGAATAAGCATGTTTTAAGGTCCCTACAATCCGATTGTAATATTTTTTCGATGATGTCTGTGTGTGTGTGTGTGTGTGTGTGTGTGTATATACTCTTCAAAAATACTGCCAATCCCGACAATGAATTGGAAACATTTGAAAAAATTAAAATAGTAAGACAAAATTTCTTCATAGAATGAATTTAAATTTAAAAATCTGAATATAAAGAATAGAGGCAAGTAGAATTTTTGGTGAAGAGTATAGGTATACAAGAAATGTTAAATACAATAGGGCACGAGCAATCATGTCACTTTGTTGGCCTTGACAAACAGATATGGTAGCCGGTGTCAGAATGATACCTAGTAATTATTATATATATATATATATATATATACACACACACACACACACACACACACACACACACACACACACACACATACAGACATCATCGTAAAAATAGTAAAATCGTATTGTAGGGACCTTAAAACGTGCTTATTCATTGAAAACTCAGCACCGAATTTTTTGACCAAAGACAATACCTTCCTTACCTAAACGGAAGGTATTTTTTTTGTAAGACCTCAACTTATTTAATTCGACTTCCATTCAATAAATGGTATTCTGTGAATAGAGGTCCAAATATTTTTTGTGCGTTTAAATTCAAAATATTACACCAAGTGTCGAATACTAACTCTCGATCAAATTAAAAACTATTATATATTTATTTTCTCTCACACATTTCTGCTATAGCTATGAGTTTTCGTCGTCACTCTTTCCTCTTTCTTTCACGACTGAGTGATCAGCATTACCGGAGGCCGTGTTGGTAAAAGTGTGCTAAGTAAATCTTCGTCACGGCTTAGTGCACGGAACATACACCGTGGGTTTATTCTCTGAAGCTTTCCTGCATCTCGTGTGTCGCTATACAACAAACTACGCGACACTTTACAGAGACGCACGAGAGCAGTAGACGCAGGTAAGAAGTGGAAAGTGACAGGGATTTTAGCTGCTTGTTTAGGGGAATTTATTTACGGAGGATTTTAAGAAAGCGTGTATGATGTGAGTGGTTAAGATATACTCATGTGATATGGTATTATGTACAGGACATGTTTATGGATTGTTTTTACCTTCCGTCACCTTTAGGTAAGGAAGGTATTGTCTTTGGTCAAAAAATTCAGTGATGAGTTTTTAGTGAATAATACGATGATGTCCATATGTATGAATGTGTTTGTGTCTCTCTGTGTGTGTATGTGTCTGTGTCGGTGTGTGTGTGACGAAAGTTTCGGATCGCATAACTTTAATACCACAATTCCAAAAATTATAATTTTTTCGTATTCCTTAAGTTCATCCAGAAGAACAATTGGTCAACCGGAAGTACCCTCATTTGAAGATTTTAATAGTTAAATATAATTTATTGACATTTAACGTTATTGTATATTTAACTGCTAAATCTTCAAATGAGGCTACTTCAGGTTCACTAATTATAACCAAAATCTAATCAGTTGTTCTTGTGGATGTAAACATGAGGAATATGAAAAAAATATAATTTTTGGAATCATGGTATTGAAGACACATATACACACACACACACACACACACACACACACACACACACACACACACACACACACATACATACATACATACCTTCAGAAATCATCGTAAAAATGGTAAAATCGTATTATAGGGACACTAAAACATGCTTATTCACTAAAAACTCATCAATGAATTTTTTGACCAAAGACAATACCTTCCTTACCTAAAGGTGACGGAAGGTAAAATAGTACATATATTATTCAATGAGCATGTAATGTATGCTATTACTCATGAGAATGATGTTTGTAAATCATTCGAATGAGTAATTGTCATTACATGCGAATAGAATACTATACGTTATCCATAACTGTCAAATAATAACATACTGTACTATTATAAAATCAGTAATAACCTAACAAATTTTAGAAAATTGTTTGTTCACAAATATAAACATAGCGTGGGTATTTGTTTTAACAAAACTATGAAGTGATTTGACATTTAGCAGAAAATTTTAAACCGACTATTCAGCTACATTTTAAGCTTAAGAAGAAAATAAAACTATAAAAAACAAGAAACCTAGTATACTTTTGGCTTTTTATGTGGAAATAAATACTTATTAAAGGTAAGATTTGAATTTGACATAACGATTGAATAATATTATTCCATCGAACTGTCAATATTATTCAATTAGCAACAGTAACGAAGGTCATTAATTGATAAAAAACGTTTGAATTATGGGTATATTATTTGACAGTCGTGGATAAAAGTATTTGATTTGCTACTTTATGAACAAAACACATAGGTTGTTATTTTGATGTTATATCTATATTAATTATGTCGACTTGTAAATATTTTTGAGATTAATCAGTAAACGCATATATGTAATATTAATGAGTATGTTCTCTAATTAGGGTAATGTAAAAACTGGTGCAAATTAGAGTAATTAATTCATATGCACTGATAATTAATATAATGACCAATTACGGAGTGAGGAAAGCGTTTAAAATAACGAATTATTATTTCTAATAGAGATCATTAAAATGAATGTTCATTAAAGCGTTCAATATTCCATTAAATTCTATGATATGCTAACACGGTTAACAATAACTGCCAAAATTTGATCCTGCAATGTTGGCTTCGATTTTCACCAGACATAAAATTTAATGAGGCGGTGTAAACCGAGCTTCAATAACAAACCGAAATTTGCAAATTATTGAACGTTTTAATCCTGTTTATTTCATTATAAAATACCTGTTAACATAAAGCTCATAAGCGAGTTACACGCCATTTACACGATACACCCTCTAATGAATATACAAAATTTGCGTATCTGTTACATATTAAAATTTCAATAGGTTTAAAAAATGATTATAAAAGACAATGGGTGAAACAAAATTAAAACAAAGGAGAATTATTTTGGATAAATATGTTGACGGCCAGATGTTTCGTTACATAGTTAAAGCTCTTTGAAGGTGCATCTCATCAAACACATTTTTACCTCTCGCTACGAGAGGTATCGGATTCATGCTAAAAATTGCATATCTAGATTTTAGGGGGAAGCCCCCCCCCATAATATTTTTACTTTTTAAGCCGCCTCGGTGGCCGAGCGTGTTAAGGCAGCGGGTTCAGACAGCGCTCTAAGCGACCATCACCGCTCGGATCCTGGGGTCGTGGGTTCGATTCCCACCAAGGGCTTGGATGTTTGTGGCGTCTTTCTCATCTCATCTCCATCAATGCAACGAATAAACAAACTGCGAGGTTACAAAAAATTGTAAAAGAAAGTTGACTCACTCCCATTTAATTACCAATTGTAATAAGTTGTACAGAACTTTAAATACAATAAAAATTATTATTATTATATTTTTACTTTTTAAAATTATTTTATATTTATTTATGTAGTTATTACTAATGTAATTTTTTTTATGAAAGTGATCTAATTAATTGTTACTATTCCATAATTGAAGCAGAATTTAATAGTTGGAAATACAAATGGCAAAATATTGAAAATAAACCAAAATTACTTTAGAATCCTTGGAAGAAAGCAATAAAGATTTTATATCCAAATATACGTATACTTCTTTTGATATTAGTTACCTTGCTAGTATGTACAGCTCAAGTAGAAAGAACATTTTCAGCACGCCAAAGACTGAAAACTTTAAAAAGAAATACAATAGGTGAAGAACGACTTAGAGGCTTAACTTTATTAGATATCTGCACATAGAGATATACATAATATAGAAGAAATTATAAATATTTTAGCAAGGAAATATTACATGTTAAAATGTTACGAATTACTGCGATATGAAACTTTTACCATTGTATTTCCTTTTCCCGGTAAAAAATAGTAAATATTTTATTAATTATTCGTAATTCTTATCGTTTTAATTAAGAAAAGAATAAAATAAACAATTAAATGTATTTTAAATATCCACGCATTGTTTTGTCCAATCATTTCAAATTTTGATTTTGATCCACCAATCAAATACATATTTTCCAGGTCGCTGAAATGCTATAAACAATATTGCCAAAATTGAATAATTAAAATAATAAAAGAGGAAGTGTAAGCATAAAGTTTTTGAAGAATGAATAAAAAATGTTGAAACATCATTAATTTATTTAAAATATGGTCAGGCATTACCTTTTCTTTTATAAAAATAATATTACAAATTTTATTTTCATGATAAAGTTCGAAATGAGCATTTTCAGCTGTCATTAATCCTGAAACATGATTCATGCTGCCATCTTGTGTGACATCGCTAAACTACCAAACGTCAAAGTTTTTGAAAAACTGAACGTTTCCTGGATGAATAAATATTTGTAATATTATTTCTTCGTAAATATTGTACACAGAAAATAATTTTTCATTAACCATTCTATCACTTAATCACAATATGACTGCATTTCAGTTATCCAATCAAAATTTAGTTGAAATATTTTTAAGGTTGTTAAGAACAATGTTGCCAAAATTAGATAAATAATAGGATAATAGGAAGTATAAGCACAGATTTTTTGAGAAATGAATAAAAAATGTTCAAACATCATTTATTTATTTACAATATGGTCAGGCATTACCTTTTCTTTCATAAAAATATCATTAGACGTTTTATTTTCATGATAAAGCTCGAAATGAACGTTTTCAGCTGTCAGTAATCCTGAAACATGATTCATGCTGCCATCTTATGTGACGTCGGTAAACTACCGAATATCAAAGTTTTTGAAAAACTAAACGTTGCCTGAATGAATCATTTTTTGTAGTAGTATTTCTTCGTAAATATTTTACAAAGAAAAATAATTTTTATTAAACATTCTATCACTCAATCACAATATAAACGCATTTCCGTTGTCCAATCAAAATTTAGATGAAATATTTTTCAGGTTGTTAAGAACAATGTTGCCAAAATTAGATAAATAATGGAAGAAGACGAAATGTAAGCACAATTTTTTTAACAACTATATGAAGGATTTACAAAGAAATAAAAATATTCTGACGAATTTCTTGCTTTCTGTATTAATTTAAATAGAACTGAAAGTATTAATTCCTTCAAAAGACGTTTTAATATTATCAATTTTGACGTTTGATATTTCGACGACGCCTGCATAGATGGCAGCATGAGTTTCGTTTCAAGAATTAATGATAGCTGAAAAAGCTAATTTAGGATTTTATCTCGAAAATAATACAGATAAAATATAAATATCTGACGTCTGACCTTATTTTATACAAATATATTATGATTGAATGTTATTTGACTCAAAATTTTCCAAAACTCACGTTTCATGGTTTACTGGCTCCATACAAGATGGCAGCATGAAACTCATTTCAGGATTATTGTCAGCTGTAAAAGCTTTTTTGGAGCTTTTTCACGGAAATAAAAATTAGATAAGGTGTTTTTATATATAAAAAATAAATGTATGACCATTTTTGGAGTACATAAATGACATATTAGTATTTTTTATTTATTTATTAAATTTTTTGTACTTATATTTGCTCGTCTCTCATTATTTTTGTTATCCAACTTTGGTTATATTGTTTATATTTTCTTAGCGACTTGGGAAAAATTTCAAAATTCAAGTTTAATTGGTGGATGATATTATATGTTTAATATGATTTATTTACAATTATTTAATTTACAAACCAACAGAAACAGGCAATAAAACTAAAATTCAATTAAATATATCTGTACATCCTACACCTTATGGTACAAATATATATATATATATATATATATATATATATATATATATATATATATATATATATGTATTTTAAATTTTTTTGTACAATCTGGGCCCCCTCCGAAATATAAATCTATATACGCCATTGGTTGGTGGTTCGATTTCTCAAATTCTATGACTAAAGAACGTATGGATCAAGTCGTGGAAACGGAGTTTAAAAATGCATGGTCGCGTTTACATTTAGTTTTATTTAATCTATTTTTTATTCTCAGAAGTGTCCGTTGTACTTGTATTAAACTGTTTTTATCCGAGTATGTAAATATTATGCTACAAGAGTTAAAATTTAAATAAATTAAGAAAGTTATTTTTCGAGTTCCGTTTTAATTAAAAATTAATTGTCACTAATGGAAAACACTTTTAAATTCTTTCAATTAATCAAAACAGGGCAAGGCGAAAATTTCAAAACAAGTCTAAAGTAACCTCAACAAATCCATCACTTGAAAACAATTAAAAATCAAATGGCGGGTGTGACAGAAGACAAACGAACAGCGCAGGGGTGTTTTGCTGTAAGTCCCGTGACGTCACAAATCATTCATCTTGCCACCAGGGCCAGGCCGGGGATAACAAGTGCCTGGCGACAAAAACATCGTGCAGAGCACGGCACTGCTATAAATACACCAATTACCTAATTAGCGCGCAGGGAAGAATTTCATAATTTACCGACACCAACAGAACAGCCTCCGAGCTGCAAACACCACAGGGGGGATTACCAACATTTTGGATGGAGAACGAATTAGTTTTCATCATGATGTTTTTATTCATTTTACATGTTTTCATATTATAATACCAATGGGGGTTTCCACCATAATCAAAATAGTGAAAAATAATACTGTTATACTAAATAAAATAAATATATCATCACGGCATATTACCCATTGCTGGGTGTGCCAATCTGCTTTGTATACAGATATCGGTAATGATGAAGTATTTGTACTGTGCGGGCGCTTACCAGACATCACCTCACGAGCACCCATAGCTGACGTGAAGAGTGTACCACAGGGGTCAATACTAAAATATACTATAATTTATAAACATACAAACTAAACAGTAAAATCATTTCTATTTTTTACTTCTCGCTAAGAGAGTTATTGGATTCATGCTAACAATCGCATATTCAGATTTTAATGTTTAAGGGCGTTTCTAGGTCCCTACAATTCGATTATAATATTTTTACGATGATGTCTGTATATGTGTGTGTGTGTGTGTACATGTGTGTGGGGAGGTTGGAAGAACGATTTCTGAAAAACTATAATACTTAATATCTGGTTAAATACGTATTTCTTAATTGAACATTACTGGGAAGACCTGAAAAGGTTTTGGTAATATTTGGACAATCGGAAGTAGCAGATTCTTAAAAAAATCTTCTAAATATTATTTTTTGAAAAATGTTGTTCTTGTTCGTATTAAAGAAGAGTAAATTCTCTATCTGATACAAATAAATATTTTATTATTTTTTATAAATTTAGAGATAAAGGAACATAAGGTATATAAATCTCACAGCTCAAATAACGTCATGGAAAACAATTGCAAAATTAAAAATCCAGAGACATTACTGATTTTTTTTATTAGGAAGAACATACCTACATTATATTATTTCTTATTGTACTAATAGTTAAATATTTAAAATTATAGGTATATTATACCCTTCAAAGATACTGTCAATCTCGACAACGAATTGGAAACATTTCGAAAAATTAGACGAGAACAAAATTTCTCAATAGAATTAATTTAAAATTAAAAAATCTAAATATAAATAATAGATGAAAGTAGAATTTTTGGTGTAGAGTGTAGGTATAAAAGAAATGTTAAATACAATAGGGCGCGAACAGTCATGTCACTTTGTTGGCCTTGACAGGCAGATATAGGGACCCATGTCAGAATGATAGCTAGTAATTAGATACGTAATATATGTAATTTTCCAATTCCATGTGGTTTATTTTCCTAAAAACTCCTGGTGACAAATTAACTACGTGAATTTAGAAAATCTTAAATTTTTTAATGAATAATTCTGACATTTGACATCTATGTATATAATTACTAATTGTCATTCTGACACGGGCTACCATATCTGCTTGTCAAGGCTAACAATGTCACATGACTGCTCGCGCCCTATACTTAAGTAACCAAAAAGGGAAGTAGCCACAACAGATTTTTTTAAATACGTTAAAACTTTACATTGCGCTCAAAACGCTAAATTCTGTCTTGAAACAAATGTACCTATGTATTTATCTGTTTACCAGTTCCAAAAACATTCTGAAACAAATGCAAATCCTCTCTATCTTCGCAATAGACAGTGGCAACATATGAGTGTATATATGGTTTGGTTATAAATCTCCTGGTTTTCCTGGTGCGTCGCGCCCTGCTGCGACTTGCTTGCACCCCTACAGGGGGTGGAGGCTCTTGAAACTGTTCCAACCCCTGGAGATATATGGCCCTCGGGGGTGAATTGTGTAAAGAATTAAATGCGAACTATACGAGCTATGCTAATGCTAAAGGATACTCGATGTAATTGTAAACTCAAAAGATGTAGTAGTGAATAATTAATGATATGATTATCGACTATGTATAACGTTTTAAATTTATAGCTGTATATAAATAATGGGGATCGTAAATCAGAAAAACTATAATAGTAACCGATTGCTTCTTATTTTAATGCAACATTCGCAACATCGCAGATCAACACGGAACAACACGGCGAACAAAATGTGCTGTGGCTGAACATTCCAATACACTAAAACACACTTTTAATCTGCTATGCAGATGACCTTGCTCTTACTACACAGCACACCAACATAAGCACTTTAGAATAGATATTGTCTGGAGATTTTGAAGTATTAAGTGATTATTTTAGGAAATGGCGACTGTCTCCAAACACCGCCAAAACTGAAGTATGCTGTTTCCATTTGAACAACAGATTGGCAAGATCGACAACGAATATTTCTTTTATTGGTGTAATCTTACCGCACAACTTCTTTCCAAAATAAAGGGTTTTCCAATAAGAGGTGTTATTTTGATATTCAAAGAAAAATGCCATTTTTTAATATAAATGATCGGATGTTTATTTCATTATAAAGAGGAAGGTATGCCGTTAATAGTGGAAAATAACATCAGGCAAATGACCACCACGACCACGCTGACAGGACAATATCCTTTTCATGAAATTTTCCATAACCAAATCGCAAAGTGGCTGTCCTATGTCCTCGATAACCTCACGAATTCCATCTTTGAGGTCTTGAGTCGACGCTGGGCAGTTGGCGTAGACCTTCTCTTTCACGTGGCCCCAAAGAAAGAAGTCGCAAGGTGTTAAATCACAAGATCTCGGTGGCCAATTGTGATCACCTCTTCGAGAGATAACACGGTCCGGAAACTTTTCCCGTAAAAGATCAATGGTTTCGTTGCTTGTGTGGCACGTAGCGCCGTCTTGTTAAAAGTAAACGTTGTCCAGATCAATACCATCCAATTCCGGCCATAAAAAATCGTTAATCATCTCTCGATAGCGCAATCCATTCACCGTAACTGTTGCTCCAGCCTCATTTTCGAAAAAGTAAGGTCCAATGACTCCGCCGGACCATAAACCGCACCAAACAGTCACACGTTGAGGATAGAGAGGCTTTTCAACAATAACTCTTGGGTTTTCTGAGCCCCAGATGCGACAATTTTGTTTGTTGACGAAGCCACCGAGGTGGAAATGGGCCTCATCACTCAAGATGATTTTTCGATGGAATTCCGGATCATTTTCATGCATTTCAACGACCCAATCAGCAAAGACACGACGTTGTTGATGATCGGCCGGCTTGAGTTCTTGTGTTAACTGGACTTTATAAGCCTTAAGACCCAAATCTTTATACAAAATACGGTGTAATGACGTTTGTGGAATGCCTAATTCCAAAGAACGACGAGGAATGGACAAACCTGGGTTTTCTTCAACACTTTCGGCTACAGCAGCAATATTCTCGGCTGTTCTTGAGCGACGTGCACGGGTTTTATTCTTCACATCACTAACATGTCCCAACAGCTCGAATTTTTCCACCAATTTCTGTATTGCGGTCCGACAAGGTGCTTCACGACGACCCAAAAATTGTCGAGTTTTACGAACCGTCTCTGCCAAATTTTCACCATTTTTATAGTGAATTTTAATAATTTCAATGCGTTGTTGAAGCGTGTATCGTTCCATTTTTATTAATGGCGTAGTTTCTACTTGTCAAATGTCAAAAAATGACAGCTTCAAAAGCGACATCTACCGAAATAGCGGGCTATTCAAAATAACACCTCTTATTGGAAAACCCTTTACTTGGGTGTTATATTAGATCGTACCCTTCATATGAAAAACATTTACGCACTGTAGCAGCAAAGTTGAGAACACGTAACAATATTTTGCAGAATTGGTAGGAACAACGTGGGGAGCCGATGCCAATACACTGCGGACAACTGCATTGAGTTTAGTATACTCAACTGCTGAGTACGCAGCCTCTGTTTGGTTAAATAGTTCCCATGTAAATAAAGTGGATATTGTTCTCAATCAGACAATGAGTATAATCTCTGGCTGTATTCAAAGTACTCTACTCAAGTGGCTTCCAGTCATGTCAAAATTTAGATTTACCAGTTCATCGGGATGTAATTGAATTTAAAAGATTGAAATCCAGAACTCTTCCAATAAAAACTGCTAATCATTTGGAAATGAAACAACGGGTCAGATGCGTGGCGTATTGAATAGCAGAATCAAACTGATTCTACTGGGTATTCAATATTAAATACACAAAAACGTCCGAATGGCTTTGATCTTCCACGAAAAAATTGGGTTTCATTAAACAGGTTTAGAACTGGGCATGATAGGTGTGGATTTTCATTTTACAAATGGGGTTTGCGGTCAGATCCAAAATGTGATTGCGGCGCTGAACAACAAACAATCAACCACATTGTAAATGAATGTCCACTTCGAGCATTCCAGGGAACAATGGAAGACTTCTTTCAAGTTACTCCAGAAGCTATCGTATGGTTGAACAACCTATAATAAATATTTATTTCAAATTTTTATTAATTTTGTTATAATATTTGTGTATGTAATGCCATAAGCTAATAATAATAATCTGAATAATTTCAAGATTTTGGAAGAAGAACAGAATTACTTCAAAGGTATGTTTCTTGAAATGTTACATATCAGGGATGATTACAACAATATCAATGCAAGAACTTATAGTTGGAGGAAGAAATATTTGGAACTGACTTATGCAGGGTTTACAATCTTTTATGGACGATTGGGTTTGTTTGTGGTCAGGACTCATAAATTATTCGAACTTGAAGGCATCAATTTTAGGGTAAGAAATGGGCCGTATTTAATAATGATGTTAGAAAAAGTGTATTTTAAACGCATTGTTATTTGAATACAGATTTAAAAGTACATAATTAGGAAACATCTTATAATATTTTAATCTCTTTTTACTTTACAACTTGACGTTAGAAGAAATACACTTAAAACGAATTATTATTTTAATACAGATTTAAAAGTACATCTTGAATGCAAATTTCGGGTACGGCCCAGGACAAAAACTCTACCTGGCTCTGAGTACCATTACCGCAAAGTCCATAAAACTTTATAACGACCAATTGGCAGAATCTGTAATGAGTTCCAAATATTTCTTCCTCCAACTATAACATATATTTTGGTCTACTGGAAAAGTTCAAAAAGAAGAAATCAAATTTCAGGCCAAATTGAGATACAGTTAAATTCCTTACATTTTATTTAAATTCCACAACAATGCTACGCATCATTGGTGTACAGACGACCAATAGGAGTCCGTTTCGATGATATCACAAAGAATACTTCCACAAGATATTTTCGGCTAGTTTCCGAATTATTCTGTTGTCGATTTTGAAATAGATGTGAGTGCTCTTTGAATTTTTACCTCTCCCTACAATCCGATTTATTATTCAATTCCGCCTCATGATCGATGCACATAACTACTTAATATCCACTATCTTAATCTCTCCTACGCCTGATGCTGCTCCTGCATCGAGTGCAGTCTCTAGCCAGCATTACATTATTCATTCCCCGCCGGATTAGCTGCTGTGTTGTTCATAATCGTGTAATATCCTCTCCGGTTCCGTGACGTCTCCCGCGTGTCAGATAAGTCGGTTAGTTCCTGCAACGACCACTCCGGCGCTAGTAGCCAAGCCTGCAGGAAACCATCCTCCACTGCAGATACAACTCTATTTAATTACGAACAAGTACAACCAACTTTGATTTAGGTACATGTTAGCTGCAGAATTATATATAATTTGGTTATCGGATATAATTGGGGAAATGTCTGAAAAAATAATTTTAAATCTCACTTTCGCAAATATACAATACACATAAAATGAGACGGTTTTAAAAAATTTAGAAAGTATTTTAAATGAAAGTTTATGCAATATGTTTCATAGTAATAAGAAAAATAATACCAGGGTAATAACATGGACATTATCACACTTACAATAAGATCTTACAAATTGTTACATATCATGTATACAAAATACATTAAGTTGTGACACATCGTACAAAAAGTCTGTTGTGACCAGCACAATACCCCTCGTCACTTCCGTTTTTAGTTACATATATATAGGGCGCGAACAGTCATGTTACATTGTTGGCCTTGACAAGCAGATGTTCAAGACTTTCTAAATTCACGTAGTCGATTTGTCACCAGGAGTGTGGAATTTATTTGTCGACGATAATAAACCACATGGAATTGGAAAATCACTAAATTTAGAATGAGAAATTATGATATTTGACATGTATATACATAATTACTAGCTATCATTCTGACATGGGCCCCTATATCTGCTTGTCAAGGCCAACAAAGTGACATGACTTCTCCCTAATGTATTTAACTTTTCTTGTATACCTACACTCTACACCAAAAATTCTACTTATATCTATTTTTAAGAAATTTTGTCCTACTCTTTCAATTTTTCGAGATATTTGCAATTCATTGTCGGAATTAACAGTATTTCTGAAGGGTATGTGTAATATACCTATAATATTAAATATTTAACTATTAATACATTAAGAAATAATATAATGTATGTACTTCCCAGAAAAAGTATTCAGTAATGTCTCCGGATTTCTGACACTGACATTTATCTGTCAGTCACAAACAATTTAAATTTTCAACTATTTTCCATGGCATTCTTTCGGCTGCAAAATTTATTACAACAGATTATTTTATATATTATATTTCTTTTATCTCTAAATCTATAGAATATATAATAAAATATTTAAATGTATCAGATAGAGAATTTAATTTTCTTTAATTTTACCAAGAAAAATTTTTCAAGAATCTTTTACTTCCGGTTGTCCAATTGTTACCAAAACCTTTTCAGATATTCCCATGAATGTCCGATTAGGAAATATGTAGTTAAACAAATACAGTCTTATAGTTTTTGATTAATCGTCCTTCCAACATCCTATATACACTGACACAAACACACACATACATCCACACACACAGACATCATCGTAAAAATGTTAATATCGGATTGTAGAGTACAGGTATAAAAGAAATGTTGAATACAATAGGGGGCGAGCAGTCATGTGACTTTGTTGGCCTTAACCAGTAGATATGGGGATCAGTGTCAGAATGATAGCTAGTAATTATGTACATAAATGTCAAATATCATAATTTTTCATTCTAAATTTGGTGATTTTCCAATTTCATGTGGTTTATTTTCCTCAACAAGTAAATTTCACACTCCTGGTGACAAATTAACTACGTGAATTTAGAAAATCTTAAAATTTTGAATGAAAAATTCCGGCATTTAACATTTATGTACATAATTACTAGTTGTCATTCTGACACAGGCCTCTATATCTACTTGTCAAGTCAAACAAAGTCACATGACTGCTCGCGCCCTATATTTATCTACCCAAAAAAGGAAGTAGGGAGAGGTATTGTGCTGGCCTCCACACATTTTTAACATTTCGAAATTTACTTATTATAAATAAATACACAACATTAATAATTTTAATGACAACATAGTATTTGATATTTCGTTAATATTTTACAAATCAATCTTTCGATTATCCTAAAACAATATTTCATTTGTTAATTCGTTCCTCAATCACTTATACCGTCTTCTTCTTAAAATCTCCTTCAAGTATCATCAAACACTAGAAAGGGTCCAATCTAAGAACACTCTTATACAAATTTCCACGAACAAGAAGTGGTTATAAAATTAAGATTCCGATTTCAAGTTTAATAAAACACATACGAGTACTCGTACATGGTTTAATACTTTTTAAGTATACATATCTTAAACTTTATGCTTGAAGATTAGTCCAAGATAATTTACAACTCCCGATTCGCAAGAGTGAGTGATTCAGAATTTCCTTTGCAATTTCTACTTTTATGGCAGATTACGCAGTTTTACGGGGTGATTACGTTCAGGCTATATTTTTAATATTCTGATAATTAATGTTTACGACAACACAAACGAGAATATTTTAAAAGCGTGTATAGTTTTATTACAAACGGTATAGAAACAAAGAAATCTTTATTTTTATCTGAAACAAGAACATGAAAAAATAATGAAATACAGCAATTACTATTCTAGATGGCCTGGAATTTGTTATCTTACACCCTTTGAGAGAAATTCATATTTTTAAAATACCAGTTTGCAATTTGTTACTGTTACATAAAGTATTAACAGAAAATACTTATAATTTTTACCTCTCGCTGAGGTATTGGATTCATGCTAAAAATCGCATATCCATATATGAATGAATTAGTACGCTTTAAGGTCCCTACAATCCGATTTTAATATTTTTACGATGATGTCTGTGTGTGTGTTTGTGTGTGTGATAAATATAAATATTTTATTATTTTTTTATAAATTTAGAAATAAAGGAATATAAGGTAAATAAATCTCACAGCAAATAATGTCATGGAAACCAATTGAAAAATTAAAAATCCAGAGACATTACTGAAGATTTTTTCTAGGAAGAACATACCTATATTATATTATTTCTTATTGTACTAATAGTTAAATATTTAAAATTATAAGTATATTACGTATACCCTTCAAAAATACTGTCAATCCCGACAATGAATTGGAAACATTTAGAAAATTAGAAGAGGACAAAATTTCTTAATAGAATGAATTTAAAATTAAAAATCTAAATATAAAAAAATTAAAAATATTTCATCACGGCATATTACCCATTGCTGAGTGTGCCAATCTGCTTTATACACAGATATCGGTAATGATGGAATATTTGTACCGAGTAGGCGCTTACCTGGCGTCACCTCACGGGCACTCATATAAAGAATATATATGAGTAGAATTTTTGGTGTAGAGTGTAGGTATACGAGTAATGTTAAATACAATAGGGCGCGAGCAGTCATGTGACTTTGTTAGATAGATGTCAAATATCATAATTTTCCATTCTAAATTTAGTGATTTTCCAGTGCCATGTGGTTTATTTTGCTCGACAAGTAAATTCCACACTCCTGGTGACAAATTAACTACGTGAACATAGAAAATCTTGAAATTTTTAGTGAAAAACGGGCCCCCATATCTTCTTGCGAAGGCCAACAATATCACTGCTCGCGCCTTATACATATGTAACCAAAAACGGAAGTGACGTTACGTATTGTGCTAGTCACAACAGATTTTTGTTTTCATATCCATCCATTATTATCACGCAATAATACATAAACATAAAAGATCCTAACCAATCTTCTTTTAGCATGCTGAATGCTTCCGAAACAATAATAAATTGTAGCATCAATCTGTACTTCATACAAAAACTTTCTAACCCGTAATTTTTTAAGCCCAAAAAAAATCAGATGAGTATGACGAGTGCTCTAATACTTTTATATTTTTTTCGTCAAAAAACTGAAGAACATGCTTTCTGGTTAATTTTATATTTTTACTCACAACGATATTTTAAAAGAGTGATTAAGTTCTAACATGTTGTAAATTAATTTCTAATAACAAATAAATAACTATTTATAATGATAGTGCAATTTTTTTTATTGACAAGATAATTTTTTTTTATTACAGAAATCTCTGAATAAAAGCAAATTGGCACATCCAGAAATGGGTAATAAACCGTGAAGATATATTTAATTTATTTATAGAATGAAAAATCGAGCGCATTTCTTATTCGCAATATAAAGAAGAGATCATATATCATAATCCGAATGTGATTACTCAGTTCGCTCTAGGATTTCTTTTTTCACTTGTATCATGCAAGCAAGCACACCTCAATCAACAACCATCTCATTACTCAACGCTGCACTTTTTCTTTCAATCTCGCAGTATCGCTCCCCAGCACGAAATGTATCAGTTAATACGACCAGGCCTCTATAAAAACTAATATCGCCCGAGTTTTTACCTTGTACTGATCGGGAAGATTCGTTACTATCAATTTCGTGCCCTTCTACTTAAGCAATAAGACAAGAATTAAATTTTAGTTTACGTTAAAAGCATTCATATTTTTAAAATGTATTTTCTGATTCACACTATCTAGAATTTTTCTCTGCCTTTTATAGTTTTATTTTTCGCGGTATGATAAAGCCGCGTAATTAGTTTTCTAAAAATCTAGTTTGACAATGAAAATTAATTTCGTGAAGTCGCCGATTTATTTTGACATCTGTTTTAGTAATAATAAAGAAAGTGCTGTAGTCAAAAGAAATAACATTTGAAGAAAATAGTATTTCCTGTGATAAAAGATAGTAAAACTATTGTAGCGACGACCAACGCCACTGGACAAACGTTTCTAGAACGTAAACTTCTCGGAAGGCGATGACGTAATTGCTGCTTGCTGCAGACGGCTGACGTGTATATGGCGCGATCTTGTTCGCGTTTGTTCTAGAACTCCCTTCCTAAAAAATCTGATGTGGACACCACACGACTTCCTTGTACGATTATTAAACTATACATATTTTTTTAATAAATAAATTACAAAATATTAATTTTAACTTCAAAACAGTAAGATATATAGCGACCATAATCTAACCCGGTTCTTTTTAAAGAGAGTTTTAATTACAACAAAGAAATATTTGATTACAACAATGAATATGACTAATTTCACAATAAAAATATAATATTTGTTATTGTACGAATCATAAAATTGCACGTATTTAACGTAATTTGACATGAACATTTTTTTATGTTTTTGTCCTAATCCATAGCTAGCTTTATTACAAAAACAAAAAAGTATATAATTTTTAAATTTACATATCTTGCTTATACAAAGGGCTAATTTAATAATACTTGATGTGCTAAACGCAGAAATTAATTCTCTAAAACTTTTATTTGAAGCATTTATTTCTAAAATCAAAATAAAATCATTTTATTCAAGAAAACCTGTTAACAACTTCAAGTAATGTACCACTTCCGGTTAACCTATTTTAACCAAAATCTATTATGTTATTTCGATTGACATAAAAGTTTTGTATACCAAATTTGAAAAGTTTTGGATTATATTTTAAAACAGTTTTTCATTAAAATCTATTATAGGCTTCATGTAAAGTGCCACTTCTGGAAATTGTGTAATAACCAGAAAGGGAGGTGCACAACTAGATGTTATAGGAGTCCTAAATACAAAATTTCAACTTTCTATGGCTTACCGTTTTTGAGTTATGCGAGGTACGTACGTACGTACAGACGTCACGACGAAATTACTCAAAATGGATTCAGGGATGATCAAAATGGATATTTCCGCTGATATCTGAAAACCGAAATTTGTCGCGATTACAATACTTCCTTTACTTACGTACAAGGAAGTAAAAAACCATGTTTCCAACATTCCATTCCACCTTGTTTAAGCATAATAATATTCGTAGTCTTAAATTTAGTTATATTTGTTTAATCTTAGTGATCTCGACTGTGATGTAATTAAACATGTCTTTAGTAGTATAGAATTTGAGAAATATTTTATCCAACATCCACACACACACAGTCACACACACACACACACACACACACACACACACACACACACACACACACACTCACACACACACACACACACACACACACAGACACAAACACACACAGACATCGTAAAAATGTTAAAATCGTATTCGCACCTTAAAACGTGTTTATTCAATAAAATCTGAATATGCGATTTTTAGCATGAACCCAATACCTCTCTTAGTGAGAGGTAAAAACTCCCGATATAAGATAGGTACACTACGACTCTAATACATTCGTGAGATGAATAGGAAAGGCGCGAAATATGCTCTATTTCTATGCAAGGTAAAAACCAGCGCCCACGAAACAACAAAAACCGTGGGCCGCACTGATAACAGCCACAATTGCTGGAAGAAATTTCATCTTTCGCCAGCGGCAATCCTCGACCTTATGCTGGCGGGAGAAGATTTTGTTTTTGTGCCCTAGGGTTCAGGGTGTTATCTAGCATGCCATGATTCACACGTACTCGTACTTGCACAATTACAAATAGAGAACTGAATCATCAGTCTTACACGATGAGTATTCCTTGTGATTTCAGTTGCGATTGTTTTTACTTGCTTTTAAGAGCGTTTTTATTAAAAATTGCGTATTTTTACGTACTCCTCTTCCTTACATCCACATACAGACTTGATTAGAATTGGGCAACCGGAAGTATGCTCATTTGAAGGTTTTAACAGTTTTTTTTCAACCTTCATTTGTCAGTGTCAAGTACAATTTACGCATAGTATCTGAAAGTATCTTTATGGAATGAAGAATGACGGAGGGTATTGTGTTGGCCATAATATTTTTTTACCTCCCGCTACCCTTGGTAAGGGAGGTATAGGGATCGTGCTAAAAATCGCATATCGAGATTTTGGTAAATGACCACGTTTTAAGATCCCTAGAATCCATTTTTAACATTTTCACGATGATGGCTGTGTGTATGTATATGTGTGTGTGTTTGTGTGTGTGTGGATCCTCTTTACGCTCTAATTCAAATACTATCATTCAGAAAGTTTTGAAACCATGTATTTCTACCTTATTCTAATATGAAAAAAAGCCATTAGATTTTGGTGGCAATCGGATAAACGGAAATGGCAGTTTACTTGAAGCTCAAGATAGTTTTTCTTCAAAAAATACCTTTAAATATAATTTTTTCGCAATTTGTTATTATAAAAATTAAAGATTATTCCATTTTCTACAGGTTTGCTTTAATATTTTTTCTGTATATTCTATGGATAAATTTATAAAATAATATAAAAATTATATCTCGGAGCTTATGCTTTAAATACATATCCATGGTTATATAGTTCAGCTCAAATGTTTGTAACTGACAGATAAATGTCACTGTCGAAAAAATGATCATTTCAAATTAATAATATAGTAACGTTTTAAAAGGAAAATTGTAAATAGAACAATAGTTTTATGGAAAGGAACTTAATATACATAATTTCTAGCGTTAGTAAATATGCAGGTATATATTTAAATAAAGAAATAAATAAATATATTATCACGGCATATTGTTCATTGCTGGGTGTGCTAATCTGATTTGTACACACAGGGTTAATTTTATGCCATTTAAAATTCGAATTATTTGGCGTTGATCGGGATCGAATCGGATTCCCCAGATTGGCAATGAGACCCCATAGGTAAATGACGAGAGGTATTGTGTTGGTCACATCAGATTTTTTTTAATGCTCTAATATAATTTCTGGCTAATGTATTCCCGAAATTAATAAGCTTTGTGTCAAATATGATACATTAATGTAATAACTTCCCTCTTCTTTACGGAATGTAGTCAATAACTTCTTAATAAAAATTCAGTAACTAAAAATGTTCGTTGGAAATTTATATCTCAATTTTGATAATCCCGATGGTAGTTGCCAAGCCAAGCGAATCAACAGCGCCACCACCGACGTCGTCCGGGGAAGGAAATTTAAATTTGCCGAGCGATAATTTTTTTATGGTTGTTACTCTGGAAAGTAATGAATTACTTTTATTTTTGCTGCATCAGTCGCACGAAGAAAAAGATATTAAGCCATTATAAAAATATGGGAAGCTGTATAATTCATTTTTAGTAAAAGTTTTGAAATTAACTTTTTTAAAAAAATAAGGCTTTTTGTTTATACAATATTAATGAAAATTTGCACATACAGTAAAATTAAAAAGTATAGGAAAACCTCAAGAAACCGAACACTACTGTTTTTTGAAAATACGTATATTTTTATATTCAAATTTACATAGGCGCCGACTTTTAAAAATGCTCGGGGGGGAGGGGGGATGGCTTTTTTAAGGAATTATTTTTAAGGAGTAATATATTTTTTTTTTTGGAGTTAAGTTACGGGGTGTATCATGGAAAGTGAAACGTAGGCATTTAACATGAGAAATCAGTTTTTCCGTGAGCATTGCTCCCCTAATTATTTTAGACAAAAAGTTTCAAATGATTGTTGTAAAGCAAAAATTTCTACATCCGAATCAATAAAAAAATATTTTGGCTTCTTCATAACTGCAGAAACAAAATTTGAAAATTCACGGAATTACAATTTAATAGTATTAACCTTGGAATTAGAAACAAGAGACGAACAAAAGCATAACGTTTTATTACGTCAGTGTCAGAATAATGATTGTCAAAATAAATAACAATAATTTGACGTATAAATCGTTACGCTTTTGTTTGTCTCTTGTTTCTAATAAATAAAAAGTAAAAAATAGCGACCCCTAACAAATGGGGATAGCTAAAGAAGAAGAAGATGTCAGTGGCAAGTGCAATTTGCATAGGTACAAGCCCAAACTCATAATAATTCGGCCGGTTTCCATTTTCAACAAATTATAAAGCCTTTCATTTTAAAATGACTAGTGATAATAGTCCGTCCGGGTAATCTCCTAGTATAGATTTAGCTTCCACCGATACTCTTTACTTTGGGTGTAAAAATACAGTATGTAAAACCTACCTTTGTAAAACAGTTGCACAGAAAAATGTGCAGGGGTTAAAGATACTATGCCTATAATTGGTATTACTAAGAAAGGCGGTGTAAACCAATATTAAATGACAGAATAGCATATTCAGTTTTTGTAAGTTTAAAATATAGATTTTAAACTAGTCCAAAGAAATTTGTTGAAATTTCTCACCATTTGCGTAGGTTTTATAATTTGTTTGTTGAAAATGTAAACTAACCAAACTATTATTAGTTTGGGCTCGTATGTGTAATAAAATAGTTACTGAGATTTTTCTTCGAATAGGAAATATGATGAAATACCTTCTAGAATTTGTCCAATTGTATTTTCGTATTACAATTTAATAAGGTAGCACACTGTTGGTATTTAATTTAAGCTGGTACAATATTTTTGTATTCTTTTTAATTCAGAACATACAATGCTTGTTGGAATTAATTAGTTGATATATTGATTGCAACTACCACCGACAAACCAAGTTGCTTCTTACTTCTAGGGTTGAACAAAATATTAATAACAAACAATAAGAAATAATATATGTATGTACTTCCCACTTCCCAGAAAAAGTCTTCAGTAATGTCTCCGAATATCTAACACTGATATTTATCTGTCAGTTATAAACATACGAGACTTTCTTATGCCACTGAAAAAATAGAATGCATAACGCTTGCTTTCAATACTTACAGTAAAATTTTTGAAAGATGTCCGATCAAGGTTATATGTATCATGAACGAATTAACAAATTGGCATACATTTATCTCTTTTCTTTGCAAAGGCTGTAAGCGTGTGTGATAAGAATGGATATAACACGCTCGTCTTTCAAAAATTCATATTGTTTCAACTAAGTTACGACATTCCACTTTAAAACGATGCTCGTTGTTGATAATACTTTCGCTGTAACGTAAGTTTATATATTAATATGATACATTACCTTGATTCATAGCCGTCCGACTAACGTTATCTTCTGTCAGTGTCAGTGACACTGACATTGTGTCAGTATCTTATTTGTCACATATTTGGTTTTACATTTGCTAATAAACTTACCAGTTGACTTATTTTTGAATTTTGAACGCTTTTACTGTTACATATATTTTTACAATAATAAAATAACAGTAGTATCTTAAGTACCCTCATAAAAACTAAGCAAACGACACTACTGAATTTGTCAGAATGGGCGGAGCAAAAATCTGAATTCATACAATTCATAGAAGACCTTGATCGGACATCTTTCAAAAATTTTACTGTACAACACACAATCCCATTGGGCTCAAAACGACGACAGTCAAAAACGTTTCGGTTTCTATCAGATTTATCGAATCAATTCGAGAAGTCCTCATTACGCACAAAAAGTTTTTAAAAGAGTGACAGTTGTCGAACCTCAAATTTAAAATTAATGCAATTATGAGGATTATTAGTTTTCTAAATTTATATAAATTACAATGATTTCTCATCATTGGCCGAACTTTGTCGAGAGTACCGAACATTTTTACGGGAAATTAAAATTAAAAATACAACTTGTGTGTCGTACGTAGAAGCACAAAAAACAACAAAATATATTTATTGAATATAGGTGTATATTTTTCCACCCCTGTGTGTATATACGGCATCATACTACCTGTAGACAATACCCGCAGTTGGCAACCCTGCATCGGGGACTTACCTTCCGTGGTACTATTGTTGCACTTCCTTTTGCTTTTGCTTTGTTTATTCCTGTCTTCTATTCTATGTCTACTACTACAGCTCTTGATACCGCTCGCTAGCTCTCTCATGCACTTGAACAGATTATTTTATACATTACACATACACCTATACACCGTCTGTTGATAATGATGTTCCGCCAACACGTGCATGTTAAATGAATTTTATTTATTGCTTGTATACGAGCGGGAAATGAAAATGCTTCCTACCAAAATGAGAAATTTTAAACTCGCCGTGGAAGATGTGACAAAGTGAAGGAAGAGAATAGAGGTTTCTTTTTTGTAATAAAATATAATACAATTTGTCGTAATGTTTATTACAGGATTGTAAAGAAATACAGACACAAGTTTAATTAAGTTTTAAATAGATATGTTTACAAGGAAATTTAATATTATGGAAAAATATAAAACCCACTGTTCGGTCATCAATATTATCGCAACATGTGGATTAGGTGTTAACAATTTCTGGAACTATACCAATGTTTCGGTGCAGCCATGAACCTTCTTCAGGGTCTACAACAATTATACAAAAATAATAAAAATTACACAGTACGTCTTAGTTTCACTAGGAGACAACAAGTACATAGTAACCATAGACGCGTTTCGCACTAATTGGTGCTCTTCAGTATGGTGTAACCTGTGTTCTCTGCTCGATCCTCCACAGTGAATGGACTCCTGTAGCAGAGACAAAGACTCGTTGTGCTGGCGGCGATCAAAAGATCATCTACGATGGTAAAAAGCCTATCGAGGTAAGTTAATACTGGCAGAGCACTCTTCCGAGAATTTGACTAAAGTCGTGTGATAAAACTGCAAAAAGCAAATTGCGAAATTTCTCCGTGAAACAAACAAAAATAATAAAAATTACACAGTAAGTCTTAGTTTCACTAAGATACAACTTCTGAGTCAGTTTCTATGCCGACTTCTGACTTCTGACGATGGTTTCATAGAAACTGATTCAGAAGTTGTATCCTAGTGAAATTAAGAAGTACTGTGTAATTTTTATTATTTTTCTTTGTTTCACGGAGAAATTTCGCAATTTGCTTTTTGCAGTTTGCACTTTTAACAATTATACAACACAAATGTAATACATACAAAATAATATGGACATTATCACACTTACAGTAAGATCTTACAAATTGTTACAATTCATGTACACAAAATGCATTCGTACAAAACATTCAGTTAATTTATTAAACATCGTACAAAAAATTCAAAGAGCATACACACATCCATTTGCTCTAAAAAACGACAACCGAATAATACGGAAAATAGCCGGAAATATCCTGTGTAAGGATTCTGGTGACATCATTGATACGGACTCCTATTAGTCGTCTGTACACCAATAATAACGTAGCAAGTTGTAGGAATTTAAATAAAATGTAATTAATGAAACTCAGTTTGGCCTGAAATTTTCCTTTTCCTTTTTGAACTTTTCCAATACGCCAAAATATATGCTGTTAAGTCCTTCAATATCAATTCTTGCATTGATGTTATTGCAATCATCCCTGATATGTACCATTTCAAGAAACATACTTTTGGAGTAATTCTGCTCTTCCTCTAAAATCTTGATATTTTCCAGATCAAAAGTGTGTGTTAGTGTGTTGGAATGTTCAGCCAGAGCAAATTTGTTTGCCGTGTTGTTCTGTGCTGATCTGTGATGTTCGCTCATCCGGATCTTCGAGTAACGTTTGGTCGTTCCAACATAAGTGTATTTGATATAGCTTACAAAACAAATCCTTGCGACCAGAAATTTTTCGATAATTTGTAAAATAAAATAATAGTATATTATGTAACAAGTTTTAAAAACAAATCAAATACACGCTATATCTCCGAGTTCATTCCCACGTCTTCAATTTCTGATACAAGAATTACTAAACTTTTACTAACCTTTTTCTCGTGCACACGTGACATTTCATAAACAAACTATGCAAATTGCAATTGACACTGACATCTTCTTCTTTACCTTTTCCCATTCATTAGGGGTCGCTGTTTTTTTATTTTCTTCTTCTACTCATTTCTGTTTTGCGTGTCGTTCTCATTCAGTTCCTCTTCTCTCAAGTCAAGTCTTCCGAAATACAGTCCTTTCATTTTATCTTTGGTCTTTCTCTGTTTCTTCAACTTCCGATTTCTAAGCTATTCCAATATATTCTTCATCTCTCTTCATGACATGTCCAAACCAATATAATTGTCTCTCTTGTATCTTTCTAGAAACTTGTAACACTCGAGTTATTTCCCTTATTTTTTCATTCCTTACCGTATCTTTCCTTGTCTTGCCCAACATCTATCTCAACATCCTCATCTCTGCCATATTCATTTACTTTTCATTGATAAGTTTTTAACTCTATATTTATTAAATATGAATTATAAAATGCAATCAAATCGTATAGCGAATAATATATTCTGTAAGTTATAATAACGTTAAATGTCAATAAATGATATTTAACTGCGTTTTTTCAAGAAAAAAATCTTCAAATGAGAGCACCTTCCGGTTGACCAATTATAACCAAAATCTAATCATTTGCTCTTCTAGATACATACATACACACACAGACAGACAGACACACACACACACACACATTCATTCATACAGACATCATCGTAAAAATGATAAATTCGTATTATATGGACCTTAAAACTTGCTTATTAACTAAAAACTCATCATTGAATTTTTTGACCAAAGACAATACCTTCCTTGCTTAAAGGTGATGGAAGGTAAAAAATTGTTTTTGTATCTGAACTATTCGTTTATACAAATATTCTCCAATTGTTGCCAGGCCCGTATTTATCACATTCAGACTTTAAAAAAAATCATTGTTATTCTGTCCATTTGCTTATCAGCGTCGCTTCTTCTGATTATCATAATGCCGGGTTTATGTGATCGTTAATGCAGCAGTGTTTTTTCTCTTGTTTATCAGTATCACGCCGCCTTGATTCTGATTTCTTTTTTGTGGTGGATCTTGCTAGGGAGATGAGATGATTTGGGGATGTGCGTACTCACTTAAACTTCGGAATTATTTAAATGTGCGTCTCTCTAACGCGCTGCTTTTTATGGCTGATGAATGAAGTCTTTAATAAAGAACCGAGGGGATATAAAAAGAATAAAAAGATATCGTTGCAGAAATGATGGGAGATTAATTTATTTACGGCATATTTTATTTAATAAAAGTCGTGAACTCGAACGTATTAATGAAAAAATGGTACCACGAATCATAACATAATCATAAAGAAGTTTGTAATCTCCAAGTTTATACATATTTCATGTTTTTACAAAAATAATTTATTTTTTTATTTCAATTTTTTTTCTCACCAACTCTCAAAAGAATACTTTTTGACAAGTATACCAAGCTTCCAAATTCTTGAAGTTTTTTATGGAATCGTTTCTCAGGAATTTATTTTTGCAATAATTAAAACAGTGACTTCATTACTTTCTTCTTCTTTAAAGGCGACTATTTCTTTGCAGTTTTACCATTTTTACGATGATGTCTGTATGTGTGTGTATGTGTTTTTTTCATAGACCATAACTACAAATTATAATTCTTTCGTATTCCTTTTCTTTACATCCATATGAAGAGCTGATTAGCTTTTGGTTATAATTGGACAACCGAAAGTACCTTCATTTGAAGATTTTAATAGTTTTTCTTGAAAAACGCTATTAAATATCATTTTTTATAATACTCAGAATTGAAGGTAATGTGGTATCCACATCAGATATTTTAATAAAGTAATTTATAATTAATTATTATCTTATTTTAATTTGAATGCAATATACTTACGGCTAAAATTGATTGTTCAGCGTTGGGTCGCTATAATGTGAAAAGTTTTATAGGGTCGTGGTGACCAAAAGGTTGAGAAACGCTGAATTAGACAACCCTCGTACATTCGAAATCCTTTTGTTTTAAAATGCATGGTTACTTTACTGGCAGGCATATTCTCCAATAAGGTCGTCTTAACGCAAATTTCAATTTTCCATGAATTTTCATAAAACCATTTCACGAATATAGTAGCTAAATTCAAATTAGACACTTGTTATATTTGAATAATGGTATCGTTTACATATCCTCCATATCCTGGTGGCACATATTAGCACACTCATCAATTGCCATCACACCCTACTTAATATAATCTCCACATATCCTTTCCTAACCTAGATCCCACTCCCGCTCCGCTGCCCCTTCGTCCTGGATAATTCCCTCTCTCTGTCAGGCCCAGGCCCGACTTCGCCGGTGCCGGTTTAAAAGAAGATAAATGTAAGGTTTTATCTACATAAATTTATGTGAAAACGTAGCATAATTGTGAGACTGTTTATTCGCTTGGTTGAAGACGGTACATCAGCTTGGTTCTCAGTCTTCAGCTAAGCGTAATGTATTCTGCAGTGTCATTAAAAATGTCGAGCGTGGAAGGATAAGGAGAGGAATGGGATCGGGTTTGGGATGCTGCATTGTAAGGGAATATGGCAAGCAAGTGTTTTTGGGGATTTGAGCCGCGAGCGAGGAATTAAGGTTTTTGCAACAAGGCTCAACGAAAGAAGATTGATTCAAGTAGGGAATTTTCCAATGAAATGTATATTTAATGATGTTTTGTTGAAATGATCTGAATTCACCAAATTAAAACTTTGAAATATTATATGATCTTTGCACGATCTTAACCCATGTAAAAATGTAAAAATTTTCATGTGACCTGCCGTCAATCCTGAAAGATCCATTTTGAAAGATGTCTGATCAAGGTCATTTGTATCATAAACGAATTAACAAATTGGCATCCTTTACAAAGGCTATAAGCGTGTGCGATAAGGTATGTCTTTCAAAAATTCATATTAGTTCGACTAAGTTAGGACATTCCATTTTAAAACGATGCTCGTTGTTGATAATACTTTCGCTGTAACGTAAGTTTATTTATTAATTCAGATACATTACCTTGATTCATAGCCGTACGATTAACGTTATTTTCTGTCAGTGTCACTGACATTGATACTGCCAGTAATCTAATCAGTATCTTATTTTTCACATATTTGGTTTTACATTTGCTAATAAACTTACCAGTTGATTTATTCTTGAATTTTGAATGCTTTTATTGTAACATATATTTTTATAATAATAAAATAACAGTAGTATCTTATGTACCCTGATAAAAACTAAGCAAACGACACTACTGAATTTGTCAGGATAGGCGAAGCAAAAATCTAAATTCATACAATTCATAGATGGCCTTGATCGGACATCTTTCAAAAATTTTACTGTACATAAATTTTCTTGCAAAAGATCCTTTATTTCCAGTAAAATTATTTCATAAACAAACTATGCAAATTTTACTTGACAGAAACATCTTTAGCTTTTCCCATTCGTTAGGGATCACTATTTTTTATTTTCTTCTTCCATTCATTTCTGTTTTACGTGTACCTTTTCTCTCAAGTCTTCCGCAATACAGTCCCTCCATCTTATTTTTCGTCTTCCTCTGTTTCTTCAACCTTCTATTACTAAGCTATTCATTCTTCTTCCAATATATTCTTCACTTCTCCTCATGACATGTTCAAACCAATGTAATTGTCTCTCTTGTAATCTTTCTGGAAACTTGTAACACTAGCATTATTTTCTCTCTTGTATCTTTCTGGAGACTTTTAACACAAGTTATTTCCCTTATTCTTTCATTCCTTACCGTATATTTCCGTGTCTTCCCGTATCTCAACATCCTCATCTCTGCCACATTCATTTACTTTTTATTGATACTGACATGTCAATTTGAATTATATGAATATATTAGTAGTTTCCATGTTTAGCATAGCTGGCTGATTTATAAAATTTAATTTCTTTAAATTTTTTAACTCTATATCTATTGAATATGAAGTATAAAATGCAATCAAATCGTATAGAGAATAATATATTTTTAATAACGTTAAATGTCAATAAATCATATTCAAGTGTTATATCTTCAAATGAGGCTACTTCTGGTTCACCAATTATAACCAAAATCTAATCAGTTGTTCTTCTGGATGTAAACTTGAGGAATACGAAAAAAATATAATTTTGGATTCGTGGTATTGAAGTTATGCGATCGGAAACTTTTGTAACACACATACACACACACATACATACATACATACATACATCATCGTAAAAACGGTAAAATCGTATTATATAGACCCTAAAACGTACTTATTCACTAAAAACTCAGCATTGAAGACAATACCTCCCTTACGTAAAGGTGACGAAAGGTAATTTTTACCTTTTTTACCTTTTTTACCTAGTACATTTGTACTAGTCCACTATTTTACTCTTCAGAATCTTCCATGTTAGGAAACTAATAAACACACTCGTCGTCCTTCGTGCAGAGACGTGGAAGTAAGTCGCATTTAGCCACCGAACCCGCGACATTTTTAATTCCCGGCATCTCCGCACAGCGCTGCAGTCAAGCGGAAATAAAATCCGCTGTTTTCTACGCTGCCGATCTTATCTAAACGGTTTGTTTGTTTTTGTGGCCAGAGATAGTGGGAATGGTAATGAGATGAGCTGAAAGGATTAAGATGAGACGAACGTATGCTCAAAGAATTGTTTTAAATTAGAAAATAGAAAGGTTTTAATTTTTATTACAAAAAATCTGATATGGCCAAGACATTATCTTCCGTCAATTCTGTGTATTATGTACAAATTCCATAGATAAATTTTCTTACAAAAGATTATATATTTCCAGTAAAATTATTTCATAAACAAACTATGTAAATTGCACTTGAAACTGACTTCTTCTTCTTTAAATTTTGTCATTTTCTTCCACTCATTTCTATTTGCTTGTTGTCCTCATTCAGTTCCTGTGTTTCTTCTACCTTCTACTACCAAGATGTACATTCTTCTTCCAATATTTTATTCACCTCTCCTCATGACATATCCAAACCAATGTAATCGTCTGTTTTGTATCTTTCTAGAAACTTCTATCACTCGAGCCATTTCCCATATTCTTCCATTACTTATCCTATCTTTTCGTGTCTTCTCCAACATCCCTCTCAACATCCTCATCTCTCTGCCACATACATTTTCTTTTCATTGACACAGACATCTGTCAATTAGAATTTTCTTAATATAGTAGTTATTTCCATGGTTATATATAGCTGGTTGATTTATAAAATTTAATTTCTTTATAATTTTTTAACTCTATATCCATTGAATATGGCGTATAAAATGCAATCAAATCATATAGATAATAGAATTTAAAATAAAAACATTATATGTATATATAATTAATAACGTTTTTTCACGAAAAACTGTTAAAATCTTCAAATGAGTGTACTTCCGGTTGACCAATTAAAACCAAAATCTAATCAGCTCTTCATATGAATGTAAAGAAAAGGAATACGAAAGAAATATAATTTTTAGAATTGTAGTGTTGAAGTTATCATCTATGAAAAAATCGTCACACACATAGTGGTGGTTTCCGGTTCCGGATAGTTTCGGATCCAAAAATATCCGGATATCCGGATTATTGATTGTTAAAGTATCCGGATCTCTGATCCAAATCTCAGTATCGAACTTTGGATCCGGATTTGAGTATCGAATTTTGGATCCGAATTTGAGTATTGAATCTTGATTCCAGATTCGAATATCGAATCTTGGAAACGGATTTTAGCATCGGATCTTACATTCGAATATGAGTATGTCATTAATATGTTACTTTATATATGTAATAATACAAATTTGTGTTTTTTTATTCATCATTTACTAAATAAGACTCTGAAAAAGTATAAATTCTTTTTTTATATATTTGCACAAACAACCTGGCTATTTTAGAGGGGTTTGGCATTACAGATTTAAAATTTAGATCCAGGTCCGTAAATAAAACATCGAATCCAGATCCAAATCCAGTTTCGGATCCTAATCCAAATTAAATTTACGGATATTCGCTTTAATATTCGAACTTTGGATATCCGAGGAGCCGGATATATTGAAATTCGGGTACTCGGATTCAAGTCTTGTCGAATCCTCACAGCACTAATACAGACATCATCGTAAATATGGCAAAATCGTATTCCAGGAACCCTAAAACTAAAAACTCACCTTCGAATTTTTTGACCAAAGGCAATACCTTTCTTACCTAAAGGTGACGAAAGGTTGATAACTTCCAATAGGAAACGCGAAGACGAATTTTATAACATTAACATATTTATTAGGTTTGTAATTAATTTCAGATTATACTTTACGTATGAAAATTTATCTCTTCCTGAAATGGTCGAATTTGGTTTGGTGTTTTGTGAAAGTTTTCGCAGTTACGCGATCCCGTAAGTAATATCTGTCACTTAATGAGAAAGCAGCACTAAACAGTTCAAATTTACGATTTTATTTTCTTTTCAGCCGCGTCTTGATTTATACTCTTAGAACCCCGCGTGATAGATGATGACGTCACATAAACAAGAGCGAAATTTATACTTGTGCATTGCGTCGCCTGCGCCCGCGACATTCCATTGTATTTTAGGGAATTAATTTTATTTATTTATTCATTTATTTATTTAGTTCTGTTGTTGCTGTTGATTTATGGCGGGAATCTGCTGAGTCGGACTTTGTGACGTCAGAGGGATTGTTGGACGTCGTTTGTCGCTCCTGGAATTTTGATGTGTTTTAATTTGGATCTTAAGGAATGTACTGTGTAATTTATTGTATGCTAGCTTGGAAAAATGTGGTGTAATTTACACATATGGATTCATGTTAATTGCAACGATACTAATTCATTTGGATATCTGAGACTGTCTTTACCAATGACTTCAAACTTTTAATTTATCGAAACAAAAATATATCACCATGGTTTATTACCCATTTCTGGGTGAGCCAATCTGTTTCTTTTGCAGATTTCGGTAAGGACGATATATCTGTACCGTTAATAAATTAATTGAATATATTATCAGTTTCCCTTATCTTCAGTTTTATAAATAATACTAACATAAATATTGTATTATTTACTGTTGGAACTAAAAAAAATAGCACGTGTCTGTTGTCATATATTTGCCTGTAGATTATTGTTAAAATGATAAATTTAGGTAATAACATTATATTTAAATACAGTACACTTTATTAATACATAAAATAAAAAATCTGTTGTGGCCAGCACAATACCTCTCGCCACTTCCTTTTTTGGTTACATAAGTATAGGCCGCGAACAGTCATGTTACATTGTTGGCCTTGACAGGCAAATGTGGGGGCCTGTTTCAGGATGATAATTAGTAATTATGTACATGGATGTAAATTGTCAATTTTTCATTCAGAATTTCAAGATTTTCTAAATACACGTAGTTAATTTGTCACCAGGAGTGTGGAATTTACTTGTCGAGGAAAATAAACCACATGGAATTGGAAAATCACTAAATTTAGAATGAGAAATTTTGATACTTGACATCTATGTACATAATTACTAGCTATCATTCTGACATGGGCCCCCATATCTGCTTGTCAAGGCCCCTATTGTATTTAACATTTCTTGTATACCTACACTCTATACCAAAAATTCTACTTACATATATCTATTCCTTATACTTAGATTGTTTAATTTTAAATTCATTTTATGAAGAAATTTTGTCCTTTTCTAATTTTTCGAAATGTTTCCAATTCATTGTCAGGATTGACAGTATTTTTAAAGGACATGTAATATACCTATAATTTTAAATATTTAACTATTAATACATTAAGAAATAATATAATGTATGTACTTCCCAGAAAAAGTCTTCAGTAATGTCTCTGGATTTCTGACACTGACATTTATCTGTCAGTTACAAATAATTTAAATTTTCAACTATTTTCCATGGCCAATCTTTCGGCTGTAAAATTTATTATAACAGATTATTTTATATATTATATTTCTTTTATCTCTAAATCTATAGAATATATTATAAAATATTTAAATGTATCAGATAGAGAATTTAATTTTCTTTAATATTACCAAGAAAAAAATTCAAAAAATTATTTAGAAGATTTTTTTTCAAGAATCTTCTACTTCCGGTTGTCCAGTTGTTACCAAAACCTTTTCAGATCATCCCATGAATGTCCGATTGGGAAATACGTAGTTAAACAAATTTAAAGTTTTATAGTTTTTGAGTAATCGTCCTTCCAACATCCTACATACATACACACACACACACACACACATACATCCACACACACACACACACACACACACACACACACACATCATCGTAAAAATGTTAAAATCGGATTGTAAGGACCTTAAAACGTGCTTATTCAATAAAATCTGGATATGCGATTTTTAGAATGAATCCAATACCTATCTTAGCGAGAGGTAAAAATTGCCCAAATATAGTCTTAACTATTGTAATCTAGCTATTAATATATTTTTTTCAGGGGGAACAAATACATTTGGGGTTGGGCTCGTATATAATTTTATATTAATCATCAAAAATTAAGAAATTAGTTTTTTATGATTTTTACAGATTCGCACAGTAAAATTTTTGAAAGATGTCCGATCAAGGTTATTAACGACTTGTATAAATTCATATTTTTGCTCCGCCCATTCTGACAAATTCAGTAGTGTCGTTTGCTTAGTTTTTGTGAGGGTACATAAGATACTACTGTTATTTTATTATTATAAAAATATATGTTACAATAACTGCATTAAAAATTCAAAAATACATTAACTGATAATTTTATTAGCAAATGTAAAACCAAATATGTGGATATTAAGATACTGCCACAATATCAGTGTCAGTGACACTGACAGGAAATAGCGTTCTTCGTACAGGTATGAATCAAGGTAATGTATCTGAATTAATTAACTTACGTTACAGCGAAAGTATTATCAACAACGAGCATCGTTTTAAAATGGAATGTCCTAACTTACTCGAAACAATATGAATTTTTGAAACATAAGCGTGAGGAGGGGGATAAATGTATGCCAATTGTTAATTCGTTCATGATACAGATGACCTTGATCGGACATCTTTCAAAAATTTTACTGTATCTATGATAACAAGTCAAGTATCATTAATAGGATTGTCTACAAATGAATTAAAATAACCCCCTTGATGCATATGTTTTATAACTTGAAGTAATTCAGAATGCATGAATGAAAATATGCCAGAGCTATAATATTCTTCTATTCTATTTCTTCCAAGTGTAATTTTCATTTTTGAATGGTAGTTGCACCGACGACATGATTGGTGAGATATGGTGTCCGCATCATCCATTCTCATATTCAGTTTCCGGAACCACCGTACCGGTTGCGGCTGCTTCTTTTCTCCGCGTTTCCGTTCCTGCAAACCTTGGCGCCACGTTTGACTTATTCATATGTGTAGTTGAAACTTTCCCAGATTCTGCTCTTAGGAAGTACCTGAAAGAAATATCTAATAGTAATCGTATTTTACTTAAATCGATAATGTGTATTGTTTGGTATGACAATAAAGATTACTAAAATCTAGGAATATAATTATCTTTCATCATCCATCCCAGTCAAGTAATTACCTAGATCCCATATTTCTAATGTTAATTTCCTCTAAAAGAAAGCTCTAAAATTTCTTCAGCTCCTCCCAAACTGATCTCTTTCTTACACGCAAAATTTTAAATATGTATAACAGACGTCGTAGGAGGTAATAAATTTAAAAGGCTGAGTCTCAAGACAGTAGGCTGTGAAAGGACTTTCTTGCAGTATTCTTGCCGAATTATCCTTAAAAAATTACAGCTCTGGGCTAGGGACACAGTGGGTGCCCCTTCGCGCACGAGCCGTTCATTACAGCACCGTCCGCCTCGCAGGGAGCAATAAATTCCGGAAAAAGAAAGACTTCGCGGACACACGCCTGCGTGTCATGTTTATGTAATCGCGATGAAATTGAGTTCACAAGCAAAGCACAAAGCATTACTTTTTATTTGAAGGACTATATTTTATTGATAAAATAAAAAAATATTTTCCCAATCTAACAGTAATAGGAAGAGTTGAAAAGATTCTGGTAACAATTGGACAACCGGAAGTAGTAGTATTTTAACAAAAATCTTATAAATATTATTTTTTGAAAATTTGTTATTACAAGTATTAAAATACATAAAATTCTCAATCCGACACATTTAAAATAAATTTATTACTTCTATAGATTTAAAGATATAGAAATATAAACTATAAAATAATCCCACTGTAGTGCACTCTCCACGCCAGAATTGAGTGCCCGTGAGCTGACGCCTAGTAATTCATCATTACCGATATCTGTCTACAAAGCAGATTGGCACATCCAGCAATGGGTAATATGCTGTGATGATATATTTATTTATTTTATTTTAAAATAGTCTGTTGTAGTAAATCTCAGAAATCCGGAGACATTACTGAAGACTTTTTCTGGGAGGTACAACATATATTATTTCTTATTGTATTAATAGTTAAATATTTAATATTATAGGTATATTACACATACCCTTCAGAAATACTGTTAATTCCGACAATGAATTGGAAACATCTCGAAAAATTAGAAGAGTAGAACAAAATTTCTTCATAGAATGAATTTAAATTTAAAAAAATCTAAATATATGGAATAGATATAATTAGATTTTTTGATGTAGAGTGTAGGTTTACAAGAAATGTTAAATACATTAGGGCGGGAGCAGTTATGTAAATTTGTTGGCCTTGACAAGCAGATATGGGGGCTCATGTCAGAATGATAGCTAGTAATTATGTATATAGATGTCAAATATCATAATTTATCATTCTAAATTTAGTGATTTTCCAATTACATATGGTTTATTTTCCTCAACAAGTAAATTACACACTCCTGGTGACAAATTAACTACGTGAATTTAAAAAATCTTGAAATTTTTAATGAAAAATTCTGACATTTGACATCTATGTACATAATTACTAATTATTCATTCTGAAACGGGCTCCCACATCTGCTTGTTAAGGCCAACAATGTAACATGACGGTTCGCGCCCTATACTTATGTAACCAAAAAAAAGAAGTGGCGAGAGGTATTGTGCTGGCCACAACAGATTTTTTGTTATAAAATGCAACAATTTTCAGCGCAACCCTCGTAGAAGATTATAGGGATCTCAAAGTTTTGTTTTTACGTTTGCCGAAAATAATATAATGCTTTTCCCATAGTACCGCAGAATTATTTCAACAATATATTAACAATTCATTGCTGACAATAATCTGAAAGCAACCTTTATTTCAACTTCCTATTCTTCCAACTCAATCCAACATCATTAGCTAACCCTTGAAACTTTAAAACACTTGAAATAAATATCAGCACAATGCAAAATGAATACCGCGAATGAAAAGTAAAACATTGGAGTCACCCGAACGGGAACAGCTTTCCAATTATCTCCCAATTACCCGCACGCAAATAGAAGATCTAACAATCTGTTAACAAATCATTATCTCACAGATTCACTTCTCGTCGGTCTGCTGCTGTGGTAGCGCTGCAGTCGGTTTCAAGAGCTTTCAGCAAGAGCGTGGGGGGGGGGCTTTAGTCGTTAACAGTTTACATAACCTTATATCAAGGAAAATATGTACATTTAATTAATAAGAACAGAACGTAGAGTTTAATGCTGTTTGGAATTTTAATGCAGAATAAATTGTATTCATCTAATTGCATTTTATAAATTCCAAATTAAAATTTACACGTTAATATAAATATTTTGTACTAATTTAAAACAAAAACATTCTATTAAGATGTATGACTTATTGTGTAAATTACGTGCACATGAATTTTGAATTTATTTAAAATACAATGTAAGAATTTCAATAATGCTACTAAACATTTACATAGTTCCAAAAATGTGACTTAATAACAGTGAATTAAAAATACATTCTAAATTAAAGATGTCCCAATATGAGGGGCTGAATAAATTTTAAATAAAATAAAAGAATCTTTTTTGTTTACTCAATGTGTTTTTTATTACCTTCCGTCACCTTTAGGTGAAGAAGGTATTGTCTTTGGTCAAAAAATTCAATGATGAGTTTTTAGTAATTAAACACGTTTTAGGGTACATATAATACGATTTTACTATTTTTACGATGATGTCTGCATGTATATATATATATATATATATATATATGTGTCTATGTGTGTCTGTGTGTGTCTGTGTGTGTGTGTGTGTGTGTGTGTGTGTGTGTGTGTGTGTGTCTGCGTGTGTGTGACGAAAGTTTCGGATCGCATAACCTCAATACCACGATTCCAAAAATTATAATTTTTTCGTATTCCTCAAATTTACATCCAAAAGAAGAGGTGATTAGTTTTTAGTTATAATTAGTCAACCGGAAGTATTCTTATTTGAGGGTAATACGCCAACACATTACTTTCTGCCAATCCTGTGTATTATGTACAAATTCCATACATACATTTTCTTGCAAAGATTCTAAATTTCCAGTAAAATTATTTCATAACCAAACTATGCAAATTGCACTTAACACAAATATCTTCTTCTTTAGCTTTTCCTATTCGTTAGGGGTCGCAATTTTTTATTTTCTTCTTCCATTCAATTCTATTTTCCGTGTCGTTCTCATTCAATTCAAATTCAATATATCTATTGAATATGAAGAATAGAGAATAATATATTCTGTAAGTTTTAATAATGCTAAATATCAATAAATGATATTTAACTGCGTTTTTCCAAGAAAAACAGTTAAAATCTTCAAATGAGGGTACTTACGATTGACCAATTATAACCACAATCTAATCACCTCTTCCTCTGGATCTAAACTTGAGGAATAGAAAAAAATAAAAAATTTGGAAGCGTGGTATTGAAGTTATGCGATCCGAAACTTTCGTCGTAAATATGGTAAAATCGTATTATATGTGCTGATTCAGTAAAACCTCATCATTGATTTTTTTTGACCAAAGACAATACCTTCCTTACCTAAAGGTGACGGAAGGTAAAAAAGGTTATTCGTGTGTCTGTGTGTGTATTTGTGTGCGTGTCTGTGTGTGTGTGACAAAAGTTCCGGATCGCATAACCTCAATACCACGATTCCAAAAATTATATATGGAATTTATACATTATACACAGGAATGACGGAAGGTATTGTGCTGGCCACAACAGATTTTTTCTGAAATTATAATGATTTTATTAATATTTAATTTGCACTTGGAACACTAATCATAACTTTTCTTTAAAATGCTCTCATGTAAAAATAAATAAAAAGATCATAATTAAAATTGAAAGGTTAGCGGTAAAGTTTCAGCTCTGTAATACTGAAGCGATTTCATAATTAAAAGTTTTAAACTTCTCGTTTACCTATGGCTATAAAAATCTACTTAAAATTCTAATAGCATTTATATGCATTGTTTACATAATTTTATGATATTAAACTTTTTTATGCGGCATTTTATTTTCATCGCATATTCAACTCGAATAGTATCGTGACCCGTTGCTAAAAGATTGTAAAGAAATTTTATCTTCGGACTGAATCAATCGAAAAGAAACTTAATCCAGGTTTCGAATGATATTTGCTAGAAATCAAGTTACAGATAGACTGGAAGTGAATGGTAACATTACTTCCTGCGTTGAATGTACAGATTTACAGCATTCTTTCCGCTGCTTGTATTTCACATTTGTGCTTGGCACATCGACAAAAGTAATCAAAAGAAGATTAGAGAAGAAAATTTATGTATAGAGTGTTGCGGAAATAGAGGAAACAGAAATGAATTCGGAATAAAACGCTCGAAAATATAAAACCATTAGATGTGGAAAATAAACAACGCCGCGAGAGAAAAAGAAATGCAAAAGGAAGCGAACGGAACGGTGGTAATTCATAATGGAAAGCGAGATGCTACGGCCATCTGTTGGGGAAAAGTTAAATCTGGTTAGGAAATTTTAATTACGTTACTTTGCCATTCTAACTACGGAAAAAGAATAAAAAATTCCCTCAAGATTTCTGGAGATAAATGCGCTAAATGTACTATTTCCATACGATTATGAAAATGCCACCAGTTACATAATTCATTCTACAAATTTACTTATTAATTTACTCTCAACTTAAATTCACGGTCTCATATAATATATACAGTAAAACCTCGGTTAACCGAACTCGGGTCAACCGAGGATGATTATCAGTTCCTACTGTCCGGCTCCATCGGGCTTCTTTTCCTCCTTTCTTCCACAGGCGGGCTGTAGCAACGGGGAGCTCGCACAGGGCTCGCAAATGAATAGTAGAGTGGAACGTAGGTTTTTTTGTGTGTCACTTACTGTTGTGATATGGCATCCAAGCGGAAGCGTGTTGTGATTTCTATTGCGGATAAATTAGCTGCTATCAAAGAAGTTGAAAACTTATGTACATAATGTACTATAACTAAAAACTGTAATTACATATGTACAGTAAAAATTTTGAAAGATGTCCGATCAAGGTCATTTGTATCATGAACAAATTAACAAATTGGCATACATTTATCTCTTTCCTTTACAAAGGCTGTAAGCGTGTGCGATAAGGACGGATATAACACGCTTGTCTTTCAAAAATTCATATTGTTTCGACTAAGTTACGACATTCCACTTTAAAACGATGCTCGTTGTTGATAATACTTTCGCTGTAACGTCAGTTTATATATTAATTCAGATACATTACCTTGATTCATAGCCGTACGAATAACGTTATGATCTGTCAGTGTCACTGACACTGACATTGTGTCAGTATCTTATTTTTCACATATTTGGTTTTACAGTTGCTAATATACTTACCAGTTGATTTATTTTTGAATTTTGAATGCTTTTATTGTAACATATATTTTTATAATAATAAAATAACAGTAGTATCTTATGTACCCTCATAAAAACTATGCAAACGACACTACTGAATTTGTCAGAATGGGCGGAGCAAAAATCTAAATTCATACAATTCGTAGATAACCTTGATCGGACATCTCTCAAAATTTTTACTGTATATTATGTAATGTACATTGTTTCAAAATAAAAATTCATTTCCCCTACACACCCATTTTAGTATATATGTAGGGTATTTTTTGATGTTAATGGGTTAACCGAACAATTCGTTATCCGAAACGGCTGTCCTTCCTGTATTTCGGTTAACCGGGGTTCTACTGTATTAATTTTATTTAGTTAAATATATTTTGGGAACTTCCATGGGATTTTACGTAGAAATATTATAGGTCTAAAGAATTATAAAAATATTAAATTTCATAAATCAGCCAGTTATGCTAACCATAAAAACCGCTAATATATTCAGATAATTTAAATTGACAGATGTCAGTATCAATGAAAAGAAAATGAATGTGGCAGAGACTAGGATATTGAGATAGATGTTGGGGAAGACACGGAAAGATAGAGTAAGGAGTGAAAGGTAAGGAAAATGGCGCGAGCGATAAAGTTTCTAGAAAGATACAAGAGAGACGATTACTTTAGTTTGAACATGTCATGAGGAGATATGAATAATATATTGGAAGAAGAATGAATAGCTTAGTAAGTGGAAGGTAGAAGAAACAGAGGAAGACCAAAAATACGATGGAAGGGCTGCATTGCGGAAGACTTGAGAGAAAAGGAACAGAATGAGGACGACACGCACAACAGAATTGAGTTAAAGAAGAAAAAAAAATAGCGACCCCTAACAAATGGGAAAAGCTAAAGAAGAACATGTCAGTGTCAAGTGAAATTTGCATAGTTTGTTTATGAAATAATTTTACTGGAAATATAGGAAATTTTCCAAGAAAATTTATGTATGGAATTTGTCCATAATACATAGGATAGATGGAAGGAAATGTTAAATATTAATATTGATTTTAATGAAATATTTTTTATGGAAATTGATTCATATTAGCTTTCTGTTTAAATCAACTTCTAAAAGCAAAATTAATTTATTGAAATAAGTAAATCAAACAGAGGGAAACTTTTGGCAAGTTCACGGCAATTGTCTATCCAATCATATCTAAATTCTCTTTTCCGCAGAACTGCAATTCTCGCCCACCGTTTCATCCTTCACGACCACAAGTACCCATCATCCAGCTTCCCGAGTTAAACAACGACATCTTCCTAAGATTTTACGATTCCGCTAACTCCTTAAACGACAATAATCGTACGTCGTGCCTGCCACCTACTCTTCTTCTAATCTTCCACTTGTTTCTCCATCTCTCTCTTACACCCCCAACATCCCAATAGCTCTGTCCTTGTCCTGAAAAGAGGGAACTGTTTGACATCGGACGTAAGTACTGTTGTTTTTCAACGTCGGTAAGAGTGGACACTGTTTTGTCGACTGCTCGTAACATAAATATGTCGTCCGAGCAGAGGGATGAGGGTTGACTCCGTGAATGATGTGGAATGGAACTTTTAGCCAAGGGAAAATAAAATGAATACCGAAAAATTGTTGCACATTTTAAAGTTCTAAAACTTACATTTATCATCTGACGGTGTACTAAATTTAGTGACAAGTTACTCAACTAGCGTGATACAAAAGTTAAGAGAAACTATATCAATACTACCCAGATTTTTTGTAATGTACTATATTGGATAAAAAAATATTATAATTTACAAATAATTTAAAATTATTTAGGTGTATCAATAATTATACTTTTCTATTTAAATATATTTATATAAGTAGAATATTACATACTAAACCGAGAAATGTTCCATTTACAGTATACAGTCGACACTACTGGAGCGTTGAGTTCATGAACGAGTTCATTTCAACTTATCACAACAGAAAAAAAAAACTGTTGTGGCAAGCACAATACCTTCCGTCAATCCTGTGTATAATGTATAAATTCCATACATATTTTTTCGTACAAAAGATTCTAAATTTCCAGTAAAATTATTTCATAAAAAAACTATTCAGATTGCACTTGACACTGACATCTTCTTCTTCTATAACTTTTCCCATTCGTTAGGGGTCGCTATTTTTGCGTGTAGTTATCATTCAGTTCCTTTTCTCTCAAGTCTTCCGCAATACAGTCCTTCCATCTTATCTTTGGTCTTCCTCTGTTTCTTCAACATCCTATTACTAAACTATTCATTCTTGTTCCAATATAATTCTTAATTTCTCCTCATGACATGTTCAAACCTATGTAACCATATTTCTTGTATCTTTCTAGAAACTTGTAATACTAGAGTTATTTTCTTACCGTATCTTTCCGTGTTTTCCCCAACATCTACTTCAACATCTTCCTCTCTGCCACATTAATTTACTTTTTATTTATACTCACATCTGTCAATTTGAATTATATGAATATATTAAGAGTTTCCATGTTTAGCAAAGCTGGCTGAATTATAAAATTTAATTTCTTTAATTTTTTTTAACTATGTATCTATTGAATATTAAATATAAAATGTAATCAAATCGTACAGAGAATAATATATTCTTTAAGTTATAATAACGTTAAATGTCAATAAATCAAATTTAACTGTTAAATCTTCAAATGAAGGTACTTCCGGTTCACCAATTATAACCAAAATCTAATCACTTGTTCTTCTGGATGTAAACTTGAGGAATACGAATAAATATAATTTTTGGAATCGTGGTACTGAAGTTATGGGATCCGGAACTTTTGTCACACACACACAGACACACATGCATACATACAGACATCATCTTAAAAATGGTAAAATCGTATTATAGGGACCCTAAAACATGCTTATACACTAAAAAATCATTGAATATTTTGACCAAAGACAATACCTTCCTTACCTAAAGGTGACGGAAGGTAAAAAGAATAAAAAATAACAATAAATCACAATAATATTTATGTAACTTCCAACTAAAGCAATCCGATTTCTACTATCATAAACAATTAGATATGGCGATGTAGCAAGCCACAAGCACTTAACTCGTTCATAAATAAGTGTGGGCTGATTCCGTGGTCATGATACACGGCCGACGTCTCGATCGTGCGTCGCCGGAGGATTTTTCATTCCGGGAGGCGGGTGCGGGCTGGCAGCTCCGGAGATTTATAGGTACGGGTGCCGATTACACCCGGACTCCTCGACCGGGAACAAACCGGAATTACGAGTGCAGGGACACGGGAATCGGAGCTGGAGCTCGAGCTGGACAGAGATATCGGCTATTGACAACCAGAGGCGTGCAGACGAATCCCAGGAGGGGCCTGTCAAATATTTAACGTTTTGTGGAAAACGAGGAAAAATACAGATGCTTTCTGTTTTTAAACTTCGCAGAAATATTAGTGACAGTCATAAAAAGTAATTGTGTGACCTAGTGCTGCCATCTCGGCGTACTTATCGTAACGTGTGTCTCATAAGTTTTAGCACAAATTTCAACAATTTTTTTTTGTAATAAAAAATGCATTTACTTAAAGTTTTGTAATACTTAATAATTAACTGTTTCATAAGCCATAAAATTATGAACTTAAATTAAATAAAGATAGGTTCGTTCCTTCATAAGGCGCAACTTTCCATGGATATCTAGCATTGTGTTTTGGATGACATTTACATCAATTTCTTAGATATTGCATTGAGCAACTCCGAAATTGAAGGAAATGATGGTTTTTATACTGACAATGTCACTAAGGTATCTAATAATGTCGCGCGAGCAGTCATGTGACATTGTTAGCCCAACAATGTCAAGCCCTGACAAGCAGATATGGGGGGCCCGGGAATGATAATTAGTAGTTATGTACATAGATGTCAAATGTCAAAATTTTTCATTAAAAATTTCAAAATTTTATAAATTCACGTACTTAATTTGTAACCAGGACTGTGAAATTTAATCGTCGAGGAAAATAAACCACATGGAATTGGAAAACCACTAAATTTAGATTGAAAAATTATGATATTTCACATCTATGTTCATAATTACTAGCTATCATTCTGACACGAGCCCCATATCTGTTTTTCAAGGCCAACAAAGTGACATGACTGCTTGCGCCCTATTGTATTTAACATTTCTTGAATACCTGCACTCTACACCAAAAAATCTATTTACTTCTATTCTTTATATTTAGATTTTTTAATTTTAAATTCATTCTATGAAGTAATTTTGTCTTCTTCTAATTTTTCGAAATGTTCCAATTCATTGTCGGGATTATACTTGGTTCACGAAAGATGACAATTCAAGGTCACTTGTTCGAAGAAAGTATACACAACATTTAATACAGTAGTATCTTTATGCCGGCAGTACATTCTCGCCGAGGCAAAGCGAGCGTAGACGAGCACGAGAGTGTACTAGCAGTACTCGGCTCGCCTCGTGGTGCCTCGCCTCGCCTCGTAGTCGCTCGCCTTCGTGTCGGTTTTTCTGGCGCGAGTCAAAGGAACCGAGCGACGTGCGTAAGCATACACAGTACACTCTCGTTTGTCGTGTTGATCAGCCTATTAGCGTGCAAGCTAAAATAATATTAAGAATTATTTTATTATGCAAAATGGGAGAATGGAGTAATGAAATCGTTTTAAATTTTTTGGAAGCTTATCAGAACGAGCATACTTTGTGGGACCCTGTGCATATATTTCATGAAGATAAAAATATATTAATGATGCATGGATTCGTTTAAGTGAACTTCTAATATATATTAACATAATTATGCAATTGCACAATAAGCTGCAACAGCAGCAACTCAACCTCAACGTCGTTCATGACGGTTAATATTGATTATTGCGCATGCGTATTGTGTAATCCGAGACGAGGCAAATCGAGAGTGTACTGCACTCCACTCGTGCTTCCTCGCCATAACAAAAGTCTCGCCGAGACATTCGGCGAGCGGCCTCGGCGAGAGTGTACTGCCAGCATTAGCAACATTTCATGTTAGAAAGATAAAGATTACTTGAAGTGTGTCTATGTAGTTTATGTTGTGTGACAGATATACGTTCATGTTGACATTACTTTCTAACACGTTACAAATATTAATGACGTATGTCGTAGAGTAACAGATATCTAATTATGTACTACACTGTCCTCTATGCTAATATTTGCAAAAACATAGGTGAAGAGCATAAATCTTTGAGAAAGGTATTATTTAAAAAGAAACATAATTTTCTAATAAATTACACTTATTTTGTTCAGTTAAAATGTATCCATAAATATTTCATGTTGTACGTCTATGTATACGAAATGCAGTGAAGTTATCTGTAAGTAATATTACACATACGGTTAATAAATGACCTTGAATTGTCATCTTTCGTGAACCAGACTATAACAGTATTTTTGAAGGGTATATGTAATATACCTATAATTTTAAATATTTACCTATTAATACAATAAGAAATAATACAATGTATGTATTTCCCAGAAAAAAATCTTCAGTAGTGTCCCTGAGTTTTTGACACTGACATTTATCTGTCAGTTACAAACATTTCAATTTTTAATTGGTTTCCATGACATTATTTGGGCTGTGAGATTTATTACAACAGATTATTATATACCTTATATTTCTTTATCTCTGAATCTATAAAAGATATAATAAAATATTTATATGTATCAGATAGAGAATTTACTCTTCTTTTATACAAGCAAGAACCATAATTTTCAAAAATTATATTTAGAAGATTTTTTTAAGAATCTGCTTCTTTGGCTTGTTCAATTATTACCAAACCAAACCAATTTGTGCCAAAAGTTACGAGACATACGTAAATTACAACAAATATGAAGAATGAACATAATCACAACTGCAATACATTTTCTATGCTTTCCAGGGTCGCCCGTCACAAGGGGGCCATAACCGAGTAATCGCTTGGCATCACCTGCGTTCCTGCTATAAATGCACACGCCAGAACAACTCATTAGGCCTAAAAAACAAATGATCCTCGCGCTACTATTTCCGGATCCTGCAATTAAATTATTTGATCAATAATAAAGCCCGGTTCGTGTAAACTCCAGACACGTGAACGTCTGATAAGCTTCATTTAGTTTTAAATACACATTTCATTTACTGCCCGATTACATCTAGAGGAGTGTTTTGTTTTTTAGTTTCGTTCGGCGTTCGCGATTTTCACAATGCGTTTGCGTGCTGAAGTTTTCCAAGTTTCAAATGTTTATTAACTCTGCTTCTGTACGATTTATGTCAACGGCAATGAAATGTAATCGCGTATAATTAAGCAATTTGTGATTATTTATTTAGTGGTATTAAAATTTTGGTTTTATTACGTTTATAACAACTTGAAAGCGAGAAATTAACCTTGAATGATTAAAAGTTTTGCATTTCACTCTTATTTACAAATTACATAATGAATAAAACATGTAACAATAAAGATGTAAGTAATGGATGCACTGGATACGTTTTCTAGACACGTGAACATATTTAGAAATGTGTGGATAGCTGTGTAAAATGGAGTATTTGTGTTTACTTTAATGCATGAGTGGTGAATAGTAGGAACGAATGAAAAACTATATATATAGTTGGAGGAAGAAATATTTGGAACTCATTATAGATTCTGCCAATTGGTCGTTATAAAGTTTTATGAACTTTGCGGTAATAGTACTCGGAGCCAGGTAGAGTTTTCTGTCCTGGGCCGTACCCGAAATTTGCATTCAAGATGTACTTTTAAATCTGTATTAAAATAATAATTCGTTTTAAGTGTATATCTTCCAACGTCAATTTGTGAAGTAAAAAGAGATTAAAATATTATAAGATGTTTCCTAATTATGTACTTTTAAATCTGTATTCAAATAACAATGCGTTTAAATTACACTTTTTCTAACATCATTATTAAATACGGCCCATTTCTTACCCTAAAATTGATGCCTTCAAGTTCGAATAATTTATGAGTCCTGACCACAAACAAACTCAATCGTCCATAAAAGATTGTAAACCCTGCATAAGTCAGTTCCAAATATTTATTCCTCCAACTATAAGAAGTTTTCTATGATTATTTAAATACATTCGTGGCAAAAAATAAAACCGGACACTTAAAAAAAGTTTTATCGTCTTGAAACAAACAAAACATTACTTTATTTATTCAGAAAAGTTACTGAAACAGAAAAATATTTTTTTTTCATTAATTAAGTTTTATAGCTAAGATGCGATTTATTTTTAGTAACAGTGTGTATTGCCTCCCCGACCACATGGAATTGGAAAGTCACTAAATTTAGAATGAAAAATTAAAATATTTGATATTTATGTACATAATTACAAAGCCCACAAAGTCACATGACTGCTCGCGCCCTATTGTATTTAACAATTCTTGTATATTTACACTCTACACCAAAAATTCTACTTATATCTATTCATTATATTTAGATTTTTCTAATTTTAAATTCATTCTATGAAGAAATTTTGTCATACTCTTCTAATTTTTCGAAATGTTTCCAATTCATTGTCGGGATTGACAGTATTTTTGAAGGGTATATGCTACGAGTATATATCTATAATTTTAAATATTGAACTGTTAATACAATAAGAAATAATATAATGTATGTACACTGGCTTGCAAAAATTGTTAACTTGTCAGTGTCATAAGTCAGTGTCATTAGTGTCAATTAAGATGCCAAAATTATCATAAAACGAGAAAGTTGTAATACTTTCTAAGTTAGAAGAGGGATGGTCAATTAGATCAATAGCAGAACATTAAGATTAAATAAAGTACTGGACGCTGATGGAGCGATGATAAATTATTAATGTTACTTCGTCCATAATTTATTTCAGTTATAATTTTTACTTATTTATAATCCATTTAAAATAAATACTTGCTTGTTCTTTAATTTTTCTAGAATATATTTGTAATTTAATACTTAGTAACTTAGCATAATGAGGAACTTGCTCCACGATACCTAAAATAATGACATGACAGTGACAACGGTGACAACTTCATTGACAGTTGGTATTAACCTATTTTTAAAAAAATCGTATTTACATAGCTTAAAAAAGTAAAAACTCGGTTACTTGATTTTTAAGGTGTACGCGATTTTTTTGCAAGCCAGTGTACTTCCCAGAAAAAAAAAATCAGTAATGTCTCTAGATTTTTGACACTGACATTTATCTGTCAGTTACAAACATTTTACTTTTTCACTTGGTTTCCATGACATTATTTGGGCTGTGAGATTTGTTACAACAGATTATTATATACCTTATATTTCTTTATCTCTAAATCTATAAAAGATATAATAAAATAAAAAGAATCTGCTACTTCTGGTTGTCCAATTATTACCAAAACCTATTTAGCTCTTCCCAGTAATGTCCGATTGAGAAATACGTAGTATTATAGGTTTTGAGAAATAATCCTTTCAACATCCCCACACACACACACACACGCACATACACACACACACAGACAGACATCATCGTAAAAATATTAAAATCGGATTGTAGGGATATTAAATCGTGCTTAATCATTAAAATCTGGATACGCGATTTTTAGCATGAATCCAATACCTCTCTTAGCGAGAGGTAAAAAGGGCCGATAAAACCAGAGCTGATAGGAACCAGTCTATCTTGTTTCACAGCACACTTTGTTTATATAATTTTTTGCAAAATATTTGCAAGGTACAAATATTGTTTATTTATCATGTAATAATATTCTGTAAATATGTTCAAAATTAACCCAGATCTGATTAAATAAATAACTAATCAGAGCATTGAAATAATGTCAAACACAACACATAAAACTTCAAACAGAGATCAAACAAACTGCTAGCACAAACAAGTAAAAATCAAACAGAAAAACATTTTGCCAACTTAACCAAAACACATTTTATTCATCGCATTTCCTGTGCGCAATGACATAATCCCAGCAAAAACCAATAAAATGTATTTATTATTTTTCTGCTCGATTGGATGTAGGAAACAAAAATAAACCGTTCTCGTTTTATGATCAAGTAGTTTCTGGACTCAATTGGCAGACAAGTTCCTTATGGAGACTGGAAGTTGCTACATAAAGCCCAAGTCCGGAGGTCAATACGAACAGATAATATTCGGTTTTAGATTAAACGGTATTGTGTTCTGAAACAGACTTGCTGTTCAAGAAATATCTGATGTTGATATATTGCTCAAGAGAGAGAGAGAGAGAGAGAGAGAGAGAGAGAGAGAATGTATCGAGGGAAACATTTGAATTTCTGATTTTCTGAGGAAATTTATTTTGTTATCCTGGAATGAAAGTTTACTATGTCAAGACCCTAGATATCTTAACTTCTTCCAAATCAGTGTTAAACAAAACGGGAACATTCATTTCAAATTTCAGTAATTTCTTGTTAAACAAAATCAAAATAGTAGAGTAGGTATATTACAGTTCAAAGGAGAGAAATGCATAAATTTTCTCGAGTTTATGAAATAATTTTACTAGAAATATAAGATGTTTTGCAAGAAAATTTATGTATGGAATTTGTACATAATATACGGGATTGACGGAAGGTAATGTGCATATCCAGATTTTATTGAATAAGCACATTCTAAGGTCCCTACAATCCATTTTTACGATGATGTCTGTGTGTGTGTGTGTATGTATGTGTGTGTATGTGTGTGGGATGTTTATATTTCTTTAACTACGTATTTCCCAATCGGACATTCATGGGAAGATCTGAAAAGGTTTTGGTAACAATTGGACAAACGGAAGTAGAAGATTCTTGAAAAAAACTCTTCTAAATATTATTTTTTGAAAAATTTCTTGGTAATATTAAACAAAATTAAATTCTCTATCTGATACATTTAAATATTTTATTATGTATTTCATAGATTTAGAGATAAAGGAAATATGATATATAAAATAATCTGTTGTAATAAATTTTACAGCCGAAAGAATGCCATGGGAAAAAGTTGAAAATGTTTGTAACTGACAGATAAATGTCAGTGTCAGAAATCCGGAGACATTACTGAAGATTTTTTCTGGGAAGTACATACATTTTATTTCTTATTGTATTAATATTTAAAATTATAGATATATTACATATATCCTTCAAAAATACTGTCAATCCTGACAATGAATTGGAAACATTTCGAAAAATTAGAATAATAGGACAAAATTTCTTCATAGAATGAATTTAAATTTAAAAATTCTAAATATAAGGAATAGATATAAGTAGAATTTTTGGTGTAGAGTGTAGGTATACAAGAAATGTTAAATGCATTAGGGTGCGAGCAGTCATGTGGTTTTGTTGGCCCTGACAAGCAGATATGGAGGCCCATGTCCGAATGATAGCTAGTAATTATGTATATAGATGTCAAATATCATAATTTCTCATTCTAAATTTAGTGATTTTCCAATTCCATGTGGTTTATTTTCCTCGACAAGTAAATTCCACACTCCTGGTGACAAATTAACTACGTGAATTTAGAAAATCTTGAAATTTTTAATGAAAAATTCTGACATTTGACATCTATGTACATAATTGCTAATTATCATTCTGAAACGGGCTCCCACATCTGCTTGTCAAAGCCAACAATGTAACATGACTGTTCGCGCCCTATACTTATGTGACCAAACACAACAGATTTTTTTTTAGTTAGTTCTAAGAATTTCTATAGTTAAATAAAAACTGTAATTTCATATATGGGTCCCACTTTAGAATGTTAACAAACCAGACAGGTCGTAGTTCGTAGTTTAATATAGTTTCACCCATCTAATACCTCAAATCTGAAATATATGGATATCTTTAAGTGTTTTGTTTATTTTCTTGTCGGTCATTGTATTTATTTATATTTTGTAAATGTAATGATTTTGTAAAATTCTGTATTACTTTTGTATAACTATTTTTAAAAGAACTACTCTTCACTTATTATAGTTTCATAATTATTTGCTAATATGAAAAACTTAATTCCATATAAGTACTTACATAAATATTATTTCTTAATGATGTCTTGTAGCTTTCACGCTATTCATAAGTTAGAATCTCGCATGATAAGTTGAATAAAACATTGTAGCAAATTGCCAAGCACATTATCTCCGACTATCAGTAGATGATTATGTAGTGGAAGTCTATAACTCATCGTTTCGTCAGCATAATGACGCTAGACTTCAGCGTCGGCGGCGTCAGCATCGGCGGCAACATGTTGGATAGCAACAAGCCATACACACGCAACAAATAAAAACGAGCAGAATGGCTAAGATTTAAAATCAGACGAATAATGTTATTATTTGGTTATAATCTTATTTAAATATGTGATGAATTTATTCAGCGTGTTCCAAAAACACACCGAAAAAACTTCCAGGAGTTTTAGAGGACATCAAAACAATTTTATACCTCTCACTAAGAGAGATACAGGATTCATGCTAAAAATCGCATATCCAGATTTTAATGATTAAGCACGTTTTAAGGTCCCTACAATCCGATTTTAATATTTTTACGATGATGTCTGCGTATGTATGTATGTGTTTGTTTGTGTGTGTGTGTTGGAAGGATGATTACTCAAAAACTATAATACTTAATATCTGTTTAACTACGTATTTCTCAACCGGACATTACTAAAAAGAGTTGTAAAAGTTTTGGTAATAATTGGACAACCGGAAGTAGCAGATTCTTTAAAAAAATCCAAATATTATTTTTTTGAAAATTAAAGAACATTAAATTCTCTATCTCATACATATAAATATTCTATTATATCTTTTATAGATTTAGAGATAAAGAAATATAATATATAAAATAGTCTGTTGTAATAAAGCTCACAACTCATATAATGTCATGGAAGCCAATTGAAAATGCTATTGAATTGGAAACATGTCGAAAAATTAGAAGAGTAGGACAAAATGTAACCAAAAATTAAAATGGCGAGAGGTATTGTGCTGGTCACAATAGATTCTTGTTAAAGTACAAGGAAAGGAAAAAAAAAGAAATGTCTAAAGAAAAATATACCGAGGGTAACACGATAAGCGACTCATAGGCGTTTAGTATGGGACTAGTATATTAAACCCGGGGTGGAATATGTTTCATTACAGCCGAGGGCTTGTGTATATTACCGAGAGATCAAGCCACGAGGTGAGATACAGTGCGAGTATATATTTTATGCACAAACATCCTCTTTTTAAATAAAGAATTTTCAGAATAAATCATTGAGTTATAACCTTTCCCAACTTTAAAAAGGTTAGGAATCGACATATTACTATAATGATTGTGAATAAAACAGTTTTTTGTTGCACAAAAATTGCCTTATTGGTTTTAGACAACAATGCTTCACATAAATGTTCTAGAGAATTAAATTCTATATCTAATTCACTAATCATATTTTATTTTACACGTTCCGTAACCAAGTAAATTCAATTTAAAATTTTATAAAACTTCTTTATAGTATGTTAGTCATGGTAATGAATTAAAATCACAAACAAATGTAATGACATTTTACCTGTGCATGCGGTTGAACACAGTATCTATATCACTAAACAACTAAGCCTGTACTTTTTCTCTGTATTCGTAGTGGTCAAAACAAAGGCACGCACTGCTCATGTGGGCGTCCAGATATCAGATCCGACTGAATTTCGGATGTTAGGAAGTTAGGGGAACCCCTCGGTATCAGTTTTCCTTTATTAATTTATATGAAACACACGTCTAGAATTTAATATAGAAACGCAGGTCCGGATTAACGAGTACTATTAAATGCGGATTATAAAGTACACAATGGAATCGAAATGCTTGGCTGGATTGCTGAAGAATCCGATCTTCTGATGCTCCGGATTATCGAGGTAGCAGTGTACCAATTGATTTTAATCTATATTTTTACCTTCCATCACCTTTAGGTAAGGAAGGTAATGTCTTTAGTCAAAAAATTCGATGTTGAGTTTATAGTGAATAATCACGTTTTATGATCCCTAGAATACGAAGTTACCATTTTTAAGATGTTGTCTGTATGAGTGTGTATGTGTATGTTTATGTATATGTGTGACGATTTTTTCATAGACGATAACTCCAACTCTACAATTTTAAAAATTATAATTCTTTCGTATTCCTTTTCTTTACATTCATATGAAGTGCTGATTAGATTTAGGTTATAATTGGTCAACCGGAAGTACCCTCATTTGAAGATTTTAACAGTTAAACGCTGTTAAATATCAATTTGGATATTTAATGTTATAAATATTAAAGAATATTCTATTATCTATACGATTTGATTGCATTTTATATTCTATATTCACTGGATATAGAGTTAAAAAATTACAAAGAAATTAAATTTCATAAATCAGCCAGCTATGCTATAACCATGGAAACAGCTACTATATTAAGAAAATTCTAATTGACACATGTCAGTGTCAATGAAAAGAAAATTATCCATGGAATTTGTACATAATACACTAAGCACGTTTTAAGGTATCTAGAAATCGATAATAACATTTTTACGATGATGTCTGTGTGTTTGTGTGTGTGTGTGTGTGTGTGTGTGTGTGTGTGTATGTGTTTGTGTACACAGCCCAAACATCTCCATGGTAATTACTTGAGAAATTAAAATGTCTGTAATTGACAGATATATGTCCGTGTCAAAAATTCAGAGATAGTACTGAAGGCTTTTCCTGGGAACGATATTTAATATTTCTTATTGTATTATTAATTATATATTTAAAATTATAGTTATATTATATGAACCCTTCAGAAATACCACAAATCCCGTTAATGAATTGGAAAAACCTCGAACATTTAGAGGAAAATATAAAGATTAGATGTAATTATTTTTTTTGTGTATACAAGATATGTTAAATACAATACTTATATAATACACCACAATGGATGGCTACAACAGGTTTTTTATTTAAAAGAACATATTTCCCTAGTTGTGCCAATTTACAACGGTAGTGATGGTGTCTTTATATTTGTACGGTACAGGTTGCTCCTTGCTTCCCCTATAAAAATAAACAATAAACCATTAAATCATATAGCTCCAGAATTCATCTACATGGATCGCTTTTTCATTTGGGCTATTATACCTAACTATAACGCTAAAAAAAATCCAATAAATTATCCGTTGTATTCAGGGCCCCCTCAGTCCAGTCACCAATTGTTGCTGCTCCTGCCTGCACTCCTACGCACGACATCTAATAGCTGATGTTCCACTAAGGGAAAAACTAGACAGATAACAAACAAAGTAATGCGTATCCAAATAAAAGCTTTGGGCTTTTGCTTCTCCTGCATCGCAGGCGGCGGCGCCAGCCAGGGCCAGGGGCGATTTATGATTCATGTGCGCCAGGACCGGCTCGGCGATATTTCCTCATTAGCCGCCCGCCAAGCCAAGTGATTTGGCTGCTACCAAGCCGATTTCTAATCAAATTAACGCAAGGATGGATGTGTTTTCAAAGGGGTCAAAACGGCTGAAAACTTATCGTGAAATTCATGGAACTAAGTTAGAAAGACGATGTTTGGAAATAAATTTTATGTTACGAGCAGTCGTACTATACTCGTATATATGGTTATTATATACGAGCCCATATCATATTAGTTCGGCCGGCACAATATATCACCTTAATGACATTTCACTTTATTACAAAAAACTAAATAAATGAGTATAGTTTGGTTCACGAAAGATGGCTATTCAAGGTCATTTATTGACCGTATGGTATAATATTATTTGCAGATAATTTCACTGCATTTCGTATACATAGACGTACTACATGAAATATTTGTGATTTACCGAAGATATCTGTGTACAAAGCAGATTGGCAGACCCAGCAATGGGTAATATGCCGTGATGATATATTTATTTTATTTATTTATATACTAACCTATATTTATTGCTGGCGTGGAGAGTGCCATTTCAAATGAAATATTTGGCATCGGTCGGAATCGAACCCGTTCCCAAGATTCGCGTGAACCTGGTAAACGCCTGCACGGAACAAATATGTCATCATTATTACCGACATCTGCGTACAACGCAGATTGGCTCACCCATCAATGGGTGATATGCTGTCATGATATATGTTTTTATTATCTTACCTATATTTTTACATATTTACTTATGCTGAAAACTGTATTAAGTTCCTTTCCATATAATTATTGTTCCATTTACTATTTTCTTTATAAAACGTTAATATTATTATTTGACATGCTTAATTCGTTGACAGTGACATATATCTGTCAGTTACAAGCATTTGAGATCTGAATTGTGTAACCATGTGTATGAGTTGTGTTTAAACCGTAGGCTCCGGGATTAAAATTATAGATAGTTTTATAAATTTATCCATAAAATATATAGAAAAAGTATTAATGCAAACCTGTAGAAAATTTAATAATCTTTAATTTTTATATAACATAAATTTCGAAAAAATAACATTTAAAGGTATTTTTCGAAGAAAAACTATTTTGAACTTCCAGTATAGTGCCATTTCCGGTTATCTGATTTACTCCAAAATCTAATGGCATCTTTCCATATAAGAGTAAGGTAGAATTACAAGGTTTCAAAGTTTTCTGAACGATTGTATTTGAGTTCGAGCGTAAAGAGGATCCACACACACACATACACACATCATTGTTAAAATGTTAAAATTGGATTCTAGGGAGCTTAAAACGTGGTCATTTACCAAAATTTCGATATGCGATTTTTAGCACGATTCCTATACCTCCCTTACAAAGGGTAGCGGGAGGTAAAAAACATACTGGACATATAAAGTTCAATTTATTTGCACATTCACAGTACTACATCGTCTTTAATTCATCCTTTGAATTGCCTGCGTTCATCCTTTAGAAAAAAAACCTGTCCCTCTCCCCTGCAAGAACCGAGCTTGAACAGAAGATGCCCAGCTCCTCCCGTTGCCTTCGCAGTGATAACGAAACACATTAATGATAGCCAATTATTTTTATCCGCACGTCTTGGATTAACGCGCGCCGTGTCTTATCACTCGCTTATCAGCCCAACGCAATCACACTTTTAATTTCCGGAAGGGTTTCTCCCGGAACGGTCTGGAGCGGGCGCCCCTGAAATAATGAGTTAATTTGTCCGAAAACGCCACCTGAATGAATTCCACGCAGGTTTCGGACAGGAGAAGGATAATTTATAAGAGATAGAAGATATGCAAGTATTGAACTTAATTAAAATGTTCAAATGAGTTCGTCTAAGATTGAATTAGTTTATGAAAAAAAATGTTTATAAGCTTTTTGGGTAAAACTGCTAGACTTAAAGGAGTTATCATAATTTTATCGTAATAATTATTACAAAAACTTAACTCCAAGTACAATATTAAAAAGAAACATAAATTTTATCTGCTTTTAATAAGTTTTGCAATTTATCAATCTACAGTTTTTACAAAAACACCCCATAACATTAAAATTTGTATCATTTATATATATAAACTAGTACAATAGTATATTGAAAGGGAAGTATTACACTGATCCTTATTGTAATACTAGTAAAGTTTGCTTAATCGAGCCGTAGACGAGTTACGCAAAGAAGAAATATTACCAGAGCCGTGCGGAGGTATTTTGGCTATAAGCGCATTCAATTCATATTCTTTCGAATAAGTTTAGGACATTCCATTTTAAAATAATGTTCATTGTTGGCAATACTTTCGCTGTAACGTAAGTTTATATATTAATTCAGATACATTACCTTGATTCATAGCGGTACGAATAACGTTATTTTCTGTCAGTGTCACAAACACCGACACTGTGTCAGTATCTTATTTTTCAATTTTGAATGCTTTTACTGTAACATATATTTATAATAATAAAATAACCGTAGTATCTTACGTACCCTCATAAAAACTAAGCAAACGACACTACTGAATTTGAAAGAATGGGCGGAGCTAAAATCTTAATTCATACGATTCGTAGATGACCTTGATCGGACATCTTTATTTTTTTTACTTTATTTGGTAAATATATGTAAAAAAACTATTATTTTTTTGTGTATTTGAGTGAGGGAGGTTTCTATTTACGCTCGAGTGGCTGCGGAAGCAACAACCGTTAGTTGCGTGTCTCTTCCACCCACTACGGTGATCGTTTCGGGCTCCGGGCCCATTCCGGCACCCGGAACTTTCGCCTCGGCCTTGTCCCACTTGCACACTTTCAACTTATGTGTATCCTAGTCCTACGCACAGGAAACCTATTCTTGACATACTCACAAATAGTATTCAAATCCAACTCAAGCCTACGAATTTTTTACTGTAGAAAATAATTGCCTTTTTCCAATCATATTGCAAATATCATTCAAGGTGTGCTAATCCGCATGTTTGTAGGATAATAATAATAACAAAAATTGTAAATAGAACAATGGAAAGGAGCTTAATATAGATAATTTCTAACATTAGTAAATATGAAGGTATGTATTTAAATTTAATTAGAAATGAAATATTAACTTTGAATTAATTTTTATCAATTTTTTTGCAATGTAAAGGTATGATATTATTATATCGTTGAATTCAGAAGAAAATTTTCTATTAAATCAGTTAATAAAAAACATATAATGTCATTTAAAAAAATGTAACATTAATCCATAAGTTGAGTACCACTGGCTTTAAAATAATAATGGTAATGTCAAAATGTGTCCCCCTCTATGCTTTACAAAATATCTTAATCACTTTTTGTGTAACTTTTTATTTTCATGAATAAATGGCACTGTTCCATTATATTGATACACACTGTATATATATTATCACGGCATATTACCCATTGCTGGGTGTGCTAATATGCTTTATACACAGGGTTCGGTAATAATGATAACATATTTTTATCGCGCGAGCATTTACCACCTCACGGGCACTCATTGCTGGCATGGAGAGTGCACACAGGGATAAATTTCATACAATTTAAAATTCAAAATATTTGGCGTTGATCGTGACCGAATCGGGTTTCTAGATTCGCTACCAGACATCAAACACTCGGCAACAAGACCCAATAGGTATGTATTTATTAATAAAAATTAAATAGCGGGAGGTATTGTGTTGGTCACATCAGATTTTTATCATTCATATGGTTTATTTTCCACGGCAACTAAATTCCATATTCGTGATAAAAAGTACAGCTTCAATACCTGGATACATAAATAAGTATTTTATAAAGAAATTTTATTTTACATTGTGATCAGACCTATTCTTGTGCCTATCACAACAAGTTTGAAATCGCAAGTTGGCAGGTATGTATTACGAATATACAGTAGTTTGTTGTGATGTGTAACAGTGAATGGACATACATATATTTTTGTGTATTAAGTAATAATGTATAAACTAAATTTATCTGCAACTAGATATTTTTAAAGTGAAAAACGTAGATTTGTGTAAATGTGTTTTCTAAAATGAAGGTGTCAGGAATGCAGATTTTCTGTTTACCGGTAAGTACTATGTAAATCCATTCTATAGTTAAATGTTTATAAGATCTTACCTTCGTATTCATCTCGTAATTTTAAAATTTAAATATATACAGTATAGTCTATAAATATAGATTTTTTTTTTAAATTTTCACTTATTCTCAAGTAAGAAGGAAAATTTTAGAAATAAATTACGGGGTTATTGTTCCCTTGAAACTAGTTTATTCTAAATTAACTTACATTGAATTTATAAAAGATAGCAACTATCTTAAAAATTGATTTGAAAATTAGAATTTCTAATAATTAGTGTAATAACCATCAGATGTCGTTACACCATGGATTCTAGTAATTTTAACCTCTCGCTAAGAGAGGTATTAGATTCATGCTAAAAATCGGATATCCAGATTTTAATGATTAAGCACGTTTTAAGGTGCCTACAATCCGATTATAATATTTTTACGATGATACCTGGGTATGTATGTGTGGGTGTGTTTGTGTGTGTGTGCAATAGGTACTTAATATCTGTTTAACTATGTATTTCACAATCGGATATAATTGGGACGAGCAGATAAGGTTTTGGTAATAATTGGACAACCGGAAATAGCAGATTCTTAAAATAATTCCTCTATATATTATTTTTTGAAAATTTTTATTCTTGCTAGTATTAAAGAAGAGTAAATTCTCTATCTGATACATATAAATATTTTATTATATCTTTTATAGATTTAGAGATAAATAAATATAAGGTATATAATAATCTGTTGTAATAAATCTCACAGCCCAAATAATATCATGGAAAACAATTGAAAAATTAAAATGTTTGCAAATGACAGATAAATGTCAATGTCAAAAATCCAGAGACATTACTGAAGATTTTTTCTGGAAAGTACATACATTTTATTTCTTATTGTATTAATATTTAAAATTATAGGTATATTACATATACCCTTCAAAAACACTGTAAATCCCGACAATGAATTGAAAACATTTCGAAAAATTAGAAAAGTAGCATAAAATTTCTCCATAGAATGAATTAAAAATTAAAAAATCTAAATATAAGGAATAGATGTATGTAGAATTTTTGGTGTAGAATGTAGGTATACAAGAATTGTTAAATACATTAGGGCGCGAGTAGTCATGTCAAATTGTTGGCCTTGACAAGCAGATATGGGGGCCCGTGTCAGAATGATTGCTAGTAATTATGTACATGGATGTCAAATATCATAATTTTTCATTCTAAATTTAGTGATTATCCAATTCCAGGTGGTTTATTTTCCTCGGCAAGTAAATTCCACACTCCTGGTGATAAATTAACTACGTGAATTTAGAAAATCTTGAAATTTTTAATGAAAAATTCTGACATTTGACATCTTTGTACATAATTACTAATTGTCAATCTGACATGGGCCCCCATATCTGCTTGTACTTATGTAACCAAAAACGTAATTGGCGAGAGGTATGACGCTGGTCACAACAGTTTTTTTTTCCTTTGAGATACTTAAAAATTATTTTTCTTTCTAATTGCTTAGGATATTGTTTAGAAGTTAGTGGTTCTAGTTTTGAGAATTTTATAAGTGTAAAATATAGATAAATTATTTCTCATTTCTAATCACGTCAGTATAAGACACGCGACTAACGTAGGGTTAAGACACTGAGCAAAACTCCTATTCTTTTATTACTTTGATCCCTAATTTTTCGATATAGAATTTTCCAGAGATTTTCTATTGGATTTAAGTCTAGAGACTGCGATGGCCATATCATAACATTTATTGTACCTAAATCAATTTTTTATAAGTGTCGAAGATGTGCTCGTGTGTCTCGTCTCACCGATAAGACTATAGCAAACAATTATTGCCGTGCGGAAGTTACCGAGTACAATTTAGAATTACATTTGGTCCGAAAAATTAATATAATTTACGAGTGCTAAACAATAGCCCTCCCAGAAGTGTCCATTTGGCATATAACAAAGCCTAGTGCCATAATTATCGTATAATACATAATGTTTTACATCTCCTCTCTTGTCTAACCTCACTTTCCCCCCGCCACTATCTCCTCCCCACTCTTAGAGCAGTGACAATGCGAAATTAGCCCCAGTTAATAGTGACGGCATGAATGCGGAATGGCATTACCGCTTCCGTTTTACGAGCGGCGTGAAGGTGGCTGCGAGTTGATTCCAATGCTCTCAAGGACAATTGGCAACATTGCATGCAGAAACGTCAGGCTGGTGCCTTGGTGGGGGAGTGAATAACGCGTGAAGTTAGATGATTATGGGATAACTGGTTTTTGATTGGTAGACACTAGTGCTGAAGATTGTTAGGCGAATGTTTTCCTCTACTCTCATACCAGATATAACAATATTATTATTGCTGCGAAGATATGGATTAAATTTCGAGATAAATTTTGGGATAATATAGACAGAGAATGGAGTATTATACAGCAAACATTAACGTTTAAGATTTATGATGATTAACTTTAAAATGAACATACTCCTATTTTAATAACGTACCCTTAAAGTAATATTGGGTTATATACGAGTAAAATATACATCTTTTCATTTAACAATAGATTATAAATTTATACAGGATGTCCCACGAAAGAATACTCAACCATATAATCTGTGAATTAAAAATTCAAATAAACCTATGTCTGATCCCCACTCCTCTCTCCTTCATGAGTAACAAACGCATGAAATCGGTCACTTTAATATGTTGAGAATGAGGATTTGTTGTATGATATGAAAAATTATATATTTATACATAACTAATAGCTGTCATTTTGACACGGGCCCCCATACTTGCTTGTCAAGTCACGTGATTGCTCGCGCCCTATAAATAAATTTTCTGGCAAAAGATCCTATATTTCCAGTAAAATTATTTCATAGACAAACTATACAAATTCCACTTGACACTGACATCTTCTTCTCCTTTAGCTTTTCCCATTCGTTAGGGGTCGCTATTTTTTATTTTCATTTTCCACTCATTTCTGTTTTCCGTGTCGTCCTCATTCAGTTCCTTTTCTCTCAATACAGTCCTGCGATCTTATCGTTGGTCTTCCTCTGTTTCTTCAACCTTCTATTACTAAGCTATCCATTATTCTTCCAATACATTCTTCATCTCTCCTCATGACATATTCAAACCAATGTAATCGTCTATCTTGTATCTGTATCCGTTATAATAAATTTTACAGCCGAAAGAATGCCATGGAAAATAGTTGAAAATTTAAATTGTTTGTGACAGATAAATGTCAGTGTCAGAAATCCAGAGACATTACTGAAGATGTTTCTGGGAAGTACATAAATATTTAATATTATAGGTATATTACACATACCCAGAAATACTGTTACTCCCGCAAATGAATTGGAAACAGCTCAAAAAATTAGAATAGTAGGACAAAATTTATTCATAGAATGAATTTAAATTTAAAAAATCTAAATATAAGGAATAGATATAAGTAGAATTTTTGGTGTAGAGTGTAGCTATACAAGAAATGTTAAACACATTGGGGCGCGAGCAGTCATGTGACTTCGTTGGCCTTGACAAGCAGATATATCAGAATGATAGCTAGTAATAATTATGTATATAGATGTCAAATATAATTTGTCATTCTAAATTTAGTGATTTTCCAATTCCATGTGGTTTATTTGCCTCGACAGGTAAATTCCACACTCCTGGTGACAAATTAACTACGTAAACTTAGAAAATCTTGAAATTTTTAACTAAAAATTCTGACATTGTTACTAATTATCATTCTGAAACGGGCCCCTACATTTGCTTGTCAAGACAACAATGTAACATGACTGTTCGCGCCCTATTTTATGTTACATAGGGCGCGAGCAGTCATGTGACTTTGTTGACCTTGGCAAGCAGATATGGGGACCCATGTCAGAATGATAGCTAGTAATTATGTATATAGATGTCAAATACCATAATTTCTCATTCTAAATTTGTGGTGGTTTATTTTCCTCGAAAAGTAAAATCCACACTCCTGGTGACAAATTAACTACGTGAATTTAGAAAATTTGACAACTATATACATAATTACTAATTATCATTCTGAAACGGGTCCCCACTTCTGCTTGTCAAGGCCAACAATGTAACATATGACTGTTCGCGCCCTATACTTATGTAACCAAAAAAAAGGAAGTGGCGAGAAGTATTGTGCTGGCCACAACAGATTTTTTTTGATAAATGAAAAAGAAATGAATATTTATCTGGAGGTGCATTCTCTTTTGAGGTGTATATGTATACCTAATATTTTTTTCACCATCGAGAATAGAAACGTCACAAAAATTTTGATTCTACAGAATTGTTTTTGGAAAGCTATAAAATTCGAAAATAATTTTGGTGTCGGTCAGACACTCAGTGACATTATCCATATTTTTGGTATACAAATTACCATCTCATTAAGTCATACTGCCATCGCTGTAATTTGCAATCTCCACATCTCCACGTACTGCTCGTAGCAACTTATTCATCGTAGCAGGCCCTGGTTCTGCTGCGTGGATGTTTTACTGCGTGCTGGGCTCGCGCGGCAGGCGTTATTAATGTGTCGCCCCGACGCCGACGCAGGACTTAATTTTTTCCGGATACGCAGACTCGCCGTGGCGTCCGTCAGCCAGCGAGGGATGTAGGTAATTTAACGCTGGATGGATGCTTCGCTACAATGCTGAAATAAGCGAATTAAATGTAGCAGTTGCTGCTGCTGCTGAATTAAAGCGTGTGCACTTTTTACCCTGATGAATTTTCAGCTTTTTACAGAGAATTATAATCAACTTGTGGGGATGTTCCGAAGGAGGAATTTTAATCGAGAATAGTTATTATGCGAATTTGCATCTGAAATTAATAGCAGTAATATTCAGAAATTATAAATTTAAAATGAAGTCAAAAAAGCTGATGTAGCCAGCATATTACCTTCCGTCAATTATATACAAATTCCATACATATATTTTCTTGCAAAAGATTCTAAATTTCCAGTAAAATTATTTCATGAATGAACTATGCAAATTACACTTGACATTGACATCTTCTTCTTTAGCTTTTCTCAATCGTTAGGGATCGCTTTTTTTTCTTCCACTCATTTCTGTTTTGCATGTCGTTCTCATTCAGTTCCTTTTCTCTCTAGTGTTTCGCAATATAGTCCTCCTATCTTATCTTTGGTTTACTTCATCTCTCCTCATGACTTATTTATTTATTTATTTATTTATTTATTTATTTATTTATTTATTTATTTATTTATTTATTTATTTATTTATTTATTTATTTATTTATTTATTTATTTATTTATTTATTTATTTATTTATTTATTTATTTATTTATTTATTTATTTATTTATTTATTTATTTATTTATTTATTTATTTATTTATTTATTTATTTATTTATTTATTTATTTATTTATTTATTTATTTATTCAATTATTTATTTATTTATTTATTTATTTATTTATTTATTTATTTATTTATTTATTTATTTATTTATTTATTTATTTATTTATTTATTTATTTATTTATTTATTTATTTATTTATTTATTTATTCAATTATTTATAAGAAACCAACAGTATACATATACCAATTATAGGTTCCTATGGATTAATACAGGTTTCAAAATAAAGTTAGTTGTTTCTTAAACATATTGAGTGATAGGTAAAACATGTCAATAAGCGCAAAAATGTGGAATTGTAAGTAGACATAATTCGATTTATTTTGGAGTTATCGTTATTTTTAGTATTATTTTTATATAAAACAAATAAATTAGTTGATCTGGTTTTAAGACTTACAGAAAAATTTAACAATAAAATTATTGAAGGTGTATATATTATTCCTTACCTTATCTTTTCGTGTCTTCCCCAACATCTATCTCAACATCCTCATCTCTGCCACATTCATTTACTTTTTTCATTGATACTGGCATCTGCCAATTTGAATTATCTGAATATATTAGTAGTTTTCATGGTTAGCATAGCTGGCTGATTTATGAAATTTAATATCTTTATAATTCTTTAACTCTATATCTATCGAATATGAAGTATAATATGCAATCATATCGTATAGAGAATAATACATTCTTTAATTTATAACATTAAATGTCAATAAATGATATTTCACTGCGTTTTTCAAGAAAAACTGTTAAAATATTCAAATGAGGGTAATTCCGGTTGACTAATTATAACCAAAATCTAATCATCTCTTCTTCTGGATGTAAACTTGAGGAATATGAAAAAATTATAATTTTTGGAATCGTGGTATTGAAGATCCGGAACTTGCGTCACACATACACACACACACACACACACACACACACACACACACACACACACACAGATACATATACATACATACAAACATCATCGTAAAAATGGTAACATCGTATTACAGGGATCCTAAAACCTGCTTATTCACTAAAAACTCATCATTGAATTTTTTGACCAAAGACAATACCTTCCTTACCTAAAGGTGATGGAAGGTAAAATTTTAAAACTTTTTATACCGAAATTTAAATTGTATCTTTCATTCATTTTTATTTTCCATCTTTCAAGATACATAAGTATTCAGGGAATACGAGTTAGAGAACAAAACACATTATTTCGACAAGTCTAGAATGGTTTCAATCTGAACGCGAAACTAAGAACGTGGGACGGTATGACAAAACGAGACTCATTACTCGTCAACAGAAACATTCATTAACAGAAGTCTTCATTATTACCGACAAGCAAATAAAAATCCCTAATCAAAACAGTAACTCCTTGGGGAGTTGCGACGTTTCTTGTACAATAACCATGGGCGTCCCATAGGGGCTGCAAACGAGTTATATACTCGTTTATTTAATAATATTTTGAAAACCTTCTTAATATGTAGTAGGAAAAACGATGCTTGAAATTCCAGGTTGTATTTATTATAAACATTTGTTTAATGACGTTTCGGGCAAATATTAACCCAACATCTAAAATCTGTTGTGGCCATCACAATACCTCTCGCGCCCTTTCCATTGTAGTATATATAAATATTGTACACACAAAAAAATCTAATTACACCTAATCTTTATATTTACGTATTTTCTATAATTTTAAATTCATTCTATGAGCAAGTTTTCTCCATTTTTTCTAAATGTCGGGATTGGAGGTATTTCTGAAGGGTTCATGTAATATATACCTATAATGTTAAATATATAATTAATAATACAATAAGAAATATTAAATATCGTTCCCAGAAAAAGCCTTCAGTACTATCTCTGAATTTTTGACACTGACAGTGACATTTATCTGGCAATTACAGATATTTAATATCTCAAGTAGTTACCATGGAGATATTTGGGCTATTGGGCTGTGAAATTTACAACAGATTATTTTATAGATTATATATATATATCTTTAAATCTATAAGAAGGTATAATAAAAAAATTAAATGTGTCGGATAGAGAATTTTGGTGTTTAACATTTGTAGTAACATAAACTTGCAAAAAATAATATTTGGAAGATTTTTGTTAAAATACTACTATACTGCCGGTTATCCAATTGTTACCAGAATCTATTCAACTCTTCCCATTACTGTTAGATTGAGGAATCCGTAGTCAAACAAGTCTTTAGTCTTATAGAATTTGAGAAATCGTATCTCCAACAACCTCACACACACACACACACACACACACACACACACACACACACACACATCATTGTAAAAGAAAGGAACCATCCAGAATTCAAATTATCAAAAATACTAGAAAGATCAACTTATTGTGATTAGCATCATATGATCTTAATACATATCTTGAGCAATGTAAATCAAAATTTTGTATCTGTATCTTTCCCGAACAGCCCGTATTTATTTTAAATCAAATATGCCACAGTTTGTCCCTGCCTTGAAAAAATCCTTGGAGTGCCCCTGGCAATAACTGTTCATTTCTCGTCATTCCCACGGCGGCAAAGAGTTAAAAGAGTCTTTGTGAAAATCCGCGGCAAGACGCATCGCAGGAAACAACAACACTGCTAGACAGAGAACCCCTCATCCCCAATCTGCAAGCCAGAAAGAGATACAACTCTCTTTCCGGTTGCGAAAACGGCAGCGGAACTTGTACAGCAATGACACTAATATCCGGTCGTATAAATATCGAATTTCCGGAAATAACCAAGAATTGGGTTATCACAAAGAACGCCAGATATGAGATGGAGAGGCTATTAAATTTGTCATCGCGGAGTGATACGGAATTTGATTAATGCGCGGAAAGAAATAGTGCCTCGCCTCTGTTGCTTTTCTTCTGCGTTCGGGCGTTCGCGATACAACCATGTAGTTTTATTGTTGCTTTATAGATGTCAGCAGTTTCGCTGCTTCGATGGGGACGAGTTTACTAACTGAGATGATATAAAAGCCGAGATTATATACAGGATTTTCTTATGTAGTTTCATTTGTGATTGTCTGATGAAATAGATAGTGGATATTAAATTTTCTCTGCAGAATAGCGGAACTTAAGGGAGTAAATAAAATAATAACCACCAGAATACGTCGTTAACATATTAAGGATGCCATTTGAAATTTTTATTATTTTTCTTCGAGTTTATGATTTCATCAAAAAAATCTAATGTTGCCAACACATGACCACTCGCCATTTCAATGTTATGTTACATAAATAAATATAGCATCACGGCATATTACCCATTGCTGGATGTGCCAATCTGCTTTGTACGTAGATATCGGTTGCTGTCGTGAAAAGTGCACCACAGGAGTCAATTTTGTGTCGGTCGGGATCGAATCCGGGTCATAATTAAATAATTTAACATTTCTTGTACATACAAACAATTCAAATTGTATTCTTTCGTTCTATGAGGTATTTTCTCCTACTCTTCTAATATATTCAAAATTCTTTATTTTCACTGACGGTGTTAGCGGTATTTTTTAAGGATATATTTAATATATAATAAGAAATTTTAAATGTACTTACTTCCCAGAAAAAGCTTTCTGTAATGTTAATAAAACTGTTGATTCTTGACACTGACATTTTACATTTATCTGTCAATTATAAATATTTATATCTCAACTGGTTTCCATGGAGTTTTTTGGGAAGCGAGATTTATTACAACAGATTATTCTATATTATTATATAATATATCTCTAAATCTATAGAAGATATAATAAAAAATTTAAATGTATCAGATTAAGAATTTAAAGACCTTTATTATTGTATTAACATAAATTTTCAAAAAATTATATTTAGAAGATTTTTTTTAAGAAACTACCACTTTCGGTTGTCTAATTGTTACCAAAACTTACTCAACTCTTCCCATTACTGTTAGATTGAGAAATCTGTAGTTAAACAGGTATTTAGGTGTATAGAATTTGAGAAAGCGTACCTACAACATCCTAACGCATGCACACACACGCACACACATCCACACACACACACAGACATCATCGTAAAAATGTTAAACGTATTCTAGGGACCTTAAAACGTGCTTATTCAATAAAATACGGATATGCGATTTTAACATGAATCCAATACCGCTCTTAGCGAAAGGTAAAAATCTTTTGTGGCCAGCACAATACCTCTCACCATTTCCATTGTTACATTTAAAAATTCTTGTACACACAAAAAGTCGTAATTCTTTATAAACAGATATTTTTATAAGGTAAAATGTAGAAATTCGCAGGATTCGTATTTTTCGTGTATTTTCCTTTCCGAGCTTGTGCCATTATATATAATAGAAAAAATATGATAACATCATCCAAGTTCTCCAAGTCTTTGATCACATTTTCCGTATGTGGTGCATCGTTATAACTTTTTTTAATTAGTCACATCACAATAGCATTTTAAATAATTTCTTTATTCATTTCAATATACTATGATGTATATATTCATATACAATTGCAAAAATTCAAAATAAAGTTGTAAATTGTATCGCCTTTTCGAAATGTCAAAATTTATTGGGTACCCAAGAGTTACAAAGTAGCCGTAAGAGGCGCTGACGCCCAAAATCGCCTATACATTGAGTCACTTTTAAAAATAATTATTTTCCCCCATAAAATATATCTAATTAAGTTGAAGTTAGTTTTATTAATCAAATGTGAATTCTGAAAGTTATTTTATAATATTAAAACTATAAATTATTATCTTTTCAGATATGAATAAATCGGAAACGGACGAAGAAAGAAGGATTCCATCACAAAACAATCCCGCAAATCAGAAAGTTTAAGGTAAGTCTAATAATATTTGGTAATAGTTTTAAATGGACAAATTTCATTTTAATAAGTCGTTATTAATTAACTAACAATAAGTAAAAAACTAAAGATCATAGTTGATATTCTTCTTTGGAAATAACGTTTGAAGCGCAATGGAAACCATTCATTCGAAACGAACTCCATCCACATTTCACTGCTGTCAAAATCAACAAAAACTCTCCTTCTGCAGCAACAGTATTCTTATCTCTTTTAGTCTAACTTTACTACTGCATTTCACTCGTTCAAAAAACAAGACAAAACGACTGAAACCTCATGTCAAATGTAACATACAAAACCAATCGACAATTCGTGTGCTATCGTCTCCACTCGGGCGTGTCCGGCCGTCGTGCGTGCAGATTAGGAAAACTGGCACCGCGCCCGATGTCGCTGCCGTCGCCGTCGTTGCCGTTGCGTCGTTTCGTTTTTATCTTTGCAGTTCTTGTCGGTTTTTTTCTCCGGCGCTGTGCTGTAAGACAGCTTTCACAGACTGAGCGCCGTTTGAGGGATTAGCCCCTTTTTACCGCACACAGGCTACGCCCAGAGAATTGAAAATATTAACGGAATAGAGTTGACAGTGAATTTTTAAATGCGGGAACTGAATCTTTTAAAATGATTAGAGTTGGTTTTGTTCGGGAAAATAGTTTGCTTTTATTTCTCTTAATAAAAATTGTAATGAGGAAAGAGTTAATCAATTTTTTACAAAGTTTATGAATAATTAAATGCATTTAATAAATTAAATTTTATTAAAGATGAACTGATATGAATATACTTGCGAAAACAGCATATATAATATTATAATATATGCAAATTACTATAGAATTTATTAAGCTCCTTAAAACCATCCCTTTTTGCATTAAAATTTACATATATCAACCTGTTGCTAATCCACTTTTATATATTAATAAAGCTAAAACGAAGATTAATAATCAAATAATAGTTATAGATTTAAATCTTATAGTTAACAAATAAAAATAATAAGATTTATTTGATTTTTACCTGCGGTAAGAGAGGTACTGAATTCTTGCTAAAAATCATACTCCCAGCCAATCACAACCAGACTTTTATAGGCCTATTGAGTAATACATTTGCTTAACGAATCGTTATCATAACGATAACCGTTATCTTCGTATCCGCATTATGTAACACATTTTAAAAATTAATAACCTTGGAATCAAATTAACAACTTTATTTCCTAAAATCGAATTATAATTTTAAATGAAATATCTAAAATAATTCATTATTACTTACAAAACTTCTAGGTTAGATTAGTTCTGGTGGGAGTCTGCTGTCAGACTCTTTCTCCTTCTTCTTGTGGGCTATGCTAGAGCTACTACTACCATCTGTAGACAAATTGGGAAGCTTGCGCTAGGCGCTAGGAATAAAAACTTATTAAATTATTTTAATATTACCTTGCAAAAAACTATAATATGACAGGTTTTTGCGATCACTATTCAACATAATAGCAATTTTATTTTGACACGAATAATGATTTTTTTCAGTCGTTAAAAAATAACGTTATCGTTATCTTTTTTTTGTTATGTAGAACTAAATTATTATTTACAAATACCACTTTAACGATTATCGTTATAATAATGATATAACAATGCATAATGTCATAACGAACGTTTACAGAATAATCATATTAAACGATTTTCGTTATTATTACATCGTTATGTCATAACGATGCTTACAGAATAGCCCTATTAGTGTCTCTACGACAAAATCCCCCATTTGGCCACCATTTTGTCTTGTAAAGTAGTGATATTTGCTGTTTTTACTTCAAAATGAAAACATCAAAACGATTTAGGGCAAAATATCATTTATATTAAAAATAAACATTTAATTCACTACACCAACAAATGATAAAAAATCTGATGTGGCCAGCACATAACCTCTCTCCGTATATTTTACCTGGCTATATGCATAAAGCAAAGAATATTTTTATAAATACAAATAATATATTCATATAAATCTATGACGTATAAACTTCTTTATTATTCAATAATAGCATGTCTCAACATAAAGATATTTTACCATAAATTATGTTACAATAAATTACAAAGTAGAGTTTACCATATATAAATATTAGGCTGGTAACAGCAATTTTCAATTCGAACAACCTTGTTTACTTTCTCTTCATATTCTTCTAGTAAAAACATTAATTTTGGGCGGTCTAAAATGTATATATCTGGATTGTGCATCTATTCTTATATATCTTCTTTTACATTTTATTTTTTCATACTTGTTATATCTAAATAACCTTAATTCCCTTTAATAAAGTGACGGATAGATTGCACTCCGATTATTCTTATATCGATGTGTAATTTTGTCAATATTTACAACTTACTTGAGAAGAATTTGATAGCTTTTTCGCAATTCAAAGTTACTCTAGTCTACAGTACTGGTGTACATTTACTTCATTACTCATTATTTCTGACACTGACATTTATCTGTCAGTTACAAATAATTTAAATTTGCAACTATTTTTCATGGCATCCTTTCGGTTGTAAAATTAATTACAACATTATTTTATATATTATATTCCTTTTATCTCTAAATCTATAAAATATGTATAAAAATATTTAAATGTATCAGAAAGAGAATTTATTTTTCTTTAATATTATCAAGAAAAAATTTCAAAAAATAATATTTAGAAGATTTTTTTTCAAGAATCTTCTACTTCCGGTTGTCCAATTGTTACCAAAACCTTTTCAGATCTTCCCATGAATGTCCGATTGGGAAATACGTTGTTAAACAAATTTTAAGTCTTATAGTTTTTGAGTAACCGTCCTTCCAACATCCCACACACACACACACACACATCCACACACACACACATCCACACACACACACACACACACATACACACACACACAGACATCATCGTAAAAATGTTAAAATCGGATTGTAGGGACCTTAAAACGTGCTTATTCAATAAAATCTGGATATGCGATTTTTAGCATGAATGCAATACCTCTCTTAGCGAGAGGTAAAAAGTAATGTTTCCCCGTCTTCCCCATTTGCTACGTTCACAAATCTCTCGCCAGATGTCAGCTACTTTGATTTGTTTTCAATATAACGGTTTTGCAATAAAATTTATTAGGATTGTTATATTATTTCCTCTATAAAAATAATACATAATGCATTTTTATCATATAGAAAATTGACTGCTATAGATATAGCCCTAAATGTTTAATTTTTATTGACTATTTTTTTAATACATGGATTGTTTTCGATTGCAACTTACAATAACATATTAGATCAGTATTTTAAACAAATGATCAGTATTAATGATCAGTAACATTTTATATAAATGTAATTTAATCCAATTTAACCTAATCTAATTTAAACTAACCTCAACTATCCTAACCATAATATAACTTAACCTACTCTAATTTAACTTGGACACGATATTCATATTTACTGATCATTTATTATAATTTTACATTCATCTAAAAATCTAATTAAATAAATGTAAACTTTAGAACTTGTACAATCAGTGTAGTACTTTAGTGTAACAAATAAAAATATTAAATAAGTAGAATAAACTTTTATCTACAAATATTTGAAGCATCTAAATATCATTAAAAGTAATTTTTCTTTTTTGTCAGGAAAATATTTAGAAATCTCGAGTATATTTGAGATAGGACATCAAATAAGAATTTTTTTATTACAAATGTTTGACGATCGAGGGGTAACCCAGCCTTTATTTAATCTCTTTTAAAGCGTAATTACGAAAATTCTTTAAAAATTGCTTCCACTAATTAACTCTTCTACAATCACGGCCAAAATTTAATCCGGGGTAGGAAATTACCTTTCCCTCCTTCCTGTAATATTCAGCATTTTTCCGTGACATTCACCGACTTTTTTGTAAATTTTCTTCTATTTTATCACCCCTTGCTTGGCCGTTGTGCGCACAAAGCAAGTAATGTTTTATTTCAATGTTTTGTTCTTTGTTGTCATATTCTTTTTTCTCTTTAGATATTCATAGGGGAGGTCCCCTTTTTCCACGCTGTTTCTACGCCACAGACCACGCTTGCTTGATATATTCATTGGGCCTGTCGCTTGTATTAGTTCTGAGTTCTGGTACTTGTTTGTTCTTTGTTTGTGTTGATGTTTGTTTTGTTTGACGTTTGTATTGGTATTGTTTTTCATTATTTCTTTTTAATTTTTTCTTGGTTGATGATCATGATTAGAATTTTTCTCTTTTTACAGACCTGTTGTTTTGTATGAGTGTTTTGCGTGCGTGAGGAATTGTTTGCAGTTTATTTCATAATTTACAGTTTTTCTTTACATTCATTCAGCGTTTTTCAACACTATACAATAACATGACATTATTAATAACATTTTTCTATATTAAATCATAATGGTGCATGGAGCAGAAATTATTTGTATTCCTGGTTCCTGAACCAATTCAATTATCAAATATCAAAATCAATATTTATTAAAAAAGTGTTAAGATTTACATAATTTGTTGTGGTTTAAGTTCATTATTTTAATAATTTAAAAAAACTTTCTAAATTATTCGATTATTTTTCTTGGTAATATTAAAGAAAATTAAATTCTCTATCTGATACATTTAAATATTTTATTATATATTCTATAGATTTAGAGATAAAAGAAATATAATATATAAAATAACTGTTGTAATAAATTTTACAGCCGAAAGAATGCCATAGAAAATAGTTGAAAATTTAAATTGTTTGTAACTGACAGATAAATGTCAGTGTCAGAAATCCGGAGACATTACTGAAGATTTTTTCTGGGAAGTACATACATTATATTATTTCTTAATGTATTAACAGTTAAATATTTAATATTATAGGTATATTACACATACCCTTCAGAAATACTGATACTCCCGACAATAAATTGGAAACATCTCGAAAAATTAGAAGAATAAATTTAAAAAAACTAAATATAAGGAATAGATATATGTAGAATTTTTGGTGTAGAGTGTAGGTATACAAGAAATGTTAAATACATTAGGGCGTGAGTAGTCATATGACTTTGTTGGCCTTGACAAGCAGATATGGGGGCCCATGTCAGAATGATAGCTAGTAATTAAGTATATAGATGTCAAAAATCATAATTTCTCATTCTAAATTTAGTGATTTTCCAATTCCATGTGGTATATTTTCCTCGACAAGTAAATTCCACCCTCCTAATGACAAATTAACTACGTGAATTTAGAAAATCTTGAAATTTTTAATGAAATATTCTGACATTTATGTACATAATTACAAATCATTCTGAATCGGGCCCCCACATCTGCTTGTCAAGGCCAACAATGTAACATGACTGTTCGCGCCCTATACTTATGTAACAAGAAAAAGGAAGCGGCGAGAAGTATTGTGCTAGCCACAACAGATTTTTTTAACTAGAAATAAATTATTTTCAACCCTGATTTAATTATTTGGAAAACGTAGTCGCTTCAAAAATTCCCTTATTTATTGTCCCTACAACCCATTATCAAATTACCATCGGGTAGGCATGTAATCTTCCTGTAGATTCATATGCTGGTTTTCGGGTTTTGGTCGGGTGGGATTGATGGGATATCCTGTACAAAAAATTAATCTCTGGCTCAGGATTTGAGGGAGACCTCGTTCGTTACGGGAATTAAAGGTTTTTGCGGGCACATGAGGGATGATTTGTGCGAAGAAGTAATACAAGAGATAATGTTAAATAAGTGTCTGAATAAAGTGTTGTATTCAAAAATATTATATGGTACATATGAATACATTTTATATTATCTACAAAACAATCTCTCATATTTTTCTGTAAGCCTATCGTCATTTATTATATAAATGCACCTCATCTTAAACAAAGAAACAATAACTCCTCTACGTCATTCGTCAAGTCACGTGTCAAGTCCGGAGCCAATCCTGATTCGTATTCTTCTTACGCACGTTTCCTCACGCGAAATCTTCTGCAGGAAATAAAAAGAATAATAAAAGTGTTCATTGCGGCCCTGGTGCGTCGGTGGCTGATTTTTTATTATTATTTTACAGCAGGCGACCACGGTACACGATCTCAAGATCGAAAAAGAGATAGAAGACACAATACTAAGCCTTAAAGACGATTAGAAAGGACAGAATTGTACTCATAGCGATAGAATTGTTGTCCTTTTATTATAATAATATATCATTATAAATTTGTTTATTTTTAAATAGCTCCAACACTATTACCCATTCTAGTTTTATATTACACCTACGTATTGTTCGTATATTACCAGTAATGTTAATAGTTTTTCTTTGGAAATGTAACGAAATATTGGAATCCGTAGATGACGCTGTAAGCGCACCTGTCATGGCGCCTAGTAGAACCTTTCAGATTTGTTTACATTGTAATCCTTCATCAATATACATGCTTGAAGGACAACAAGTCATATTTTTTACTTCTCGCTAAAAGAGGTGTTTAATTCATGCTAAAAATCGCATATCCAGATTTAATGATTAAGCACGTTTTAAGATCCCTACAATCCGATTTTAATATTTTTACGATGATGTCTGTGTGTGTGTGGATGGATGGATGTGTGTGTATTTGTGTGTATGTATGTGTGGGCAGGTTGGAAGGACGATTTCTCAAAAACTATAATACTTAGTATCTGTTTAACAACTTATTTCTCAATCGGACATTGTTTGTTCTTGCTTGTATTAAATAAGAGTAAATTCTGAATCTGATACATAAAATATTTTATATCTTTTATAGATTTAGAGATAAAGAAATATGAGTTATATAATAAACTCTTGTAATAAATCTCACAGTCCAAATAATGTCATGGAAACCATTTGAAAACTTAAAATGCAATGTCAAAAATCCAGAGACATTACTGAAGATTCTTTCTGGGAAGTACATACGTTATATTATTTCTTATTGTATTAATAGTTAAAATTATAGGTATATTACATAATACAGTCAACCCCGATAATAAAGTAGAATTTTTGGTGAGTCCAGGTATACAAGAAATGTTAAATACAATAGGGCGCGAGCAGTCATTTCACAATTGTTGCCCCGTGTCAGAATGATTGCTAGTAATTATGTACATAGATGCCAAATATCATAATTTTTCATTCTAAATTTACTGATTTTCCAATTCCATGTGGTTTATTTTCCTCGACAAGTAAATTCCACATTCCTGGTGACAAATTAACTACGTGAATTTAGAAAATCTTGAAATTATTAGTATTTATTTTGACAATCATTATTCTGACATTGACATAATAAAGCGTTACGCTTTTGTTCGTCTCTTGTTTCTAATTCCATGGCTAATACTATTAAATTGTAATTCCGTGAATTTTCAAATTTTATTTCTGCAGTTATGAAGTAGCCAAAATGAATTTTTTTATTGATTCGGAAGTAGAATTTTTTTCTTTATATCATCCATTTGAAACTTTTTGTCTAAAATAATTAGGGGAGCAATGCGCACGGAAAAACTGATTTCCCATATTAAACCCCTATGTTTCATTTTCCGTGATACACCCTGTATATTTGAGTCCTACAAGCCGCCGTTTATTTAGTTCCCTAATATCTGTTGATCCCTTTTGTCGGTCTATTATTTTATCATCTTGCAATGCTTTCGCCCTCCAGTGTACATTCCAAGCCGCCGCATGAAATATAAAAATAAAAATTTATAGAAGAGAAAATTAGCGCGAGTTCTTTTGTTTTTGCTTTACGGCGTCCCTCCCACCTAATTGGATAGATTTGCAGCGTTCGTGCGACAGTGCTTCCCTCTCTAATAAGATTTCTCAACTGCCTCCTACAGCGGTTTCGTCTTAACTGTGTGAATTATTTAATAGCAATATCTATCTGCTCTTATGATTTTGAAAATGTCTTTAAAATCCTGTAAGATCAGAAGAAAACTGTTTCTTTCGAAACATTAAGTTGAATTGATAGGTGGAACAATTCTCTAAACTATAGAGGGATAGAAGGGATTAATCCGCATTATTGAATAGGGTCTTCCGCTTTTTTTATCAACCTTCATCTAAATTGAAAGCCAACTGTAGTTCTGAACAATCTTTATTGTTTTTCATTAAGTCATAATAATGTTTTTAATATTCTATAATGTAGATGTTAAGCTGATATTATTTTCATGAAGCTAGCTAATAAATGGAGTCATATAAAATTATCTTTTTCAGCATTTATAAAAATAAATGTGTTTAAAATAACTTTCTTTGTCCATTATTGAAAATTTACGTCGATAATTAATAAAAAATCTGTTGTGGCCAGCACAATACCTCTCGCCATTTTCATTTTATGTTACATAGGGCGCGAGCAGTCATGTGACTTTGTTAGCCTTGACAAACAGATATGGGGACCCATGTCAGAATGATAGCTAGTAATAATGTACATAGGTGTCAAGTATAATATTTTTTTATTCAAAACATGAAATGACAAATAAACAAGATATCAGAATATTTTGAAATTTTGAATGAATAATTATGACATATGGTAGTTGTGACATCTATGTAAATTACTACTAACTTGCCAAGGCCAACAAAGTCGCATGACTGCTCGCGCCCTATAAGTAACGAATTTAACATTTCTTGTATATACAAATAATTGAAATTGTATCTCTTCTTTCGTTCTATGAGGAATTTTGTCCTATTCTTCTAATATGTTCAAAATTCTTCAAATTCATTGACGGTATTAGCGGTATTTCTTAAGGATATATGTAATATTAATATACCTATAATTTTAAATACATATATAATTAATAATACAATAACATTAAGATATATTAAATGTTCTCGTACCTCACAGAAAAATCTTTCAGATATTAATATAACTGCTGATTTTTGACACTGACATTTTGCATTTATCTGTCAATTACAAACATTTAAATATCGGAACTGGTTCCCATGGAGTTGTTTGAGTAACGAAATTTATTACAACAGATTATTCTATATTATTATATATTATATTTATAAACCGATGAGAGATATATTAAAAAAATTAAATGTGTCAGATTAAGAATTTAATTATCTTTACTATTTGAAGTAATATAAATTTTCAAAAAATAATATTTAGATTTTTTTTAGAAACTATCACTTCCGGTTGTTCAATTGTTACCAGAACCTATTCAGCTCTTCCCATTAATGTCCGATTGGGAAATACGTAGTTAAACAGACAATAAATCTTATAGATTTGTCCTTATATATCATACACACACACACATACACACATCCACACGCACAGACATCATCGTAAAAATGTTATAATTGTATGTAAAACGTGCTTATTCATTAAAATTTGGATATGCGATTTTTAGCATGAATCCAATACCTCTCTTTGCGAGAAGTAAAAAGACAATTAGATAATTAATAATAGGAGCAATCTTAGATTAAATTATAACTACAACTAATATAATTACTTGTTCACTTTAAAATTATAATAAAAACTAAATTGGTTGAGGAATCCGTAGTTACATAGGTCTTTAGTCGTAAAGAATTTAAGAAATCGTACCTCCAACATCGACATCCACACACACACACACACACACACACACACACACACACACACACACACACACACACACACACACACACACACACACACACACACACACACGCACACACACACATTATTTTATTTAGTTTCGTTATTTCTTAACTTCATTTACGTGGAAATGGATTCTGAATATCAAAAGGGCAATGACAGGTTTGAAAGTAGTAATAATTTGGAATAGAGTAGATGTGTGACGTAAATTAATGATATTAGAATTTCAAAGTATAGTTTTAACATTTGTTACTACAGGATACCATTGCGAAATAACATTTTATTGACTTTTCTCTTCGTTGCTTTTATTTTATTTCACATGATTAATTATAAATTTTTAAATTTATTAATTAAATTTAATTAAATATGAATTACAGAGGACTTTTGACGTTGGTTTTATGTCGTTTTTATGAAATTGTCAACTGAATTGACGGGTAATTTTATTTTATTTTACGTGTAATATAATTTTCAATAGTTAAATTTTTATTGACATTATTCCGGTTACAATTGAGTTATCAAAATGAAATATTTCTCGCTTTCACGATGAAATTTATACTGACAAGTGCAAATCTCCCCGGATGTATGTTTTAACAATATATTTTGGTTGGGTTTCACATCATTTTAAGATATTCGATTATTTAAGAATGATTTTTGTAAAATCAGTCACATGTAGATAATAAATTTTAAGAAATTGGTCAAGTTTTATTTACCATCCATTCTGTGAACTAAATTGTCTAGTCTAGACTCTAAATTCTAGAGCAAGATCTTCATTTTTAATAATAATTAATAATTATAAAATAATAAAAAAATATGCTTCAATATTTTAATGTGTATTACAATATCAAAAATTAACAATAAATAATATCATCTTTGAATCATCTTGTCCTAGTCCTAGGCAATTTTATAAGAACCGTCTGTACTGTGTCACGTTTTATCCCTTGACTATATGATATCTCCAGTTATTCTGCACCATCTCCCTCTATGGCATCGTGTGCGGCGTGGCGCAATCCGCATGTTCCAGGCCATTACTCCGGGTTCCGGCCACGGCCACGGCCTGGCTACTACGGCGCAACAGCGAACAAAATATTACTTAAAATTAAAAGAAAGGAGATTAATTTAAGGAGTTTACTAAAAATCATTTACTTTCAAATATTTTTCAAATAAAAATATTGGGGAGTCATCAGAAAAAATAACTAATAAGTATTACACGATTTTTGATTTGATGAGCGAATCTCTAATTACTAACAACTTAAACTTACATGAAATTCTTCTAAAATTTTAAGCATCTACAAATCGGCTCAGAACTCATTTTTTCATCTGAAATTTCGACAAAATTAAAGATAAATAATATTATGTATTTAATACGTGGCGAAATTTCAGATGAAAAAATCTGTTGTGACCAACACAATACCTCCCGCCATTTACCTATGGGGTCTCGTTGCCGCGTGCCTGATGTCTGGTCGCGAATCTGGAAAATTCGATTCGATCACGATCAACAGCAAATAATTCGAATTTTCTGGCATAAAATTAACCCTTGTGGTAAACGCCCGCACAATACAAATATGTCATCATCATTACCGAAATGTGTGTATAAATCAGATTAGCACACCCAGTAATGGATAATATGCCGTGATAATATATTTATTTGTTTCTTTATTTAAATGCATACCTGTATATTTACTAATGCTAGAAATTATGTATTTTAATTTCCTTTCCATAAAACTATTGTTCTATTTACAATTTTCCTTTTAAAACGTTACTATTATTAATTTGAAATTATTATTTTTTGACAGTGACATTTATCTGTCAGTTAAAACATTTAAGCTGAACTATGTAACCACGGAGATATGTTTAAAGCATAAGCTCCGAGATACAATTTTTAAATTACATTATAAATTTATCCATAAAATATATAGAAAAAGTATTAAAGCAAACTTGTAGAAAATGGAATAATCTTTAATTTTTATAAAAACAAATTGAGAAAAAATTATATTTAAAGGTATTTTTTTAAAGAAAAACTATCTTGAGCTTCAAGTAAACTGCCATTTCCGGTTATCCGATTTCCACCAAAATCTAATGGTTTCTTTCTATATTAGAATAAGGTTGAAATACATGGTTTCAAAACTTTCTAAATGATAGTATTTGAGTTAGAGCGTAAAGAGGATCCACACACACACACACACGCACATACACACACACATACATACATACATACATACATACATACATACATAGGTACATACATACATACATACATACATACATACATACATACATACATACATACATACACACAGACATCATCGTGAAAATGTTAAAAATGGATTGTAGGGACCTTAAAACGTGGTCATTTACCAAAATATCGATATGCGATTTTTAGCCCGACCCCTATACCTCCCTTACCAAGGGTAGCGGGAGGAAAAAATTATGCTTTCCGATAAAATATAAACAAAACGTTTCAGAAATCGAATGAAATTACTAATCCTGTTCTACGGAGAAATTTAAGGAACAAAAATACCTAATTTCAATAACAATGAATGGTTAGGCAAAATTGTATAGATACTATCAAACCATCTTGACCTTACATTCGATTATTAGAAAAAGTTTGCATTTGTTGGTTATGTAACTTGCGACTTGTGACCCATAAAACATGAGCAAAATGATGCCAGAGAATCCTGCAAGTCTGGAAAGTGTAAAAGTAAAACCATAAATCAACAGTTGAAAGGCAAAAGAAGAAAAACCGCAGTGGCCTTGACGTCACATCCTGCACACATCGAGAATTAAGCGCTTGTTAGTATTTCAAACATCATAAAATTTGAATCCCAAAGGCGCTGTCACGTCCAGACCCTTAATCTAAATGTAAGTAACCACCAGCGCTGTGTCGACAGCACGACAGCAGCGCCACGACGGAAGGCTGCCGCACTAATTAAGATACATTTTTTACGGCACGTGATAACACAAGTGGGCGATTTTTAACAAGGCACCAGTCACGTCCTGCGAGGGTTTATTTTCCTGCTGCTTGTTGTGTTCCTGCAAGCTCTGCTTGCTCCGGCTAATTGATGTTGGTAATTATGTTATTTATGGATTGTTTGCGGTTGCTTGTCGGCCACTGTCGTGCGATTTCTTGATAATTTAACAGGAAGAAAGGGTTTTCATTATGGTACTTAATGAGACAAAGATGAAGCAGGCTTCTCACCACAGTTTGTTTACATAGACTACTTGTAGTTTTTTACCTCTCGCTAAGAGAGGTATTGGATTCATGCCAAAAATCGCATATCCAGATTTTATTGAATAAGCACGATTTAAGGTCCATAGAATCCGATTTCAACATTTTTATAATGATGTCTGTGTGTGTGTGTGGATGTGTGTGTGTGAGGTTGTTGGAGACACGATTTCTCAAATTCTATAAGACTAAAGACCTGTTTGACTACGGCTTCCTCAATCTAACAGTAATGGGAAGAGTTGAATAGGTTCTGGTAACAATTGGATAACCGGAAGTGGTAGTTTCTAACAGAAAAAATTCTAAATATTATTTTTTGAAAATTTGTTACTACAAATATTAAAGATAATTAAATTCTCAATCTGACACATTTAATTTTTTTATTATATCTCGTATAGGTTTGGAGATAATGTATAATAATATAGAATAATATGTTGTAATAAATCTCGTTGCCCGAAAAACAGTTGCGATATTTAAATTTTTGTAATTGACAAATAAATGCAAAATGTCAGCGTCAGATTTTTCTGGGAGGTATGAGTACATTTAATATATATTATTGTAATATTAATTAATTATGTATTTAAATTACAAGTTAATGTTAATATTACATATATCCTTAAGAAATACCGCTAATACCGTCAATGAATTTGAAGAATGTTGAACATATTAGAATAGTAGGATAAAATCTCTCATAGAACGAAAGTAGAGAAACAATTTCAATTATTTGTGTGTACTTATATGGCGCGAGCCATACTTGTTGAGGAAAATAATCCACATGGATTTGGAAAATCATAATGTTTCGAATGAAAACTTATGATATTTGCACCTATGTATATTACTAGCTCTCATTCAGACACGGGCCCCCACATCTGCTTGCCAAGGCCAACAAAGTCACATAATTGCTCGCGCCCTATGCAACATAAAATGAAAACGGCGAGAGGTATTGTGCTGGCCACAACAGATTTTAATTAATTTATTATATCAAATGTAAATGAAGCAATAAAAGTTAAGTGAAATATCAAGTAGGTTGATTCTTAACAAAATGTTGGATTTTTAGTTATTACATCAATATCTTTTGGATTAAAATTTTAACAAGTTGTTAAAAATTAACCACTAAGTTACAGAATAGGCTCGTATATCAGTTAGTTTTAGATTTAAGTTGCTAACCTTTAAACAAATTATGAGACCTGTCGTCATGATGAATTTGTATCTCCCCCCATTTATGGAAATATCTCTCGGCACTTCAATTTCCAAATTTTAAATTTTTGGCCATAATTAATAAATATTGATACAGTATACTGTAACTTTTAATTCTGAATATTTTTCTTCAAATAAACTTTTTTTACAAATAAATAATAAAGCCAAAATTTAACGTTTTATTTATCAATAAATACAATACAATATCATTATGGCCATCTATTGTTTAAAATTATAAACAATCACTGACATTTGTTAATATTTATATATGTATTTTCAGAAATTAATATCTCAAAACTAGGGCATTAAATCGAAAAAAGTTTCAAGTAAAACTTACTCAAAATAATATATTTTAGTTATTAATATATTAATCCTATTTATTTAGTTTTTATTTGTAGAGATATAAAAGCATACCTAAATAAATCATTTACTAAAAAACAAAATACAAATAAATTGTATTATTAACTAAAACATATTTATCATTAAAAAATAATAGAAGTTTATTCAGAAAATTTCTTTGTATAAAATTTTCCCTACATATAATAAACAATTTTTTGTTCTATTCATTATCTCTGAAACAAAAGCGAAAATAAAAAAAAGCTTCAACAAAACCCCTTTATTTTTAATTATAAATAACTTTTATTCAACATATTTTGTCGAAAAGTTGCTAGTTTACCCAGAAAAAAATTTTCTCGAATTTGTTTATCCAAAACGAGACTACTGCTGCAATCTATGATGATAATTATAAACTATTTATTAATGTTTTGTTGTAACAAAGTACGTTGCTGTATCGTGTAAATCGGCGAAAATCAATAATTATGATTTTTTCAAATTGACCAATCATATTTCTAGATTTTTTTTGGTATTATTTGTTTAAATAAATTTCCAGTGCAGACGCCTTCTTTTAGGGGCCTGTTTATACGATGCCCCTAAATGCTCATATAAACAATACATGGCAAAAAAATTGTATCGACAGGCATGGAATGGATCATTTGTGACGTCACGAGATCCAAAAATCAATAAAAGTGGTCATGCGCAGTACACTAAATTTAAATTTTGTGCGGTATTTGAACATAGCAATAATAAATACGAAAAAATGTGTGTGTGTGTGCGTGCGTGTGTGTGAGTGTGTGTGTGTGTGCAACTTTTAACAGTTTTTCTTGAAAAAACGCAGTTAAATATCATTTATTATTTATTATAAATTTTAAAGAATATATTATTCTCCAAACAATTAAAAAATGAATAATATAAATAATAGAATATAATATATTTTATATTTTTAAATATGTTACCCCCCGCCAATTAGTGAGTGATTATTTGTTGCCAATCAGATTAAAAAAAAAGTGCAAGATCTGAAGTTGCTATTATAGCGTTCATATAATAATCTATAATAAAAATAATTGCTGAGACTAAAAACCAAATATTTTTTCCAATCCTATAAAAATAAAAACTAAATTGATGTGGCCACATTATAATAAAAATTACAATGTTACGTCTAGTTTCACCAGTTTGCAACTTCTGAGTCAACTCCAATGAAGCCATCTTCCGTCAATTCTACGTATTTTGTACAAATTCCACACGATCCTATGGGCGCTTTTTTTTGGGGGAGAAATGAAGTGATCTTACCTCGTACTAAACTGAACTGAACTGAACTACTCTTAAAATAACAGTTTTTTTTTTTAATTAGAAGTAGAAAATAAAAACATATAGCATTAATTTACAACATAATAATCTACTGAATTGGCTTGTGGCTATAATCCGGTGTATTACTTTATGTGATTTGTTTTTGCCACATTAAATTATTTTTGCATTTTCATATTTCCGTTAAAATCATTTCACAAAGATATGGCATCTGTTAATTAGTAATATATGAATATTCTGTTTCCATGTTGCAGCTTTTAGCAGCATAGGTTGCAAGATATTTCTTTATAATTTTTATCTCTAAGTTCATTGCTTTGCATTTTATTTACTTTATTTTAAGGAGTTATTTTAATGTTTGTTTTTATAATGTCACAAGTCACAACCAATGTTTTTTTGTTTTTCAAGATATCATTCTTGTGATCAATATGATACCTATGTATATTATATGTAAGTTTAATATTTGTATTCATAGTATCTTTGGGGAGGTGGGTTGAAAAATAAAGATTATTATTATTATTATTGAATATGGAGTAAAAGATGTAATTAAATCGTTTAGAAAATAAAATATTCTTTAATATTTATAATAAATAAAATATAAATGTCAAAAATTAATATTTAACAGCGTTTTTTTAAGAAAAACTATTAAAATATTCAAAGTAGGGTACTTCCGATTAACCAATCGTAACCAAAATCTAATCAACTCTCACACATAGACACACACACGCACACACATACAAACATAAATAAGTATGTACTGAGTATGAGTGTGTGTGTGTGTGTGTGTGTGTGACAAAAATTTCTCCTTCGAATACTGCAATTCGAAAACATATAATTCTTTCGTATTCGCCTTTCGTACGTCTATATTATGAAGAGTTGATTAGATTTTAGTTATAATCAGTCAACCGGAAGTACTTTTATTTCAAGTTCTTAGGTTTTTCTCTAAAAACTCAGTTAAATATCCTTTTTTGACATTTTACGTTCTTATAAAATATTTTATTCTCTATATGATTTGAGTGCATTTTTTCTTTATATTCCATGTACGAATATTAAGAGATAAAAAATCTGATGTGGCCAGCACAATACCTTCCGTCAATCCTGTGTATTATGTACAAATTCCATACATAAATTTTCTTGCAAAAGATTCTAAATTTTTGGTATTATGTGATTCCCTTTCTCGGCAACTGAATTCCATACTCCTGATAACAAACAAACCACATGAAATAAGAAAATTATGAAATTTTGATTGAAAAATTATAACACTTGTCAGTTATGGACATAATTAATTGCTGTCATTTTGACACGGGTCAAAGTCATGTTACTGCACGCGCCCCATACATAAATTTTCTTGCAAAACATCCTATATTTCCAGTAAAGTTATTTCATTAACAAACTATGCAAATTGCACTTGACACTGACATCTTCTTCTTCTTTAGTTTTTCCCATTCGTTAGGGAGTCGCTATTTTTTATTTTCTTCTTCCACTCATTTTTATTTTGCGTCTCGTCCTCATTCAGTTCCTTTTCCCCCAAGTCTTCTACAATACAGTCTTTTCATCTTATATTTGGTCTTCCTATGTTTCTTCCACCTTCTATTAATATATTCATCTCTCCTCATGACATGTTCAAACCAATGCAATCGTCTCTCTTATATCTAGAAACTTCTAACACTAGAGTTACTTCCCTTATTCTTTCATTGATTTACATTTTATTGATACTGACATCTGTCAATTTGAATTACCTGAATATATTAGCAGTTTTCATGGTTAAGTTAGCATAGCTGGCTGAATTATGAAATTTATATAAAATTTATTATCGTTATTCTCTTTTAACTCTATATCTGTTGAATATCAAATATAAAATACAATCAAATCGTATAGACAATAATATATTCTTTAAGTTATAATAACATTTAACTGATTTTTTCAAGAAAAACTGTTAAAATCTTCAAATGAGGGTACTTCCAGTTGACCAATTATAACCAAAATCTAATCAAGTCTGCATATGGTTGTAAGGAAGAGGAATACGCAAGAATTGTAATTTTTGAAATTCTAGTATTGGAGATATCGTGCACGAAACGGCGTCCACACACACACACACATACACACACACACACACACACACACACACACACACACACACACACACACACACACACACATACATACAGACATCATCGTAAAAATAGTAAAATCGTATTGTAAAGACCCTAAAACATGCTTATTCAATGAAAACTCACCACCGAATTTTTTGACCAAAGACAATACCTTCCTTACATATAGGTGACGGAAGGTAAAAATTATAGACAACTTATGTTGCTACAAGCTCACCATGGAAACGGTAAATACTGTTAATTGACAGATGTCAGTGTCAAGTACAATTTGCGTAGTTTGTAAAATAATATTATTGGAAATCTTTTACAAGAAAGAATTTTGTATGGAATTTGTACAAAATACATAGAGTTGAAGGAAGGTAATGTGTTAGCCACATCAGATTTTTCTTTTAAGAAATAAGAAAGCAAACATTTTAAAATGATCGTTTTATAGACCAGACCATACGCAGCAAGTTCATGTTAGCAAATAATATTTCAACAATATGCGGTGTTTTGTAGGCAGTAATAAAGCAGCCCCATTTATGTAGGTACAATTGAAATCTGCGGCCGAGTGTGTAACGCTAAGTTTATGTTTTCCTGCCGAATGTAAAATTGGGAAAGTGGGCACTGTGCAGGCTGTCTCTGTAGCGTGCAAATAAAGTAACGACTTCCTGTAACACGCAGGCCAGTTGCTGAAAAAGGGCGGGAGATACAAACCAGCGATGAAATATACGCTCGCAAACAAGTCTAATATTCAATTTCAACACCAGCTTTCCTTAATTTCCCGCTGTTTCACTTCGTAAATAAGGCGCAGTTATCATATAAGCTGATATACGGTAATGGAGTATTCATAGATAATTCAGGGAGTCAGGGAAAGGTGTAATCATGCACCTAACTGAAATAGAAACAAAACATTTTGTATAATATTTTGAATATTATTTGGTATAAGAATAATATTTTGAAAAATATATTTGTACTCACAATTCCGGAAGTGACAACCGGGACGCGTAAAGCTATTCCGCTGTACAGTCCAGAACAGCCAATGTTCTAGATCTGCATTTGTCATCCGCCGGTCCGCGAAAATATTTCACCAGACCACAGAAAAATATCTGACGTATTGATATTAGTACAGCTAATTACGAATGACGTTTAAGCAACATATAATTATTGGTTCTTGTAAAATTTACCGCTCCGCTATGCGAAAAAGATGAGAGACACTGTTCTATAGCGCTTAGTACTTTGACGGACGTGGTTCCTTCGTTAAACCTCAGCGCACTGCAGAGTAATATATTTATTAAGATAATTCAAATTCATTTGTCAATGAAAAGAATATGAATATGGTAGAGATTAGGATATTGAGATAGATGTTGGGGAAGACATGGAAAGCTAGGATAAGGAATGAAAGGTAAAGGAAGAAAAAGATACAAAAGAGACGATTACATTGGTTTGAACATGTCATAAGAGATGAAGAATATATTGGAAGAAAAATGACTAGCTTAATAATAGAAGGAAGAAGAAACTGAGGAAGACCAAAGTTAAAATGAAAGGACTGTAGTGCGGAAGACTTGAGATAATAAGAACTAAATGAGGACGACACACAAAATATAAATAAGTAGAAGAAGAAAATAAAAAAACAGCGAATCCTAACGAATGAGAAAAGCTAAAGAAGAAGATGAAGATGTCAGTGGCAAGAGTTTCTAGTAATAGCATATTTAAGACAAAACCCTTTTGAGTCTGCAAGAATGGCTAAAGATGCAACAGATTTTCATGGTTCTAAGTCCACAGTGTGTAGGAAAATTAAATCGTCAGATTTGCGACATAGTGTAGCAGCTAAGAAACCAATACTAACGGAAGAAAATAAACAGGCTCGTGTCATATTTTCATTAAATTACGTTCACAGAGATCCATCATTTTGTGAACGGGCAATATCTACAGAAGAAAAGGTATTCAAATCTACCAATGATGGTCATATTCGTGTTTATAGATCGAAAAATTCAAGGATCGATGAAAGATATGTGAGCGCAGTCCGAAAGTCAGAGAGATTCGGTATTAATGTGTGGGCATGGATTATCTATAATGGAATGAGCGTTTGTTGGAAATCTGAAGGACGATTTAATGCAGACAATGGGGACTTATACAATTCAAATATTTTGGTCGCCATCTAGTGTGTAAAAAAGTATCTAATAATTAGTTATGTAGTGAGCAAGATTTAGCTCTAAGTTTGACGTTTATCACGTGATCCATATTTGGTCCCACGTGATCACAACAACCATTGTTTGAAAAGAGACATGAACATGTCTGAGACTGGACACGGAAGTTGAAATAATATGATTAATATAAATTGAATATGAATTACTAATGTATTTACAGGAACCTGTGATAAAAAAGAAAGTTTAATTATGTATAAAATAACAATAAAATGACGCAAACCTATGTTTGTAAAGTGGACAAACATAATCAAACTTATTTTGGAAAAACAAGTACAACAACTCAAGCAACTTTAATAAAGCTGTCTACTAATAAAAAGACACAAGTTTATATTAATAAAAACACATATAAAAATTGATAATAAGCAGAAAAACTCCACACAAACAGAAATAAAGATTAATAAGGAAAGTAGTACCCAAACAGTCAACAATTCTTATGTAAGAAAGTTATTTGGTGCTGTAGAGACATCGAGAAATGAAACTAAATTTGTCAATAATTGGAAACTAAATTATAATTTATTAAGCAATGATGCTGTAAAATTTATATATTTCACCGGCTTATCAGCAGAACATTTTAATGTTCTATGTGATTTGTTAAATCCCACAGTTATGCCAAAGTTGAAATACAGATTATTTCCAAAAAACGCCAAAGAAAACTAAATTTAATAATTTAACATCCAGAGACAAATTATATATGACTTTAATAAGATTAAGACGTGGATATACACTAAAAGAAATTTCATTATTTTTTTCCGTCTCTCTCAACAGTGGAATTTTGTAGTGTTTACATGGATTCAGTTCATGTTTTTTCAAATTGAAAAGATGAAATCGAATTTGTTTTCCCTCCGTGAGAATCAGAAAGATTCAATTCCGCAATGTTTCATTAATAACAATCATTACACATAATAACTTAACCAAACTTTGCTGACTAAATAACAAATTATGGAATCAACGGGGTGGTGCTGAAGAGGGAAAGCATTTGATCGACTCGGCCATGGTATATCATCTCGCTCTTTCTAAAAATTTCTTGTCCCTTTCTAAATTATGTGGAGGGAGGTCCGCTGCCGATCCGCCGGCGATGACGTCAAAATCATAAGTCCCCATTTACATACAAATTTTAGAAAATGTGATGATGCCTTCTGTAGAACATTTATATCGCAATAATAATTTCATTTACCAGCAGGACAACTGCCCGGTCCATATTGCTAATACCGTCAGAAACTGGTTTCAAAATAACTATGTTGAAATATTAATGATTTTTAGGCTGTTTGTATCCAATTATTGGCTTGCCTCCCAAATTAAAATAAATACGACTTTCCGTGTTTGTAAAAATCGCAAAATATAAATAAGTTTTATCTTTTAAATTTCAACTCGGATTGCACGAATGCATGTAGAAGCACATTAAGCTGATAAAAAAAAAGAGACAAAATAGAATAATTCATTGCACATGTAATTTTCCCCTCAGTAATAATTTTGCGGTAATTTGAGTAATGAGTGTTTAGTGCAGGTGTATTAGAAATTGTTATCTTTATTAATTTGGTGCATGCATGAATGTGTTTTATTCATATATTTCCGTAGTGAGTGTAAAGCAGTTCGTGCGTCTGCAGAGGAAGAGGAAGTGCTGGTTCTAGGTTCAGCGTGGTACGGATAAAAGCACGATTTTCAACTGTTTTAATTTGGCCGTCACATCCACCAAACATCGCATGTCAACTATTTTCGCGGGGCCGCCAATAATTAGGCACTAATGTTGTTTGGGTGTTCTGTCTGCTGTGTTGATCTATTTCATACTCACAGATCATGAAAACCAGATTTAAACACTATCTCTGATACTTTCAAACTGATAATCAGTCAATTATTATTTATTTCCGCCTCTACCGATTTCGACACCATGTGTTTTCTTCAGGAGCTACAATAGTTATTACAGTTTTTTTTTTAATTGAGGCACATATATGTTTAAAACTTACAGCTCCTGAAGAAGACACATCAGGTATCAAAACCGGTAGAGGCGGAAATAAATAATAATTGGCTGATATCCAGTAATTTCTTCTTCGTCTAAAACTATGTTTAGTTCACGGGTAAACCTTTCTATTATTTCATAAATGAAATATAGTTATTTAAATATTAAGGGCAGAAAGTGCTTCCTACCGGTTGAGGATAATTTTGTAGATGCAACCGATAACGATAGTAAATCAATGCGTATTACGTTTCCTGCAACATCAACAATTTTAGTTGTCATTTTTAAAGTATGCTTTGATCGTTTTGTTTTTACCTACTTACCGCCTCGCTCCCTAATCGGTAGGTAATCACAATCTTGCCGACTACTAATTTGTAAAGCCTACTACCTTGGAACAAATGTTTTCGTCTTTAATAATTTGCAAATAATTTTTATTAAAGTAATAAAATTTAAGACAGCAATTAATTGAGTATATTGTCAGTTACCTTTACCCTCAGTTTTATAGATAATACTAACAAAAATATTGTATTATTTACTGTTGGAACGAAAATACTTGGAACTTGGCGTTTATCATATATTTGCCCGTAGATTATTGTTTAAATAAGAAATATAGTTTAATAACATTGTATTTAAATCCAGTACACTTTATTAATACATAAAATAAAAAATGCCCAAATATAGTCTTAACTATTGTAACAAAATTTTTTTTGTTATTGCTGTTAATATATTATTTCAGAGGGTACGAATACATTTGATGTTGGGCTCGTATAATATGATAAATAATTGACTGATTTAGGATTTTTAATGACCATTTGTCTCTATGGTTAAAATTAATTAATAAATATGTTTTAAATAGTGAGGGCTGCTGAAAATTAAACTTCAATTGTAACAATCTTAGATTAAGGACAATAATTTAAATTATTTTGAAACTACTTGAACACAACCACGTACAAGTGAAATTTTATCATATGACTTTGAAAATAGATTTTAATATTTCAAAACAACACCATATGCATTTCAATTTTCGACACATTTGCTAGTCCAATCTCAGTCACAAATTTAAGTATAAATATACACTCATAATTTATTATCATATTTATTACCTTTTATTATTTAATTATGTATTTTACAATTCAGTTTAGTAAAGGCACGTGTCCGGGGCACTCTCACTCTACTGCATTATACGTGGCTGCAAATGGCACGGATATAATACAAGGGTATGGCATGGCATATGGCACAGTTGGTTGCGTTATTTACTGAAGTCTAGCGTAGTTAACCCTATATCACCGTCATCATGTAAGGGTGGACAAGTGTAGTGGTCAAGACAGGGCAGAAGAAACAAGGGTAAAATTTAGTGAAACGTCATTAAAAATTTATTCAAGACCCGAAAAATATTTAATATATATATATATATATATATATATATATATATATATATATATATATATATATATATATATATATATATATATATATACTTTTAACATATTAAGGATCAAAAAATACTTATATAAATAATGTGTAGAACATGTAAAATTTCTAGAGCAAAATAAATATATTATCATGTATTATTATTATATCTTACTGGATTTTTACGAAGTTGTATTTCGTTGTGCAATAATGGATCCCGGTAGAACCTAAATTTGAACTAGAAAATAAACTATTATTACGTCATTTGGCCCACATGTTTTTAAAATTTTAAGTCTGTATTTGAAGTAGCCGAAATTATTTTGTAGAATTTTCATTTGTGTTAATTTTATAATTTATTGGAAATGTAAACCGGCCGAATTATTATGATTTTAGGCTTGTATATTACATATTTGTTTTTTTTTGCTATAACCCCCTGGTTTGTGGAGGCCCTGAGGCGGTCGCTCTAGTCACCCTCCCGTTAATCCGGTCCTTTTATTAAGTATATTAAGAAATTCTCTTTATTCCGGCACTGATCAGTGTTGCGGGTGTCACCTACCCCTAACGGCGGCACAAATTGGCGTGGGTGTTACGAGCGGGTTACTACACACATCACGGCCTTATTACATCGGCTGCGGCTCCTTGTACTGGTTACCGGCCTACGTCCTGCAGCCTCTAGGGTGGGATGATTTAGGATACGGCCACCGCTGTAATCACTTGCTGTCGGGAGCTAAATGACCGAATTTTATTACTTTCACGCATATTGGAAATATTATAATTGAATTTATTAATTTCGACAGACTTAGGGATAGTCTTTATGGCTATGTCACGAAGGCCATAAATAGCAATAAAAATATATTCAATATATTCAAGGTGAAGGGATTGTCGTTTCGCGGAACAGAATGGTACGTTTTGGTCAGTTAGTCAATTTGGAGTTTGTGTTGCATAGTGGGAGGACGAAAAGTCTGACCAGAAGATAAAATCATCCCCAGCTTGTTCTTCTTAAATAAAATTGACCAATTTTGTTAGATGTACCTTTGATTATCCAGGGCTTCACCTCACTCGGCCCACATAGGCCAGAATACACTCCTTGTGAAAATAACCCACCATACCAACACCTTATCTGCGAATTTAGCCTTTTGTTTATATCTGACATTATTAGGGACCTCTGCAATATTGTCAGTATAAAAACGATCATTTCCCTTAATTTAAAAACCCAATGCTAAGTGTCTGTAGAAAGTTGCGCCTTGTGGAACAAAACACCCATCTTTATAATTTAAGTTCATAATTTTGTTGCTTATGAAACATTTAATTATTAAGTATTACAAAACTTTAAGTAAATGTATTTTATATTACAAAAAAATTCTGATGTGGCCAGCACAATACCTTCCGTCAATCCCGTGAATTATGTATAAATTCCATACATAATTTTTCTTGTAAAAATTAAGTATTTTCAGTAAAATTATTTCATAAACAAACTATGCAAATTGCACTTGACACTGACATCTTCTTCTTCTTTAGCTTTCCCCATTCGGTAGGGGTCGCTAATTTTTATTTTCTTCCTCCACTCATTTCTGTTTTTCGTGTCGTCCTCATTTGGTTCTTTTCTCTCAATTCTTCCACAATACAGTCCTTCCATCTTATCTTTGGTCTTCCTCTGTTTCTTCTACATCCTACTACTAAGCTATTCATTCTTACAATATATTCTTCGTCTCTCCTCATGACATGTTCAAACCAATGTAATCGTCTCGTATCTTTCTAAAAACGCAACACTAGAGTTATTTCATCTCTGTCATATTCATTTACTTTTCATTGATACTGACATCTGTCAATTTGAATTATATAAATATATTAGTAATTTTCATGGTTAGAATAGCTGGCTGATTTATGAAATTTAATATCTTTATAATTCTTTAACTTTATATCTGTTGAATATGAAGTATAAAATGCAATCAAATCGTATAGAGAATATATTCTTTAAGTGTCAATAAATCATATTTAACTGTTAAAATCTTCAAATGAGGCTACTTCCGGTTGACCAATTAAAATCAACATCTAATCACTTGTTCTTCTGGATGTAAACTTGAGGAATACGAAAAAAATATAATTTTTGGAACCGCGATCCGAAACTTTTGTCACACACACACACACAGACGCACACACACACACACACACACACACACACACACACACACACACACACACACACACATCATTGAATTTTTTGACCAAAGACAATACCTTCCTTACCTAAAGGTGACGGAAGGTAAAAAAATCTGATGTGACCAGCGCATTACCTTCCGTCAATTCTATGTATTATGTATAAATTCCATACATAAATTTCCTTGCAAATTTCCAGTAAAATTATTTTATAAACAAACTATATAAATTGTACTTGACACTGACTTCTTCTTCTTTAGCTTTTCCCATTCGTTAGGGGTCGCTATTTTTTATTTACTTCTTCCACTCATTTCTGTTTTGCCTATCGTTCTCATTCAGTTCCTTTTCTGCTGGCCACATCAGATTTTTTAGTCTAGAAAGATGCATTTAAGTTAATTAGCGATTTGAAGTATAATAAAGACTGAATGTATCAACGAACAAATAAGCTTAATCCAATTTATCATCTATAGTTGTTTCCTGTTTGCATCGAAATACAAAACATTAATCTCCTTTTGGGAACTAATGCATTTGAATTATGAAAAATAATCGATTGCAAACCAAACCTGTGGCTATAGCTCATAGCACATAATTCCATTTCATAGCGTGTTTGACTGCTCAACATGTATTATCCTATCACATTATCATATATTCAATCACGTCACTCAAGTGTCAAAACAATGTATACCAATTTGAAAACAGTAAAGCATCACGAGTATGCAAATGACGTTTTTATCTTCTTTCGTTAAACCAGCGAACACGAGCTTACTTCCGTTGGAATTACCAATAAATTAACATGAAATTAAAAACCACGCACCGCGTACAAAACCTAAAACAAACAAGCGATGGAAATGAAATCACTGCCTTCTAGATGGGTAGCGTTCGCACACGGTGCGTGTATAAATTATCACGGGGTGGTGAGATAAAGGCAATGGGTGCTATGCTCACGAGTGGAAAAGCTCGCCGCTAGAGGCGCTGGTGGTCGTGCTGTGTGACGTATGCTGCAACAGCACGCTAGATTTTCAACCTGCCCGCCATCAGCTTTATTGCATAAAGCACGCATGTTAAGCTAAGCTTGTTACAGTTCAACTTAGTTAAGGAAAAATTAAATTTGAGTTATTTGTGACGTTTATACTAGGTTAAATAGTGAATGTTATGTTGGACGGAATAATTTATCTACTCTATAAATGTCTTCTATAAAGAAACAACACATTACACAAACCTCTGACTTGGTTTTATTATTCAACGTGAGCATTTTAAAAATTAATCCGTTTTACTTTTACCACACTGACGAAACTATTTGCTCACATACATTTCGTATATTTATTATATTTACAGGCCTATTCTGTAAAATATTCGCTTAACGAATCGTTATCATAACGAAAATCGTTATATCTACTTAACGATAATCATTATCTTTGTATCCGTATTCGTAACTCTGTATGTTTTTCCAAATCCACGTGGATTATTTTCCTCGACAAGTAAATTGCATACTATTCATGACATATAAACAACATGATATCGGAATATTTTGAAATTTTTAATAAAAATTATGACAAATGACATTTGTGACGTGTATGATATAACTACTAGCTGTTATTCTGACACGGACCCATAAATCTGCTTGCCAAGGCCAACAGAGTCACATGTCTGTTCGCGCCCTATAAGTAACGAATTTAACATTTCTTGTACACACAAATAATTGAAATTATATCTCTTCTTTTGTTCTATGAGAAATTTTGTCCTACTCTTCTAATACGTTCAAAATTCTTCAAATTCATTGACGGTATTAGCGGTATTTCTTAAGGATATGTAATATTAACATTTAATTTAAATACAGTAGAACCTCGATTATCCGAGTCGCAATTATCCGAGCTCCGGATTAACCGAGCCGATCTAAAGACCCAACATGCGAGGTACGCGCGTCTATGATCTGGATTAACCGAGCCAATCTAAAGACCCATCCGTATTAACCGAGCTTCTAAAATATTTCCATTTAAAATCTGGAAAAAGCTCTGAGGTATATCGAACAACAATCAGAGGCAACCCCAGCGGATTTGCTTCTTCTTAACAGATGGAGAAATATGGCAGCGAGAAAAAGATGCAATATGAAATAGCAACGCATAGATAACTATTTCAATGTTTTATAATATACATACATACTTATTTACATGTTAAAAACGTTAAAAAACCGTTTAAAGTACATTTGTGTTTATTTTTTTAATGAATAAAAAATAAATCCGGATTATCCGAGTTTTCAGATATCCGAGGAGGGTATCCCCCACGTTACCTCGGATAACCGGGGTTCTACTGTACATATTTAATTAATAATACACTAATATATATATTAAATATACTCGTAATCTCGCTAAGAGAGGTATTGGATTCATGCTAAAAATCGCATATCCAGATTTTATTGAATAAGTACGTTTTAAGGTCCCTACAATCCGATTTTAACATTTTAAAAGTTTTGAATTATATTTTAATATAGTTCATCATTAAAACTGTTATGGGCTTCAAGTAAAGTATCACTTCCGGTTTATCAATTTTAGTTAAAATCTAATATGTTGTTTCCCTTGATATAATAATGTTAGATACTAAATTTGAAAAGTTTTGGATTATATTGTAATATAGTTCTTCATTAAAAACTGTTATAGGCTTCAAGTAAAGTATCACTTCCGGTTTATCAATTTTAGTTAAAATCTAATATGTTGTTTCCCTTGATATAATAGTCTTAAATACTAAAATTGAAAAGTTTTGGATTATATTTTAATATAGTTCTACATTAAAAACTGTTATGGGCTTCAAGTAAAGTATCACTTCCGGTTTATCAATTTTAGTTAAAATCTAATATGTAGTTTCCCTTGATATAATAGTCTTAAATACTAAAATTGAAAAGTTTTGAATTATATTTTAATATAGTTATTCATTAAAAACTGTTACGGGTTTCAAGTAAAGTATCACTTCCGTGTATCAATTTAAGAGTTATCGGCAGAAAAATGGTCAAGCACACAGACATCATTGTAAAAACGTGCTGTGCGGCCCCTAATTCGTGCTTATTCACTAAAAACTCACTATCGAATTTTTGCACCGAAAGCATTACCTACCTTACACATATCCCTGACTACAAGTTGTCACCAAGATATGCTGCGGACTTTACACCATGTTTCCCAACAAAAATTACAGTAAAAAGAAGAGTTCATTAGAATGAAATAGTTATATATTTCGCTCTCTGTCTTACAAAAAATTAATATTTGTTGAGTGAGTGTCCAATCCTGTATTGTATTACTCTATGGTTCCATAGATATGCACACGTACGGACTTAACACCTTTGTTCCCAATAAAAACTACAGTAAAAAGAAGAAATAAATAGAAAGAAATAGTTGTATATTCTTTTTTCTGTCTTACAAAAAATAAATATTTGCGAGTGAGTGTTCCATCCTGCCCTTGTTATTCTATGTCATGCTGTCTCTGTCTTACAATATATTTATCTCTGTCACACAATATGCATCCGCCGTTTAGTAATTGACGTGGGGGAGAACACTTTTAGATAAAAAATGAAATTTTTAATTTAATACCTTCCACCAACTAACCAAAGTGTAAAGGTAACAGTAGAAATATTTATCAACAATACCTCTCGCTAATTACAAATGGCGATAAAACACACACATACATACATTCATACACACATACATATACACTAAAATAACAGTACCTCCCGCCAACTAATTAAAGTGTCACAGTAGATTTTTTCACCAACAATACCTCCCGCTAATTACAAATGGCGATAAAACACACACATATACATCTATACATACATACATATACACTAAAATAACAGTACCTCCCGCCAACTAATTAAAGTGTCACAGTAGATTTTTCACCAACAATACCTCCCGTTAATTATAAATGACGATAAAACACACACACGTACATGCATATACACATACATACACTAAAGTAGCGGTACCTTCCGCCAACTACACAATTAAAGTGTAAAGGTGACAGTAGATTTTTTCACCAACAATACCTCCCGCTAATTGCAAATGGCGATAAAACACACACATATACATCTATACATACATACAGAATATTTTTTAAAAGATGTCCGATCAAGGTCATCTGTATCATGAACGAATTAACAAATTGGCATACATTTATCTCTTTCCTTTGCAAAAGCTATAAGCGTGTGCGATAAGGATGGATATAACACGCTTGTCTTTCAAAAATTCATATTGCTTCGATTAAGTTAAGACATTCCACTTTAAAACGATGCGCGTTATTGATAATACTTTCGCTGTAACGTAAGTTTATTTATTAATTCAGATACATTACCTTGATTCATAGCCGTACGAATAACGTTATTTTCTGTCACTGACACATTGTGTCAGTATCTTATTTTTCACATATATTTGGTTTTACATTTGCTAATAAACTTACCAGTTGAATTATTTTCGAATTTTGAATGCTTTTATTGTAACATATATTTGTATAATAATAAAATAACAGTAGTATCTTATGTACCCTCATAAAAACTAAGCAAACGACACTACTGAATTTGTCAGAATGGGCGGAACAAAAATCTGAATTTATACAATTTGTAAATGACCTTGATCGGACATCTTTCAAAAATTTTACTGTACACACATTTAGGTATTCCTCGGTCTCTTTTTACCTCTCGCTAAGAGAGGTATTGCATTCATGCTAAAAATCGCATATCCAGATTTTATTGAATAAGCACGTTTTAAGGCCCCTACAATCCGATTTTAACATTTTACGATGATGTGTGTGTGTGTGTGTGTGTGTGTATGTATGTGTGTGTGTGTGTGTATGTATGTGTGTGTGTGTGTGTGGGATGTTGGAAGGACGATTACTCAAAAACTATAAAACTTTATATTTGTTTAACTACGTATTTCCCAATTGGACATTCATGGGAAGATCTGAAAAGGTTTTGGTAACAATTGGACAACCGGAAGTAGAAAATTCTTGAAAAAAAATCTTCTAAATATTATTTTTTGAATTTTTTTTTTTTTGGTAATATTAAATAAAATTAAATTCTCTATCTGACACGTTTAATTTTTTTATTGTATTTCGTCTAGGTTTAAATATACGAGGGTCATTCAATAAGTAAAGAGACAAATGGCTATAGCTCAAAAACGGTTTATTTCAATCTTTCAAAATTAAGGCTATTTTTCAACATAATCACCCCCCACAGTTATGCACTTGTCCCATCTTCCTTGCAGCTTCCTAATTCCCTTGGCGAAGAATTCTTTCGATTTACCCCGAAGCCACTTTTGCACCGCTTCCTTAACTTCCTCATTGTTAGCAAATCTTTTTCCACGTAGGGCGTCTTTGAGTGGTCCAAACAGGTAAAAATCAGATGGGGCGAGGTCGGGACTGTAGGCAGGAGGAGGTAAGACCTCCCAACCCAATTCTTGAAGCTTATCACGGGTCAGCTGGGCTGTATGAGGGCGGGCGTTATCGTGCTGAAGAATGACTCCTTTTGACAAGAGTCCACGGCGTTTGCTCCTGATAGCTGGTCTAACTTTGTGTTCTAGCATCTCAGAGTAGTATTGGCTATTGATAGTTCGCTGATCTTCAAGGAAATCGCAATAGACTGGACCCTGTGGGTCCCAAAAGATGGACGTCCACATCGGAGTTTATCACCTACACTTATTCGGCCACTTTTAAACCGATCAACCCACTTGTAAAAATTCGCACGGTTCATACAACTTTTACCGTACTGTATTAACATTCTAGAAAAAAATTCACTTGGTTTTACACCTTCTGCGACTAAAAATCTAATGACTGAGCGCTGCTCTTCTAAGGTGCAATCTTCTAGTGGACTTGCCATGGTGAACTGAAAATTTTGAGGTTATGTTGACATAAAATGTTGAAACAGCTGATCAGAGCATATCCCAAGGTTGCCAACTAACACCCCTGAAAAGATTGTACACATTCATTGAATAGTTTTAAAATTATAGAATTTGTCTCTTCACTTATTGAATGACCCTCGTAGTATATAAAAAAATAGAATCGATGGCTTACTGTTAATAGATGTGGGAAGAGAATTTTTTTGTGTTATTTGGAAATTTTAGTGTATAAATAATCCCTACAAAGTACGACCCTGTATAGATGGATTTTCATTGTAAATGTAACAAATTCTCAAAAATCCTATCCAATAACCACATTTTCATTGGGCATCAGCCATCAACCAGCACTATAATGCTGTAGCGCTCCGCCTGCATGTTTGCTGTGTCGGGCTGCCGCACAGCAGACGTGACACCGTGGTTGCGGCTCGAAATTAAATCGCAGCAATCGTTGCATGCGCAATCTAAACAACAAAATAGCCAGCGAGCCTTTTATTCCAAGCGATGCTCGTTTTTATATTGCACAACACACCCGCAGCCGCAGGCTTGTTTATGTACGTGTTGCATGTATTTCAGACTGATAGTGTAAAATATTGACTGTTTTGTTTTAACATTTTGTTAGTTGACACTGCCAGTTGTTGTGTTTGGTAAAAATTATGTGAACTTTTTCCTAAATAATTGCAGCTTTTTTTTGTTTTTTAATTAGGTTCAAACAGATTTAATCAGTTACTGTCACAATGTAATTTGTAAAGAGGTCCTATTTTATATGCATACATAGGTGCTAAATCTTGCCAGTACCAGTATTATCAAAAATAATTACATATACTTTGTGTTTACTTTTTTATATAACGTAGGGATTTAACTATTGAAATAATAATACGTATGGAAGGAGTTTAGATAGAGATAGTCTGCTGTCAACACGGTGCGAGAGAGAGAGTCAGAGATAAAACGCTTTGCAGTTGAATTTTGTTTCTGATTTCTGTTTACATTGCTCAGTTTTGCAATAAGAAAAATCTGATGTGGCCAGCACATTACCTTCAGTTACTCCTCTGTATTATGTACAAATACATAAATTTTCTTGCAAAAGAACCTATATTTCCAGTAAAATTATTTCATAAACAAACTATGCAAATTGCACTTGATACTGATATCTTGTTCTTTAGCTTTTCCCATTGTTCGGGGTCGCTATTTTTCAATTTCTTCTTCCACACATTGCTGTTTGGCGTGTCGTCAGCACTAACTGACCACAATGCGTACTACGTTTTTGCAACATAAACAACAAGTTGTCATTTTTAAAGTAAGCGTTGATCGTTTTGTTTTTACTTAATTACCGCCTCGCCCCCTGATTGGTAAGTAATCACAATCTTGCCGACCATTAATTTGTAAGTAAAACCTACTGCCTTGAAAAATCTATCGGTAAACATTAAAAAAATATGATGTGACCAGCACAATACCTTCCGTCAATCCTGTGTATTATGTACAAATTCCATATATAAATTTTCTTGCAAAAGATTCTAAATTTCCAGTAAAATTATTTCATAAACAAACTATGCAAATTGCACTTGACACTGACATCTTCTTCTTTAGCTCTCCCCATTCGTTAAGGGTCGCTATTTTTTATTTTCTTCTTCCACTCATATCTGTTTTACGTGCCTTTCTCATTCAGTTCCTTTTCTCTCAAGTCTTTCGCAATACAGGCCTTCCATCTTATCTTTGATCTTCCTCTGTTTCTTCAAATTTCTATTATTAAGCTATTCATTCTTCTTCCAATATATATCTCTCCTCATGACATGTTCAAACCAATGTAATCGTCTCTCTTGTATCTTTCTAGAAACTTGTAAAACTAGAGTTATTTCCCTTATCTTTAAATCCTTATCCTATATTTCCGTGTCTTCCCAACATCTATCTCAACAGCCACATTCCTTTTCTTTTCATTGATATTGACATTTGTCAATTTGAATTATCTGCATATATGCAGGCTGATTTATGAAATTTAATATCTTTATAATTCTTTAACTCTATATCTATTGAATCTAATCTTGTCTGCATTTTGATTTAAACTGGAGGAATACGAAAAAAATATCATTTTTGGGATCATAGTATTGGAGTTATGCAAACCGAAACGATCGTCATATACACATTCACACACACATACATACAGATATCATCGTAAAATTGGTAAATTTGTATTCTAAGGACCCCAAAACGTGCTTATTAGAAACTCATTATCGATGTCGTGCTGTTTTAATTTTTGCTGAAACCTTGTTACTCACAATGTCACGCAACCGGAATCGAACAATATAGCACCATAGTCCACATGAATTTGTTCGATTCTTGTGATGACCCCCTTAATTGTTTCCCCCATGGCTAGGCAGATAACATTATAAATCACCGTCGTATCTGCGGTAAGATGGCAAGAATACAATTTCAAAAGTTAATTCCTCCTCCTTGTGTCAGCATTTGCTTATAAACAATTTCCCTCCCAATCCTTGCTGTGATATTGTCTGGTGGGTGGCGTGGCGTGGGTAGCATGTAGCGGTGTGCAGACGGTCGCTGACTAATTGCACGGCGAACCGTAATTAAATGCAGCGACCCTAAACGTCACACCAGTGTAAATTACAAAGAGTGTCTGTTGTCGACCGCTGCCCGGCGGATGGACCAGGACCAGAGGCATAGGCGGCGCACTGGAAACACTTGATAAATATACCCAACAGAATGGATAGATGAATTGATAGCGGTTGATATAGATGACCTATATACAAGAAGTAGTATCATACGAAATCATTTCATATGGGTATTATTTATTGAGTATATGTATACTCTTCTGCTTCTGCTCTTGATGCCATTCTGTAATTACATCTGAGCGATCTTTTTGCTCAGCTCTACGTTCGGTTATTAGCTCACGGAACGCACAGAGCCCGATCTGTTCGCTCGTTCTCTAACCATGGAGTATTTTGAGCAGTTGTTTGGCGCATGCGTATTTAGCGGCAAATTTAAAATGTTTGTCGCTGGTAATGCAAACAGTGTCTATTCTATGAATGTTGTCGTTTTCGTATATCAATCAAAAATGTTTGAAATGTATAGTCATTTTAAGAAACATATTTCTACATAACTTTCGGCATTATGTTGTCCATAATCATTTTCACCTTCTTTATTAGTATCATCAAGAAAAGAAAGGAATGTTCATAACTCGCGCACAGTACACATGTTAAAAGTTCTTGATTATTATCGTTTTTTATTCTGGCGCAAATTAATAAGTGTCAGAATGTCAGGTAAACGCTCTATCCGTTCGGTTATTCAAGCTACAGATCTGATATCGCAGATGAAACTGTCACGTGGTCAAATTGCTCAGGTAGGCGGTGGAAAACAAAATTTGTACACTCATTTTAAACAATCATTTATCTGTCATTTCAAATTAATTTGCGAAAGTTAAGTTACTTATTAGAACTTAATTAATTGATTTTTACCTTCCGTCACATTTAGGTAAGGTCAGTTGACTTCCGTTTTGAATTTTGAATGCTTTTGTTTTAACATATATTGTTATAATAATAAAATAACAGTAGTATCTTACGTACCACTATAAAAACTAATGAACGACACTACTGAATTTGTTGGAATGGGCGGAGCTGAAATCTTAATTCATACAATTCGTAGATGACCTTGATCGGGCATCTTTAATTTTTATTTCTCGCTAAGATAGGTGCTAAAAATCACATATCCAGATTTCAATGAATAAGTACGTTTTAAGGTCCCTACAATCCGATTTTAACATTTTTACTATGATGTCTGTGTGTGTGTGTGTGTGGATGTATGTGTGTATGTATGTGGGATGTTGGAAGGACGCTTACTCAAAAACTATAAGACTTAATATTTGTTTAACTACGTATTTCCCAATCGGACATTCGCGGGAAGATCTGAAAAGGTTTTGGCAACAATTGGACAACCGGAAGTAGCAGATTCTTGAAAAAAATACTGTTTTCTCAAAAAAATTCTTGGAAATATTAAAGAAAATTAAATTCTCAATCTGACACATTTAAATTTTTTAATATATCTCGTATAGGTTTGGAGATAGAGTATATAATAATATAGAATTATCTGTTGTACAAAAATAATCTCGTTGCCTGAAAAACAGTTGAGATATTTAAATGTTTACAATTGACAGATAAATGCAAAATGTCAGTGTCAAAAATCAGATTTTTCTGGGAGGTACGGGTATATTTAATATATATTATTGTATTATTAATTACATATATATTTATATTATAGGTGTTAATATTACATATATCCTTAAGAAATACCGCTGATACTGTCAATGAATTTGAAGAATTTTGAACATTTTAGAAGAGTAGGTTAAAATTTCTCATAGAACGTAAGAAGATACAATTTCAATTATTATGTGTACAAGAAATGTTCGTTACTTATAATGTTGGCTTTGGCACGCAGATATGAGGATCCGTGTCAGAATAACGGCTAGTAGTTATTTACATAGATGTCACAGTTGTCATAATTTTTCATTCAAAATTTAAAAATATTCTGATGTTTATTTGTCATCAATAGTATGGAATATACTTGACACCTATATGTACCTACATTATTATTAGATGTCATTCTAACACAGGCCTCCATATCTTCTTGCCAGGGCCAACAAAGTCACATGACTGCTCGCGCCCTATGCAACATAAAATGGAAATGGTGAGAGGTATTGTGCTCGCCACAACAGATTTTTTTAACTGTAATTACAATAAGGATCATTGTAATACTTGTCTTTCAATATACTATTGCATAGTTTAGATAATATTTATATTTTTATTGTGCAAGTTTTCATTTTCTAATTAACTATTTTCAGGTACAGATAATCAGATTTATTAATATATAATTGATACCAATACATCATAAATATAATCCTTGTAATTGTCTAATCGTTTGGCTGGATAAAAGCTCGTAAATTACCATCCATTACTCGGGACACAAAAACATGAAATCCACCTCGAAATTAATCAAATTACAACAAATGTCATCACAATATTCAGAAAATAACACGGCCTCATACTTGATTACTCCAATTTCATCAATTTTATCGCACAATAAAAAGCAGCTAACCCACTTCCATTAGCTTATAACTCCACGCATCAATCTTGTGCACCGAATATTTCATATTAGGGCCATTTATATCACCGTACCGTACAGGCGTTGCCATCAGCCACAAATACCATTTCCACAACATTAGCCAGAATTACTTCACTGCCAACGACATTTTAATTTTTACATACGAGAATTTTTTTCATTAAAATTATTAAGTAGAATGTTTCATCCAACTTGTTACGATTATTATATATAAGTGTCTCGCCAGAAAAGAAATAAAGCTGCAAGTAAAGTAGTATGTAAATTAAATTTTAACCTATTCCGTTAATGCTTGTCTTTATAAATATCCAAAGAATCATTTAAGCCACGACCATAACTGATATGTAATGCAGTTCACCTAATTTACACCCTATAAAGTGCTTCTCGAAATGAATAGTATAACTGCCTAATGTTTTTGATAAAGCATTCATTCCGGTAAGAAATACGTGCGCTGGACAAAGAGCTGTTTGAGGCACTGCTTCAAGTGATAAATGCAATGAGTGCGTAAAGGATAAAAGATAGTCGCTTTACCTTCGACGCGGCCCTATAGAGGCCTTTACCATACATACAATCAACGTCACGTACTGATAAATTTTGAAAATAGGTTCACGGCATACTGCATATTTTTGCAAGCAAGATTAAATAATATTAGCTGCAAATTGCTTTCGACAATAAACAAACATAACATAACCTGTCTTGTCTAGCATTTTTATTATAGTAGGCTCTGGTTTGCGACTGATACGTATTGCAGTAAATATTTAATTCTTTTATTTTTTTCGTTGTTTTTATAGTTTACCCACTAACATTTAATTCAAATCTTTGCTGCTATAGCGTCGTCGGCCGGAATGACAGTGCAACAAACAGCGACGCAACGCGATGGAAACAACGATTTCACGGCCTACTGTCCACCCTGTCACAACCAGTTAGACCTCGACACGCTTTTCATTTACTGCATTGTATAATTAACTCAGCGATACGCAATGCCTAAGTGATTTTTGATGTTTCATATCTGATTGACGCGATAAAAATGACCAGATTATTTGTATCCTATTATACGATATATCATACATATTATAGATGCATTATGAAAATAAAGAGTACGTAATGCAATATGATACCTTGATTTTCATTTTTACCTCTCGCTAAGAGAGGTATTGGATTCATGCTAAAAATCGCATATCCAGATTTTATTAAATAAGCACAATTTATGTTTTATTTCAAGCCACAGTCATGGCACACTATTCTCTTTTCGACTAGGTGTATAAAAAAGTGCTCGCCATTTTACTTTTTAATAATGTAACATATGGATTATTTAAGTGATTGTAAAGCATATTTGATAATTTATAAAAAAATATAGTATGTTCCATTTAAAATTTACATACATACATACATAAAATCACGCGTGTCCCACTTAGTGGGTTCACACAAACCCGATAACAATAAGAACAACATCAACATCATACAACAAATCCTTACTCTTAAACATATTAAAGTGACCGATTTTCGGTAGCGAAATACCGCATCCGGATCACAATAATAGTTAGGAAACAATCATCCTTCGCCACACATTCCTATCTAAGCAGACTTCTTTCGCCCTGGCCACACTCATAATCGCATTCATACATGCTCATCTTCATACTTGGAAACTCTCTCTCTTTAAGCACCCTACCAATCACATCCATCCACTTACACACTGGTCGGCCACGCAATCGAAAACCCTTAACTTCACCAAGATATATACGCTTAACAAGCCGTTCACTCGCCATTCTCTCCACATGCCCAAACCATCTCAACTGACTCACACCAACTCTCTTAATCACATTGTTCCTAACCATACATTCTTCATACACCAAATTATTCCTCACGCGATCCCGTCTGACATACCCACATACACAAATACCTCATTTCTTTGAAATTTCAAAGTTGATATTATTTACTAATAAACCGGAAGTGGTATCATGAATGTACATCCGTCATCAAGTAGCATACATGTTGCTGTATAAATCATGTTAAAAGAAATTACTAACTTAATAAATAAGCGAGATATTTGCTGGGTCCATTAAAATATAACATCCTGTATAATTGGACAATCTCTAGTTAAAATTTTAACTTTCAGATAAATAAACATTGAACGGCAATGATAAATTTGTCATTTGACTTTTTATTCTGGCAATTAAAACTTTAAATTAATTCCTTTCACATTTAAACCTTTTATTATTAATTTCAACAGGTTCTACAAATTTCACACACTTTTCATTGAATATGACATTATCTTTTTTATCCTTTAGTCTTTGGTGATTGACATTAAAATCATATTTTGTTCTACACGTGCAACCTGTTATTTGACAAGGCCTTGTGATCCTAGTGTTGTCGAGTTCGACATAAATTTATGATTTTTTATGGGCCATGTGACAAAAATGAGAACCTTTTTAAAGGTTATCCCGTGTCGTTTGATGTCGCTGCTCGTAAGAAAATATCACATTAAATGTTATGTGTGTGATTTGCACCCCAGATTCGCTCGTCAATTTTAAGGTTAGTTGAATTTTTATCAGGATGAAATACCGGAGGGAGGACGACAAGGACATTAATGATATCATCGTGTCATATATCTTTATTAAATTTTATTATTATTAGGAATTAATATTAAATTTTATGAAAATTTATTTCTTCTTCCTCCGACTAGTATCATTTATTACGTTTGTTACAAATTATTAAGTTTAAAGATTTATACCCAATATTGGGACAAATTGTAGAAATATAGTATGCAGCAGTGATTCTCAAAATGGACGATTCGCCCCCGCGGACGCTGGGGCAGTAAGTGGCCAATAAAAGCTAAAAAGGGCAATAAAAAAAGCTCAGTAAGTAAAGGAAGTATTGTAATCGCGAAAAAAATCGGTTTTCAGATTTCAGCGGAAATATCCATTTTGATCATCCCAGAATCCATTTTGACTAATTTCGTCGTGACGTCTGTACGTATCTCGCATAACTCAAAAACGGTAAGCCGTAGAAAGTTGAAATTTCGTATTTAGGACTCCTATAACATCTAGTTGTGCACCTCCCTTTCTAGTTATTACACAATTTCCAGAAGTGGCCTATAATAGATTTTAATGAAAAACTGTTTTAAAATATAATGCAAAACTTTTCAAATTTAGTATACAAGACTTTAATGTCAATCGAAATAACATAATAGATTTTGGTTAAAATAGGCTAACCGGAAGTGGTATATTACTTGAAGTTGTTAACAGTTTTTCTTGAATAAAATGATTTTATTTTGATTTTAGAAATAAATGCTTCAAATAAAAGTTTTAGAGAATTAATTTCTGCGTCTAGCACATCAAGTATTATTAAATTAGCCCTTTGTATAAGCGAGATATGTAAATTTAAAAATTATATACTTTTTTGTTTTTGTAATAAAGCTTGCTATGGATTAGGACAAAAACATAAAAAAAATTTCATGTCAAATTACGTTAAATACGTGCAATTTTATGATTCGTACAATAACAAATATTATATTTTTATTGTGAAATTAGTCATATTCATTGTTGTAATCAAATATTTCTTTGTTGTAATCAAAACTCTCTTTAAAAAGAACCGGGTTAGATTATGGTCGCTATATATCTTACCGTTTTGAATTTAAAAATAATATTTTGTAACTTAGTTATTAAAAAAATATGTATAGTTTAATAATCGTACAAGGAAGTCGTGTGGTGTCCACATCAGATTTTTTAATTTAATAGTTCTATGTTCCAGGGTCGCGATCACCATCCTGTATATTAACTGCATTCCTGCTTATTTCTTTTATCCATCACTTCTTCAGTTGCTTATCATCATATACATTAAAAATAATCACTAAATTAATATTAATATTAATTCTAAAATCGGAAAAATAAATAATGTATTCAACACGGCACTAAGCACAGATTTATAGCTTCGGCAACATAAAACGGCAGCTTCTGCTTTAAATCTGGTATTTTAGTGCCTAGTTAAACACTATTCTAATGTTAGATATTCAATATATATATATATATATATATATATATATATATATATATATATATATATATATATATATATATATATATATATATATATTCAAAATAAATTTTTCTATCTAATTAATAAATTATATATGGTTCCATTTAAAATAACAAAGTTAATCCCCAAAGTTTGAAAACCACTGATTGCAAAAAGATTTTTTTTTTTGTATCACTTTCCATTATCACTTTTTCCGTACAATTGCGAATAACGCAAACTCCGCAGTTAACTGTAGATGATTTGGTGTAATCTGCAAAATTAAAACTAGTTATTAGAGCCATGTTCAGCTGTCATTTGTAGAGATCAGGCTGCAGGCGTGAAGCGTCGGGACGCTGTGTAGGCGCCGGAGTTAATCCCGTGTAATCGCCGCCGCTTGTTGCTACGCTGAGCGACGGCAGATTATTGTGGGGAAAATAAGGAAGAGGAAAAATGTGTTGAATTTTTCACATATTTACCCTCTCTGGCATAAATAAATGGGAATAGGATATACTCAAAATCTGATGTGACCAACACAATACCTCCCGCCATTTATTTTTTATTAATTTAAATACATACATATGGGGTCCCGTTGCTGCGTGCTTGAGTGTCTGATCGTGAATCTGGGGAACCGGGTTCGATCTCGACCGACGCCAAATATTTTCGAATTTTAAATGGCACAAAATTGACCCCTGATCAGTAATCTAGGTTCTAGGAGGCCAGGATGTGCGTCCATGGGTCCATCTATTAGGGAAATTTTGATTCAGGATCAGAAAAAATCTCACTTCAGTTCCATATTGTGCCGATGCATCATCATGTTGCAACCAACAATTTAATCTTACTGCATATAATGACAAATTTTCGTTTAAAAATTAGGATGAATTAAGTCGGTAGTATGTAATATCTAAGTATACATAGTATTATTATTTTCAAAAAAATTGTACTTATATTGTTATTGTATTATGTAAGACGTTATGTATTCTTTCATTTTATTCATTAATTTAAATTAAGAATTTGTTTATTTCTATGGGCAATAATTTAATTTGATTGTTAGATAATGCTTAAACTACGAGTATTAACAATTTAAATCAGTAGTGTTTTGCTGGTGTTTTGAGAGTCATACAGTGAACATTGCTCCAAAAAAAAAATCGTGATACGTCGATACATGATTTGTAAGTTGTAGTTATATTATAATAGTTCCATATGTATTTGAATATATTAAATAGAAACAGATTGGCACACGCAGAATTAGGCCGTGACAAATAATGAAAATCATGATGAAATTCAAAAAAGCTAAAATATACGCCAATGTAGGTATATGAACAGAGTTAATACATACGTCGCCATATAAACTGATTCTATAACCTGTGTAGTAAAAATAAACATACTTCAATTTCGTATATCGTGACATTGAAAAACGGCCACTCCAAATAACTTTTTTATTTATAATTATTTTTTAATTTTTTGATATATTTGTAAATAAGGCTTAGGGGCTCATAAATCGTGAGAGATGATAGTGCTTCCGGTTTAACCGGAAGTGACATTAACTTTTATATTTCAAATGGAATATCCTATATATTTTTACCTCCCGCTACACTTGCTAAAAATCGCATATCGAGATTTTGGTAAATGGCCATGTTTTAAGGTCCCTAGAAACCAATTTTACATTTTCACGATCATGTTAGTGTATGTGGATGTGTGTGTGTGTGTGTGTGTGTGTGTGTGTATGTGTGTGTGTGTGTGTGTGTGTGTGTGTGTGTGTGTGTGTGTGTGTGTACGCTCTAACTCAAATATTATCGTTCAGAAAATTTTGAAACCTTGTATTTCTTCCTTATTCTTATATGGAAAGAAACCATTCGATTTTGATGAAAATCAGATAATCGGAAATGGCACCTTACTGGAAGTTCAAAATAGTTTTTCTTCGAAAAATAACATTTAATGGTATTTTTCGAGATTTATGTTATATAAAAATTAAAGATTATTAATTTTTCTACAGGTTTGCATTAATACTTTTTGTATATATTTTATGGATAAATTTATAAAACTATCTATAATTTTAATCCCGGAGCCTACGCTTTAACAGCAACTCCATGGTTAAACTGTTTAGATCTCAAATGCATGTAACTGACAGATATATGTCACTGTCAACAAATTAAGCATTTCAAATAATAATAGTAACGTTTTAAAAAATAGTAAATAGAACAATAATTATATGGAAAGGAACTTAATACAGTTACCAGCATAAGTAAAATATGTAAGAATATAGCTAAGTATATAAATAAATAAAATAAATATATCGTCACGGCTCACGGCATATTACCCATTGCTGGGTGTGCCAATCTGCTTTGTACACAGATTTCTGTAACGCTGATGACATATTTGTACCATGCGAGCGTTCAGGCAAAACTGGAGTCATTTTTGTACCATTTAAAATTCGAAATATTTAGCGTCGGTCAGGATCGAATCCGGTATTTAAATTTAATTTAATTTTAAGTATTTACATGAATAAATTAAACTGGAGGTATTGTGTTGGCCAAATCAGATTTTTCCAATAAAACTTCACTTCAAGCATATTGAATTCGTAATTTTACGTAGATTCCGAATGTATAAAAACATATACATATAGTATGTACTCATAGAAAATACGTAACCTACAGTTTGCAGGAGTAGTGAATAATTCGAATTTATTAAAAATAAAAAGCAATTCTATTTAATCTCTACAATTTTACAAAATTTATACTTCATTTGTACATTCAAATATCCAAATTCCATTTCATCAAATGAAAGCCATAATTTTCCCTCTTTCTCTTTCTTATGCACCCTTCCCTTTAGAGAGTGAAACAGAGCTTCGTCTGCAGAATATTCACTGAGGTAGCTCTTCCACGATACCCTACAATTTGTGAATATTAATCCATTATCGGCGGACTAATAAAGTAATCCATTAAACACGGAGTTCCTGCTCTTGCGCCCCCTGAGTACAACCCTGTGCAGGTCACGTGACCCCGGAAATATTCCCGGTGCAGGAGAAGAACCGCACATGGCCCAAATCTATATTGATAATTATAATTAGGACCGGTTTGATATTGAAAAATGTCTTCAGTAAAACGTGAGATATATAGCAGTAAGATGGTTAATTTTGAATTATCAGGGGCGGGCTGAAAATATGCATTTAGGGTGAGATTATTATTAGGGGAAAATATGATGATTTTTTAGTTTTATTTCTGTTCATTTATTTAAATACCAACGTTTCAGAAGTATTAACTACCGACTTCTTCAGGGAATGAACAACAAATCAACAAATATATAAATAAATAAATAAGGTGACAATTACATCATATTTAATATAGGAAGCCATGCACGAGTAAAATCTAGACCGTCACAATGATTGAAATTATTACTCTTAGTTTTGAAAATCTCATTGGCTTCTCTAATTAACCTGTTGTTTAGATGTGTTGGTCTCGCCAGTATTTTTGTTTCTTCGAATTTTATACGGTGGAATTCTTCCAGGGCATGCTCTGCAACTGAAGATTTTTCTGGCTGGTTCAATCTGATCGAACGCTGGCGTTCATTCAATCTTGTAGAAATAGTTCTACCAGTCTGGCCAATGTAAACTTTCCCGCAGACACATGAAATCTGGTAAATCCCTGATGACTGAAGAGGGATGACGTCTTTAACTTGTCTCAACATATGTCGAATTTTAATATATGGTGAAAACGAAATTTTCATGTTCTTCTTAAGAAGAATTCTACCAATCTTGACATTTTTGACATAAGGAAGTGATGCAAACAATACGTCTCTTTCATTAGCATTGTTAATAGGTCTTTTCGGTTTCAGGCATTTTTGATAGATGATTTAGAAAGACCATTCTTCATAAAAATATTCTTAATTTCTTTCATTTCTTCTTCCAATTTCTCTGAATGACAAATTTCTGAAGCTCTTCTCATTAGGCATTTAATTGTACCATATTTCTGAGAAGGGTGATGATGTGAATTGGCATTAATATATTGATTAGTGTGCGTAGGCTTCCTGTAGACTGAATGTAGTAAAGAACCATCTTCTTTTCTGTCTAGTAACACATCCAGGAAAGGAATAATGCCATTTTTTTTAACTTCTGCGGTGAACTTAATATTTTCATGGATGTTATTTAATTGGTTTAAAAAAATTGATAAGTTTTGACGTACGATTGATTTAGATATAATTGTAAATATCATTAATATATACATTACTTAATATTAGTGCTTTTTTTCATCTTCTTTTAAAAATAAATAACACCCAATAATTTCTACAAGTTATATTTCATTTTCTAAGGTTATTTTCAGGTTGATGACTTGAGTCTTTTCCCTAATCATTTTCACAATAGTAATAATGGTTTGGGCGTAAAATTTGTCTCAAAACTTTTGTTACGATCGTTAGATTCTGTCACACTTCTACTACTATTAAAATAATTATATTTTACTCATGTATTTAACTAATTTCGTTACAATCTGAATATACACCCCCAAAAATATATTAGTAGTCAATTCCAACCCACCCCTATCCTACATCACTGCCTCCCTGCCTCCTGAGATTCTCTCCGAAGCTGATGATGGCTCCTGAAATGCTGAACGTGGAAAATTATAATGAGATCAGCTCCCTTCCGCTTTCTGCCTTGGCCTGCCTCCTTCACAACAGATGAGTGCTTTGACTTTTAGCTGCGAGCTGCGTTATAGTTTACGACCTAATACAAGATGTTTCTCCCCGAGATAAAAGACTACAGCGCCAAATGAAGTGAGGAAAGTGTAGTCGTAGCCGTAGCCATAGCCTACTAGCACCAGCGCTATATTATAAGCGAAATTGATGAATAAGCGTAATAGCACGAGTGTGCTTCATCAATATTTGCATTTCAGATCAAAAGTTTCAAGACAATGCTTTGCTTAACTCGCAAAGTGAACAATAGCCGCAGATTTTCATTTCATATTTAGATCAAGCCAACACTGATCAAATATTTTAATGAAGCGTTTAATGTTTTACAATATATTGATAAATATGATTGAAATTTATTTTGTAAAATTGCAAATTGTTGAAAGTATCGACGAATTATTCACATTACAAAATTTTTATTAATTCGGCAGGATAACATTTTCAACAAACATATTATAAAACCTACGCAACTGGTGAGAAATTTTTACAAATTTCTTTCGTCTAGTTAAAAATCTGATGTGGCCAGCACAATACCTTCCGTCAATCCTATGTATTATGTATAAATTCCATATATAATTTTTCTTGCAAATTTCCAGTAAAATTATTTCATAAACAAACTATGCAAATTGTACTTGACAGACTTCTTCTTCTCTAGCTTTTTCCATTCGTTAGGGGTTGCTATTTTTATTTTCAATTAAATATTGATAGAAGTGAACAATATTTTTACTTCTCGCTGCCCTTGGTAAGGGAGGTATACGGATCATGCTAAAAATCGCATATTGAGATTTTGATAAATGACCACGTTTCAAGATCCATAGAATCCGATTTTAACATTTTCACAAAGATATCTGTGGGTACTCTCCACGCCAGCAATGAGTGCCCGTGAGGTGACGCCTGGTAAGCGCCCGCACGGTACAAATATTCCATCATTACCGATATCTGTGTGCACAGCAGATTGGCACACCCAGCAATTTATTTATTTTTATTTTATATCTGTGGGTGTGTATGTGTGTGTGTGTGTGTGTGTATGTGTGTGAGTATGGATCTTCTGATCACTCTTAACTCAAATACTATCAATCACAACATTTTGAAACCTTGCATTTCGACCTTATTCTAATATGGCTTTCCATAATAAAATAAGCCAATAGATTTTAGTATAAATCGGATAACCGGAAATCGCACTTTACTAGAAGCTCAAAATAGTTTTTTTTTCCACAAATACCTTCAAATGTCATTTTTTCACGAATATGTTATTATAAAAATTTAAGATTATTGATTTTTCTACAGGCATGCATTAATATTTTTTATATATATTTTATTGATAATAGAATAATCAGTTTTATAAATCTCAGAGTTTATATTTTAAAAATAAACACAATTTCTTAGTTACACAGTTCATATTTCAAATGTATGTGACTGACAGATAAATGTCACTGTCAAAACCGAAAGTATTATCAACAACGAGCATCGTTTTACAATGAAATGTCCTAACTTAGTGCAAACAATATGAATTTTTGAAAGACAAGCGTGTTATATCCATCCTTATCGCACACGCTTAAAGCCTTTGTAAATTGGGGGGATAAATATATACCAATTTGTTAATTCATTCATGATACAGATGACCTTGATCGGACATCTTTCAAAATTTTTACTGTATATGGTAAAAGATCTTTTAAATTTTTATATTTTGTGTCGGCCATTAGAATTGTTACCTCCTAGCGTATGTTTGTAATAATTTCCATTAGATTCATATATCAGCGTTATATGCAAACAGGTAAAACTGAAACTCATTAATTTCCACATAAATATCAATACAAACTCTATGACGCCATTCATTATTTTCACTACAGCTTCATGAATCTGAATAAATGTTATTAAATAACTGCATAGGCGCACCAGAAATTATTACTACACACGTTTTAATAAACTATATTTAATTTCACATACATCTACTTCAACATCCTCATCTCTGCCACATTAATTTACTTTTTATTGATACTGACATCTGTCAATTTGAATTATATGAATATATTAGTAGTTTCCATGTTTTGTATAGTTGGCTGATTTATAAAATTTAATTTATGTAAAATTCTTTAACTCTATATCTATTGAATATAAAGTATAAAATGCAATCAAATCTTATAAAGAATAATATATTCTTTAAGTTATAATAACGTTAAAAGTCAATAAATCAAATTTAACTGTTAAATCTTCATATGAAGCTATCAGTTGTTCTTCTGGTTGTAAACTTGAGGAATACGAAAGAAATATAATTTTTGGAATCGTGGTATTGAAGTTATGCGATCCGAAACTTTTGTCACAGACACAGAGACACACATACATACATACAGACATCAAAGTAAAAATGGTAAAATCGTATTATAGGAACCCTAAAACATGCTTATTCACTAAAAACTCATCATTGAATTTTTTGACCAAAGACAATACATTCCTTACCGAAAGGTGACGGAAGGTAAAAATCGATTAACTCAGTAAGTTCTTTTTTAAATTCAATCATATTTCATTCAATTCTAAAAAACATCTCGCTCTAAATATCTATTTTGCCGCCCCTGGTTTTGCGTATGGTATGTAATGTAACAACCATTTTCCCCATGTTATAATGTATACTAATTACTTATTAGCCGCAGCAAAATAATGCGGACGATATATTTCATTTCATTCGAGTCCATTGCTAATGCATTCATCACGGACAAGGATTCGGAAATTACAAATTACATACACACAGCTGTAATTTTCTATTTCAACCTATGTTTTGCGGTAGTTTTCGGGACCACACCATAAATAAGGATAATGCGCCACTATCGTTTTAGCATAAATGGATAATAATGTCTATACTGAAACCAAACTTTATTATTAATAAAATATAGGTTCTCTAACGTTGTGATAAATGTAGACTCATATATTTTCTTAGAAGTTGGCCTAATTTATTAGCTATATTTCATTCTAATACTACATCAACCAAATTTTATTTACACGCCATCAATAATAAGTATCAAAAAATAACTTTGAACGGAAAATATGTAATCGTTTTATATATAGAAGGTTAAGGGTTGATTCTTAACATGGCACTTATGCCATAGAAAGCACTATGATTTTAAACAGTTATTACCTGTCGTTAGAATTAAAATCAACATTTTTATACAGGATGATGACCGGCACAACACAAACATAAGACCTTAATTTGTAAAATCGGACTTTTCTAATTCCCTGTTTCTCCAATTATTTTAGGTAAAAAAGCTACAGATAAAAGTTGTAGGACATAAAATTCTGCATCTGAATCAATAAATAAAATTAATTTTGTGTTCCTTGTAACGGCAGAAATAAGGTATTAAAATGTCGAAAATCACCCCCAAAAATAGCTATAGCCATGGAATTGAAACAAAAAATTAACAAATGTTAACGATTTATCCGTCAAGCTTTAGGTTAATTTATTTTTATTATTATTTGTAATTTCTGTTCAAGTGAACAAATATCAATTTAAATTAACAGATAATTGTTAAGTGGAACAAAAATTAGAAATAATACCTAATAAAAATAAATTGCCCTAACATGGGAGATAAACCGTTAGACATTTGTTATTTATTTTTAATACATAAAATTATAGATACATATATTACATATACCCTTCAAAAATACTGTCAATCCCGACAATGAATTGGAAACATTTCGAAAAATTAGAAGAGGACAAAATTTCTTCATATAATGAATTTAAAATTAAAAAATCTAAATATATGGAATAGATATAAGTAGATTTTTTTGTGTAGAGTGTAAGTATACAAGAAATGTTAAATACATTAGGGCGCGAGCAGTGATGTGACTTTGTTGGCCTTGACAAGCAGATATGGAGGCCCATGTTAGAATGATAGCTAGTAATTATGTATGGATATAGGTCAAATATCATAATTTTTCATTCTAAATTTAGTGATTTTCCAATTCTATGTGGTTTATTTTCCTCGACAAGTAAATTCCACACTCCTGGTGACAAATTAACTACGTGAATTTAGAAAATCTTGAAATTTGTAATGAAAAATTCTGACATTTATGTATATTAATTATCATTCTGAAACGGGCCCCCCACATCTGCTTGTCAAGGCCAACAATGTAACATGACTGTTCGCGCCCTATACTTATGTAACCAAAAAAAAGGAAGTGGCGAGAGGTTTTGTGCTGGCCACAACAGATTTTTAATTTTAAATTCATTCTATGTAGAAATTTTGTCCTCTTCTAATTTTTCAAAATGTTTCCAATTCATTATCGGGATTGACAGTATTTTTGAAAGGTCTATGTTATATAGATATAATTTTAAATATTTAACTATTAATACAAGAAATAATATAATGTATGTACTTCCCAGATAAAAACTGCAGTAACATATTACATATACCCTTCAAAAATACTGTCAATCCCGACAATGAATTGGAAACATTTCGAAAAATTAGAAGAGGACAAAATTTCTTCATATAATGAATTTAAAATTAAAAAGTTCAAATATAAAGAATAGATATAACTAGATTTTTTTGTGTAAATTGTAGGTATGCAAGAAATGTTAAATACAATAGGGCGCGAGCAGTCATGTGACTTTGTTGGCATTGACAAGCAGATATGGGTCCCATGTCAGAATAACAGCTAATAATTATGTACATACATGTCAAATATCATAATTTTTCATTCTAAATTTAGTGACTTTCAATTCCATGTGGTTTATTTTCCTCGACAAGTGAATTCCACACTCCTGGTGACAAATTAATTATGTGAATTTAGAAAATCTTCAAATTTTGAATCATTTTATATCTATGTACATAATTACTAATTATCATTCTGAAACGGACTCCCAAATCTGCTTGTCAAGGCCAACAATGTCACATGACTGCTTGCGCCCTTCACTTATGTAACCAAAAACGGAAGTGGCTAGAGGCATTGTGCTGACCACGACAGATTTTTAGTTTTGTTTTTGAAATATACCAAACTTTACTACTTTAACGAGTTATGTGAACTTGTCGTTCGTAAATGATATAAAATAACGATTCAGTTTTAATTTTGTCAACTATAATCTTTCTTTCTTCATATTTTATAGGTATTTATCTTTTTTTATTCCCAAATTTATAAATATTACAACCAATTCGTAACCGTAAAATCAACTTTCAATCATTCTCACACTTTTTTTATTCTTTGCATTCAAATTTTATTACACCATAAAAAATAATGAAAAATATTTAAATTCTTTTGGCAACCACATCTGCAAAGCTCCTTGCACTGCACGTACTTTATGTCTGTTGCTGCTCTTGATAGTACACTTCTCTTCTACTCCTGTTGCTACAGTAGCTGCAACTGTCAGTTATTGTCGTTTGTTATGAACCGGGGTGGGTGGATGTCGTCACTGTATTTACATTTATATTTAGGTGCACAGGAGAATGATATGAAACAACGGCTTGTTGTTTAATTAAAGAACCAAGACACAAGAAAGCACATGAAATAGAATTGAATTGATAAATTTTATTGAGATTTGGGATTTATAAATTAACTCATTAGATTCATTTTTACATTCCGTCACCTTTAGGTAATAAAGGTATTGTCTTATAAGCTATAAGTAAATATAAGTAAATAATAAATGTGGCAGAGACGAGGATGTTGAAGTAGATGGGGAAGACACGGAACGACACGGTAAGGAAATAACTCTAGGTGTTACAAGTTTCTAGAAAGATACAAGAAAGACGATTGCATTTTTTTGAACAAGTCATGAGGCGAGATGAAGAATATATTGGAAGAAAAATGAATAGCTTAGTATTAGAAGGTTGAAGAAACAGAGGAAGACCAAAGATAAGATGGAAGGACTGTATTGCGGAAGACTTGAGAGAAAAGGAAATGAATGAGAACGACATGGAAAACAAAAATAAGTGGAAGAAAAAAATAAAAAATAGCCACCCCTAACGAATGGGAAAAGCTAAAGAAGAAAGAGAAGATGTCCGTGTCAAGTACAATTTGCATAGTTTGTTTATGAAATAATTTTACTGGAAATTTAGAATCTTTTGCAAGAAAAATTATGTATGGAATTTATACATGAATAAGCACATTTTAGAGTCCTTATAATACGATTTTACCATTTTTACGATGATGTCTGTATGTATGTGTGTGTGTGTGTGTGTGTGTGTGTGCGTGCGTGTGTGTTCGAAAAACGAAATTAAATATCATTTATTGATATATAACGCTATTATAACTTTCCCTACTCGTCATACAGCCCCAAACAATAACGTTTACATAGTCTTGTTATATCGTACCGCACAAGTTATTTGTATCTCGAGAGGTATCTTTAACTTTGGCCAGTCTCTAAATTAATTGCAAGCCCTCGCTTCTCTCGGATGGCAAACACAAAATTCACAACAAAATTTTATAAAAAACATAATAATTTAAAATTATTTGAGTAGAGAAAAAAGAGTTTCATAATCCTTAAATTATTTTTTCCGCAATATTTAAAATAATTTAATCTTAATCTTACCTATTTCTGTACCTATCACTTCCGGAATTGCTCAGTAGAATGGGTGCTGCCACCAGTAACATTTCCTGCGAACTAAATCAATACTGCCCCAGCAGTTTGCTAACTGTAATACGGGTTTATATCTGGGATAAGCGCAACAATCAAATACAAAAACAAACAGTTTATTCATTATATTCAAAGATACAATAATAATAAATAGTATTTAGCACAAAATTACAAAAATATTAACATTTATTTTTTACTTAATATTACAATTATTTATTATTTGGTATCAATTTTGTGTTACATTTACAAAAACTAAAATATTGTACATTATTTTATTAATAAACATTAATTTATAAAATGTTATGTACTTGAAGAACTCGTATCACTTTTCTCAGTTTTAATTAAATGTTCTATCGTGAAAAACGTAGAATTTTTAACTTTTTCAGTAGATGTTGGAATTGTTGACTGTCTTTCTGATGATAACGATGTTGTAGGCGACAATTCTGTCTTAATACTGCACTGTTTTTCAAATATTGACAATGTGGTGTCCTGTACAGATATTTGTTAAATAAATACGATTTTAAAATACATTTGTGTGGGAGTGGGACTTCCCACATTTAAATTGGGCAACCAATGGAAAGGACATGCATATATTTGTAAATGTGCCAAGAAATGTATTTAAAAAATAAATAATATTCAAGAAAATTTATATCCGTAAAAATAAATATTCTGAATAGAAAAAAATTTACAAATATTTTTGAAAACAATGATTTATTTTTGTCTTTACTAAAACTACACTCCTGGCCAAAAAAAACCGGACACCGAAAAACGTTTTTTAACGACTTATAACAAATGAAATATAGGTTTATTTGTTATTTTTATGTTAAAATATGAACAACTGGTTTGTAAAGTAAGATTAGAAAAGAAAACAAATGTAGCAAACACTTTATTTATTAAGAAAATTTACTGAAACAGAAAAATGAACAAAAGTAGCAAAATTATTTTTCTTTATTAAATAGGTTTTATAGCTAAGGTACGATTTATTTTGAGTAAGTAAACGTGTGTATTGCCTCCCCGAATTGTAAAGACTTCTACCACATGGTTTGGTAAATTTTCAATACAGTTGGTAACTCATTCATATTTTAACAAAAACAATAACAAATAAACGCATATTTCGTTTGTTTCAAGTCGATAAAAACTTTTTTTAAGTGTCCGGTTTTTTTTGCCACGAGTGTAGTTGACAATCTCCTTAACAGAAATTTTCGGGTAGCAAAGGCATAAATTTATAAATTTTGGTACGTAGAAATTCATAATTTTATTCTCCATATATCTCTAGAGTCTAGATAAAACTGCATTAAGTTTTACGGGACAGATAATGAAAAAAAAACGGTTTTCCCATGTGAAACGCCTATGACACGCATATTCACTATAATAAAGTACTCATAAAATATGTTTTTCTTTTCTAGATACCTACATCTACATGTAACGATTGTAAGGAGGATTCTGGAACTTCCAACGACGAAGTTTCACTAACGCATCGTTGTCGTCGCGTTTTACGGCGTCGGTAGTTGCCCTTTTCAAACATGTTTAGAGCTTTGGGGTCCAAAGTCCAGTAACTTCCTTTGCCACCAGCTTGTTCCGGTCCTATAGGACACGTTTTGTCTCGCGGAATCTGTAAAAACAGGTGAGATAGTAAAATAAAAATATTCAATTCATTGACGGCTTGTGCGCCAAAACTGTAGCCAGTTGATTCATTAAAAAAAACAGTTTATATCTTCATAAGACAATTTGTGAAATTTATATTTGTTAAGTAAAAAATTTGTTGTGGCCAGCAGAATACCTGTCAATTCCGTTTTTGGTTACGTAAATATAGGGCGCGAGCAGTCATGTGGCATTGTTAGCCTTGACAAGCAGATATGGGGGCCCGTTTCAGAATGACAATTAATAATTATGTACATAAATGTCAAATGTCAGAATGTTTCATTAAAATATTTTAATATTTTCTAAATTCACGTAGTTAATTTGTCACCAGGAGTGTGGAATTTACTTGTCCAGGAAAACAAACCTCATGGAATTGGAAAATCACTAAATTTAGAATGAAAAATTATGATATTTGACATTATACATAATTACTAGCTATCATTCAAACACGGGCCCCCATATCTGCTTGTTAAGGCCATCAAAGGCACATGAGTGTCGCACCCTATTGTATTTATATCTATTTTTTATATATATTTTTTTAATTTTATATTCATTCTATGAAGAAATTTTATCCTACTCTAATTTTTCGAGATGTTTCCAACTCATTGTCGGGGTTCACAGTATTTTTGAAGGGTATATGTAATATAGATATGATTTTAAATATTTAACTATTAATACAATAAGTATGTACTTCCCAGAAAAAATCTGCAGTAATGTCTCTGGATTTTTGATACTGACATATATCTGTCAGTTACAAACATTTTAATTTTTAATTGGTTTCCATGACATTATTTGGGCTGTGAGATTTATTACAACAGATTATACCTTGTATTTATTTATCTCTAAATCTATAAAAGATGTAATAAAATATTTATGTGTATCAGATAGAGAATTTACTCTTCTTTAATACTAGCAAGAACAAAAAATTTCAAAAAATAATATTTAGAAGATTTTTTTTAAGAATCTGCTACTTCCGGTTGTCCAATTATTACCAAAACCTTTTCAGCTCTTCCCAGTAATGTCCAATTGAGAAATACGTAGTTAAACCGATATTATAGTTATATTATAGTTTTTGAGAAATATCCAGCAATGGGTAATATACCGTGATGATATATTAATTTATTTACTCTTATGTTTATGTTCCAATACTATATACAGTTAATAACATGTAATCTGGCTTAGGGTCATGTGGAAATTACCTATCTTATATTAATTATTTTATCCACGACTGTCAAATAATATACCTATAATTCAACCGTTTTTTATCAATTAATGATCTTAGTTACTGTTGCTAATTGAATAATAGTGACAGTTCGATGGAATAATATTATTCAACCGTTATGTCAAATTCAAATCTTACCTTTTGAAGAGTACAAACAAATTACTTTTAATAAGTAATTTTTTCGACATAAAAGCCAAAATTATACTAGTTTAAAATATGCTGAATAATCGGTTTAAAATTTTCTGCTAAATGTCAAATCACTTCATAATTTTGTTATAACAAATACCTAGCGATCAACTCTATGTTTATATTTGTAAACAATTTTCTAAAATTTGTTAGGTTATTTTTGATTTTATAATAATATATTATGTTATTATTTGACAGTTGTGGATAAAGTATAGTATTCTATTCGCATGTAATGGCTATTACTCACTCGAATGATTTAAATCATTCACCTTCCGGCTCGTAATGCAAACTTCATTCTCATGAGTAACAACATACATTACATGCTCATTGAATACTATATTATAGAATTGCTTATCATCAACTCATATTTCCAATTATTACTAACTTCGAAAGAAAGTTACATATTTTAAATATCACAAAAAAAATCTTCTCACCTTTACGAAACAATCATTTAGGCTCAAATTATGCCTGATGGAATTCTGCCATCCTTGTTTATTCTCCCTATAATACGGAAACCTCTCCATTATAAACCTATAAATCCCAGACAGTGTCAATCGCTTCCTGGGGCTCGAACTAATGGCCATTGCGATGAGAGCGATATAAGAATACGGAGGCTTCTCTGGCCTCAAATCCTGCCTCGAGGGTAGCGGCGGCAGAGGTAATGGTAACCATAGTGGTGCACCAGGTCCTGCAGGTCCTTGGGGGAGGCATAGGGGGAGGTAGCGGCGGTAGCGCAGAGCGTGCCAGTGTAGATAGTCCAGGGGGAGGGTTGAAGAGTATGGATAGGTGAACATTTTTTTAGCGGGACATATGTTCAAGTCGTTTTATCGATAAATATTTATAAATTATAACAAATATTTTACGCACTTTATTTTATAAATAAAATTTAATATAAATATTAATATTTCCTTCCATTGTTCATAGTTCATACCGCTTTTATATAATATTTACGTATATTGTCTACTTACACAATGTTTGCAATTCATAATTTTTATTTTTCAAGGAGATCTATTCGCATATTCTAATTTAAAATAAAAAATCAAAGAATTTACATATATTTTCTTATATTTGCACTTTGATATTATGTATTTATAGTTTTAAATATTGACAAATCACTCATTTTATTCAACATTTAGACAATGCTTTTCACAGTATAATTTTAAATAACAATTGCAATTATATTATATAATTTTTCTTTGTAGTTTTCTTTTCAATTATTCTTGATGACTTAATAATTTATAATTTGCAAGAAATATATATCGCACATAAAATTTGTTAATAATTAGGTGTTAACAATTACTTGAAAGTTCAGTCAAACAGCATTTATTCTTACCATACCAACGTTTCGGTGAACCCTTGCACCTTCTTCAGGGTTTACAATAATTATACAACAAAAATGTAATACATACAAAATAACATGGACATTATCACACTTACAGTAAGATCTTACAAAATGTTACAATTCATGTACACAAAATACATTCATACCAAACATTCAGTTAATTTATTCAACATCGTACAAAAAATTCAAAGAGCATACACACATCCATTTGCTCTAAAAAACGACAACCGAATAATACAGAAAATAGCCGGAAATATCCTGTGTAAGTATTCTGGTGACATCATTGATACGGACTCCTATTGGTCCTCCTCCAATAATAATGTAGCAAGTTGTAGGAATTTAAATAAAATGTAAGGAAATTAATGAAACTCAGTTTGGCCTGAAATTTGCCTTCCAATACACCAAAGTATACACTGTTAAGTCCTTGAAATTACTCCAAACGTATGTTTCTTGAAATGTTACCTATCAGGGATGATTGCAATAACATCAATGCAAGAACTGATATTCAAATTACAAATTATTGATGGACAGACGACCAATAAGAGTCCGTATCAATGATGTCACCAGAATCCTTACACAGGATTTTTCCGGCTATTTTCCGCATTATTCGGTTGTCGTTTTTTAGAGCAAATGGATGTGTTTATATGCATTTGATTTTTTTGTGCGATGTTTAATAAATTAACTGAATGTTTTGTACGAATGTATTTTGTGTACATGAATTGTAACAATTTGTAAGATCTTACTGTAAGTGCGATAATGTCCATATTGTTTTGTATGTATTATATTTTTGTTGTATAATTGTTGTACACCCTGAAGAAGGTGCAAGAGTGCACCGAAACGTTGGTATAGTAAGAATAAATGCTGTTTGACTGCACTTTCGAGTAATTGTTAACACCTAATCCACATCACCGTAAAGAAATTACCCACAATTTGTTAGTAATATTTCAATATATTAATGTTTTGTATTATAAAGGTTACACTTTTAATAATTAATAAGTAATTAATTCACTTATTTTAAACAAACATACATTATTATTCTTATCAGAGTAAAAAACTGGTTTTTAGACAGGTCTTAAAATCCGGTTAACTAGTTTTTTTTTAGTTAAAAAAATAGATGTATATGTAACCGAAACTATTATTTGATAATATACTAATAATCCAGTAATTAACCAAAACAAATTAATACCAGTTTTTTAAACCATTTTTAAATTAAATGGAAAGCTGCACTTTTCAATATTTTTATTTTTTTTAAATTAAAAAAATAAATAAATTTTACAATAAAATGAATAAAAACTTTTTAACTTTTTTTTGTAGAAAAAATAATTTATATAAATAAGACTTTTTCGTTCCCTGATCTATTTTATTAACCGGTTTCTTAACTAGTTAAACAAATCGATTTAAAAACCAGTCATTGAAAAACCGGTTTTTGTACAAACCGTTTAAAAAATTATATTCTCGTTTTCGGGTAACTATTAACCGTTATTTTTTACGTTTTTCTGTCCTGCTATTATGTGCAACCAAACGTTACATTAAGAATACACGAATTTTATTTATAAATAATTGATTTTTCAATGGATACAGGTTTTTTTAAGCACGACAGGAAATTATTTGGTTTTCAATGAAAAATAATAAATTATACAAAGAATGACGCACTAAATTATGGAACAAATATAACTTTTAAATTTTTTTGTAGCAATAATTCACAATTTTAATAATATATACAGTATGACCCCGGATTAAGTTTGCAAGAGGGAAAAAATATTTATTTTTGCTTGTCTTCCTTGACTTTATAGAAACTTAGCTGCAATTGAAACTACAATAATAACTTGGAGTGGATTAATAATAAAAAAATCTGATGTGGCCAGCACAATACCTTCCGTCAATTCTACGTATTTTGTACAAATTCCACACACAAATTTTTTTGCAAACTATTCTACGGGCGTTTCCTTTTCTGATTGAACTGATCTCACCTCGTACTGAACTGAACTGAACTACTCTTAAAAAGAATAGTATGTTTCTTAAAATAAGAATTAGAAAATAAAAACATATATAGCATTAAATTTATAACATAATAATCTGCTAAATTGGCTTATGGCTATAATCTGTTGTATTATCTTGTGTGATTTGTTTTTGCCACCTTAAATTATTTAACATTTTTACATTTCCAGTAAAATCTTGTCATACAGATATGTAAATTTTATTTGACACTGACATCTGTCAATTAATAATATTTGAATATTCTGTTTCTATGGTGCAGCTTTTAGCAGCATTAGGTTGCAAGTTATTTATTTATAATTTTTTATCTCTAAATTCATTGAACATGAAGAAAAAAATATAATTAAATCGAATAGAGAATAACATATTTTGTATTTATAATAACATAAAAGGTAAAAAAATGATATTTAACAGCGTTTTTTTCAAGAAATACTGTTAAAATCTTCAAATTCGGGTACTTCCGGTTAACCAATCATAACCAAAATCTAATCCACTCTTCATATGGGTGTACGAAACAGTAAATTCGTATTGTAGGAACTCTAAAACGTGCTTATTCATCAAAAACTCTCCATCGAATTTTTTATTAAATCATTCAAACAAAAATCAAATATTAAATGATTCTATTAACCCTCCACCTTCCTCGCTACATAGTTCCTCAACTATTAAGGCGGATATAGTATCTCATGCGATTTTTAAAGTTTTCTGCATACATTAGTTGTTTTAAACGTCACCACAAATATATAAAAAAATCTGTTGTGGCCATCACAATACCTCTCGCACCCTTTCCATTATGCTATATAAAAGTATTGTATTTAACATTTCTTGTACACACAAAAAATTCTAATTACATACATAATCTTTATATTTATGTATTTTCTTAATTTTAAATTCATTCTATGAGCAAGTTTTCTCCATTTCTTCTAAATGTTCGAAGTTTTTCCAATTCATTAACGGGATTGGCGGTATTTCTAAAGGAATCATGTAATATACATATAATTTTAAATATATAATTAATAATGCAATAAGAAATATTAAATATCGTTCCCAGAAAAAGCCTTCAGTACTATCTCTGAATTTTTGACACTGACATTAGTAACATTTATCTGTCAATTACAGACATTTTAATTTCTCAAGTAGTTACCATGGAGATGTTTGGGCTGAGAACAGGCTGTGAGATTTACTACAACAGATTATTTTATAAATTATATATCTATGTCTTTAAATTTTGTTTTTTAATATTTGTAATAACATAAATTTTCAAAAAACAATATTTAGAAGATTTTTGTTAAAATACTACTACTTCCGGTTGTCCAATTGTTACCAGAATCTATTCAACTCTTTCTATTACTGTTAGATTGAGGAATCCGTAGTTACACAGGTCTTTAGTTTTATAGAATTTGAGAAATTGTACCTCCAACAACCTCACACATACACACGCACACATCCATAGATCCATACACACACAGACATCATCGTAAAAAAATTAAAATCAGATTGTAGAGACCTTAAAACGTGCTTGTTCACTAAAATCTGGATGTGCGATTTTTAGCATGATTCCCATACCTCTCTTAGCGAGAGGTAAAAAATTATAAATGACAGAAATGTTTCAAATTTTTTTGTGTAAAATCAAAAATAAGGATTTTTTCCCCTCTTGTAAAATCCGGGGACATACTGTATGTATATTTTTTTAAATTATAATCATTAGCTATTATTTTTTTGTTGATGTTGATTTGTTATTACCTACTTAGTAATGTCTAAAGTAACACCTATTTTTAAGTATTACAATTTTTTTATATCACTATAAAACATTCCAGTCGAAATAATTAAATTTTTGTAACACATTCACTTAAATAATTATTTATTTACACACTCAATAATTCACTATAATTTTAAATAAATATGATTATTATATTTGTAACTAATACTTTCAACTTTTATTCACCACTGTCTAATTTCTCACCGATGAATATCTTTTCGCACACGTTTTGTTCATAGCTCACATGATCCAGATCATCTTAAGTCTCATCACCCCCACTCCTATTTTTCTTGCCCCGCCTACTTGAGTCAAATCGCATATAGGCGTGTTTGCGGCACACTGAATAAACACACCGACACCTATATAATAACGATGACAATATGTAAACACGAGAAACCTGCAAATGGCTTCAAAACACCAATAAATATCCACTCTGTCATCGTTAAAGGGATTACGCGCGTGTTTTGTTTTTAATGCAAGCATAGCCAACTAGAATTATGAAGGCTCCGCGGATGGATTTTGTTGTTTCAATGCTTACTAGGATTTATTTTTGGGAAGTGGTGTTTTGATTGCGAGGGAAATTATTAAATTTTGTTTAAGATGTTTTCCTTGATGTTTGGAGGAGGTTTATACATGCAGATGTTATTGGAAGTAAAAACTACTTATTTGATATTATTTAAGTAAACTTATTTTTATTTCTGCTCATCAAACGAAGAATTTTGGGAAATGTTTATTTAAGGAAATAAAATCACTTTAACTTTGATGTCAAATAAATATGAAAATAGTATTACATGTTGAGGTAAACTAAAATAAATACAACAATATAAGAGTAATTATTATATGTAGTTTTTGAATGAATTTAATAATAATAATAATAATAGATTTATTGCCATAAAGAAGTATATAACAGTAATTGTTTACTTACAAAGACTACGACACAATAAGAAAATAATTTACCAAATTAGACATTTAAATATTCATTTATATCATAGTAACATTTATTGTCTTTGGTCAAAAAATTCAATGATGAGTTTTTAGTGAATAAGCATGTTTTAGGGTTCCTATAATACGATTTTACCATTTTTACGTATGTATGTGTGTGTGTGTCTGTGTGTGTGTGTGTGTGTGTGTGTTACGAAAGTTTCGGATCGCATAACTTCAATACCACGATTCCAAAATTTATATTTTTTTCGTATTCCTCAAGTTTACATCCAGAAGAACAACTGATTAGATTTTGGTTATAATTGGAGAACCGGAAGTAGCCTCATTTGAAGATTTTACAGTTAAATTTGATTTATTGACATTTAACGTTATTATAATTTAAACAACATATTATTCTCTATACGATTTGATTCCGTTTTATACTACATATTCAATAGATATAGAGTTAAAGATTTTTAAAGAAATCAATTTTTATAAATCAGCCAGCTATGCTAAACATAGAAACTACTAATATATTCATATAAATCAAATTGACAGATGTCAGTATAAATAAAAAGTAAATTAATGTGTCAGAGATGAGGATGTTGAATTAGATGTTGGCGAAGACACGGAAAGATAGGTAAGGAAATAACTCTAGTGTTACAAGTTTCTAGAAAGATACAAGCGAGATGATTACATTGATTTGAAAATGCCATGAGGACAAATGAAGAATATATTGGATGAATGCTTAGTAACAGAAGGTTGAAGAAACAGAGGAAGACCAAAGATAAGATGGAAGGACTGTATTGCGGAAGACTTGAGAGAAAAGGAACTGAATGAGAACGACACGTAAAACAAAATAAAAAATAGCGACCCCTAACGAATGGGAAAAGCTAAAGAAGAATGTGTCAGTGTCAAGTGCAATTTGCATAGTTTGTTTATGAAATAATTTTACTGGAAATTTAGAATCTTTTGCAAGAAAATTTATGTATGGAATTTATACATAATACACAGGATTGACGGAAGGTATTGTGCTGGCCACAACAGATTTTTTCCTTGAACATGGCAGACAGGAAATATTGTCATTCACCCGCGACATTTAAAATAAATTTCTAAAAATTATGAACCATGTGTCTTATTCTCAACCATTCTAACGTGATACAATGAAAATTTATTTCAGTTAACTCATTTATTTTCTTCCAAATCCTCTGCATTCTTCCTAAAACTCTTTTAAAACAAAAATACCCAATTGCTATAAAATCAAACAAACAACTCTTCACTACCAGTAAAAAATGTAAAAGAACCCTAAAAAACAAATCCAAACATCCATGAAAATTTCAGCCGCAGTTTACAAAAACTTTAGCGTCTTACGCTACCAAGAAGAAATAATTTTAACCCACCATTCGCATTTTATAGTCACCAGTAACAACGTGTGTGGTCCACAATTAATTTGTCATCTGGCTGCTAGGCAACAGAGTTGCCAACAGATAGATGTAATGGTTGCCATGTTCGCGTGAAATATCGCTCGGCTCTGCTCATTTGTTCGCACTTTGTGACAATCCAGTGGCTTCTGGCTGCAGGCAGTTATTTAAAAATATTTATTTATTTGACATGTTTTGAATTTCCTTCTGGTTCTCCAGGAATGAAATGGTAGTTAGTGGTTATTCATGTGATAAAGGATTAAATGGTTTGAGTTATAATTCAGCGGTATTAATAAAGAATTCGGGACAGATCAGGATTAGATTTTTTTTACCAACTATTGCTTAGAATTTTGGAAACGAACACTTTTATTTTACAACAAATTTAAATTATTGAACAATAAGATCGTATGGTATAATCATTGATTACAAGAATTGGCTTTGATAATATTGCAGAAAAATACAAACATGTAAATAATTTGTTTGAATATGGGGTCTCGTGGCCGTGTGCCTGAGTGTTTGGTCGCGAATCTGGGGACCCGGGTTCGATCCCGACCGACGATTACTACGAATTTTAATGGCACAAAATTGACCCCTGTGGTGCACTCTCCACGCCAGCATTGAGTGCCCGTGAGGAGACGCCTGGTAAACGCCCACACAGTACAAATATTTCATCATTACCGATATCTGTGTACAAAGCAGATTGGCACACCCAGCAATGGGTAATATGCCGTGATGATATATTTATTTATTTTATTTATGTATCAAAATGTAAATTTATTTAAGTTTGAAATGAACAACAATCTAAGCACATATAGTACAAATATAATCATTTTTCAGTATTCAAAATCTATGCCTACCTATTTTTACCTCTCGGTAAGAGAGGTATTGGATTCATGCTAAAAAATCGCATATCCAGATTTTAACATTTTTAAGAAATCTGTGTGTATGCGTCTGTGTGTGTGTGCGGATGTTGGCAGGGCAGAAGGACTTCTCAAAAACTATAATACTTAATATGTATCTGTTTAACTACGTATTTCTCAATCGGACATTACTGGGAAGAGCTGAAAAGGTTTTGGTAATAATTGAACAACCAGAAGTAGCAGATTCTTAAAAAAAATCTAAATATTATTTTTTGAAAAAAATTGTTTTTGCTAGCATTAAAGAAGAGTAAATTCTTTATCTGATACATATAAATATTTTATTATATCTTTTATAGATTTAGATATAAAGAAATGTATATAATAATCTGTTGTAATGTATCTCACAGCCCAAATAATGTCATGGAAAACAATTGAAAATTAAAATGTTTGTAACTAACAGATAAATGCCAGTGTCAAAAATCCAGAGACATTACTGAAGATTTTTCTGGGAAGTACATACATTATATTATTTCTTATTTATTAATAGTTAAATATTTAAAATTATAGGTATAGGTATCACATATACCCTACAAAAATACTGTCAATCCCGCCAATGAATTGGAAACATCGCGAAAAATTAGGAGAGTAGGACAAAATTTCTTCATAGAATGAATTTAAAACTTTAAAATCTAAATATAAAGAATAGATGTAAGTAGAATTTTTGGTGTAGAGTGTAGGTATACAAGAAATATTCGTTGGCATGGTAAGCAAATATGGGGGCCCGTGTTAGAATGATAGCTAGTAATTATGTGCATAGATGTCACATATCATAATTTTCATTCTAAATTTCGTGATTTTCCAATTCCATGTGCTTTATTTTCCTAGACAAATAAATTCCACAATCCTGGTGACAAATTAACCACGTGAACTTAGAATATCTTCAAATTTGAATGAAAAATTCTGACATTTGTCATCTATGTACATAATTACTAGTTGTCATTCTGACACGGGCCCCCATATCTGCTTGTTAAGGCCAATAAAGTCACATGACTGCTCGCGCTCTATACTTATGTATGTAACCAAAAACGAATGTGGCGAGAAGTATTGTACTGGCCACAACAGATTTTTTTATTAACTACATATTAATTATGTATTTATAAGCACAATATACTTTTATTAATTAAAATTATTAAGTTTTAGCAATTATTTTAGAAATTAAAAGAACAAAAAATATAAATGTTACCACTATAAGGTGTTTCATTGTATATTTCCTTTATAGTACGTTCATTTCAAATTGAAATATATTTTGAAAAATTCTTAATACGCCTCTGTTAATACCCAGAAATATTGTACATAAATATTATTATATGACAGATACAGCATATAAATACAAAGAAAAACAAAATCATTTACGTTTACATGACACTAATTTAAATCATAATAATTATGTCTTACAATATCTAGTGTGACAGTTACCATATCCCTAAATTATCAAAACAAAAATCTTTTGAAAAATGAGCAGCTATATAAATCCAAAGTTTAAACTATAAAACATAACAAAACACAGTAAAACAGTAAAAAATCTGCTCTCAAAACAAATGCTTGCGATTTTTAGTTCACAATCGGACCACCCGCGCGCTAAAGTCGTTTTCCAGCCAATCACAAACCTCCATACAACATTAACAGAAATAGATAACACGCAAGTTTAGGTAATAAAGCTCTACATAAATAAGTAAATAGTAATGTTCTAGAAATTCGAGTGTTTATTTGTGATTTTGTGGCGACATTAAAATGCTATGAAAACAGACAGGCGATGTTTGTTATGTGTGTGGTAAAGCGCATGCGTTTAAGCTACGGTGATTCGCTGCTCAGCTGCTAGATGGAGCATGAATTCGCTATTCGGTAATTTGTGTCACTTCCTTTGAGGTTTATTACCCGTTGACGTATGTTTTAACGCATTACTGGTACATTTCATACACAAACATTGATTCTTGTGACTTGTGAATGTTTTTTTAAACGGTGTTTCGTATCAAAGACTTAATATATAGATTCCTTTACATCTAGTTCGTGGAAGTTGATATTTGAAACGTTGCTTCCGTTTTCGTAACTGCCAAAGAACTCGAAAAAACATTTTTCGTAAGTTGTCAATTTTAATATATTACAAAATAGCGTTTTAATTAAATTATACTTTATTGTAAACGTATAACAATATATGTTTATTAGTTAAATGTCGCCTTCTTAAAATAGTACGCCGTTAAGTAAATTGATATGAAATACAATTTTGTACATTCTTTTAAATAATAGTGATCTTAGTACAATACGATTTGCTATAAATCTAAAGAAAAATAGTATTTTGTGTCCAAATATTGTAACTTGAAGAAATTGTTACCAATATTGTACGTCATTCTCCATAATATCTGTTGACCCAACGACGAAATATAACTAGACAAAACTTCATTCGGTTTGTTTTGATTTCGGCTGGCCAGACAGAGACAACTAGAGATAGAGATATGTTTGGTCTCGTTTGAGCATTGTTCACTATAGGCGTAAGTGTTCTTAATAATATATTCTTTGGAAATAAAAAATGAAACTACTAAATTATGATTAAAACCAACAAACGAATAATAATCCAATATATTTTAAGTCGGTTAATTCAGTACCTATCTACCTTAGAAAATAAGATGTCTGAATAAAAAAAAACTTATTCTTGTTACATTGTTTACAATAACTTTCGCTTCGTGGTGTAATATAATTTTAAAATAAATATCTAAAATTAAATTTAATAATTGTTTTCGTGATTGTTTAGAGGGTCTTGATCAAGTATATAATCCTACAAAGATGTTACAATATCTTGTAGCAAATTTCTGCCTTTCAATATTGGGAGCCAAATGGCGAACTGCTAGTGGTCTCGTCACTTATAAAATTATTTAAAAGTGCCTTCTTGTTGCAAGAATAGGTCTGAAAAGGGTTTTCGACTATTGAGAATACTATGTGAAAGAAAGAGAAAGTGTAACTTTATAAGAACTGATTTGTCGGTTGTGAGGGTAGTTTGTTTTCGTACATATTTATTGATCGGGAAAGTCAATAATTTTGTATTTTGTAATTATAATACATAATTAATAAATATTTTACGTTGATTTGTTTATTTTTATAACGATAAACCTATTTTTCATCGTGTTGGCGCTTAAATTTTGACTTTAACGCTGGATGGCATCTAGTGAAAAATGCTCAAACGAGACGAAATATGTCTCTATCTCTAGTTGTGTCTTTTTGGCCAGCCGTAATCAAAACATTCAGTGAGGAGGGATAAGGAATGTTTTGTCTAGTTATATTTCGTCATTGTGTACAGTATTATTCGCTTAAATTCCAAAATTTAATATTTTTGTGTCATTCAATTTCAACCCACTGTCATATCCGTGTTTATCTTCGCATGCAAAAATCATTCCCGCGCGTCCAACATTCATCAAACAGTCGGCAGTGACACCCAATATGTTTATCCAGCCGGTCACTCATTTGATGTAAAGTAAGAATTATTGCATTTCCCCGAAACTCGGCAAGTAAAACTCGGTTTTTTACACATGCCTCCTTTGCGTGTTACGTTCGTTGTATGCCACCGTTACATTTCAAATGTGCCGTGAAGAACAACAAACACTGTAGTGCTGATAATTACACCACATGGTCGTTTAACGACCAACGTTTCCACGAGTTTCTTTTCATGTTCGTGTAGAAAAAACAAGAGAGAAACGCGAATGACAACGTAAATCAATCGAGGTATTTGCTTTTATTTTGCACTGTGATTGATTGTTTTGTTATGATTGTCGGACGTTTAGTTTTGAGGTTATGATTCTGTGTTTTGTTTTTTAAATGTTTATATAAAATTTAATGAGATTCTTTGTTTGATCTTGCCGAAAAACTGTTAAGAAAACTTGCAGATTGTTTGTAAATCTATTGAAAAAACAGAAAAGTGTTTTATGTATCCGCGATAATAATTTTAAAATTATAACAAGTGTTTTATGCGAAAAATAGTACTTTCCCGCCAAATAAGATTAGAAACACGTCATAAGTGCTTTGAATTTGAATACTTGTTTCAGATTTAAAGTATTGTGCAGTAAAAATAAAATGGAAGAGTATATTATTTGTATTAAACCTACTAATACGCTAATAGAAACGTATGTTGAACTATTGGAAAAGAGAGAAAACATAAATGAAGAAAAATTGAATGATATATTTCTCACATCAGAAGATTACAATTTTATAGCTTCTTTAGATGAAAAAATAAATAAAGAAGAAATTTTAAACAATACACAATATAATTCACTTGATTTAAACAATCCTAATGTTTGTTTAACAATTAATAATTTAATGTTGCTAAATGGAAAACTACAAACTCTTCGTAAAAATGGAACCATGATATATCTTCACGAATTGCTGCTAGACAGCAATATTGTCTTACCTGTAACTCAAAAACTCGAACGAAATCCAGAACTTGAAAAAAGATGTAAAAAATTAAAAAAACAACAGGATAATTTGTTGTACAAATCTATGATTAAAAGCATTGACAGTCCAAGGAAACAAAAACCAGAAGATACTATTGCCTATCAAGTGAAACTAATGAATAAAGGATTGATACTTGTTTCTCAATTCGTTATATCTGTTTTATGTGGATTTGCGTTTGGATTTCTTGGACTTATGGTTTTCTTTGGAGAAATGGACACTGGAGTACGAATTTTGTTGGGAATATTATGTGCTGTTATTATAGGAGCTGCTGAATTGTATTTTCTAGCTAAACAGTTACAAGAGTTTTTTTAATTTGTATTATAATATAGTTTGAATAAAAATATAATTTCAAATAGAAAACCTTGTTATTGATTTAATGGTTATAGGTTTATGAAAAAAAATGTTCTTTTTTCTTGTTTAAATCGAACAAGCATACTATATGATTAAATTATTTTTTATTTACATTTTTTGTTGCATAAAAGTTATTTAAAATATTACATGATTCAAATCGACTTCGTCTCTGTGACGTCACGCTTACATACTTAAAGCCGCATATGTCGCTAGTGTCGTTGTTTTACAGCGATGGGACGTGACATGTCAAAGTGACAGTTGATGGTGATACTAACGCCGTGGACATAACCTTGTTTCTATTTATCAACTGTAATACAAAACGTCCTTACAAACTTGCTCAAACAAAAATAAATAAGTAAAATACGTGCTAACTTGACAGCAATCTAACCTAACAAACAAGTTCCCCTTACCCCGCAAGACGTCGCAAAATATCTTTGTCATACTTCGAGCAGCACGTCGGAACTAAGTTGCAACGGAAGCGGCAAGGGTAACTTCACAGTGGCGGGAATTATCTCATTTAAAAACATAAATTGTGCAAAATAAAAAATATAGAAAAATTAAAAATATTTGCTTACTCTAAATAAAATTAATGTAGTCCTTATTTATAATATTTATTTCATTAATATAATATATAAAATATTACAATACTTGTGTTTATATAGATTAACACACTTGTATTGAAAAAAATAATACATTTGAAATATTAAACACACGGAATGTGACAACATAAACTTTTAAAACAATAAAAATCATTTGTGCTCTTTGAAAAATACACTAATATTCATAAGTACGAGATTAAATCTTATTTAATTCTCATTTCAAATTCGAGATAATTGTTGTTTCCCAGGAGGCCATTTTTAACGTTGGCGATTTTTTGTAGTTTTATCAAATAGCACAAAATTAAGCTGCTGGATTTTGCTTCATTAGTGCTATATCTGCTTGCATCATATCTTTAACAAGTTGTGGAAATGTCACTTTAGGTTTCCATCCGAACTTTTCATATGCTTTCGTTGCGTCGCCCAATAACAAATCCTACAAAACAGAAAACATTTTTTATTTTCATTATTGTACTCCAAAATTAATAAAAACATCGAAAATGAGAAATCTATATCATTTAACTTTCCACAGTGCTTAAAATGACAAAACAAAAACACTCCCAAAATACTTACAACTTCCGTCGGCCGGAAATACTTGGGATTAACCTTGACTCTGACAATTCCCGTCCCCTTCTCCTTTCCTACTTCGTTTATCCCTTCTCCACTCCACTCTATTTCTTTTCCAATATGCTTAAACGCCATCTCCAAAAATTCCCTCACACTATGAGTCTCTCCCGTAGCTATGACGAAGTCTTCGGGTGATTCTAATTGAAGCATCATCCACATGGCTTCCACGTAATCTTTTGCGTGGCCCCAATCTCTCTTGCTGTCCAGATTACCTAGCTCAAAGCACTCGAGTTGCCCCAAGGAAATCTTGGCTACTGAGCGAGTGATTTTTCTGGTGACGAAGTTTTCACCACGACGTGGGGATTCGTGGTTGAAGAGGATGCCGTTACAAGCGAACATATTGTAGGCTTCGCGGTAGTTGACGACTATCCAATAGCCGTACATTTTGGCGCATGCTGAGAAATATTTCATTATTAGGTTTGTTTAACTAATACAGCAACATGTAAGCTACTTGATGACGGATGTACATTCATGATATCTGTTATAGCTGCATCTAGCAGCCCTGTATTTATATATGTTATAGCTGCATCTAGCAGCCATGTATTTATATATGTTCGATCAAGCTACCAAAAAACCAGTTGAATGTTGTAGAAAATAAATAAATAAAGTGTTTTTAGTTTTCTCCATTCCAAAATTCCAGTTCGTCGTTATTTTTATTATTTTATATTATACAAGTTTAAAGTTTAGGTTATACAGAGTATATCAAATATCATATACATATTTCCTATACTCTACATATCACTTCCGGTTTATTAGTAATTAATATCAACTTTGAAATTTCAAATGGAACATAATATATTTTTTACAAATTTGAAAAGTAGATCAAATTTGCTTTACAATCATGTAAAATAATCCATATGTTACATTATTAAAAAGTAAAATGGCGGGCACATTTTTTACACCTAGTCGAAAAGAGAATAGTGGGCCATGACTGTGGCTTGAAATAAAACAATAAATAAAGGTTAGAACAATTATTACTGAGTATTTACAGGTTGACATTTACCGTGTTACAATTGTTTTAGTTAATTGGTGACTTGATTTCGGCTGGCCAAACAGAGACAACTAAAGATAGAGATATGTTTAGTCTCGTTTGAGCATTGCTCACTAGAGGCGCAAATGTTCTTAATAATATATTCTTTGGAAATAAGAAATAAAACTAATAAATTATGATCAAAACGAACATATTTTAAGTCGATTAATTCAGTACATATGTACCTAGTTAATAAGGTTCTTATTACATTGTTTACAATAACTTTCGTTTCGTGGTGTATTCCAATTTTAAAATAAATATCTAAAATTAAATTTAATAATTGTGTGATTGTGTTGCAAATTTCTGCCTTTTTCAATATTTGGAGCCAAATGGCGAATTGCAAGTGGGTCTCGTCACTTATAAAATGTATTTAAAAATGCCTTCTTGTTGCAAGAATAGATCTCAAAAGAGTTTTCGACTATTTATAATATTATGTGAAAGAAAAAGAAAAGAAATTTACTGTAACTTTATAAGAAGAACTTATTTGTCGGTTGTGAGGTTAGTTTGTTTTCGTACATTTATTGTTTGGTAAAGTCAATAATTTTGTATTTTGTAATTATAATACATAATTAATAAATATTTTACGTTGAAATTGTTTATTTTTATAACGAGAAACCTATTTTTCATCGTATTGGCGCTTAATATTGACTTTAACACTGGAAGGCATCTAGTGAGAAATGTTCAAACTAGACTAAATATTAGTAAATATATCTCTATCTCTAGTTGTCTCTTTCTGGCCAGCCGAAATCAAAACATTCAGGGAGGAGGGATAAGGGATGTTTTGTCAAGTTATATTTCGTCGTTAGTTTCTCATTAAAAAATTCCCAGAAAATGCTATTTTTAGGGTATATGAGTATTACTGCATTAAATTTGATACATTGTGTTTTTTTATCTACGAGTGTTTTATTGCAAAAAATAACCTTTCTGATAAGGACATTGTGTTATGTTTCCTTAGGATATATATTTTATACAACAACTTATATTTCAACTTCGTTTATTATATAACTTGAAGAGAGTACAAAACAGTTTTTACTATGATACACAAAAATGGTTGATGTCACGCGGCAGTGTCTCGTGTCAAGTTGTTGTGGTTCAACTTCAGTGTTCATGACATCCCTCTTTTTCTTTAAAAGAATTTATTACAGGTCTAATTTTTGTGGTGGGATTATTTTTCGACCAGTTCTGGTTGTGTATGGATCGGTACCATAGCTGGTTAAATTATCTTTTGCTTCTGGTTCTTTAATGGTTTCTTCTGTTTTCATGTTTTCGGTTTCCTTGACTTCTTGTTGCATTGTTTCGTTGCCTGGGCTACTTTTCTTTAAGTACCATGAGTTTCTTCTATACTGTTTACCATCAGGTGTTCGTATGATGTATGATTTCGGATATGGCGTTATTTTTTTAACTGTTGCTGGGAGCCATTCGTTTTTTCTATTTCTGTATAATATTTCTTCATTTTCCTCATATTGTGGTAACTCTTGTTTTCCTTTATCGTGTCCTTTCTTCTCCGTTTCCTTAATTTGTTTTAATCTTTCCGGAACGTTTTCAATTATTTTTGGTTTGAGTAATTTGTGACTTATTGGTATTAGAGTTTTAGTACGTCTACTCATTAGCCGTTGTACTGGTGATCCTAGATGATCACGAGGTGTGTTGCGATGATGTAATAACGCTAGTTGTATATTTGAGTTTTCGTTTAAGCATTTCTTTAATAAGTTTTTTCCTTCTTGCACGTAACGTTCAGCCAATCCGTTTGATCGGGGAAATTCTGGGCTGGATAGTCGATGTTCAAAATTCCAAGTGTTTTTAAAAGCTCGAAATTCTTCGGAAGTATATTGTGTTCCGTTGTCACTTAATAGTAAATCTGGTATTCCGTGGGCGGCGAACCAAATTTGCATTGCTTTAATTACAGATCTGCTAGTAATATTTTGCAGCTGTACAAAGTCGAAATATCCAGAGTATGCATCTGCTATTATTAAATACTGATTGCCATTTAATGTGAATATATCTGACGCAACTGTGGACCATGGTCTCAGTGGTACTTCCTGTAGTGTAATAGGTTCTTGAATGTTGTCTTTTTGTAATTTCTGGCATGTTTTGCAGTCCTTGACGTAGTTTGTGATGTCCTCTTTCATGTTAGGCCAAAACACACTATCTCTTGCTAAATGCAATGAACCTTGTATGCCTTTGTGTCCTAGATGACACTGTTTTATTACCAGTTGTTTCATTTCTTCTGGTATTAAGATTCTGTCGTTCTTGAATATTACACCTTCATATATCGATAGTTGTTCTCTGTAAGTCCAATATTTCTCTATTTCTGTTGATAATTCGCTTCTATTTTCTGGCCATCCGTCAGAAATGCATTTTTTTAATCGTTTTAATTCTTCATTTTTGTCGTTGTATAGTTTGACTTGATTTAATCTTTCCTTTGACATCGGTATTATGACAGTTACTTGGAATGTTTCTTCTGCATTTTCTTCTTCTTTCAATATGCAATCTCTGCTTAGCGTATCGGCTATGTATAGTTCCTTCCCTTTTTTGTACTGTATTGTTGGGTTGTATGGCATTATTTCCATAATCATTTTCTTTAGTCTTGCTGGAACTTCGTGAAGCGGCTTCTTGAAAATTACTTCTAGTGGTTTATGATCGGATTCGATGATAATTTCGGATTTTCCCCATATATATTCGTGGAACTTTTTACAAGCCGTGGCAATTGCTAATGTTTCTTTTTCTAGTTGACTGTAGTCACATTGGGTTTTTGTGAGAGCTTTTGCACTATACGCTATAGGTTGATCATTTTGCATTAATACTGCTCCCAGTGCGTAACTGCTAGCATCTACTGATAGTTTGACGTTTTGGTTAGGATCATAGTATCCTAAAGTTGGTGAATTTTTTAGACATTCTTTCAGTTGGTTGTATGCTGACCTCTGAGTTTCATCCCAACGCCATTCATTGTCCTTTTGCAGTAGTACTCGTAGATCTTTGGTTTTTTCAGCTAGGTTTGGTATGAACTTGGCTAGGTAGGTGATCATCCCTAGAAATCTTTGCAACTCCTTAACACAAGTAGGTTCTTTCATACTTGAAATGATACTTGCCTTCTCTGGGTCTGTTTGTAATCCTTGACTTGTTAACATGTGTCCGAGGAACTTAATTTGTTCTTGCTCGAATTTGCATTTCTCTTTATTTAATTTTAAACCGGCATTTACTAACGTTTTTATTACATCTTTAGTTCGGCTTTCTAGTTCCAACTTTGTAGGTGCATGAATTAGGATATCGTCCATACTGCACTCGACACCTGTTTTGTTTTTCAACAAATTTGACATTATTTGTTGAAATATTTCCGGTGCGGATGCTAGCCCGAACGGCATTCTTTTGCATCTATATCTGCCCCAGGGTGTCGAAAATGTGAGAAATTTAGATGTTTTTTCTGTTACTCTCACTTGCCAGAACCCTTTCTTGCAATCTAATAATGTAAAATAGTTGGAACCATGTATTCTGGACACTATCTCTTCTAATGTAAGCAGCGGGTAATGTCTTCTTTTTATGTTCTTGTTAAGTTCTGATGGATCAATACAAATGCGTATCTTTTTATTTTGTCTTACTACCACCATCGGTGAAACGACTGGTGTTGTTTCTGTGATAGGTTCAATTATCCCGTTTCTTGTCATGTTATCTAGCTCTTTTTTGACTTCGTCACGTATTGGATATGGAACCTTTCTTGCTGGGCATATTGGTAGTTTTGGATTGTCTACTAAGTCAATATCGTACATGTATCCTTTGAGACAGCCTATTCCTTTGAATACTTCACTATCTATCATGTCTACCCTTTTTATTAATTCTAGCTCTACACTGGAGTCTTTACCTAGAATAGGTTGTAATTTTTCTTTTACTACTAAGAATTTCAATTTCCTTTTGTTTTTGCTCGTTCTGATTTCTGTTGTACATTCTCCTTGTACAGTAATTTTGTGGTTAGAGAATGACAATAATGTTTTCGTTCTTGATGGTGTTATCTTCAGATCGGCATCCTTTGCTAACTCAGTTGTAATTACGTTACACTGAGCGCCTGAATCTAGTTTGAATTTGATTGCACTATTGTTCGGAAATGTTAGTGTTTCAAACCAGTCAGATTCCTTATTATTTCTGTTTTCCAGTGTATCTATGTATAATATTTGTTCATCTTCTACTGCATTTATTACTTTTGTCTTGCATAGTTTTGCGAAGTGACCTTTCTTTTTACATTTTGTACATATTTTGTTGAATGCGGGACATGCTTTCCTTCCATGCGTTTTACCACATCTGTTGCACTTGAATGTTTCGCTTTGTTCTTGCTTTTTGTTTTTTTCTTCTTCATCTTTTCCTTTTGCTTTGTATTTTTGTTTAATACTGTTTACTTGCAGACTATCTTGTTTTTCTTTTAATGTTTTTAGCTGTTTTCTAGCCTGTTCACTAGCTCTGCAAATATTAATAGCGCTTTCTAATGTAAGTTTGTCTTCAGCTAACAATCTTTCTCTAACTTGGTCGTTGTTGATTCCCACTACGATTCTATCGCAAATTAGACTATTTTCGAGTTTACCAAATGAACAATTTTTGCACTGTTGTCTCAATTTAGTGATGAACTCGTCAAATGTTTCATTCGTACCTTGTTCTACTTTATTGAATAAATATCTTTCATACGTTGTATTTATCTTAGGGACAAAGTATTCATCGAATTTCTTCTTTACTTTTTCAACGTCTTGGGAGTCCGTGTCGTTCAAGTTGAATGTATTGAATATTTTTGCTGCGTCTTGCCCGATAATTGACATAAACGTTGCTACTTGCACTTGAGCATCTTTGGATTTTAGGTTAGTTGCTACTTCAAACCATGTATATTGTTGTTTCCAGGCTTTCCACTCATTTGCCATATTTACTTCATTATTGATTTGTAAGTTTTTCGGTGGTCTCAAACCTGCGACGCTTGCTGCTTCTTGGGACATGTTTTTTTTTTTTTCTTTCAGGTCCCTGGTTTCGGCACCATGTGTTATGTTTCCTTAGGATATATATTTTATACAACAACTTATATTTCAACTTCGTTTATTATATAACTTGAAGAGAGTACAAAACAGTTTTTACTATGATACACAAAAATGGTTGATGTCACGCGGCAGTGTCTCGTGTCAAGTTGTTGTGGTTCAACTTCAGTGTTCATGACAGACATGTTTATAAATAAAGTAAATACGTATAAAAATAATGTTTGCTTGACAATATAAAATAATTCTAAATGTAATATTTGAGTTTTTAAATTTGATTATTTTCCATTAAAAAATAAAAAACTTACCATAGGGAGACCGAGGATAAAACGGCGTTTTTTCATTTTGTGGTGTTTCAACAACTTTTCCATATAACTCAGAAGTAGATGCCTGATAGAATTTAACTTGTTTTTCTAGCCCACAAGTTCTGATTGCGTCTAATAATCGTAACGTACCTACCGCATCTACTTCGGCGGTATATTCGCTTAAATCGAAAGACACTTTAACGTGACTTTGGGCAGCCAAATTGTAAATTTCGTGGGGTTTTACAGCTACAAATATGACAAATTTAAGTTAATTAGATAAGGTATTTAGTACCCTATATGTTCACCTGAAATAATTTTAACTAAGCAACTACTATCGGTCATATCACCATAATGTAGTCGCATGTCTCCTTGTTTATGAGATTTGGAGTCTTCGTATAAATGCTGAATTCTGGACGTGTTAAAAGTACTTGCTCGTCTGATTATTCCATGAACAACGTAGCCTTTCGATAATAAAAATTCAGCTAAATATGATCCATCCTATAAATATAAAATTAAACCTTATCCAGGGGGTAGGTACCACTCTTACAAAAGTGTATTTCTGGTTGCTATTTGCAAGTTTTAAAACTGGCGCTATATTGGAAAATTTTGATTGGTTACAGTGTTGCCAATACCACTGATTTATCTGTAGACAGATAATTTGTACTTTCTACAGATTTACAGATGTTTAATACATGTCTACAGATAATTTTAAATTTGATAATTAAATTGTCTATGTCTAGTCTGTGGTCTGGATTGAAATTTTGTCGTAATTTATGGTTTGTGAACTGCTACAACGTAAAACTATAGTTCCGCAAAATACCACCAGATGTCATATTGCTTATTTCCCATCGCCTATACAGGATGGTGACCAGCTCAGCCTATAGGACTTAAACATGTAAAATCAGACTTTCGTAATTTGAAGAGCATAAAATTTTGCATTTGAGTCAATAAGCAAAATTAATTATGTATGCCTTGTAAAGGCAGAAATTATGTATGAAAATGTAGAAAATCACCTCAAAAATAGCAATAGCCATGGAAATGAGACAAAATTAATAACAAATGTCTAGCGGTTTATCTGTCATGTCTGTCATCTTAGGGTCATTTATTTTTATTAGGTATTATATCTAATTTCTGTTCCAATTAACAATTATCTGTTAATTTATATTAATATTTGTTCACTTGTACAAATAAATCGTTAACATTTGTTATTTATTTTGTCTCAATTTCATGGCTATTGCTATTTGAGGTGATTTTTGACAATTTTATTCCTAATTTTTGCCGTTACAAGACATACAAAATTATTTTTGCTTTTTTCGATTTCATATAAAATTATGGACCTCGGCACTGAAGTTCCTTTTTATCACTCATATTGTGATAAAAAAATAGAACTTTTGTGCCTTGATACATAAATAAATATTTTAAAAGTCGTAAACTTGGTAACCCCTAAAGCCCTGCATATTTTGTTTTTTATTTAAATTGGATACTGCGTAAAATAAGACTATTTCTACAGATTTGTCTGCTGCGCAAAACAGATTTTTCTATCATAGTAGTGGCAACACTGATTGGTTAGCGAAAGCGAAACAAACAATAATGGCGAGGTGGTAGTGTCAGTGTGTATTTAATACTGATATAAAGTTTTTATCAATATTTTTATTTAGTGATTTGTTGGTATTTACACACAAAATATTTTAATGGGAAATACAGACATTGATAGTAAAGTGATAAGATCAAAGTACGTACCTGACCGGTAATACCAGTAATCAAAGCAATCTTTTTTGTTGCTTCTCCTTGTTCTTTTGTACTCGACATGTTGTAGGTGTTATTAAAGTGAAATAGAACAAAATTTGATCTAAATTTTAGCTTAAATGTACTGTAATAGTAGTTTTTAATGCAAGTCGCCACATATATACCCGTTGACAGCCGGCTGCAGATTACTGTATTATCAACGACAAACGTGTATTATCTGTCATAAATATAAATGATAACGACAATCACGTTTTGTAGGTGAAAGCAAGTATGTTGCCACAAATATTTTTATTTTTTATGCTGTGCTGTACACCGCCTTTGATACAGGTAAATAAAATGACACATCTATATAACCTTCAACGTTGACAGTTCTGTAATTAAGCAAATTGTTTTCAGGCGCAATCATATGAAAACAACAGATGTAAATGTATATGTCCCAGTACTTCCGTATTAAATAACACACAGAATTCTCATTCCACTCGCAATTTATATATTGCAAATGTTCCTCCCAACAAATGGTAATGTAATAGTACATTTTATACTCAACGCAAGAATTAACAAAACACAAATTATCGATGCCAAAATCATCTTTATCACATGATAATTCAAATATTTGAAATTGGCATTTGTTTCCGCGGTTACAATAGTTTATTTTTCATTTTTTACCGTCGGTTGAACGGAGCGTATACCCCTCTGAAACACCGCGTGTACGAGAAAGATGCTAGATAAAAGTTTAGTAATTCTTGCATCAAAAATTGATGACATGGGGATCAACTCGGATATACAAAGTATATATGTGTTTAATTTTAGCAATTGTGACGGTGTTATTCTACCGAAAGTTGGTAGCGAAATAAAAGGAAAAGAGGAAGAATATTGTGCAAAATGCGCTTGTAAATATGAAAATCGTAACACAGCTATCATTAAAGTAAGATTATTGCTTCTGATATTATTTAAATAAATTGTTACCTTTTTCAGGTTGTCGTAATCATAGTCATATGGGTAATATCATTATTAGTCGTATACATGTTATTCCTTATATGTTTGGATCCGTTACTGAACAAAAGGTCCAAAGGAAATTATCAGGAACATACCAATGAAGAGGTAAAATTTTTGGGGCTAGTGTAACAAATTTTAAAAGTTTGTGGGAGAAGTTGTATATTTTAATAATGGGGTCTTCCACTTTTTTTATGAAACTAAATTGAAAGCAATTTGTACGTCTAAAAAATACTATTCGTTCTTCAATACTATTTAAAAAAATATTTTCCTGGTCAATAGGGCGCGAGCAGTCACGTGACTTCAGTGACCTTGACAAGCAGATATGGGGGCCCGTATAAAAATGACAGCTGTTAATTATGACCATAACTTACAATTGCAAAAAATCATGAAATTTAAAATATCTTATTGTTATTCGTTAAGCCATAATATTTAATGTTCTATGGACCGGTTTTATACACAAATTTAATCCACTTAAAATTTAGTTATGAAGTAAATTTAATGAAATGGACAAATTTGAAACAACAATAAATTTAAATAGTGAAAATGATTAGACAGAAGACTCACGTCATCATTCTGAAAAAAACCTTATAAAATGAAGTATAACTTGTAGAAATTTTGTGGTTATTTATTTTTAAAAAAAGAAAAAAAAGTACTAGTATCGAGTAATGTATTTATTAATGATATTTACAATTATTTCTAAGTCAATCGTTATTCCTTTTACATTTACATAATATTTTTTTTTTCAAATTTTTCAGATTTAACGCAATACTTCATTGGTTATTTAGGAAAAAAATTATTCTTCGGATTTCATACAAAAAAACTAACTTTATTCGAGAGTCCTCTCAATTTTAAAGAAACAACCTACTGTTATTGAATTTGATAATGCGCCGTTTTTAAGTTAAACAAATTAAAATCCCTGTATAGTATTTTGTTTGCAAATCTTATCTTTTCGCAGGATGAAACTGCGGCAGGTGTTCCCGGTGCATCTTCTCATCAAATGGGGGTTCGGGGGAACGTTTTAAATAGGGTTGGACACCAACAGGACAAGTGGAAGCGACAAGTTAAAGAACAGCGCAGAAATATATATGACAGACATACAATGCTTAACTAAATGTATTATACTTATTTTTGTACTGTATTAACTTTCGAAATTTTAAGTACATATATAGTATTCATTTATATAATCAGTATAGTAGACGCTAAAAATAATTTCTAAAGACATTATACATGCTTTAATTTTACTATTACAAAATAATTGGTGTTCGTACGTAAATATCTATTAAATGGATCTTATCAAGAACTTCTCTTTACGGAAGATGAATGTATTATCCTATTCCTTTTTACCTTCCGCACTTATAGGTAAGGAAGGTATTATCTTTGGTCAAAAAATTCGATGGTGAGTTTTTAATGAATAAGCATGTTTTAGAGTTCATAGATTACGAATTTACTGCTTTTACGATGATGTTTGTGTGTGTGCGCATGTGTGTGACGAAAATTTCTCCTTCGATAACTACAATTCCAAAAATTATAAATCTTTCATATTCCTCTTCCGTACGTCCATATTAAGAATTGATTAGATTTGGTTACAATTATTTAACCGGAAGTAACCTAATTTGAAGATTTTAATAGTTTTTCTTGAAAAAACGTTGTTATATATCATTTTTTGACCTTTTATGTTATTATAAATATTAAAGAATATTCTGTTCTCTATTCGATTTAATTTTTTTTCATATTCAATGAATTTAGAGATAAAACAATATTCAAATATTACTAATTGATAATTATCAGTGTCAAATAAAATTTACATATCTTTGTGAGAATATAATTCTTAGTTACTTGACATGTTTTCCGCCAATCAACATTCAGAATCTCCCTAGTTACATGTCTATCACAGCGATGATAAAAAACAAAGAAATTATCGCCTTATTTATAGTCATTACTAAGGGATTTGTTTTCTTTATTTACATTGACAGTTAATTTTGAGTATAAAAATAAGTAATAACTCAAGCTCCGAAATATTATATAAAACTCGTAAGTACCATGTTTTAATACAATATGTATATCAAAAGTTAGGTTAGCAGCACACACAATGTGTTACAAAATTTCATTATATTCTCTCATTTAATATAAGCTCGAAGATATTGCTCGTGAAACCGAAGCAGCACATTTCACGAGTCCGAAGATTTCAACCGTTTTTTATTAATTAATGTTAATAAGTTATTTTTTCCCCATAAAAAGCCAAAATTACACTAGTTTTCTCATATTTCATAGTTTTATTTTCTTCTTAAGCTTAAAATGTAGCTGAATAATCGGTTTAAAATTTTAAATGTCAAAGCATAATTTTGTTACAACAAATACCTAGCGATCAACGCTATGTTTATGTTTGTAAACAAACAATTTTTAAAAAATTATTAAGATTTATGGTTTTATAAAAGTACAGTATGTTATTATTTGACAGTTGTGGATAAAGTATAGTATTGTATTAGCATGTAACATGTAATAGCTATTACTCACTCGAATGATTTAATTCACTCGCCTTCCGGTTCGTGATGCAAACTTCATTCTCATACGTAATAACAAACATTACATGCTCATTGAATAATATACTACATTTTCTACTTATTTTAAAAAAAACATACTTTTTTTTTAGTAGTTTAGTACGAGGTAAGATCAGTTCATTTCTTCTTTAATAAGTAAACGCGCATAGAATAGTTTGCAAAAAATTCTGTGTGAATTTTTTACATACGTAGAATTGACGGAAGGTAATGTGCTGGCCACATAATTTTTTTTCATATTTGTTGTATTTGTGCTACATTTTATCACGTCTAATATTTTTTGACATTATAGTCATGGAGAACCCGTTTGCAGTTATCTTCAATTTTGTTTTCAAAATTATGTCGTAAATTTACATATCATTTCCATTTCTAAGATAAATCAAAAATCAAAGAAATATTTTCATATTCCAATAGATGCCATTACCATTGGAGTTTTTAAATATAATTGATAGAAGTGTCAGTGACGTCAGATTACATCAAATTGCAACGGACGCGAAACGAAAACTTCCCCTTTCATTGTTTCATTCATCATTTCCACTTTAACGTCAGTGCTGTGAAGAATTAACCAAACAAAATGGCTGTCGCCGATCCTATGTCATTTTTCAAAGATTTCATGGCTGGAGGTATTTCTGCAGCCGTGGCAAAAACTGTTGTGGCTCCTATAGAACGTGTGAAACTGTTATTGCAAGTACAACATGTTTCCAAACAAATTTCTGAAGCTCAACGGTATAAAGGTTAGTTTTCACGACGTACATTCCATTTTTGTTTGATAACATAAAATATACATTAATTATAATGAAGACATGAGTAAAGTTTATCTTTAAAAGGATTGTTATTTAATATCATTTCTTAACATTTTATTTTTAAATGCACTTGTACTATTTTCACGCTGAACCGGCTAATTTCCGAACCCGTAGAGGGTTAGCACAAACCCAAAATGAAAGTATTCATGCAGTGAACATTCCTTTTTCACGACATGCACAGAAATTAAAGTTATTTTTTCCCTAAATGTATTTTTGATGTTTTGTTATATTATAAATTTTGGGAGGAGAGTCCTTCTTTACTCAATTTTGTCCTCTTTTGCGATGAAAATGTCTTTAACATAAAATTTATCAGCGATACTATTCCAATACGAGCAAATAAATTTTAGAAAAATGTAAATATAAAAGAAAGACAACGGTAAATGCATATATATTTACTTAAAAAATCAAAATTACTTTTGACTACAATACAAAGGTTTATTTTTATAAATATAATTTTCAATGGGGTAGTTACCATATGTTAAAATTTAATGAAATTCTTATTTGTTTACAATATATGACTCATAATAAGATATATACTGTAATAAAATTCGCCATTTATTATGTAAATTTCAAAAAAGTTATTTAAAATATTACATGATTCAAATCGATCTGTTCTCTGTGACGTCACGCTTACATACTTAAAGCCGCAAATGTCGCTAGTGTCGTTGTTTTACAGCGATGGAATGTGACATATCAAAGTGACAGTTGATGGTGATACTGACGCCGTGGACATAACCTTGTTTTTATTTATCAACTGTAATACAAAACGTCGTTACAAACTTGCTCAAACAAAAATAAATAAGTAAAAATACGTGCTAACTTAACAACAATGTAACCTAACAAACAAGTTCCCCTTATCCCGCAAGACATACGTCGCAAAATATCTTTGTCATACTTCGAGCAGCACGTCGAAACTAAGTTGCAACGGAAGTGGCAAGAGTAATGTCACAGTGGCGGGATTTTCAGTCATTTTTTTCTCATTTAAAAACAAAAATTGTGCAAAATAAAAAATATGGAAAATTTAAAAATACTTGCGTCTAATAAAAAATCAAAAAGGCGAAACTACCGCATTATACAAGATAATTATGAAATATTAATGATTTCATTATCTTCCAGGGATGGTTGATTGCTTCGTACGTATCCCTAAGGAACAAGGGTTCGCTAGTTTCTGGAGAGGTAATTTAGCAAATGTGATCAGATACTTTCCTACGCAGGCTTTAAATTTTGCATTCAAAGATAAATATAAACAAGTTTTTATGGCTGGTGTGGACAAGAAGACACAATTTTGGAGATGGTTTATGTGTAATTTAGCGTCTGGTGGTGCTGCTGGTGCAACATCGCTTTGTTTTGTATACCCTTTGGATTTTGCCCGAACTCGGTAAAGAAGAAAAATTATTTGCATATTCTATTGTGATTACGACATTTTCACTACCCACTATTTCTGATACAACTCTTGTTTTAAATTGACAAAAGTTGTTTATATGAAACATCGACCTTCTAAACATCTAAACTATAGATGCAGTGCACGTGCGACATCCTTGTCCCAACGTAACGGTGCACATATATATATATATATATATATATATATATATATATATATATATATATATATATATATATATATATATATATATATATATACCTCCATCCTTCAAGTTGACGGAAGTCAGGTGTAAATGTATACTGCGCATGTGATGTGTACTATCGTATATCTCTCTCTTTCGTGTATAAAGCCGTATATATCTTACTCTATCACAAAGCTGTACATTTTCTACGAACATATGCATTTGAATTTTAAGGTAGTTGTCACTCGAGTGTACCTATTCAAAAACTTGTTCTATGTTCAAAATAAAAATTAAGCTAATGCAGTTTATATTTGCAATAACTTATATTTTTTAATATTATATACACAGATTGCATCAAAATATTAAAAACTAATATCAAACACTGTAACAGAAGAATTTTCTTTATTTTTCCGTAAAAACTTTTTTTTAACTGTACCACTCGCATTAACACATACACAAGTGTCGTATTTCAATATACTCGCACTACAGTATGAATGTTGAAGAGTAACTGTGGTAACGTCGCACCTAGACATTTATTGGTACATTCGGGTATAAAAGTAATAAGATATTTTAAGATATAATACTAATTCTAAACTACAAATGGAAACTGCAAAACAAATTAATATATTTCTTTCTTAAAATTACAAAAGTAGTATTATACTGTTTAAAGTTTTCATGCTTTTTAAAATACCAATTTAAAAAATATTTCTTCGAATGTACGTCTGAAATTCCTTTAATCAAAGATCACCTCTTATTCGCTAATACCAAGCGGGCGTTGTTAACTTAACTGATACTCCATCTGGAACGATTGTACATGGTTGTCAAGTATAATTCTATCTATTTATCGTATCTTCAGAGTATAATTTTCTAGAGACAATAAAATTAAATCTGGATGGTAAATAATTTTCAAATTTTTACATAAAATCCGTTAATTAGTTTTCTATAACCTAATAGTTTTTCGATTAAATGTCGGTATGGATATAAAAGTTATAATTTAAAATGTTGTGTTTATTTTGCCATTTCCTATTCTTCACGTGTTAAAAAGGCCAAATTTAATTGCAAATATCTCAGGTACCGCGTGGTGAATTGTTTTAAAACTTGGAGAGCAGGTAGATTATACTTCAGTTGAGATGTACTTAAAATTTTAATTAATTCTGGGTAAAATGGTTTCACGATATAACTACCTTAACTTGAAGGATGGAGACATATCTAGGAACATTTTTGTAACATAGGCAAAATAGGATAGTTTAGAAGATCGATGATATGAAAATGTATTACATACTTGAATTTTTTAATGATATTTGTTAGGTTGGGTGCCGATGTCGGTAAAGGAACGGGTACACGTGAATACAACGGTTTGATAGATTGCTTAAAAAAGACAGCAAAGACAGATGGTATATATGGTATGTATAGAGGTTTCAATGTGTCCGTCCAGGGAATCATCATCTATCGTGCAGCCTACTTTGGCTTATACGATACTGCTAGGGGAATGTTGGCAGACCCGAAGAATACACCGATATTCATTTCGTGGGCTATTGCACAGGTCAGTACAATTTACACTGGCTGCGTTCGGTAATTACATCTGAGCGATCTTTTTGCTCAACTCTACGTTCGGTTATTAGCTCACGGAGCGCACAGAGCCCGATCTGTTCGCTCGTTCTCTAACCATGGAGCATTTTGAGCAGTTGTTTGGCGCATGCGTATTTAGCGGAAAATTTAAAATGTTTGTCGCCGGCAATGCAGACAGTGTCTATTCTATGAATAAATGTTGTCGTTTCCGTATATCAATCAAAAATGTTTGAAATTAGTTATTTTAGGAAACATTTTTCTACATAATTTTCAGCTTTAAGTTGTCCATAATCATACCTTCTTAATCAGTATCAAAAAACCATTCATAACTCGCATACAGTACACATGTTAACAGTTCTTTATTATTTTCCGTTTTTATTCTGGCGCAAATTGTGTTAAAATGACAGCTAAACGTTCCATCCCATAGATTAAGGAAAATATATAGTAGAAGATTTGGTATCTCCCTTATAAACCGTGATAATAAGTTTTAGTGCCGTCTATGAAAAGGTCAGAACAAAATTTGACAGCCGAAAAAGTCGCGGGAAATATGAATTCATTTTGAATTATTCGAAACTTTAAATTTTATTTCTTAATAGTGTAATTAATAAAAAATATATCGAAAATAGATAATTTATTAAAGATATTATCAATAAATGTGAAATATATGTTGAATTATAAAAAAAAATACAATACTTAATATGTTAATGTCTTTATTTTAAAATATATACATTATTTAAACCAAATAATAAATACAAATCTCAAACTACACGGCGACAACTATTAAAATTTAAGAGCATACCACTCAAGGAATCAAAAAATTGAATTATTATTATTACAAGAGGTAATGTTATTTCAAAAAAGGGATGTTATTTTAAATGTCTGCCAGAAATGCACTGCTTCATTGACCTCCTTATCGATGTTCGTCCACTTTTTAACAAATCTACCCTCTTTATACTCATTTTTTCTTAAAACCGACACCATACTATTTCAACATTCTTTGATGAATCTTATGAAGCTTCACGTCCTTTCGCCTAATAATGTAATATTTTGCTGCTCTTCTACGGTGTAAATATCTAAGAGCACCACCATGATGTAAATTCTCCTGGTCCACTTACATAAACCATTTCTTCTATTGGGCACTGACAACTTCTGCAAGAATGTATCTTCACTATGCAGGAGTTACAAATATTTCATGTGATTTTTTTCTGAAATATTATTAATTTGTTGTTATATTTTATATCACCTCCGTATAATAATGCTAGTATGAAAACCAATATACTTACCGAAAATATATTGAATGATAAAATAATATAAATAACAGTTTTAAATGTCAAAGAATTTCGAACGATGCAATAGAGAATTGTGGGAAATTTACAGCAGTTCTCAAACATATGTTACCTTTTTATAGTATTTTGACATTAAAGTTTGAGAATCCCTGTAAAATCTGTACTACTAAAGCCATCTATGAAAGGGTCAGGAAGTATTTCCAAACGCTACTAGATTGAAACTTGTTATCACGTTTCTGAATACAGTTTCACCCCCCTGCTCCATCCGTTCGTCTATTCAAGCTACAGATTGGAAATCGCAGATGAAACTGCCACGTGATCAGATTGCTCAGAGTGCTCGACAGATTTAAATACCGAACGCACCCACTATTACAATATTACAAATTACAATGGTTTATTTACGTGGAACTGAATGAGGACGACAAGAATAGAGAGAATATTTTATTTGTGTTTCAGACTGTAACTACAGGATCTGGTATTTTATCATACCCGTTTGACACTGTGAGAAGACGTATGATGATGCAGTCAGGTCGCGCCAAAAAAGACATGCAGTACAAGAATACTATGGATTGCTGGATGAAGATAGCAAAACAAGAAGGTCCCTTGGCCTTCTTCAAGGGCGCGTTCTCCAATGTGTTGCGAGGTGCTGGTGCTGCTATCGTGCTGGTTCTTTACGATCAACTTAAAGAACTTCTAGATTAATATTTATTAATCATGTCATGCATTTGTATTTTCTTTCAATTGTGTACACCAAATATTCCCAAACTAGAGTTAACATTTACGTTCATTTGTTTGGGTGACAAGATTGAGGATTTATGATCATTATTCATTTAAATTAATGTTTTCGTTGCTATTTATTTTCCTCGTTTCTACGAGTTAGCAATATTTATAAGAGAATTATATTTTTGTTACTATTTTATACATTGACATTAAAATGTATTGAAATATTCTTTCAATCTTTCATTTTCATTAAAAAAATTCACTTATGTTCACATTACAGCACAGATATTGTGGATATCCTGACCTTTAAATTTTGACGAATTTAACATTTCTTGTACACACAAATAATTCAAATTGTATTTATTCTTTCGTTCTATGAGGATTTTTTCCCTACTCTTCAAATATGTTCAAGATTCGTCAAATTCATTGACGGTATTTTGTAAGGATATATGAAAATTTTAAATACATATTTAATTAATAATAATATTTATTCAAAACAGCATAATCGCACAAGAATAACTGTTACACAATTAACAAAAAAAAATATTAATATAATATGCTTTATCTAACAAAAATAGTTTTATTTGAAATCGTCACTAAAGTGCACAAAAATCGTCATTCAAAGTTCAGAAATCGGCTCTAAAGTAATTCATTATAGGACGATTTCTTTGGGCAGACATCCGTTGTACAATAGCAAATTTGTATGTAAAATGAAAAAAAAGGTGCAAGAAGAACAAATTAAATAATTCCGATGAAGAAATTTGAGATATAGTTTGGTTCACGAAAGATGACAATTCAAGGTCATTTATTAACCGTATGGTGTAATATTACTTACAGATAACTTCACTGCATTTCATATACATAGACGTGCAACATGAAATATTTATGGATACATTTTAACTGAAAAAAAATAAGTAATTTATTTGAAAATTGTTTCTTTTTAAATAATACCTTTCTCAAAGATTTATGCTCTTCACCTATGTATTTGCAAAACACAATAACCTAGACTTGACAAAAACTATGGAATAATAATTTGATTTAAATGTCAACGTCACTGGGTAAATATTAGCATAGAGGGCAGTGTAGTAGATAATTAGATATCTGTTACTCTACGACATACGTCATTAATATTTGTAACATGTTAGAAAGTAATGTCAACATGAACGTAAATCTGTCACACAACATAAACTACATACAGTAAAATTTTTGAAAGATGTCCGATCAAGGGCACCTGTATCACGAACGAATTAACAAATGGCATACATTTATCTCTTTCTTTTGCAAAGGTTGTAAAAGTGTGTGATAAGGATGGATATAACACGCATGTCTTTAAAAAATTCATATTGTTTCGACTAAGTTAGGACATTCCATCTATAAACGATGCTCGTTGTTCATAATACTTTCGCTGTAACGTAAGTTTATTTATTAATACAGATACATTACCTGGATTCATAGCCGTACGTATAACGTTATATTCTGTCAGAGTCACTGACATTGTGTCAGTATCTTATTTTTAACATATTTGGTTTTACATTTGCTTATAAACTTACTAGTTAACTTATTTTTGAATTTTGAATGTTTTTCCTGTAATATATATTTTTATAATAATAAAATAACAGTAGTATCTTACGTACCCTCATAAAAACTAAGCAAACGACACTACTGAGTTTATCAGAATGGGCGGAGCAAAAATCTGAATTCATACAATTCGTAGACAACCTTGATCGGACATCTTTCAAAAATTTTACTGTAGACATACGCCAAGTAATCTTTCTAACATGAAATGTTGCAAGGTACTACTGTATTAAATGTTGTGTATTCTTTCTTCGAACAAGTGACCTTGAATTGTCATCTTTCGTGAACCAAACTAAAGCATAATTTTGAATATTCATTACTATAACTTCAATGTCCGGAGGTTCGCAACACCGAACATAAATTCGTTTGACTGACAGCATCGATTTCAAATAAATTTGAATATGCATCTCGGCAGTGATGTTCCTTTTTATCACGAATATGGAATTTACTTGCCGAGGAAAATAAACCATATGAAAATGACAGGCTTTACATTTGTTTCTATTAAATTTTTTAACAGTTAAGACAACTTCCTTACAAAATACGAGTGAAAGAAAAATTTGTTTTGAAATTTTTCGTGGATTTCTGTTTTGATTAACAGAGCCATCCAACAACACAGTGAGAAAGTAGTAACTGTCATTGATTCTGGAAAGACGGAAAGAGGTGGAAAAGAGTAGGTGTGTCTCCAGTTCTCCACATAAACAAAGTTATTTAAAAATTTAACAGTTCCTTAAAGTTTTCATACTTTAAACAATGGCTACAATAGGTGAACCATTAACTCTTTCAAGAGGTACATATATTCATGTATTGTAATTTATACAAGTCTAACCTAAATTATCGCTTTAGATATTAAACGTTCAATAGAACTATTGGAAAAACTTCAGAAAAGCGGCGAAGTCCCTGCAACAAAACTCGCTGCTTTGCAGAAAGTCCTTCAAAGTGACTTTTTCAACGCAGTGAAAGAAGTCTACGAACATGTTTACGAAACAGTTGACATTCAGGGATCTCAAGACATAAGAGCATCAGCTACTGCTAAAGCAACTGTTGCAGCTTTTGCTGCAAGCGAGGGACATGCTCACCCAAGAGTCGTCGAATTGCCAAAAACTGAAGAGGGATTGGGATTCAATGTTATGGGAGGGAAAGAACAAAATTCGCCTATTTATATATCGAGAATTATTCCTGGGGGTGTTGCCGATAGACATGGGGGACTGAAACGGGGAGATCAGTTATTGTCTGTTAACGGTGTTGTAAGTTTGTTTAAAATAATATCAGTGTAATTGTATGGAATTATATTTTCGTGTCTTATAGTCTGTGGAAGGTGAAAATCATGAAAAGGCTGTTGAACTGTTAAAACAAGCCCATGGATCAGTGAAATTAGTTGTGAGGTACACACCTAAAGTTCTGGAAGAAATGGAAATGCGTTTCGACAAGCAGCGTGCCCGTAGACGTCAACAATATCAGTAAATTTATAACTATTGCATTTAAGAATTTTAATTATAGCTATGAACCATTTTAGGTATGATATATAGTTTCATTTCCTAATAAATAACTGTTCGTTATATGAAATGAAATCACCGTTGTTATTTTTTATTTTTTTATTTATTGAACTGTCGTTTTTCATTACTCATATATTAACATTTCTTTGAAATAAAGACTTGTGTATCACTATAATAAAGGAAGTATCTCACCCTGCATCTTGTATTATTCATTTAAAAATTGTTACATTTTCTTTCTGCAACTTACATTTTAACTGTAATGAAGATGTAGAGTCGACTCTTGCGTATAGATTAAATAATATAAGTTATCGCATCTTAAAATTTATGAGGTGTTTTTATAAAGTCAGTCGGATCTGTTCGATGACGTCACAGACATATCAGATCTATCCGATATCGAAGTTTTTACCACATCTCATAACTAATAGTGGCATTTGATAGTGCGGTATTTTAAACCGGGTTATTTAATCGGTTTACATACAAAATCTTTTAACCGGTATTTTATTTCTTGCCTGCCATAAAATTATAGATATTGTAAAATAGCTTATTATAGCATATTAATATAGAACAAATTCATAATTTGTATTGCACATTACAAAAACATAAAAATAAATTCATTTTTTCTTCGTCTGAAATAAATTCATTTTTACATATTTCAAATGAATTAGTTGTTGAACCACGTGACCCCACCTAATCTATTTCGACCAATCCTAGCCTTCTTCCTCAAAGCATTACAGTACGTAATGGCAATAAACATTGATGTGGGTGGACACGTGCTCCGAGATACAATAACGGAAAAGAAAGGAAAAACTGGTGCAACAGTGCCAGAAATATAATAATAATTGTTGTTATGTCTTTATTATTATCGTGATATAGTTTTTGAAGTCCTGCCGAACCTGAATTCAACATATGTCAAACAGAAAACTTTTATGAAACATGTGATTTTGGTTGAACTTTGAACTGTTTAGTGCATGTTTGCAGAATTTTGTTTTGAACGGTGAGTCTAAAATCAAAATTTTCTTTTGGAATTTTATTGAACTGTGTATGAATAGCAAAATTTTCTTTATATTTATGACTACCAATAATCAAACGATGTAATTTGTGTTAATAGAAATAATTTCAATGAATATTATGTGCTCTGGTTTTATATTTATAATTTCAAGTTTTATATTAATACGAAATTGTGTTTATTTTTTATGAATTTGGTCAAATTTCAATCGATTTCATTTTGATCTAGTTATAAAATATTGATTTGATTATTGATCCAGATCTTCAAATTTATCTCTGTATATTTCTGGATATTAGGTTCGGAATTTAATATTCCGGGTGGTGGCCCCTAAACAAAGGGATTTAACAAATATAAATTTTATGTAATTTCCTGATCTGTTCATTTTACGGGAAAAACTATACAGTGAAAATTTGTTCAGAATTGAAACTGTTTTTACATTTATTATTGTTTTTAGGTTATTTTTTTTTGTTAATTAGTAGCAATAGCCAAGGCATTTGTTTTTAAATAAATATGTCACCATCTACTTTGTACATATTTAGATATGAGTAATGATGATATACGTATTCATACCGTGTAGGTGGTTTTCAGCGTCACCTCACAAGCACTCATTGCTGATGTGGAGAGTGCACCACAGGGGTAAAAACTGTTTAGTGCAAAGTTACATACAAAACTGTTTTTACATTTTTTATGTTTTTGATTTTTTTAACAATATAGCCAAGACAATGTCAAAATTACATTTCAATAAATAACTATACTACACTAAAGTATAGGATTTCTTTGAAATAGGGGGAGATGATTTAAACTAGATTCCTGGGCCCAAAATAAGACGATTTAACTAAACTTATCCACATCCGAAAGTGCTTTAAAAAATGTCTGACGTATTAGATAATACTTGTTTATTAGTTAATTACAATTAGACATTAAATTATTGTTGAAAATATTGTGTAATATAATAATAATTGCTAGTCTATTAGAATGCTCATTCATGATAGAGTCTTCAAGCCGTTCAGAACAAAAAAAACATTGGTGAACGATTTTGCGATCGTATATGGATCAACATACTGAATATGGATTCAATTTTTATTTATTGATTTTTGTGTAATCTTGTATTTAACTATCAAAATTCAAGTGTGTGTGTATAGGTATATTAAGTTTATAATATATTTTTTCTTGAAATAATATGTAAGTCTATTACAGTCAGAAAATATTTTTTAATGAAATCATAAACGAATCTTTTTGCAATAATATATTTTATATAGTACTCATATTAAAATAAAATTGAATTGGCGGGAGGTATTGTAATATACAAATTTCCAAAAATTAATTTTGAATGTAATCGTCTCAGTGTAAAAATAAGGTTAGCATAAACGCGTTTGTATAAATATACCTATATACAGTAAAAATTTTGAAAGTTGTCCGATCAATGTCATCTGTATCATGAACGAATTAACAAATTGGCATAAATTTATCTCTTTCCTTTGCAAAGGCTATAAGCATGTGCGATAAGGATGGATATAACACGCTTGTCTTTCAAAAATTCATATTGTTTCGACTAAGTTAGGACATTCCACTTTAAAACTATGCTCGTTGTTGATAATACTTTCGCTGTAACGTAAGTTTATTTATTAATTCAGATACATTACCTTAATTCATAGCCGTACGAATAACATTATTTTGTGTCAGAGTCACTGACACTGACATTGCGTCAGTATCTTATTTTTCACATATTTGGTTTTACATTTGCTAATAAACTTACTAGTTGATTTATTTTTGAATTTTGAATGCTTTTACTATAACATATATTTCTATAATAATAAAATAACAGTAGTATCTTATGTATCCTCATAAAAACTAAGCAAACGACACTACTGAATTTGTCGTAATGCGCCGAACAAAAATCTGAATTCATACAATTCGTAGACGACCTTGATCGGACATCTTTCAAAATTTTTACTGTACCTATGAATACATTTTAATAAATAAAATAATAAATATTTGATTATTCCCATAGCTGTAGTAGAGAAAACACCTCATAAATTAATTTCATCCTTCATATTTCATATGGTAAATAATTTAAAACAATATCCTTCATTCCAAAACAAATTTACGCATTGAATATTTATTTAATTCATAGAAGTTAGTAACATTTTTTTGCATCAAAATTAAGCTAGTTAAGTTGGTACCGTCAGCGTTGTTTATAACAAATGAATAGGTAGACAAATGTTATTTGAAAGGTAGAGATCAGTTTTATCAATGCTTTAATTTTGTTGGATACTATAAATCATATATTCCACGAACAATGATCTTTAATTAATATCGCACAAAAACCATATTATTATTTCATTTATTATTATAAATGTAAATGACGTAACTTTTTACTAAATCTGCCTTATCTTTCGTTAGATTCAACCCCGGGATCGACTTCATTCCACATGTATGGCGGGCGCTTTAACAATTGAGCCGGAAAAGTAGCAGTTCTTCAGAACTAAGGTAGAGTGATTTTTTTTCTTAAAAACATTGGTCGAAAAAGGTGATAAGCATATCTTGTTAGCAGAAAATTTTGCACCATTTATTGAGGTGGTTTCGAACAACAATTTACATGTAAAAAACTGTTAGCAAAGGAAGTGATTGTTACAGTAAACTTTAGGAAAAAAAGATATATAGAGAGAAAAATGGATTTAAGTGCATTTTTACCTCCCGCTACCCTTGGTAAGGGAGGTATAGGGATCGTGCTAAAAATCGCATATCGAGATTTTGGTAAATGACCACGTTTTAAGGTCCCTAGAATCCAATTTTAACATTTCACGATGATGTCTGTGTGTATGTATGTATGTATGTGTGTGTGGATCCTGTTTACGCTCTAATTCAAATATTATTATTCAGAAAGTTTTGAAACCATGTATTTCTACCTTATTCTAATATAGAAAGAACTGATTAGATTTTGGTGGCAACCGGATAACCGGAAATGGCAGTTTACTTGAAGATCAAGACAGTTTTTCTTCAAAAAATACCTTTACATGTATTTTTTCTCAATTTGTTATTATAAAAATTAAAGATTATTTCGTTTTCTACAAGTTTGCTTTAATACTTTTTCTATATATTGTATGGATAAATTTATAAAGTAATATAAAAATTATATACATAGGTAAATGGCGGGAGGTACTGTGTTGGTCACATCAGATTTTTTACCTCATTCATGCTAAAAATCTCATATCCAGATTTTAGTGAATAAGCACGTTTTAAGGTCCCTAGAATCCGATGATAACATTTTTACGATGATGTCTGTGTGTGTGTGAGATTGTTGGAGGTACGATTTCTCAAATTATATAAGACTAAAGACCTGTGTAACTACGGATTCCTCAATGTAACAGTAATGGGAAGAGTTGAATAGATTCTGGTAACAATTGGACAACCGGAAGTGGTACTTTGAAAATTTGTTACTACAAATAATAAAGATAATTAAATTCTCAATCTGACATTTAATTTTTTTATTATATCTCGTATAGGTTTGGAGATATAGTATATATTATAATATAGAATAATCTGTTGTAATAAATCTCGTTGCCCAAAAAACAGTTGATATATTTAAATGTTTGTAATTGACAGATAAATGCAAAATGTCAGTGTCAAAAATTAGCATTTTTACTAACATTACTGGGAGATTTTTCTTAATATATATTATTGTATTATTAATTAAATATGTATTTAAATTATATGTATGTTAATATTACATATATCCTTAAGAAATACCACTAATACCGTCAATGAATTTGAAGAATTTTGAACGTATTAGAATAGTAGGACAAAATTTCTCATAGAACGAAAGAAGAGATACAATTTCAATTATATGTGTGTACAAGAAATGTTAAATTCGTTACTTATAGGGCGCGAGCAGTTATGTGAATTTGTTGGCCTTGGAAAGCAGATATGTGGATCCGTGTCAGAATGGCGGCTAGTAGTTATTTACATAGATGTCACAACTGTCATGTCATAATTTTTCATTCAAAATTTCAAAATATTCTGATGTTCATTTGGAATATACTTGTCGTGGAAAATAATACACATGGATTGGGAAAATCATAATGTTTTGAATGAAAACTTATGATACTTGACACCTGTACATTATTACTAGCTGTCTTTCTGACACGGGCCCCCATAATTAGTAATTGTTAACACCTAATCCACATCACAGTCGAGAAATTACTCACAATATTATATAAACCTATACAATATTTATGTCGTTGAAATAAGAAAAAAATCTATCTAATGGGCTAAATATTATATAGAGTACCATTTAAAATAATATATTTTTGTTTTACCGCTTGATAACCGCTGGTTAAATTTTCGGTTTGTTATTACTGATAAATTAGTCCCTTATTCTTGATCATTTTTTGTATATAACATTTTTTCTAAAGTCATTGGTTCGCCCAAAAAAGCGCTGGTTGTTTTAAAGGAAACATCCTGTATACATACATATACATACATATATACATACATAAAATTGAACTATATAATCTAGAAAAAAAATATTGGTAATTTATCAAAATTTATGATTCCATCCAAACCCATATATCATCCTCATATATCATCATCATCACATTAAATAATGATGATGTTCTAGATTTTTTTTGTGGAGTGCGCTACGAGTCATACGTCTGTTTCGCCGAGTGTGAGTGGATCTCGTTCATAAACTTCTGAGCTACTAGAATTTGATACATTTTCTCTGGTGGATGTTAGTGCAGTGAGCTTAGTGCGTCGGATTTGGAAGCGAAGTGTTCGGGATTAACAACAACGACAGTGAAATGTAAATACCTAAATAATAATTGCCGATAATATCGTTTAATATAAATGTGTTGTTTTATTTATTATAAGTTTCCATTATTATATGTGTACTGTGTGTTACCTATATATGTATATTGTTTATTTATCAATGTGTGTGAAAAATATATATGCATACCTATACCTATCTATTTAAATAGTATATGTATACATAGTACATAGCCTGAGATACTCATATACGAAACAAATGTATATTTACTAATACATATCAAATATTATACAATCACATATTCCAACATTTGAACGCTTCAGAAAAAAATCTTAATCCCAATTTTTTGTTAAAATAAAAGATAACCTTTACCCTACCGAAGAAATTAGTATAGTTTGTTCATACTTCCACTACAAAATAACTCTACTACAATTTCTCTTCTTATTATAAGTATTTAAATAAGTAAGATTCATTCTTAATAATTAAAAAAAAAACTTAATATATATATATATATATATATATATATATATATATATATATATATAAATAGTCATCTATTTATTGATTAATACATTTTTTACTCATATGTATTGCTTACGAATTTATCATGTATTAACTACACGTTATTTTCATATTCTTTAATAAAGTTTGTAATTGCAAATACATATATAATAATTATTAACTTTTCTAAGCTGTTAAAAGATTTAATTAATAAATGCATACATGAACACATTGAACAAATAAATTGCGAGAAAATAGCTAATAAAATGAACCAATTTTGATAATAAATCCTTGTTCTCCAAGATGAATGATTCAAATTACGTTAGTTCTCGACTTACAAAAAACGTACATATATGCTAACTGTATTGGAAGATAGAACTTAATATGTGATTGTACATATCTGGTATTTATTTATTGTTCTACTTATTATGCTGATACTTACATATACATGTATATAGTTTATTTGTCAATGTGTGTGAAAAATATATACCTTTATACCTATCTATATAAATAGTATATGTTTACATAACATGAGATACTTATATACGAAAAAAATGTATTCTTACTAATACATATCAAATATTATACAATCATATAATCCAACTTTCAAACGCTTCAGAAAAAATCTTAATCCTAATTTTTTGTTTAAATATAAGATAATCCTTACCCTGGCGAAGAAATTAGTATAGTTTGTTCATACTTTCACTACAAAAGAACAGTATTACGATTTATCTTTTTATTATAAGTATTTAATAAGTAATATTCATTTTAAATAATTTAAAAAGAAACTAATTTCATATATTGCTCTATTTATTGATTAATACATTTTTCGCTCATATGTATTTCTGACGAATTTATCATGTATTAACTACACGTTATTTTCATATTCTTTATTGAAGTTTATAATTGCAAATACATATGTCAATATTATTAACTTTTCAAAGCTGTTAAAATATTCAATTAAGAAATGAACATATTAAACAAATAAATCGCGAGAAAATACGTATATATATATGCTAAGTATATTGGAAAATAGAACTTAATATATGATTGTACATATCTGATATTTATTTATTGCTCTACTTAATATCCTGATACTTTATAGTTTTTCTAAGACTTAGACACACTAGCTATTTGCGTTATAAAATATAATATACATTGATCTACTTTTGTATCTTGTAATATATAAACATCCAAAATTTTTCCTCTCGATAAGTCTTAGAAAAAATGTCAAAATACGTACATAATGTAATCACGTGAAAAATACATAACTTAATATACATTTGATGATACATATTTCATTTTATTTATTTCTAAGTTCTAATTCATATCGTTGTATATTAGATTTAAAAATGTATTATATGAATGACCAATAAACACAACAAAATGAATAAAATCTTTCAATTCAAAATCCCAATTTTTCCATATCCAAAATTAAAAATTTTCAGACAACCTGCAATTCACCTAAATACGAACTAGATCTAGAGCATCGATTTGCGATCGGCAGCAGCAATCTTGCGAACTAAAAAATCCAGGTTCAATTCCAGCTACCAGCTAAATCGAGCAGCGGCAAGCGAACCACAGCAGCTTGATTATATAATCGCCGATATATAGCGAGCGATCCACGGCAGCTCGATTACGTAATCGATGATAATACAGCCTACAGCAAGGCTTCTGGTCAATAAAATTCAAAAATCGTGTAAAATCGACGATTTAGAGCCGTAACGGCTGAAAAGTAGCATTTTACGGCCGCTACGAGCATTTTTGAGCTCTCAGACGGATTTTCAAGCAATCCCAAGGCATATACTCGACAAAAATAAAATTTGCTGGCTCTAGCAAGACCAAATTTTAAAATTCGCAGAATCGAAAGGCTATAGCAAGTCATGTGCCCACAAACTTCAAATTTCCTGGCTATAGCAAGATATCTGATCATCAAAATTTAAAATTCGCAGAATCGAAAGGCTATAGCAAGACATTCTCCCACAAAATTCAAATTTCAATCGCCTGGTGGTGGATTCATGAATCCTAGTCCTCCCACCACAGATTTCAGCCTTATATACAGCTGTTTGATGAATTTACAGTCATTCAGCGTGAGAGGTGGTGTCGAACCGGACACTCTGCTTCGTATTCTTACGTAATCGAGCTATATACTTGCTTTTGCTGGATTTCTAGCTAGCTGGCCAGCTGGCCACCAGAATCGGTCCCGCTAGACCGTAGGCTAGCGGGTCGGGCTGGTGGCTTGCTGGTTGCTAGCTAGGATCGATGGGGTGAATATGCTCGGCTGGTTGCTGGGTGCAGGGTGCAGGTAGCTAGTAGACGGGAATCGAACTTGGATCCTTGGTTTGTAAGATTTTGTAGGTCGCCGTTCTGATTGCAGATTGGCGGCCTAAAAATGCTTGCTAGCAAGCGGGATATGAACCTAGATCTTTGGAATGCGATTTTTGTGTATTGGAATAAAATAGTGTGTTATTTATAACAAGGATTTATTTGTCAGACATGTGTTACACAATAATGATATAGTACATAATACATGAAATACATTATTTTGACAATGAATATATTATTTTTGATCTGAGTATTTGTGATACATAATTACTCGTATAAGACGTTCGCAGTTTCACAAATACAGAGATGATGATATGTGCTCTAATTACGTCAAATTTGACTTGAAAATGTTACTATACATAAATTCTTTATCTCTTAGATATATGGATAAGGGATGATAGATTTTTAACTAGAATATGTAGTCCAATTTTTATTAGGAATAAGTTTTATTGCGACGTTTAGGTAACCTATTAAGATATACACATTTTAATGGTACAGATTTGCGATACTTATATATGTATGTACATAACTAGATAAATGTATTCAATATATGGGAAGTATATACAGTCAGAAAATATATAGAAATGTAAAGTATATCATCATATATAATTTTAATGAGTGTGCAACAATACATTATCAACAATGCAATTACGAATACAAACACACATAATATGTATTTTTGTAAATGATTTTATTATCTTATATACAACATCGTACGTAAAAGTATATCGTTTTTTCGTAAGATGAAAGATTTTCTTTTAAATATGTGAATATATGAGTGTTTTCCCACACCGTAAAGTCTGTAGAAAAATAAATAATAATTTAAACTATATTATACATTTATTTATTATGTGTTTGTATTCAATAAAATGATTGTTTAGAAGTTTAGTATGAAGATGTATGAACACATGTGTTTTTCTATATGATTTTATTAATGTATATTATTTCATATAAGCATAACAGAGTAAAAGTATGTCATTTTATACATATGTCTATGAAAATACTAATTTTCCAAAGATGAAAATACGTATATGAATAATACCATATGTGTATAAAGTACGAGTGTACTAATGATAAATAGTGTGACATTGTATGTACTTATGTTTTCCTAACGATGAAATGATTTTCTTTCAAAGTTAAACAATATAATTTTTTCTACATCCATTTTGAAAGTAGGGTTTTCAAGTTGTCAGTTTAGAGCAGAAAATTAATAAATGAAGTTGACAGACAACTTGTAGTTTTTCTGGTTCAAAACGGAATGTAAATTTTTAATTGTGATAAATGAAATTATTCATAGAAGTTTTGAAACCAGTATGTTTATTATCTCTTTCAATGGACGTAGAAAAAAAATATATTTGTATCATGAGCGCAAAGTGTTATTTTCCGCTTTACATACACAAATGACTATTTTGCAGCGAATGTATTATGAAGTGTTTTTCAACTGGTGTACGAAGAGAGTTAAATGTGTTATTAATAAATATCATAATATAAATAAAACGGCTTTTCTTTAACTATATTTTATTTAGAATGATCAAAGTTTCTTAAAGTATTAGATTATAAGTGTGTGCTTGTATGTACGTAAGGGATGCAAATGATGGTATAGAAAAATAGAGCTAAGTCCCTATCCCAATTACTTATATAGTTCCTTGATACGGAGTTTTTAAAGTTTTAAATACCATTACTACGTATGTGATTCTTATATTGTATATAGTAACTTTAACAGCGGCAATAAAAAATAATTTCCGATTTCCAGATTAGGTATTCCAAGAATATCTCTTAACACTGTTTTAAAATGACGTTTATGGAGAGTTTATTCTAGAGTTATTCCATGTTTACTATATTATACATTTGTGGGTTAAGCTCGTGATAAACTAGGAATAGCTATTCCTGTGTTAAAAAGAAGCTATTCTGAACTTTAACCCTTATTTATTATTACCGCTGTAAGAATGATAGTGAATTATCCTAATCTTATTTAGATTTATAGGGTTATTTTCTATATGTAAACGTAATTTCAATACTTAGGAATCGCTGTAAACATTTTCAGTAATGCTTATTTCAAGACAGGTAAATTTGTATTGAAAAAAGGAACTTATAAAATAAATAAAATGAATATAAAAATCAGTACTGTTTATTTTACGAAGTATATAATTTGAAAATGAATATCACAAAAACTAAGAAAAATATGTACTTGTACTTTACAAATTTGAATACAGCAAATAATTTTCTATATGCATACTTAATTTAGAAAGGTTTAAATCGCTGAAATTTGTTTCATTAATGTTTATTTCCATGTTTATTGAAAATAGTAATTTTGAAAATGAATAACATGAGAATTAAGAAAAATAACTACATATATTTCAAATTTGGATATTGGGAGTAAATTTCAGCATATATATTTAATTTCAAACGGTTTAAATTGCTGAAAAAATTCAGTAATGTTTATTTCAAGACGTGTATATGTTTATTGAAAATAACAGCTTTAAAAATGAATATCACGAAAATTAAAAGAAGATATAACTACTTGTATTTTCCAAATTGATAAGAAATTTAATGTATGAATCGCTGATAAAGTTTTCATTAATGCTAAGAGAAATAGCCATTTATATTTTTAAAATTGGATGCAGGAGGTTATTTTGTATCATGTATACTTATTTTCAGAATGCAAGAATCGCTAAAAAAAATTCAGTAACGTTTGGACTTAGCTCTATTGTTTCTTGTTCCCTTCAAATAATAAGTATATAATGTGTATGTGTTTGTGATATTGATGTATGTGAACATAACGTAATACATTTTGAGATGTTGAAATATAATTATGAAAATGAAAGTATGTATTTTATAATGACATGATTTTATTCTGTTATTTAAATATGCTTATATGTATGTGTCTTGGGCATATGTTCATAAAGTTTTTATTAGCAGAGTAGATAATTTTTCAAGTTAGAATGGTTAGATCTTATACTTTATTGGTGTGAGTTGAAGTTTTATTTATTTATTTTACATAAATTTTATAAATAACAACTTGAGGCGAGAAGAGTACAAAATCCATATTGGGGTTGTTTTGGGCTGCGATGTTCTGCAACAATGTGACAATCTCCGACGTTAAAAATCAGGATTCCTTGAACTGTAACTCGCTCGGGTATTTTAACAGCATCGTCTGTCTTAAGTGTAGTGACAGGTACAGCTTATCTGCAACAATAGAAAATATATTAGAATGCAAAAAATATGAATTAGTAGCAATGATCACAGAAAATACGATTTTATTTGCAGATTATTAAGAATTGTTACAATTATTCATAATAATTATTAACAAAAAATATTAATGTGAAATAAAGTGCGAGATAATATTAATGAAAAGCATGTATAAATATATCAATCAATTATTTATAGATTATATTGTAGAATATGCACGATATTAAAGTATTTTTAATTTATAAGTTATGTAATTTCACCAATAAAAAAATTATGTTACCATTTGTCGTAATATCGTACACATTCATAATTACGTGTATATGAAACAAAATATATGAAGTAAAATATGTATATGGGACATACAATGATATATATTAAATAATATACAGGGTGAACACGAGAATTCAAGACTGGAGTTTACCATAAGAAAACCTTTTTTAAATATTATTTATGCTATAAAAGTATATGCGGTGCTGCATAGATATTTAGCGAATACAATGTTAGAAGATCAAATATGATTGAAATATTAAATAATTATCAATTAATGCAAACTATTTTCGATATAGTACGAGCAATCATTTAAATATAGCATATATCTATTAAAATAATCCCTCGGAATTAATGGTTAATATATCCAATAAAGAATACAACTATAAACTAGTATAAGTAAAAAAAAACTCACTTTGAATAAATGAAAACTATGGATATAACGCCAAGTCCTGCAGGAATCCCCACGTACTCTCCAAGCACCAGGATATCGTCCTCGTGTTCACAGCACACCATACACACGTCTTTACACTAGCACTGCAACAAATAAACTGAAAGAATTAATTCATGTAATAGTCAGGGTGTTAGATAATTTGCCACTAGAAGTACAAGTCAATAATTAAATAATAATGAATCATTATAAATAATAATCGCTTCTTATGTATTACGGAATTTGATCGAGGTTTTTGAATTTTATGAATGTAGAAATAGCGCGAAATTTTTTTGAGTACACAAGGGTTGTAAATAAAGATGTATTTACGATACAATCAAATTTTAACTTAGTACAATTTCTATTTCGAGTTTAATTTAAATAAATTACATACATTATTTTAAAATTTTGGAACCACTGCAAATAATTTCAACAATGTATGTTTCAAGACATGTGTATTGTAAATTTAATATTAAATATATCAAACACTAAGTGAAATAGTAAATTATGTTTTCCAAATTTTCAAGAAGTTAATTTTATTTCAAGGTGTGTAGTTGTATCTTACAAATTTGGATTTAGGGGTTTATTTTCTGTATGAATAATTACAATTTCAGAATAATTGATTCGCTGAAAAAAAATCAATTTGTTTGTTACGGTATGTCTATTAACTAGAACTAGAGCAACTTTAAATTAAATATTTCTAAATCTGAGAGTGATAGCAACTTTTCTTTTAATTTGCACTTAGAGGTTTATTTTAGAATTATGCATTTAGTACCTACCATAATTTTTTTATGTTTATTTTAATATAAATATTATATATGCCTACTGAATATAACAACATTAAAAATTACTGTTTCGTAAACTAAAAGAAATAGCGATCTGTACTTTTCAAATTTTGCTTCAGATTGCTTTATATGTATAGGTACTAGGTAATGTAAATAAATTTGAATGTCTGATAATGAGTCTAAAAAATGTTCATAATGTCGACTTAGGCCCTTCCGTTTCTTATACTATTCAAATGATATATGTATGTGTTACGTGCGTTCGTAGTATATGTGTACGTAAATATAATACACTCTGAAAAGATCTTAAGAATATACAAATATGAAAATGAACATATATATGTTGAATAATAACATATGATTTTCACGTTATAATATTATATAAAATATAGAAATGTAAAGTATATCATATATAATTTTAATGAGTGTGCAACAATACATTATCAACAATGCAATTACGAATACAAACACACAATAATGTATTTTTGTAAAAGATTTTACTATGTACAACAGCGTAAGTAAAAGTATATTGGTTTTTCGTAAGATGAAAGATTTTTCTTTTTAAGTATGTGAATAAATGAGTGTTTCCCACAGCGTAAAGTCTGTAGAATAATAAATAATAATATAAACTATATTATACATTCTTTTGGTGAATTTGGGGCCTTAGTAATCCTCATGAATTTGTATAACACTTTATTTGTTACATATACAAGAACGTGACGTTTCGGATACTATATGTATCCATCATCAGACTATAAAACAATTTTAAAAATAATGAACCAATCAATAGATATTTAGATCATCACTTACCATAATATATTATATTATATATATATATATATATATATATATATATATATATATATATATATATATATATATATATATATATATATATATAATAATAATAATAAGTAAAGTATCACTTCCGATTTGTCAATTTCAGTCAAAATATAATATGTTGTTCCCCTTGATATAAAAGTCCTAAATACTAAAATTGAAAAAAAAAATAGATTATATTTTAATACAGTTCTTCATGAAAAACTGTTGTGGGCTTCAAGTAAAGTACAACTTCCGGTTTGTCAATTTCAGTCAAAATACAATATGTTGTTCTCCTTGATATAAAAGTCCTAAATACTAAAATTGAAAAGTTTTAGATTATATTTTAATGTAGTTCTTCATGAAAAACTGTTATGGGCTTCGAGTAAAGTACCACTTCCGGTTTGTCAATTTCAGTCAAAATATAATATGTTGTTCCCCTTGATATAAAAGTCCTAAATACTAAAATTGAAAAAAAAAATAGATTATATTTTAATACAGTTCTTCATGAAAAACTGTTGTGGGCTTCAAGTAAAGTACAACTTCCGGTTTGTCAATTTCAGTCAAAATACAATATGTTGTTCTCCTTGATATAAAAGTCCTAAATACTAAAATTGAAAAGTTTTAGATTATATTTTAATGTAGTTCTTCATGAAAAACTGTTATGGGCTTCGAGTAAAGTACCACTTCCGGTTTGTCAATTTCAGTCAAAATATAATATGTTGTTCCCCTTGATATAAAAGTCCTAAATACTAAAATTGAAAAAAAAAGATTGTATTTTAATACAGTTCTTCATGAAAAACTGTTATGGGCTTCAAGTAAAGTACCACTTCCGGTTTGTCAATTTCAGTCAAAATACAATATGTTGTTCTCCTTGATATAAAAGTCCTAAATACTAAAATTGAAAATTTTTAGATTATATTTTAATATAGTTCTTGATGAAAAACTGTTATGGGCTTCAAGTAAAGTATCACCTCCGGTTTATCGATTTTACTCAAAATCTAATATGTTGTTCCCATTGATGCAAAAGTGTTAAATACTAAAATTGAAAGGTTTTAGATTATATTTTAATATAGTTCTTCATGAAAAACTGTTATGGGCTTCAAGTAAAGTACCACTTACGGTTTATCGATTTTACTCAAAATCTAATATGTTGTTCCCATTGATGCAAAAGTCTTAAATAATAAAATTGAAAGGTTTTAGATTATATTTTAATATAGTTCTTCATGAAAAACTGTTATGGGCTTCAAGTAAAGTATCACTTCCGGTTTATCGATTTTACTCAAAATCTAATATGTTGTTCCCATTGATGCAAAAGTCTTAAATACTAAAATTGAAAGGTTTTAGATTATATTTTAATATAGTTCTTCATGAAAAACTGTTATGGGCTTCAAGTAAAGTACCACTTACGGTTTGTCAATTTCAGTCAAAATATAATAAGTTGTTTCCCTTGATATAAAAAGTCCTAAATACTAAAATTGAAAAAAAATTAGATTATATTTTTAAAATTTCTTCATGAAAAACTGTTTTGGGCTTCAAGTAAAGTATCACTTCCGGTTTGTCAATTTTCCGAAATATTATTTTTTTATAGTTTTCCTACAAAAATACACTCTTATCCCGGACTACAATTACTTGTCACCCAGATATGCTGCGGACTTAACACTATGTTTCCCAACAAAAATTACAGTAAAAAGAAGAGTCCATTGAAATGAAATAGTTATATATTTCGCTCTCTGTTTTACAAAAAATAAATATTTGCGAGTAGTGTACAATCCTGTTCGTTGTTATTCTATGACATGTTGTCTCTGTCTTACAACATATTTATCTTATACATTGTAAGACAGAGACAACATGTCATAGAATAACAACGAGCAGGATTGTACACTTACTCGCAAATATTTATTTTTTGTAAGACAGAGAGCGAAATATATAACTATTTCATTTTAATGGACTCTTCTTTTTACTGTAATTTTTGTTGGGAAACATAGTGTTAAGTCCGCAGCATATCTCGGTGACAAATAATTGTAGTCAGGGATATAGTGTATTTTTGTAGGAAAACTATAAAAAATTAATATTTCGGGAACGGGAAAAGACATCTATATATTTTTTTCAAATATAAACACAAAAAGATTAACCAAATACATACATACAACATATTAGATTTTGAGTAAAATCGATAAACCGGAAGTGATACTTTAATTGAAGCCCGTAACAGTTTTCCATCAAGAACTATATTAAAATATAATCTAAAAATTTTCAATTTTAGTATTTAGGACTTTTATATCAAAGGGAACAACATATTGTATTTTGACTGAAATTGACAAACCGGAAATGGTACTTTACTTAAAGCCCGTAACAGTTTTTCATGAACTGTATTAAAATATAATCTAAAAATTTTCAATTTTAGTATTTAGGATTTTTATATCAAAGGGAACAACATATTATATTTTGACTGAAATTGACAAACCGGAAGTGGTACTGTACTTGAAGCCCGTAACAGTTTTTAATGAAGAACTGTATTAAAATATAATTTAAAAATTTTCAATTTTAGTATTTAGGATTTTTATATCAAAGGGAACAACCTATTAGTTTTTGACTGAAATTGACAAACCGGAAGTGATACTTTACTTGAAGCCCATAACAGTTTTTCATGTAGAGCTGTATTAAAATATAATCTAAAAAAATTCAATTTTAGTATTTAGGACTTTTATATCAAGGGGAACAATATAATAGATTTTAACTGAAATTGACAAACCGGAAGTTATACTTTACTTGAAGTTCATAACGGTTTTTCATGAAGAACTATATTAAAATATAATCTAAAAATTTTCAATTTTAGTATTTAAGACTTTTATATCATGGGGAACAATATATTATATTTTGACTGAAATTGATAAACCGGAAGTGATACTTTACTTGAAGCCCATAACAGTTTTTATATGTCTGAGAAAATACGAATGTTTCAAAGATGAAAATATGTATATGAATAATAACCCAAGTGTATAAAGTACGAGTGTACTAATGATAAATAGTGTGACAGTGTATGTACCTATGTTTTTTTAACGATGCCATGATTTTCTTGCAAAGTGAAACAATATAATTTTTTCTACGGCTATTTTGAATGTAGGCTTTTCACGCTGTCAGTTTAAAGCAAAAAATTGATAAATGAAGTTTGACAGAACTTGTAGTTATTCTGGTTTAAAGCTGAATGTAAATTTTTATTTGTGATAAATGAAAAATTAACTTATTCACAGTAAAATTTGAAACCAAAGTGTTTCCATTATGTCTTCCAACGGACGTAGAAAAAAGTATATGTGTGTCATGAGCGTAAAGTGTTATTTTCCGCTCTAGATACACAAATGACTATTTTTCAAATTACGAATGTATTATGAAGTGTTTTTCATCTGGTGTATGAAGAGAGTTAAATGTGTTATTAATAAATATCATAATATAAATAAAATGGCTTTTCCTTAATTATATTTTATTTAGAACGATCAAAGTTTCTCAAAGTATTAGATTACAAGGGTGTGCTCGTATGTATATAAGGGATGCAAATGAGTACAGAAAAATAGAGCTACGTCCCTATCCCAATTACTTATATAATTCCTAGATACTGAATTTTTAAATACCATTACTACGAATGTGATTCTCATATTGTATATAGTAATTTTGAAATTAAATAGATCAAGCACTCTCCACGCCAGCAATGAGTGCCCGTGAGGTGACGCCTGGTAAGCGCCCACACGGTACAAATATTCCATCATTACCGATATCTGTGTACGAAGCAGATTGGCACACCCAGCAATGGGTAATATGCCGTGATGAAATATTTATTTATTTAAGAACTAAGAGTGATAGCGAATTATCTTAATCTTATTTGGATTTATAGGGTTATTTCCTATATGTAAACGTAATTTCAGTACTTTGGAATCACTGTAAACATTTTCTGTAATGCTTGTTTCAAAATAGGTAAATGTCTATTGAAAAAAGGAACTTATAAAATTAATAAAATGAATATATGAAAAACATTTTTCAATTTTGGATGTAGAGTAGAGGGTAATTTACTATATTTATACATAATTTAAAAAGGTTTGAATTACTGAAATGTCTATTCTACGAAGTATATACGAGCCCAACCCCAAATGTATTCGCACCCTCTGAAAAAAAATATGTTAACAGCAAGAAGAAATAGATTTTTAGATTACAATAGCTAAGACAATATTTGGGCAATTTTTTATTTTATGTATTAATAAAGTGTACTGGATTTATATATAAATGTTATTACCTAAATTTATCATTTTAACAATAATCTACGGGCAAATATATGACAACGGACACGTGCTAATTTTTTTAGTTCCAACAGTAAATAATACAATATGAGTATTTATGTTAGTATTACTTATAAAACTGAAGGTAAAGGAAACTGACAATATATTCAATTATTTATCAATATATTATTTGTAAAGTGATATTTATTTATTAAAGTACGACCTACAATTATATTAAAAACAAGAATAAATAAACTTCTGGATGTTATAATTATTACTCCAATTCAACAAATTTTGATATTGTGTATTAATAGAATGTATATAGAACTTGAATACATTGCTTATAATAAAATTTCTTAGGTTTAATAATAATTTATTTGCAAATAAACCATTGTCTGCATGTGACAAATGTTTTCGTCTTTAATAATTCGCAAATAATTTTTATTCAAGTAATAAAATTTAAGATGACAATTAATTGAGTATATTATCAGTTACTTTTACTCTCAGTTTTATAGATAATACTAACATAAATATTGTATTATTTACTGTTGGGACGAAACATTTTGGGACTTGTCTTTTGTCATATATTTGCCCGTAGATTGTTTAAATGAGAAATTTAGTTAACAACATTGTATTTAAATCCAGTACACTTTATTAATATATAAAATAAAAAATGCGCAAATATAGTCTTAACTATTGTAACCTAAAAATTTATTTTTGTTGCTGTTAATATAATTATTTCAGAGGGTATGAATACATTTGGGGTTGGGCTCGTAATTTGAAAATGAATATCACAAAAACTAAGCGAAATATATACTTGTACTTTACAAATTTGAATTTAGGAAGTAATTTTCTATATTTATACTTAATTTAGAAAGGTGTAAATCGCTGAAATTTGTTTCCTTAATATTTATTTCCATGTTTATTGAAAATAGTAACTTTGAAAATGAATAACATGAGAATTAAGAAAAATAACGACATATTTTTCAAATTTGGATATGGGGAGTAATTTCCTGTATAAATATTTAATTTCAAATGGTTTAAATTGCTGAAAAAAAATCAGTAATGTTTATTTCAAGACGTGTATATGTTTATTGAAAATAACAGCTTTAAAAATGAATATCACGAAAATTAAAAGAAGTTATAACGACTTGTACTTTTCAAAATGATAAGAAATATGTAGACTTAATTATAAAATGTATGAATCGCTGAAAAAGTTTTCAGTAAAGCTAGTTTCAAGACGTGTACATCTTTGAAAATAGAAAGTTTAAGAATTAATTTCTCGTAAACTAAGAGAAATAGCCATTTATATTTTTCAAATTTGGATGCAGGAAGTTATTTTGTATAATGTATACTTATTTTCAGAATGCATGAATCGCTGAAAAAAAAATCAGTAACGTTTGGAGCTCTATTGTTTCTTGTTCCCTTCAAATAATAAGTATATAATGTGTATGTGTTTGTGATATTGATGTATGTGAACATAACGTAATACATTTTGAGATGTTGAAATATAATTATGAAAATGAAAGTATGTATTTTATAATGACATGATTTTATTCTGTTATTTAAATATGCTTATATGTATGTGTCTTGGGCATATGTTCATAAAGTTTTTATTAGCAGAGTAGATAATTTTTCAAGTTAGAATGATTAGATCTTATACTTTATTGGTGTGAGTTGAAGTTTTATTTATTTATTTTACATAAATTTTATAAATAACAACTTGAGGCGAGAAGAGTACAAAATCCATATTGGGGTTGTTTTGGGCTGCGATGTTCTGCAACAATGTGACAATCTCCGACGTTAAAAATCAGGATTCCTGAACTGTAACTCGCTCGGGTATTTTAACAGCATCGTCTGTCTTAAGTGTAGTGACAGGTACAGCTTATCTGCAACAATAGAAAATATATTAGAATGCAAAAAATATGAATTAGTAGCAATGATCACAGAAAATACGATTTTATTTGCAGATTATTAAGAATTGTTACAATTATTCATAATAATTATTAACAAAAAATATTAATGTGAAAGAAAGTGCGAGATAATATTAATGAAAAGCATGTATAAATATATCAATCAATTATTTATAGATTATATTGTAGAATATGCACGATATTAAAGTATTTTTAATTTATAAGTTATGTAATTTCACCAATAAAAAAATTATGTTACCATTTGTCGTAATATCGTACACATTCATAATTACGTGTATATGAAACAAAATATATGAAGTAAAATATGTATATGGGACATACAATGATATATATTAAATAATATACAGGGTGGGGTGAACACGAGAATTCAAGACTGGAGTTTACCATAAGAAAACCTTTTTTAAATATTATTTATGCTATAAAAGTATATGCGGTGCTGCATAGATATTTAGCGAATAAAATGTTAGAAGATCGAATATGATTGAAATATTAAATAATTATCAAATAATGCAAACTATTTTCGATATAGTACGAGCAATCATTTAAATATAGCATATATCTATTAAAATAATCCCTCGGAATTAATTGTTAATATATCCAATAAAGAATACAACTATAAACTAGTATGAAAGTAAAAAAAAACTCACTTTGAATAAATGAAATCTATGAATATAACTCCAAGTCTTGCAGGAATCCCCACGTCCTCTCCAAGCACCAGGAAATCGTCCTCGTGTTCACAGCACACCATACACACGTCTTTACACTAGCACTGCAACAAACAAACTGAAAGAATTAATTCATGTAATAGTCAGGGTGTTAGATAATTTGCCCCTAGAAGTACAAGTCAACAATTAAATAATAATGAGTCATTATAAATAATAATCGCTTCTTATGTATTACGTAATTTGTTCAGGATGTTTTGAATTTTATGAATGTAGAAATAGCGCGAAAATTTTTTGAGTACACAAGGGTTGTAAATAAAGATATATTTACGATACAATCAAATTTTAATTTAGTACAATTTCTATTTCAAGTTTAATTTAAATAAATTACATACATTATTGTAAATTTAATATTAAATATATCAAACACTAAGTGAAATAGTAAATTATGTTTTCCAAATTTTCAGGAAGTTAATTTTATTTCAAGGTGTGTAGTTGTACCTTACAAATTTGGATTTAGGGGTTTATTTTCTGTATGAATAATTATAATTTCAGAATATTTGATTCGCTGAAAAAAAGTCGATCATGTTTGTTATGGTATAAGTATATTAACTAGAACAAGAGCAACAAATTAAATATTTCTAAATCTGAGAGTGATAGCAACTTTTCTTTTAATTTGCACTTAGAGGTTTATTTTAGAATTATGCATTTAGTACCTACCATAATTTTTTATGTTTATTTTAATATAAATATTATATATGCCTACTGAATACACCAACTTTAAAAATTACTATTTCGTAAACTAAAAGAAATAGCGATCTGTACTTTTCAAATTTTGCTTCAGATTGCTTTATATGTATAGATACTAGGTAATGTAAATAAATTTGAAAGTCTGAAAATGAGTCTAAAAAATGTTCATAATGTGGATTTAGGCTTTTCCATTTCTTATACTATTCGAATGATATTTGAGTATGTGTTACATGCGTTCGTGGTATATGTGCAAGTAAATATAATACACTCTGAAAAGATCTTAAGAATATACAAATATGAAAGTGAACATGTACATATGATTTTCACGTTATAATGGTTATAGTTATATTATATACTTTATATACATGTTGTGAAGTGAATTTTTATTTATTTTATTTACATAATCATATAAACAAAAACGCGATATGTGCCCTAACATGTTGGGGTTGTTTTATGATGCAATTCTCTGCAGTAATGCGACCATTTCCAACGCTAAAATCATGATTCATATGAGATGCAACTTGCTGAGAACTCCTGATGCAGTTCGTCCAAGTCCACAACTCTTCTCTCTGTTACAGTACTCTGTAACAATATAATAATCGAAAATAATAAATATGAATTAGTTGCCGATGGTCATAGAATATAATATGATCTTATTTGCAAATCATTAAAAGATGTATCAATTATTCAAAATTATTAAAATGTTATCTACGTATTACAGAAACTAAGAAATTCAATTATGAAAATATATATACAGGTGTTCAATGAAACGCGGAACAAATGAAAACTTTAAAAGTGAAAATTATTTTTAAACAACTTTTCATTTTTGTACTTTTGCTCTAAAATGTACAAGAGGGACAATTTCTGAACGTTTTTAAAATCCTATTAAACTATAGGTTCCGCGTTTTGTTGCACATGTTTAGGTATACAGGATTACACTGAAAAACGGGCCACTCAAAATAACTTTTTTATTTGTAATTATTTTTTAATTTTCTTGATGTATTTGTAATCTAGGCTTAGGGGCTCACAAATAATGGTATTTCGGAAGTTCCTATTTGCGAGCCTTTAAGCCTAGTTTACAAATGTAGAAACAGAATTAAAAAATAACTATAAATAAAAAAAGTTATTTTGAGTGGCCCGTTTTTCAGTGACACCTGTATATTAGTGCATTGTATAATGTGTATGATATTAAATTATTTTGAGGTATAAAGTACTTAAAGCTTGATAGTAAAAGTACCTTTTTCCAAACCAATACAATTTCCATTTCAAGTTAAAATAAATAAGAGTAACAATAATTATACTACAAATATTTTTATTATACAATTTATCAATTATGTATGTTCTTTTCAGATGCAGCCGTGTGAAAAACCGACATCCTGGTATTGCAGACTTCGGGACTTGGAGTTCCAACATTGTAACCTGAAGCACTCATCAATGGTGAGTTACTCTGTGATCCTGTCCATGGGCTAGCTGTTAAATCTTCGTTTTGATAAACACGATCCCTGTAAATTAAATTCTCTATAAATACACATATATTTCAGATTTTAACTACCGCGATTTTTGATGGCTACAAACAATTTTTAATTTTAGTACATGTATTGGCAATCTAGGGAGTAATTTTCTATATGTGTACTTAATTTCAAAAAGTTTAAATCGCTAAAGATTGTTTCAATAATGATTATTTCAAAACGTGTATATGTTTATTGAAAATAGAAACTTTAAAAATGAGAATCACGAAAATTAAAAGATATAGCGACTTATACTTTTGAAAATGATAATAAGGAATTTATTTACTATATGTAGACTTAATTTGACAATGTATGAATCGCTGGAAAAGTTTTCAGTAATGCTAGTTTTAAGACGTGTACATCTACTTTGAAAATAGCAAGTTTAAAAATTAATATCTCGTAAACTAAGAGAAATAGCCATTTCTACTCAAATTTGGATGTAAGAGATTATTTTGTATAATGTATACTTATTTTTAGAATGTATGAATCGCTGAAAAAAAAATTCAGTAATGTTTGGACTTAGGTCTTTCGTTTCTTGTACCCTTCAAATAATATGTATGTAATGTGTGTTTGTGATGATGATGATGATTTGAACATAACGTAAATACGCTTTGAGGTGTTGAAATATAATTGGGAAAATGCACCACTCCTACACGGATAAAGTTATAATACCGAGCGAAGAAAATTTGGATTCAGCATGAAATTATCTTTCGTTTCATGTAACATGTAACACATGATTTTTTTACAACGTCGAAACTCGAGTTACAGAATCTTAAAATTACATGATTACATATAGTTACAGATATTTCAGTCGGCTGAAACAGATTTCAGTAAACGCGATTTTTAAAGACTTCAAACTATATTTTTAATTTAGTATACTTACTTATAATGGTAATGATAATCGAATTTCCTCAACATATCGTCCGCTAGTACTTCAACACTGAATTGTATTATTGTCTTCGGCGTTTTACACTGATTAGAATACACTTTCAAGTAATCATTACACAACACTAGCACCAGTTAAATTAACAATTACAGCACTTAATAAAACAGTTAAAAATATCACTAATAATGAACAAATAAATATAGTTTTAGCGTAAATTTCAATTATATCGCGAACTATAAATTGAATAAGAGAATGATTGTATTAAACTACTAAGTTTTTCGGTTCCTATCAACACTACACTATTGCAATACATGATTATTCACAAGCACCCCATGTTCATTCCACCAAAGTTACAAAGGAACTGAAGTCTTCATTATAAAAACATAATATTAATATTATAACGTAACAACTAACACTAATTAAGTGCTAATTGATTACGTTTTTTATATTTTGGCGCTCAAAATAAACAATGTTTATGTTTGTTTTCAGGTTCCGCGAAGGGCCGTACTTCACCCAGCGATTGGATACGGCAACTACAACACTGGACGAAGATAATAGATGATATTTTTATAAGAATAAATAAATAAAAGAGTTGTTTATTTACCTTTCCTACGTAATAACAAAAGAGACAGGGAAATATCCTAATATTTAACGATTTTTCGAATTTTCCTACCTTATCCTTTAGTATTAAGTTCTCCAGGTACGAAAATAACCATCCGATAGGAGTCCGCCCTTTTATAAAGAGCTAAGGGCTTATTTGAGCCCTTAGGGAAAAACCGACCACTGATTTAAATTTTGCAGATCCAAGTAAGTTTAATAACACTTGTCCGGCCCTTCTAACCCTTTTAGTTCCGGAGTTAGCGCAAGCCCTTCGTCATGAACTTGAAGGGTAAATATATTATTATGCAGGTCCAAAGAAACCTAATAAAACTTGTTCGGCCCTTTTAGCCCTTTTAGTTTCGAAGTTGGCGCAAGCCCTTCGCCATGAACTTGAAGGGTAAATATATTATTATACAGGTCCAAAGAAACCTAATAAAACTTGTCCGACCCTTCTAGCTCTTTTAGTTCCGGAGTTAGCGTAGACCCTACGCCACAAACGTGAAGGGCAAATATATTGTAAACCAAACGGTTTTCATCAATTCTGCGCAAGCCAATGGAAATGGCGGGTTCAAATCCCCCCCGATACGCTATTTTCCGGCCTTTTAACCCTTTTAATTAACGTATTTATGTATTAAATCCTTCGAAAACTTTAAGGGCTCGTATTTTGGAAACGGCTGGGTTTTCAGCGATTTCCTTGAAATTTCGCGTTCCCTTAGCATCCTTTGAAATGTCGGGGTCGTAGAACAACATATTTAAGTTTCAAGGGCGTAGGGCCAAGGGTTTAAAAATGCGCTAATTAAAATTTGACAGCTTCGTTTTGTTAAAAAGTTGAACAAATTCTCATTTTTTTTTTAATGTCATGTTTTTATTATATAGAATACGTAGATGTTATTTCAAATAAAATTAGCTATGTTTTAATGGTAGTTTGCAAATCGTTTCAGCTAAACTTGAAGGGCAAATATATTGTAAACAAAAGGGTTTTCATCAATTCTGCACAAGCCAATGGAAAGGGCGGGTTCAAATCCTTCCGATACGCTATTTTTCGGCCTTTTAGCCTTTTTAATTAAAGTATTTAAGCGTTAAACCCTTCGGAAAACTTTAAGGGCTCGTATCTCGGAAACGGCTGGGTTTTCAGCGATTTCCTTGAAATTTCGCGTTCCCTTAGCATCCTTTGAAATGTCGGGGTCATAGAACAACATATTTAAGTTTCAAGGGCGTAGGGCCAAGGGTTTAAAAATGCGCTAATTAAAATTTGACAGCTTCGTTTTGTTAAAAAGTTGAACAAATTCTCATTTTTTTTTTAATGTCATGTTTTTATTATATAGAATACGTAGATGTTATTTCAAATAAAATTAGCTATGTTTTAATGGTAGTTTGCAAATCGTTTCAGCTAAACTTGAAGGGCAAATATATTGTAAACAAAAGGGTTTTCATCAATTCTGCACAAGCCAATGGAAAGGGCGGGTTCAAATCCTTCCGATACGCTATTTTTCGGCCTTTTAGCCTTTTTAATTAAAGTATTTAAGCGTTAAACCCTTCGGAAAACTTTAAGGGCTCGTATCTCGGAAACGGCTGGGTTTTCAGCGATTTTCTTGAAATTTCGCGTTCCCTTAGCATCCTTTGAAATGTCGGGGTCATAGAACAACATATTTAAGTTTCAAGGGCGTAGGGCCAAGGGTTTAAAAATGCGCTAATTAAAATTTGACAGCTTCGTTTTGTTAAAAAGTTGAACAAATTCTCATTTTTTTTAATGTCACATGTTTTTGTTATACAGAAAACGTAAATGTTTTTTCAAATAAAATTAGCCCTGTTTTAATGGTAGTTTGCAAATCGTTTCAGCTTTGTTTTTCTGTAATATTTCTTTAGTTTTAAAATGACATTTTACAACATTTATTAATATGTATAATAAAGTTCTCATACTTCCCTGTTGTCCCAATAAAACAGCATCAACTGTTTACATACTTCCCCGTCTCTTTGTTTTCCTCTGGAATAAATAAGGGGTTGTTAAATAAAAACGTGTATTAGTTTAAGTGATTTTTATTGTTTATTTGTAATACATTGTTGTTTTTATTATGTTCATAGCTTAAATTGTATTTTTAATTCTTATTCTTTGTATTTAATATATAAATATACTTACCCTTCTCCTGAAAAATTAGAAATAGGGATGTTTATATAATAGTTTGTATAAATTTTACTTGTATTTATTGTTTATTTGTATGTACATTGTTGTATTTCATGTAAACTACCCTAATGTACAATATTTAATACAATAAAATATAAATTAAAATGTAATTTGTCTATTTTTTTTATTCCTTCTACTTAGGGGATGAATTCTGTAAGATTTTAAGTCCCTATACGTATATATTTCTTAAAATGACCGCTAGAGGGCAGCACCTATTGTAAAGCCTTACTCCTTAAAATATAGGCAACCAGAAATAACGCCGTGTTTGTAAATAGTTTCGAAAATGGCCGTTTGGGGGCAGCACATGAGACGTATACCTATTGGGAATTTCTACTTAGTGAAAATGGGACGTATACCTATTTATACATACGTACATACAGGATTCCAAATAGTTCCGAAAATGGCCGTTTGGGGGCAGCACATGAGACGTATACCTATTGGGAATTTGTACTTAGTGAAAATGGGACGTATACTTATTTATACATACGTACATACAGGATGCAAAATAGTTCCAAAAATGGCCGTTGGGGGCAGCACCTACGTTTGGTACACGATTTATTTAAGGCCTATTTTGAATTTGGAATCATTGGTAGCACGTATATTTCAGAGTTTGAAAATGGGAAGCGGATACATGGATGTTATAATTCACCACGTAATGAAAACGAATAAAAATAATTGCAAAAAATCTTACGATTTGTTTTTATTTTGGCAATTTTCAATTATTTTGATGTATGAACAATTGTAATGTGGCCATTTTAAAAACGACCTACGTACAGGGACTTAGAAAAAAATCGTTTTGCTGGTAACGGAAGCAGATAAATGGATGCTATCTGTAAGCCCAAATTCAAAATGGACATAACATCCCATTTTTAATTAGTCTAAACACTAAAGGCTGTTGAAAATTATGTATGTACGTCGTTATGTACACAAAAAAATATTTTTTGGTCAGTTTTACTCTATATTTAACGACAGGTGCTGCCAACTGGTGGCCGTTTTAAAAACTACATACGTGTAGGGACTTAGAAAAAAAATTCAATTTTTTTAATATAAAAATATATTTGTATTTTAAGAAATAACAAGACTTTATCTTATAATAATTAAAGTTTATTAGCATTATTATTACAAAGGACTGTTTGACAGGCATAAATAGTTAATAGATTTGTTAACAAATTTAGTAACAATTATGAACAGAAATACAACAATTGAATCGTAAAAGACTTTAAGTTTAAAAATTCTGTTCATAATTATTTTCTACTAAATTTATTAACAAATCTATTAATAATTTATAACAATGTCACACAGGGTTTAGTTATAAAACTAAAACATTTGTTACCGTATATAAATTGTCATTATTATGGGGTTATTTTATTTGCTGTTAATTATTTTGCATCTTTATTCTGCAAATAAAAGTTTAACCAGAAGATTTAACTTTTATTTACAGAATAAAGATGCAAAATAATTAACAACAAATAAAATAACTTCATAATAATTTTATTTGGTAACAAACATTTTAGTTTTATAAATGATACGAAACTCTAAATATATATTTTTAGACTAAAACCGCCCAAATATATATTAGAGTTGCGTTTACAATACTTATGGACTAATTAAACAAACTTAAACTTGGGATCCCCAAATAAGATTCCTTGTTCCCATTGTTACAAGTACAAGATTTCTTATTCGGTTTAAGATCGTTTGCGAACCTTTATATTAAATATATTATATATTGTTTTTGGTGTTACCACCTCAACCACCCACTCACCAAAATATATAATATTTACTAATATAAAGCTTAGTTTACAATAAATACTTAAAATCTAACTTTGCCCTGATCGCGTCAAAATACTTAAAAATAATTACAATTTTTCCTAAAACTACCTAACTTTAAAACTAATGTGACGGGTTTAAATTAAAATAAACAGAATTAAAAGATTATTTTATTGTACATACATTTTAAACAAGTCATTATGCAGAGGAAGCCATGGAGAGGTATCCCAATCGGCACTGCGATTTCGGCGACAGCGGCAGCAGCGGGGGAATTGTTTTAATTTAAAACTATTTTAAAACTATAACTGAAATGTTTTATTTAATAAATGGTATATATAGGGAGACACCACCCTCAATGCCACCCACGCTCCCTATATATACTATTTATTAAATAAATACAAGTCCGTATACAATAATACCTTATAATATAACTTAAAACTATTGTAGTTCCCCCCAAATTAAGTTTACGAAGTGCGCAAAAAAATCCTATCTTACGTTAATATCTTTTTCAAACAAAAGCAAATCTAAAAATGTTAAGTTACGTTAATTTTCTCTCTCTCAAAAAGCAAAAACAACCCCTGCCTATCTTATAATCTAAGCTATCTTATGTCTACGCAAGCTATCTTATATCTAGACTATGTTAAGCTAAGTTGAAGTGAGAGAGAGATATACGATCTAAGACAAAAAGTGAGAATACCGGGGTGATTCTCACAGTTGTTTACGTGGGGGCTAAGCCGACCCCAGTCGCGACCCCAAGGGTTTACGGCCTACAACGCGAGCCAATTAAGGACAAGGGAAGCAATTAAGTGATATTCCACGGCTTGGATGCAATAAAGAGCTACTCCCGATGGCATCGCCCGGCCATTCCCGAAACACCTAACACCGAACGCGGACAACCCGTGTGCTCAAACAATGTTAAATCAAAGAAAAACTTTATTTTCTCTTTAATTATTCGTTGCCATTAAAATTAAACGATGATTACGTTGCCTCCGGATGAGGTGAGCACATAACGCCATAACAGAGCTTCCTGTGTAAGCATTCAGGTTTGTTTAAAACTTTTCTCAGTTGAGTCTAGCGGTTTTAAAGCGTCCAAACTAGAGCAGAGGCCAATACGAACGATGGTCAGCACTGGTACAAAAGAATTAAACTGTCCCTAGAAACATTCACACAAGTGTGAAGCGATCCACCAGAATAAACAACTGGTTTCACATGGCGTTGCGAATTACTATACATATCAGTCCACTCAAGTATGGAAATCGCGCACGAACCCTACCTAACCATCCCAACTAACCGCCAATGTTAATAATAATAATAAAAAAATAAAGGAAACCCGAACCCACAAACAAGTTTCGAATCTCACACCCCCTACTTCCTGATTCTCTCACCATTTGACAGCAAGCATGCCCCGACACACCAATTCATACAATTTTTTTTTTCACATTCACTCTCCCTAGATGCCGTCTGGGCAATCAAAACGCACGATTTTATGATGAATTATCGGTAGGGAATGCACTTCAACTTTAAATCAATTTATTTTTAATTTGTTAAAGAAAACGCGTGTTTGCTCAACGGCGCGATGAGCCAAAGATTAATTAATACCTGAAAATACATTTCAGAGAACTTAAAACTAACTTATATTCTATATTATTCTTCACGTAAGAATGGCATTGTTCAATAATGTTTTGTTTATAAGTGGTTCAATTCGCTCTATAATCTGTGCTGACAACGACTAGAAAACTATCTTTTTCTACATTGCGCAATGTTATTCTTACATGAAGAATCCTATACTATATTAATTTAGTCTTCTTGATGTCCGATTCCTGAAAGATATATGCTAATCATATGTTTCCAGATATTGATTTTATTGATAAATAGTCAACATTTCAATTTTAAATTGTTTGAATACTATATAGACATTCATGAAAGTTATATTTCTTTCAATATAGTACGTACTCAAAATCGAATTTGAGTACAAGATAATATTTAGACATTTATAATAGTCATATTTCATTAACTAAGTTCTTATGGTTGAATAGGAGAACAAGTTAATAATTAGGTATATAGTCATAATCCTTTGACTATAAGTTCTCATGGTTGAGTATGAGAACAAAATATTTTATATTTCTCCTGGTTGAATAGGAGAACAAGTTAACAATTATACATATAGTTATAATCCTTTTACTATAAGTTCTCATGGTTGAGTATGAGAACAAAATATTTTATAAAAAATTAAAGTTCCTACCAGTTCATCCATCGATGATCGTCTACGCCGTAGAAGATTTATCTGGAGCTCAGCTATCATTCAGAAAATCTGCTTTAGATGATTTGCAGTGTTGAAATCGAAAGCTGCATCCAAATACTCCCAAGTTTCTTGACATTTCTGACCAGCGAAAGGTGTACCTATTAAATAATTATTATTAGTTTGTGGTGTTCTTTAAACCATTTCAAACATTTCATATGACAAACGTGTCTTCATTACACAAGACACTTGATTTATATAATTACTGTATCATAAAAAAATTGTCCAACAGTTTTTAAATGGTTTCAAAAGTATTTGAAATTTGCTTCAATTTGATATTTCTAAAGCACATTTGATAAAAAATAACGCAGAGAAATTCATTTTGCACCACCCTGTCCATCGGGTGGTTATACAAGTGGAAAGTGCACCACTTTTCAAATGCTTAATTATTCTAGTGCAAATATTTCATGCACATTACAGATAAAACTGTTACAGGTCGTCCTTATTCACTAGTAACTAGATTTGAACTAGTTAATTTTTATTCCAAGTTTCGACTCTTAGATTATAAAGTATTGTTGCATTACCAACAATATTAGCGGTTCTAACCACATAAATACATTTAATAATGATAAAAAGAATAAAAAATTCTGCACCAAAAGAGATAACAATGTTACAGAATTGTAAAGCAAATAGTATGAAATTTAGTAAGATTCTTACCTTATACATGCTGACGGCACGCTTGAATTTTTGAGTTGTGCGGCCCCAATGCAGTAACTCCGTTGTCTCCTAAAGGTGTTCTTCCCTCTTCTGCTCCCACTTCCATGTTTCCGAAGCCCTCATGATCATGCATGCAATCTGAAATAGAAAGAGACATAAGTAACTTTAGTTATGTATTTGAGGCTTTCATTTTTTTCGTGTATTACATATTATCGTTGGTACATCTTTAAAAATCGTTACAAACAACCCAACTATTAAAAATATAAGTATAACAAAATTGATGTTTGACTTACATTTTCCACATGATTTCTGCTGAGAAAACCACCGTGAATGGACAATGGACGCGTATTTCATCGCCACGCCACGTTGTTGCTTCCGTTTACCAACGCCGCTGTATTATCTTTCGAGATGGAGCAGCATCTATGCGAATACGTGGAACAATTTTCGAAATATCGCCAAGTTTGCTTCAGTTTACCGACGCCGCCGTACTGTCTTTCGAGAGGGAACAACATCTATGCGAATACGTGGAACAATTTTCGAAATATCGCCAAGTTTGCTTCAGTTTACCTACGCCGCCGCCGCCGTACTGTCTTTCGAGACGGAACAACATCTATGCGAATACGTGGAACAATTTTCGAAATATCGCCAAGTTTGCTTCAGTTTACCTACGCCGCCGCCGCCGCCGTACTGTCTTTCGAGACGGAGCAACATCTATGCGAATACGTGGAACAATTTTCGAAATATCGCCAAGTCGAAGATTTTCAAACATGATTTTTTGTGAATTCTGCTGAACTCCAACGGAAAATGTTGTTCGGATTATTATGCCACAATATTTGATTTCTACGTTGAATACTGCGTCTGTATGTGTTATATTTTTGAAGTAATTGATTTAATTTTGAAAATATCAGCGACAAAAACTTTAATTCGATTTGATGTATCTTGTAATTAGATTAAATCGAATTTCTTTCCCATTCTTTGGCGGTGGACGTTGGCTGTTCATTTAGCGTTAACCAGGGGGCACGTGTGGTATTCTACCACGGACGCGAACAGCTTTACCCCCCATTCAAATGAAATTGGTTGTATTCTAGCACCACTAATTTTGAATTTCTTCCTAAAGTTGTAAAAGATGTATCCTTTTTCTGTAAATAAAATGTTCAATTCTCAAACACAGTAATTATAATTTACCGGTTGGACAAATATGGATGACGAACGTGATAGAAAAAAAGAGACCGAGGAAGACCTAAATACAACTGGTAATACTGAAGGTCCTAAATAAGAAAAACATGTCGGTTCAAAATGCTAGGAAGATGGCAAGTATAAAAGGCAATGGGCAAAATACGTACACGATCTCACATTCTCTCGTCTCAGCGAATCCACTATAGTACACAACCAAATTATATTCCATACTTTTCTGTCTCTGAGTTATAAATATATGAATAATAATGTTATATGTACAGTAAATTTTTTGAAAGATGTCCGATCAAGGGCACCTGTATCACGAACGAATTAACAAATAGGCATACATTTATCTCTTTCCTTTGCAAAGGCTGTAAGACTGTGTGATAAGGATGGATATAACACGCCTGTCTTTCAAAAATTCATATTGTTTCGACTAAGTTAGGACATTCCATTTATAAATAATGCTCGTTGTTGATAATACTTTCGCTGTAACGTAAGTTTATTTATTAATTCAGATACATTACCTGAATTCATAGCCGTACGTATAACGTTATATTCTGTCAGAGTCACTGACACTGACATTGTGTCAGTATCTTATTTTTAACATATTTGGTTTTACATTTGCTTATAAACTTACTAGTTGACTTATTTTTGAATTTTGAATGTTTTTCCTGTAATATATATTTTAATAATAATAAAATAACAGTAGTATCTTACGTACCCTCATAAAAACCAAGCATACGACACTACTGAATTTGTCATGATGGGCGGAGCAAAAATCTGAATTCATACAATTCGTAGACAACCTTGATCGGACATCTTTCAAAAATTTTACTGTACATGTATACGATATAGGAAATAAAGGAATAGATAACAACGTTCCTCGAACTATTTCCTGCATTGTACATGTGTACAATATAGGAAATAAATAAAAGAAAGGATAAGAATGTTCCTCAAATCACTTCCTGTATTGTACATGTGTACAATATAGGAAATAAATAAAAGAAAGGATAAGAATGTTCCTCAAACCACTTCCTGTATTGTACATGTGTACAATATAGGAAATAAATAAAAGAAAGGATAAGAATGTTCCTCAAATCACTTCCTGTATTGTACATGTGTACAATATAGGAAATAAATAAAAGAAAGGATAAGAATGTTCCTCAAATCACTTCCTGTATTGTACATGTGTACAATATAGGAAATAAATAAAAGAAAGGATAAGAATGTTCCTCAAACCACTTCCTGTATTGTACATGTGTACAATATAGGAAATAAATAAAAGAAAGGATAAGAATGTTCCTCAAACCACTTCCTGCATTGTACATGTGTACAATATAGGAAATAAATAAAAGAAAGGATAATAATGTTCCTCAAACCACTTGATGCATTGTACATATGTACAATATAGGAAATAAATGAAGGAATGGACAATAACATACCTCTAACCATTTCCCGCATTGTACTTTCAAATTATTGATTAAATTTGAAAATTTATTATTAAAAATCTGTGGCCAGCACAATACCTCTCGCCACTTTAATTTTTGTTTACATAAATATCTCAGCCCAAATGATATCATGGAAACCAATTGAAAAATGAAAATATTTGTAACTGACAAATAAGTGTCAGTGTCAAAAATCCACAGACATTACTGAAGATTTTTTTTTTCTGGTAAGTACATACATTATATTATTTCTTATTGTAATAATAGTTAAATATACCTTTCAAAAATCATGTCATTCCCGACAAGGAATTGGAAACATTTCGAGAAATTATAAGAGGACAAAATTTCTTCATAGAATGAATTTAAAATTGAAAAATCTAAATAAAAGGATAGATGTAAGTAGAATTTTTGGTGCAGAGTGTAGGTATACAATAGGGCGCGAGCAGTCATGTTATTTTGTTGACCTTGACAAGCAGATATAATAGCTATTAATTATGTACAAAGATGTCAAAAAAAATTCATTGTAAAGGAGATATTTATTTCGTTTTTGTGAACTAGGTTTGCATTCAGGCCAAAAAAAGAGCAGAATTTATATTCATATCTCAACCAACGTTATTTTCTAACGTGAAATGAAGTATATATGAAACCGAGTCGATATAGGGAAACTTGTATGTGTAATGTTGTAGTCATTGACATTTAATGAATTATTTGAAAGTTCATGCATAAATTTATCAACAAATAAATGCCATGTAGTACCAACCTTTTAAAACAAAAAATTGAATTTTGTAATGACTTTATTTTGAACAAAAAATATAAAAAATACGTTTCATAATCCTACTCTTATAAATATTGAAATACAGAACTTATTCAAACTGTAGTAGTTAAAAATTACAAACTAGTGACTTTAGTGTTACCAATTGCAATCGCAAAAGTGATGTGTCAGTGACCTACGATGACGTTTCTATAAGTCGGGTTATATTTCAAACATATGTTTATATATGTTGTCAGTGAATATTTTAAAAAATGAACGAGCAAGATATTCCAATTGATATCCATTCTAATAAATTATTAGATTGGTTAATAAGTCGAAGACATTGTAACAAAGACTGGCATGAAAAAATCCTCACAATTCGAGAAAAAATAAATAATGCCATTCAAGATATGCCAGCCCATGATGGTATCGTAAAATTATTATCAGGCTCGCATATAAACTATTTTCATTGCTTGAAAATAATCGACATACTCAAAGAAACCGAAGCAGACAGTAAGAATATATTTGGAAGGTATGGATCACAGCGGATGAAAGATTGGCAAGAAATTGTAAATTTGTATCAAAAAGATAATGTTTATCTTGCCGAGGCAGCCCAAATTATGACTAGAAATATTAATTACGAAGTTCCAAGTCTTAGAAAACAAATTGCTAAATTAGAACAACTGCAAAATGAATGTGCAAAGAAAGATAAAGATTATGCGAAATCTGAAAATACATCTCGATCAGAATTCAACACATCTTGTAAACAATTAGGAATCGCTGGAAAACAAATAAAAAAAGAACTTATAACCCTGTTAGATGATCTCCCTCAAGTTTATGAAAAGGTAGCCACAAATTTCAAATCCCTAAACACACCTACCGAATTATATTCAGCATTTTGCGAACACATTGCTCCAAAAGATATCACAAACGATCATCTTTCATTATTAAAATATATAATTGACCATGGAAATACTACAACTTATGAATGGACTTACGGCGAAAAACCAGTAACAATTGAAAGTGTGACAATCAACATGGACGACGAAAAACAAAACACAAACGGAGAAATCGATTTCGGCGATGAACTCGATTTAAATTTTGACGGAATAAATTTGGAACAAGGAGATATTGACTGGGGGAATTTAGACAATGAAATCGAAAATAATGTTCAAGAAATTGATTTCAATATTTCCTTGGAAGAATCTGGAATAGTTGTGGAAGAAGCTGGCATAGATGGAGGAATCGCGCGAGGCAATGATGCCTATACATTGCTAGACAACCCTAGAACTAGAAATCAAATCATTGATGAATTAATGGAACTTGAAGCGTTTTTAAAAATGCGCCTGTTTGAAATGTCCAGTGAAAACGATCTACTAACCATTTCCCAATTACAAGACGCGCCTTCTATACTCCAAATGCAATCTCCCGAATCAATTACAACAATGTTAGATTCAGTTCAAATAGTATTAACTGAATTAACCAATAAACGAACTTCCCATCTGCACAATATTAAACATTCTCCGAAATATATAGATATGCTCGTTGATAGCTTAAAACAAAAGATAACTATTGCTGATAAAATGCAAGCATCGAGAAAAATCGTCTTACAAAGATCAGAAGAAGCAATGAAACAAGCTCAAGAAATAATACCGTTAATTGATCTTGTTATCAGCAAAACGAAAATTTTGCAAGAAGAAATTGAATCAGAAATTTCTAAAAAGTATAAGGGTAGGATTGTAAATATTATTGGTGGTGTGAATGCTTTGTAATAAAGATTTTATATGTTGTTGATTTGTATATGACGAATAAAGTTTCATTGACAGTTATCGCTAATTTTATTTGTAAAACTACCTGAGAAAGTTATCAAAAATGGGGTTATAAATGAAAACTACACGTTTTTCTGTATTATATTGAATCATAAATACATCCACTTAATATAAAATAAACAGGGAATGTTGATATATCGCCCTATTCATTCCTTATTTCGTTCAATTTGCTAATGTTTAAATCCTAACCATGAAGTTAGCGCGAATGAATTTCATGCGCAGTACTAATTTAAAATAAATTTTTAAATTGTGAGCGCGCGAAGTTCATCTGCGACAACTTCATGGTCAAGATTTAAACTGAATGAAACAAGAAATGAAAGAACATTAGGACGATACGTGTGATCCTTTGACAAAGTTTGGTTTCATGAATTTAATTTATTTATTTAATGCAAGTATGTAGTCAAAACTAATATATTCCTTACTTTTATAGATTTCTGTAACTTAAATTCATTTAGGATCATGCTTAAATATTAGGAAATTATTTACTGGATGTTAGAAATAAAAAAATAATCATTGATGGACAATTACATATTTTATAAGAATGTTTTTGTAGAAATGACCAAACTGTTTGGCATCCTTGAAAATAGATGTCGCTGTATGTATCTCACATTCACAATCTTTGAACTATGGTTGTTTTGCCAAAAGAAATTGTTATTAACACAGTCATAATTTAAAATATATACGTATATAAGTACTTTATTCTACCCTTGTTGTTGAAGTTTTATTTTATTAAAATGTGTTATAGAAAAAAGTATAACTTTCTATATTTTGCACAAATAGCTATTGTTAAAAAAGTAATTTTATTTTCGGGTAAAAAAATACAAACAATTTGTTTTAATAATAATATAATACAAGATAAACTTTCTATAAACAAAAACATATTACATATCTTCAGTACTCCATTTATATATGTCTTCCTGTACAGCTTTTTTATCATTTTGTACTTTGAACCATTGTTTTTCATATCCATTTGATCTGTCTACTCCATCCCAACGATGCCCTGGAGGAATGCCATATCTATTTGGCATAAATTCGCCTTCATATTGAGGTTTGGAGTCAACTAAAAAAATAATTATGTAGTACAAACAACAATCTAAATAAATAAATAATCCTACTTGGTCTTCCGGAAGCCACAGCTTCTTTCCGTTTCTTTTTCCGGATATACTGCAACATAGGATCCCCTTCTCTTTCTTGTTCTTTTAAATATTTTTCCAAATCCTCATCATCGGCATATCTCGCCAGGGGTTTCGTCATTTCATATAAATCTTGTTCTACTTTCTGTTTATGATCTTCGACTTGTTTTAATCCTTTTCCCCATTTATCATATTTTTCTTTCCTTTCGTTTAACACTTTTTGTTTTTCCATTTCTTCCATGGCTTCTTTTTCCAAGTCTCTTCTTTTGCCTGTTTTGCGGTCGCGCATAATTGGAGCTGCATTTTTTCCGGATATTTCAGCAGACATGTTTTTGAACATGTCTTCTTCGCGTTTTTTTAATGCTGCGGTTTCTTTTTTCAAATCGCCGGAGAACTGGATCCCGGCTGTTTTTCCATCTAGAGTTTTTGTCATTTTGTTTGAAGTTTCATGAGAATGACTGCGTTTTGAATCGATTGCTATTTTTGACACTCTAGGCGGACTTTTTGAAGCGGATCCCCATCTAGATTTTCTAACTTTTGATTCTGAATTGGAATTCTTTATATTTTTTCTAAGTGGACTGCTATCTACTTCTTTTCTAGATTTTCTAGGTGGACTGGTAACTATTTCTTGTCTAGATTTTCTAGGTGGACTGTTAACTATTTCTTGTCTAGATTTTCTAGGTGGACTGTTAACTATTTCTTGTTTAGATTTTCTAGGTGGACTTGCGTCTGAATCTGACTGTTTTCTAGTTCTTCTAGGTGGACTATTATCAATTTGTTTTCTAGACCGTCTAGGCGGACTTGTATCAGAATCTGATTGTTTTCTGGATTTTCTAGGTGGACTTGCGTCCAAATCTGTCTGTTTTCTAGTTCTTCTAGGTGGACTATTATCAATTTGTTTTCTAGATTGTCTAGGTGGACTTGTAGAATCTGATTGTTTTCTAGTTTTTCTAGGAGGGCTGGGATCTGAACTCGATTTTCTTCTGTTTCGTCTGGGTGGACTTGGATCTGAACTAGATCTTCGTCTGTTTTTTCTAGGTGGACTTGGATCTGAATCTGAATGCCTTCTATCTTTTTTTTCTTTTTTAAAATCAAATCGAAGTGGGCTGCGATCATTTCGACTCGCTTTTGTTTTTCTGGGAGGACTAGCGTCAGAATCTGATTGTTTACTATAACTAGCTTTTGTTTTAGAGTCATCTTTTAATTCATCATCGCTCCCAACTAGTTTCCATTTATCACTTTTTCTGTAGTCATCTATTCGCATATGTAATGGACGATCATCAACAATTCCTACGATTTGTGGCGCATCTTCAGCTGTTAAGAATTCTCGCATTTCGTGTTCGTTAACATTACGAGGAAGATCTATGTCATCGTCTATTATTTTAACACTGAAATATATAATATAACCTCAAAAAAAGATCGAATTGTATATTGAAATGATGTTTACCGGTTTTGCATGGCTTTTGCTCTCTTTTTGCGTTTTTTATTCTTCTCTTTTTCATCTCCTAAGGATAAATATCTCTTCAGATATTCTTTTTGGTCGATCGCTGACATTTTAACTTAAATTACTTGTCAAAGAAGTCAAACGTTTGTCAAGCACGATAAAAAACGTTTGCTTTGATGCCAGATGGCGAAAAATATTTACGATTACAACATATTTTCACACAAAATAAAACACTGCACTTATTTTTAAACCACTATATATAATTTGTAACACTTTGAAATAATTATAAATAAAATAAACATATATTTTAAAAGGTAGAATGTGTAAATTTGAACGCGACAACATTGTAAATATCTGTCAAAATTTTGAGGACACAAGCTGTAATTTTAATTATTGTAACTTATTTACAACAATGGACCTTTCAAATTGTAATTTTGATTTTACTGTAACATGTAGAACTTGTTTACTAGCGAATAATAATTTAAGATCAATAAATGATGTTGAAATATTAAACATTTTAAATTGTTGTTCATTTATTCAGGTAGTATATGACATATTTTTAAATAAACACAAATTAGAATGATTATTTATAGATTCAAATTAATGATATACTACCAAATGGTATATGCGATCAATGTATAATGTTAGCAAACCAATGTTTTAAGTTTAAAGAACAATGTGAAAAATCGGAGAAAATTTTGCGGTCTTACATAGAATTAAACAATTTTAAAGTTGATTTAGAGAATGAACAATCAAAACTTGAAGATTTTTTAGGTACTAGCATAAATTTAGGCAAAGAAACAGGTATTTTATATTCAATATATTGTAAGAAACTTATAAAAAATGAATGTTTAGGTACACAAACTGATGTTTCTACACCAATACCTGTGCCATTTACATGCCAAACTTGTAACCAACAATTTTTAATAGAAGATGAATATAATAAACATAAATCAACCCATCATACTTGTATTCATTGTAATGAAACATTTATAAGTTCACAACAACTTAAACGGCACATTAAAACGCATATGGAATCCAACCAAATTTCTTGCAACAAATGCGGTAAGAAATTCGTTGAAAGTTCATCCCTTCAAGATCATATGCAAGAACACGAAGACAGCAGCGATAATTTGTAAGATTTACAACATTTTTCAATGATTTATTTTATTAGTGAATTGTTTTTCCTAGACAAACATCTACCGAAAGTTCGAATTCGGCAGATTTTACAAGTTTTTTAAATATGGCACCACCGTCACCACTCGCATTTCCGTGTGGGGAATGTAATCAGTCTTTCAATGCGGCTGAAGATTTGGAATTGCATAAAGCTACGCATTCTACCAATGGAGAACATATTTGTATTCAATGCAATAAAAAGTTTGCTGGTAAAATGGTGTAAATTTTAAAATAAATGTATAGTTTCTCTTAAATTATTTCGAAACTAATTATTTTGAAAAACATTTGAAGCATTTAAACTCAACTATTTGCATGTTCAAGTAATATTAATATACCATTCCACATTATATACGTATTTATAATAACAAAAACAATAATAAAAATGCCCTACCATGTTTGCGATTTCTAGCAGTTAGGTTATTCTTGCACTGAAAACACACATTTTTTATTGTTCTCTACATAAATTATACACTAAAATGACCGGGAAAGAATACTGAATCTATTGATATATAATTTATAATTAGCTTCAAACATTTTTCAACGAAAAACTTTAAATAAATGCGAGACGATATACACAATCTTAAACAAACTCGTGAACTAACAAATGAATTACTGTGCGGCTCAGACAGGAAAGCAATGGTAACTACGATCTGAAATCCGCAATTTATTTTTTCTTATAATAATTTTAAAAATATTCGTATTATTTACTAACAAAAAATAATATTTAAATTTTGTAATATTAATAAACATTTTATTTTCTTTCGTAAATAATAAAAAAAAACATCTCAAATAATTTAAGTTACAACATAAAGGTATATTTCTTTAAATGGAATAGTACATACATTTTTGGCCCATTCAATAACATAAACATTTTTGATTTTTACAGATATTTTAATAGGCTATATATAAAAAACAAAAACTGTTATTTGTCAATTTGAATTATTTCGGATGTAAATCAAATAAACAAAATTAGTAACACATATTTGTTTCGTTTTATTATTTTTTTCATACATAGCCTACTAAAAAAATATATTTGAATTGCAATTTAATTTTTATCAATTTTTTTGTTATGTAAGGATACAAAATGATTAGATAGTTAAATTCAGAAAAAAATACTCTATCGAATGGGCCAAAAAAATATGTACCATCCCTTTTAAGAAAATATAACTGTGTTGTAACTTGAGAACCACTAATTTAAAAAAATATTTTCTTCTCTAATTGGGTGTCCCCCTTGGTCTTTTATAAGATTGTCTTAAGTATTTTATTACATATTTAATAATATAGAATTATTTGAGGTGGCTCGTTTACACCCTATATTAATTTTATTTATTCATATTTTTATTCATTTTGTTTAAATATATAATAAAAACTTATGATCCTGAGTTAAAATATTTAATTGAAGAGTATATAAATATTTTAATACTTATACTTGTTTATAATATATTTAGAACATAGATTCCTTTGGCTTTAAATGCTTCAAGTAGCCTCATAGTTTTTTAGGGTATATTAAACCCATTTTAAAAGAAATAATAAATATATAGTGATACAAAATGTCTCATACAGCCAATTTAGGTAAAAATAGTAGTCTAAAGATATTTTTAATTCAGGAATAAAAATAAACAAATAATACAATTATTTTATTTATTTATGGGGTAAATATTAAAAGTATTCATAATGGGAATATTATTTTGTCATATTGGTTTCTAAAGCAACGTTTTTTGAACGATTTATAAAACAAAAAGTGCAACATTAAAGTTCTAGAACTTTAAAACTGTACCTTCATACTGAATCCTTTATTTATACAGCATTAAATTCTTCTTCACCTCAGCAATATCATCCAAAATATTTCGAGGAATATATTTTTCACCAATTATATTGAATAAAAATGTAAGCGCCCGCACGGTACAAATATTCCATCATTACCGATATCTGTGTATGAAGCAGATTGGCACACCCAGCAATCGGTAATATGCCGTGATGAAATATTTATTTTATTTAAAATGTTAACGAAATAAAGAAAAATTCATTTTTAATCTGTCAAAATTTTGCTAGGATTTTCGAACAATTGCGACTTAGCCTATTTATACAAAACTCATACTGCTACTAATAGCTGCATATTTCTTTTAATAATTTAATAACTAGAAACCAGTATGACATAAAATAATGTATGTACCTCAGACGAAAAGTGTCTTTAAGGTACTCACAAGTAATTACTGCCTCGGTCGTAAACAACTTGCTCGTACCTTAAAGATTCACTTTTCGTCCTAGATACATAAAATATTATTAAAATCTGCTACCTACAGAAAAAAAATAGACTGCCATTTTTTTTGTCTTAATTGCTTCAGTGTCATATTTTTTTTGGGTTCATATAAACCCACTCAGAAAGAAATAATATATGTACAGTAAAATTTTTGAAAGATGTCCGATCAAGGTTATCTACGAATTGTATGAATTCAGATTTTTGCTCCGCCCATTATGACAAATTCAGTAGTGTCGTTTGCTTAGTTTTTATGAAGGTACATAAGATACTACTGTTATTTTATTATTATAAAAATAATGCTACAATAAAAGCATTCAAAATTAAAAAATAAATCAACTGGTAAGTTTATTAGCAAATGTAAAACCAAATATGTGAAAATTAAAGTACTGACACAATGTCAGTGTCAGTGATACTGATAGGAAATAATATTATTCGTACGGCTATGAATCAAGATAATGTATCTGAATTAATATATAAATTTACGTTACAGCGAAAGTATTATCAACAACGAAGATCGTTTTAAAATGAAATGTCCTAACTTAATCGAAACAATATGAATTTTTGAAAGACAAGCATGTTATATCCATTCTTATCGCACACGCTTAAAGCCTTTATAAAGGAGGGGGTAAATGTATATCAATTTGTTAATTTGTTCATGATACAGATGACCTTGATCGGACATCTTTCAAATTTTTTACTGTATATCACAAAATGATCTTAGTTAAGCTTTTGTAAAAATAAAATTATTTTTATTTTAAGCTCGCCAAACATTAAAAAGACATGTAAAAACTCACATGATCCACAAGCCCCACGTCTGCAAAGAATGCGGAAAAGGCTTCGCCGAATCGCACGCCCTCACGAAACACATGCGTCGCCATGCTGGTCTCCCTAGAGAAAAGAAACATTTTTGTCAGTTTTGTGGACAAGGGTAAATCAATTCACAAATAAATAATAACTTCTAGATACAACAAACTTTGTTTTTAACTAGCTAAGATATTATTCTCAATGTTGCAGATTTACAGAGCCATTTTATTTGAATGTACATATAAGGAAACATACTGGAGAGCGACCGTTAATGTGTGCGACTTGTGGGAAAAGTTTTGCAGATCCCAGGTCGCTAAAAGCGCATAATATGATTCATTCGGGAGAGAAACCATACAAATGTCCTGTTTGCAAGTAAGATTCTTACCATTTTTGTATCAGAAATACGCGAGAAAATGATATATATGTACAATGTTTGGCGGTAAAAGCTGTACAGTGCTGAGTTGAAATATAAACTTGTGTTAAACGGTTCTATACCTGCTTTTTTTAATTAATTGGTATTTAATTTGCGAGCCTGTAAATTAGTTAAAGTTATACAATAGCCACAATAGAATATAAAATAAATGAAAATATATATATTTTATTTTAAATAGAAATTATGATTACCATTTTTTATTTATAAGATATTTTGTTAAATAAATATATTATTATTATTATTATATGTTTGCTCACAATATTGAATATAAACAATTTTGTATTTAGATAGTCCAAATTTGTAAAAAATATTTTATAAATAAGAATAAATAATTATTTTTTGCACTATGTATCAGTTTTTCTCGACGTTTTGATTAAGTTTAAATATTTTCAAAAGCTACAAATCATACTTTTCTAATTTCCTGCGTCCCTAATTATTTTAGGCAAAAACAGTTCAAATAAAAGTTGTAGAGCATAAAATTCTGCATATGAGTCAATAGGAAAAATTAATTTTGTATGCCTTGTAACGGCAAAAAATAGGTATAAATATCTAATGTGGCCAACACAATACCTCCCGTTTAATTTAATTTTTAGTCATGTAAATATTTAAAATTAAATTTAAATATCGGGTTCGACCCCGACCGACGCCAAATATTTCGAATTTTAAATGGCACAAAAATGACCCCTGTGGTGCACTCTCCACACCAGCAATAAATACTCGTGAGGTAACACCTGGTAAACGCCCACACGGTACAAATATTTCATCATCGTTATCGAAATCTGTGTACAAAGCAGATTGGCTCACCCAGCAATGGGTAATATACCGTGATGATATATTATATATTTTTATTATCTGACCAATATTGCTACTTATTTACTTATGCTGGAAACTGTATTAAGTTCCTTTCCATATAATTATTGTTACAGTTACTATTTTCTGTTTAAAACGTTACTATTATTATTTCAAGTGCTTAATTTATTGACAGTGACATATATTTGTCAGTTACATGCATTTGAGCTTGAGAACTTAACTGTATAACCATAGAATTGAGGTTTAAAGCGTAGGCTCCTGGATAAAAATTATAGTTTTATAAATTTATCCATAAAATATATAGAAAAAGTATTAATGCAAACCTGTAGAAAATTTAATAATCTTTAATTTTTATATAACATAAATCTCGAAAAAATAACATTTAAAGGTATTTTTCGAAGAAAAACTATTTTAAGCTTCCAGTAAAGTGCTATTTTCGGTTATCTGATTTACTCCAAAATCTAATGTCATCTTTCCATATAAGAGTAAGGTAGACATACAAGGTTTCAAAATTTTCTGAACGACAGTATTTGAGTTAGAACGTAAAGAGGATCCACACACACACACACACATACACACACACACACATACACACACACACACACACACACACACACACACACACACACAGACATCATTGTGAAAATTTTAAAATAGGATTGTACGAACCTTAAATCGTGATCATTTACCAAAATCTCGATATGCGATTTTTAGCACGATCCCTATACCTCCCTTATCAAGGGTAGCGGGAGGTAAAAATGTCGAAAACCACCTGAAAAATAGCAATAGCCATGGAAATGAGACAAAATACATAACAAATGTTTAAAGGTTTATTTGTCATGTTAGGGTAATTTATTTTTATTAGGTATTATTTCTTATTCCTGTTTCAATTAAAAATTAGGTGTTTTTTAAATTGATATTTGTTCACGTATAAAAATTACAAATAAAAATGAATTAACCTAGCTTGACAGATAAATTGTTAACATTTGTTAATTTTTTGTTTCAATTCCATGGCTATATTTTTGGGGTGATTTTCGACATTTTCATACCTAATTTCTGCCACTATAAGACAAACAAAATTAATTTTGCTTATTGATTCAGATGCAGAATTTTATGCTCTACAATTTTTATTTGAAGCTTTTTTACTTAAAATAATTAGGGAAGCAGGAAATTAAGAATTACGAAAGTCCTATGTTGGGCTGTGCCAATCACCACTCTTTATAATATATTTAACAATTTATGGCCGTTTTGAAATGAAAAATTTTGTTTTTCAGTAAGGGCTTCACCCAGAGCGTTAACCTAACCAAACATATTCGCATTCACACGGGCGAACGCCCCTATATCTGCTCCGTTTGCGGAAAACGCTTTACCCAATCCAGCTCGTTAGACAAACACTCCCGAACTCATTCGGGCGTTCGCCCCTACAGCTGTACAGAGTGCCCCAAACGCTTCGCCGAACGGGGCACCCTAGTCCACCACATCCGAACGCACACCGGCGAGAAGCCCTACGTTTGTGCCGTCTGTGGGGCGGCGTTTGCTTCGAGTAGTGAACTCAGACTTCATGACAGACGACACACAGGCGTCAAAAGAAATGTATGCCCGGTTTGCGGGAAAGATTTTGCGACGCCCAGTAATTTGGTGATACATACTAGAAGTCATACTGGAGAGCGCCCCTATGGGTGTGAAGTTTGTGGAAAGAGATTTGCGGATAAAGGAAGCTTGAAGAAACATGTTAATAGGCACCAGGAGAAACGGGGGGAACCCGAAAGATTTTATAATATGAATTAAGAATTTGTTTTGTAGATGAAATACTATTATATAAAAATAAAACTTCGTATGATATTAGTTTCAATCTATTTTAGAAAAAGTACCCAATATACAATATAAAATATTTGTTGTGGCCAGCACAATACCTTCCGTCAATTCTACGTATTTTGTATAAATTCCTCACAAAAATGTTCGCCACAATTTTTAGAAAAGAAGAACACGGCAGAGGCTTTAAAGTTTTTATATGAATGTCACCAAATATTTAATATTTATAAATTTAATTATTCTTTAGAGTTTACCGCCTATTCCGGGAACATAATTTCTTGTTAGCGAGCATTGTTATTACGTGGCAAAATGTTAGTACAGTAAAATTTTTGAAAGATGTCCGATCAAGGTCATTTGTATCACGAACGAATTAACAAATAGGCATACATTTATCTCTTTCTTTTGCAAAGTTTGTAAGAGTGTGCGATAAGGATGGATATAACACGCTTGTCTTTCAAAAATTAATATTGTTTCGACTAAGTTAGGACATTCCATTTATAAACGATGCTTGTTGTTGATAATACTTTCGCTGTAACGTAAGTTTATTTATTAATTCAGATACATTACCTAGATTCATAGCCGTACGTATAACGTTATATTCTGTCAGAGTCACTGACACTGTGTCATTATCTTATTTTTAACATATTTGGTTTTACATTTGCTTATAAACTTACCAGTTGACTTATTTTTGAATTTTGATTGTTTTTACTGTAATATATATTTTTATAATAATAAAATAACAGTAGTATCTTATGTACCCTCATAAAAACTAAGCAAACGACACTACTGAATTTGTCATAATGGGCGGAGCAAAAATCTGAATTCATACAATTCGTAGATGACATTCATCGGACATCTTTCAAAAATTTTACTGTACGAACATTCTTCAACTACAGTAAAATTTTTGAAAGATGTCCGATCAAGGTCGTCTACGAATTGTATGTATTCAGATTTTTGCTCCGACCATTCTGACAAATTCAGTAGTGTCGTTTGCTTAGTTTTTATGAGGGTACGTAAGATACTAATGTTATTTTATTATTATAAAAATATATATTACAGTAAAAGCATTCAAAATTCAAAAATAAGTCAACTGGTAAGTTTATAAGCAAATGTAAAACTAAATATGTTAAAAATAAGATAATAACACAATGTCAGTGTCAGTGACTCTGACAAAACAACGTTATACGTACGGCTATGGATCCAGGTAATGTATCTGAAATAATAAATAAACTTACGTTACAGCGAAAGTATTATCAACAACGAGCATTGTTTTAAAGTGGAATGTCCTAACTTAGTCGAAGAAATATGAATTTTTGAAAGACAAACGTATTATATCCATCCTTATCACACACTTTTACAGCCTTTGCAAAGGAAAGAGATAAATGTATGCCTATTTATTAATTCGTTCGTGATACAGATGACCTTGATCGGACATTTTTCAAAAAATTTACTGTACTTAAGAAATTTGTTAGCGAACATGTTAGCAAACACTTTTAACTAACTTTCGTTTCAGTGTGGACCCGGCTTAAAATAGAAATTGTTTGCCCATTTAAACTTCTTTGAGGTCGTAAATTTCTCGTGAGAGCAATGGTGGCCCATTTAATAAGAACATTTTTTTTTAAATAGAGCCCCTCTAATATTATTTTAACCCCATATACAACTAGTTTATTTACGGTTTAAAGTTTTAATTTACAGTTTAAAATAGTTATAATTAGTTCACTGGCATTTAACAGTTTCAATTTGTGCCTTTAACTTATTAAATTGTTGTTTACACACTGATAGGTTCCCCCATTTTATATTTATGTATGTTTAGTTTTAAGTTTTATCAGGAGGCCCACCTTATCATCTATTTAATTATGTGTTTTATATGTACAGGTGTATCACGGAAAATGAAACATAGGAGTTAACATGGGAAATCAGTTTTTCCGTACGCATTGCTAATTATTTTAGACAAAAAGTTTCAAATGGATGTTGTAAAGCAAAAATTTCTACATCCAAATCAATAAAAAAAAATCATTTTGGCTACACGGATTTACAATTTAATAGTATTAGCCATGGAATTAGAAACAAGAGACGAACAAAAACGTACGTCAGTGTCAGAATAATGATTGTCAAAATAAATACTAATAATTTGACGTATAAAACGTTACGCTTTTGTTCGTCTCTTGTTCCTAATTCCATGGCTAATACTATTAAATTGTAATTCCGTGAATTTTCAAATTTTATTTCTGCAGTTATGAAGTCGCCAAAATGATTTTTTTTATTGATTCGGATGTAGAAATTTTTGCTTTTGCTGCGCACGGAAAAACTGATTTCCCATGTTAAACGCCTATATTTTACTTTCTGTGATACACTCTGTATATTGTCGTGGGGTGGAGAGTGCACCACCTTTGTGCCATTTCAAATTTAAAATAATTAAAAGAAGAATGTTTAAAAGAAACAGAAAATATATTGAAGCTACTGTTGTACCCTTTTTTGTATGATTGTATAATGGCAAATAAATTTTAATAGTAATAAATTCCAATAATTCTTATTTATTCCAACCCTAATAGATCAATTAACCCACCCTTCTCCCTCTAATCACATCTATCCGGTTTTAATATCCATAAAACGAAACTTGCAGCCCGTCTTGTTAAACTAATCAGGGTAATGCCGCGTTAACTTGGAGGTTATGTACAGGAAGACACGACTGCTTTTGCTGATAATGATTAATGTGAATATTACATGATACCATCGCATTTCGCGCAAAATAAACTCAATCAAGTCAATATGGACATAGGATGGGCCATGAGCTGTCGATACATGCATCATGTGATGAGTTATGAAGGTTAGAAAATGGAGGGAAGTTTATGAGAATGTTAGGAATTTTGTGGAAGGATACTCACATTGGAGGATGATACTAAGTCTTGAATAATGGTTTAATAATATTAAATATCCCTGTACTAACATAATATTGCATGAAAACAAAACTATGACTTGCATTTGTCTGTTTGTTTGTGTTGTGTGTGTATTCAAGATGTCTGCCGCGCGGTAGATGTTACGATGTTTTTAAATATTAACGTTTGATAAAATGATGAAATGTACAATAGTTATGAAATAAATAAAGTCGTTTTTAAATACTTACAACATTCAACAAACGAAATATCACAGTGTCACTGTCAGTAACTTGTTTTTCCCAAATTTGGAGAATTGAATGCTGTTTCAGAGCTATAGCGATTTTAATATTTTATTTCTGTCATATACAACTCGTACTTTTAACATTACAATAAAATCATAGTGGCTGTTTACAATGGAGAACAGTTAATTATAAAATATAAAAAAAATTCAAAACATCCACCTTGAACTTCAATACATTCTAATCTTTGTCTCATGGACTGACGAATACGTCCGAAAATTCCGAGTTTATTTTGAATTGTATTGCATTTATTTATAATTGTTTGATCATCGATGTTATTGACTGGTGCTGAATAAACTAAACTTTTCAGATGACCCCAAAAATAAAAATCCAGAGGATTTAAATCAGGTGACCTCGAAGGCCACTGTATAGCAGCCCCTCTACCAATCTACCGATCACCATAAAAATTAAATGTTAAAAGTATGAGTTGTATATGTCAGAAATAAAATATTAAAATCGATACAGTTCTGAAACTAAGACATTTCTATGAACTTTTTTTATTGTTGATGTATTATCCACCTTTAAATCCGTGACCTCTATTTTGTTGAATGCCCTGTATATTTTTATAATAATACAATAACAGTAGAATCTTATGTACCCTTATAAAAACTAAGCAAACGACACTACTGAATTTATCAGAATGGGCGAATCAAAAATTTGAGTTCACACAATTCGTAGATGACCTTGATCGGACGTCTTTCAATTTTTTTACTGTATATGTCTTTCTTTATACATACCGATGTATTTTTAGTAATATAAAAGTAGTTTTAAATATAGGTTAATTAAGGGTCTCGCTTGAAACTAAATTTGGACTACTACCCTTAAAATACGAATTTTGTAGAATTTTTTAACCATTTGTGAAGATTGTATAATTTGTTGAAAATGTAAACCGGCCGAATTATTATGAGTATGGGCTATTTATAATAAAGTTATTAATCTTTATGTTACATTTTAACATTCTATCTTTGTACCTTGACTATAAAAAATTTCCTGTCACCTACTTTAAAATAAAAACAAAGACATTTATCAATGCATAATGCGTTCCTCGTTGTATACATTACCCCATATTCCTCATATTCCTTCATCGTTTTGTACCCTATTATTCAACAGCAAACAACAACCCTAGACGCCTAGACGATATACTATACTATGACAGAGAACTCCGGAAGACTTTTACCCGTGCAGGGACGGCGGAAGGGGGATGGAAAGCTGGGGGCAATGACCCGATGCATAAACATTCATGCAGATTGGAGTGGGAGAACAGCGCATTCAGTATAGGGTGGGTAATAATTGTAACATAAGGGATGAAATAATAGGAATATGAAAATTTGTGAAATAATCGTCGAATTTTATTATCTGACGTGATGTTGATGTTCATTCCAAAATCAACTGAATGGAAGTAAATATAATGCTTATAATTATTGTGGACCCCACTAAATGTTTAAATCGTAGAAATGGGCTATAGTAGGTCGAGGAGAAATTAAATAAACGAAGAAAGAAATTGTGAAAAATTCATGGACCTCGCTGGGATTTGAACCCAGGGCCTTCCTATATCTAGTAGGACGCTCTAACCAACTGAGCCACAAGATCCCATTGAAGTCATTGAATCTTTCACAAGTCTTTTTACAAATCCCAGCGAGGTCCATGAATTTTTCACAATTTCTTTCTTCGTTTATTTAATTTCTCCTCGACCTACTATAGCCCATTTCTACGATTTATACATTTAGTGGGGTCCACAATAATTATAATCTACGTATATGTGACGGCTTAAAGTTCACAATAATTTGTATATATGCGCATTGTTCGCGCTGAGTATTCATCTCTCCATTTAGAAGAGTGTACTCGTTACGATTTGTAAAAAGACTTGTGAAAGATTCAATGACTTCAATGGGATCTTGTGGCTCAGTTGGTTAGAGCGTCCTACTAGATATAGGAAGGCCCTGGGTTCAAATCCCAGCGAGGTCCATGAATTTTTCACAATTTCTTTCTTCGTTTATTTAATTTCTCCTCGACCTACTATAGCCCATTTCTACGATTTATACATTTAGTGGGGTCCACAATAATTATAATCTACGTATATGTGACGGCTTAAAGTTCACAATAATTTGTATATATGCGCATTGTTCGCGCTGAGTATTCATCTCTCCATTTAGAAGAGTGTACTCGTTACGATTTGTAAAAAGACTTGTGAAAGATTCAATGACTTCAATGGGATCTTGTGGCTCAGTTGGTTAGAGCGTCCTACTAGATTTAGGAAGGCCCTGGGTTCAAATCCCAGCGAGGTCCATGAATTTTTCACAATTTCTTTCTTCGTTTATTTAATTTCTCCTCGACCTACTATAGCCCATTTCTACGATTTAAATATAATGCTGTTCGTGATTGACAACTGAAATGGTTTTGACTTTTTGATATTTGTCTTTTAGTTAAACCAAAATGTAGATATGAGAAATTATTGCATACAATATTGAACAAAAGTTCTCTGCTTATGACATAAACGTAAAATATACATCATAGATTATCACAGTAAGTACGAAACAGTATTGTTTTGTAATTTTTTTTGGATTTTCCTCATTTTCTTCTTCTTCGTTAAGAGTAAGGGCAATTATAGACAAGTTGGTGAGATTTTTTTAAACATTTCACGATATTTTCTACTTTTGATAGATACGTGACATATGCACAGCAAACTGTCATAATACATAAAAGACAAAATTATATTATCATGGTATTTTATTATGTCCCGTCTAATGTAAATGTCTCGTGTAATTGACATATCGTCATTGTACCGTTAATGTAAATAAAGCCAAAGACTCCTCAATATTCAATTTTATTAAAACACCTTAATGACACTTAGATCTAAATATAATTATTATATTTTATAAATAGTAAAAGAAAACACAATTTGGTCCGATACTGTATTCGAACTAAACTAGAAACGTACGCTATCTATCTAGTAATCTTGATTACTGCACTCCGTAATGTTTTCTGTTTTGTACTTCTGCTTTGGCTGAAGAAAGAATGATTCTATAGTGTGTATGCTACTTTGCGGGGTTAAAGAATCTATGAAAATTGTATGATTGTAATGTAGCATTTTTACGAGCGAGAAAAATTATACACTTGCGTCCTTATACGATCGCACAAAATGTAAAAATATGTAACTGGTACTTCAAGCGATAATAAGAGAAAAGTGAACGTTTACAAGGCTTATAAATATGTAAAGGAGAGATACAGTTTTATTTTCTATTGAAAACGAGTTTGCGTTTATCAAATTCAAAGATAATAACTGCAGAATTGAATCTCAAATTCTAATTAATTAATGAACGATGTTTGTATAACTGAATGATTAACGAATGAATTTATGTTTAAGTATCTGTAAGATCTTACACTGTAAACTGAAGTTGTTCCTAAACTTTTTACCTCTCGCTAAGAGAGGTATTGGAATCATGCTAAAAATCGCATATCCAGATTTTAGTGATTAAGTACGTTTGAAGGTCCCTATAATCCGATAATAACATTTTTACGATGATGTCTCTGTGTGTGTGTGTGTGTGTGTGTGTGTGTGTGTGTGTGTGTGGTGTGTGTGTGTGTGTGTGTGTGTGTGGTGTGTGTGTGTGTGTGTGTGTGTGTGTGTGTGTGGATGTGTGTGTGGATGTGTGTGTGGATGTGTGTGTAGATGTGTGTGTGGATATGTGATCTGTGTGTGGATCTGTGATCTGTGTGTGGCTGTGTGTGTGGATGTGTGTGTGGATTTGTGTGTGGATCTGTGATCTGTGTGTGGATTTGTGTGTGGATCTGTGATCTGTGTGTGGATGTGTGTGTGGATCTGTGTGTGCGTGTGTGTGTGTGTGTGTGTGTGTGTGTGTGTGTGTGTGTGTGTGTGTGTGTGTGAGGTTGTTGTATGTTCGATTTCTCAAATTCACTAATGGGAGGAGTTGAATAGATTCTGGTAACAATTGGACAACCGGAAGTAGTAGTATTTTAACAATAATCTTCTAAATATATTTTTTGAAAATATATAAAACCAAAATTCTCTATCCGACACATTTAATTTTTTTATTATACCTTCTTATTGATTTAAAGATATAGATATATAATCTATAAAATAATCTGTTGTAGTAAATCTCACAGCCTGCTCACAGCCCAAACATCTCCATGGTAACTACTTGAGAAATTAAAATGTCTGTAATTGACGGATAAATATCACTAATGTCAGTGTTAAAAATTCAGAGATAGTACTGAAGGCTTTTTCTGGGAACGATATTTAATATTTCTTATTGTATTATTAATTATATATTTAAAATTATAGGTATATTACATGAACCCTTCAGAAATACCGCCAATCCCGTTAATGAATTGGAAAAACCTCGAACATTTAGAAGAATGGAGAAAACTTGCTCATAGAATTAATTTAAAATTATAGAATACGTAAATATAAAGATTAGGTGTAATTAGATTTTTTTGTGTGTACAAGAAATGTTAAATACAATACTTTTATATACTACAATGGAAAGGGTGCGAGAGGTATTATGATGGCCACAACAGATTTTTTTAATATTGTAAAACGCGACCATATCATTAAATGCAATACAATAAATATATTATTTATTTTTATTACGAAAAATAATTTTGTTGTTTTCCTACCTTATCTGTTGTACTGGGCACTGCTGTTGTCTGCTTTACCCGAAGAATTTGTCAATTTCCAAATTCAGTTCATCCCAAACACTGTAAAACAAAATAAAAATATGTTAACAATAATAATTTTCATCTCAGTTATGTTCAACTGTTCATGAATGTTTTATATACCTTAGCCATATTTCTCTGTTACTGACGCTATGTATTTCATAACCATCCGAATAAACTATAACACTTTTACATATGAAATTTATATCAGTAGAAAGAAAATTAAATTCTACACATGATGCACTATATATTTCATTACATTTTTACATATTTACCACGAATTTTTGGTAAAAATCACGAACGAAAATAACAATGACATGTGCTTAGCGTAGAAACAAACTAATATCTGGCCATAGCGCGCGTGGATCTTGGTAGGATTTGCGGGAATAAACAAGCGAACAGGCCTGCTACGATAAATAAATTTATTTTTATATATTATTCAATTTTAATATTGGAAGTGTTTTTAAAATATTATAAGTAAATAAAATAACAAAATATTATAAAACATTGATATAAATAAATATAACAAATACATTTTAATAATATATTCTTAACTATATTTTTACCGATTTTAACATTTTTACGATGATGTCTGTGTGTGTGTGTGTGTGTGTGTGTGTGTGTGTGTGTGTGTGTGTGTGTGTGTGTGTGTGTGTGTGTGTGTGTGTGTGTGGTTGTATGTGTGTGTGCGTGTGTGTGTGTGTGTGTATGTGGGATGTTGGAAGGACGATTGCTCAAGAACTATAAGACTTTATATACGTTTAACTACGTATTTCCCAATCGGACATTCATGGGAAGATCTGAAAAGGTTTTGGTAACAATTGGACAACCGGAAGTAGAAGATTCTTGAAAAAAATCTAAATATTATTTTTTGAAATTTTTTCTTGGTAATATTAAAGAAAATTAAATTCTCTGTCTGATACATTTAAATATTTTATTATATATTTTACAGATAAAAGAAATATAATTTATAAAATAATCTGTTGTAATAAATTTTTCAGCCGAAAGAATGCCATGGAAAATAATTGAAACAAAATGAAATTTTGCGTTTGTTTGTTATATTACACACGCATTTGTTTTGCCACCTCCCCACTATACAATGCCCCTATTTAAATTTTATTATAGATTTTTTGAGCTTTCCAGGTTCCCAAGAGGGGGATTCGACCCCTAACCCCTACCTGCTACGCCACTGCTGACAGATTTCGAGTATTTGGTATTTGTTAACACCTTTTCTAATTAACAATTAACCACAATACATCTTTGGTTTCATCATAGAATGATGTGCATATTACAAATCTATGTAAAAATAGGACAAAACGTTTCTATATTTCGAAAGATTGTACGTGGTAAAATATTTGAAATTTCCGTTAAAACTGTTATATTAATATCTTAAGTATGAATATATTAATATTAATAAATACCGAATAAATATACTACGACCTTGCAAGCTGTTAATGCTTAGAAACTGTAACATAAATAGGTATTTTCAGACATTATACAGGGTGTTAAAAAAAGGGTAAAAATTGAGGGTAGATATATACATTTCGATGTGCTGATCCTCAATCAAAAAGATTTTTTCCAAAATTCGGAAAATTATTTCTTTTTACCTTCCGTCATCTTTAGGTAAGGAAGGTATTGTCTTTGGTCAAAAAATTCAATGAAGAGTTTTCAGTGAATAAGCATGTTTTAGGGACCCTATAATACGATTTTACCATTTTTACGATGATGTCTGTATAAATGTATGTATGTGTGTGTGTGTGTGTGTGTGTGTGTGTGTGTGTGTGTGTGCGTGTGTGTGTGTGTGTGTGTGTGTCTGTGTGTGTGTGTGTGTGTGTGCGTGTGTGTGTGTGTGTCTGTGTGTGTGTGTGTGTATGTGTCTGTGTTATATTTTTTTCATATTCCTCAAGTTTACATCCAGAAGAACAACTGATTAGATTTTGGTTATAATTGGTGAACCGGAAGTAGCCTCATTTAAAGATTTAACAGTTAAATTTGATTTATTGACATTTAACGTTATTATAACTTAAAGAATATTTTATTCTCTATACGATTTGATTACATTTCATACTTCATATTCAATAGATACGGTGTTAAAGAATTTTAAAGAAATTAAATTTTATAATTCAGCCAGCTATGCTAAACATGGAAACTACTAATATATTCATATAATTCAAATTGACAGATGTCAGTATAAATAAAAAGTAAATTAATGTGGCAGAGATAAGGATGTTGAAGTAGATGTTGGGGAAGACACGGAAAGATACGGTAAGAAAATAACTCTAGTGTTAGAAGTTTCTAGAAACATACAAGAAAGACGATTACATTGGTTTGAACTGTCATGAGGAGAAATGAAGAGTTATATTTGAACAAGAATGAGTAGTTTAGTAATAGGAGGTTGAAGAAACAGAGGAATACCAAAGATAAGATGGAAGGAGTGTATTGCAGTGTCAAGTGCAATTTGAATAGCTTGTTTATGAAATAATTTTACTGGAAAATTAGAATCTTTTGCAAGAAAATTTATGCACTATCCCCACTATACAATGCCCCTATTTAAATTTTATTATAGATTTTTTGAGCTTTCCAGGTTCCCAAGAGGGGGATTCGACCCCTAACCCCTACCTGGCTACGCCACTGCTGACAGATTTCGAGTATTTGGTATTTGTTAACACCTTTTCTAATTAACAATTAACCACAATACATCTTTGGTTTCATCATAGAATGATGTGCATATTACAAATCTATGTAAAAATAGGACAAAACGTTTCTATATTTCGAAAGATTGTACGTGGTAAAATATTTGAAATTTCCGTTAAAACTGTTATATTAATATCTTAAGTATGAATATATTAATATTAATAAATACCGAATAAATATACTACGACCTTGCAAGCTGTTAATGCTTAGAAACTGTAACATAAATAGGTATTTTCAGACATTATACAGGGTGTTAAAAAAAGGGTAAAAAATTGAGGGTAGATATATACATTTCGATGTGCTGATCCTCAATCAAAAAGATTTTTTCCAAAATTCGGAAAATTATTTCTTTTTACCTTCCGTCATCTTTAGGTAAGGAAGGTATTGTCTTTGGTCAAAAAATTCAATGAAGAGTTTTCAGTGAATAAGCATGTTTTAGGGACCCTATAATACGATTTTACCATTTTTACGATGATGTCTGTATAAATGTATGTATGTGTGTGTGTGTGTGTGTGTGTGTGTGTGTGTGTGCGTGTGTGTGTGTGTGTGTGTCTGTGTGTGTGTGTGTGTGTGTGTGTGTGCGTGTGTGTGTGTGTGTGTGTGTGTCTGTGTGTGTGTGTGTGTATGTGTCTGTGTTATATTTTTTTCATATTCCTCAAGTTTACATCCAGAAGAACAACTGATTAGATTTTGGTTATAATTGGTGAACCGGAAGTAGCCTCATTTAAAGATTTAACAGTTAAATTTGATTTATTGACATTTAACGTTATTATAACTTAAAGAATATTTTATTCTCTATACGATTTGATTACATTTCATACTTCATATTCAATAGATACGGTGTTAAAGAATTTTAAAGAAATTAAATTTTATAATTCAGCCAGCTATGCTAAACATGGAAACTACTAATATATTCATATAATTCAAATTGACAGATGTCAGTATAAATAAAAAGTAAATTAATGTGGCAGAGATAAGGATGTTGAAGTAGATGTTGGGGAAGACACGGAAAGATACGGTAAGAAAATAACTCTAGTGTTAGAAGTTTCTAGAAACATACAAGAAAGACGATTACATTGGTTTGAACTGTCATGAGGAGAAATGAAGAGTTATATTTGAACAAGAATGAGTAGTTTAGTAATAGGAGGTTGAAGAAACAGAGGAAGACCAAAGATAAGATGGAAGGAGTGTATTGCAGTGTCAAGTGCAATTTGAATAGCTTGTTTATGAAATAATTTTACTGGAAAATTAGAATCTTTTGCAAGAAAATTTATGCATGGAATTTATACATAATACACAGGATTGACGGAAGGTATTGTCCTGGCCACAACAGATTTTTTTAAATATTATACGACTTAGATATTAGGCACATTTTGTTTTCAAATGGTGGAGTTTATTTATTACAATAATTAAAAATAATGATTACATATGAAATAATAATTAAATGTAGCATTTCATGCATCCAACACAACATTGAACACAATACATCCTTCTACTTAACTTAGTGAAAACAATTGAATCACACTAATTGTCTGGATTCAAATGTTTCGCCATTTCCTTTACTATGTAACTACATATTTGATTTCTTCCTTCATCATGGTTGGCCAGGCAAACTGCGTTGCTGTTTTATTTGTTACGCTTCGTAATCTATCTAGTGTGCGTTGAGAAACGTGTGGTTATGTCTATGATAATTTTGATCGTCTTCTATTTTTAATTAGTGTTATTTACGATGTGTTATTGTTTACAAAGGTGATTGTTCTGGATGCTATGAAAAGAATGTGGGATAGTTTTTTGTTTATTGTTGTTATAATTGTTACATTTGGTAACCAAATGTATATTTTTGAAATTTGGTAACCTTTACGCCAATGGAAAACCGTCCGTAAAACAATGGCACATAAGTGGTATAATCTATTGCTGATTGCAGACAGCTTATTGGCAATTTTTTTTATTTTGGAATCTACTAATTTTCTCTCCGTGTTATATTTACAAATTACAATAAAATGAAATCTGTCTCTCCCTGACAACTTAATTATAACAAACCGATATCCAACTGTCAAAAATTAGGCCAGTATGATAATACAACATTCAAAATTACATTTCTCGTCGGTGAGTAACCGCAATACACAATTAAGTCTCTCAGTGAAAATATAATTAGTATCAGAGATAATTATAAAGCATTATCCTATTATAAATAGTTTTTCTACTTGCAATATAATTTGCATATCAGCATTACGTAATAATGGCTGAATGCACCGCTACAAAATTAGTATTAAAATACACTAACATGCAAACTGATAATCAAAATTGGAATTTACTTTACAGTTCTAAGATGGAAGATAATGGTTATTCTCTTTACGCATATTAAATAAAAGAGATATACTTTATTTACATCTCAGAACAGATGAGATAACTATAATTTCAAATGCAACATCATTCATCTTAAACAGTTTAGTACTGTCCAAAATGTATCTACTTAAGTTGGGGAGCTCTTATATAATTTCGGCCGCGGTAACTCCAATACTAGAATTTCAAAAATTACAATTTTTACATATTCCTCTTCCTTACTTACAAACTTGATTAGATTTTGGTTACAATTGGTCAACCGGAAGTACCGTTATTCGACGATTTTAATAGTTTTTCTTGAAAAAAGGGCTGTTAAATATCATTTTTTCACATTTAATATTATTATAAATATTAAAGAAATGTCATTGTCTATATACCGTTTGATTACACATTTTTATTCATATTCAATAGATATAGATTAAAAAAATTATAAAGTTATTGTTATTATTAATGCGAGTATAATTAATTTACAATACTAAATACTATTTATAATAATGCATCAATTAATTGTTGACAGCTTCTTGTCGTATTCCCGTGTTCCTTCGCCAAACCTCCCAGTCCATGGCATCGTCTTCTTGCATATCACGGTTCTCCATGGTTTTACTGATTTTGTCATTCCAGGATCTATGAAGTCTACCATGTTTTCTATTTAAATAATGTCCAAACCATTTCAAAGATCTTTTTACCTTCCGTCACTTTTAGGTAAGGAAGGTATTGTCTTTGGTCAAAAAATTCAATGATGAGTTTTTAGTGTATAAGCGTGTTTTAGGGTCCCTATAATACGATTTTACCATTTTTACGACGATGTCTGTATGTATGTGTGTTTGTGTGTGTGACAAAAATTCCGGATCCCATAACTTCAATACCACGATTCCAAAAATTATAATTTTTTCGTATTCCTCAAGTTTACATCCAGAAGAACAAGTGATTAGATTTTGGTTATAATTTGTGAACCGGAAGTACCCTCGTTTGAAGATTTAACAGTTAAATTTGATTTATTGACATTTAACGTTATTATAACTTAAAGAATATATTATTCTCTATACGATTTGATTATATTTTATACTTCATATTCAATAGATACAGAGTTAAAGAATTTTAAAGAAATCAAATTTTATAATTCAGCCAGCTATGCTAAACATGGAAACTGCTAATATATTCATATAATTCAAATTGACAGATGTCAGTATGAGTAAAAAGTAAATGAATGTGGCAGAGATAAGGATGTTGAAATAGATGTTGGGGAAAACACGGAAAGATATGGTAAAAAAATAACTAGTATTATAAGTTTCTAGAAAGATACAAGAAATATGATTACATTGGTTTGAACATGTCATGAGGAGAAATGAAGAATTATATTGGAACAAGAATGAATAGTTTGGTAAAAGGATGTTGAAGAAACAGAGGAAGACCAAAGATAAGATGGAAGGACTGTATTGTGGAAGACTTGAGAGAAAAGGAACTGAATGATAACGACACGCAAAAATAGCGACCCCTAACGAATGGGAAAAGTTAATAAGGAAGAAGATGTCAGTGTCAAGTGCAATTTGAATAGTTTGTTTATGTAATAATTTTACTGGAAATTTAGAATCTTTTGCAAGAAAAATTATGTATGGGATTTATACATTATACACAGGTTGACGGTTAGGTATTGTGCTGGCCACAACAGATTTTTTCTATTCTATCTACCACTGACTGCTGCCTTCATTCTATTTCTTATTTCCTCTCCATTCTTGATGTTCTCGAGCTCCTGCGTAGATAGGTCTGTCTCTACTAACAATACTCTTCTTCTTAGGTCTGTTTTTAATGTGCAAAGTTCCGATCCAGAGCATAAACTAATGAGATTTTCTTATCTCACCCGAAAAAGTTGAGTCCTTTTAAGACTTTTTTGCTTTAGATAATTCGGTTTTTAATTTCCGTTTCTCTTAGGCCATTTTTATCAAACAGTGCGCCTAAATATTTAAATTTATTCGTTTGTTTAACACTAACATCGTCGTTTATTAATAGACGATTATTTATTTTCAGGTAAAGTTATTAAATTTCATAAATCAGCCAGCTATGTTAACCAAGGAAACTGCTAATATATTCAGTATTTAAATTGACAGATATCACTGACAACGAAAAGAAAATAAAAGTGTCAGATGAGGATGCTGAGATGAATGTTGGGAAAGACACGGAAAGATAGGATAAGGAATGAGAGGATAAGGAAAATGGCTTGAGTGATAAAAGTTTCTAGATAGATGCAAGAGAGACGATTACATTGGTTTCAACATGTCATCAGGAGTGATGAAATATATATTGGAAGAATGAACAGCTTAGTAATACAAGGTAGAAGAAACAGAGGACGACCAAAGAAAAGAAATAACTTGGTACTAAAATACATTTTACGAGAAACAGTTTTACCATACTATTTGGCATCCAAGAGATCTTCAATTGTTTCCCTTATAACTTTATAAGATTCTTAATGAAAATTTGCTAAACACAATGGCCGCTAGTATGAACAAGTGATTAAGGGTGATTAGCGAGCATTTGGTTAGCATTGTTTTATCTCTGTCAATCATTCATAAATTATTTTAGAGAAAAATGCTTTAAATAAAAGATGCTTCCAATTATTTTTTCTATATTATTTGAAGTATTTTTCTCAAAAATAATATATAAACGATTGACAGAGATAAAACAATGCTAGTCAAATACTAGCTAATCACCCTTAAACACTTGTTCATACCAGCGGCCAATAAAACTGAACATTTTACGGGGTAGCAGTACGTTTTTGTGTGACGAAGATACTAAAGATATACTACAATTCATTATTGTTTTGAAAGCAATGCAATAGAAGATTAGTTGTGACCTTTTAAAAAGTGGAAGAAAGAATATTTGTGTATATTATTGTTGCAAGGAACTAGTTTGAAAATATTTAAAATAAAATTTTAAAAATTTAAACCAAGTGTCTTATTTTCAATAATTCTAGAGTCCTCATAAGTACAAGTGGAGACACACGTCGATTTAAAAAATTCGTTTAATATCTCACAACTGTTCGAAACCGAAACACGTCTGCCAAAAAAAGACTATTACGAAAAACATTAAAATTACAAAATTTCCTGGATAGGATTTTAACCCACAACTTTCTACTCAACAAATATCTACTTCCACAACTTACTGTACAAAATAAAAGAAGTCAGTAAGCATCTTCTCCGGTGTTGTCTCTCAATTCAAAATTAAAAATAACCCTCAATATCCTTTCCCCAAAATACTTGAAAAACTCTCTCTAAAAATATTCCTCACTCTAAACCCTTGCGTGCTTCGTTCATACCAAACTGACCAATCACAATCCAGCGTCGGCCTCAAGCTACAGCAGGTCTGCTTGCGGCAGTACCGCCTCGACTTTCCTGCTAGCAGGAATCTAGTTTCCTTAGACAGTGCGTAAAACAATTGATAGTTTTATAAACAATAGTTGGTGACAGTTGAAAAAACATGGAAACAAAATCTAGTTGGTTATAGTGAATTAAATTGTGACTACAAGAACAAAAATTGTGGTGTGTATGATGATTGCAGTTGTTATGGTTATGCTTTTGTTGCAGTATGATAGGCAATTGTTTTATGGTATAATATTTGTTACCAATTTGAAATATACAAAATTAATTGTTATTATTGTATTAAACAGTCATAAAAATTATTGTACTTTACAATCAAATAATAATACAATCAAAAATGTATACAATATTAAAAATAATAAACAACTTTTGTTTATTTGTGGTTTCTGTAAAAAATTGTCCTATTTCTTATTTTTTGCTTGACTGCTTTTCTCACCTTGTATCACTTATCCATTGGAAAAAACAAAACACTAATAAATTTTCAGTTGTTTTAATCCTTGCATGCTAATTAAACAAAAACCTGTCAACCAATGACGTCACGCATCACGCTTCTGAAAAATGAATCCTGTTTTTAGGAAAAATGAGCATCGCAAGCCTGAATCATATCCTGTAAGGATAATTATTTGTTTTTTAGTAGAAAAGGATTTAAATTTGACATTATTTCTCATTGATATGCAACAGTTATGTTTATATTAGATTTATTGAATTTTATTGTATGTGGGGTTAATTTTAGAATGTTAGTTGGCGCTGAAAACAGCTGAAAGCAGGGAAGAAAGAAATAATAATCCAGAAGGCTATGAAAACAATTAAAAACAAGTGCATGATTATATAAATATTATAACTATGTTTAACAAAACATTTTTCAATTGTCAAACTGTCAAATGAATATAATTAATTTTTCTTTCTTTTAAGTTTATTAATTAAATGTGATTAAATTGGTCATCAATATTTATTTTTCTATCTTAACATTCAGTAAATTTTTAAATATTTAAATATGAGTTAAATTAACTTATAGAAATTTATAAATGTAAAGTAAAGATTATCTCAAATTAAAAAAATCTGATGTGACCAACACAACACCTCCCGCCATTTAATTTTTATTATTATTTATACATCCCTATGGGGTCTCGTGTTCGCGTGTCTTTAGTCGCGAATCTGGGAATCCGGATTCGATCCCGATCAGCGCCAAATATTTCGAATTTTAAATGGCACAAAATTGACCGTGGGTGATTCTTGGTAAACGCACTCAGCAATGGGTAATATGCCGTGATGATATTTCTTTTTATATACCTCCATATTTACTAATGCTTAAAATTATGTATATTAAGTTCCTTTTCGCACATAACTATTGTTCTATTTACAATTTTCTTTTTATAAACTTACTGTTATTAATTTGAAATCATTATTTATTTGAGTGACATTTATCTGTCAGTTACATACATTTGAGCTCAACTATGCAACCATGGAGGTGTATTTAAAGCATAAGCTCCGAGATATAATTTTTATATTTTTTTATAAATTTATCCATAAAGTATATAGAAAAAGTTTAATGCAACCTGTAGAAAATGGAATAATCTTTAATTTTTATAATAACAAATTGCGAAAAAATAACATTTAAAGGTATTTTTTGGAGAAAAACTATTTTGAGCTTCAAGTGAACTGCCATTTCCGGTTATCCGATTGACACCAAAATCTAATGGCTTCTATTCATATTAGAATAATAATATATGGTTTCATAATGTTCCGAATGATAGTATTTGAGTTAGTGTCCAGAAGATCCACACACACATACACGCACAAATACACACCCACAGACATCATCGTGAAAATCGGATTGTAGGGACCTTAAAACGTGGGCATTTATCAAAATCTCGATATGCGATTTTTAGTACGATCCCTATACCTCCCTTAACAAGGGTAGCGGGAGGTAAAAATCTGATGTAGCCAGCATATTACCTTCCGCCAGTTCTAAGTATTTTGTACAAATTCCATACAGCTTATTGCAAAAGATTCTATATTTCCAGTAAAATTATAACACTACACTTGACAGTGACATCTGTCAATCAGAATTATCTTAATACGATAGCTGTTACCACAGCATAGCTGCCTGATTTATGAAATATAATTTCTTTCTAATTTTTTTTCGCTGTATCCATTGAATATGAAGTATAAAATGCAATCAGACTATGTGTAAAGAATAATATATTCTTTAATATTTGTAATAACATAAAATATCGTAAAATGATATTTAACTGCATTTTTTTCAAGAACTGTTAAAATCTTCAAATTAGGGTACTTCCGGTTGACCAATTATAACCAAAATCTAATCAATTCTTCATAAAGTTGTCGAGGACAGGAATATGAAAAAAATGTAATTTTTGGAATTATACTGCTGGAGTTATCGAAGAAGAAAAGATCGTCACAAACAAACACACGCACACACATACACACACACACACACACACACACACACACACACACATACAGACATCATCGTAAAAATAGTAAAATCGTATTGCAGGGTCACTAAAACGTGTTTATTCATCAAAAGCTCACCATCGAATTTTTTGACCAAAGACTTAAAGGTGAGGGAAAGTATAAAATTGAAGTAAGGTTGTTTTTGCTATTAGTGCGATGATGAAAAAATTTATAGTTTTATTATTCACCCCCGAAATCAGGGTTGCTGGTACCTTAAGTGTGACTTTGTATCGAACAAGTCGTAACCTACTTTTTGCTTATTATTTTGATAATTTCATCGCACGATCTAGTAGCCCTTGCTGTTTGCTTAGAAACAAGGGAAGTGTTACAGACCAGTAGGCCATGGAAAATACTTCAGCTGTTTAGGAATTCTTTTGTTAGAACAGAGCTGACTTTGTTGTTTTATATAAATTCCAACAGAAAGTTGCAATATTGATATTGTCTTCTGTTAGATACTATCATCGATGTCACCGGATATCAGTTGAACGGCTCCATGGAACGACACACAACTATCTATACAAAAAATCCAAAAAATGCGCCGTGTTTTGCAACTTAACTCTCTGTTGTTCTTGTTACAGCTCATGAGCTATCAAACAGCTCAATTATGGTACTAATAAGTCATTATATTGCATAGAATAAACAAAAAGAAATAAATAGTTATTGCAATGGTATTATTTTGGACATTACTTAGGAATTTTAACAAATTTAATATTATGTCAATATACGATGTAGTTTCCATATAACCTTTTTACGAAGGTAATTCAACAGCAAATTAAACATTGAGCTATATAGAGTGTTCCAAAAATAACGCGTCCTACTTGTGAATTTCGAAAACTAAAAGATCTGAAGATCGTTTAATTTAGACAGAAGTTATCCCATTGGAAGACCGTTTAGTGGTGTATTGTTATTTGAGAAAAAATGCTCATAACATACGCAGGCTAGTAGCGCCTAGGGGTAACCATAGGTATTTAACATAGGATTTTTTGTTTTTGAAATTTCCTGCTCTCCTATTCAATTTACGACAAAAACTGTACAGAATTAAACGTTGTATACAAAACTGTACTTACATTTTTACTTCTCGCTAAAAATCGCATATATAGATTTTAATGATAAGCACGTTTTAAGATCACTACAATCCAATTTTAATATTTTTACGATGATGTCTGTGTTTGCGTGTGTGTGGATGTATGTATGTGTGTGTGTGTGTGTGTGTGTGTGTGTGTATGTGTGTGTGTGTGTGTGTGTGTGTGTGTGTGTGTGTGTGTGTGTGTGTGTGGATGTTGGCAGGACGATTTCTTAAAAACTATAATACTTAATATCTGAACTACATATTTCTCAATCGGACATCCTCGCTAAGAGAGGTATTGGATTCATGCTAAAAATCGTATATACAGATTTTAATGATTAAGCACGTTTTAAGGTCCCTACAATCCGATTTTAATATTTTTACGATGATGTTTGTGTGTGTGTATGTATATGTGTGTGTGTGTGTGTGTGTGTGTGTGTGTGTATCTGGGTGTGTGAATGTATGTGTGTGTAAGTGTGTATGTGGGGAGGTTAAAAGGACGATTTCTCAAAAGCTATAATACTTAATATCTCTTTAACTACGTATTTCTCAATCGGACATGACTGGGAAGAGCTGAAAAGGTTTTGGTAATAATTGGACAACTGGAAGTATCAGATTCTTAAAAAAGAGTAAATTCTTTATCTGATACATATAAATATTTGATTATATCTTTTATAGTTTTAGAGATAAAGAAATATAGGTTATATAATAATCTGTTGTAATAAATCTCACAGCCCAAATAATGTCATAGAAAACAATTGAAATATTAAAATGTTTGTAACTGGCAGATAAATGTCAGTGTCAAAAATACAGAGACATTATATATCTTTTATAGATTTAGAGAGATAAAAAAATATAAGGTATATAATTATCTGTTGTAATAAATCTCACAGCCATTATTGAAGATTTTTTCTGGGAAGTACATACATTATATTATTTTTTATTGTATTAATAGTTAAATATTTAAAATTATAGGTATATTACATATACCCTTCAAAAATACTGTCAATCCCGACATTTAATTGGAAACATTTCGAAAAATTAGAAGAGTAGGACAAAATTTCTTCATAGACTGAATTTAAAATTAAAAAATCTTAATATAAAGAATAGATGCAAGTAGAATCTTTGGTCTAGAGTGTAGGTATACAAGAAATGTTAAATACAATAGGGCGCGAGCAGTCATGTCATAAAAATTTGATCGTATCTCGAATCGAACAGTGTGAAAAAATTTATGCACCATTCGAAAGAACATGTCCCAAAGAGGTGTAAACCAAAATACAATACCTGTTGATCATTTTCCAACAAATTCTAATTAATGATTAATTACTTCGCAATGTAATATTAGAAAATGGATCAAGGTATTGTTTATTTATTTTTAAAAAAATACAATACAAACTATATAATAATGAAACCATCGTTCTGCAACATTGGTCTATGAAAACCAAATTGTGCATAACATTTTATAGTCTGTAGACTATGGTTTATGTCTATAGTCTCGACTCTCGGACAAAGTAAAATGCAAAATTTCATCTTTTCTGCAACTGAGTGAATCTAACTTTCAGAGCATGTCGTGGAAATGCGAAGTTAGCGATCCTAGCGTTAATTTTATAAATTAAGAATCAACAGTGCGTACTTCTAACCAATTATGTACAAGAAAGCATTGTAAATGTACGTGTTTATAGTAATCACAATAAAGAAAAAGAAATTGCTGCGAAAATATAGAATTATCAAGTTTATTCTTAATAATAAAGTATAGAATTTGCTTAATAAACGTTTATTTCGTATGCTTCTTATATCCGGTATTTTCATATCTGGTTAGTGGGTAAACTGAGTTAACTAAAGATGAATATACTGGACACATCAGTTGGCCCATCCACTTTACATTCATTTTATGTATTTAGTTTGTGATACAAATAAGTAACATAAATTATCCCCAATCTTTATTTATTACAGATATTTTGTTGTTATAATAACACAGCAAGATACGTATAGCAAGATATATTTTCTAAAATATTTTGTTAATGTAAAATGAAATAATACTTAGTTACCAATAATTCAAGAAACACTCAAAATTTAAACGAATTTATGTCGTAAGATTGTTAAGTTTTATTGAATAAAAAGTCTAAAAGAATTACAATAGTAATTTACAACAAAAAGCGATGTTATCCAATATTGATAAATAATGTGAAAGTAATATATCGATTTGTGTTGCAGATATATCGTTAATTTTTTAATCATAGGCCAAAATAGTATTTTATGTACCAAGGGCGTTACTATGATCATAATGCCAGGAGCGTCCCGAGGGAAAGATGTCGTCCGATGGGCATTATCATCTAGTAACGCTCGTGGTGCATACAAGATTTTATGTCTCACTAGAATATCTGAAACAAGTTTTAATTGATAATAATTTTGATTACAATAATGCTCAAATTTTGACGTTGCTAAGGATGTTGTTTAATTCTTTTATTTATTATCAACGTTTATTTATTTTTAAAACATCAACATCGAGGATCGGGTACGGTGTATATAAACATATCCATTATGCCCCGGTTGTCTTGGATATGACCGTAACCTAGCAATAAACAGTGCATAATACTTTAGTGAGACATAAATTTAATTTAAAATCCGTTATAATTAGGAGTTAACAATTACTCGAAAGTTCAGTCAAGCAGCATTTATTTTTACTATACCAACGTTTCGGTGTACCCTTGCACCTTCTTCAGGGTCTACAACAATTATACAACATAAATGTAGTACAGACAAAATAAGATGGACATTATCACACTTAGAGTAATACAATTCATGTACACAAAATACATTCGTACAAAACATTCAGTTAATTTATTAAACATAGTACAAAAAATTAATTAAATGTTTTGTACGAATGTATTTTGTGTACATGAATTATAACAATTTGTAAGATCTTTCTGTGAGTGTGATAATGTCCATGTTATTTTGTATGTAGTACATTTTTGTTTTATAATTGTTGTGGACTATGAAGAAGGTGCGAGGTGCACCGAAACGTTGGTATAGTAAGAATAAATGCTGTTTGGCTAAACTTTCGAGTAATTGTTAACACATACTCCATATCACAGTCGAGAAATTACCCACAATTATGTTATAATGTTGCAAATCTTCATTTTAAATACTTACAGATTCTATTAGTTCTTTAAGTTATGGTAAATGATTTTTTAACAAGTTGGTCAAATAATCTGAGACGAGGCTAGTATATGCTTAATATTTATTATTTTATTCATATTTATACGCCGTTTCTCATTATATACTTATTTATAATAGCAAAAATAATAAAAATATCCTACCGTGTTCACGATTTCTAGTAGTAAGGTTATTCTTACACTTGAACACACAATTTTTTGTTGTTCTCCAAATAAATTATACACTAAAATGTCCGCAAAAGAATACTGAATCTACTGATATACGATTTACAATTAGTTTCAAACATTTCACTACGAAAAACTTTAAATAAATACGAGACGATAGCATGATGTGTACACAATCAAACAAACTCGGGAACAAACAAATGAATTACTGGGCGGTTCTGACAGGAAAGCAATGGTAACTACGATCCGAAATCCGCTATTTATATTTTCTTATAATAATTTTAAAAATATTCGTATTACTTACTAACAAGAAATAATATTTAAATAAATATTTTGTGAAAAATGTTTAATAAAAAATTACCTATGTACACATACCGGCAAAATTAGGGAAAGGCCAAAAAAAGCTATATTTCAAATAGTATAAACCGTCTTTCATATTTGTGTTGGTAATTCTACATCTACAACATATAACATATGACGATAGAACACCTAAATACAGCCATCTACTAAAGATTTATTATCATCCAGATGTTAAATATTGTTCGGTCTTTTGTTTTATTAAATATGGGCGATTAATTCCTGTTCACTATAGAGCACGGGTTAACAATTATTTCTGCTTTTATTGTCGTTTCAATTCTAAGTTTTTAGAATAGAAAAATTATTTTAAAAATATGAAAAAATCGGATGTGACCAGCGCAATACCTTCCGTCAATTTTACGTATTATGTACAAATTCCCGTTAACCAATTATAACCAAAATCTAATCAACTCTTTATATGATCGTACGAAAGAGGAATATGAAAGAATTATAATTTTTGGAATTGTAGTATTGGAGTTATCGAAGGAGAAATTTTTGTCACACATACAGACATCATTGTAAAAACAGTAAATTCTTATTGTTCGGACTCTAAAATGTGCTTATTCATTAAAAACTCATCATCGTCATTTGTTGTAGATATAGAATTACCAACACAAATATGAAAGACAGACGGTTCATATACATAGCTTTTTTCGGCGTTGCCCTAATTTTGCTGATGTGAATTTTGTTTGTAATTACGTATAATTTAATGTCTTAAAAACTACGTATATTTTTAACCTGTTCCATTGAAATATAATAAACTTTGTTAAGAAGTGTAGCCCGAGATATAGTCGCATTCATTATAAATATTCTATGTTAATAATAAATTCCTATTTTCATACTATTGCCATTTTTTCTCAAAATTATATTACGTCGCACATTCTTATTTAAATTTTTCATGCAATTTATGGAAAGTGTTCTAATTTAATTATGTATTGCATGTAATTGCAGAATTTAATGAATATTCAAACGGTTGGTTTCTTTAAAGAGTAACACAACAATAGATCGTTTTTTTGTTAATATGCAGGATATTATGAAAAGAATAGAAATTAATTCATATCACACATTTTCTATTCTAGAATTAATATTTTTTAAAATTAGAAAGCATATACGTTTATAAAATCGTATGTATCACCATAGATGTACATACATATGTTTAAATATTTTATATGTTTGGTTCCTACAGAAACGTCCTAAAAATGTCTAAGAATTATGTAACTGCGCATCAATGTTTATTTTTTACCTCTCGTTAAGAGAGGTATTGGATTCATGCTAAAAATCACATATCCAGATTTTAATTAATAAGAACGTTTTAAGGTCCCTACAATCCGATTTTAATATTTTTACGATGATGTTTGTGTGTGTGTGTGTGTGTGTGTGTGTGTGTGTGAATTTATGTGTATGTGCGTGTGTGGGGAGGTTAGAAGGACGATTTCTCAAAAACTATAATACTTTTAATATCTGTTTAACTACGTATGTCTCTATCGGACATTACTGGGAAGAGCTGAAAAGGTTTTGGTCATAATTGGACAACCTGAAGTAGCAGATTCTTAAAAAAATATTCTAAATATTATTTTTTGAAAAGTTTTGTTCTTGCTAGTATTAAAGAACAGTATAAATTCTCTATATCTGATACATATAAATATTTTATATCAATCCCGACAATGAAATGGAAACATTTCGAAAAATTAGAAGAGGACAAAATTTCTTCATAGAATGAATTTAAAATTAAAAAATCTAAATATAAAGAATAGATGTAAGTAGAATATTTGGTGTAGAGTGTAGGTGTACAAGAAATATTAAATACAATAGGGCGCGAGCAGTCAAGTCACTTTGTTGGCCTTGACAAGCAGATATGGAGGCCCGTGTCAGAATGATAGCTAGTAATTATGCACACAGATGTCAAATATCTTAATTTTTCATTCTAAATTTAGTGATTTTCCAATTCCATGTGGTTTATTTTCCTCGACAAGTAAATTCCACACTCCTGGTGACAAATTATGTGAATTTAGCAAATCTTGAAATTTTTAATGAAAAATTCTGACATTTGACATCTATGTACATAATTACTAATTGTCAATCTGGCATGAGCTCCCATATCTGCTTGTCAAGGCTAACTCTATACTCATGGAACCAAAAACGGAAGTGGCGAGAGGTATTGTGATGGCCACAACAGATTTTTTTTTATTTCTTAACATTCAGTAAATAATTTTCTAATATTTAAACATGATCCTCAATTAAATTAAGTTGAAAATATTTATAAAAGTACAATTGTTTTTGCTAAAACTCTTTAAATTAAGCTACATAAATTAATCTATATAAATACTTATAAAAATACATAAATATGTTTCGTGGTCAATAATTGAATAAGTGTATTTTTATTTCTATTCTGTAATTCAGTGGTTAATTTTTAACAACTGGATATATAATTTTATTTGTCAAATTCATATCTATTGAATAAAATTTTTAATCAGTCGTTCAAAATTAACCACTGAGTTACAGAATAGGCCTATTATTTTCTTAAATTTGTAACGTATTATTAAATCAAATAATATATTTAGCAACAAAAATCGTTAGATATATTTAGAATTCGAAAATGTACTTAACACTGTTACCCTGTTATTAAATGTAAATTATTATTCTGGCTACGAAAGTATTTAAAGAAAACGCTAAAAGTATTTTTTTTCTAGTTATTAAGAGTAACTTCCGTGTTTTAAATTCTTAATTGTTTTATGCTAATTTTTTTGCTGATATCCTATATTTACTTTTTGCACTTGTTATATAAATAGCTACTTTATACATCCTTATCACTAAGTGTTTTAACGCGCATTTGCCTTATTCCTTAGTTAGGGATGTTAAAAGTGTCAGGAAAATGAAATGAATATTTTATTAGTTTTCATATTTTATAATAAGGGTGAACATTCTCATTCGAATAAATATACATTAATCATTGACTCCATCAACTTATCATTGACACAAATCTTGATCTAATATGCTATGTAATTATGAACATAATATCAAGTGTTTTCGTTGTTCTGGTATTTTTCTGAATTTGGACTAGGTGTAAATTAAATAATTAATTTTGACTGAAAGGTAGTACTTTTCTCGACAAGTATGATACATCACACAATAGTCTGGGAATATTCAGAATCTTCATAATTGAAGATGCACGATGAAAGATGAAATTATACTATTAATCTCTTCAAGATAAGAAGAGAGAAGACATATTCTTTTGAATAATTTGAATCACTAACATATGCCAAATTATAAAACCACACAGTATTTTTTTTTAAAGATGTCCGATCAAAGTCATCTACGAATTGTATGAATTAAGATTTTAGCTCCGCCAATTCTTTCAAATTTACTAGTTTCGTTTATTTAGTTTTTATGAGGGTACATAAGATACTACTGTTATTTTATTATTATAAAAATATTACAATAAAAGCATTCAAAATTCAAAACTAAGTGAACTGGTAAGTTTATTAGCAAATATAAAACCAAATATGTGAAAAATAAGATACTGAGAGAAAATAATGTTAATCGTACGGCTATGAATCAAGGTAATATATCTGAATTAATTAATAAACTTACGTTACAGTGAAAGTATTGTCAACAACGAGCATCGTTTTAAAATGAAATGTCCTAACTTGGTCAAAACAATATGAATTTTTGAAAGACAAGCATGTTATATTCATCCTTATCGCATACGCTTGTAGTCTTTGCAAATGACAGAGATAAATATATGCCAATTTGTTAATTTATTCATGATACAGATGACCTTGATCGGACATCTTTAAAAAATTTACTGTACCTATCAACATAATTACCTCTCGCTAACAGAGGTAATGGAATTATGCTAAAAATCGCATATCCAGATTTTAGTGAATAAGCACGTTTTAAGGTCCCTAGAATCCGATAATAACATTTTTACGATGATGTCTGTGTGTGTATGTGTGAGGTTGTTGTAAGTACGATTTCTCAAATTCTATATAAGACTAAAGACCTGTGTAACTACGGATTCCTCAATCTAACAGTATTGGGAAGAATTGAATAGATTTAGTACCAATTGGACAACCGGAAGTAGTAGTATTTTAACAAAAATCTTCTATTATTTTTAAAAAAATTATGTTACTACAAATATTAAAAAACAAAATTCTCTATCCGACAATTTTATATTATACCTTCTATAGATTTGAAGATATAGATATATAATCTATAAAATAATCTTTTGTAGTAAATCTCACAGCCTGCTCACAGCCCAAACATCTCCATGGTAACTACTTGAGAAATTAAAATGTCTGTAATTGACAGATAAATGTCACTAATGTCAGCGTCAAAAATTCAGTGACAGTATTGAAGGCTTTTCTGGGAACAATATTTAATATTTCTTATTGTATTATTAATTATATATTTAAAATTATAGGTATATTACATGAACCCTTCAGAAATACCGCCAATCCCGTTAATGAATTGGAAGAATCTCGAATATTTAGAAGAAATGGAGAAAACTTGCTCATAGAATGAATTTAAAATTATAGTAAATACGTAAATATAAAGATTGGGTGTAATTAGATTTTTTGTGTGTACAAGAAATGTTAAATACAATACTTTTATATACTACAATGGAAAGGGTGCGAGAGGTATTGTGATGGCCACAACAGATTTTTTTAATATTGTAAAACGCGACCAAATCATTAAATGCAATACAATAAATACATTATTTATTTTTATTATGAAAAATAATTTTGTTGTTTTCCTACCTTATCTGTTGTACTGGGCACTGCTGTTGTCTGCTTTACCCGAAGAATTTGTCAATTTCCAAATTCAATTCATCTCAAACCCTGTAAAAACAAAATAAAAATATGTTAACAATAATAATTTTCATCTCAGTTTTGTTCAACTGTTCATGAATGTTTTATATACCTTAGCCACATTTCTCTATTACTGACGCTATGTATTTCATAACCATCCGAATAACCTATAATACTTTTCACATATGAAATTTATATCAGTAGAAAGAGAATTAAATTCTATACATGATGCACTATATATTTCATTACATTTTCAAATATTTACCACGAATTTTTGGTAAAAATCGACGACAAAACCAATGACATGTGCTTAGCGTAAAGACAAACTAATATCTGGCCATAGCGCGCGTGGATCTTGGTAGGATTTGCGGGAATAAACAAGCGAACAGGCCTGCTACGATAAATAAATTTATTTTTATATATTATTCAATTTTAATATTGGAAGTGTTTTTAAAATATTATAAGTAAATAAAATAGGAAAATATTATTAAAAATTGATATAGGTAAATAAATATAACAAATAAATTATAATAATAATATATTTTTCTAGAAACCGTATAAATAAATTATGAAAGTCTGAAAAGATAAATCCAGGTGGCTGGCATCATCTTTCCACACTTTCATAATTTACTTCGAACATATAGACTGTTAACTCTACGTTAATTTCATATTTATATAATTTTTATTCGCAATCATTATAGTAATATGTCGATTCCTAACGTTTTAGAGGTTGGGAAATACGTCATTCCTAATTGTAATTACGATCTCTTGGGTGGGAAAGAACAAATTTCATTTTCACCCCACGGGTTGGAAATGTTTATGTAGGGGTTGCCTTGCAACATTGTCATAGTTACCTATAATAAAGTAGGCTAAACAAATTTTAATAGAGCTGTTAAAAATATTAATAAAATTAAAGGTTATAACTTATTGATTTATTTTAAAAATTATTGATTTAGAAACAGGATGATTTTGAATAAAATAATATACATACCTCGGTGGGAGTTTCATTATAGCCTCACGCTGTATTTCACTTCGAGGCTTCGCCTCTCGGTATTATACATAAGCCCTCGGCTGTAATGAGACATTTATCACATCGGATGTAATATACTATTTCACTATTTGCTAAGTTTCATAATTTGTTTGTTAAAAATGTAAACCGGTCGAACTGTTATAAGTCCGGGCTCGTTTATAGTTAAGTAAATGTTGAAGTCCTGTATTATATTTCCTGTAAAATATTCTAGTGTCCATGCAGTTGTGAAATAATTTCTTGTAGTGGTAGGTTTAAATTTGTTGTATTTGCCTGATGCGGAAAGTCCGGCCGTTATAAACTGTTGCACTACACGCGACTTCGATTAAAATTGTGGAATTACTTCAACTTCATGGCGTAGAAGGCTTTGCTTTGCTCGTTCGTCTTCTTTCTAGTTTTCTTTTTTGCTCTTAAATATAGACGGAGCACCACAAGGTTACCATTGTGGTACCAATTATTCAAACTGTGCTCACGGGACGGGCGATTAAATTCGCAACGAGAATAGATAACTACATGGTGTTACTAATTTTGAGATATAAACATGTTTTATAAATAGATTTTTTTTTGTTTTACCAGCTGTGAAACAAAAGACGAGTAATTATATTTTTATGTTGTCAAATTAATATGATTTATACTGAAAGATTTTTGCAGTTTCTGGTCAACGGATATTCAGCATGTGTACTTAATTTTAAGTTCGCTTCCCTAAACTATTTATGTACACTGTCATAAATTTTGTGTATTCTCAGGAAAAAATATAGGGCTAATGTCCGCAATTATCCAGTATATTTTGCTAATCTAGTAGACCCTTTTTCTGTATTTTGCTATTTTTTTTTTTCAAATTTTGTAATATTGTTTTACAATATTTTTAAGCATAAAATATATTATATCTCGCTAAAAGGTATAAGATTTATGCGAAAAATCGCATATCCAGATTTTAATGGTTAAGCACGTTTTAAGGTCCCTACAATCCGATTTTAATATTTTGTCGATGATGTCTGTGTGTGTGTGTATGTGTGTGTGTGTGTGTGTGTGTGTGTGTGTGTGTGTGTGTGTCTGCGTGTGAGTAGGTTGGAAGGACGATTTCGTAAAAACTATAATAATTCATATCTGTTTAACTACATATTTCTCAAACGGATATTACTGGGAAGAGCTGAAAAGGTATTGGTAATAATTGGACAACCGGAAGTAGCAGGCGAAGTCGAGGGCCATAATATAACTAGACAAAATATACTTGCAATGTATATTCGATTTTAATATTTAAAATCAATAATCGTACAATAATGAATATTATAAAAAAATATTTTAATTGTAATACTATAGTAGCCTTGATAAACATTCTTTTAAATACTATTTTTTGAAAATTGTTGTTCTTGCTAGTATTAAAGAAGAGCAAATTCTCTATCTGATACAAATAAATATTTCATTATATCTTTTATAGATTTAGCGATAAAGAAATATAAGGTATATAATAATATGTTGTAATAAATCTCACAGCCCAAATCAATTCAAAAATTAAAATGTTTGTAACTGACAGATAAATGTCAGTGTCAAAAATCCAGAGACTTTACTGAAGATTTTTTCTGGAAAGTACATACATTATATTACTTCTTATTGTATTAATAGTTAAATATTTAAAATTATAGGTATATTACACATACCCTTTAAAAATATTGCCAGTCCCGACAATGAATTAGAAACATTTTGAAAAATAAGAAGAGTAGGACACAATTTCTTCATAGAATGAATTTAAAATTAATAAATCTAAATATAAAGAATAGATATAAGTAGAATTTTTGGTGTAGATTGTAGGTATACAAGAAATGTTAAATACTTTAGGGCGCGAACAGTCATGTCACTTTGTTGGCCTTGACAAGCAGATATGTGAGTCCGTGTTGAATGGTAGCTAGTAATTATGTACATAGATGTCAAATATAATTTTTCATTCTTAAATTTAGTGATTTTCCAATTCCATGTGGTTTATTTTCCTCGACAAGTAAATTCCACACTCCTGGTGACAAATTAACCACGTGAACTTAGAAAATCTTGATCTATGTACATAATTACAAGTTGTCATTCTGATGCGGCCCCCCATATCTACTTGTTAAGGTCAACAAAGTCCCATGATTGCTCGCGCCCTGTACTTATGAAACCAAAAACGGAAGTGGCGAGAAGTATTGTGCTGGCCACAATAGATTTTTTTTTAATATGCTTCGGTTCAGTATTAAAGCCGTGAGATATTATTCTTTCGTATGTTTAGATTTATATATTTTTGATTTTTCACAACCAAACTTTACAAATAATCATTTTCTTCTCGTAGCAAAAATTTTCTTATCTTTTTTTCTTATTATTGAACCTATAAAAATATTAACGGTAAAAGTGAACAAATGAAAGACCTTATGAAAGGAATGTACTTTTACTATATGTAATTAACTTCTATGATATTATTTTACCTTTAATGTTTGACATAAGTCAAAACAAAAGCGCACGGTTCATTGAACGTAACAAGTATCGTTTTGGAACAGTTGTTGAATATGAAAATTTTTAAGATCATCCGTAGCGCTAAGTCCGAAGTCAGTAAGAACACCCTAACTACGTCATTAAGAACGAATGTTGAATACGGGCCAATGTTTTTATCTGTGATTATCGTTTAAGAAAAAGTGTAAAATTTATAGTATTATATATCTTTCGAAACAAGCGCGCAGTTAGCAAAATTGTTGCATGTATACTGCTCCGAAATACTCATATCTTGTGCATAAAAATCAGAGATATCTATTTCTGTTCTTGCATATCTTATGTGCACGTTATTTCCTCAGCTTATAATTTACCCCTACATTACTACAATATTAACTAGGAGTGCCACTCATTTCAATTAGGTATCTACTCCAATCATGATACGTCAATACTATTACATTCATGAAAGAGGATTAACTTTTGAGATTTTTTTTATCCTACCTTACGGTGATTACGACGTTGGTGAAGTTTTTTTCTCAAGCTGTTATCTTTAGGATCTGAAAGAAAAGAAAAATAAATAAGTAACGGAAAATAAACACAAAAAATAAAATAAAAATATAAATATTTATATTGCGCTTTGACTGAGGCTTTACGTTTATAAAAAAATATATTATTGCTTTGTACTTCTATTATAATATTTTGTACGTTGTTTTTGTCATATTGATAGTTCCCCATAGAAGTCTGGTCCTTTTTAGTGTTGCTGGGCCGTGGTTTACTAGCTTCGCCTAACATTGTTTTCAAAAACTTATCAAGAATTTACATTTTTATTAGTCACACGTCAAAAAAATAAAAAAAAATATCCGTTAATAATACAAATACTAGGGTTGATTGAAAAGTTTCCGGATTGACATGAAAAAATATGTATATTTAACACGGACTTCATTTTATTTTTCTACATACTCCCCTCTGAGGTCGATACATTTGGTCCAACGTTTTTCTATCTTTTCGATTTCCTCCCGAAAATGGTTTTCTTTGTGGTCCTCAAAATAAGCATTTATTTCTTCGATGGCTTCTTCGTTGGATCGAAATCTCTTTCCAGTTAAGAACGTTTTGAGTTTCGGGAAAAGACAGATGGGGAACGCTTTCAAACCTCCGTTCGGTCAATTTTTATTGAGCAATACGTCTTGAATGAGCTGACGCATTGTCGTGGTGAAACAAGATCTTTTTCTTTGCCATTCCCGGGAGTTTTTTTTTGAATTGCTACTTTCAGCTTGTCTAAAAGTGTGACGTAGTATTATCCAGTTACAGTTTTTCATTTATTAGGATAATTAATTGGCAGAATGCCTTTAACGTCCCAAAAGACTGACGCCATCACCTTTCCTGCGATTGAATCGACTTCGCTGTCTTCGGGGCCGTCTCACCATGTCCAATCCACGCTTTTGACTGAACTCTTGTCTTTGGAGTGCAGTGGTGTATCCAAGTTTCATCCATGGTTATGAAACGTTTTTTAAAATCGACTGGATTTTTCTTAAACAACTCCAAATTTTCGGCTGAAGTTCGTACCCGAATGCGCTTTTGCTCCGAACTAAGCAAATGCAACACCCACCTTATTAATATTAAATATTAACTGCACGTTCATAAGAGATCTCTATGGCTTCCTCAATCGCACGCACTTTCATTCGGCGATCGTCCAGAACCATATCACGGATTTTATCCACAATGTCTGGTGTGGTAGCCGATTTTGGACGACCTGAACGTGGCTCGTGACAGGTGTGTGTTCGGCCACTTTTAAATTCCGAAACCCAGAAACTCCCCGTGGAAAACCAAGGTGAATCATTCTCAAGGACAACATCCAACCTGGTCTTGATCTCCGTTGCCGTCTTTCCTTCCAAATAAAAAAAAAACTTGATTACCGCATGAACTTCGTTTTTATCCATTATCGATTTAACGCTAGGTAGATCGACACAGATGCTTTTCACGATTAGACTGATAGACAGATTGTACTGAAATTTCTTGACAATTCATATGAAGAGTCAAACAAAACAACGACATAAAAAAAAACCAAGGCCTTATCAGTGTTTCCGGAATTTTTTCAATCCATCTTCGTATGTCATCATCATTACCGAAATCTGTGTACATAGCAAATTGGCACACCCAGCAATGGGTAATATTTTATTATTAAAAAATCTGATGTGGCCAGCACAATACCTTCCGTCAATCCTGTGCATTATGTACAAATTCCATACATATTTTTTCTTGCAAAAGATTCTAAATTTCCAGTAATATTATTTCATGCAAATGGCACTTGACACTGACATCTTCTTCTTCTTTAGCTTTTCCCATTCGTTAGGGATCGCTATTTACTTTTTATTGATACTGACATCTGTCAATTTGAATTACCTGAATATATTGGCAGTTTCCATGGTTAAGTTACCATAGCTGGCTGATTTATGAAATTTATTATCTTTATAATTCTTATCTGTTGAATATGAAATATAAAATGCAATCAAATCGTATATAGAATAATATATTCTTTAAGTTATAATAAAATTTAACTGATTTTTTCAAGAAAAACTGTAAAAATCATCAAATGAGGATACTTCCGGTTGGCACTTATAACCAAAATTTAATCAAGTCTGCATATGGTTGTAAGAAAGAGGAATACGCAAGAATTGTAATTTTTGGAATTCTAGTATTGTAGATATCGTGTCCGAAACCGCGGTCACATACACACACACACACACACACACACACACGCATACACACACACACACACATACAGACATCATCATAAAAATAGTAAAATCGTATTGTAAAGACCCTAAAACGTGCTTATTCAATGAAAGCTCACCACCGAATTTTTTGACCAAAGACAATACCTTCCTTACCTAGAGGTGACGGAAGGTAAAAAGGGAAATAATTTTTATTATGCCGTGGGTCGGACTAGAACTCGGGACATTGGAATTACAACCGGTCACATAACGCACTTACCCACACAATCATCATTTGGTAAATTGAAACATTTATCTTTAATCCGCCTTTATTTATATATTTAAATGTACATACGCATATAATTGTTTTCAAAGTAAAGATAAGTAAACAGCAACAATAATAATAAAGAAAATATTTATTTTTTGCGATTGTATAAGAAAGATGAAAGGCATTTTTTATTTTCTTTATATTTAAAACTTTTATATGCTTCCCATAAAAGCAAGAATGGATACTTATAGTAAACATACTTTTCATACTTTGAAACGTAAAACCTACATAGTATAAATAGCTGCTGGTCAGCTTGGCAATTTGTAAATATTGTTGATTATAAAGTGATCCCGTGTGACCTAGTTCTGACCTTAACTAGTCTCAAGTTTTTATCGATTCTTTTTACATGCCGTTTCTTTCATGTCCACCAACAATTCATAATAATCTCAGATTTTGCCCATCTCCAACAACTTTAAACATTTTATTTGCTTCTACGTTTTAACTTCATTTATTGATATTGCCTATTGCTTTTAGAAATTAATCTTTACTGGTTACTTCAAAAAGTGACAGCTAACTTGTTAGTAACTATGTTCGTAACATTGTTGACATGTGAAAATGGTGTGTTGTTACTGTCATACGTAATATAACAAGTGATATGATTATCATCGATGATATTCTCGAGTGAAACCGAGTTGCAGCCGAAGGACGAGTTGAAATGTGCTGCTTCGGTTTCACGAGCAATATCTTCTATTATTAATCATATCACGAGCTTATATTTAATGAGAGAATATAATGAATTTTTGCAATCTAACCTAACCTAACTTTTGATATACATATTCATATTGTATTAAAACATGGTACTTACGAGTGTTATTTAATATTTCGAAGTTTGAATTATTGTTATTATTTATTTTTAAACTCAAAATTAACTGTCAATGTCATAAATAAAGAAAACAAATCCCTTAGTAACGACTATAAATACGGTGATAATTTCCTTGTTTTTTATCATCGCTGTGATAAACGCGTAGCTAGGGAGATTCTGAATGTTGATTGGCGGAAAACATGTCACGTGACTGTAACATATAAAAAATCTGATGTGGCCAGCACAATACCTTCCGTCAATCTTGTGTACTATGTATAAATTCCATACATAAATTTTCTTGCAAAAGGTTCTAAATTTCCAGTAAAATTATTTCACAAACAAAATATGCAAATTGCACTTGACACTGATATTTTCATCTTTTTCTTTAGCTTTTCCCATTCGTTAGGGGTCGCTATATTTTATTTTGTTCTTCCACTCATTTCTCTTTTGCGTGTCGTCCTCATTCAGTTTCTTTTCTCTCAAGTCGTTCGAAATACACTTTCTCCATATTATCTTTGGTCTTCCTTTGTTTCTTCAACCTTCTACTACTAAGCTACTCATTCTTCTTCCAATATATTCTTCATCTCTCCTCATGACATGTACAAACAAATATAATCGTCTCTCTTAATTACTTACCTTATCTTTCCGTATTTCCATCATCCATCTTAACATCCTCATCTCTGCTATATTCATTTTCTTTTCATTGTCAATTTGTATTATCTGAATATATTAACAGTTTCCGTGGTTAGCATAGCTGGCTGATTTATAAAATTTAATATATTTATAATTCTTTAACTCTATATCTATTGAATATGAAGTATAAAATGCAATCCAATCGTATAGAAAATAATATATTCTTTAAAATTTATAATAATATTAAATGTTATGAACAACTGTTAAAGTTGTAAATGAGGGTACTTCCGGTTGACCAATTACAACCAAAACCTAATCATGTCTGCATATGGAGGTATGCGAAAAAATTATAATTTTTAGAATCGTAGTATTGGAGTTATGCGATCCGAAATGATCGTCACATACGTACACACACACACACACACACGCACACATACACAGACACACACACACACACACACACACACACACATACATACAGACAACATCGTAAAATGGTAAAATCGTATTATAGGGACCCTAAAACATGCTTATTCACTAAAAACTCATCATTGAATTTTTTGACAAAAGACAATACCTTCCTTACTTAAAGGTGATGGAAGGTAAAAATTCAAAATCCCCAGATTAATAAAAACAAGTGAAGCTTAGTAAAGTTTTTCTTAAGTGAAACTCGTGCAAAGATACTTCTATTATAAGTGTTACTTATTTTTAAGCGTTACTTACTTAAGTGTAACTTACACAGTGCAACGGTGCAAACGGGCATCAAGGGATTAAATAGCAAAAATTATAAAGAAAAGATTATATACTATGAATATAGAAATAAATACATATATCAGTTCATCTTATATGCAAATTATATTGAGCAATAAAGCAATTTATTTAATATGGAGATTTTAATATAAGATATATGTATTAGTAATAAATCATTCACCTTACTATTTACATTAATTTCTAATAAATAAAACGATGGCTCAAAGATTATTTATTTTGAGAAGAGTGGTTTCAAATCACAAAGAAATTTTCAGTATTAACAATAGAGTTAGCGATTAATTCTTTGACTTATTAATCCGTAAGATTAAAGTAATATAGAACACACTCCAAATAGTAAACTGTTTCTTAAATACAAATATAAATATATGCTCCATATAGTAGAGATTTTGAAAGTAATTTGTCTAACTCAATACATATTTACAAATTCTTTCGTGTGTTAATTTCGCACGCGAACTATTATAGCCGTATTACTTTAAAATATGTCAGATCTTGAGGTCAGATTAAAATATTTTAAAGTTTATGCAGTATTGGACAAAAAAGTTCAAGAGCATCATACTATGTACTTAAAGAAAATGTACCAGAACTAAATATATAATACAGCAAATTTATGTTGGTGACAGTGATTTGTGTTTTTACCTTTCGTCACCTCTACTAGATAAGAAAGGTAGTCTTTGGTCAATAAATAAGCACGTTTGAGGGTCCCTACAATACTAGTATTCCAAAAATTACAATTTTTACGTATTCCTCTTCCTTACATCTATATGCAGATTTGATTAGATTTTGGTTATAATTGGTCAACCGGAAGTACCCTCATTCGAAGATTTAGCAGTTTTTCTTGAAAAAACGATGTTGACATTTAATGTTATTATAAATATTAAAGAATATTCTTATCAATACGAATTGATTGCATTTTATATTTCATATTCAATGGATATAGAGTTAAAGAATTATAAAGAAATTTATTTTTATAAATCAGCCAGCTATATTATAACCATGTAAACAAGCTACTATATTAAGAAAATTCTAACTGACAGATGTGTCAATAAAAAGTAAATGAATGTGGTAGAGATGAGGATGTTGAGATAGATGTTGGGGAAGACATGGAAAGACAGTTAAGTAATTAAAGGATAAGGGAAATGGCTCGAGTGATAGATGAGAGATAAAAATATATTTGAAGAAGAATAAATAGGTTGGTAGTAGAATGCAGAAGAAACAGAGGAAGACCAAAGATAAGATGGAAGGACTTTATCGAGGAAGAGTTGAAAGAAAAGGAACTGAATGAGGACGACACGCAAAACAGAAATGAGTGGAAGAAGAAAATAAAAAATAGCGACCCCTAACGAATGGGAAAAGCTAAAGAAGATGTCAATGTCAAGTGCAATTTGTACAGTTTGTTTATGAAATAATTTTACTGAAAATATAACATTTATGTATAGGGCGCGAGCAGTCACGTGACTTTGCTGATCTTGGCAAGCAGATATGGTGGCTCGTGTAAAAATGATAGCTATTATATCCATAATTGACAAATGGTCATAATTTTTCATTCAAAATTTCATGATTTTCTTATTTCATGTGGTTTATTTGTTATCAGGAGTGTGGAATTCGGTTGCCGAGAAAAGGAATCATATAAAACAAAAAAAGAAATTTTGAATGAAAAATTATTACATTGGACATAATTAAAAGCTGTTATTCTGATATGGGTCCCCATATCTGATTGCCAAGGTCAGCAAAGTCAATGACTGCTCGCGCCCTATGGAATTTGTACATAATAAACAGGATTGACGGAAGGTAATGTGTTTGCCATATTAGATTTTTTACTTTACGTTTCCTTTATATTTTGTGTATTTAATGTAGTCGTACCAAACTCAAATAATAAAAGTCACTAAAATTGAAGAATGAAGCTCCTTCTAGCATCAATATGCTTGGCAGAATATGATAGTATAATTCGGAAACAGAGAAAATAATAATTCATTCATTTCTGTCGGTAGCAATATGCTACCTTTCTCTTTCAATTAATTGGCTTCCCATTTTAAATGAGCATTTATTAACAATTTTCTTATTTTCACACATGAATAACACCCTATACATTGGTCATTTCTGTAACTTGGAACCGTCCGGTTTGTAGTTTATAGTCTGAGTCTAATTCCGGTCTGAATAAATTTGCAACATCACACAATGCTTTATAAATGTAAATTGCTGCTTTCGAGACTTTGGATAGAATGAATTTAATAAGTTTTAGTTTCTTGGCCCAACAGATGCTGTATGAGTATATAATATAAATATATTTAAATAGAACTACAGTTATAAATAATATAATTGTCATGTTAGTTAATTATTACTAATTTAATGCATTATTGTACTATTTAAACATGGCAGTTGTAAGATGTAAAAATAATATGAATTTGATTTATTAACAGTAATAAATAATTCTTAGAAAATTTAGTTATAATTTATAATTGCATTTTAATATCAAATATAATGTTTCATTTTTAATTATTTTTCTTAAAATTGGTGCTAAGTACATAAAATATAAACATTAAAATATAATCAAAATTTGTAGTTCAGTTCATTAATAAATAAATTAGTGTCAAAGTGTGTTATATGTCCAATGGCAACCCTTGTAGTATATTCCGTTACAAGTTTTATAAATGTCGCTTTAGTTACGATACGAGTGTATAAAAAATGAATGTTAAAAGAGTTTATAAAACGAGTCATGTACTATACTTTTTCTACGATTGAAAATTAAGACAATAACTACCTTCAGCGCGTGTTTAAGGATTCAGCTGTTAGTATTATACAGCCAAGACCTTTACCTCTCGCTAAGAGAGGTATTGGATTCATGTTAAAATCGCATATCCAGATTTTAATGGGTAAGAAAGTTTTAAGGTCCCTACAATCCGATTTTAATATTTTTACGATAATGTCTGTGTGTGTGTATGTGTGTGGGGAGGTTGGAAGGGCGATTTCTCAAAAACTATAATACTTAATATCTGTTTAACTACGTATTTCTCAATCGGACATTACTGAGAAGAGCTGAAAAGGTTTTGGTAATAATTGGACAACCGCAAGTAGCAGAATCTTAATTTTTTTTTGTTTTTGCTTGTATAAAAGAAGAGTAAATTCTTTATATAAGGTATATAATAATCTGTAGTAATAAAATTAAAATGTTTATAACTGACAGATAAATGTTAATGTCAAAAACCCAGAGACATTACTGAAGATTTTTTCTGGGACTTACATACATTATATTATTTCTTGTATTAATAGATAAATATATTTAAAATTATAGGTATATTACATATACCCTTCAAAAATACTATCAATCCCGACAATGAATTGGAAACAGTTCGAAAAATTAGAAAGAGGACAAAATTTTTTCATAGAATGAATTAAAAATTAAAGAATAGATGTAAGTAGAATTTTTGGTGTAGAGTGTAGGTATACAAGAAATATTAAATACAATAGGGCGCGAGCAGTCATGTCACTTTGTTGGCCTTGACAAGCAGATATGCGGGCCCGTGTCAGAATGATACCTAGTCATTATGTACATAAATGTTAAATATCATAATTTTTCATTCTAAATTTAGTGATTTTCCATTTCTGTGGTTTATTTTCCTCGACAGGTAAATTCCACATTCCTGGTGACAAATTAACTACGTGAATTTAGAAAATCTTGAAATATTAAATGAAAAATTCTGACATTTTTTGACATCTATGTACATAATTACTTATTGTCATTCTGACACGGGCCCCCATATCTGCTTGTCAGACCAACACTGCTACATGACTGCTCGCGCCCTATACTTATGTTACCAAAAACGGTAGTGATGAGAGGTAATGTGCTGGCCACAATAGATTTTTTTATTATTATGAAAAATATTGCATAAATTGTAATTTAAAATATTTTATAAAAAGTGTGAAACCTGTTCATTATAGTTAAGACCATATATTTTTTTTTGTTTCAGAGAATGTCATCATTTATGAAGAAGACACATTAAAAGTTTCCAAAAAAGAATAACCATGAATAAAAGACAAAAATTTAAGTTTCGTCTTTCTTAATTTTAATTATTATTTCTCTCGTTATTTTATTAAAATGTCCATATTATTATTATTATTATTTTTAATCCCCAAATATCCATGACACCTTAATATTACTGATTCTCTTTTAAACAAAATTAAATTTCAATTTTTTATCTCAATTCACCATGTAACCTCCCATAACCTATCTTTCGCCCCAATTTGACATCAAAGATGGCGGCGTAGCCTGTCGACAGTTGAATGTCGAGCGCAGTGGCGACACCTACCCAGCCCACGATGAGGACCCCCGAGTACGACCGATCGGGGCCCAACAGACGCGAAGGGAAGACATTTGAGAATGAGTACTTCCAGTATTTATCACCGGAGTCGTTTACGGTACTGCCACCGGAAGGAGGTGCCTCACCGGTTGCGGGGGGGTTGCCCAGCCCCCCTAAAGCGCCGGAGCCGTACAAGTAAGGAGGGTTTTCAGATTTTTCCCACTCGTAGTAACATATATCATATAAGTTTCCGGGAAAAAAATGAATGAATTATATTGTGGTTTACGGAGAATATATTGAAAAATCCTTCTCCTTAAATATTTTCATTTTGGGGCTCCTACAGATTGTTGTATGTATTTCTTGTAAGTAACATCCGAAAAGTTTCAATATGGGGTCTCGTGGTCGCGTGTCTGAGTGTTTGGTCGCGAATCTGGGAAACCGGGTTCGATCCCGACCGACGCCAAATTCGCGAGTAAAACTTCATTCAAATAAAACCTTTTAAGACAAAAGTTATACAACGTTGAAAAAGACTTTATCTAACATAATACATATGTTACATTATTAAAAAGTAAAATGGCGGGCACTTTTTTATACATCTAGTCGAAAAGAGAATAGTGAGCCATAACTATGGCATGAAATAAAACATTGTAACACGGTAAATGTCAACCTGTAAATACTCAGTAATAATTGTTCTAACCTTTATTTATTGTTTTATTTCAAGCCACAGTCATGGCTCACTATTCTCTTTTCGACTAGGTGTATAATAAAGTGCCTGCCATTTTACTTTTTAATAATGTAACATATGGATTATTTTACATGATTGTAAAGCAAATTTGATGTACTTTTCAAATTTGTAAAAAAATATAGTATGTTCTATTTGAAATTTCAAAGTTGATATAATTACTAATAAACCGGAAGTGGTATCATGAATATATATCCGTCATCAAGTAGCTCACATGTTGCTGTGTAAATCATGTTATATGAAAGAAATTACTTAATAAATAAGCGTGATATTTGCTGGGTCCACTAAAATATAACATATATATATTTATTACAAATATTTGTTAATGGGGAAATTGGTGGAGGCGCTTAAAATGTATTTCTTTCTTTTAGTTAATTTTCTGTAATTTTTTTGGCAATGAAAATATCCTTGTGGTATGTATATGGGTTTATCAGAAAATTGTATGCATGAGTATTTAGCATAGTTTACACGTGGAGGTCTAGAACATGATGTATAGGTCTGCAGAGTGGCTGATGTCGAGTGGAGAGTCACTTTATGCCGTGACAGGACGCGGTGCTATTTTAACAACAATACCAAACACTGTCGCAGCAATACCAACCAACCCACACAAGGTATTCAGTCGCAAGTAAACGAAACGAGGAAAAACATTTTTATTTAGTACGAATGCGGCATTCTTACTACGTAGACGAAGAAGAAAAATAGATTTGTCTGTGTAAGGTGAAAATGTGGAAATACATCAAAACCATGTAATGTTTTTTTTTTAAATAATATACATTTATTTATTAATTTTATGTTATATACGTAGTTGTTGTTATAGTTGCCGTCAAATGTATGTCCTAAATTTTGGCACAAATTTCAACATTTTTTTTTTTTGTAATATAATATGTATTTATTTAAAGTTTTGTAATACTGAATAATTAACTGTTTCACAAGCAACAAAATTACGAACTCAAATTAATTAAAAAAGGACGTAATTTTCTACGGACACCTACTAATGGGTTTTGGACAAAAATTACACTCAATGAGTTGCCTATAGGAAATACCTCTCGACCTTCGGTCTCGTCGTGTTTCTGGACAACACGTTTCGTTTAATCCAGAATTTTCAATCGTCTTGTTTTATAAGTATACGAGCCCAACCCCAAATGTATTCGTACCGTCTGAAGTAAATATATTAACAGCAACAAAAAATAAATTTTTAGGTTGCAATAGTTAAGACTATAGTTGAGCATTTTTTTAATTTTATGTATTAATAAATTGTACTGGATTTAAATACAATGTTATTAAATAAATTTCTCATTTAAACAATAATCTACGGGCAAATAATCCCAGAATTTTTCGTTGCAGCAGTAAATAATACAATATTTATGTTAGTATTATCTATAAAACTGAGGGTAAAGGTAACTGACAATATACTCAATTAATTGTCATCTTAAATTTTATTACTTGAATAAAAATTATTTGCGAATTATTAAAGACGAAAACATTTGTCACATGCAGACAATGGTTTATTTGCAAATAAATTATTATTAAACCTAAGAAATTTTATTATAAGCAATGTATTCAAGTTCTATACACTCTATTAATACACCATATCAAAATTTGTTGAATTGGAGTAATAATCATAGCATCCAGAAGTTTACTTATTTTTGTTTTTAATATAATTGTAGGTGGTACTTTTGTAAATAAATATCACTTTGCAAATAATTTTACTAAAAAAATAAAATTTAATGTAGTAATTAGTTGAATATATTGTCAGTTTCCTGTACCTTCAGATTTATAAATAATCCTAACAGAAATTTTGTATTATTTACTGTTGGAACTAAAAAAAAAATAGCACGTGTTTGTTGTCATATATTTGCCCGTAGATTATTGTTAAAATGATAAATTTAGGTAATAACATTATATTTAAATCCAGTACACTTTATTAATACATAAAATAAAAAATTGCCCAAATATAGTCTTAACTATTGTAATCTAAAAAAATATTTTTTCTTGCTGTTAATATATTTTTTTCAGAGGGTACGAATACATTTGGGGTTGGGCTGGTATAATTATTAAATTTACTATTTGGACTACAGCAAAATAATTTGATTGAGAAATGAAACTACACAATTCTATTGACGATAATCCTATTTTCATCTATAATCCTCATCTTTTGGTAGGTTGACGCCACGAAGCAAGCGTCATAAACAACAATCATTCGCCATCATCGCGGAGGCAGGAGGAGGTCTAAGTGCACCTAGTTCTCGAGCGGGGAGTCCAACAGGTCGAGTATCACCTTTCAGAGGTAGGGGTTTCAACCCCACAGGCTCCAGACATGCTTCACCCGCTCCTTCGCCGCCTCCGGGGGAAATGTCTGACGATGCCATCCTCCGACAGTCCAAGGAGATGGTTAACCAGCTTAGGAAGTCTTCCATAGGTAGGGAAGATAGTACAATTTTAAAATAAATACCTATGTACATGTGTATCATTTTCGATGTTTCTTTAAGGTATCTCGGGTAATATTAACGATAGCGTAAAGCTAATTGCACATTCCATAGTCAACTTTATGAGAAGAGTTAACCCTGGAAACCTTAAAAAATATCGAAAAAGAGACACTTGTACATTGTCTTTCATTAATTAGTAGTACGAGAGCGAATTGAAAAGTTTCAACCCTCGTACAATACTAAAATAAATTTTGTTTTGTACTTCAGGTAGGTCCCAAATTCCGGTCCTTCTACACCGACGTGATCGTCGTTCTTCAGCTGAAGACATCCTCTCCCCTGACACCTCTCCTCCAGAAGGCAGTCCTAGTAATTTACAATTACAATCACGGTACAGCCAAAGTATGTTCAACATCGCGCCTAGAAACCTCTCCAAAAAACCTCCTCCATCACCAAGGCGTTCCAACTTAAAACCAAGTTTCGTCCGCTTGTCTCCCATAATTGGGAGCAGCCCTGAAGCGGGCTCCGACCATATGTCTTCCCCTTCTAAAAACCCCACAACTCGGAGCCAACCGCCAAGTAGGATACAATCCCCAAATAGGGTCCTATCCCCAAATAGAGTCCTATCACCATCAGATCACCAGAGAAATGTTAGAACACCTTCCAGAACACCGTCTAGAACACCATCTAGAACACCATCTAGAAATCCTTCTAGAACACCAGTAAGGAATTCTGCTTCTAGGCCTGCTTCCAGAAATGGAAGTACTAGTAGGGAGCCAAGTCCTGGAAGATCTCCTTCGAAGATTCCTATGAAGAGTAGTGCGTATAAAAACATTCCAGCGAAAGTAGAAACGTTTACTAGAGTGTCTGCTTCGTCTAAACCAAAAGTGCCTCAAAAACCAAAAGTGTATTCCACCAGAACTAATGTAGACCGGTCTAATAGTACGCGTAAAACTGTAAATAAATCTATAAGTAATAGCAGATCTCCTAGAAAAGATGTAGAAGATACAGAAACCACCGACACTGAAAAAGAACCTATAAGGAGTCGACGACAATCTATTAGCAACTATAACAGTATCTCCAGACGAAACTCCATGAGTAAACCATCGACTTCTGGATACAAACAACAATCCAAAAAACAACAAGATGGTGAAAAACCATCAACAAGTAAGAACAACAAAACTACAACCACAACATCCGATTCATACGACAGATCATCAACTTCTACAGTTGTTGGTAAAACAATTAAGGGTAGTAGAACTAGTAGCCAAACTTTCAAAAGAGACGACGGTGCCAAAGAAAATAGATCTAGAAGAAACGATACTACAACAGCTACAAGTACTACTGAAGACCTGTCAAAAACTGAAGACGAAACTACAGATGATGGCAAAGATGATGATATTCTTAGCGTAACTATTGATGAATTTATGGGTTCACAAACTACGAAAATAGTTAGCGCTACTGCAGAAACTGTAGTTAAACCATTAAATATTGAAGCCAAATTGGTTAAACAATCAGAAGCAGAAGAAATTGCTAGTACTACCACAACAGGAAGTACTGGTACTAAAAATAGTACTAGTGTACATTCAAGCATCAAAAGAGGTACAAGTCAGGCTCATATGAACGTGAATAAACCTGCAGAACATTCAGGGCCTAACAATAATAAAATTAATAATAATGGTGCTTCAAAAAATATTACAGATAGTACTAATCATACTATAAATAAACCCGTGAATCCAGGAAATAATACAAGTGATCAATCAACAAAACAATCATCAAATATTTCATCAAATCCTTCATCAAATTTTTCATCAAAACCTTCCACAAACCCTCCATCAAATCCTTCATCACACCCTTCATCAAACCCTTCATTAAATCCTCCATCAAACCTTCCATCAAATCCATCCAATCCTCCATCAAATCCAGTGTCAAACCATTCCCCCCCTCTAAATGGCGCCCTCCCCACTTCCCAATCAAATTCATCCCCACCTGAACAAATCAACAATCTAAAACACATGTCATCTCATAATTCACTAACACCATCTATAGATATGAACGTAAAAAACAACCTCAACAATTTAACCCCTCCTGATTCCGACAAAGTTAGTTCGAAATCTTTGATGGATTCGTCGCCCTTGACCAATTCGGCGAGGGTCAAACAACGGACGGTCATCGTGGACGAAATCAAGCCAATTAAAATCACCGTAAGGGAGAAGAGTGGGGATGTGGAGGTGCAGTCGGGGAATTATGCGCTGCCGAGGAGTGCCACCAATGGAATTGCAGAACGGCCACAGTGAGTAGATTTTGTTTCTTTTTAAAAAATAGTTATTATGTATTGTTGTATATCAATATAGTACCTATATTATTATAAACCAAGGGGTAGAATGTATGTTTTTCTTATCGAGGAGTCAAATTGTCGCACGAGGCGATGTCGAGGGCCATAATATAACTAGAGAAAAATACTTGCGATGTATATTCGATTTTAATATTTAAAATAAATAATCGTACGATTATGAATATCATAAAAAATTCTTTAAAATAATTTAATTGTAATACTATAGTAACCATGATTTTTTATCTCTCGCAAAGAGAGGTATTGGATTCATGCCAAAAATCGCATATCCAGATTTTATATATACAATTCAATTTTAATATTTTTACGATGATGTTTGTGAATATGTGTGTGTGTATGAATGTATGTATCTGTGTGTATGTGTGAGAATGTTGGAAGGACGATATCTTAAAAACTATAATACTTAATATCTCTTTAAGTACGTATTTCTCAATCGGACATTACTGGGAAGAGCTGAAAAGGTTTTGGTAATAATTGGACAACTTGAAGTAGCAGATATTTCTTCTAAATATTATTTTTTGAAATTTTTTGTTCTTGCTAGTATTAAAGAAGAGTAAATTCTCTATCTGGTACATATAAATATTTCACTATATCGGTTATAGATTTAGAGATAAAGAAATATAAGGTATATAATAATTTGTTGTAATAAATCTCACAGCCCAAATATTGTCATGGAAACCAATTGAAGATAAATGTCAGTGTCACAAATCCAGAGACATTACTGAAGGTTTTTTTTTGGGAAGTACGTACATTATATTATTTTTTATTGTATTAATAGTTACATATTTAAATTTATAGGTATATTACACATATCCTTCAAAAATACTGTCAATCCCGACAATGAATTGGCAACATTTCGAAAAATTAACACAGTAGGACACAATTTCTTCATAGAATGAATTTAAAATTAAAAAATCTAAATATAAAGAATAGATATAAGTAGAATTTTTGGTGTAGAGTGTAGGTATACAATAAATGTTAAATACAATAGGGCGCGAGCAGTTATGTGACTTTGATGGCCTTGACAAGCAGATATGATGGCCCCTATCAGAATAATAGCTAGTAATTATGTACATAGATGTCAAATATTATAATTTTTCATTCTAAATTTAGTGATTTTCCAATTCCATGTGGTTTATTTTCCTCGGCAAGTAAATTCTACACTCCTGGTGACAAATTAACTACATGAATTTAGAAAATCTTGAAATTTTTAATGAAAAATTCAGACATTTGACATCTATGTACATATCTGCTTGTCAAGGCCAACAATGTCACATGACTGCTCGCGCCCTATAGTGTATAGTAAGTGGCGAGAGGTATTGTGCTCGCCACAACAGATTTTTTAAATACATGTCTAATGTTCGCTACACACTTCAGTATGAATCAAAATATTTTCGTATTTGCACTAAATAATCATTATTCTGTTGGTAAATAGTGTTACTTGTAATCTGATACAAAGTTACCCCAATAAATTAATTAACAAACAAAGGTTATATTCTATGTATATACCTACGTGGTACAATAGTTTGTAAATAAAATAAATAATCCTCATGTTACACTGTTTAACAAACGTAGAAAAGGGAGTAATCGTGAGTTATTAATTATGTCAAAGATTTGATCTTAATTTTTTTCTAGTTGTACGCGACAAATGTCATATAGTTTGTTTTATACCTATGTAATGTTATGAATAAAAATATAATTCATACAGTAAAATACACTATTCAATTTATGGAAAAATAATAACCACGAAGAGTTACCAACTGTAATACACACCATTACTCAAAATAAACGTACCTTAACTATAAAACCAATTAATAAAGAAAAATAATTTTGCTACTTTTGTTCATTTTTCTGTTTCAGTAACTTTTCTTAATAAATAAATTGTTTGCTGAATGTTTTTTATTTTCTAATTTTACTTTCCAGATCATTTTTATATTTTAACAAAAAAATAACAAATAGCATGCAATGGGTGCCCGTGAGGTGCGCCTGATAAACGCCTACACGGTTATAAATGAGAATATTTATTTTTCTTTCAGCTTCAGCGCTGAAATTTTCCCTAAAACCAATTCGTAGCCTGTCCCATATTTAGAAAACAAAATTCAAATTGTTATTCGGTCTCTTTCGTTCCACCGTAAGAATCTATATTGTTCTCTTTGTCTACTGGGCAAGTTCGTGACGTGATATACTGACCTGTATATAATATCAACGCATGCTAGATTTAAATGTACCCAGATACAAGGTCACCAAGTTTAATTGACTAAGTTTTATTGTTTTTTAAATGAAGACTTTGTTTTTATTTAATTGCTTGTAGGTAAATAAAGCGCTGTCATTTGTTTTGTGCGTAAGGGAAAATAAAATATGGACGAAATGAAAGTAAAATGAAATGAGTCACTTTTAAAGTAACAGTAAAGTATAAATTTTGACATTAATAGCTTTGTAGTATATACAATAATAGATATAATAAAAATTTTATGTTCGTATTTATTTACTTTCAAAACCTTCATTAAATCAAACCCGTTCACTCTTACGTCTGGGGTCCCACAAGGATCAAACTTGGGCCCACTATTATTCAATCTCTTTATTAATGACGTGGTGGACTGTGTTCAACATTCTCAAATACTTTTATATGCTGATTTCATAAAAATTTATAAAACCATCAACTCTATTAATGACTGTATTCTCTTACAAAACGACATCAACATTTTAAAATGTTCCCACAACTCAAAATTGTTCTTTTATTACAGCAAATGTAAAATAATGAGTTACTTTGTTAAAATATACGTTTACACTTATGCATATCACATGGATTGTCGGTCTTTCTGTAAAACTACTATACTAAAAAGCTTGTATTGTGCATTTGTCCGCTCTAAGCTAGAATATTGTCTACAAGTCTGGAATATATCATAAATATATATCTAAGATTGAGTCTGTCCAGCATAAATTCATCAAATATTGTTATTTTAAAATACATGGACAATATCCTAACTTTACCCATGTTTATTCTGTTTTATTGCCTGAAGTGAACTTGGTGCCATTAAGTAGCAGAAGAAATTTATAATTATCTCTCTACTTATACAAATTAATTAAAATGGTTTGTACTTATTTAACTACGTTTTTATGGCTATTCAAAACTAATCTCAAATTTGAAGCATTATCCCTTACGAACGCACTTTTGTTTTTAATGAAGCACACTCCTCATAAGAATATAATGTAAAAACGCGCCTCATAAGAGCGCTTTTATTACAAAAGTGCGTTCATAATACGGGCCATTGTTAATAAACAGCAAATATATGAGATTATATTTTATATTTCTTTGTGCTTTTCTAAAAATCTTTATATTCTTTTTCTGTTCATAAATCTACAAGTTTTGCGTAGGCGGTAAATTACAGTGTAATAATAATGACTTGTTACTACTAATGCATATTACTATCAAAATAACAAATTATTTACTTTTCTAGTCGTCATTATGATGACGAAATATCTGAGTCATGCATGTCGTCACTGATAATAATCAAAGATTATAAAGAATTGTTAAAAGTAACCGTATAACCTGTGAGAATTATTAGTGAGTCATAAGATTTTCTTTTTTCTGGTATTTAATCCATTTTGTCTAAAGGTGACGGAATGATTATTTGAGGCTAACATGAACGTCTTGACATTTTAAAAAGAATGTAAACATAAGATTAAGATAGCTCAAAGTGGCTCATTCAAGTGAACATGAACAGTATGCTCACTTAGTGCGTAGTGTTTTATAAATTTATTCAGAAAAAAAAATATTGTGGATTCTAATTTTGCACTAAATAATTAGTGCTGCTAATCGAGATTTAAGGAAAATTGTGAAACAAAATCAAATGCTCGAGATATTACCGTACAATGGCGGGAAATGATCGGAAAACAAATTTCCACTACAAGAAATATGAAACAAATAGGATACATGTTTTATAAGGTATTTTTTTTACGATTTCTCTGTTAAAAATCTGTTGTGGCCAGCACAATACCTCTCGCCACTTCCGTTTTCGGTTACATAAGTATTTTTTGGTGTAGAGTGTAGATATACAAGAAATATTAAATGCAATAGGCGCAAGCAGTCATGTGACTTTGTTGGCCTTGACAAGCAGATATGGAGGCCCGTATCAGAATGATAATTATGTATATAAATGTAAAATGTTAGAATTTTTCATTAAAAATTTCAAGATTTTCTAAATTCACGTTGTTAATTTGTCACCAGGAATGTGGAATTGGAAAGTCACTAAAATTTAGAATGAAAAATTATGATATTTCACATTTGTATATATAATAACTAGCTATCATTCTTACACGGGCTGCCATATCTGCTTGTCAAGAGCAACAAAGTCACATGACTGCTTGCGCCCTATTGTATATAACATTTTTGTATATATATATACTCTACACCAAAAATTACTTATATCTCTTCTTTTTTTAAATTCATTCTATGAAGAAATTTTGTCCTACTCATATATATTTGTAATTTTAAATATTTAATTATTAATACAATAAGAAATAATATAATGTACAGTAAAATTTTTGAAAGATGTCCGATCAAGGGCACCTGTATCACGAACGAATTAACAAATAGGCATACATTTATCTCTTTCTTTTGCAAAGGCTGTAAGAGTGTGTGATAAGGATGGATATAACACGCTTGTCTTTCAAAAATTCATATTGTTTCGACTAAGTTAGGACATTCCATTTATAAACGATGCTCGTTGTTGATAATACTTTCGCTGTGACGTAAGTTTATTTATTAATTCAGATACATTACCTGGATTCATAGCCGTACGTATAACGATATATTCTGTCAGAGTCACTGACACTGACATTGTGTCAGTATCTTATTTTTATCATATTTGGTTTTACATTTGCTTATAAACTTACTAGTTGACTTATTTTTGAATTTTGAATGTTTTTCCTGTAATATATATTTTTATAATAATAAAATAACAGTAGTATCTTACGTACCCTCATAAAAACTAAGCAAACGACACTACTGAATTTGTCATGATGGGCGGAGCAAAAATCTGAATTCATACAATTCGTAGACAACCTTGATCGGACATCTTTCAAAATTTTTACTGTATGTACTTCTTAGAAAAATCTTCAGTAATTGCTTTGGATTTTTGACACTGACATTTATCTGTCAGTCACAAACATTTTAATTTTGAATTGGTTTCCACGACATTATTTGAGCTGTGAGATTTATTACAATAAATTATTATATAACTTACATTTCTTTATCTCTAAATGTATAAAAGATATAGTAAAATATTTATATGTTTCAGATAGAGAATTTACTCTTCTTTAATACTTAGCAAGAACAAAATTTTTCAAAAATTTTATTTAGAAGAGATTTTTGAAAAATCTGCTACTTCCGGTTGTCCAATTATTACCAAAACCTTTTCAACTCTTCCCAGTAATGTTCGATTGAGAAAAACGTAGCAAAGTTTGCTGATACAATGCCTAATAGAATTACAGTCGTTATAGTCAATAAAGGAATGAAAACCTAATTGTTATCGAAAATATTTTCTTTTTGTTGTTAAGTTTAGCTGAAATTGTATATTTTACGATAATAATATAATTTTTGTAGCAATATTTATTGAGTTTTTTGTTATATATGAAATGTCATTAAGGTAATATGCTGACCGAACTAGTATGATTTTGGACTCGTCCTTATTTGTAACTACGATAAAACTTCTCGCATAGATGGTACTCGTAAATATTAAATTTGGGGCAGATATAAAATTCCAAGTCCACGTATGAAACTTGAAAAATAGAGCCCATAAAATAGGTTAAAAAGTGTAATTAGTGACGTAATATGTGATAAATTATTTTAAGTACCACCCTGTAATTAGTGGTTTTAATTTACTTTTTCTTGGGTGGAAATTCAGGAAGTAATACTGGAAAATTTGATTTCCAGATAAAATAGGGAAAATGGAGAATGTATTAAAATGATGGATGCATTTTTAACTCGGCCACACACCACTATATCATAGCTCAACTAATTATTCATTTCAGTACTGTGAAGTGAGAAGGCTTCGTTTTAAAACTAATATTTATTCATAAATATGCATTAATTGAAATGGAGAATTAAAAATTTAAGTGTTACATGCATTAATATGCCATTACACAAATTTGAGCAAAACACTACGTGAAATTTTTGTTCACTGAATTAAGAGATAAGTAATGTATAACACTTTCCAAAGTAAAATATTAATTATTAAGTAGCGTAACAAATAATAATGAAAAGAAAAAAGAATTCCATTTAAAATAACCTACTTTCTTAATTCATTTATTGTAAAATTAATAATGTATATGAAAATATATTATGCTCATTATATACGCTCATAAATTTACTTACAAGTACAGATAACAAATTTATGAGGAAGGTTTTATAATCGTGTAAAACAAAATGTTTACACTTTGTAAATTTCATCACAAAAATACTGTTTTAAAATATATTTTTTTATAATAGGTTATATTTTACCTCCCGCTACCCTTGGTAAGGGAGGTATAGAGTGCTACAAATTGCATATCGAGATTTTGGTAAATGACCACGTTGTAAGGTCCCTACCAGTGGCGTAGCCAGAAAAAAAATACAGGGGGGTTTTAGGATAATAAATTTTAAATAAATATGAGATTAAATAGGCTTAATAATAACAATCAACAAAAACAATATTTTTATAAATATATTTTGTATTAGTAGCCATTTTTTTTAAATCAATAGGTAAATAACAACAATGCTAAATTATGCAGTGAATTTCAAACCACTCACCTAAATATGTTTATACAAACCGCAGTATAAACACAAGAAAAGTTGTAGTGGTAACACTAATAAATTAATAACGTAGGTATTCTACTCAAGAACAAGAACATAGCGCATGAGATTCACTGTTAGCTGTCAGTAAATTTCGGTAAAGCTCGAAATTTTCACGAGGACATTGCGCGAAAGGGCATCTGTAGGCTACAGACTGTAGCTAATAATTGCGTGTAAACAGATTTCTACGAAAATTAATATTCTTTTACAATGTTATTAAGAAAGTTGGTGTGAGTCAGTTGAGATGGTTTGGGCATGTGGAGAGAATGGCGAGTGAACGGTTTGTTAAGCGTATATATCTTGGTGAAGTTGAGGGTTTTCGATTGCGTGGCCGACCAGTGTGTAAGTGGATGGATGTGGTTGCTAGGGTGCTTAAAGAGAGAAAGTTTCCAAGTAAGAAGAGAAGAAGAGCATGTATGAAAGCGTTTATGAGTGTGGCCGAGACGAAAGAAGTGTGCTTACATAGGAATGTGTGGCGAAGGATGATTGTTTCGTAACTATTATTGTGATCTGGTTGCGTTATTTCGTAACCGAAAATCGGACACTTTAATACTTTTAAGAGTAAGGATTTGTTGTATGATGTTGATGTTGTTCTTATTGTGTTCGGGTTTGTGCGAACCCACTAAGTGGGACACGCGTGATTTTATATATGTATGAAAATTAATTATTTTTTGCTTCAGATCATATTACATATGAACAACAAACGAGTATGTTTTTAAATTAATGTTAAAAGCGGCCTACCATGGTCTCACAGGGGGGGTTCTAACCCCTAAAACCCCCCCTATGGCTACGCCACTGGTCCCTACAATCCAATTTCCACAATGATGTGTATGTATGTATGTATGTGTGTGTGTGTGTGTGTGTGTGTGTGTGTGTGTGTGTGTGTGTGTGTGTGTGTGTGTGTGTGTGTGTGTGTGTGTGTGTGTGTGTGTGTGTGTGTGTGTGTGTGTGTGTGTGTGTGTGTGTGTGTGTGTGTGTGTGTGTGTGTGTGTGTATGTAAGTGTGTGGATCTATGGGCACTCTAACTTAAATACCCTGATTCAGAAACTTTTGAAATCATGTATTTCTACCTTATTCTAATATGGAAAGATGCCATTAAATTTTGGTGTCAATCGGATAACCGGAAATGACACTTTACTTGAAGCTCAAACTAGTTTTTCTTTAAAAAATACCTTTAAATGTTATTTTTTCGCAATTTGTTATTATAAAAATTCTAAAAAAAACTATTCCATTTTCTACAGGTTTGGATTAATACTTTTTCCATATATTTTATGGATAAATTTATACAGTACTATAAAAATTATATTTCGGAACTTATGCTATAAACACAACTGCATGGTTACACATTTCAGCTCAAATGTTTGTAACAGAGATAATTGTCACTGTCGAAAAAATAATGATTTCAAATAAATTAACAGTAACGTTTTAAAAAGAAAATTGTAAATAGAACAATAGTTATATAGAAAGAAATTTAATATACATAATTTCAAAATAATAATAATGTTTTAAAACGAAAATTGTAAAGAAAACAATAGTAAATATGCAGGTGTGTATTTAACTAAATATATTATCACAGCATATTACCCATTGCTGGGTGTGCTACTCTGCTTTGTACACAGATTTCGGTAATGATAGTGACATATTTATATCGTCGCCTCATTGCTGGCGTGGAGAGTGCAACACAGGGGACAATTTTGTGCCATTTAAAATTCGAAATATTTAGCGTTGATCCGGATCGAATCGGGTTCCCCAGTTTCGCAACCAGACATCAGCCACGCGACAACGAGACCCCATAGGTATAAATTTAAATTAATAAAAATTAAATGGCGGGAGGTATTGTGTTGGTCACATCAGATTTTTTAGTATTTATAAAGGTACACATAATATACTACTGTTATTTTATTATTATAAAAATATATGTTACAGTAAAAGCATTCAAAATTCAAAACTAAGTCAACTGGTAACTTTATTAGCAAATGTAAAACCAAAAATAAGATACTAACACAACGTCAGTGTTAGTTACAGTCAGAAAATAACGTTATTCGTACGGCTATGAATCAAGGTAATATATCTGAATTAATAAATAAACTTACGTAACAGCGAATGTATTGTTAACAACGAACATCGTTTTAAAATGCAATGTATTAACTTAGTCGAAACAATATTAATTTTTGAAAGACAAGCGTGGGTCATCCATCCTTATCCCACATGCTTGTAGTCTTTGCAAACGAGAGAGATAAATGTATGCCAATTTATTAATTCGTTCATGATATAGATACCTTGATCGGACATCTTTAAATCTTTTTATTGTACATATGTAGCTATGTATTTAAGTTAACAAATATTAAATGGCGGGAGATGGCCACATTTTTGTATATATGTTTCTGAGGCCCCCCATTGTACAATTTTTGAAATATATAAAATTTTGCACAATTTAATCTGGTGCGGGTTTTGTGTGTTAAGGGATGTTTAGAAAAATTGTACAAAAACCAAGTATATTTTGTGCTATATAAGAAGCAAATTCATGTGTGGAAAGTGGAAAGAGAACCTCATATCTTATGGAAATTATTCTGTTAATGAAATTCGAAAAGGGCAAAGTATGAAGTATTTAATTAAAAATAAATTGTGGACTTGAATAACTATTTGATTATTTTTTTATCATTCCGTATTTTATTAATAGCATAATTGATTTAAATAGACTTGCAAAACTTTTAATTATTGATTTTGTAGAAATTTTACTTTCATTTCAAGTTCATGCTTATTTCAATATATTTCAAATGTCGTTTAACTTGACTGTGTAACATATGTGTGTAACCCTCTACAACTATAAATAACATTGTTTCTATGAGAAATTGCTTATTTCTCATTTCTGGGGGTCCCACATTGCATTTTATTCGTTGATTAAGTCTGCATTTTTGCATTTGCATATTTATATATGTTACTATGAATCGTCATTATTGAAAAAGAGAGTGTTATGACATCACGACAATAATAAAGAGTACTGACCTTTGTAATTTTGTATGCTCATTGTTTATTCTTTTATTGTAAAGTCAAAAATATAAAAGTGGTTGAACTCTATAAAAACAACCCAGATTAATAGCAAGATTAAGAAATGGTCAAGAAATTTATAAGTTGTAATATTTAATCGTTGATTATGCGAGAGATTAGTTTTATTTTTTTCTACATAAATTTAAACAAAATATATAAATAGTAATTTAATTGATTATAATATACTTAAAACATAATTAAAGTTAAGCTAATATGAACGGCGTTAAATATTAGATGGGTCACCTTACACAAAATTTATTCTTAAAATTATGTTATATGAACACTATAATAAATCCGCAAGGTTATTTAGAAGATGTACATATGAATTATTTTTTTTCCATAGTACGAACTGTTTCTAATTTCAGACCTCAGAGTACAGTTTATTTCCAAACTTTAGGAAGGGGGGAGACATGACCCCAATTCGTTTAGGTCTCTTTAGTATTAAAAGAAACCATGAGCAAACAAGAAGGGCATGTTCCGTGGAGCAATAGATTATTATCAAGTTTTTGGCTAAGGAAGGCAGAAGTCCAACCGAAATTTTGCGGAGATTGAAGGCCCAGTGCGGGGACAACACGTTTTTAAAGATAAGGAGTGGTCTGAAGAGTGAGAAAGAGTCGAGAATGTTACGGACAAGATTGGTAGAATTCTTCGTAAGAAGAACATGAAGATTTCGTTTTCTCCATATGTTAAACATATGTTGAGACAAGTAAAATACGTCCTCTTCATTCATCAGGGATTTACCAGATTCCATATGTCTGCGGGAAAGTTTACATTGGCTAGACTGGTAGAACTATTTCTACAAGATTGAATGAACGCCAGCATTCGATCAGATTGAACCAGCCAGAAAAATCTTCAGTTGCAGAGCATGCCGCATACCCTCGAAGAATTCCACCGCACAAAATTCGAAGAAACAAAAATACTAGCGAGACCAACACATCTCAACAACAGGTTAATTAGAGAAGCCATTGAGATTTTCAAAACCAAGAATAATAATCTCAATCATTGAGACGGTTCAGATCTTACTCGAGCATGGCTCCCTGTATTAATATGTTGTAATTTGTCACCATGGTTACCTGTTGCTAATGTTTTTGTTATTATTTATTTATATATTTGTTGTTTATTCCCTGAAGAAGGCAGCAGTTCATGCTGCCGAAACATCGGTTTATATAACAATAAATAGAACTAAAACTAAGAAGGTATATTGTATCTTTAATAATATAAAAATTATTTGAGTAAGCTTGTTTAGCTGTTACACCCTATATATATTTATTTATTATCATATTTTCTTTTTCTAAATTTATATCCACCCTCTATGTCCTCATATTCATCCCTCCATCCATGGTCCCGTGACTGCTGGTCAGTGATTGTTGTGATACTGACTATAATCACGCGACCAGGGGTAGCCAAAATCTGGTCTATACTTTCATACATATTCTGTTTTATACCCCACGAGCTCATGTAAAACATTCCTTTGCTTTGATTGGAGGAAATCTGTGGTGGGGACATAGGCGGGTAGGGAAAAATTTGGAGATGGGGTAAAATGATAGCGGAAACACAAATATAGATATCAGAAAGACAAGATAGAGAAATTATGGGGTACGAAGAAATATATGCAATATAGGGAATTTAGCAGAAACATTTTTGGGGGTATGGGGGTATTAAATTTACATGCGAGGGAAGGTGTGGGCGTTTACCAGACGTCACCTCACGGGCATTCATTGCTGGCGTAGAGAGTACACTACCGGGGTAACTTTTTTGTAATTTAAAATTTTAAATAACGTACAGTAATTTTTTTAAAGATGTCCTATCAAGGTTATCTATGAATTATATGTATTCCGCCCATTCTGATAAATTCAGTTGTGTCGTTTGCTCAGTTTTTATGAGGGTACATAAGATACTATCATTATTTTATTAGTATAAAAATATATATTACAGTAAAAGCATTCAAAATTCAAAAATAAGCCAACTGGTAAGTTTATTAGCAAATGTAAAACCACATATGTGAAAAATAAGATAATAGCACCTATTCATGCACCGTTCAATGAAGTAAACAAATCAAGCAAATACTAGGTAAGCAAACGAGACTTGTTGCTTAGTACACTCAACGATTTGCTAGCTATATGACGAACTGTCATTCACAACTGTCATCGAGAACGATAATATCTTATACAATTATCATATATAACATGTGTATCTCTTGTATTTCTTTTATTGGTCTGGAAAGTTATACAAAATGAATGTATAATTTGTATTTCCCGCCATTATATTTGATTAGTTAACAACACAAGCGATAAATTTGGCGCTTGGATTTCTTGCGAGCAAATCAAGCAAAGGCTATGCTAGCAAAGTCGTTCAACAAAATTTACTTCCGGTTGCTTGTTTTCCTGGGCTTATTGAACGCACCTACTGATTAGATTACTGACAGTTGACAGTGTCAATGTCAAGTGACTCTGACAGAAAATAACGTTATTCGTACGGCTATGAATCAAAGTAATGTATCTGAATTAATAAATAAACTTACGTTACAGCGAAAGTATTATCAACAACGAGCATCGTTTTAATATGGAATGTCCTAACTTAGTTGAAACAATATGAATATTTGAAAGACAAGTGTGTTATATCCATCCTTATCGCATACGCTTATAAGTCTTTGCAAAGGAGAGAGAAATATATGCCAATTTGTTAATTCGTTCATGATACAGATGACCTTGATTGGACATCTTTAATTTTTTTTACTGTATGTCGATTTCGCAGTGCAACTCCGAAATTAAGGGAAATGATCGTTTTTATACTGACAATATTGCAGAGGTCCCTAATAAGATGTTGGTACGGTGCGTTATTTCCACACACGCGGCAATGTGGGATATGTGTAATATAAATGTTCTAGAATGTATAGTAACTTCAGTAGTGATGCCAGATTAAAATATATTATCTATGATTAATCTTTGCAAATCCCGTGAAATAAAATTACATCACCGAAAACATCTTGTATCTTTTTAGTATCTTCAGCCCTATAATTAGGTGCAAATTTACCCGGCACGCTACTGATCTTGGACGCCGGTGGAGTATGGTCATAATGAGGATATAATATGCAGGGGTGTGCAAACCAGGGGCGCACGTGATCGCTGGTCAGGGGCGGGGGACACTTGAAGGCCGTGCAAAATATAAATATTGATCAACGCATTAAAGAATTTACTGCAGCACCGAGAAAATACAAAATGGACATTTTAGTTTCTTGGTACAATCAAGGAAATTAGCAGAGGAACGTACGATTTAACGTAGGATGGACATCAACAAATGATCTATATTATTGAAAAATGTACAAATAATTTACACGCAGACAACTCTAGACTCATTGAAAATAAAACAAATGGTTCATAATTTTATTTTAAATATATTTAAAGTAGTTCCCGTCAACAATACTACACACAACCATTATTTCTTTCCAATTCTTAAAAAGCTCCCAACCGATCTTCTTTTGGAATGCTTACAAAATAATTTCTTACAAAATGTCGCAGCTGTTAAATTAATTTCTGATGACTTAAAAACTGCCAAAGCTGTTAACCTAATTACTGCGGGATCAAATTAATTTCAGACTGACATAAAAACCGCCCAAATTGATTAACTATAAGTTCTATATAAATGACTTAACTTTCGCAACATAATTTCATATAACTGTTTAAAATAATTTTGTTTCCTACGGCCCTACTTGATTTTCTTATTCTCTAAAACTAAATTTTTAGAGGAATATTCTAATTTTTACCTGTCGCTAAGAGCGGTATTGGATTCATTCTAAAAATCGCATATCCAGATTTTAATGATTAAGCACGTTTGAAGGTCCCTACAATCCGATTTTAATATTTTCACGATGATGTCTGTGTGTGTGGATGTATGTGTAAGGAAGGACTATTTCTCAAAAACTATAATACTTAATATCTGTTTAACTATGTATTTCTCAATCGGACATTATTGGAAGAGCTGAAAAGATTTTGGTAATAATTGAACAACCGGAAGTAGCAGATTCTTAAAAAAATCTTCTGAATATTATTTTTTTAAATTTTTTGTTCTTGCTAGTATTAAAGGTGAATTTAGAAAATATTGAAATTTTTAATGAAAAATTCTGACATTTGACATCTATCTACATAATTACTAAACAATGTCACATGACTGTTTCCGCCCAATACTTATGTAACAACAAACGGAAGTGGCGAGAAGTATTATTCTGGCAACAACAGATTTTTTTTAAAGAAGCTACTACTATCTGTTCTAAAAAAATGTAGTATGTATATGAATGTGTTCTGTTATTCATTTCCGAGATTGTACCGCGTCCTCACGTAAATCTGTTAATGTATATATTTGTCCCTCCCATAAGCGTCTAGATCTGTGCGTGTACAATTCTAATTTTTGTTTTGTTGATAAGCCGACCGGCGATAAAACCCCTTAAAATCGAAAAGTATTTCAACCTTCATCCCCCAGACAATTCCATTGTTGGGCAATTTTATATTGTAATGCAGTCTTTAATACGTACACAATTATTATTGTGACGTCATTGGAACATAAAATTTCAATACACCCATATCCAAATGTAATAATGTTATTTATGAGTGATTCAAATTTTATTTCTGCAGTTATGAAATAGCCAAAATATTTTTTTTTATTAAATCGGATGAAGAAATTTTTGCATTACAACATCCTCTTTGCGCTCTAACCCAAATACAGAAAATTTTGAAATAAAGTATTCTTAATCTATTCTAATATGGAAAGAAACCATTAGATTTTGGTGCAAATCGGGCAACCGAAAGTGACACTTTCCTTGAACCTCAATACATTTTTTATAGCAAAATATTTTTAATCGTGATTTTTCGCGATTTATGTTATTATAAAAATTAAAGATTATTAAATTTTCTACAAGTATGTATTAACACTTTTTTATATATTTTATAGATAAATTTATAAAATTATCTATAATTTAAATCCCGGAACCTACGCTTTAAACATTAGACACAAAAAAAACTAATCATTTCAAATTAATAATATTAACGCTTTAAAAAGAAAATAGTAAATAGAACAATAATTATATGGAAAGAAATTTAATACAGTTCCCAGCATAAGTAAATATGTAGGAATGTAGGTACTTATTTAATTTAATAAAAATTAATTGGTGGGAGGTATTGTGTTGTCCACATCAGATTTTTAAACAGGTTATTCAATCTTGAGAATGAAAAATCTCTCAATATCTGGAGAAAAAGAAGCATTATTTTCATTTGCAAAATAGATCAACGTAGTGGTAAATGATTTCAAGTACTTCCTAATCTTCAATAAACAATATTTAAGTGCACACTAATAGCAAAATTGATTTCAATTAATATGACAGATATTTTTGCAGCAGGAAATGTAAGATTTATAAGGAAATTTCCTGCTGCATCATATACAGTTCAAGGATACTAAATTGACCAATCCTTTTAACCATTCAGAAATAGGAATTAATCTTCCAGTAGATACTTACTTATAATTTAAACAATTATGTTATTAATAAAAAAATAGGGTCACGAGGATATATGCGTTGCGAGTGGTTGTGATTCGGACATCCCGGTTTTAAATATTCCATTTATACATAATTAAATACAAATATATTATGTATATTATTGTATGGGAAGGTTTATCAGGTGTCACCTCATGGGCACTCGCAGATATAGCGGAGAAAACACCACAAGATTTATTTTAAAAACATATATAACACCATTTATTATATTAAACATTCTATGAGTCCAGTAGTATAAATATTTGTTGCTTGATGGCAGCACCAACGTGTTGAAATACGCAATTTTTATAAATTAGTTCAATAAAATAAAATATTAATAAAATCGTGAAATGTTTCTCAACAAACGTTAGCATTAGGGTGTAGCAGGCTTGTACAAACCAAAGTTCTGTTTTTAGATTGTTACTTGTTATCTTGTGTTTGAAATTGAAATATATAAAACTACTTGTTTTAGCGTAGAAAATATATTTAATTAATATGTATAAAAATTACTGCGCGAAGCAGCAAGAGTTTGCACTATTTTCTAACAATTTTTATGAATGAAATATGTGTAAATTAATTCAGAAATGAACACAAGATGGTATTAGAAGGTTCTATTTTATTTTACATAGAAATTAATTGAATTATTAATTCAAAAATTACGGAATGGGGATATTAATTGTTTTTACAATAAACCACTTTAATTTAAAATTATTTTGTGACAATAATATTAATTCCTTTTCATTTTAAACATGTATTTTTAAATGATTAAATGTTCTAATAATAATAAGGTAATCTATGGAGGATTTTAGGTGTTTCTGTTGTGTATTTGTGTTGGCCTCCCGAGATTAAGGAACAAAAATTCAAAATCGACTAATTTATAAAAAAAAAAAATACTATTTTTACCTCCCCCGACCCTTGGTAAGGAAGGTATAGGGATCGTGCTAAAATCGCACATCGAGGGCCCTAGAAACCAATTTTAACATTTTCACGATGATGTTTATCTGTATGTGTGTGTGTGTGTGTGTGTGTGTGTGTGTGTGTGTGTGTGTATGTGCGTCTATGTGGATCCTTTACACTCTCTAACTCAAATACTATCGTTCATAAAATTTTGAAATCTTGTAACCTTATTCTAATATGGAAAGAAGCCATTAGATTTTGGCGTAAATCAGATAACCCGAAATGGCACTTGAAACTCTAAATAGCTTTTCTTCGAAAAATATCTTTAAATGTTATTTTTTCAAGATTACATAGTGCCCTCAAATGTATATTGACAGATAAATGTCAGTATCAAAAAACTAATCATTTTATTTAGTGAGAGGGTTATCTTAGGGGTGCAGAGTGAAGGCTTGTCATATGGCACCTATGGTGTCCTGGATCTCGCTCACGTATGCTTAGTAATTTAAAAACTTAATTGTCAACAAATAAATGTGGAAGGTCACTGACAGCTAGACTAAACGGTCAGTTAATAGAAGAATGATAAATATTTCTAAACAGAATATTGATTTGCTTTGTACTCGCCATGTTACAATATATAGGTACGTATTTAAATTAATAAACATTAAATGGCGGGAGGTATTGTGTTGGCTACATCAAACTTTTTGTATAAATCTTATTAAAAACTGTTTTAATAATGACTAAAATTACTTTAAAAACGCAAATATTTATCCGTCGTTCTTATAATTACACATACAACGTAATTACCTTATAAACAAAAGAAAATCACTCCAACAACCATTTTCCTTAATTACCTGTCATGCATTTATATTACCCTGTTGACATGCTATCAAAAATCATTTTTCAAAGACGCAAAAGCAACAGGAAAAGAGATTATACGTATTTTCTCAGAATCACCCAAAAACTGAGTTTTTTCGGACAAATTACATTAGATAAAAAGCAAATAAATATGAATTTTCACCTCGACACGGTTTAGGGGATGTTTATAAGGGTTAAAATCGCGTGTAGGAAGGTAAGACTGACCGTAAGGTGAAGTAGAATATAGCGTGTTACGGAAAGCCACAGCCGTAGAAAAGGGGGAAAATTTTACAGGATTTTTTCCTTAAATATGTAAAATTTGTTGGAAAACATATTTATTTTAATTCAATGTTTTTAAAATAATGTTTTAAATTAAATTCTGATTGTTTAAATTAAACTTAAGGGTAGATTTTCAACAAATATTTATTTTTCTTGATGATACGCCACTGGTTTCGATCTTATTTGCAATTTATGCGTTAGTCCAACTTGACCACTGCTACATTTAACAACAGAAATCAGTATAGTCAACAATGTTTCACATATATCCGACAAAATTCATCAATATTTCAAAAACTAACCACTATAACTCCAAAAAAATACTTCTTATCACTATGTGAACTATTATACCATCAAAATTGTGTGATTCCAAAAAATGTGCGCGTTTTTCGTTATATTAATCAATAAAAATATGAATAATAATCTCTGAAGAACAAAGAAACTGTGAAGCGATGTGTTTGACAGGTTTTTGGTAGATTTTTTTGATTTTTGTTTTCGCGTGGAAAGTATGTAAGGTTCAAAATGAAATTTAAAGGGTTAAACGATAGTTATTTGAAGGCTCCGATTCAAGATACGACGAAGATGACGTTTATATATGTTATGCCTATACATGAAAATGGAAATGGCATTGTTGAAAATACTGGGTAAGGAATGAATTATAATTATTATTATTTTTTACACTATCATTGGGAATATTTAGTACATTTATTTTATTTAAGAAAACAAAATGGGAACACACCCGTCTTTATTAAATGCATTTTATATTACAAAAATAAATTGTTGAAAGTTGTGCCAAAACTTTTAGGACATTATTTGTTCCTATTTTTAATTTTTCAACACCCTGTATCAGGGCATCGAACCCGCCAAAAACTGGGTTCGATTCAAGTTTAGATTAATTTGTTTTTTAAAAGATGGGTGCGTGTGCGATTCTGGTTCAAGTATTAATAAAGGTTGCGGTTTTGTTCCGGGTTCAGGTTCGATTCGACTTAATGATAATTTTTTTTTTTTTGAGTAACAAATCTTTATTTAATATGTGACCACGAACAATTAACACAGACAGCAACACGGATGCCGAAGGCGTCGATAATCGGCTGTATTATGATTTCGCTTACGTTTCAAACTGAAAATGAACCTAAACTCTGAACTCAGAACCCGAATTTTAATACTCGGTTTGGTTCCGACTCGGTTTCAACTGAAAAATATATCTGAGGTTATATATATATGTTTGGTTCAGGTTCGATGCCCTGCCTTGTATTTCCCCTAATAATATCCAAATAATACCTGGTATTCCTACACTAGTGTGTAATACCTTCTTTCGCGTCCTCCGTTTTTCCTTCGCATGTAACCCTTTTTTATTCTTATATTTTCTTGATTCTTTTTAAAATAATAGTAATAAAAATTATTTTACTCGTAGAACGCTATACATATTATATTTTCATTATTACTCATACAATATGGTATTCATAGTCAAGTTTTGCTGAGCGTAGCTATAATATGGATGGGTGATCGTACTATAATATAATATAATATGGAAGTCAAACCTACTACATGGGATAAGGAGCAAGAATTCCAATTATTTCTTTGCAATTTTTATTGGATTTTAACTGCGTAAGTTATTCGGTTCGGGATTTATAAATATTATAACGTAGTTTCTTTTTCATATTCCTGGTACATTCATTCGATTGTAGATAAATGAAATCACGTTATTGTATTGCACGCATAACCATTTCTAACGAAGTATGTCGACATGGCACCTCCACCATTTTTCTATAAGTTCTCTTAATTTTCTAGCATCTATATCTTTTGTAATATCTGGAATTCTTTTGGTAATGTTACATTACATTTTTATTTTTTTTAGTTACCACTCCAATAATATTTATATTGTAACGTTTTTTTTACCTCTCGCTAAGAGAGGTATTGAATTCATGCTAAAAATCGCATATCTAGATTTTAATGATTAAGCACGTTTTAAGGTCCCTACAATCCGATTTTAATATTTGTGTATGTGAGTGTGTGTGTGTGTGGGGATGTTGGAAGGACGATTTCTCAAAAACTATAATACTTAATATCTGTTTAACTACATATTTCTCAATTGGATATTACTGGGAAAGGCTGAAAAGGTTTTGGTAATAATTGGACAACCGGAAGAAACAGATTCTTAAAAAAAATCTTCTAAATATTATTTATTTAATTTTACTATCAAATTAAAGAAGAGTAAATTCTCTACCTGATACATATAATTATTTTATTATATCTTTTATAGATTTAGAGATAAAGAAATATAACGTATATAATAATCTGTTGTAATAAATCGCACAGCCCAAATAATGTCATGGAAACCAATTGAAAAATTAAAATGTTTGTAACTGAAAGGTAAATGTCAGTGTCAAAAATCCATAGATATTACTGAAGATTTTTTCTGGGAAGTACATATATGGTCAATCCCGACAATGAATTGGAAACATTTCGAAAAATTAGAAGAGGGCAAAATTTCTTCATACTCGTAGAATGAATTTAAAATTTAAAAAAATATAAAGAATAGATATAAGTAGAATCTGTTGTAGCTATCATTCTGACACGGGCCCCCATATCTGCTTGTCAAGGCTAACAAAGTCACATGACTGCTTGCGCCCTATTGTATTTAACATTTCTTGTATACCTACACTCTACACCAAAAATTCTACTTATATCTATTCTGTATATTTAGATTTTTTAATTTTAAATTCATTCTATGAAAAATTATTTTCCTCTTCTAATTTTTCGAAATGTTTCCAATTCATTGTCGGGATTGACATATAATTTTAAATATTTAACTACTAATATAATAAAAAATAATATAATGTATGTACTTCCCAGAAATAATCTTCAGTAATGTCTCTGGATTTTTGACACTAACATTTATCTGTCAGTTATGAACATTTTAATTTTTCAATTGGTTTCCATGACTTTATTTGTGCTGTGAGATTTATTACAACAGATTATTATACGTATATCTTATATTTCTTTATCTCTAAACCTATAAAAGATATAAGAAAATATTTATATGTATCAGATAGAGAATTTACTCTCCTTTAATACTAGCAAGAACAAAAATTTTCAATATGAATCCAATACCTCTCTTAGCGAGACGTAAAAAATAATTTATATATTTTCGCAGAAACATCGTCTAATAGATTAAACTAGTCGAAAGATATTTCTCACCATCATTTGTGTAGGTTTTATAATTAGTTGAAAATGTAAACCTGCCGAAATATTTATTATGGGTTTTGGGGGAAGTTCCAAAACCAATTTTCCTAATATTTTCTTTCTTTCTAGCTTGCCGCCGTCCAACAACCCTGTTGCTGGTGCACCCCCTGACCCCCCAAGTGAATCCAAACCCCGCCCATGTTCCAAGCTGTTCTCCTGCTGCAAGAAGAAGCCGCAGGAGCCTACCTCTATGTCCGGATCTTCCAGTGGCGTGCAGGTCATGCCAGAATCGACAAATGAGGGACATGAGGGTGACAAACCTCCCAGCAAATGGAGCATGTGTTGTAAGGGAAAAGGAAAAGTGGGGGATAGCAATTCTGGGGGGAAAGGATGTTTCCCGAAATTGAAGAAAAACAAGGAAGAAAACTGGGCAGAAAGAAGGGATAGTATTTTGAGCGAGCCTCCCAAAAAGTAAGTACAGAAAATATTAACCCAGCACAAGACGAACGATGATATTCAAAAATAGACGTACATTATTTAACAATCAACTAATTGAAGATAAAATAAAGCATTGTGAGGGCCCCAACGGGTGTTGACGCATTATGATTTCTGCCCAGTGCTGTGAATGTCAAACTAAATAAATTAAAGCGTGGATAAACGGCGGGAGTAACTATGACAGAATCACGCAGCTATTAAAGCATAAAATTTATTTATTTTATATGTAAAACTGTATTGATTATAATAATAATAGTAAATTAGCAACATATGAACTTTAAGCTTTCGAAGTATATACTGCTCCGTTTATTTCAAATACCGTATAAAATTTTGCAATATATTATCACTTCGTCCGTACACTTCATTCTACTATGACTAACTATTTTTCATTATTTCAAAAAATATAAATATTTAGCTTTCTAAATGTTTTCCTATATTTTCAGAACACCATTTTCACAGACATTAAGAAAAGTCTTCTGTTCCCCATGTGTAAAATGCAAAAAGAAGCCCGACGAAAGCGTGAGCCGAAGGACTTCAATGATGAGTAAGAAAAAGAGCCTTTCATCTACTATGCAGCCACCACCAGAGGTAAAATTATATTTTATTTTTACCTTTAAAAATTTATAAAATTTTCATTACTGAATATAATAAAAGTATAAAACTATTAATAATATATCAATAAAAATATATAGGTGTTAATTTTATTTTGTCCGCTGCTGCTATCTCGAGAACTATATGAGCTACACGGTCAATTTTTTTGTACTAGACTATTTTAATGAGTGTAAAATATTTTTTGTTCAACCAACTTTATTATTTTAAATGGGACTATATATTACCTTCAGTCACCTTTAGGTAAGGACGATATTGTCTTTGGTCAAAAAATTCAATGATGAGTCTTTAGTGAATAAGCATGTTTTAGGGTCCATATAATACGATTTTCCTATTTTTACGATGATGTCTGTATGTACAGTAAAAATTTTGAAAGATGTCCGATCAAGTTCGTTTGTACCACGAACGAATTAACAAATAGGCATACATTTATCTCATTCTTTTGCAAATTCTATAAGAGTATGCGATAAGGATGCATATAACACGCTTGTCTTTCAAAAATTCATATTGTTTCGACTAAGTTAGGACATTCCACTTTAAAACGATGCTCGTTGTTGATAATGCTTTCGCTGTAACGTAAGTTTATATATTAATTCAGATACATTACCTTCATTCATAGCCGTACGAACAACGTTATTTTCTGTCAGTGTCACTGACACTGACATTGTGTCAGTATCTTATTTTTCACATATTTGGTTTTACATTTGCTAATAAACTTACCAGTTGACTTATTTTTGAAATTTGAATGCTTTTATTGTAACATATTTTTATAATAATAAAATAACAGTAGTATCTTACGTACTCTCATGAAAACTAAGCAAACGACACCACTGAATTTGTCAGAATGGGCGGAGCAAAAATCTGAATTCATACAATTCGTAGACAACCTTGATCGGACATCTTTCAAAAATTTTAGTGTATATATGTATGTGTGTGTCTCTCTCTCTCTCTCTCTCTCTCTCTCTCTCTCTGTGTGTGTGTGTCTGTAGGTGTGTGCCGAATGTTTCGGATCGCATAACTTCAATACCACGATTTCAAAAATTATATTTTTTTTGTCAAGTTTACATCCAGAAGAAGAAGTGATTAGATTTTGGTTATAATTGGTCAACCGGAAGTACCGTGAAGATTTAACAGTTAAATACCATTTATTGACATTTAACGTTATTATAACTTAAAGAATATATTACTCTCTATACGATTTAATTGCATTTTATACTTCATATTCTATATATAGAGTTAATGAATTATAAAGATATTAAATTTGATAAATCAGCAGGCTATGCTAACCATGGAAACTGTTAATATATTTAGTTTGTGAACCACTGGTAGGAAAAAAAATTCTCATTAAAATAGTCTTATAAAATAGAATATTGTTTGTTAATTTAACAGACCTCGTAGCTCTTAATAGTCCTCTAGATAACAATAATGGACAAAATAAAATGACCATTGTATTTGAGTAAATATCGTTTTGTTTTATAATTTAGGCATTTTCTCAACTGCTATTATTTTAAATATCTCGACTATTAGGTGTTAACAATTAATCGAAATCTGTTATACAGCATTTATCTTACAAAATCGACCTTTCGGTATGAATGAGATTTCGAGTAATTATTAACATCTATTTTATTATTATTATTGGTTGTTCGCGTTTCATTTGTCGTTCCTTTCTGTGTACATTTAATGAAATTGCTATAATTTTCTTATTATTGATTTTCCCTTAATTTCGTTTATCTAATTTTCGTAATTGGCGTACAATTAGACTAATTATAAAATGGTATTTCTTTTTCAGAAAAAAGACAAAAAGAAAGACAATGCTAATAATGTCGTTAAAGTTAGTAACAAGATAAACTTCAATGCTTCTTTAGCATTGCTAAAGCACCTCACAATATCTAAACTAGCACTAAGTGCAACCTAAATCACTCTATCTAAAACTATAGTCATTGCTCTAATAAAATCACCTAAAAATCTTTCTAAATAATTTCTAACACCTTTCTAAAACATTCTAAATTGAGTTTAGCCAGTAAATTATGATTGAGATACCCAGAAATGGGTATTAATTGGTGATGATATATTTATTATAAAAAAAAACTCAGTTTAGAATTAAATCTAAATAATCTGATAATATCTACATAATATATCTTTCTTTCTATATATTCTTTTCCTCTTTACAAACCCTATCTATTTCACTCTCTTTGCTCACTTTCCTTTAGTTTCTCAAATTCGAAGGAGATTTCAAATGTTATCTAGCTAGCCACGAAACAAACAAAAGACATGCGATTATAATTTTTTGTTGTCCGGGTGCAGAAACGTTCATCAACGCTTGTTTAATTAATAGATCATCAAAATGGACAAAATCTAATCAGTTCCCTTGTTCTAATGACATTCAAATCATTGCTGTCAAAAAATCGCGTTGCATTTGTTTAGTATGATGATCCATTAATTAAACAAAGCGTTGATGAAAGTTTCTGCAACCGGGCTTAAGAGTACGACAAAAACATCAAAGAGGTTGAAGATTTTTTTAACACGAAGAAGGACGAAATTTTATTGATTGTACATTTAGTTGTTACCTCCGCTAAGAGAGGTATTGGATTCATGCTAAAAATCGCATATTCCGATTTTAGTGAATAATCACGTTTTAAGGTCCCTACAATCCGATTATAACATTTTTACAATGATGTCTGTGTGTGTGTGTGAGGTTGTTGGAGGTACGATTTCTCAAATTCTATAAGACTAAAGACCTATGTAACCACGGATTCCTCAATCTAACATTAATGGGAAGAGTTGAATAGGTTCTGGTAACAATTGGATAACCGGAAGTAGTAGTATTTTAACAGAAATCTTCTAAATATTATTTTTTGAAAATTTATATTACAAATATTAAAAAACGAAATTCTCTATCCGAAACATTTAAAACTTTTATGATATCTTCTATATATTTAAAGAAATATAATTTATAACAATCTGTTGTAGTAAATCTCACAGCCTGCTCACAGCCCAAACATCTCCATGGTAACAACTTGAGAAATTTAAATGTGTGTAATTGACAGATAAATGTCACTAATGTCAGTGTCAAAAATTTAAAGACAGTACTGCAGGCTTTTCTAGGAACGATATTTAATATTTCTTATTGTATTATTAACCCTTTAGAAATACCCTCAATCCCGTTAATGAATTGGAAAAACGATCATTTAGAAGAAATGGAGAAAACTTGCTCATAGAATGAATTTAAAATTATAGAAAATACGTAAATATAAAGGTGTAATTAGAATTTTTTGTGCGTACAAGAAATGTTAAATACAATACTTATATATACCACAATGGAAAGGGCGCGAGAGGTATTGTGATGGCCACAACAGATTTTTCTTCTTTATGGCTAGCTAGATAACATTTTAAATCACCCTTGAAATATATCACTATTTTCTCCACTCTTTCTTGTATTTTATTTAATTGAAAATACATCCGAATTTATTTGTAATATATGTGTGTGTCTGTAGGATACTGGACCAAAATTGGAAGCAAGTTTAGTGGAACACGCATCACATATGAGAGGAGCCATTCCTGTTCTTCCTGTACCTTTAGCATGGATCTGTCTTATATGCAACGTCTTCTTGCCAGGATTCGGTAAGAAATTATGTCATTTTTTAAACGAAAATATTAGATTACAATGCTCGAAAATTGACATATTTGCAATATCTTACCTATAATTTTATTAGTATGCTTTGGTTCACGAAAGATGACTATTCAAGGTCACTTGTTCGAAGAATACACAGTACTTTATACAGTATTAGCTTAGCAACATTTCATGTTAGAAAGCCAAAGATTATTTGATGTTTGTCTATGTAGTTTATGTTGTGTGACAGATATACGTAAATGGTGACATTACTTTCTAACACATTACAAATAATAATGACGTATGTCGTAGAGTTACAAATGTCTAATTATCTACTGCACTGCCCTCTGTCCTAATATTTACTCAGTAACGTTGACATTTAAATCAAATTATTATTCCATGGTTTTGTCAAGTCTGTATTTTTGTGTTTTGCAAAAACAGGTGAAGAGCATAAATCTTTGAGAAAGGTATTATTTAAAAAGAAACATAATTTTCAAATAAATTACACTTATTTTTATCAGTTAAAATGTATCCATAAATATTTCATGTTACACGTCCATGTATACGAAACGCAGTGAAGTTATCTGCAAGTAATATTATACCATACTGTTAACAAATGACCTTGAATAGTCATCTTTCGTGAACCAAACTATATATTTTATATTTCTATACTGTTCCAAAAGTATCGAAGCTTTGGTCGGCAAAAATACAATTATTCTTTTCGGGGTCTAGAACCCTAATCCCCTTCAAAGTAATCTTCTTGGTAGGTAATACATTTCTTCCAACGGTCCCGCTAATGTTGGAATTGGAAACATTTCTGGAAGGCTTCTTGTGATCTTGTGAAATTGTTTAGCTGGGTTCTTTCATTTTGTATAATGTGTTCTTTTGACACAAATCGAATCCTTTTCAAATTGGGGAACAGTCAAAAATCACAGGGAAACATGTCGGGAGAACAGGGAGCCTGACGAATAAGGGAAATGTGTTTGATCAAGAAACTTTGAATCAAATGCGAAGAATAAGCATGGTGGTACGACGATCCTACATTGTAATTGTTGTGTGGCCTACTGGGACGTGATCTTTGAAATGGTTGTAGAAGCTCGTGGCATCCTTTTGGCAAAATTTTATGCAATATCGCTGCTGCTCAAATCGTTCATCCTTTTAGCAAAAATTGAAAATCCGACTCACTCAAGCTGACTATCAGTGACAGTACTCTGCGACCGGGAAAAAAATCTCAGATACGCATGAATTTACACATCCCCACTAAAGGACATCATCCGAACTTCATTTGTTTACGCGAAAAAAATCTCGATACTTTTAATTTCGTTATATTGGTCACCCCAACGTGATAATATATTGTGATTTTTCTAGGTACTATCTTGAGTGGACTTTTATGCCTGTGTATTGGAATCCCGCGGTTTTCTTCTCGGGACAGCGCGAAAGCTCGTTTTGGGGCTTTTCTCATAGACGTCATTGTTGGGATTTCTCAGTGCTTCACTGTGCTTTTTTGTCTAGTTGGCTGGGGATGGTCTATTTGGTGGGGAGTCATCATGCTTAAGATAGCCCGTAAGTAAAGAAATTTTCAACATCATTTATTAAGAAAATATAAATAATAATAATATTCTCCTTTAAAAAGTGATTAACTAAATTCTAACTAAATTAACAATGTTTTCTTCTTTTAGGGAAGCATAGAAGAATAAAGCTGGCAGAAGAAAACGCAATAGAAGATATAGCTGTCCCAACTGTTAATGTGAACAATAGGGATGTAGAACGTGGTTCATAATCAGAATAAAAAATGTAACAATGTAACAACAAAATCCAATGGTCCAACTAAAGTAACCTCGATGTATGTAAATGTAAACAAAAACAATCAAAATACGACAAATCATTCATTACAAGCACAAAATAAATATTAGAAAAACGGTTTAAAAATTGAAACTAAAAGATTTGCTATCAACAACGATAGCAAAATTAAAATTGTCACTTTGTGCAAAATGAAAAATTGTAAATAACTAAAATTTTATATACAAAATATTGCATCTTCCTAATTATTGTAGATATGGAATATAATCTTAAAATTTTGTAAATAAGATATTTTTAAAGATGTTAAATATGACTAAGCGTTAAATCAAAACTATAAATTCAAATGCGAATTAACTTATCATATTTTAAGTTTTATGTTACCATATTACCAAATTCAATTTATTAAAGTTATATTTTAATTTAACAGTATTTAATAAATATTTCTTCTTCTATTAGTTGTGGGCTCATTGTCAGTGGAAAAATGTGCCGAAAAATAGGGCAAAGTAGAAATTTTAATTCTATACATAAAAACGATTCGACAAATAATTCGCGTCTTGTATAAAATATAAAATTAACTAAATCATTCCCCACAAGCATCCGCCTTAAACCCTATTGAGTAAGTGTGAGTAATTCTTGAAAGAAACAAGAATATATACTATTAAAACTAAAGAATTAAAAAATAAACTACAAGACGAATTACAGAATATATCGCCATCAGTGAACCAAAATTATATTTCTATATAAAACATATACAGTAAAGATTTTGAAAGATGTCCGGTCAAGGTCATCTACGAATTGTATGAATCAGATTTTTGCCCCATCCAGTACGACAAATTCAGTAGTGTCGTTTGCTTAGTTTTTATGAGGGTGCATAAGATACTACTGTTATTTTAATATTATAAAAATATATGTTATAATAAAATTCAAAAATAAGTCAACTGGTAAGTTTATTAACAAATGTAAAACCAAATATGTGAAAAATAAGATACTGACACAATATCAGTGACACTGACAGAAAATAACGTTATTTGTACGGCTATGAATCAAGGTAATGTATTTGCATTAATAAATAAACTTACGTTACAGCGAAAGTATTATCAACAACGAGCATCGTTTTAAAGTGGGATGTCTTAACTTAGTCGAAACAATATGAATTTTTGAAAGACAAGCGTGTTACATCCATCCTTATCGCACACGCTTCGTGTTATGGTTCATGATACAGATAACATTGATCGGACTTTTTCAAAAAAAAAATTCTTCAATTATCTCCATTTTCAATAAATGGACTAGGGTTATTTTTGCTAAGGCCTCCTCAATTTATAGAAACAAAATGTTTATAGCCTAGTAATGAAAAAAAAATTCGTACCGTTTTTCCACTGAGTCTCCTTTAATTATTATTATTTATATGTTAATATTATAACTAATTTTATTTAAACTAATAAGCGTACCTGTAGTTTACTTAATTTCAAATTCGCATTTAAAATATTTGAATATTCACTGCATGTATAAAAACTGTACATACTAGTAAATACCACTTTTCCATTTTGATATATAAACTGTTGATCAGTTTATCCAATATAGATAGATAAACATTGCTCTCTCTATAACAATTGTTGATTAAATTACAATTTAAAATTGATATTCTGTATATATTTAATTCAAAATCTAACTAGACTTTGAGGACTTTGAATAATTCGACAAATTGTTATAGATATGGTAATGTAACGCACACGAAATGTATATTTTTTAATGTATGTATATTAAAAAGTTAACCAAACTGCCTTTGCAGATTTTGAACTAAGATAGATTTATTACATTTTTAGATAGTTGTATTTTTATTGAGGGAAAGGTTTTATATGGAGAAGGATTATATTTTTAAACTTGTTATGTTTAATTGTTCTGTCTTGGTGATTAATAAATAGCTCTCATTTTTAGACAACTTTATTGATTATTTTATTTTTAAATTTCAATATGTACCACACTATTTAAATAAATTAGTATATCATCACGGATTACTACCCACTTCTGGGTGTACTTCTTTGTACACGTTGGTATTGATGATATATCGATGAGGTAAGGTGACCATTTTTTTGTATTAATACTTTTTGTATACTTTGGTTCACGAAAGATGACAATTCAAGGCCATTTGTTCGAAGAAAGAATACACAATATTTTATATAGCGGTAGTATAGCAACATTATGTATTAAAAAGAGATAGATTATTTGACGTATGTCTACGTGATTTATGTTATGACAGATATACGTTCCATATTCATATTGCTCTCTAACACACTAAAAGTTATAGGAACGTATGTCGATGAGTTGCTGGTATGCAATTTTCTATTGAACTGCCCCCTACGTTAAAGCAAATCCAGTGGCGGAGTTTGTTTTTTGAATTTGACGCACGATTTGACGTTTAATCAAAATCAACGAATAAGTTTCTAATTTTGTTCCGCGATTTTATTGGACATAATTAAGGGAGAGAAAGAAAAAACTTTGCGAAGGCAAGCTATTCAATTTGTGCATAATGAACACGAATATTTTCAACGGGATTTTGAATGATTAAAATGTATCCACAAATATTATATCTGGTGCGCGCCTATGTGTATAGAATGAAGTTATTTGCAAGTAATATTATACCAGATGGTTTGAAAATTACCTTGAATTGCCATCTTGAACCAAACTATATGTATTTTATGGATAAATTTATAAAATTATAATTTTAATCCCGGAGCCTATGCTTTAAACAAAACTCCATGGTGACACAGTTCAGAAATGTATGTAACTGACAGATATATGACTGTCAATAAAGTAATCATTTCAAATTAATACTAGTAACGTTTTAAAAAGAAAAAAGTAAATAGAATAATAATTATATGGAAACGAACTTAATACATTTTCCAACATAAGTAAATATGTAGGAATATAGGTAAGTATATAAATGAATAAATAAATTAAACGGGAGGTATTGTGTTGGCCACATCAGATTTTTACCTCCCGCTACTCTTGGTAAGGGAGGTATAGGGGTCGTGCTAAAAATCGCTTATCGAGATTTTGGTAAATGGCCACATATTAAGGTCCCTAAAATCTAATTACCTCCCGCTACCCTTGGTAAGGAAGGTATAGGGATCGTGCTAAAAATCGAATATCGAGATTTTGGTAAATGACCACGTTTTAAGGTCCCTAGAATCCAATTTTAATATTTTCACGATGTGTGTGTGGATCCTCTTTACACTCTAAGTCAAATACTATTGTTCAGAAAAGTTTGAAATCTTGTATTTCTACCTTACTCTTATATGGAAAGATGCCATTAGATTTTGGAGTAAATCAGATAACCGGAAATGGCACTTTAATGAAAGCTCAAAATAGTTTTTCTTCGAAAAATATCTTTAAAAGTTATTTTTTCGAGACTTATGTTATATAAAAATTAAAGACTATTTTATAATATAATATTTAATATTTTTATAATTTTCTACAGGTTTGCATTAATTTCAAATGCATGTAACTGACAGATATATGTTACTGTCAACAAATTACGCATTTCAAATAATAATAATAACATTTTAAAAAGAAAATATTAAATATAACAATAATTATATGGAAAGGAACGTAATACAGTTACCAGCATAAGTAAATATGTAGGAATATAGGTAAGTATATAAATATATCGTCACGACATATTACCCATTGCAGGGTGTACCAATCTGCTTTGTATACAGATTTCGGTAACGATGATGACATATTTGTACTGTGTGAGCGTTTACTAGGCGTCACCTTGCGGGCACTCATTGCTGGTGTGGAGAGTGCAACACAGGGGTCATTTTTGTGCCATTTAAAATTCGAAAAATTTAGCGTCGGTCGAGATCGAACCTGGTATTTAAATATAATTTTAAGTATTTACATGAATAAAAAATAAATTAAACGGGAGGTATTGTGTTGGTCACATCAGATTTTTTCTTTTATATACACTTGAAGCTATGTAACAATGTTAACTATGAATTTTTTAAAATTTTACATATTTAAAAAAAAATCTTTGGTTAACCTGCAGGAGAACTACTTCACCTCCGATTTGCATGAAACTTTGTGAAAAGATTCCTCTCAGCGAGCAGAATATGGGGAAAATACTAACAATTGGCGGTCGGAATTATTTAACCTCAAAATCGTGCGTTAGGTATCGTTATTGTCTATATTTTTTTTTATAAAATCACATAAAAAGTGAATAACGCAACCACTCACTTTTTGCCAAATTGAGTTCTTGCGTTAGGTAAGGTTATTGTCTATATTTTTTTTTATAAAATCACAACAAATAAGTAACGTAACCATTCGGCTTTCGGAGGTAAAGTAGCTCTACTGCAGGTTTACCAGGGAAACTTTTGTAAATCATATTTAATATTAATATTCATTCGATCTTTTATCAAAATACGAAAAACGATTTATTTCATGATGTAATGTTGTCTATCAGTGTACCTCTCTGTTTCGTACAACCTGTAGGATTCTACTTGCTATCTCTTTTGCACTTATTACAAACATACCAGTAAAATTATTATCACATATTTTACATGAAAACCATCCAACATTCATTTTACATTATAAATTTCATCTTGTAAACACCTCCATTTATATTATAAACAACATATTATCGTCATTTTACGCCTTACAAATTTCATAAACAAAAAAAAATATCTTCCTACCTTTTCGGCGTCTGCAATCTCCAATATTTTTCTCCAGGACAGCTCCCAACACTTTTCCTACATGAATTCACTTTAAAATACAATATTTCATGCAAAAAAAACACTGAAATACTTTTGAGAAATTTGTTAATCCACCACCAACGAACAACTACACCACTATGACAGGTCTGTTTGAGTTCGTTACGGTCTACGGTGATACAAGGTATAAGGGAATGACACATGCATTGATGTTCCGACTCCGTATATGATGTGTAATTGTTGATGGTGTACTGGAATATTTAATTGTTAATGTTTTATAGTAAATCACTCAGAAAATATTAGCTAAAATATGACAGATATTAATATTATAAATAAATAACTTCATAATTATTTTGCAGACTGATTAGGGAATATATTTTATTTTTATAATATTTAAACAATATTTAGAAGGTATTTTTTATATGTAAATATATTGTATATCATCCAGAAAAGTTGGAAATAACAAATATATTATTACTTTTTAATAGACAAAGGAATAATTCTCTTTTATACTGGTTCCAGGAAAAATTAATTCATACTAAAATTATAGCTCTATATAAAATAAATAATGTATCATCCTCGATATATCATCACTGCTTATTATCTATTTATGGGTGTGCCAATCTGCTTTAATTCCCATATTTCCGTTATAAGTTTAAAAAAATTAAACTAATAGCATTCTTCATTTATATATTTTGTGCGAATTTTTTTGCACAGAGTGCAAAACTCGTTTTCCATTTATATAATCAGTGCGCACTAGCTGAGTTTTAGGTGTTTAATTTATATTTTTCGAGTGCCAGTATAGTCTGCCAAATTCATATATTTTTAGTTGTAAAATGCGTCTATGTAAGTGCAATGGATGAAAGAAATAATAGAAGAATTATTCAAAACGAACGTTTGTTAATATACAAATTTATAGGGTATGTAAGGAATGCAAAATAGACTTTAGCTACAGGCTCTTAAAAGATTAGCTTAATTTTAACTGGCTGTTACCTATCACTTCAGTTATTATTTTATTTATTTTAACTTTTAGCATTGAATTGCAGACACATTATGAATGAGTCCACCGTTTGCGTTTACCCTAACATGATATTAATGATTCGGACATTATTGGAAAGAACTGAAAAGGTTTAGGTAATAATTGGACAATTGGAAGTAGCAGTTTATTAAAAAAAAAACTACTAAATATTATTTTTTGAAATTTTTTATTCTTGCTAAGATTAAATTTTTTATTCTTGCTAAGATTAAAAAAGAGTAAATTCTCTATCTGATACATATAAATATTTTATTATATCTTTTATAGATTTAGATATAAAGAAATATAAGGTATATAATAATCTGTTGTAATAAATCTCACAGCCCAAATAACATCATGGAAACCAATTGACAAATTAAAATGTTTGTAACTGACAGATAAATGTCAGGGTCAATAATCCAGAGACATTACTGAAGATTTTTTCTGGGAAGTACATACATTATATTATTTCTTATTGTATTAATAGTTAAATATTTAAAATTATAGGTACCCTTCAAAAATACTGTCAATCCCGACAATGAATTGGATACATTTCGAAAAATTAGAAGAGGACAAAATTTCTTCATAGAATGAATTTAAAATTAAAAAATCTAAATATAAAGAATAGATTTAAGTAGAATTTTTGGTGTAGATTGTAGGTATACAATAAATGTTAAATACAATAGAATACGAGCAGTCATGTGACTATATTGGCCTTGACAAGCAGATTTGGGGGCTCGTTTCAGAATGATAGCTAGTAATTATATACATAGATGTCAAATAACATAATTTTTCATTCTAAATTTAGTGATTTTCCAATTCCATGTGGTTTATTTTCCTCGACAAGTACACTCCTGGTGACAAACTAACTACGTGAATTTAGAAAATCTTGAAGTTTTTAATGAAAAATTCTGATTTTGAGCAATAAATATATGTATTACAAAAATGAATAAAATTATAAATAAATTAATAACTGAAGTGATAGGTCACAGCCAACCCAAATTAAGGTAGATAATTACTTTTAAGAGCGTTTGCGGGTAAGCTTATTAATAAATGTTAGTCTACATACCCTACATATTTGTAACACGTATTTATTAACACCCTGTATAAATAAACAATTGCGGCTGTACATAATCTCTTTATTGGACAGTGATAGTTAACAAACGCACTACGCACGTGTTCTAACAACTATACTTGCCGTCAAATAAGTAAGGACTAGATATATTTACACTGTTGCCAATTCACTGGATATGTTGAAAATGTTGTTATGAAGAAGCGGCAACACCGCAGGACAAGGGACAGGGCGTGGAGAAAGGAAATATTTTAACTTCAGTCCATACTCATTTGACGGCGACTATAATACCGGGCATGACGTTACATAAATGGAAAGCGCTATAAATGAATGAGAATTAAATTATTTAAATTAGTTTTCCATATTTTAGCCAATATTTTCAATTGTTTTGTGCTTACCTGTATAGTGGTGCATGTATCTGGACTAGAATGAAATAAAATTTAATCTACATATTTACAAGTATTGTTGTTGGATATCAATGTGTTTGAAATGAAACTATGTGTAGTGTTGTTCATGTTACACAGTATTTATTATGTATTTTAATTGCTAACATAAATCTCAAACATAAATAATAATGAAAACTAACATTCAGCTAGTTTACATAGTAACGTGAATAGTAAGTTCACAGTGTAAGTATGTAACGTATGTATCATTGACCACTATAGTTAACGTATATTTCGTTGATACCAATAACTGCTGTATATTGTATACTAGTTACGCCCAAGAATTTTGAAAAGACGCACACAAGCCTATACACAACATCAAATTTCAAATCTATTCACGAAGAAACACTAAAACTAATCTAAATCTGTACGTATATGGAATAAAATTGGAATTCTTAAATCTTAATTAATTCAAACCCATCTCCAGTTATATGAACTATGCAAAAAATAAAATTTCTACACCCGTTCTCTTAAATACATTCAACGAAAGACATGTACCGCTTTCAACCATTCCAATATGGCTGCCATACACATACTCTTATTATCATGTTGGGGTATTTAAAAACATTACAAATTATAAATTACAATAATTGAGTCAAAAATCTTAAAACAATTTTAAAAATATAAATTATTGTCGATTCATAAAAAAAACACTTTTTTGTGTGTGGTTATATTTGTCAGCCATATTGAATATAGCAAATATAAGGTTAAGGGCCGGTATTTTCATTTCTGATTAAACTGTTCGTTAACTGCTAATTGAAACAAAAAAAAGGTGTTTTTATTCAGGTAACCCAGTTACATATGGTTAACCGCGCAGTGTGAATAAAATATGCACGGTTACTACAGATATTCCTGTCAAATGAATTATTTGACATATGTCAAATATCTTGTTCTTAGTGTGATACATACACATCTTGCTGTGTCATTAGAATGCTCGCAATCAGCTGGGATGACGCTAATCTAGCAAAAATTTGCGCTAGTTAGCGCTAGATGCATACTAAACGGTATTAATTTATTAAATCTAGCGCGCAAGCGCTGTTTAAAGTAAGAAAATAACTGACAGCTTTATCTGTATAGTATTGAAAGCTCGCCGACTTAATTTTGAAATGGAAATTATTACTTGAATTGTTAGAAGTAAAGGTGTTAACAATTACTCGAAAGTTCAGTCAAACAGCATTTATTCTTACTTTAGCATCATTTCGGTGCATTCTTGCACATTCTTCAAGGTCTATAACAAAAATGTAATACATACAAAATAACATGGACATTATCACACTTACAGTAAGATCTTACAAATTGTTACAATTCATGTACACAAAGTACATTCGTACAAAACATTCAGTTAATTTATTAAACATCGTACAAAAAATTCAAAGAGCATACACACATCCATTTGCTCTAAAAAACGACAACCGAATAATACGGAAAATAGCCGAAAATATCCTGTGTAAGTATTCTGGTGACATCTCATTGGTCGTCTGTACACCAATAATAATGTAGCAAGTTGTAGGAATTTAAATAAAATGTTTGACCTGAAATTTGACTGGTTGAACATTCCAATATACTAAAACACACTTTTGATCTGGATAATTTCAAGATTTTGGGCGTAGAGCATAACTCCAAACGTATGTTTCTTGAAATGTTACGTATCAGGGATGATTGCAATAACATCAATGCAAGAACTGATATTCAAGGACTTAACAGCGTATATTTTGGTGTATTGGAAACGTTCAAAAAGGAAAAGGCAAATTGCAAGCCAAACTGAGTTCCATTAATTTCCATTTTATTTAAATTCCTAAATTCAGCTACATTATTATTAGTGTACAGACGAGCAATAGGAGTCCGTAACAATGATGTCACCAGAATCCTTCCACAGGATATTTCCGGCTATTTTCCGTATTATTCGGTTGTCGTTTTTTAGAGCAAATGAATGTGTGTATACTCTTTGAATTTTTTGGTACGATTTTTAATAAATTAAATGAACATATTGTACGAATGTATTTTGTGTACATGAATTGTAACAATTTGTAATTTGATAATGTATGTATTATATTTTTGTTGTATAATTGTTGTAGACCCTAAAAAAGGTACAATGATGCATCGATACGTTGGTATAGCAAGAATAAATGCTGTTTGCCTGAAATTTCGAGTAATTGTCCACAATTGTTAGACATTGAAAATTTACGATAATTTAAAAATAACCGAAATGCTCAATAAAATACAATTATCGTATGTAACTGATCTGAATAAAAAACACTTTATGTTATTGGTTTTCACTGAATGTTCAGTTATAAGACAATTTTACCAGAGATGAAAATACTGGATTTAAATGATATTATAAATATTTAGACTCCGATGTATTATAGAGAGACGGGTATTGTTAAAAAGCTAATATATAGGTAATAACGTACGCTAACACATAAAGAAACGTATTATACGCTAGTAAAATAACAGCTAACACAACAGATTCACATTTAAAAGTTATTTAGGGGAGTTACACCGACTGACAAAATTATTTCAAAGAATTTCTCGATTCATCGACAAATTCTTCATCCTAATTTTGTTGTTTTAAGGTTATGTTTACATGGTATGTCAGATATGTGTTTAACACTAAGTTACATGCATATTGGTCATTGAATGATGCTTAACAAGTAGTGTGGGTATAAAGTGTAATATACATGACTCACTTGCTGAGATCCAATTTCTATTTCTATTTTCTGTTCAGTGTTTGTAGTTGTCCCCCCTTGTATTCGTAAAAAAGGTGTGGGGTGTAGTGTAGTGTGTTTCGGAGAATGTGTCCCAAAATGAATCTGAAAAAATAATACGAGTGAGAACCAAAAAAAGCTACGACTACCAATTGTAGGAAGTATAACACCAAATGGGGAAACAGGTCTTCCAAGACAACTTCAAAGTCTTGAAACTGTTGACAAAGATGATATTTTTTGTTTGTAATACCCAAATTTTTATTGAGCATAATATGATATTATTAGCCATTCGAGTACTAACCATGTACAGTAAACCCAAACACAGTCGGACACAAAAATATGGTACTTAAATTCTTAATAACACTAAAATACCCTTCGCATGGTACCTTTAATTACAAAGACTTTTATTATAGACAAAAGAATATTCTCAAATTTCATTTCGAAAACAGGCCACTCAAAATACTTTTTTATTTATAATTATTCTTTAATATTTTTGTTATATTTATAAACTAGGATTAGGGACTCACAAATCATGGTATTTGGTATGATGGTTTAACGATATGTTTTAAGTGCATTTTTATTGAAAAAATAAATTACAAATACGTAGAGAAAATGATATGACTTACCAGGTTAATTATTCATAATTTTCTCATACGTTTCTGTAATTTATTTCTTCAATAAAAATTCACTTGAAACATATCATTTACATAGATTCGAAATACATAAAAATATATAGGATGTCCCATTTGAAATATTAAAGTTAATGTCACTTCCGGTTCACCGGAAGCGCTAGCATCATATCAAATACCATGATTTGTGAGACCATAAGCCTAGATTACAAATATATTTATGTTAGTATTATCTATAAAACTGAGGGTAAAGGTAACTGACAATATACGCAATTAATTGCTATCTTAAGTTTTATTACTTTAATAAAAATTATTTGCGAATTATTAAAGACGAAAACATTTGTATTCAAGTTCTATACACTCTATTAATACACCATATTAAAATTTGTTGAATTGGAGTAATAATCATAGCATCCACAAGTTTATTTATTCTTGTTTTTAATATAAATATAGGTGGTACTTTAATAAATAAATATATCACTTTGCAAATAAATTTACTAAAAAAGTAAAATTTAATGTAGTAATTAAATGAATATATTGTGTTTCCTTTACCTTTGGAACTAAAAAATTAGCACGTGTCTGTTGTCATATATTTGCCCGTAGATTATTGTTAAAATGATAAATTTAATTAATAACATTATTTAAATCCAGTAAAAAAATATTTCTTATTGCTGTTAATATATTTTTTTTCAGAGAGTACGAATAAATTTGGGGTTGGGCTCGTACAAAGTTTTTTTTTTTTCTTCGTCTAATATAAGTACTATTCAGAATTTGTGTACCATAAATTATGTGTCCCACAATTGACTCGTTTATTGTACATATTTTCTTAACTACTTTATCAATTTTTTGGTAATTTCACAAATGAAAAGATGATTTTCATTTTTACTCATTTTTGGATGTGTCATTTTGTTCAACAATATTTTAAGTTATTGATATGTAATTGATGTCAGCAATTTAAAAAATTTGAAGATGTACTATGAAGATATGTTTCTTGTTCGGTGTTATATTATTTTTAAAGAAGGGGCCTCTTCGACTTACAGGTTCAAAAGTTACATATTATACAGTTTCACTTTTTCCATATTTCGTATATTTTGCTTATTTTATAGCGAAACGAAATATTTAAAAATCAATTGACTTTAATAATACTAACGTATCCAGTTATTCTGCACAGGCATTCACAAACATCGAGGGTCATAAATAGACTTTTTTTACAGATACAGAATACTAGATTGTTTGGCATACACAGTTGCAATTTTTTCCTGATTTATATTATATATACATGTAGGGTAATCTTTACAACAGAACGAGTTATCATCGTACACATATGTACATACACAACGACATGTCGGGTATGTATATGTGAGTAGGTTAAGTTTTATTTTGTTAAGTTGTAATGTCTGTTTTTGTTATGTAATTTTGAACGTGTAAGTTTGTGTACACACTTTGTGGATATACGAATGTATAGTTTAGTTACGACAGATATAAGCAGCACATTGACACCACAAAACAAAAATTTGTCCACCATGCGAAGGCATAACCTTAAAAAGGTATAAAAATTAGTAAATTTCATACGTATTTGTATATAAATCAACTTTTAAATACTGTTTATCAATTTGTACCATTGTAATTTATATATTAAGAGTATATATTTAATAATTATAAAAATTTAAATTGTTAAAATTATAAATAATTAATGAAATGTAGGACGCCATATTTAAAATTGTTTCACAATGAAGCAAAAGGCAGGAATTTTATGTTTTTTATGTATATTGTAGATTTCAAAGCGTATATATTTGCAAAATATAATTCATAAAGTCACTCTCTCCAAATTTTAGTGGTCCAGTCTGCCTGAGAGCCATTGAATGTACAATATTTTATTATAAAAATGGTGGACAAATATTACGTTATGGGTTAGTAACAACAACGTAACAAAAATTCGTATACACACAAAGCACATAGATAGTAAGAAGTGGATAGAGAAGACATGAAACTACCACACTGCTAGAGGCACAGTTAATTGACTTGCAACTAATAGTTCTTGTTACGAGACACCAACGTATATTGACAATAGTATCAGTAGAGTAGGTATTATATTGTTATGTAGGTAGGTGTACCACATAAACATAGTGTCGTCTCTAAGGTTGGTAGTGTTTGCGGTTTGTATATAGGCAACAATAAGAGCGTATTTTGAGGAACAAAACATGCAGGACCAAATTAAAAACAACATATTTACTCCTGTTAATTTATACAGTGTGTTAAAAAAAATTGAGCAGGTTATGAACAGAGAAACGTACCTGTATTTTAATTTATAAAGAAAATAACTAAAACTAATACAATTACCCCTTAACCTTGAAATAATAAAATAAGCTATATACGTATTTCGAGAACTAAGTCCTCATTATCAGTAGTAGAAATTTAAGCAGGGTAGTTAAGATTACTCAACATGTAAACCATGCCAGAGGTCTAACAACTCTGAAAAACAAGGGCGAGAACTGGGATTATATATGGTTTACATGTTGAGTAATCTTAACTACTCTGCTTAAATTTGTACTACTGTTGATGAGAACTTAGTTCTCGAAATACGTACATAGCTTATTTTATTATTTTAAGGTTAAGGGGTAATTGTATTAGTTTTAGTTATAATTTGACCTTAGACTCCTCCTATTATTAATAATATAATGAAAATGATTAGGCAGAAGACTCACGTCATGAACCTGAAAAAACCTTATTAAATGAAATAAAACTTGTAGAAATTATTGGGTGTTACTTATTTTTTTAAAAATGAAGAAAAAATAATTGTAAATTCATTAATATATACGTTTCTTTAATACTAGCATATTTTTTCTTCTTTTTTAAAATAAATAACAACTAATAATTTCTATAAGTTATATTTCTTTTTATAAGGTTTTTTCAGGTTAATGACGTGAGTCTTCTGCCTAAAAATTTTCACCATACTTTAGTGCCGATTTGAATCAAAAGAAATTGAAGTTTTTCTTCTTGAATCTTAGAAATGGAAATAAATTAGAAAACTACGAATAGCAATATTCTTTTGCTGCCTGTTACAAAGTATTTCAGGAAAATTACTTGACTTTTAAATTGAATAATGATAAGACATACGTTTCTTTGTTCAAAGCCTACGTCGTTTTTTTTTTAATTTTGTCAATTTATCTAGACCTTAAACGGTCGGTGAATAATATATTATTAGTGCAGTTAATCCGGTCCTGAATGTAAGAGTACCATGCGCAAACCTATCAACCTTACGATCACCAAATTATACACACTTCCAATTTTGGGAAACATTCATCAGAAAATAATAACGACGTCCACTGATCGGAAATGGTTTAAAAAATATTGTAATTGAAACTTTCATTTTGGTCCACACACATGTTAAAAATTTCTTAAAGTTAAACAAACAAGTATATGTCAGATATTACAATATTTTCCTAGAGTTTATTTGAGAAGCACACAACAAACTGCATTTTTTAAACCATTGATCAAAATGAAAAATTAATCTACTTAATAATTATAATAAGATCTAATGTAATACTACAGTGTTTAAACCTAATAATTCTAAATCTATGTCTTTTATTATAACACAAGAAACTGGCTAATTGTGTTCTTGCCTTTATCGTTTTTTTTTTTTTGTTTTCTCTTTTGCTCTAAACGCAAACTTATTGCACATAATTAATCTATAAATATATGGCATACACAGATTATAAATGACTTCTCTTTATAATACATCAACATGGTATGCTAATTATGAATTGTGTTCCAAATCAATGACTTCCATACAGCTATGTACAAGAACAAACCATCTCAAATTGTTATTTTATATACCATCCATGTTCGACTCATTAACACACTCTTACATTAGACGCTAAAAATAGACACATCAACAACATAAATTTTCAACAGTTAGTTTTTAATTTTATTTAAACACTCATTTTATTACGATACGCAAAGAAATTTAACCATAAAATGAACAAACAAAAACTGTTTTACATTTTTAAACATGGCCGATGTTTGTTCAACATTTTTCTATTGTTTTGTGGTTAAATTCCAAAGTGCATCATATTTGTGTATTGTGCAACAATTAAACGAAGTAATAATGATTCGAACATGTTTAAATAAATTTAAAGTATTGAAAAGGAACACTATATAAGAGATACAGGAAGACTGTGAACTAAAACAATATTAGGACACGCGGAATTTTACGGAACTAAAAATGGCGACCAGTACGACATGTCAAATATGTTAACCTCGAGAATAATCGTTTTGTTTACATTATTTATAATATTCATCAAAAGTTTGAATTAATATTCCATAATTTATAGGAATTTAACATGTAAAAACAGTTTTTCAGCGTGCCCCTTCCCCTCAAATTATTTTCGGCAAAAATGCTTCAAAATAATAGTTGTAGAGCATAAAATTCTAAATCTAATTCAATTGAATCAGTTGATTTATGTACGCGTGTCATTTTGACAAAAACAATGATTTTGAACTGCTACAAAATTATAAAATAATTGTAAAATAATAACAATGTAGCAGTTCAAAATCAAAATAAGTCCTAACATTTTATTTTATAAACAGTATTAGCTATAGTGAATACGTTTATACATAATTTGTGCTAAGTATTTGCAAAATTTTGTGTAATCCAGCGATCATTAACAAATAAAAACCAAATATGACATTTGAGAAGACGGAATTACTGCAGCGCCATTTGACCACCGGTGTAAAATCACTTTGCCAATAAAGAATAGTGTTTAGTTTTGAACAATCCGATTGGCTGAAATTAGAGCCAAGTTTACGCACTGTAATTTCAGATTAGTGTCAGTGTATATGACGTTACATCTCGTGACATTTTTATCCAATTTATAAAGCAAGTAGATAATATTTTATATTTCATACCTACTGACTAGAATATTCAAATTTCGATTATAGCTTGACAGATTAATTCGTTTACATTTGTTATTTTTTTGTTTCCATGGCTACCACTATTTTTGGGGGCGATTTTCGACATTTTCATACCTAATTTCTGCCGTTATGGAGCATGTAAAATTAATTTTGCTTATTGATTCAAATGCAGAATTTTATGCTCCACAACTTTTATTTGAAGCTTTTTACCTAAAATAATTAGGGAAGCAGGAAATTACGAAAGTACATAAATAATAAAAATACTTAAATTCTTCTTTAAACTTGTTCATGCTAACTGCTATTGATTTTGTTAATATTTATGCCTGCAGACTAACAATCTGACATGTTTTACTGGGCGCCATGACAGTTGCGCTAACAGCGCCACCAACTCGATTCAACGTGTCCCAATAGTACACACAAGTGAGCTCTGACTGATAATAGTCTCACTTTGCAACAAAGATTCATTTGCTAACCATTTTTTTATTTATTGCACTACACATTTATACATAGACTATTGACTTTTATCATGAAACAGGTCCGATAATACTAACTTTAAGTTAAAAAACGCACACACAATTAGGCATTGGTACGGTACATTCATCTTGCCCGAGCGACCAAGTCTACGATACGAACTGCTTACGTCTTTTAAGTTTTATCATTTATATCGGCCGTATTTTAGTTCAGTTGAAAAAATTATAAAAAATAAGCTATTAAGAGCTGGTCATCTCAATAAGACATACAGAAATAGTTTTATACTTTAGTTTTTAGTTATATTTACGTTTGTAGGGTGATATGTTAAGAATGATTTTATCAAATTGCTTTTAGTGACGCTTTAGGCCCAACTGCGCGCGCATATTGTCCAGGAACTGACATAACCTCATCCTCATCCAACATGGAGGGAACATACAACACATTTTTTATAAAATCACTTGTCATGCTCAATTTTCGTTAAATAATTACAAACTCAATTGTTTTTTATATTAATTGCAAAAATATTTACAAATTATACTTCGCTTCAGATAAAAATGGATCATAATGATTTGTTTTCAATTTTACAATAGAGAAATTGATCAGCTGTCCGTTGACAAAATAATCGACAGTAATACTGGTAATTAAGGCGTTTTTTATTAATTGCTCATATATATTTGTTAATATTTTATAAAAAATATGGTTTGTAAACTTATTTTGTTGTGTATAAATATCAATTGGTAATATAACTTATATCAAACAAGAAAACTATTAGATAGGAATATAATTTTTTTCTGATAGAATGCACACCTATTAAACATAAGGCGGTTCTGGGTTCAAATTCCAGCGAAGTCCATGAATTTACAATATTTTTTATTTTGTCGATTGGTAATTGTAAATTCAGTTTTTTATAATACGTCTGGGCTTTTACAAAATGACTAGGTGAATTGTACAATGCATATTTTGCTTGTAATTTATCTAAACTCATGCCTACAATAATTGGGCCGAGTTATGTGCGTTAGGTTAGGTTATATTAGGGAATGTATAAAAGGGGTAAATGAATCCAGAACATAGTACACAGTGAATGTGTTCATAATGTGGGTCCCAACTTTTGAAAGTCACTGATATAAGTAAGTACAAAGTTCAGGATATATGGTGATGACACCATACGTACCAGTAAATAACTGAAATGTATAGATTTTTTTAGTTTCTAGTGAAATATCCAAACTAATTAAATCCAAAACTCACCATTTTGCAATTTCTAGTCATTTTAAAAAAAGCCTACATGCAAGGCCGTAGTTTGGGTAAAAGTACAAAATCAGCAAAATTAACTTTTTAATTTTAAATGAGAACATATATATTTTTGAGAAAAAATCATAATAACAACGGCAATAATAAATAAGGGTTAAATTTAGAATTGCCTCCTTTTAACGCAGATATAATTTATTACGACCTTAACCCACAAATGTATAATAATAAACATGGAATAAGAATTAACTCTAGAATAAACTTTCCATAAACGTCATTTTAGGTTACGAGATATTCTCGAAATACCTAATCTGGAAATAGGAAATTATTTATTATTACCGCTGTAAAGGTTATATTAATTTGATTTAATTATGACTATAATGAGAGTGCCATGAATGGAAAAAATAAATACATGTTATTTTATTAAGTAGAATTAGAATGCCATGCATGAAATTAACGGATATTTTTTTTTTATTAAATGTCAAATCATACAAAATATTTATTTCATTCATGGTATTCTAAATCTACGTAAAAAAAACATGATTTCATTTTTCCATACTTGGCATTCTTTTTATAACACATATTTAAAGAAAATTAATAAACATTATGATTTTTCTCAAATAATTCGTTGTGACGGTATATCGTTGAATTTAAAATTCAATTTTCTAAAGAATAAGCAAATTAACAATATATATTCCTATTTAAAATAAAAAAGTTAAATACTATATTTTGAGAATCGCTGATATAAATATCTCTTCAAATAAATTCCAATAGTGATCAAGCTTATTGATACACCCTGTATAACATTTTAAAATACAGCCCCCCCCTATCATGATTTTAGCCCCCTCTAACAATGATTAGCACGTGCTCAACTGCTTGTTTTGTTGTGATTAGTTGGTGGTGGCTCATTTGTTTTGACATGATAACTCATGGATTTGAATGGACTATGGACCCTGCCTAGGTATATTATAAAAACACTGATTTACAAATCACTCCATTATTCATAAAAATGGTTCCTCTGATATTTTCAATTTAACCATTGCAAAGAAATAGTAATTTCATTAATTATATGGTAGCATATGTTAAATTAAGTGTTTTGGTAAAAAGAAAATGATGAAATATTATTTCGTAGTGATAAAAACGCTTAATTATTCGTCACAGTTCCTAATCGATTATTATCGTAAAATTTCGGATGAATTCGGACGAACTGGACCTACTATTCGTTGTTTTTGTTTGAATTCAAACTATATTTCTGTATTCATCAGTAATTACTTTGACAAGAGATAGAAGGTTTAATAAAAGTAAATGAAAATATATGCCTAATGAAGACAATACAGATGCTCCTAGAATTAACTGTTTGAGAAGCATAACCAACTCGTATGACATCACAAATAATTTTAATTCAAAAATTCATGTCGCCCATTAATGCGAATAATAAAAAAGGCCTTTGATTACGTTTCTGACTTAGTTTAAAAATGGTGTACTGTACATTTTTACAAACAAAAAATATGTAGTATGAACAAATCTATGGTCCATTTTTAACTGAAATGAAGCATTTTAAAAAATGAAAAACTTTAAAATTCTGCATGTTGGATGTGACGTGAGTGCTTAATAATTGCGTTTGGCAATTTGGCTAATACATATTAGTTTCTAATCTTTGTTGGGCGTGTACCTACTCTTGAATTTGAAAGAGAGGGTTATGAAGTGTTACTGTACACTGGGATATGTAATGGATACCTTCGTTACTTTACATTCAGTTTTATACTCATTTTAAACGAGAGAAATTGTAATATAATTTACAACTTATAACAATAAATAAATACATATTAAATATACAGCTAAAATTTTATAAAATAAATAACAAAACGTGAACTAACCTGTCTGCATTGACTTCGCTGATTGGGTATAGCAGCTCCATTAGATTAAGGAAAGGAGAACAGGAATTATACTAGCGAAATAAAGAATCTAGAAATAAATTATCTTAAAGACGCTAGACGCCTTATTACATATTATAAGTCAAAGTAATGTCTTTCATTATAGGTAGTCAAAATTTTTACACCCTTAAATGTTAATAAATAAATCCAAAAATATTTATGAAAGTTGTAACGATATGTATCATCGTTTTAGATTAAAACAGAACGTGAATGATGATGGTAAGGATATGTGAACTATGGTCGTTGGTAGGTTTTTTTTATGGGACAAGTGTTGTGTAGCAGGACAGTATGTTTACTGGTCCTGGTCCATCTTCATCTTGTCGTTAGTGTTGTTGGCGTTGCCGTTATCGAAGTTGTTGCGTATCGTCATGTTACGTGACGACGAGAAGCATAACTTCATGATGAATGGGAATTTCGTGCCTGGAACAATACCTTCCTTGTAATTTATTTGTTAATCTATACATAAATAAATAGTTATTTTCGTACCAAGTAAGGTAAGCAAACTTTTCTGTCTGAGGTGGTAGACCACCACGAAATAATATCCATTTGAATTCGTAATTATTTTTGACATTTTCATATGTGACAAGTCAAGTAAATGTATATGCTTAACACCCAAAGTAGGCGATGCGCAAAAACAAAACTAATTGATTAAAACAAAAATATAATGGGGTCATTTAAAAAAATATATATCATTTTTTTTATAAAATCATGAAATATAATAAATATAGTAATATAAAATAGCATGAAATATGCGACTTTTCATTCATAAATTTGCTAATAAACTTTCGCGGCTGTAAAATTCGTGACGTCACGGCTTGTTACACAAAGACATTCCTCTCTCACACACACAACGGTCTACGTGATATCCGTTTGCTGCTGTAAACAAGCTAACCTAAAATTGTGACAGGTGACAGCAGAGTTAAGAGTAAAGGTATGTAAATAAAACATTTATTAAAATAAATACAAAAAGTTGTATGAAATATGTTTTGCGTTAACAATATGTTGTTGTTACAAAATCAAACTAACAAGTGATAACTCAAACAATCATAGTTCCAAACACAACCGGTAGATAGCTGCTGCTGCATCCGACAAGCCGTGACGTATAGTCGTGACGTCAGCGTCCAAATATTTGAAATTAATGACAACTTTTAAAAAAATCATATCTCTGATTCTAAAGACTTGTAAAGTGTAAAACATACACCTACATATTTAAGTTACACCCTTAAATGTTAATAAATTAATCCAAAAATATTTATATTTAATAGTATTAGCCATGGAATTAGAAACAAGAGACGAACAAATCGTAACGTTTTATTACGTCAGCGTCAGAATAATGATTGTCAAAATAAATACTAATAATTTGACGTATAAAACGCTTTTGTTCGTCTCTTGTTTCTAATTCCATGGCTAATACTATTAAATTGTAATTCCGTGAATTTTCAAATTTTATTTCTGCAGTTATAAAGTAGCCAAAATGATTTTTTTTATTGATTCAGATATAGAAATTTTTGCTTTATAACATCCATTTGAAACTTTTTGTCTAAAATAATTAGAGGAGCAATGCGCACGAAAAAACTGATTTCCCATATTAAACGCCTATGTTTCACTTTCCGTGAAATAATTTTTGGAACAACATTTTTCTGTTTTTATTCCCATACGAAAAAATAAATTAATATCTGAACCACAGTGTAACACCAACAACTGTAAATATTTGACCAAAAATAAATATGTGGTTAAAAACAAATTTAATCAATAGGCAATATTTATTTTCCTGTTCGCTGCTGATTCTGATAAATATGACAGACAGGAAAAATATTTGTAATTTCGCACTTTGCTGCTTTATTGCATTTTTATGATTGATTCGCAACATCGCAACGCAAACGAAATTAAATTCTGTTGGACGCTGACATCGTTTAACAACAGTGTAAGTTTTAATGCGATTTTGCATGAAACCTTTCAGATATAAATTGATTCGGTTTGCCTCAAAATATCGACAGCTAAATTTCCAGTATCGAACTAAAATCCCAGTAAGCAGTGTATTATCTCGGCATATTACCCATTACTGGGTATGCTAATCTGCTTCGTAAACAGATTTCGGTTATGATGATGACATATTTGTACCTTATGGGCACTCATTGCTGGCGTGGAGAGTGCAACAGGGGTCAATTTTGTGCCAGTTAAAATTCGAAATATTAAGCGTCAATCGGGGTCGAACCCAATTTCCCAGTTTCGCGACCAGACACTCAGGCACGCTGCTACGAGACCCCAAAATATCAATTCTAACTATAGATGAGATCAGCTATAAAGGCTTATTACCCACTTCTGGGTGTGCCAATTTGCTTTTATTTTCTGATTTGATAAAGATAATATATCTGTACCATACCATTGAGTCCACAAAACTCAAACAAAATGAATTCGATAATTTGTAATAATTTATGTGGATTTTTAAAAAAATTATATCAAAATTGATTTATGCTAGAGAAAAGACAGTGTTGTTTGCTTACCGGGGCTCTCGATGGCGGCATGATTGCAGGCCATGACAGCTGCGACGGCTTCACTGGTGGTGTCAAACTCCAGCAACCCCGAACTAGAACGCTCCGACTTCATGGGGAACAATTTGACAGCCTTGGGAGGCGCCACGTCATATTCGGTGAACACGTTGATCAGCTCCTCTTCCGTCACTTGGGGTGGTGTGTTGAAAAAGTGCAAAATCTACAAAATCAAAATAATTTACAATAAATTCGTAAAGAATTAAATGTTCTTCTTGCCTTGCTTGGGGGTTGAATGCGATTCTTGCTTGCCATAGCCGGATTCATGAAACGATTATTCTTGTTGGTGATGTACTCCTTGAAGGAAGGCGACTTGTCCGGCAGAGGGTAGGGGTTGGTGACCTCGCTCAGGTAGGGCTGCTTGCTGAAAGCCAGTTGAAGTTTGTGGTCTTGAGGCTGGGCGTTGTCTTGCCCCGCAGCTGTTTTGGGGCAGGCTCCAGTTGGGGCAACCACCACGTTGTTCAGGTTTTGTACGCAACGTTCAACTGCAACGCTGTCGCCCATTTGCACCATGGCGGTGCCTTCCTTTGTCTTCAGGAACTTAATCTGGAAGGAAGAAGAAAATGTTGACATAAAGACAGTTACGACTACTTACTTTGGGCGATTTAATGGGAATACCAAGGCACACTACGTATGATATAATTAAAAGAGTTGACGGTAGATATCACTATAAAGAGCTAAAGGTAAGTAAGAAATGGATGAAAACAAGAAAAAAAAAATCAGACGGAATCTATTAGAAAAGATAAACAAATCCTTAATAAAATTAGGCAAAATTTAAAATTTCAATGTACGTACACATCTATATTATGAAAAAAATATGTTGTGGCCAGCACATTTTATGTAGCATAGAGCGCGAGCAGTCATGTGACTTTGTTGACCTTGGCAAGCCCGTGTCAGAATGACAGATAGTAATATTGTACATAGGTGCCATGTGTCATAATTTTTCATTCAAAACATCATGATTACTATCCACCAGAATATTTTGAAATTTTTAATGAAAAATTATGCCATATGACAATTGTAACATCTATGTAAATAACTACTAGCCGTCGTTCTGACACGGATCCTCATATCTGCTTGCCAAGACCAACAAAGTCACATGACTTCTCGCCCCCTATAAGTAACGAATTTAACATTTCTTGTACACACAAATAATTGAAATTGTATCTCTTCTTTTGTTCTAAAAGGAATTTTGTCCTACTTTTCTAATATGTTCAAAATTCTTCAAATTCATTGCCGGTATTAGCAGTATTTCTTAAGGATATATGTAATATTAATATAACTATAATTTTAAACAAATATATACAATAGGATATATTATTATTAAATGTACTCGTACCTCCCAGAAAAATATTCCAGTAATGTTAGTAAAACTGATATTGACACTGATATTTTGCATTGATCTCTCAATTACAAACATTTAAAATCTCAATTGGTTTCCATGGAGTTGTTTGGGCAACGAGATTATATATATATATATATATATATATATATATATATATATATATATATATATATATATATGTATATATATTTCTGTTAAAATACTACTACTTTCGGTTATCCAATGAGGTGTTGCAAAAAAAATTAACATATCTTTTTTCTTCTGAAATTCAAATAAGTACCTTCTACAGTATTATTAAATATGATTTTCTGTTCATATTTCTGTATATATTAAGTGCAGTAGCAATTTGAAAGTATACTTTTTGAATTGGCGCCAAATTACTCTGCCTGTGAGGTTTAAAAGTTACTAACCAATGATAGAACTGATAAGATGATGAAAAAAAAAAAAATATCAACGTCAATAATTGCTTTAATGACAACCATTACAGTCTTCTTTCTTCGTTTTGAGGCACTACTAGAAATATGTTTTCACTATTATCAGTTTTATTTGAGCATCTTGACACAAAACACTTTTTTACAACTATGTTTGATTATTTCCAAATACAAAAATCAGTTGTAATAGTTGACAGCTGTCACGACTGTCACTCATTTAAATTCCGTTAGCGGCAAATGTAAGCCATACCCTCATTGGTTAGTGACTTAGTTTCGTCATCAGCGGAAGGAGAGCGGGAAATTTAAACATTATATTTTCATCGACATTTTTCTCATGAATAGAGAGCAATATGAACAAAATAAAAAAATACGGGTAAAATATTTTTTCTTATTCTTTCGATTAAAGCAAAGAAAAAAAATTCGTGCAACACCTCATTGTTACCAGAACCTATTCAACTCTTCCCATTATTGTTAGATTGAGGAATCCCTTGTTACACAGGTCTTTAGTCAGACATTATAGTAAAAAAGTTATAATTGGATTCTAGGGACCTTAAAACGTGCTTATTCACTAAAATCTTAGCGATAGGTAAAAAAGAAACAGAAAATCTGTACCAAAGTATAGCAAAATTCAATTGTTAATAAATCAGAAAAACTTGCTGTATCTGAAGCCATGGATTAAGAATTTAGTAATTATTAATTACCGATGCCGAATTCTATTTCACGTTAGATGATAGTGATTATACAGGAAATTATAGTTATTTATCGCTTTCGCTCGTGAACTATCTTTCACGAGTCGATAAAGACTCTTTATCGTCGTGTATAATAATTTTCGGTTTTAAAATGCCAAGCCGCAATTTTGTTCCTAAACTTACTATCACTAACTTTACGCGGGTAAGATAAAGTGTACATAAAAATTCAAAGTGTAGATAAAAAATACTTTATCTACTGTTGATGTTAAATTGTTACTTTATCAAGAAAAAATAAACGCACAAAGCCTATTTTTAATATTAAGTACAAAATAAAAATTATTTTTATAAACAATGCATTCATGGTCCGACAGAATATAAATTTAATCGCAATACGAAATTTCATATAAAGAATTAAAAATACACTTCGCCACAAAAAGGAGAATGTTTTGATATTAGCTGGACTTTAAAAAATAAATGGCGGCGAATTTTTGTGTAGATTATGTTATTTAACTGTAGTTTATATGAGGGTAAAGTTGTTTTAGTTTGTGCAAGACTTTTTGTTAACACACCTTACTTTGTGGAAATATGTATTGACTTAAGAGGAGTTTATGTTAAAAGATAAAACTAAATTTGATCGAAAAAATATTTGTTTCCATTTCATATTCTATCTAAATATACATTTCGCATGCTGTCTGTACATCTGCAATATCCAATCCAAGTAAAAGGATTGTCAATAGAATAATTTATTTTGCTGTATTGTATTCCTGATATATTATGAAACGTTTGTAATAACATATACGGGCGTTATGAATGGATGATAGAGCAACATGCAATGTAAAGTGTAGTTTGGATTGAATAACCACAAGTGTACCGGTGAATAATGCATCTAACGTGACAGGGTGATGCTGATGTATTCCAGAGAGATTTGTCTATTTGGATTTATCGATCCGGGAGTGCAGAGTGCACCACAAACCCCAGTGTTAATTGCATGGCGACAATGAATTCCCAAAACTCACCAACAAATGATAACGAACGTCTACAGTATTAATGGAACATGCAAAATCTAATAAAATATGTAGATTCATTTATTATGCTTTCTGAAGAATGATTTCAGAGTAGCACCACAAATTCGGTGACACTACATTTATAAATTTAAATGATAAAGTTCATTGTTCCACTGACAACTGTAAAGCCACATACGTCAGAACGTTACTACAGAACAACATGGAGAAGAACAAAATTACTCCAAACGTATGCTTCTTGAAATGTTACATACCAGGGATGATTGCAATAACATCAATGCAAGATATTCAAGGACTTAACAGCGTTTTCATTAATTTCCTTACATTTTATTTAAATTCCTACAACTTGCTACATTATTATTGGTGTACAGACGACCAATAGAAGTCCGTATCAATGATGTCACCAAAATCCTTGCACAGGATATTTCCAGCTATTTTCCGTATTATTCGGTTGTCGTTTTTTAGAGCAAATGGATTTTGTACGACATTTAATAAATTAATTGAATGTCTTGTACGAATGTATTTTGTGTACATGAATTGTAATAATCTGTAAGATCTTACTGTAAGTGTGATAATGTCTATGTATGACGAAGGGTTAGTATAGTAAGAATAAATGCTGTTAGACTGAACTTTCGAGTAATTGTTAACACCTAATCCACATCACAGTCGAGAAATTACCCACAATTAAATGATAACATTTTCAAAGCATTAAGTATAGTGAAAGAGTTAAAAGAAGCGGATTTATTTATGAAGTTATCCCGAAGCAATTCAATAACCCGATAACGTAATATTGCTTATTTATTTTTTGTTCAAGCAACAAGTCTTGAATCTTCCCTTAAGCTGTTGCTTTCGGCTTGGTTTATTCAGCTGTTAATAGACAAACTTTTAACTCTGAGAAACACAATTTTCCATTGATTTTTTATGTCACGATAGTGCGGAAAGAACTTTAACCTCGTTTTTCTCAAAGAATTTAACTTGGTACTTGTAACTTTTAAATAGTTTACGACTTTTAACTCTAAACGACTACTTTTCAAAAGAAGGATTCTCTGAATGGTGTCTTAGATTTGAAGGCTACATAGTTCTGAAAAAGGTTGCATGGATTTTAATAAGGATTTTTTTAAGGACATATGAGCCCAAAATCATATTAGTTCTGCCGGCACAATATATCATTTTATTACAAAAACTCAATAAATATTTTATTCTTAAAATTTTACTGTAATTAGTTTTTTTTCGGTCGAACTAATATGATTTTGGGCTCGTACTTCTAGATTAAAAATTAAACAAACACAATCCATTCAAAACCCAAATAACCTTTTTTGGAAACCCTTTAGTAAAAATATATCCTTTTTTCTCACCCTGGCAACATTTCCATATAGACACATAAGGTTGAACAGCTTATCCGTGTTAGTCCTCAACGGATCCAACCCATAAACCATCAACACAGCTCCTTGCTGCTGGTGGGGCAGAAACTGGGGGGCCCCACGATCTCCAACTCCGGGTACGGCGCGGCTGTCCCGATAATCCGCAGCTGCTGGTGGCGGAGCGCCCTTGAGGGAGCCACGGTAGCCATCTGCGCCACCTGCTCCACCGTAAGGGTCTCCGTAGCCCGGGCCACCGCCGCCACCTCCGCTGGTGTAGTCGTCGTAGCGGCTTTCGCCCCCGTAACCACCTAGAACAGAAAAAATAGTGGATAAGAAAAATAATTTTAGGCAGATGTTACATAAATAGTTGTTTTACATATCTCTTGGCAACCGTAATATCACTTTTTTTTTGACATTGTCAAATACTATTTTACGACTGCATTTACTTTACGGCCGCTTTTATTTTATGGCCGCTTTTATTTTATGAACCGAATTTTCAAACGTTTGTTTAAATAGCAAATAAATTTAGTGTTGTGTTACATGCAGTTTCATAAATTTTAAGTGGGAGTAATGGAAACATCGTTGTACCTAGTCGTTATCGCTCATTTTAGACGATTAGACCGATTGACAGATTTTATTGAAATTTCTTGACAATTCATATGAAGAGTTAATAAAAGAAGCAGATAAGATTGCTTTTCAAAATCCAAGGCTTTCCTCCCCCCTTTCAATTTTGTTTTCGGATTGATATTATTAATTGCTAATGAACCTATATCGATTGTCATACGTCTAGTTTACTATCGCATCCGCTGTCCTGTCCGTATCTCGTATGTACATCTTAACGGTGTGGAATTAGCAGAGCAAATTGGTTCGACACAAAGGCTTGGTCGGGTTAATTGATGGGCGGCATAGCATAACGCATCGCACTTGGTACTTGGACCCCTGTATTCATTAACTTGTTGAATATTTATGACGTGCATCATTTCTCCAGCTCCTCTACTAGTTCCAATCTAATTTAGGGTGTCAATTAATTGGGAGCTGCTTCTTGTCTAGCTATTAGGAATGTACTTTAAATGCTAATTGTTTCAGTCCTACTAATTCTACACAACTTTTATCAAAACAAAAGGAATATAGTTACCATGAAAACAGATTTTTAAATATTTTTTTGTAAATTTGCTATAAACTACCAGGGCGATTCAAAATCATAGTTACTATGTTACAAGAGAGGTATAGTATATTACATCCGAGGTTGTGATTACACTCCCACCGAGGTATGTATAGCAATTAACGTAACAAGATCTTTTAATTATTTAAATGGTTTGCAAACTCCAGAAAATTTCTATGAAAAGAAGGAAATAATAAATTCTAGGCATATTTTTAGTTCAACATTTAGCCACCAGATAGCTCAGTAAAGATGGATTTTCCGGTCTAAAAAGTGATCAGAAACAGCTCATTTTCTGGACGATTGCGTAAAATAGCTATTTGTGTATTAAGAGCGCAAAATAAGACATTGTCGATTGAGAGGTTCTCTCGCAATCGACAATGTCCATTTGCGCTCGAAAAACACACAAGATTTTTTCTACAGTCGCCACAGTGGGCTCGTCCACCATAACAAAAAAATAATAAAATGTACACTTTGTACTTACACTACTAATCAATTAATAAGGATTCATATAAAGAAAAAAACGTCTTTTATATTTAATTTTAATATATCGTTATTTCCTATTCTTTTTGACCTATTGCTTCAATCTAATCTAAACATTTTATACTTTCGTTTTTGTAAATGAATGCCCTATTTTATTTTCACAATAGTGCGGAATTTTTTTTTTGTTATGTAACATACCGACAGAGCAGTTATATGTCATATTGATTTGTAAAGTGGTAAATGTGTCACTACAGTGCCATTAGTTCCTGACTAAACGTTTCCATTAAGAAGTGACATTTCTCAACATTGTATAGTTAGAAATTTGGACAACGAGCGTTTTTTCTACTTTGTGGTAGATTAATTAAATAGTCTGCAAACTCCAGAAAATTTCTATGAAAAGTAAGAAATAATAAATTCTGGGCATATTTTTAGATTAAAATTTAGCTAGCAAATAGCTTAGTAAAGAAGGATTTTCTGGTTTAAACAGAAACAGCTCATTTTCTGTACGATCGCGTAAAAACATTATTACGGACAGAAACATGGTTTTTGAAGTAAAATTGTCAGTGAAAAATATGATGTTTCAACTTGACTATTTGTAAAATACAGAACTGCTCATATTCTAAGTGGACAAAGTAATAAAATTACCCTCATATTTCAATAAAATAGTTTGTGATTGACTCATATTCATTTAATTTAAAACATCCGTGCTCCCAATAATCCAATCACCCAATCAGTAAAAATCTAAAAGCTATTTAGCTTTAGAATTACTCTTTTGACACTTCATCAATATCAGTAATATCGCGTTTCATCAATAACTTCATTTCACGACTCGGTGAACAGTAATAGCGTACAGAGTTTTTGCATCAACGTTATTTTAGGGTGAATAAAAGTTTTCCGTGGTGATTATTGCAGAACGTGGTGCACTAAAGGTGAAGGATCGAGGATTGACCGGTAGGCGATGCAATCAGGAAAACGAGACATTAGGGAGACTCTCTAAATGTAAAGGAGGGTAGGAGACTAAACTAAGAGAGAAAACTTGACATATAAGACAATTATAAGAAGAACATGTCACTGTCTTTAGATTCACATAATAAATTATTTAGAATCATTCAAAGTGGTTAATAAATTATCGAATGTGACCATGTAAGATGAACAGTGAATATGTTATAGGTAATTTAGAACAACTAAGTCAATATTTCTTTACTTCAAAGGACGAGTTGAATGTTTAGGACAAATTTAAAACAAAAACAAAAAATATCAAATTTTCTATAACAAAATCTTGTCGAGGAAAATAAAGCACATGGAATTGGAAACTCACGAAATTTAGAATGAAAAATTATGATATTTTGCATCTATGTATTTGATTACTAGCTATCATTCTGACACGGGCCCCTATATTTGCTTGTCAAGGCCAACAAAGTCACATGACTGCTCGCGCCTATTGTATTTAATATTTAACATTTCTTATATTGTATAATTCCTATAATTTTTAATATATAACTATTAATAAATACAATACGAAATAATATAATGTATGTACAGTGTGTTAAAAAAAAATCCTAACTCGGAGTAGGCTAAACAAGGAAACGTATGTCAATTTAAAACTATTTAATTAAATGTCAATTTGACACGAAATAATGTCAAAAATGTTATCAAATGAAATCAAAGCTTTTCTTCTTTCTTCTAATGTAACTTTCTTTATTATTTTTTCTCCTTAAAATTACATTTCAAGATCAATTTTGACAATTTGACTTTTTGAATTGAATAATGATCAGACATACGTTTCTCTGTTCATAGCCTACTTCGAGTTAGGATTTTTTTGAACACACTGTACTTCTCAGAAAAAATCTGCAGTAATGTCTCTGACATTTATCTGTCAGTTATAAACATTTAAATTTTTCAATTGGTTTCTATGGCATTATTTGGGATGTGAGATGTATTATTATATACCTTATATTTCTTTATCTCTAAATCTATAAAATATATAATAAAATATTTATATGTACCAGATAGAGAATTTACTCTTTTTTTTTTTAAGAATCTGCTACTTCCGGTTGTCCAATTATTACCAAAACCTTTTCAGCTCTTCCAAGTAATGTCCAATTAAGAAATACGTAGTTAGATATTAAGTATTATAGTTGTTGAGAAATCGTCCTTTTAACATATACACACACACATACACACACACATACGCACACACACACAGAGACATTATCGTAAAAATATTAAAATAGGATTGTAGGGACCTTAAAACGTGCTTAATCATTAAAATCTGGATATGCGAATGTTAACACGAATCCAATACCTATCTTAGCGAGAAGTAAAAAGGCTATTAGTTTGGCCAGAAATCTTTTAGAATACAAGAAAAGATCGAATTTTGCGACAAAACAAGTTTTAGAAGACACTGTGCAAAATATAATGGTTGAAGTGAAATGTAGGGACCGATTATTTTGCTACAATAGATGTAAAGAAGTTGTTTTTTATTTGAATTTTTCTCCACGAAATTTCCACATTCAGTTAATAAATTATCACAAATTCCAACCAGCAATGCAATATTGTATAGAGCTATTTTATATTGAATTGATTATTTCACTTTCGCTAAGACGTGTAAACCAAAAATGAATTCAAAGATGAATCCACTCCGCGATGATCACTCAAAGAGACCCGTGGAAATTCGGCTTTAGCAAAAAATAATGTTCTAGTTTTTGTCTTATGTACAAATACAAATTACAGAGTAAGACAAGTGAATTAATAATCAGTTAAGAGGAGATCATTTACAGTGTTTTCTTATTCGGAAGTCAAACTCATGAGTTAACTAAATATATACCGGACTTGAAACTTCTCGGATAACTTTCCGTCCGACAATTAGGTTATGCTCTTCAATTTAATCACACTTTAATTGCGTCCCAAGCTTACAATCGCCTCTGATGAAGCCAAATTATTTTTGCGACGTGTTTTTTAGGTTATGAATTTGTGACAAATTCAATATTGGTGGTGCTAAATATGCGCGGATAAGGGAATTAAATATTCAAATGCTATTGGCGCAGTTTAATTAATTCTGTTCAATTAGCTCGTTGGTTAAGTTGATTATTTTACGCTGTTTGTACGGGGTAATTATATGTGCAAATTAAAAATAGTTGGGATATTTAACCGTATAATTCATTACAAATTCCCACAATTTCAATTTGTTTCTTTACGTTGATTTCCAGTTTCACAAATTGGGAATCAAATATTCCAAAATAAATTTTCAATCATACACGATTATTTGATTCACATTTTGAATTAAATATTTAATCGTTCATTCCAAAAACTAATATTCTACAGCTGAATGTACACATATGCAAGGGCGTATTGATACGTACATACCGTAAATACACGAGTCAATAAAATACGTGCAATATAAAAAATGTATTATTTATGGGCATTAATGAAATTCTCGCATTTTAGAAATGTTTTAGGAGCGTGGATTGAAAAGTTTCCAGAATCACTGAGAAGACTTTGGTCGTTGTTTTGTTTAACTCTTCATATAAACTGTCAAGAAATTTCAGTACAATTTGTCTATCAGTCTAATCGTGAAAAGCGTCTGTGTCGATTTATCTAGCGTTAAATCGATAATGGATAAAAACGAAATTCGTGCGGTGATCAAGTTTTTTATTTGGAAGAAAATGTTTCACCTTTGTTTTCCACAGTGAGTTTCTGGGTTTCGGAATTTAAGCGTGGTCGAACACACACCTGTAACGAGTCACGTTCAGGTCGCCCAAAATCGGCTACCACACTGGAAATTGTGGATAAAATCCATGATATAGTTCTGGAAGATCGCCGAATGAAAGTGCGTGAGATTGAGGAAGCCATAGGGGTCTCTTATGAACGCATTTGCTTATTTCGGAGCAAAAGTGCATTTAGGCACAAACTTCATCCAATAATGTGGAGTTGTTTAAGAAAAATCCGGTAGATTTTAAAAAACGTTTCATAGCCATGGATGTATCTTGGATACATCAGTACACTCCAGAGACGAAAATTCAGTCGAAAGCGTGGATTGAATATGGTGAATCGGCCCCGAAGAAAGCGAAGTCAGTTCAATCGGCAGGAAAGATGATGGCGTCAGTTTTTTGGGACGCCAAAGACATTCTGCTAATTGATTATCTTGATAACGAAAAACTGTAACTGGACAATACTACGCCACACTTTCAGACAAGCTGAAAGCAGCAATTCAAGAAAAACGCCCGAGAATACCGCTAGCTCATTCAAGTCGTATTTCTCAATAAAAATAGACCGAACTGAGGTTTAAAATCGTTCCCCATCCATCTTTTCCCGAAACTCAAAACGTTCCTCGCCGGAAAGAGATTTCGATTTAACGAAGACGCCATCGAAGCAGTAAATGCTGATTATGAGGACCTCAAAGAAAACCATTTTCGGGAAGTTAGAAAAACGTTAGACCAAGTGTGTTGACATCAGAGTGGACTGTGTAGAAAAATAAAATGGAGTCCGTATTAAATACATATATTTTTCCATGTCATTTCCAATCCACCCTCGTACAGTTAAGTTTAATGATTAACCATTGTCTACGAACGCTTAATCAGTAGAAATAGTGTAATTAAATGAATTGATATAATTAGAAAATCAAGTAGATTACACCGAAGAAAATTACATTCTATTGTCTGTTCTTTCCTATATAAATTGCACCCTATTCTTCCATGTAATGCGTACCCGAACTATAATAACTCATCTCCACTAATTAAATTTAAAATTTCAATTCTACCAACAAGAAAATCTCACAGAAGCAATTACCCTTAGAACAAAACCATAATTAAATCGTTTTCCACGGCAACCTCTTTTCATTCATGGAAAAACACCCAAGATACACTACCCGAAACAAAAGCCGGTGATTAGCACTCAACGATGTGCATTTGTCAGTGAACAGCTGTTTGCTGGACGCCATCTTGGATTTTAATAACTGAGAGTTCAAATTAAAATTTTTGATGAATTGCATTTTAAACTTGGAAGAAAGAAGGGGCTTCAATGTTTAATTTGCGAAAGATTTATTACCTTTAAAGTTTTCTTAATATCTAACGAAAGCACAATAATATATATTAGGAATTAATGGCACAAAATGGACGTCACAGAAAGAGAAAAATGTGTTTGCATAAACAGTATATTTGGAGTTATATTGTCAGTAGAATAAATAACCCGTGTATTGCGGGTGTAAATATAATTGTATTGTTTATATTGTATATTTGTTGCACTTTTTACAATTTTCTATTTAACAACATTTCAGAGATTTCAAAACTTTGGTAAGATTAAGAAAACAACGTTCTAATAAAATTTGTTATATTTTCATTTTTTATGCGACGTTTTCTTCAGTGCCAGAACGAATTTACGAACTATGAATCTAGGACGAAAAGTTTTGCCATTTGTTTTACAAATCGTTCAAAAAACGTTGCTTTAAAAACCAGTATGACATAAACAAAATTGAATCTTCCCAAATTTCATTTTGAGGATTTAGAGTTCTACGATATTTTTATCTAAAGTGGAATAAAAATACAGTGCATTTGCATTTGTATAAATGGAGATGTATATATGTAATGTCGTGTATTATAGAGGAAGATAATATGTAAGCCATAATGTACTGTCTTGTATACCTATGAGATCGGGTGTTTGTGTTTGTTGTTGAGGGCGAACTCGCCTCTGGCTGTACGGTTTCCAACGGTCTACCTTACGGAATCCTAGAACCATTAACCAATCATTGCCCAAATATTATCAAAATTATTGTTATCCGTTATTGTTTTAGTATGTACGTACATCTACCGTGAGTATTTTTTAACATGAAACATGGAGTTTGTCATATCCATGGTTACGATTTAATTGACAGCAATGTATTTGCCTGTCTCATTTAAAATGAAACATAGGGGACAATTTTGACATTTGTCTACTCTGTCAGTGTCAAAAAACCAATTTGAAATACAATGGTTTATACTGTGGAAGAGAAGGTGCTGATTATTAAGTGGTATTATTCGAATTTTAGTCCAAGTTTAAGGCAAGTGTCGGACTTGTTCCGCGCTTCATTTCCTGACAGGCCCACACCAAGTGCAACAAAATTTTTAAGAATAGTGAATACCTTTAGAGGAAATGGTTGCATCGAGCCTGCACATAACATTAGGAATAGATCTTGTAATATATTAACTGCGCAAAAAAAACATGAAATTCTGACTTTAATACAAAATAAGAACATATTAACATTAAGAGAGATTGGGCAAGCTACTGCTGTAAGCAAAGCTACTGTACACAGACTATTTAAAAAGGAGCATTACAGATCATACCATTTCCAAAATCACCAGGAGTTAGTTATGGACGATACAAAACGAAGAATTTTTTTTTGTGAAAGAATGTTTGAAAGCGTTAATAACAATTCAGATTTGCTGCAAAATATACTTTTTACGGACGAAGCAACTTTTTATTTACATGGCGAGGTAAATTCACAAAATTGACGGTATTGGTTCAGGGAAAATCTACATTTGTATCATAGTACGAGGACTCAACGACCCGAGAAAGTTTACGTTTGGGCTGGCATAATAGGAACCCACATTATTGGGCCATTTTTTATTAATGGGAATATTACTGCTCAATATTTAAATATAATACTTCTGTCAAATTCATTCCCTATGTTTAATTTTAAATGAGACAAGCAAATACATTGCTGTCAATCAAATGTCAAGTCGTAACCATGGATATCACAAATCCCATGTTTCATGTTAAAAAATACTCACGGTATTCTTAATTTTTTTTAAAATGAGTTAAAATAAATGAAGATGAACTATTTAAAAACAACGATCTTGGCAATTTATTTGTTATGAAGCAAAGAAAACAAAAAGAAAGTATTGTTTATTATTTTTAAGTGCTAATTAGATTTAATGCACCCTAAGAAATAATAAGAAAGTGACGCTATGAGAAAACTTTCGAATTTTTATCGTATATCAATGTTGTCACTTTCTTTATGTTTCTCAACAATTATTTTGTTCTTCTTCAAAATGATATCAGTATACAAAAGCACATGACATGGTAATATGGAATGATTTATTACACTAATGTCAAAAGATAAGTTAAAACGTATACATTAATATGAAAATAAGATGTATGTATGTGAATATAAATATAATCCGTACATAGTTCTGCCATAAATACTGTTACATGGTTTATAGATTGCTAAAAGTTTGTGCAAATAATAAGAATACATTTTGTATTGCAAATTTTTATCAATGACAGTATTTAGCAATGTTCAACAACCTGGCTAGTTATCTAATCATTTTATAAAAAGACGAACAGCTTACTTAACTTATATTTTATCTAAATATAACAACAATAATCGAAGCCAACAAACAAAGCTAGACTCGAGTTTTACAAGCGTGACTTTTGTGTGGTAAGGTTATTGTTGTTATATTTAGAGAAATACAGGATGTTTGGCGTAAGTTCGGCACCACGAATATTTCGTTTATTTTGAGAGATACAAAAAAATTGTAATAAGGGGCTCATAAGATGATCATAGCAGAAATTGTGTATCACTTCCGGTTTTAGCGGAAATGGGTACAACTTTAAAACTAGCATAGGGAATCGGTATTTTTATATTTTTTTTCAAAATGTACATAAAATTTGCTTCACAATGATACCAAATTATCATAGTTTTACTTTCACCATTTCAAAATGGCAACCATCTATTCTCAAAATATGTATTAATAAAATTCCATACAAAATAAAACATAGCAAGCTATGAAAACAATTTTATTATTTTATAACAAAAGAAGAGAAGAAATTAAAAAAAAATTAGGCGTGAGGTATTATTTTTTTATTTTTTAGCATGTTATAAGATAATAAAATTGTTTTCATAGCTTGCTATGTTTTATTTTGTATGGAATTTTATTAATACATATTTTAAGAATAAATGGTCGCCATTTTGAAATGGTTACAATAAAATTATGATAATTTGGTATCATTGTGAAGCTAATTTTATGTATATTCTGAAAAAAATTATAAAAATACCGATTCCCTATACTAGCTTTAAAGTTGTACCCATTTCCGCTAAAACCGGAAGTGATACAAAATTTCTGCTATGATCATCTTATGAGCCCCTTTGTCTAGTTTAACTTTGCATATTAATATTTTTTTTGTATCTCTCAAAATAAACAAAATATTCGTGGTGCCAGACTTACTTTTTTAAAAGCACATTATAAATAAATTCTTATTTGAAATGTGTATGCGAAATAAACATAAATACTATGAACTAATAACATTAGTTATATTGATAAATTTACAGCATATAAATGTCAAACCGTTCAGAATTATTATTTGCGTGCAATATTTTAGCATCCAATTTTATGGTTACAAATCATCAATTTTAATTTTGTCATTTAAATTTTATATTTATATATAATAGATATTTATTTACTATACACCAAGTGAATAAACGTTCTTAACTCACGTGGTTTATACAATATTTTATTCAATTTTGACGAAATAATAATAAAAACCATTATAATATTGGTTTGAGCATATCTTGAGGAGGGATGAAGAATATATTGGAAGAAGAAAGAATAGTTTAGTAATAGAAGGTTGAAGAAACAGAGGAAGACCAAGGATAAGATGGAAGGACTGTATTGCGGAAGACTTGAAAGAAAAGGAATTGAATGAGAACTCATAAATCAGAAATGAGTGGAAGAAGAAAATAAAAAATAGCGATCCCTAACGAATGAGAAAAGCTAAAGAAGATGTTAGTGTCAAGTGCAATTTGCATAGTTTGTTTATAAAATAATTTTACTGGAAATTTAGAATCTTTTGCAAGAAAATTTATGTATGTAATTCACTAGCAAATAGTATGGAGATAATAATGACAGTTTAAAACGTCCAAATTGAATAAATATATTTTTTCACTACTAGCTACACACAGATACTTTATTGACCGAATAGAGTGCCGTGAAATTGAATTTCTCAACCCGTCCATGGTTACCAGTATATAATTTTTCATTATTAACCGATAATATGTTAATAATGGATAAATTTACATTTTTTGATAATTCTGTGACAGTTTTAAATCGGAAATGTTAATAGCAAGTTTAAGTATAACCAAGAGACTTTATTTATTAATATTTTATGCATTTAAATGGTTGTTTAAACAGCTTAATTTAATATTAAAAATTCGGATTAATTTGAATATTTGTTTTTCGCGCCGAGAACATATTAAATACTTGACATTTCTTTCATGTCAATTTCGCTTATTCAATGTAAGAAAAACAGTATTTAAAAATAATACATTTAAATAATATTTGTGATTTAACAACAAATAATACAAATGCTTGAACCGTGCAACCAAAAACTGTGCAATCACAATCAGATGATACAACCTGTCAATGAGCACATATGTGTAAGCATAGCAATCGGAGAGTGACGAGCCCAGAGTCGAATAAAGTTTGTTAAATCATGTGATGCTTTTTAATCTAAACCTGTCCCGAACACTACAGTAAGTAAACGAAATCTTTTCTAATAATAATGACTTTTATTTTAGGTTAAAGCCAACTATGCATCAATTGTGCCATCACATTTAAAAGTAAAATGACGTTATGGTGGGATTAATTTCATAAATAATTATTAAAATTACGTGCAAGTAGTGAAAAAAATAGTATATATATACCACGGTTATGAAGAGCATTATTGCCCTCGCGAATTATAATCCCTCGGTTTCGCTCGGTCAATAATCATACTCTTCACAACCTTGGTGTATAATATACTATTATTGGAATGCGTACTGATAAAATTTTCTTAAAATCTAATCGTATTTTCGGTTGATTCAAAAGTTTTTTCTGCAATTGGACACACTTCAATGTCTTTAATGCGAATTGATACATTTACATAAATTCGTGATTTCGTTCCGAAACAGATTCCCAATACTCTAAAATACCAGCCAAGTATAAGAATCGTTTTTATCTGATTTGGTTTGAATAATAAATTGGAACATATGGAAATATTTACATAGACTTCGTGTGCGAGCTATCCATATACCAAATAAATGGAGTGATACAATAACATGACATAAGATGTACAATTTACCTACAAGAATATGGAAGAAAATAGAATAAATATTGTATGACACAATAGCTCTTCGGGGGGGGGGGGGGGGGATTTATAGTGTCCTCGTATTTCCTATGAAGGTAGAAATTGTTCTTGTTCCATTGACAATTTTATTTACATTTTAATACTGCAGGTTATACAAACATTTATTCCATTTCTACAACTTTAGATTAGGTCGTAGAACTTTTTCATAGGTAATACATAATGTTTTAGAAACTGTAATCAACAAAACTTCTTTTAAATTTATTATGTGACCTATTTTCCGTGACGTGTTTATTTTTTCTTTCTGAAAGAATGCGGTAGTATATTCCTCATTCACAATAGCAATATTGATCCTCTCTGAACATTTATTTGTTTATGTTGTTCACCTGTATCTCCTCCAAAAATAACTTTTCTCTTCGTGATAATTTCTCATTACCCAGGGCTAAATTTATCTACTCGTGGTACAATATTTGAAATTAATATGTTGTGAACTATCTGGGACAGCGATTAGAGCTATTGGCTGTGACACAAAATGAGTGAAAAATGTTAAAATGTCAACAGAGGACATTTTATAATGAGCGGATATTTAGGGAGGCCTTTATTTTTGACAAGTGTCCGAGTGGATTTAAATCGACAATTAGGATAGGTTGCAAATCTTGCACACCTACGACAAGAAATCTGTATTTTTAATTTACTGACTTTTCAAACACTTCGTAAGTAATGATATTTTCTTTTGCTATGTTTTTACCTCCCGCTACCCTTAGTAAGGGAGGTATAGGATTAGGGATCGTGCTAAAAATCGCAAATCGGGATTTTGGTATATGACCACGTTTTAAGGTCCTTAGAATCCATTTTTAACATTTTCACGATGATGTCTGTGTGTGTGTGTGTGTGTGTGTGTGTGTGTGTGTGTGTGTGTGTGTGTGTGTGTGTGTGTGTGTGTGTGTGTGCGTATGTGTGGATCCTCTTTACGTTCTAACTCAAATACTATTATTCAGAAAGTTTTGATATCTTATTCTAATATGGAAAAAGCAATTAGATTTTGGTGGCAATCGGATAACCCAAAATGACAATTTACTTGAAGCTCAAGATAGCTTTTCTTCAAAAAATACCTTTAAATGTAATTTTTTCTCAATTTGTTATAAAAATTAAAGATTATTTCATTTTCTACAAGTTTGCTTTAATACTTTTTCTATATATTGTATAGATAAATTTATAAAGTAATATAAAAATTGTATCTCGGAGCTTATGCTTTAAACACATCTCCGTGGTTACATAGTTCAGCTCACAAGTATGTAACTGACAGATAAATGTCTCTGTCACAAAAATAATGATTTCAAATTAATAATAGTAACGTTTTAAACGAAAAATTGTAAATAGAACAATAGTTTTATTGAAAGGAACTTAAAATACATAATTTTTGCCTTAGTAAATATGCAGGTATGTGTTTAAATAAAGATACAAATAAATATATTATCACGGCATATTATCCGTTGTTGGGTGGGCTAATCTGATATATACACACATTTCGGTAATGATGATGACATATTTGTATTGTGCGGGCGTTTACCACAAGGGTTAATTTTATGCCATTTAAAATTCGAATTATTTGGCGTTGATCGAGATCGAATCGGATTCCCCAGATTCGCGACCAGACATCAGGCACGCGGCAACGAGACCCCATAGGTATTGTGTTGGTCACATCAGATTTTTTTATACTGTAATTCTGATGTTGCTTATAAAAAAGTCAAAGAAATGAATGTAAAGTAAACTATAGTCAAATTGAGTTGCTTTCTATGTAGAATCTGAGTTAATTTTATCAACAAGAATCGATTGCAAATACAACTTCCAACTATACCTTAACTCATGTAACTATCCCTTTACTATCTACTATAAGTTTGGGTTATACTGTAATGCACTTTGAGAGGTTATGTTATACGTCGGATGTATCGTTAAAGGTAACATATAACATGTTACACAATGATCTCCGAGTTGATACCCACGTCATTAATTTCTGATGCAAGAATTACTAAACTTTTATCTAGCATCTTTGTCGTACACACATTACATATATGAGACTTTTATTCGCTATCTCATTATCGTCGGTGTTTCGGAGGGGTATACGCTATCTCCGTCTAACCGATGACAAAAAATATAATTTTCAAATATTTGATTTATTTGAATATTTTGATTTTGGCGTCGATAATTTGTGTTTCGTTGTATGTCGGTAGTTTTGTTAATTCTTGGTATTATATTATGCATTTTGCTATTGCAAAGAAGGTGTTTCTAAGTTTGCCGACAATTATTGCAACATATTGCTTTGGACAATAAAAAGAGGTACAGTAAAATTTTTGAAAGATGTCCGATCAAGGTCTTCTGTATCATGAACGAATTAATAAATTGGCATACATTTATCTCCCTCCTTTACAGAGGCTATAAGCGTGTGCGATAAGGATGGATATAACATGCTTGTCTTTCAAAAATTCATATTGTTTTGACTAAGTTAAGGCATTCCATTTTAAAACGATCTTCGTTGTTAATAATACTTTCGCTGTAACGTAACTTTATTTATTAATTCAGATACATTACCTTGATACATAGCCGTACGAATAACGTTATTTTCTGTCAGTGTCACTGACATTGACACTATCAGTAATATAATCAGTATCTTATTTTTCACATATTTAGTTTTACATTTGCTAATAAACTTACCAGTTGACTTATTTTTGAATTTTGAATGCTTTTACTATAACATATATTTTTATAATAAAAAATAATAGTAGTATCTTATGTACCCTCATAAAAACTAAGCAAACGACACTACTGAATTTGTCAGAATGGCCGAACAAAAAACTCAATTCATACAATTCGTAAATAACCTTGATCGGACATCTTTCAAAAAATTTACTGTATATTTTATTCATTATACTTGTATTTATTCAATTCGTTTAGCCTTGATAAATAACTATTTATACTTCGAATTTTGGTGAATAACAAAACTGACACAATATAGGTTATATTTATTATAATACTGTCAGTTTTGACATTACATCATAATTATTCAATTGATTTAATATTGTGGAATAAATGTCTTACTTCGAATTTTGATGAATAATAATATTCACACAGTATAAGTTATACTATATACTGTCAGTTTTCAGTTTTGATTTATATGACTACATGATGTCATCTATTCCCTCCCACTCTGGCGATTTGAATCATATGGTTACGACTGATGACGTATGGATCAAGTCGTGGAAACGGAGTTTATAACAGAGTGTCTTGCCTTTACCTTCGGATAAGCTTTACTGCAACTATGAATGACGAACTTACTAAAAGTCCACCTAAAATCAAATTTATCTCCTTCTACAGTCCCTTACAAACACCATCCTAACACTCGTTACAATTTTGTACTGAACCTGGTTATTTTCACCTGCTGGCTGAGTTTCAAACTGTGACGTATATAAGGTCGCGTTCTAACCCAGATATGTGCTGCATTTTTAGTTATTCCTAGCTCTGTAACATGTGAGAGTGAGACAAGATACCTACAGCATCCACAAACATCAAGAGATATATGAATGTTTTCATGTCGACCCGTGTAAACATGATTCATACGTGTCCAGACACAGCAATGGATTAATTGATGATGGTTTAAGTGAAAACGGGGTGATTAATAAAGTTTTCTATTAGGGGATTACTAGGGGATTCGGATTATGAGTGGAAGATGCATCAAGAGATGAAAGAACGTTATTAATCTAGCACTTAACAATAATCTATTCATTATAAGATGGTACAAGCGTAGGTTTTCGTAGAAATTTTACATGGAACATCAGTTTCCATTAGATAAAACTAAAAATGATCTTTTACATTTTGAAATTATGCGAAGATGTTGGTTATCGTTATCGATTTTAAGTTTCTTTGGCTATCTAAACAGAACTAATGGAACAAATTTTGTGAAAATTGTTATTATTTTGTACGTAGAATCAAATGGCAAAGTTGTGACCCAGAAAGTAGGTAAAGTTTGAAATGTAATTATCTTGAAAACGAAAACAGATCGATGCGGCCAGCACAATACCTTCCGTCAATCCTGCGTATTATGTATAAATTCCATATAAATTTCTTCTTTAGCTTTTCCCATTCGTTATGGGTCGCTATTTTTTATTTTCTTCTTCCACTCATTTCTGTTTTGCGTGTCGTTCTTATTCAGTTCCTTTTCTCTCAAATCTTCCGCAATACAGTCCTTCCATCTTATCTTTACTCGTCCTCTGTTTCATCAACCTTCTACTACTAAGCTGTTCATTCTTTTTCCAATATATCCAGTGTCCTCCCCAACATCCTCATCTCTGCCACATTTATTTACTTTTCATTGATACTAACATCTGTCAATTTGAATTATCTGAATATATTAGCAGTTTTCATGGTTAGCATAGCTGGCTGATTTATGAAATATAATATCTTTATAATTCTTTAACTCTATATTTATTGAATATAAAGTATAAAAAATGCAATCAAATCGTATAGAGAATAATATATTCTTTAAGTTATAATAACGTTAAATGTCAATAAATGATATTTAACTGTTAAAATCTTCAAATGGGGGTACTTCCGGTTGGCCAATTATAACCAAAATATAGTTGCGCCTTGTCTTTATTTAATTTAAGTTCATAATTTTGTTTCGTTTGACAGCCCAGCTGGGAGATACAGGCGCCATTTTACTTAATATGTGCAGGGTTAGAAAGAAATAGCTGTTAAATTGAAAAGGTCTATTTATTGCGCTTTTAACTGGTATAAAAATAAATAATGAATTTTCTGTGAAAATGTTTCCCCTAATTGAAAATATAATTGGATCAAAACTGAAAACAACATGGTTATTTTAATTACACACGTGATATCTACTTCAATTGTTCCATATAATTGAATATAAATATCACATGATGTGTAGTGATAATCATACACTAAAAATTTCATCATTATTACATACCACATAGGGAAATAATATGATTATCTGTATTTGAAAAGCACGACAATATGTTCATCACGGATACAAATTTCATTATCTAAATAAATTAATGTATGTTATACATTAATTATTGTCATATTCAGGCCCTGTTAGGCTAATAAATCAGTGAAGTAGGAAGGAACAAACCTAATCTAATATACACATAAAAAACCATTTTCTGAGAAACCTGTTAATTGGATATATTTTCGAGCAAGAAACATATGATCGTAATTTCTAAGCGAAACGACAAATAGTTATTTTTTATACGATAATTTTTTTATCGAGTGAATTATTGTTCGCAAGTCGACAATTAAATTTTATAATCGTATATAATTCTATTTTTTCTATGGCATATTTTAAAAATAATAAAAAAAAATTAGTATAGTATTAAAGCCAGTAAGCGCTTCCTATATCGGTTGAAGATGATCTTCAATACATCCGATACCGGTAGAAGAGCACTTACTGACCGCTATGTTTATTCCTGTGTATTATGTATACATTTCATACATAAATTTTCTTGCAAAAGATTCCAAATTTTCAGTAAAATTATTTCATAAATAAATTATGCAAATTGCACTTGCACTGCCATCTTCTTTAGCTTTTCCCATTCATTAGGGGTCGCTATTTTTTATTTTCTTCTTCCACTCATTTCTGTTTTGCGTGTTCTTCTTCCAACATATTCTTCATCTCTCATGACATGTTCTAACCAATGTAATCGTCTATCTTGTAACTTTCTAGAAACTTCTTACCCTAGAGTTATTTCCCTTATTCTTTCATTCCTTACCGTATCTTTCCGCGACTTCCCCAACATCTATTTCAACATCCTCATCTCTGCTATATTCATTTACTTTTCATTGATGCTGACATCTGTCAATTTGAATTATCTGAATATATTAGCAGTTTCCATGGTTAGCATAGCTGGCTGAATTATAAAATTTAATATCTTTAAAATTCTTTAACTCTGTATCTATTGAATATGACGTATAAAATGTAATCAAATCGTATAGAGAATGATATATTCTTTAAGTTATAATAACGTTAAATGTCAGTAAATCAAATTTAACTGTTAAATCTTCAAATGAGGCTACTTCCGGTTCACCAATTATAACCAAAATCTAATCAGTTGTTCTTCTGGATGTAAATTTGAGGAATACGAAAAAAATATAATTTTTGGAATCATGGTATTGAAGTTATACGATCCGAAACTTTCGTCACACACACACACAGACACACCTAAAGGTGACGGAAAGTGATACTTTACTGGTGAGCAAGTGTATTTCAGAGCGAGCCGTAGGCGTGCTTTGGTAGCTTGCTAAAGAAAAGAATATTTCTTTAGTTCTCTCGTGTGACAGCATGCTCCATTGAAATGCAAATAAAATTGTAACAATTCCTGCTACATTTCCCATAAGTGTAACCAGAAATTTTCATAAATTTTGAATGAAATCAAATATTCTATTGTCCTATTTCTATTCCTACGTCTAGAATCTTCACTTCTCAAATCGATTCAAAACCTACTAGGATTCCCGCATCTCCGTTACAATTCCTCGACAGTGTTTTGTTTGGTTCAATTGTTTCAGGTGTCGCAGTCTCCTACGACTCTCACGAGAATATTCACCATCTGAAAATTGTGTTTCGCTTGTTTCTCGGCTACCCTCAATGGCGCTGTACAACCTTAATGACGTCACCAGTCAGAGGATGTATTCAAATTGTAAAATTCATACCTCATGTGGGTTACAGAAGAGGGAATGTTAGCAGAAATAACGTTGAGAACAAATGTCATCTTTAATATCAAATCACCCTAAAATAATTAATATTAATAAGATTAACTAAGATGTGAAAAACAAAATTTATTGTTGAATTTGAATTCCCTAGAAGAAAATACAAAACAGAAATGTATTCATTCCATAATGCAATTTGTTTTTGAATAGAAAACCTGTATAAAACGATTAGTAAAAGTACCTGCTTCGATTTTATCGGCCACTATCCTACTAAAAGCAAATGAAATTTGAAATCCTGAAAGTTTCAGTCCATTACACGTGTTACACTTTTCAATTAAATCGCGCGGTGTGCTACGTCATAATGAAATTCGAGATTGAAAATGAAATTTTTCAATTAGAAGAACTTTTATCCTGCCGAGTCGAGCGACGCTGATAAGTTCGCTCGTTACGTCCGTGTAATATTTTGTACCAGGACAATTTAATTTCCTGAAACTGGAGAACTCAGATGGACCTGCTGATAAGGTTTAGATTTTGTTGCTGGCAACAGAAGAGTTACAAGTATTTACTGCTTAACACAAAAAAGAGAAAGACAAATAATTTTTTAATTAGATATACTCATTGTACGATGGGGCATTCTGGTACTGCAATATTGAAAATTTCAGCAATTTTGGACGCTTAATTATTGTTTGAGATTCATTTTATGTTTTTATAAAAATGCTAAAAATTTACACAATCATTTCGTGGTCAAATTCTTGCATTTAAAAGGCAAAACATCTGCCTGAATCAAAATTAAATGGCGGGAGGTACTGTGTTGGCCACATCAGATTTTTACCTGTCGCTAAGAGAAGTATTGGAATTAAGATTAAAGAACTGTGTAATTACAGATGCCTCAATCTAACAGTAATGGGAAGAGTTGAATAGATTCTGGTAATAATTGGACATCCGGAAGTAGTAGTATTTTAACAAAAATCTTCTAAATATAATTTTTTTAATATTTGTTATTACAAATATTAAAAAACAAAATTCTCTATCCGACACATTTAAAATTTTAATATATCTTCTATAGATTTAAAGATATAGATATATAATCTATAAAATAATCTATTGTAGTAAATCTCACTGCTTGCTCACAGCCCAAAAATCTCCAGAGTAACTACTTGAGAAATTAAAATGTCTGTAATTAACAGATAAATGCCACTAATGTCAATATCAAAAATTCAGAGATAGTACTGAAGGCTTTTTCTAGGAACGATATTTAATATTTCTTATTGTATTAATGTTGAGTATAGAGTAAGGCCTTGGTGATCCAGATTTTTAATATTCTTTATTTATTTCAGAACATCGGACGTTTCGAACCAAAGTGGTTCATCTTCAACATTAATAAAATTTGTATGGAAAAATCCAACGTCGGTTAACATTTGGTCATAACTATTAGAAGTTTTGGACCAAATGTTAACCGACGTTGGATTTTTCCATACAAATTTTATTAATGCTGAAGATGAACCACTTTGGTTCGAAACGTCCGATGTTCTGAAATAAATAAAGAATATTAAAAATCTGGATCGCCAAAGCCTTACTCTATACTCAACGAAATTTCCAACTGATCCTTCTCGACTCAACAAAACTTATTGTATTAATAGTTAAATATTTAAAATTATAGGTATATTACACGAACCCTTCAGAAATACCGCCAATCCCGTCAATGAGTTGGAAGAATCTCGAACATTTAGAAGAAATGGAGAAAACTTGCACATAGAATGAATTTAAAATTATAGAAAATACGTAAATAAAAAAATTAAGTTTAATTAGATTTTTTTGTGTGTACAAGACATGTTAAATACAATACTAATATATACCACAATGGAAAGGGCGAGAGGTATTGCGATGACCACAACAGATTTTTTTGAATGGGTATTGACGAAAACTGTATTGATTTAAAATACATAATTCATATTTCGTTTTGAGAGATTCCTGGATTGTTAGAATAAAATGATATATTGTAAAACATGTATTTAGTATTACTACTCTATATATTAAATCTAGTGTCCACCTTCCGTCATCAACCAAAATAACATTTATTATTCTCATTTCCACAATCGCGCGAAACCATTTATTCTGGTGTCCGCAAAACGTCAAATAAATTAAAATTAAAATATTAATAGTTAAAAATATCACCCGTCACATAAGTATCTCGGAAACATAATTTGCGTCTGCGTCGATGTGATGATAGTAGTGCCGAAAATCATTTAACATATTTAATTTGACAAATGACATTCGGTGTAATTTTTTGGGTGACATGCAGGTAGTAGGCGATGGAATGCAACCAATTAAAAGTGAGGCACAGGAATAGAAATTTTAGTCATCGGCAGGTGGACACACTAGCTAAATTCCACAGGTTTAAATAATTATATCGACGCCAGAGAAATTTCAAATCCAAGGGACGAATAAGGTTTTTTCAAAATTGGAAAATGATATTTGCAGTAAAAATTTATTATAACAAATTCAGTAGTGTCGTTTGCTTAGTTTTTATGAGGGTACATCAGATATTACTGGTACTTTATTATTCTAAAAATATATGTTACAATAAAAGCATTCAAAATTCAAAAATAAGTCAACTGGTAAGTTTATTAGCAAATGTAAAACCAAATATGTGAAAAATAAGATAATGACACAATGACAGAAAATAACGTTATTCATACGGCTATGAATCAAAGTAATGTATCTGAATTAATAATTAAACTTACGTACAGCGAAAGTATTATCAACAACGAGCATTGTTTTAAAATGGAATGTCCTAACTTAGTCGAAACAATATGAATTTTTGAAAGACAAGCTTGTTATATCCATCCTTATCGCACACGCTTATAGCCTTTGCAAAGGAAAGAGATACATGTACGGCAATTTGTTAATTCGTTCATGATACAGATAATCTTAATCGGACATCTTTAAAAAAAATACTGTACCTTTTTTTAATTTCAGAGGGGTCATAGATCCGTATGGAGTTGATTACCAGGTAGCTTGGGCTGTTAAGAAGGGGGTAGATATGACCCCAATTCGCTTAGGTCTCTTTAGTATTAAAGAAAACCATGAGCGAACAAGAAAGGCATGTCTCCGTAGAGCAACGGATTATTATTAAGTTTTGGCCAAGGAAGGCGTAAGTCCAACCGAAATTTTTGCCCAGTGTGGGGACAACACGTTTTAAGGACCAATGTCTTTACTTGGCATAATGAGTTCTCTGAAGGGTGAGAATCAGAGCCACGATTGCCGCCAAAGGATGAGCGTTACTGAAGTCAACATCGAGGCGGTTTGGAATCTCATAAAGACTGATAAAAACATAATGATCAACGCACATTTAATGCGCAATATTATTGCAACTTATTGGATGTCGCAAAATTGTTCTATCGAAGGAAAAGAAAAACGCAAACTGCTTCATGACAACGCCAAGCCTCACACAGTGAACACTATGAGGCAAAAATTGAACAGAATTGGCTGGGAAACATTGGAACATCCTCGCTATAATACCGACTTGTCACCATGTGACTTGGGCCCCTCAAAGAAGCGGTGGGAGGCCATCGATTCAACGACGACCGTTCGGTGGAGGAGTTTGTGCTCCAATGGCTATGTGAAAGTCCTGTTAGTTTCTACGATAAAAGGATTAAAAAGCTCCCAATCTGTTGAAAAAAATGCGTTTCTAGGGCGGGGGATTACGTAGAAAAATAATATACTTTTTAAAATAACCCATAATTAAAAAAAAAATAGTCCCGTTTATATTTGATACAAATTTTTCACCATTTGTGTAGAAACTATAAAATATAATGGGGTAATTTTTAGTCCATTTGCCTCTTTTACCCAAAACTTTATACTTGGCTTAGTCGCCTCAGTGGTCAAGCGTGTTAAGGCAACGTGTGTTTGCAGCGTTCGAAGCGACCTTCACCGCTCAAACCCTGAGGTCGTGGGCTTGGTTGTTTGTGTCTGTCCCTTTCATCATCTCATCCCCATCTCTGCGATGTATAGAATTACAAGGGAACAAATTATACGGCAAAAATGACTCGCTCTCATATATATCAATTGAAATAAGTGTATGTAAACGCTTTAAATACAATAAAGAATTATTATTATACTTGACTTTTAATTTGAGCCAAAAGTAGTAAGTGAATAAATGTCACAATAATTTGTCAGCAAACATTAATAATATGTTTAATCTACGAACTGCTTCAGATTTCATCGCTAAACATTCTCAAATTTTCGTCTCATAAACCATTAATTCATCTTTTGTATTCCCTATAGTATGATTAACCTAAAATTCCAGCTATTCCTTGTACATTTTGGCATTTATGACGTATGCGTATAGTGTCCTGGGTCTATAAAGTATATAGGTCATGACGTACGCACCTGTAAATAGCAAGGGAAGCAGCATATGTCACCCGGTGTAACTAATGGGGTAAAGACAGAGTTTGCTAATATCTCCCACGAGAATCGAACCTAAATGATAACGATTCCAGACTTGGTTTTGCAGAGTTTTTCTATACGACATTACTAAGTAATTACACATATTAATATTCGTTAATAGTGTGAAGAATATAAACTACACTTATCTCGTCTATAAACAGTAGTTAAATATATCTCCCTCCTTCAGACACGCGTCATAATTTCTTCAACATAAAAAATCTTCATCTACGCAACCTGCGCTTAAAATATATGCAGAGTAAATATTTATAGAAACCCGATTCTTCATTTTAGTAGAACGGAATCAAATCTAAACTGGAGTACATAACAAATACGTTGCTCGGTTTTATAGGTACAACAAACGTCAAAACATTTTGCTCGGTACGTGATTATTGGAAGATTTTATTTTCGGTTATGGGTTATGTGAATTCCAGCATGTTTCAGACAAATTTATGATTTACACCTAAATTCCTTACTTCCGCAGTGGAATTCAAATCAGAATAAAGAAGCTAAATTTAACTTTCATGAAAACAACAAATAAAGATTTTTTTGAAAAGGTACACAAGCTTTTTTTTGATTTTTACTTCTCGCTAAAAGGTATTGGATTCATGCTAAAAATCGCATATCCAGATTTTAATGATTAAGCACGTTTTAAGGTCCCTACAATCCGATTTTAATATTTTTACGATGATGTCTGTGTGTGTGGAATGTGGATGTTTGTGTGTGTGTGTGTATGGATGTGTGTGTGTGCGTGTGTATGTGGGGAGGTTGGAAGGACAATTTCTCAAAAACTATAATACTTAATATCTGTTTAACTACGTATTTCTCAATCGGACATTACTGGGAAGAGCTGAAAAGGTTTTGGTAATACCACCGGAGGTTGCAATTTTTTAAAAAAATCTTCTAAATATTATTTTTTGAATTTTTTTGTTAAATTAAAGAAGAGTAAATTCTCTATCTGATACATACAAATATTTTATTATATCTTTTATAGATTTAGAGATAAAGAAATATAAGGTATATAATAATTCTTGCTAGTATTAAAGAAAAGTAAATTCTCTATCTGATACATTTAAATATTTTATTATATCTTCTATACATTTAGAGATAAAGAAATATGTTATACAATAATCTATTGTAATAAATGTCACAGCCCAAATAATATGATGGAAACCAATTGAAACATTAAAATGTTTATAACTGACAGATAAATGTCAGTGTCAAAAATCCAGAGACATTACTGAAGATTATTTCTGGGAAGTACATACATTATATTATTTCTTATTGTAGTAATAGTTAAATATTTAAAATTATAGGTATATTACATATACCTTTCAAAAATACTGTCAATCCCGTCAATGAATTGGAAACATTTCGAAAAATTAGAAGAGGACAAAATTTCTTCATAGAATAAATTTAGTGATTTTCCAATTCTATGTGGTTTATTTTCCTCGACAAATAAATTCCACACTTCCGGTGACAAATTAAGTCCGTGGATTTAGAAAATCTTGAAATTTTTAATGAAAAATTCTGACATTTGACATCTATGTAACCTAAAACGGAAGTGGCGAGAGATATTGTGCTGGCCACAACAGACTTTTTTATTTCTGTTCAAGAATGTTTTCCTTTCTTATATGCTTTCTTGTTAATCTGTGTGTTTGTGCATCATTTCTAATTCATGTGATTCCTCATATCTCGTTGTTTGCTGTTTGGTTATTTATATGGTTGTCAGGCATTTCGGAATGAAGTGTTTATAAAAACGTTAAGCCTGCTTATAAATTTGTAAGAGGTGCAGCGAGGCTGACATCTTGTTGCTGTTGAGTAATGGTCGTCGGTGAACGCCGCGGTCGGAGAAAATTGATCTTGTGAACAATGTGACGCGCAAGATTTCCCAGATTTACAACCATGGTTGCATCGATACACAAAGCCATTGGAATTCATCATTCATGTGGAAACATTCTATGAGGATGTCATTGCAAATACTGAAAAATTGTTACACGTATAAATAATGAAGGGACATTTATTCGTCACGAAATATCAACAAATACAGGCACCATCCTGTATATTAGAGATTTTCCAGGGACTATTTAATTTTTGTTTTATTGTCTCTGCTCTTGTTTTTCCTTAATTGATTGGAAATCCAAGTCTGGTTTTACGAAAGCAATATTTTATGTGCCTCGAATGCAGCGAAAGCGAAATAAGTATTTCCCGAGAAAAATTCTTGATGTCAAGAAACAATTAATTTTTATTTCGATGAGCTGGACTTTTCTAGATTGCCTGACGATTTTTTCGAGCTTCATCAATTTCTCTTGGATAAAAAATGTTACGCGTATTTTTATAAAGAAGGCAATTTTCAAAGGATTTCACAGTAATTGTTCCAGTATTGGGTGATAGAGTATATCAGCGTTAACGAGAATACGACAGAAAAAAATGATACATCTTTAGAAAGAAGATATTTACTTTATGAGGGGATAAATTTGTGGCTTAAATGGATCTTTTTAATTAACATGTGCACTGACTTTTTTGAGACGTGGTGAAGCCTTATGCTTTTCCTGTTTTGAATATTGCTTTGATTTAGACCACGAAGTTTTTCAATTGGATCGGATCGATGTCGGCAGCCTGTGGCGGCCATGTTGTTTTGATAACGTCTGTCTAATCTGTTGTTTATTATTCTATCATAGATGCCAAATCACCATGGCAAGTTACACGATTAAGCAGCATGTCCAAATGATAAAACTTTATTATCAAAATGAGTGTTCATTAGTGCAAACGAGGCGCGCGTAGCGCCCAATTTACGGCAGACGCGGTGGCCCTTCAAAGTCGACTCTCCAACGTTTGGTGGCCAAATTCGAGACGACCGGTTCGGTAAACAATCAGCCAACACCCGTACGTCACAGGAACGCCAGATCGGTCGAGAACATTGCTGCGGTCCGTGAAAGTGCGCAGGAGAACTCGAGACAGTCAATTCCTCGCTGTGCACAAGAATTCGGCCTTTCGTAGACTTCAACTTGGCGAATTTTCCGACGGGACTTGAGCCTACACGCGTACAAGATCCAACTGACCCAGGAGCTCAAAGTTAATGACCATAGACAACGACGTTTATTCGCTGATTGGGCTTCGGAGCGTTTGGAAGAGGACCCCAATTTTGGCCGAAAAATGGTGAGACCATCACCTTCAACGGCGAGCGCTATAAAGAACGATAATAACCGATTTATTTTGGCCCAAATTGAACGATATGGAGGTAGACGACATGTGGTTCCAGCAGGACGGCGCTACGGGCCACACAGCGGACGCCACGATGAACATTCTGCATGTACGATTTAAGGGTATGGTTATCTCTCTCAGAGGTGACGTGAATTGGCCACCAAGATTGTGCTAGACTTTTTCTTATGAGGTTTCCTAAAATTGGAGGTCTACGCCAATAAGCCGCAATCGACCGATGCTCTTAAAGTCAACATAACCAATACCATCGCTCAAATTCAGCCGGATATATGCAGCAGAGTCATTGAAAATTGGACCACTCTAATCCATGCCGCCGTGAGAAGCCGCGGCGGACATTTGAACAAAATTATATTCCATACATAATGGCAAAAATAAAAAAAGAATTTCGTTAATACCTCACACAAAGCTTGTTTTATTCCATTTCAACATCGACCCGCCCTTATTGAAAAACCCTATAGAAGATTTATAGATAGGGTGCGATGTTATGAAAACGCAAACATTTTAACCCCGTACCTTTCAGTGCACACGATAAATTCTTTACTTAAGACTATAGGGTCTGCAAGGTATTGTGATACTTATCCTTATCTACAGGCTTTCGCAAAACAAATTTATATCCTAACTTTTCACAACAACACACGTCAACAAAACATAACACAGGGGGAAAAACAAAAGAAATACGTGGAAAGGAAAAAGATAATAATAAACATGTTCCAAAAGAAAAGAAACAAAATTGCAATTACTTTCTTTTATCTTACGGATAAGAATTTCATCAGATTCATTGACAATTTCATTTGCATTTAATAAATTAGAACAAAAGAGCTATTACAATTCATATGCTCCTCATATTTGTTTGTCCGTAATGAAATGTGTTGTATGTATGTAGTTAATTAGAACAATGAAGTACATTTTGAATGGCTCTTATTGGAATGAATATAGGCACTTCATTTGGAATCAATAGGTAATAGCATTCATAGGTAAATTAGACACGGGCATTTCAATTACAATTACATTTCAATTTATGCTGATAATTGGCAAATTTGTAATTATCTTATACGCACTACCACCATATTACAATTTCTGTCTAATATAATTACAATTTATAGCATACGTAGTTTAGCATATTTAGCTCATATTGATAGAAGCTTGCTTGATTAGCATTTATGATGAAGATGACATTGTTTATCGGTATATAGAAACTATATATTCGATATTTGTGGCAAAAATATGAAAAAAAAAAATCTGTTGTGGCCAGCACAATACTTTCCGTCAATTCTACGTATTTTATACAAATTCCACACAGATTTTTTTTTGCAAATTATTCTATGGGGTAGAAAATAAAAACATATATAGCATTATATTTATACGTACCTATCTGCTAAATTGGCTACAATCTGTTGTATTGTAATTAATCGAATAGAGAATAACATATTCTTTTCTTTATAACATAAAAGGTCAAAAAATTATGTGTAACAGCGTTTTATTAACAACAATTGTTAAAATCTCCAAATTAGGGTACTTCCTGTTAACCAATTATAACCAAAATCTAATTAGCTCTTCACATGGACGTACGAAAGAGGAATATGAAAGAATTTTAATTTTTGGAATTGTAGAATTGCAGTTATCGAAGGAGAAATTTTTGTTACACACACACATACATACAGACATCATCGTAAAAACAGTAAATTCGTATTTTAGGGACAATACCTTCCTTACCTATAGGTGACGGAAGGTAAAAATTATTTATAATAAAATTTAACTTTGTACGTGTACCTAGATGGTATATGGCATGTTATATTAGTTTATACCTATTTTAAACATAATATTCCATCCATATCGTTAAAAAATAGTAATTTGTTATATTTGTATGTCAGAGATTTTTTTTGTTTCTCATGTATTATACATTCAGTGAATGCTGAATATTCATGTCTCTGATAACGCGTCGCTCACTTTGCACTACATTACACTGAAGATATTTTAAAAAATTCAACAAGAAAAAATCACATACATAGCGAAACTCCGACGTAACATTTTTATTAAAATTACTCGTTCCTTTGCTGCTCATTATAATCCAACTAGAACTCGTTATAGTTTTTGCAAATCATTTACTAGACCGCATCGAGATGACTGGAATAAGGTTATGCAGGCAAGTAAGGCCCACATTAATTAAAAATGAAATATTTTGTATAATTAGTAATTTTTATTTGTTTATGTTATTAAAATTTGTTTTATTATAAATCAAAAAAAGTTAAAAACAAACCGCATTTTTACCTCTCGCTAAAAGAGGTATTGAAATCATACTAAAAATGTGTGTGTGTGTATGTGTGTGTGTAAAGTTGTATGTAAGATTTCTCAAATTCTATAAGACTAAAGACCTGTGTAACTACGGATTCCTCAATCTAACAGTAATGGGAAGAGTTGAATAGATTCTGGTAACAATTGGACAACCGGAAGTAGTAGTATTTTAACAAAAATCTTCTAAATATTATTTATTAAAAAATTAAGTTATAACAAATATTAAAAATTAATATTCTCTATCCGACACTTTAATTTTTTTTTATACCTTCTATACATTAAAAATAATCTGTTGTAATAAATCTCACTGCCTGCTCACAGCCCAAACATATCCCTGGTAACTACTGGAGAATATTATATGAACCCTTCAGAAATACCGCCAATCCCGTTAATGAATTGGAAAAACCTCGAACATTTAGAAGAAATGGAGAAAACTTGCTAATAGAATGAATTAAAAAGAAAATACGTAAATATAAAGATTAGGTATAATTAGAATTTTTTATATACAAGAAATGTTAAATACAATACAATGGAAAGGGTGCGAGAGGTATTGTGATGGCCACAACAATTTTTTTTAACTAATTTTCAAATAAAAATATTCTTAAAAAAATAATTTTGGGTCTTATTAAGTTGTGGTCACTGGAAAAATTAAACATTTTGAGAAAAATTAACAAGTAATAATATTCTTACATAGGTGCTAGATTTTGATAAACTTTTGGCATAATTTTAACCTAAACTGAGCTATCTTACAACGCAATTTTATTTTTTAGTAAGGCCCAATAAACTTTTCATGGTACTATTTAACACATCTTGTGCATACATACCTTGGTGGGAGTTTCATCACAGGTTCGCGCTGTATCATATATAGAAGCCCTCGGCTTTAATGAAATATATTCCACCTCGGATTTAATATAATATTATTCACAATCATTCTCTTTCTAAATCAATAATTTTCAGAATAAATCAGTAAGTTGTAACCTTTAATTTAATTAATATTTTTGATAGTTCTTTTTAAATTTGTATAGCCTACTGTATTATAGGGATCTATGACAATGTTGCTAGACAACCCCTACATAAACATTTCCAACCGTGGGGTGGAAGTGAAATCTGTTATTTCCCACCCAAGAGATTATCATTGCAGTTAGGAATGACGTATGAATCGACGTATTACTATAATGATTGCGAATAAATAAAAAACCTGACTTTTTGTTAGAAGTTTTATTCCAGTCAATAAATATCATTATATTACAGGCCGGTAATTGCTCAATTACTAAAATATACTCATCGTATATTTTGTCTAGTCTACTTGTGCGGTACTCTTTGCAGTATCATCCAAGTGTTTTAACCAATTCACACTTGTATTTTCTATCATAAATTCATTGCATGCAGTCCATAAATTTGCGTCCACCATGCAGCACATTTGCAGATTACAAATCATAGGAGGTCCTGTTCGCTGTTGAATCAGGTGGTGTGTACGCATCAATCAACAGCAGAGCCAAGCTAGACACAGCTAGGTGTGTGTGCTTGTGCAGTTGCGTTGCGTTGTGAATGTTGGAGACGAAAGCCAAGTGACATTTCTTTCATGTTGTGCCAACGCCAGCATTTGGCGACCGACACGATACATAGGTGATACTAGTCTAATGTTACAAGATAAGAATACAGGGAGTATCTAATGTCATCGACCATTAAAATGACATTTCGTCTTTCGAGATATTCAATCAGATTCAAGATGCTTCTATAAGTATTCGTAGGTTTCGAAAATGACGAAATATCTGTATCGTTGACAGCCTGTCAAAACTTTCGTGCAGAGATTAACAAGTTAGTTAAAATAAAAATCTGATGTGACCAACACAATACCTCCCGCCATTTAATTTTTATTAATTAATATATATACCTATGGGGTCTCGTGGCCGCGTGCCTGAGTGTACGGTCGCGAATCTGGGGAATCGGATCCCTACCAACACCAAATATTTCGAATTTAATATAGAAAAATTATTAATACATACCTAGAAAATTCAATAATCTTTAATTTTTATAATAACAATCGCGAAAAAAATGACATTTAAAGATATTTTTGGAAGAAAAACAATTTTGAGATTCTAGTAAAGTGCTATTTCCGATTTATACTAAAATCTAATAGCTTCTTTTCATACTAGAATAAGGTCGAAATACAAAGTTTTAAAATGTTGCGATTGATAGTATTTGAACTAGAGTGTCCAGAAGATCCACACTCACACACACACACACACACACACACACACACACACACTTGCACACATACACACCCACAGACATCATTGTGAAAATGTTAAAATCGGATTATATGGACCTTGAAACGTGGCCATTTATCAAAATCTCGATATGCGATTTTTAGCACGATCCCTATACCTCCCTTACCAAGGGTAGCGAGAGATAAAAATACAAGTTTGATTCAACTTAGAGTTTTTAGAAATTAATATCTCTAATGATTCCAATTACTTCGGTTAGACGTGTAACCGTGTTGAGTAGCACGGTTACATGCCAGGTTACTATATCTATCCGTTTCTAGTGTTTTGACATTTTGGCAGTTAAGCACTTTTCAGTAGAGTAAATTTCGAATTATTTATGTTTTACAATAGTCCGGAACATGGGACTAATCATATTTTCGGAATTTCCGGCTTCCCTAAATTCCTTTTCTCTCAAGTATTCCACAATACAGTCCCAAGTTATCTTTGTTCTTCTTCTGTTTCTTCAACCTACTTTTACTAAGCTATTCATTCTTCTTCCAATATATTCTTCATCTCTCCTCAAGTTCAAACTAATGTAATCGTCACTCTTGTAAAATCTTTCTAGAAACTTGTAACACTAGAGTTATTTCCTTACCGTATCTTTCCGTGTATTCCCCAACATCTACTTCAACATCCTCATCTCTGCCACATTAATTTACTTTTTATTGATACTGACATCATAATATATTTTTTAAGTTATAATAACGTTAAATGTCAATAAATCATATTTAACTGTTAAATCTTCAAATGAGGCTACTTCCGGTTCACCAATTACAACGAAAATCTAATATGTTGTTCTTCTGGATGTAAACTTGAGGAATACGAAAAAAAAAACATAATTTTTGGAATTGTGGTATTGACACAAACACACAGATACACATACATACAGACATCATGGTAAAAATGGTAAAATCGTATTATAGGGATCCTAAAACGTGTTTATTCACTAAAAACTCGTTATTGAATTTTTTGACCAAAGACAATACCTTCCTTACCTAAAGGTGACGGAAGGTAAAAAACGCATTGAATCTAATATTCCCTTTTCTTAGTGCACTGGTAATTTTCATCAAACCTCATACACTCATTGTCGTTCTTATTTATTTCGGAATCATCGTTTTCACAAATGTTCATTAAAATTTTATCTTCTGATGATGATAAATCATAATGCTCAATTTTTTTGTATCGTTTCTTTTTGTTTTTAATTATTTTCTTCATTAAGTATAAGATTAAATATTTTGTTCCAAAACTTATGAGAAATTTTAACAGTTCGAATGTTTGTAAATAATAGAAAATTGTTGTGGTTTGAATCTAATTCAAAGCAAATCGAATTTCCTTTCACTCTGAATTAATGCCGCAATAAATTACGAATAAACAATGCGTGTTTGTGGTTTGGTGTATAGGTTTTCTATTTGAAAAAACGCGTAAAAGTTAATGGTTCAGGTTTATAGCATTGCTTAACTTTATTTACACTTGAACTTGTATCACAAACGAGAGATGCTGAATCCTGTTTTTATCTCAAAAAGATTTCTAGACACCTTGCCAGACCATTGATTTATTGGATGCGGGAATGATAAACATAAACGCATGACAAAATCCCTAAAAATATTAATGTATCACTTTCAAATATTTCAACTTGGAAAGATTTACTAACACGCGGAAATACAGTTATAGATTTATGAGGTGAACAAGATGATTCGGCATTATTCAAACTTCAAAAGAAATCTTAAAATGTATGATAATAAAACGGACGAGTTTTCAAAATTGATATATGTGAAAAATAATTAAAATGACTCCTCCAGCATATTTTATGTGGCTCATCCATTTCCATCCAATGGTCACAGTGAAAATCTATTGTCGATCTATTTGGATTTGGTGTTTGATTTTTCTTTTTGGTGCGTGTGGAAATGTCCGCGTATGCAACTGTTTGACACGTGAAGCTGTGCGTGAATCATGCACGTAACACGTCACGCAGGACACGCGGCCAAATCCACGCGTTTTCCGCTGGGATGACTCACGTAGTCATTCCCAAGCAAGACTCATTTCTTGACATCTAGCCAAATGTCAGGAAATTTGTTTTGTTTGAAAGGAGGAACAAAACTTGACGGTTTATGCTACAATACACACATCTAAAACATGGTTGTTACCAAATAAAATAAAAAAAGAAATATCAATTATGATGAACAAATCAAAATAGGAGTTGAAGACAACAAAAAAATTAACTGAGTTTTTCAAGAAAAACTGTTAAAACCTTCAAATGAGGATATTTCCGGTTGACCAATTATAATCAAAATCTAATCAAGTCTGCATATGGTTGTAAGGAAAAAAAATACGAAAGAATTTTAATTTTTGGAATTCTAGTATTGGAGAGATCGCCGCCGAAACCGCGGTCACATACATACACACACACGCACACATACAGGCATCATTGTAAAAATAGTAAAATCGTATTGTAAAGACCCTAAAACGTGCTTATTCAATGAAAACTCACCACCGAATTTTTTAACCAAAGACAATACCTTCCTTACCTAGAGGTGACGGAAGGTAACAAACTACGAAAATTCTAGAAAAAGTTATTACAAATGAAAAGGCTAGTCTACAAAAGAAATAGAAACACGACAAAATGAAGAAAGTGTACGGAAATCGTTACCAAAGAGAATGGGAGAACCACATGCAGCAAGGAAGCAAAATTAAGAAATTCTCCAGTAGTTAATTTGACAGCTTTGGCAATTTTTACTTGTTCCAAGCATTCTACAAGGAGATTGGTTGAAAACAATTTTGACCATATTTAATTATTTTTTTCTTCAAACGTCATAAAAATAGAATCTTTTGACACTTGATTCACAACGTAGACGGCGTAGAAATAAAATAAATAAATATCCATAGAAACTATACAGAATCTACGAATAAGAAGTAACTTGAATAAAAGAAACCTGTAATATCGCCCTAAATGTCACTACAACACAATAAATAACCTAAGAATAAAGTTACTAAATACCATCAATAGCTGTCAAATTTAAATAAATAACCTATGAATTAAAATATAAACAGAGTTTACTTTTGAGGAAATACCATATTAAAGAATAGCAGACTTACAGGTTACAATTACAGGAATGGTAATGAAAATAACTTAGAATTAAAGTGATAAGAAAAATTTATATTGTTTTGCAGTGATTCCTGGACATATCTTTCAGCCACACTGTTAGATTTCCATCCGATTGAACAACACCAGGGGGCGTACATTATAATACTTCAAATTCAGACATAATTGCACACAAGGAGGATATAAAATTGCACAGTTTTTATTTAAATATCAAAACGTGAAAATTTTCACTTCACTGTTTATAACAAAAAGTGAACAGGGCAATTGAAATCGCAAACGTACTTTATGTAAAATGTTTTTAATTATGTTACGTCATCTAGTAGATATTTTTGTTTAAATATCTACGTTTAAAGAAAAAATATGTGTCATTCGGAGTAAAAGTGTCTTTGTGTACCTCGCGTGCAACTGTCCGACTCGCTTCTCTCGTCGTGCAAACTTCCACGCTCGCCACTTTTACTCCTAATATCACAATATACTATTGCAAATATCTTGTTCAGTTAATATTATAAAACATTATAAAAGTTACAATAATAAATAGGTGTCCAAAATTTATCATGCATAATCTTTAACTATTAATCATAATGATACAATAAATGCTTTTAATGAATCTTAGTACGAAAAGTGCTCGTTTCATCATTAGATATGGAGAAACCTTAAGCATTTATGCCAGCAAAAATATTTCTATTTGAATTGGTTGTTGTGTAACAGATAATAGGATTATGAAATTTTTCTTTGAGTGTTCATGATTCTAAGATTCAACTTTTTATTTCTGTCGGTTTTACATTTCTGGTTTATTTTTATCGTACCGAGCTGTAGTTTTTAATGAAGAGAATATTTTTAAACTTATTTCACTACTTGACATTTAAAGTATTAAAGTTTATGGAATTGATAACTAACTGTGGGTTGTTTTCTTTGCTCTAGCAATTTGATACAGTTATGAATTAAAACCAAAAATAAATATAGTTCAACACATAAATAAGACGATTGGTTTTAGAATTTGAAATTCCTAAAATATAATTTCAAAGGTGTAGCGGCCTTTTCTTGAATCCTATGATAATCTTTCGAGTGATCCCACAATCAATTTCTCTTTCCTTCTGGACTTTCAGGAACACGTGAAAGCAATCCAATACAATCCCCTAGGGAAACACGAAATCATCATCAATTTCCTTCCTTACGGTGTTGCCTTCCAACCGGCGTTGCCACAACTAACTTGTCTTCATTAAACAAACAAGGCACTAAGCTTGAATGTATCACAGAATGCAAACATTCATTTATGCAGTGGCAACGCTGCCAAAATAAATACCACATATCTTTTCACGGGAATTATGACTTTTGACAATGAATAGTAAATGAGTGCAAATTTGCATTTGTATTTATAAACTTATTTAAATTCAGACATAGTTAAATTCTGTTAAATTAATGAAATACTATACTACTATAATTACAGTCTCAGTGGTAAGATAATTTGATGTGGCCAACACAATACCTTCCATCAATTCTATATATTTTTCATCTTTTTTCATTTTGTACAACTATTTTTATCAAAAACAATATTACAATGAATAATTTTGTTCAAGTGTTTTTGGGGATTTTAACTCTAAACTAACTTGTAAGTAACTGTTGTCAAAATGTCGTCAAAATAAATGAAATATCAAATGTTTATGGAAATTGTCAGAGTTCCCAACCTTGATATTTTAATATTCCTTCAATAATAATAGTAAAATAGTAAAATCGTACAATACTTTCCTTACCTAAAGGTAACGGAAGGTAAAAAAAATGTAATCCAAGGGGTCACATATTTGAATTATAAGTTACAATAAATGAATATAAGAAATAAGATAGTCTTAATTTCAAATAGATTTTTTCATAATTCTAAGTAAACTTAAGCGGTATGAACTTAATGTTAAGCTCGTTTATAATAACTGCAACTTATTTTGTATATTAAGTTGCTTGTTTCAAACAAAATTTAATAATCTATAATGTGTTTATGTGTTTCTAATATAATTTCTAAAGCTTATGTACTAAGTTTCTGTTCTAGACCACTGAAAACAATAATCCAAGTAGTGTCTGAGTTTCAGAAACTGCAAGATACACATGCATTCAGTTCAATAGCCATTCCCCAGGAAGCATACAATCATTGTCTACTCCTGTACAGCATACAGTACGAGAATGTTATTGGTATTTCTGTATTTGATTTATAGACTGTGCTTTAGAATGATTTATCGAAGCGCAACAGATTATTACCGATTGCTTTAAATTCATAACATCTTTGGGAAATACGTTTTGAGAAATAGAAACATTTTTCTGGTTGTCTAAATTTAATGTGCTATAAAAATAATTTGATTTTTTAAAGATTGTAAATATTTACTCAAGTTTATAGGCTCTCAAGTTTTATGACACCATTTATAGTGGAACGCACTATAAAATTTTTATATTTCAAACAAATTTTAGCGCTGGAAAAAAGATCAAAATTACTTCATTACTTTAAAGAAACAAACGTTCTATTGAAATTGTATTACCTAAGGAATGATGCCTGAAATTTGAAAATAGGCATTTTTCAAAACCAAATTTATTAAGCGTTAGAAACATTGGTTTTATTTGACATTTAGAAGTAATGGTCCATTTCATCATTCATGATTTGAGTTTTCTAAGTCGTTTGTACCAGAATTCTATCATGAATCGCGAACAGGTATGTACGAGTTCTGTGAATTACATATTTCAAAAGAACAATACCTTCCGTCAATTCTGTGTATTATGTACAAATTCCATACATAAATTTTCTTGCAAAAGATTCTAAATTTCCAGTAAAATTATTTCATAAACAAACTATGCAAATTGCACTTGACACTGACATCTTCTTCTTCTTCCTTATCTTTTCCCATTCGTTAGGGGTCGCTATTTTTTTATTTTCTTCTTCCACTCGTTTCTGTTTTGCGTGTCGTTCTCATTCGGTTCCTTTTCTATAAAGGGTTCCGCAATACAGTCCTTCCATCTGATCTTTGGCCTGCCTCAGTTTCTTCAGCCTTCTATTATTAAACTATTCATTCTTCTTCCAATATATTCTTCATCTCTCCTTATGACATGTTCAAACTAATGTAATCGTCTCTCTTGTATCTTTTTAGAAACTTCTATCACTTGAGCCATGTCTCTTATTCTTTCATTTCTTACCGTATCTTTCCGTGTCTCCTTCAACATCTATCTCAACATCCTCATCTCTGCCAGATTCATTTACTTTTCATTGATACTAACATCTGTCAATTTGAATTATCTGAATATATTAGCAGTTTCCCTGGTTAGCATAGCTGGCTGATTTATGAAACTTAACATATTTGTAATTCTTTAACTCTATATCTACTGAATATGAAGTATAAAATGCACTCAAATCGCTTAGAGAATAATATATTCTTTAAGTTATAATAATAGTTAACTGAATTTTTTGAAGAAAATCTGTTAAAATCTTCAAATGAGGCTATTTGCGGTTCACCAATTATAACCAAAATATAAGCACTTGTTCTTCTGGATGTAAACTTGAGGAATACGAAAAAATTATAATTTTTGGGATCGTGAAATTGAAGTTTCGTCACACACACACACACACACACACACACACACACACACACACACACACATCCAAACAAACATCATCATAAAAATGGTAAAATCGTATTATATGGACCCTAAAACGTACTTATTCACTTAAAACTCATCATTAAATTTTTTGAACAAAGACAATACCTTCTTTACCTAAAGGTGACGGAAGGTAAATAAAACTGTACCAAAACCTACTATATATCGCTACATTAAACGTTCAGAAGAAAGTATTTTTTCAAAACACAAGCCAGGGTTTGGTAAAAAAGCAAGTTAACAACAAATCTGGAATCTCAACGAGAATGCTGGCTAAAATATTTAACTGGGCCGAGTGTCATGTTACCAGGACACGATTGGAAAATATTGCATTTTGAATTATATTCCTTGACGATTTACTTGAAAATCTAATGGGTTCTCTTTAATTTTAGTATGAGTACCAGTTTTCCAAATAGATAGAATTTGTGTTTGATGTTCATAAATGTACATGTTTTTGTATGTTATTTGTTTATTAAATTAAACCGAGCATGATAAAAAATTGTAAGCATGTTTCTCCAGATGAAACGATTAATAAAATATCAGTCTGCAATTCCCACTGTTGTGTATTCTTTCATTTAGAATTCAGTTTTAAAATTCTCCTCTACATAATACGTTTCAGCTTTTATTAAAAAATTAAACACAAATGCGATGAATGGAAAACATTTTATAATTGGTGCTCTTCGCAAAGATAATATTTGCGAATACGAAATGAAAAATACAAGAGGAAAAGTCAGGCATATTAAAAATGTCGTTTTCGTTTTGTTATAAATAACAGTTGAATCATAGCTGTCCCTTTAAAAACAATAATATGGTCTTAACTCGCGAGTCTTCCATCAATTTCAACTTCTTTTCCTCTTTCTTCCGGTGACACTAACGCCATCTAAGATCGCTGATGCTTGTCGGAACTAATGTGGTACGAAAAAGTAAGGGTAGGTGTGCGAATGCAATCAAAAAATTTGATTGATAGCTTAGCGCATAATGCCAATCTATCTGTCGAAGAGATTTAGCGAATATCGCGCACATTTTTTCGTTTACTTTTAATCCAATCCCGAAGTAAGTGATTTTTCAAGTACGTTTCAAGATTGAGAGAGACTACTCTGCACCACTTAGTAAGAAATAAACGGAGAATGAAGTCTCTCAGGACAAGACTGATGTTAGAAATTAAAGTTGAAGTTCGCGAAATAAAAAGTGTGAATTTGTCACGTACTTCAAGACAGACCCAGTATTTTCACCATCTATGTTTTTTTTACCTCTCGCTAAGAGAGGTATTGCATTCATGTTAAAAATCGCATATCCAGTTTTTAATGATTAAGCACGTTTTAAGGTCCCTACAATCCGATTTTGACATTTTTACGATGATGTCTGTATGTGTGTGTGTGTGGATGTATATGTGTGTGTATGTATGTAGGATGTTGGAAGGACGATTACTCAAAAACCATAAGACTTTATATTTGTTTAACTACGTATTTCCCAATCGGACATTCATAGGAAGATCTGAAAAGGTTTTGGTAACAATTGAATAACCGGAAGTAGAAGATTTTTGAAAAAAAATCTTCGAAATATTATTTTTTGAAAACTTTTCTTGCTAATATTAAAGAAAATTAAATTCTCTATCTGATACGTTTAAATATTTTATTATATATTCTATAGATTTATAGATAAAAGATATAGGTATAATATATAAAATAATCTGTTGTAATAAATTTTACAGCCGAAAGAATTCTATGGAAAATAGTTGAAAATTTAAATTGTTTGTAACTGACAGATAAATGTCAGTGTCAGAAATCCGGAGACATTACTGAAGACTTTTTCTGGGAAGTACATACATTATATTATTTCTCATTGTATTAATAGTTAAATATTTAATATCATAGGTATATTACACATATCCTTCTGAAATACTGTTAATCCCGACAATGACTTGGAAACATTTCGAAAAATTAGAAGAGTAGGACAAAATTTCTTCATGGAATGAATTTAAAATTAAACAGTCTAAATGTAAGGAATAGATGTAAGTAGAATTGTTGGTGTAGAGTGTTGGTATACAAGAAATGTTAAATACATAGGGCGCGAGCAGTAATGTGACTTTGTTGGTCTTGACAAGCAAATATGGTGGCCCGTGTCAGAATGATAGCTAGTAATTATATACATAGATGTCAAATATCATAATTTCTCATTCTAAATTTAGTGACTTTCCAATTCCATGTAGTTTCTTTTTCTCGACAATTCCACACTCCTGGTGACAAATTAACGTGAATTTAGAAACCTTGAAATTTTTAAAGAAACATTCTAACATTTGACATCTACGTACATAATTATTAATTATCATTCTCAAACGGGCTCCCATATCTGCTTGTCAAGGCCAACAATGTCACATGACTGCTCGCACCCTATACTTATGTAACCAAAAACGTAAGTGGCGAGAGGTATTGTGCTGGCCATAACAGATTTTTTAAATTGCCAAAGCGTATCTAATAAAGACATTCGTCCAAAATAATTATTCGGTCAAATAGTTCATTTTCATTTACACTAAACAATAATAGTAATTTAAAAACAAATACAGTAAAGCATTTATGATGTTGATTTTTTTCGGGTTTGTGCTAACCCACTAAGTGGGACATGCGTGATTTTATGTATGTAAATAAATTTCTATAAAATGAACTCTACAGCAGAATTTTTAATTCTAATTTCTAAGTAAAAACGACTTATTTTGAAAAAATCCTCCCCCTGTTGCGTCCCTGTGCAAATGCATAGAAAGGCAAAAGTCTCCGATATGAATTTCGCTGGTTCGGGTCCTATACATGGACAAAATTGTATTTGAACGTGTACATTTCCTCCCGGTATACGAGCAAAGTACACGAGGACATATCTGCAGATATCTGTACAGCAGTATTATATTACGTCTTATTTGTCGTCTTGTGTTTTATACAGACTTCCATATGAGTTATATGTCTAGTTTTACTTTTTCTTAGGTTATAAAGTACGCGAGATTATCCAGAATATATTGGGGTTATGTGACTCCAAGAAATTGGACAGACATCATGTTCTGTTATCAGGAGAATAACAATGTCATAAACTTCCAACGCATACATGCTAGTAGCCCATTTCTAGGTGAGCCAAATTGTAATAAACAATTCTCCTTCCATACTTTTTCCATTTTTTGGGCAAATAAAAACCTGCCCGTCCTTCCGGTGCAAGTAAATGTAAAAAACCTTCATAAAAACTGAAATTAAAATTTTTAATGTGAAAACTTAAATCGTTTGAAAGAATGGACGTAATGAGACGAGTGCAAGTTGTGATCCAATATTGCGATGTTAATATCTGACGAGGGAGGCCTATCTCTCTATCTCGACAGTCTGCATCAGTGATCATCCCAGATTATACTCAAGTTTTTCAACCCCATTTTATATAGTCTGACAACCGTTTTAAACTTTTGACTGGGTGAAGGATGATTTTTTATATATTATACGGCAGATGAGACGCGTGAAATATTGAAAGGAAGATTGTTAGTTTCATTTATAATTTAGTCAGAAAGTTATACAAACTGTATAGATTTGAGAGATTCAGATCTTGAGTTATATTAAATTTTGAAAGTACCAAAAAACGTATGTCGTAAAAGTTTTGGCACAAATTTCAACAATTTTTTACCTCTCACTAAGAGAGGTATTGGATTCATGCTAAAAATCGCATATCCGCATTTTATTGAATAAGCACGTTTTAAGGTCCCTAAAATACGATTTTCACATTTTTTCGATGATATCTGTGTGTGTGGATGTGTGTGTGTGTGTTAGGATGTTGTAGGTACGCTTTCTCAAATTCTATACAACTAAAGACCTGTTTAACCATGGATTCCTCAATCTAACATTAATGGGAAGTGTTGAATAGGGTTTGGTAACAATTGGATAACCGGAAGTGATAGTTTCTTAAAAAAAATCTTCTAAATATAATTATTGAAAATTTATGTTAATACAATAATAAAGGTCTTTAAATTCTCAATCTGATACATTTTTTTTTTATTATATCTTCTATAGATTAAGAGATATATTATATAATATAGAATAATCTGTTGTAATAAATCTCGCTGCCCAAACAACTCCATGGAAACCAGTTGAGATATTTAAATGTTTATATTTGACCGATAAATGCGAAATATCAGTGTCAAGAATCAACGGTTTTATTAACATAACAGAAAGCTTTTTCTGGGAAGTAAGTACATTTAAAATTTCTTATTGTATTATTAATTAAATATTTAAAATTATAGATATATTAATATTACATATATCCTTAAGAAATACCGCTAATACCGTCAGTGAATATAAAGAATTTTGAATGTATTAGAAGAGTAGGAGAAAATTCCTTATAGAACGAAAGAATAGATTTGTATGTACAAGAAATATTAAATTCGTTATTTATGACCCGAGTTCGACCCCGACCGACGCCAAAAATTACTTCGAATTTTAATGGAACAAAATTGAACCTTGTGGTGCGCTTTCCACGACAACAATGAGTGCCCGAGAGGTGACGCCTGGTAAGCGCTCACACGGTACAAATATTTCATCATTTACCAATACACAAAACAGATTGGCACACCCAGCAATGGTTAATATGCCGTGATGATATATTTATTTATGTAACATAAAATGCATTTACTTAAAGTTTTGCAATAATTAATAATTAAATGCTTCATAAGCTACAAAATTATGAACTTGAATTAAATAAAGATGGGCGTACTCTTCCACAAGGCGTAACTTTCTACGCACACCTTGTGGAAGAACACACCCATTTTTTTTTAAATTTAAGTTCATAATTTTGCTGCGCTTAAAATTTAATTATTATTATAAAACATTAAGTAAATGCTGTTTATATCTTATTATATTTTAGGACCTACGTTAAATAATTCGTCTTCTGTTTATGTTACTTTTGAATCCATAATCCGTAAGAATATGAAAGATAAATCCTGTAAGTGTCCCGTTGAATTTATTCCGATTGCGTAAGTAATCCTAATACTTGAAGAAAATAAATCCTTAAATAAATTTATTCAAGTGTCAATTTCGTCCCTAAATGTTTCTAAACTTCCCACGTATTCTTATCTGGATGATTGAGATCAGCCGCACTCGGATATGGAAGCTCAAGCTTCAATTCACTGCATCTGTTTCAAAACCAACGCCATCTTTGTCCCGGTAAAGCATTCCTCAAATAACTCTGTTCTTGTCTAGTGAAAGCAATGTCATATGTGCAGGAATCCTGGGAAGGATCTCTATATATAAGCTCGCGGTGAGAGCTTAAAGGATATAACAAGTTTACTCAATGGAGGACTAAAATGCGGAGAAAATTGATTTGCGTTTTGTTAATGAGGTTCTCTGTTTATCATTTGCTTTCGAAAGCAGAATGAAAAAACAAAATTTCGTTGACCAGGTCGACATTATCGATTCGCTTGTCAATTTGTTTGGCATGGATTTGGGATTTAGTGAATTCTGTCTTTATGTTGTGCTTAATAAACAACAAAATAAATTATACATACAGACCGTTAATCTAGCTGGATTACTGCTGAACTCTAAGCAAACCTGTTGTCCGAACAATACGAGCCCAAACTCATAATAATTCGGCCGGTTTACATTTGCAACAAATTATAAAATCTACACAAATGGTTGGAAATTTCAACAAAATTCTTTCAGCTATTTTAAACATAGATTTAAATTTAATATCTGGCAACCAAATAAGTTCGTGCTGTTTTTGTATCGATAGCATTTGTTTGTTATCTGTCATCTACTTTAATATGAATCCTTCTTTTGTCAGATACCTACACATTTGGTGGCAATTGTTTAATTCCTAATTTGAATAGATGAAAATGACAACTAATATAACTTTAGTTCGAGGTTGTTTACTCTATGAGTACAAACTTGGTACCAAAGCTGCAGTGGCAGCGTGAAAAATATGTACCGCATTATCAAAACTAGAAGTTAGACGATTATGTCTAATATATAATGAAGTTGAAAGTATGATGAGTGATAAGACGGATATTTTCAGACTTAGCTACTGTCAATTCAGAAATAGTTTATGTAAAAATTTATTGTAATGTACAAAAATTAATTTCTTCTTTTGTTGTTGTACTTGTATAGAATGTATATTTGTGTTTATTCATGTTGTTATTGTGATGTATTGGTGTATCCAACCCCCCTATTATTGGAATACTTCGTATCCTGTTGGGAGGTTGTAAAAAGAAACTTTTCCCTTTTCCATTATAATAAAGTACTACAGTAAAATTTTTGAAAGATGTCCGATCAAGGGCACCTGTATCACGAACGAATTAACAAATAGGCATACATTTATTTATTTCTTTTGCAAAGGCTGTAAGAGTGTGTGATAAGGATGGATACAACACGCTTGTCTTTAAAAAATTCATATTGTTTCGACTAAGTTAGGACATTCCATTTATAAACGATGCTCGTTGTTGATAATACTTTCGCTGTAACGTAAGTTTATTTATTGATACAGATACATTACCTGGATTCATAGCCGTACGTATAACGTTATATTCTGTCAGAGTCACTGACACTGACATTGTGTCAGTATCTTATTTTTAACATATTTGGTTTTACATTTGCTTATAAACTTACTAGTTGACTTATTTTTGAATGTTTTTCCTGTAATATATATTTTTATAATAATAAAATAACAGTAGTATCTTACGTACCCTCATAAAAACTAAGCAAACGACACTACTGAATTTGTCATGATGGGCGGAGCAAAAATCTGAATTCATACAATTCGTAGACAGCCTTGATCGGACATCTTTCAAAATTTTTACTGTAGATATCATATTTCTCAAGATATATTTTGAGGTTCATTCATTGTTTTCAATTTTAGCACTCTCATGATAATAAAAAACAAATAAAATGTCAGATGTTAAATATTGATTACACTGTAGATTGAAATGATGAAATGCATTCAGCAGTATTCCTCAATGCTTTAAAAAATGCCTGGCTTTGTTAGACAGCCCGAGTGAAAGTCTAATCCGTCCAAATGAAAGCCCTATTTGCCATTCTCCTACAAAACAAAAGGTTTGCAACTGTTGCAAGTTTGCAGCCAATGTTGACAAAAACATACAAAATTCATTCACATTCTACAGACAGAGGAAAAAGGTACATATTCTGGATTTTTTTCGTCTTTTCCTAATCTGTTCTCATTTAACATTTCTCCAGATTAGCTAACCAAATCCACTTCCTTGATCGAAAGGAAAAAATATTGCACAGCCTTCGGAATAAATCAATCTGTGAATAATTTAGTCCGCAGGTCGTTTTGGGCAACCGAAAGTGATCCTTAAAGGAAGATAAATAAAAAATTCCTCTTAAATCGTGTGGTTGCATTTGTAAGCAGGCCGAAAGGAGATGTTCACTCTTGGAATGGGATTTTCTTTTTACTACAATATCAAAAGGTTCGTGTTTTTATGTGGTTAGTTTGATTTGTTGAAAATGCGTGACACAAATGAAGTTGAAGGAAGAAATTTGTTTCGAGCAAATAAAATAGAAGAACTACGAAACAACAATTGTGGGTAAATTTTTCGACTGTGATGTGGATTAGGTGTTATCAATTACTCGAAAATTCAGTCAAACAACATTTATTCTTACTATACCAACATTTCCCTGATATGTAACATTTCAAGAAACATATGTTTGGAGTAATTCTGCTCTTTCTCCAAAATCTTGAAATTTTTCAGATCAAAAGTGTTTTAGTGTATTGGAATGTTCGGCCAGAGCACTTTTGTTTGCCGTGTTGTTCTGTGTTGATCTGCGATGTTCGCTCATCCGGGTCTACGTTATTCGTACGTTATTCGAAGATCCGGATGAGCGAACATCGTAGATCAACACAGAACAACACGGCAAACAAATGTGCTTTGGCTGAACATTCCAATACACTAATGCAATGACATCAATGCAAGAACTGATATTCAAGGACTTAAATAAAATAAATAAATATTTCATCACGGCATATTACCCATTGCTGGGTGTGCCAATCTGCTTCATATACACAGATATCGGTAATGATGAAATATTTGTACCGTGCGGGCGCTTACCAGGCGTCACCTCACGGGCACTCAATACTGACGTGGAGAGTGCGCCACAGGGGTCAATTTTGTGCCATTAAGGACTTAACAGCGTATATTTTGATGTATTGGAACAGTTCAAAAGGAAAAGGTAAATTTTAGGTCAAACTGAGTTTCATTAATTTCCTTACATTTTATTTAAATTCCTGCAACTTGCTACATTATTATTGGTGTACAGACGACCAATAGGAGTCCGTATCAATGATGTAACCAGAAACCTTACAAAGTATAGTTCCGGCTATTTTCCGTATTATTCGGTTGTCGTTTTTTAGAGCAAATGGATGTGTGTATGCTCTTTGAATTTTTTGGTACCATTTTTAATAAATTAAATGAATGTTTTGTACGAATGTATTTTGTGTACATGAATTGTAACGTTGGTAGTAAGACTAATTGTAAGATAGTATCCCAAACTGCACTTTTTCCACCGTAATCTAAATCCCAAATTTTAAGCATCACCCCGTACGAATCCTGTTTGTCATATTATCAAGCTAATTTTCATTTAAACAGGAAAAAACATTATTTGAATTTCCGTCGTTATGAAATAAAATCAGTTGAATATTCCAAAGAATTTTTCCATTGTAAGGTCATGTAATTATTACCCTACAAACAAAAGAGCTTCGGCAATAAAAGAAACGATTTCTCATTAAGTTGCATAGTATTCTTTTCGTTTGGCTGTTTTATTCTTGGAGTGCACGCGTTCATAATTACACAAAGATATCTGAAAGTTTGAAGTTTCAATCAGGATGAATGTTGAAGTTTTAATAAGAGTAAAGACAGAGAAGTTTCAGTTGTACATGCTTCTAAGGAAGGAATGTGGATCCTTGCCTTCAGGGTTACTAATTATTAAATACACACGACAAAACTGCTTAGCTTAGATATTTCAAACGCAGACAGCAACAGCAAGATAATAAATACAGTTATCTAAAAGTAACGTCCGTGTTTTAATTCAAATATACTATCCCTTTATATTTCAGGTCCATTTATCTTCCATCGTTTCGTTAGAAAAAAGAAAACAGACATAGCCTGTTTACATCAGCAATTTAGCTCAGTACACATAAGTAGTTTAATCTTCTCCTGCAAACATCATTCCCTTATAAACCGTTTACGCTGTTGCCAGATTGAGGTTAACGATATCATGGCAACATTGCCTTCCGCAGAAATAAGGAATTGTGAGCTATGAAGATAAAGAAGAAGCAACTAGCAGAGGAACAATTTGCCAAGGGTTTCGTGCTAGAATTCAGATAATTTATTGGTTATTTACTTTAATTAGATGTTAGCAGAATTGATGTAATGTTACCCAGTGGTTTTTTTTTTGGTACATATCAACTGTTTTTGCATTAAGCATATTTTTGAACATAACCCAAAAAAAAGAAAAAAGGTATTGGATTCATGATAAAAATCGCATATCCAGATTTTAAAGATTAAGCACGTTTTATGGTCCCTACAATCCGATTTTAATATTTTTACGATGATGTCTGTGTATGTGTGTGTGTGTATTTATGTATGTATGTATGTATGTATGTGTATGTGTGTGTGTGTGTGTGTGTGTATGATGATTTCTCAAAAACTATAATACTTAATATCTGCTTTTAAAAAATATAAAAAAAATATATCATCACGGCATATTACCCATTGCTGGGTGTGCCAATCTGTTTTGTATACAGATATCGGTAATGATGGAATATTTGTACCGTGCGGGCGCTTACCAAGCGTCACCTCACGGGCACTCATTGCTAGCGTGGAGAGTGCACCACAGGGGTCAATTTTGTGCCTTTATTTTTCGAAGTAATTTTTGGCGTCGGTCGGGATCGAACCCGGGTCCCCAGATTCGCGATCAAACACTCAGACACACGGCCACGAGACCCCATCTGTTTTTAAGTACGTATTTCTCAATCGGACATTACTGGGAAGAGCTGAAAAGGTTTTGGTAATAATTGGACAACCGAAAGTAGCAGATACTTAAAAAAAATCTTCTAAAAATTTTTGAAAATTTTTGTTCTTGCTGGTATTAAAATGAATTTAAATTTAAAAAATCTAAATATAAAGAACAGATATAAGTATAATTTTTGGTGTAGAGTGTAGGTATACAAGAAATGTTAAATACAATATGGCGCGAGGAGTCATGTGACTTTGTTGGCCTTGACAAGCAGATATTGGGGCCCGTGTCAGAATGATAGCTAATAAAGATGTACATAGATGTCAAATATAATTTTTCATTCTAAATTTAGTGATTCCATGTGGTTTATTTTCCTCGGCAAGTAAATTCCACACTCCTGGTGACAAATAACTACGTGAATTTAGAAAATCTTGAAATTTTTAATGTGAAATTCTGATAATTAATATCTATGTACATAATTACTAATTGTCATTCTGACTCGAGTCCCCATATCTGCTTTTTAAGGCCAACAATGTCACATGACTGCTCGCGCCCTACACTTATGTAACCAATATATGTATATGTTTCACACAATTTACATGTATGTACGAACATAAATATAATAAAATAGACAAATAAATAATTTCTCCTATGTTCAGTGTTAGTGTACGTAGGTAATTTTGTATTCCCGTGTCACCAATTTGGGTATGAAATGATTAAATGAGAGCTCCTTCTCTACTGAAATAACAGAATGTCATAACAACACAATACCAGAGACAAATAGGTCAACCGAAATCAGTCAGAAATCGAACTGGCTTGTGATGGCTGATGAATAAATAAAACATGGAATTGTAAGTCAACTTGATGATACCGTCACGCTAATATCATCCTAGTTATTACCATTCGGTAAGTAAGCAATGGCATAAGAATTGGAACATAAATCAATGAGAAGTATTCATAACAGTGTCTCGCGTTTTATGGTTTGTTGTATCGGTAGATAAAAATAGAGAGAAGACATGCAAACTGATACTGATATGCACCGAATATGCCTTCATATTAATAGCTTTATTTCAGTCTTTATAGCTTTCGTTTATATAAAGAAACATTTATTCTTTTAATTATTTTCCATTTATCTGTTATTAATATAAATATCATAGCCGATAAATTGTTTTTTATTATTTAGTCTATCAATATATGTAAACTCAATGAAATAAAACAAATAAATGTACGCATGATTGAAAATTCATTGCTATTTGAAATATATATTTAAATTAAATAACCCGTATATGAGTCTTGTTTATAAATTTTAATATATTGTCAATGACAATATTGAAATATAATACAAATTGGTTAACTGGGAAATATATGAAATTGTTGATAAAAATATATTGCATGTTCATTATTTGTAATCGATTAAATATGAATTCGTTTATTTTATGTGTATTTATAACCTGTAAAATGTGTATCAAACGATGTATGTTAAAAAAGTTTTAATAACCCTTCGTGCACGGTTGAGAAGAAGAAGAAGGCTTGAAATGTGAAAAACGATTGATGACTGGCACACAACGTCCTGTTTGTCAAGACATTTTTGACGAAACACAAAATCACATCAACCGTATTCATCTGACCTAGCGCCATGTGACTTTTTTATCTCCAAACATAACAAAAAAGACATGTTCTTCGATGTTACAATAACTGTATTTTCTCGCTATGAGAGGTATTGGATTTATGATAAAAATCGCATATCCACATTTTATTGAATAAGCACGTTTTAAGATCCCTAGAATACGATTTTAACAATTTTACGATGATGTCTGTGTGGGTGTGGGTGTGTGTGTGTGTGTGTTAGGATATTGTAGGTACAATTTCTCAAACTTTATACAACTAAAGACCTGCTTAACTACGGATTCCTCAATCTAACATTAATGGAAAGAGTTGAATAGGTTTTGGTAACAATTGGACAACCGGAAGTGGTAGTTCCTTAAAAAATATCTTCTAAATATTATTTTTTGAAAATTTAAAGACATTTAAATTCTCAATCTGATATATTTAAAATAATCTTAAATCTTCTATAGATTTAGGATATATTATATAATAATATAATGCCCAAACAACTCCATGGAAACCAGTTGAGATATTTAAATGTTTATTAATTGACAGATAAATGCAAAATGTCAGTGTCAAGAACCAACAATTTTATTAACATTACAGAAAGCTTTTCCTAGGAAGTAAGTACATTTAAAATTTGTTAATATATTATTAATTAAATATTTAAAATTATAGGTATATTAATATGACATATATCCTTAAAAAATACCGCTAATACCGTCAGTGAATATAAAGAATTTTGAATATATTAGAAGAGTAGGTGAATAATCCTCATAGAACGAAAGAATAGATACAATTTGAATTATTTGTATGTACAAGAAATGTTAAATTCGTTAATTATGATTTGGGTTTGATCCCGACCGACGCCAAAAATTAATTCGAATTTTAATGGCACAAAATTGACTCCTGTGGTACAAATATTTCATCATTTATCGATATCTGCGTACAAAGCAGATTGGCACACCCAGCAATGGGTAATATGCCGTGATAATATATTTATTTATGTAACATAAACTGGAAATGGCCACATCAGACTTTTATATTAGAAATGAAATAAAGTGTTTAATATTTGAATTTGACTACTAGGGACATCTATAACACGAAATAAATTATCAGGAAATTATACTTTCAAACGGTGAAAATTTGTAAAATTTATCAAATAATAGTGAATCGTTATTTGTTATTGTAACGTTATCGGATATCGTTACGTTTTGTTTTCCATCCCTGTTTGAAATCCTTTTGTTTATTAAACCATATTGCTAATGATTAATCTATCTTTTCTTCCTCCAAATATCCCAGTTTCTTTTCCTGTTTTGGTGTTGATGAAACACGAACTCGTACAAATCGTCCAACTTTTACAACTAAGTTTTCCGCTAAAAAAGGAAGTCTCTGTCTTGACTCTTACCGTGTAATAGTGCATTAGTGTCCGTAGAACGCGAAATAGAACCCCGTCAGCTCAGAAATGAACTTACAAACTCAAAAATCCTACTCTTATAGCACAAGTTTCAAAGTTGGATAGCGAAACTATTTTCCCATTTATAGATGTCAATGTATCGAGATGTATTGACTAGGCGAATACAGTGCCGTAGAAAGAAAGAAATATTTAGAGAAAAACTTGATACTTACCATATTTTGGTCCGTTTTTATCTCTGGTTAAAATAAACTGTCTGTTAAATTAACTCACTCTATCAATTATAAAATAAATCTGCGAATGCAAATTTATAAAACTATCTATAATTTTAATCCCAAAGCCTGCGCTTTAAACACAACTCATACACATGGTTACACAATTCAAATCTCAAATTTTGTAACTGACAGATATATGTCACTGTCACAATAATTATATGGTAAGGAACTTAATACAGTTTCTTTTCAGCATAAGTAAATATGTAAAAATATAGGTAAGATAATAAAAACATATATCATCACGGCATATTACCCATTGATGGGTGAGCCAATCTGCTTTGTACGCAGATGTCGGTAATAATGATGACATATTTGTTGCGTGCAGGCGTTTACCAGGCGTCACTTCACGCGAATCTTGGCAACGGGTTCGATTCCGACCGACGCCAAATATTTTAGAATTTTAAATGGCAAAACATTGACCCCTGTGTTGCACTCTCCACGCCAGCACTGAATATAGGTATATAAATAAAATAAATATATCATCACGGCATATTATCCATTGCTGGGGCTGTCAATCTGCTTTGTACACAGATTTCAATAACGATGATGACATTTGTACCGTGCGGGCGTTTACCAGGTGTCACCTCACGAGCACTTATTGCTGGCGTGGAGAGTGCACCACAAGGGTCATTTTTGTGCCATTTAAAATTCGAAACATTTGGCGTCGGTTGAGATCGAACCAGGTATTTAAATTTAATTTAAGTATTTACATGAATAAAAATTAAATTAAACGGGAGGTATTTTTATTTTGATCTCCACGCCAGACGAAAAATTTAATCCAATGTTTAAAATTTCTCAATAATTCAAAATTCATAAATAAGGTTGCAGTTTTAAATATTTGACTGATGCTTGTTACATAATTTCAAAATTAAACTTCGATTTTTGTCAATCAAGTGTTTTATTTCTCATTGCATTCAGCAATGAGTTATGAGAAAGTGCGAGTGTTTTAAAGGGAAAGTGTAGTGCTTCGATAGTGTGTCGACGAATATTTTCGTCGTAGATTCATAGATTTGGGCCACCCCTGCCCGAATATTTTCGTCTTTCTGAATTAGTCAAAATAATTAACCGGGCCGATAAAAACCCGGTTCCAGCGTTTGAGTTCTTCGTGAATTGGTTGTTCAGAGTCAAGATGCATCCTAAGTCCTTTGATCCTATGCTCCTAATCCGTTGCAGTGTCCAATCCCAAGTTTCAGCCACCTGGTTTCCCGCTTCGATAAAACGTCAGTAGCCGGATTTTGTTTTGGTAATAGTTTTCACGTCACGCACTTATCTGCAAGCCCGCCTTTTAATTCCAATTTCCCATACAACCATTATTTTATTTCTTACATTTTGATACAGTATTTTAATTTTTTATTGGAAGTATTTTAGCATTTCTACATCTGTCAAGGCATTATATAATGTACAATTTTTCTTTTGTGAATTTGCGTAATACGAATGCACTCCCTATTTGTATTCATGGCTCGCCGCCACTGTGTCTGGTGGAAATCACATTCCGTGGTTACTTGAAACTTTGTGACATTCGATTCGGAATTGAAATTGGACGATACGGATTCGCGGAAGACTGATTCTTTACATGCAACTGCTACAGAAAATACACTATCGATTTATTCTACGTTGCAATATGCTCGTGTATTGTCATTTTCTTGTTAGTTTTATTTTTGTCGTTTGCACATAATACTTCAAGAAGAAACTTTTACTTTTCGGATATTGTTCTTCTTTTTATACATTTTTGATTATGTTTATTATTCAAATATTATTTATTAGTATTATTCAGAGTTTTGCAATCAAATATACGTTAATATGAAGTATGAATAAAATAGTTGAAAATATTAAACTCACTGTATGGTTGTGGACGTGATCCATAATGTGGTTCTTGTAACAATGGTTGTGGTCTTCCATTGGTGTTGTTTTCTTTAACTGTAACAATAAGAAAAACATTAATAATCATACATAACCTTATTTTATCATTAATAACAATACATTATTCTCTAAAGTTATTATTTTTAAGTGAAGAAAAGTCTTCTCTTTCGCACAATGATGTGCAAGAGAGACAGATGAATGGACTTTTAACGTAAAAGTGGAAAATGCGCTACTTTTTCTTAAAAGTCCCTAAAAGTTTTGACTGTCAAATGTCATTTGTGTTTATATTTTTGATGTGTACAAGTATGATGTTATTAAGTGATTGATATTAGACTGAAAAATGGCAAAATGGAGCCCAGAATTAATTGAAATCATGGATATATACGAAAAGTTCAATTGATTTAAATTCAATAACAATTTATGTAGGTATAACTTAATTTTTGCGACTTGGATATTTTAATTCACGTCAAACTTAATTGTGTAAGGTCACTTATAATTATAATTGTAATGTCACTTGAAAAGAAAAACTTCATTGTCTAATACACGATTATGGTTCGGCATTTTCATCTCTGGTTAACTGTCAGTTAAAACGAAAAATATAGCAACTATATTACAGCAGAAGTTGTTTAAAATACACGTGTTAATTTTTCGAATCAACATGTTTCTTAATGGACAGGTAACAGTCCTCAGTTAATTAACGCAGTACAATGGAGGAGCTCTTAGCAAAAACAACCTTAGTCCATTTTTTACCTCTCGCTAAAAGAGGTATTGGATTCATGCTAAAAATCGCATATCCAGATTTTAATGATTAAGCACGTTTTAATATTTTTACAATGATGTCTGTGTGTGTGAAAAAGTGTGTGTGTGTGTATGTGTGTGGGTGGAGATGTTGGAAGGATGATTTCTCAAAAACTATAAGACTTAATATTTGTTTAACTACGCATTTCTAAATCGGAAATTATGGGAAGAGCTGAAAAGGTTTTGGTCATAATTAGACAACCGGAAGTAGCAGATTGTTAAAACAAAACTTCTAAATATTATTTTTGGTCTTGCTAGTATTAATACATATTCATATTTTATTATATCTTTTATAGATTTTAGAGATAAGGAAATATAAGATATATAATAATCTGTTGTAATAAATCCCACAGCCCAAAAAATGTCATGGAAACCAATCCAGAGACATTACTGAAGATTATTTCTGGGAAGTACATAAATTATAATATTTCTTATTGTATTAATAGTTAAATATTTAAAATTATAGGTATATTACATATACACTTTATATATATTGTCAACCCCGACAATGAATTGCAATTTTAAATTAAAAAATCTAAATATAAAAATATAAGTAGAATTTTTGGTGTAGAGTGTAGGTATACAAGAAATGTTAAATACAATAGGGCGCGAGCAGTTATGTGACTTCAGATATGGGGGCCCGTATCAAAATGATAGCTAGTAATTATGTACAAAGATGTCAAAAATATTACAATTTTCCAATTCCATGTGGTTTTTGGTGACAAATTAACTACGTGAATTTAGAAAATCTTGAAATGTTTAATGAAAAATTCTGACATTTGACATGTACATAATTACTAATTGCCATTCTCACATGGGCTCTCATATCTGCTTGTCAATGCCAGCAATGTCACATGACTGCTCGGGCCCTATACTTATGTAACCAAAAACGGAAATGGCGAGAGGTATTTGTGCGAAAAACAGTTTTAACAAACTCTTTGGCATCGTTCGTTAATGAAAATATATTTATATATATTATAACCACAGAAGTTAATTTTGTACTATTTGTAAAAATAAGTCTCAAGCTTAGCTCATCCAGTAATGAGCAAAAGCACTGATGATGTATGAAATAAACTGATTTCTATGTAGTATAATTTGCATATGCTAATGAATAAGTTCAAAGTTTAGATATATGAAATGATCAGTGATTACATCCGGAGCTTCTGCTTCCGGTATACAAGTTCTGAGATCTGGAGATCGCAAAATCTCGAGTTCTCCTACTTGAACACTCGAGAACGAGAAACGGAATCGGAATCTGATAGCAACAAACTAATGCTTCAACACCCACATAAGTATAGGGATTTCGCAAAGGAAAGGACTCGTAAAATGAAATGAGTTAGATAAAAATATTAACCCAAAGGATATATGGAGTACAAAAGAAGATGGGTATTACATTATCGTATTTCTGGAGAAATTAAAAATTATTTAGAAATTACTACATCAAGAATTAAGTAAATTGTTTAAGTAATTATGAAGAATAATACATTTTATAATTGAAAAGGTATACTGAAACCTTGAAAACATTTAAAACTTAGGCTTCGTTAAACTTAAAAGTTAAACCGAAGTTAAAATGCGGATTGGGGATGCACATACATTAAAAATTTGCAGAAACTTTAAAACTTTAATGACTCAAATCGTTTTAATTACTTTCAGTTGAATTCACTTTGCGTAATTAACAAAACAGTCCCAATCCTAAACAATGCTAAAGTTCTACAATCGAATTAAATTTGTTTTTCTGAAGATGATTAATCTTTTTTCAACAATAAAAAAAAGTTTAGAGCGAACATTTTCTAGCAGCCACCACCAACAAAAAAATAACACCTCTATGAAAAAATATAATATTTAACAATATTGTCGAGCAGTAATTTTCTACAATTTTAAGAATGTATGATGAACTGAAGATGTTTGGATGTGAGTTATGTTCTTTAGCTACTGTACTTGGTAGACAAAAATGAAAGCCATCGTATCATAACATTTTCTATCGTCATGTTAGAAAATATCTTTATTTACAATCATTATAGTAATATGCCGATTCCTAACCTTTCAGAGCTTGGCAAATACATCATTCCCAACTGTAATGACAATCTTTTGGGTTGGAAATGATAGATTTCACTTCCACCCCACGGGTTGAAAATGTTTATGTACAGGTTGCCTAGCAACATTGTCATATATTCTTATAATAAAGTAGGCTAAACAAATTTTAATAGAGCTGTCAAAAAATATTAACAAAATTAAAGGTTATAACTCACTGATTTATTTTGAAAATTATTGAGGATGATTGTGAATAATAGTATATTACATCCGATGTGGAATATGTTTCATTACAGCCGAGGGCGAATGTAATGAAACTCCCACCGAGGTATGTATACTATTTTATTCACAACCATCCCCTTTTTTAAATCAATAATTTTCAAAATAAATCATTGAGTTTATAACCTTTAATATTTTTAATATATTTTTTGACAGCTTAAGATTTATTTGGTCTACTTTATTATACGGATCTATGACAATGTTGATAGGCAACCTTACATAAACCTAACCTAACCTAACCTAACCCAACCCGTGGGATGGAAGCATGTTCTGTCGTTCATTGTACACGTATTTCTCAACCTTTAAAATGTTAGGAATTGGCAAATTACTCTAATGATTGGGAATAAAATAGTGTACCTACATACCTCAGTGGGAGTTTCATTACAGCCTCTCGGTAATATGCGTAAACTCTTGGCTGTAAAGAAGCATATCCCACCTCGGATGTAATATGCTATTGCATGCTAACAATTTTTTGAAATTTCAGTCAGACAGCATTTATTTTTATAAAATCGACGTTTCGATACACATTTCATCAGAATAGTTATGATTCGAAAGGGCCTGAAGAAGGTATAAGGCTTGATTTAGGACATAGAACCCACCAAAAACTGGTTCGGTTCAGGTTGAGGTTAATTTATTTTTTGAGATGGTTTCAAGTGCGGTTCAGTTTCAAACTACAATTTGCGGTTTTGTTCCGGGTTCAGGTTTTGGGTTCAATTTCGGTTCAACCTAATGAAAATTGAATTAATGTTTTTTGAATAACAATATTTATATAGAAATAATTTAAAATACGAGCCGGAATTTACGCAAGACAAGAACACGAACACAGTTTTCACAAACAGACAAGACAGGCGTCGATTATCGTCTGTATTACGATTTCGCTTATATTTCGAACTCAAAATGAACCTGAACTGGAACTGAACCCTGAACTCGAATTTTAATACCCGGTTCGGTTCTGACTCGGGTTCCCTAAAATGTTACGGTTTGGTATCGGTTTTGGTTTGGTTCAGGTTCGGGTTCGATGCCCTGCTTGATTTACAATAGCGATACAATGACGGTACTTACTTACCTTAAAGAAGGTATATAAATGTATACTGAAACGTTGCTTTTGTGAGAATAAATGCAGTAGGAGTAGGACTGAAATTTCGAGTAATTGTTAATAACTAAATAATTTACATCTATATTACAGTCGAGAATTTTTTCTACAATATCTTTAGATCTATTTCGAATAACGCAGCAAAATATTACAATAGCAAATTTTTATGAATGCTTGTTGAATATGAAAACTTTGTTTGCAAACAAATTGCAATATATATAGATGACATGTTTGTTTGTCTGACCGCCTAGCACACAATGTACGATATTGCTTGTAAACAACAATATTTTCATCTCTCATAACTCACAATTATTCTCTTCTCTGTAATATTCTAAAATATTTTTGTTAAGTCAGCGATTTTCCTCTAACTAAATAACAGAGAATGCAAATCGATTAGTAAAGTTTTCATGTGCACGTTATGTGTGTATTGTCCAAGTTTAAAGTTTTTTATGAAAGTTTTATATAAACGCTGTGGTATTTGCGGACTATTGTACATGTTGCACAGTTTTAGGAGGGTTTTAGAAGAGGGTTCAGTGTTTCAGGGCTGTAAGATGGGATCTGCGCGTCCTTTGTTACTTCTAAAGGTGTACTTCAAAGTTTTGAGACCACAAAAGAGAGGACACTCAACAAAAATGTTCAATGCTAATGAAGGAAACATTGAAAACAATTAGCTCCTTAATGGTAAGCATTCGTTTGTTTCTTCAATAATTTTGTTAGGTTAGGTATTTTCATCTCTGGTTAAATCGTTAAACTATCTGTTATTAGATGTTTTCATGCGTTCTAACATTAATTAGGTTTTGTAAAATTAAAATTGAATTAAGGTAGGTACGTTCTTTCAAATATTTACTTTTTTCTTTCTTTCTTGTGGCTAAACTAGGATTTTGACCCGATCTTCGTTGTCTAGTTCAATGCACTGACCACAACACCGTGAATAGATAATAACAAAATATCAAGAGGCTATTGGAGCATGAAACGTTACTTTGTGCACTTGGGAAGTTTTTCTTCCAAAGAACCATATGTTCAAAGTTTATACATAAAATTTAATTTGACTTTTCGTTATGCGAGCGGACAGCACATATTTTTCAATGTATTGTTATTTATAGGGAGCAGAACATGCAGGAATATTGATTCCATGGCATGTTGGACTAAATTAATATCACCTGTGGCTTACAATTCTACACATTCATAAATTAAATTTGTTTTCTATTGTTGAGTATTATTATCGGATCATTTGGGTTGAATATAATGTCATTTTGTGGAAACCATGTAAATTTGGGAACGAATTTGATAAATTGAAAACAATATTAATTTTATATCGTCCTTGTGTGTCATTATGTCGGAATTTGAAGTATTATAATGTACGCCCCCTGAAGTTGTTCAATTGGATGGAAATGTAACAACGTGGCTGAAAGATATGTCCAGGAATCAATGCAAAACAATATAAACTTTTCTTATCACTTTAATTCTAAGTATTCTTATGTTCATTACCGTCCCTGTAATTGTAATCTGTAAGTCTGCTGTTCTTTAATATGTTATTTCCTCCGAAGTAAACTCTGTTTATATTTCAATTCATATGTTATTTATACAGGGTGTTTATTAAACATAGGGCAAAAATTGAAGGGATTATTCCCTGGACCATTCTAAGATGATTTTTGAAAAACCGAAAAAAAAAATTCGACAAAACCAATTTTGATATTTTTCAAATTATTAATCTAGTAACAGTAGGCAAGTTATGTGTCAAATTTGTTGAGACGCCGAGATGACTGACATGCATTTCATTTATGGACTTGCTGATGGCAATTCATTACAAGCTAGGCGGTTGTACATTGAACGATTTTTTCCTATGGGGCCATCTAAAATCATTAGTATATGCTACTCCATTGGCAAATTTGGAAGATTTAAGACATCGAATAATTGCTGGCTATAAGAAACAACCCTGGTATTTTTGAAAGAGTTCGGCAATCAATGAGAAGAAGATTGGATTATTGCATCGTAGCTGGAGGTAGTCATTTTCAACAGTTCTTGTAGATTAAGAAACTTTACATGTATTTTTTGGTATTAAATGTTGTTATTGTCGAAAGTTTTTTTCGCCCTGTATCTTCGAAACAAAGCGGCTTTTCAAAAATCATCAAAGGACAAAATCATCTTAGAATGGTCCAGGGAATAATCCCTTAAATTTTTGCCCTATGTTTAATAAACACTCTGTATAAATTTGATAGCTATTGATGGTATTTAGTAACTGTATTTTTAGGTTACCTAGTGTGTTCTAGTGACATTTAGGGCGATATTACAGGTTTCTTTTACAAGTTCTTATTTGTTGATTCCGTATAGTTTCTATGGATATTTATTTATTTTATTTCTACGCCGGCGGCGTAGGAATTAGCTACTTCTACTCCGGCGGCATATAGAAATTAAACTTCTACCTTGTGAATCAAGTCACAAAAGATGCTACTTTTGTGACGTTTGAAGAAAAAAGTTATTTTGAGTGGCCCGTTTTTCAGTGTCACCTGTATTTTCCGAAATATGTCGCGATGGAAATGACATCACCATATGCTTGTTATTGTATGTAACACCAGAGTTTTCACTCAATTTCCCCCAGTTTTCAACTTAGGGTCCCTATGTTCATGTTCAAAAATAAATTCCTCGGTTGTCTTCTGCTCAATTTCCTTTCGCGGTTCGATCGCGGGCATTCCGTTTGAACTTTCGCTTTTATTCTGTAGCTTGTGCGGTTAAGGACAGCCAGAGTTATATCTTGCGATGATTGTCGAGTGCTCGGTAAAGCTTTCCCGGTGCCAATGAATGAAGTTGGGAAGTTTTTTGCTCGAATGTTGGTAATACCAGTGTAGGCTGGATTATAGTATTACAGGATTACGAATGTAATGGTTTGTGACATGTTTCAAATGGAAATATTTCAAGGAATTCAAACTTTTGACACGCTCTAAGATATCACAGAAATATTAAATGGACTCCTCTGAAATACACATCAGGTGGAATTTGAAACCAGTATATTTGCTAACGAAATTAGCGTGTTTAATTTTGTATCTTCTCGTGTTCTTATACCTCCAGTGTCTTCTCTCATTTTTTGCCCGTCTGAAGTTTATTTGTGGAGTTTATATGCTAGCAAGAAAAACATTTTGTTTTTTGTGGATGTATGAAGTGTATTAAAGTTCCATCTGTCGAAAGAATGTAAAAACATTCATAAAAATTCTTGGTAGCAAATCTACATATTTTACTTTTGATATAAGATATTTCATATGCACATTTTTAACGTGTAATCTCGGTTGGTATTAAATCTAAAACAGGAAGAAACTGGAGCTGACATTACTAATTCAAGACGTTCAAATCTAAGCTCTGAAGTAGTTGAGAGTATTAAATTATGCTAATGCTAAGATTTAAATGCGCTTAAATGCAAACTTGTAACATCTGCGACCTACGAGGAGCCTTCGTAGACTGTATTTGTGTCTGTGGTCGACTCAACAAATGTCAAATTACGCTCACGAACAACAGTTTCATCTAGTTTCTACTATTTTCTTTCCCTGAAGTTTTCTATCTTCTTATTCCTTATTGCCTAAAGAAATGAATCGTAGGATATTTTTCAAATAATGGGTGATACTTAAACTAGTTTTGAATGGTCATCAAAAGTAAACACATAGTTATATACAAACAATTTTAACTAAATATTTAACTGATATTATTTATTTATTAGTAAATATTTATTATGTAAATATTTCAAAAAAGTTATTTAAAATATTGCAATACATTACGTCTTCTCTGTGACGTCACGCTTACATGCTCAAAGCCGCAAATGTCGCTAGTGTCGTTATTTTACAGCGATGGGATGTGACATGTCAAAGTGACAGTTGATGGTGATATTGACGCCGTGAACATAACCTTGTTTCTATTTATCAAGTGTAATACAAAATGTAACAAACTTGCTCAAACAAAAATAAATAAGTAAAAATAAGTGCTAACTTGACAGCAATCTACAAACAAGTTCCCTTTACCCCGTAAAACATACGTCGCAAAATATCTTTGTCATACTTCGAGCAGCACGTCGGAACTTAATTGCAACGGAAGCGGCAAGGGTAACGTCACAGTGGCGGGAATAGATATGTCCGGTATTTTCAGTCATTTTTTTCTCATTTAAAAACAAAAATTGTGCAAAATAAAAAAAATATGCTAACAAGATTCACTTTTATGACAAAGTATTTAATGCGATTCTAAAGCTTCATTATGGGCACACAAAGTGGATTAACGTTATTCGCAAAAATGCGTTTTCATCGATAAATACACTTGCCACAGATTTGGCTTAATGTGATGAATTTAACTCTCTCCAAATTTAAATAATTGTTGCTAACATGATATCTTTTAATAAAAGGGATAAGATTCATTAGAAATGTATCAATGTAAAACCCAGCATTTGCATTTTTATCAGTTCTTAAAAGTAAAATAAGTTTCATCATTTAAAATGAAACATTTTCCAGGAAAATTTTCCGCCAATCGCCAACATCTTGACATATTCTTTTGTTTTGATCGTTAATTCTCTCGAGAAGGACAATCTTCTTTGTGTATCCTGCATTTATTTCTTAGTGTCCTGGCAATATAAGATTCGGTTCAGTTAAATATTTTAGCCCGCATTCTTGTTGACATTCTAGATATGTTGTTAACTTGCTCACCCCAACGGTTGTTCACTATCGTCATTTTTGTGGCTTTTCTACCTAACCCTGGCTTGTGTTTTGTACAAATACTTTCATCTCAACGTTTAATATAGATATATAGTAGCTTTTGGTACATCTTCTGTTAAAATATGATTTGCCGTAAATTTATTAAAATAATATATACAAAACAAACTAAAAGGTTTCATTATTTTAAGTTCGTTATTTATTTAAATGTGTTTATATATTTTGACATATGTATAGTGATAATTATTACTGGTTTTTTATATTTAAATTTATTGCTCCATATATAAAATGATTCATATGAGAACGACTATTATAATTAATACAATACAGCCAACTATACACAAACAAATCATGAGACCTTTAGCATTTAATGGAGATATACAATGCAAAAACTTCGTAAAATTTTCAAATATAAATGTAAATTGTTCAATTTAAATTTATTTTCCTTTTTTATCTACAGCAAATGTTAAAAGTAACTACTTTAATTACCACCGTACACTATAAAATAAAAGATAAACTCAGATTTCCAATTTACATGTAAAATATTTGGAATTAAATGTATATGTTCCAAATAAAGACAATTTTATTTCATCCATCGAATACGAATCACTTAATTAACACAGGATCAATACAGGAAATAAAACAAAGGAAAAATTTAATTAAAATCTTAATCAACTTTCTACCTATTTTCTTGAAAGGTAGCTAATGAATTCGCTTTATAACCGAGATGTGCGAGTTCAAATTCTACACACTATATTTATTTATTTATTTATTTATTATTAAATCTATCCAACAGGATCTAGGATCCCAATTACAGGACGATTATACAAAATGTATAAATTTACAAAATGGTACAAATAGACAAATGAGGACAATAGAGAATTACATGATGGACAATACTTAACAAACAATAAAAAAAAATTAAACTAAATCTAAGATTGATAGATTATTGACATTTCTTTTAAATTTACTAAAAGAATCATTAAATATGTCAACATCCGTGCTACTGTCATGAATTAAGTTATTAAATATACTACAAAGTTGTCTTAATGGAGACTTCAGTTCGTAATTGGTCCTTGCATAATTACATTTGAAAGGTAGTTTTTTCCTACTGGTGACGCGTGGAACATTTATTGGTATTAAGGCAAGAGAAACAGGATCGTCTATTAGACCATTTAGTAGTTTATGTAGGTGTAGACAACTTTGTAATTTTCGACGAGAGACTAAACTCTGAATATTCATCTCGCACAATAAGTCATTATAGTCATAGTCGTAACTGGGATATTGTCTGCAAGATTTGAAGTAACAGTATTTTAAAAATTTTCTTTGTATAGATTCTAGGTCAGAAATATACTTAGAATAGATAGGATTCCAAACCAGCATACAGTATTCCAGTTTTGACCTTACAAATGCATAATATAGACTTTTCAATGTATACATATTTTTGAAAGAGCTACTATTTCTTATAATATTTCTTCTATATATTTATTAACCAAATATTTTGCTTAAAATGTAGACTGACAACATTTTTTTTGGCCCATTCTCATATTTTGGTAATAGTAATTCATTATTTATTTGAAATTTAATTTCTCCCATTGTGAAATGAAGTGGTAATACATCCACAAAAAGTTACTGTTTGGTGCGGATTTTGGGCCGGCGGCGTCATTGGTCTGTACTTTTTTGAAAACGACGTTGGTTAGGCCATCACCGTCAACGGCGAGCGCTAAAGAATGATGATAATCGATTTCTTTTGGCCCAAATTGAACGATATGGAAGTAGACAACATGTGGTTCCAGAAGGACGGCGCTACGTGCCACACAGCGGACGCCACGATGGACATTCTGCATGAACGATTTGAGGGTATGGTTATCTCTCGCAGAGATGACGTGAATTGGCCACCAAGATCGTGCGATTTGATCCCGCTAGACTTTTTCTTGTGGGGTTTCCTGAAGTCGCAGTCTATGCCAATAAGCCGCAATCGCCCGATGCCCTTAAAGTCAACATAACCAATGCCATCGCTCAAATTCAGCCGGATCTATGCGTCAGAGTCATTGAAAATTGGACCACTCGGATCCGTGTCACCGTGAGAAGCCGACATTTGAACGATGTTATATTTCATACATAATGGCATACATTTCGTTAATACCTCACACAAAGCTTGTTCAACATCGACTCGGCCTTATTGAAAAACACTTTATATTTTTGATTTTCCCGGGGTGTGAGATAAATTTGGCAGCAATGCGTGCAATGTCGCCAAAATAGGTTATATGTTATTGGCAGAAGATAAATCGGTCTGTTGCGTATAAAACAAAAACTAATTAATTAAAATGGAGAAGTATCAAGGGAGACCTGTACCAGGGTCCGGTTCGGGTTGGCTACTCGTGGAAATGGTCACGTGGGTAGCTATTGATTTTCATTTGTTTATTGGTACCGGAAGTGTCCGGAAAGGGTTCACTAGGCCGCTAATTGCATACGAATAAATTTATAATAACTTGGAAAATATTAAATTAGAGAAATTATAAATAGAAACAGGAATATTTGAATAGCAAATTAACTAGATTTGATAGTAATTGCAGAATCACTTACATATGGCTCATACGTTTTTTTTTTTAACATTTTTTGAGCATAAAATAAATGGCAGCCAAATTTGCCCAAAATTTTGCTTAGACTTCCGATGATAATAAGAACAAATTTTATTTTTATTTTAAATGCTATTTTAGTCTAAGATGTGATGCCTAAATTTTGAGACTATACGCATTTTTCAAGACCAAATCTATTAAGCATTAGAAACAGGTTACGTTTCATCATTCATGATTGAGTTTTCTAAGTTGTATCAGAAATATATCATCATGAATCGCGTCCTATTAAATGAACGTGTGTACGAGTTCTGCACAACATAGAAATTTAAAAATAAAATTTACGGTTGTTTGTTGCAAGTTTTTAAAAAGTGGTATATCCGCAACAACTTCCCTCAACAAACTTGAAGCTACGACAATAGGGCAGTGCAAACGAGATGGTCCTTTTGATTTACCTGTATATATGAGTGTGTAGGAAACCACATTGATGCAACTAATATAAATGTGATTTTTGGCACATGGGCCTTAATAGGCGCTGGGCCTTATTTGCCTCAGATATCTTATACTATTATTTGTTTTTATCCTGAAGAAGGCAGCGGTATATACTCCCGAAACGTTGGTTTGTATTAATAAAGAACTTATTTGACCATAAGGCGGGGTTCAGCCAAACGCTGTTCTTCCACCCAACCAAACAAATAAATATAAAAAAAAAAAATTACCACGAAGATTTTTTTACAAATTAGGTATTACAAATAATAAATATAAGATTAATACAACAAAAATGAACAATGTTAAGTAATAATCATGTCTTTTAATGTCTACGAAAGGTATATAGAGACAGAGATTTTATGAATCAGGAATAGCGTTATAGAGCATTGCTGCTAGATATGAGAAAGATCCCTTAAATTTTAACTTTCTAAAGCTAAAGGATGGTATAATATATAAGTTCTTAATTCGAAGAGTATAAACATAATTGTTTTGAATTAATTTATGAAATAAATAAGACGGAGAACCGGTTAGTAAAATTTTATGTACTAGACAGAGATACGCGATTTTTACACGATTATCACTAAGCGGTATATTAGCTAACTCTCGAAATTCGCTTATGTGCGGTCATATTTACATACCCCGTAAACGAATCGTAAACAACTGTTTTGTATAAGGGTGATTCTATTTTTGTCAGTTTTTGTTGGGTTTGATACATAAACACAAGCACAGTAATCAAATAGAGGCAATATTAAGGTGATCACTAACCGTAGTTTGATTGAAGGTCATGTCTGAAGTGAAAAAGGTGGCGGAATTTGAGCCTAACAGCACAGGGCTTTTGGTTTAAATGATTACTAAAATTTAATTTTCTGTCAAAATTAAGACCCAAAATTTTAGTAGTAGATGTATGCTTAATTGTTTTCGCCATCCAAAATAATATCAGGTATATTACCATAATTACCCAGTGCAAGAAGAAACGATTTATTTGCGTTAATTTTGAGGTCGTTATTTTTTATCTATGCTTAAAGAGACTTCAATAAAATGTCATTTTAAAATTTGTAGGTATTGAAAAATGTACTTTACAAAACTTTACATATTTTCGTATCAAGAAGTATGTAAGTAAAAATTACTATTGAAATACGTAAAATTCCACTGCATATTATGCAAAGGAATTCCAGCAACGCATATAATTCACCTGGTTCCCGTATCTCCTAGACATCTTTTCTCTGAGTGAAATACGCTGAAAGTGTTTTATATCCTTCCGGCAACTTAGAAACTAAATTATAAATGAGTAAGTAGTTTCTGTTTTGTTAGTTCTATGATGAATAGAACGTCAACGGAGGATAAAGTAGATTTATTGTTGTTTGTATTTATCCAGGATGGCAGAGTGAACTCTGTACAGGGGTGTCAAAACGTGAGATCCGGGCTGTCAGACGAGCAACAACATTTGCATTTCATTTGAATATTCAACAAGTACAACATAGTATTATGTGATATAGTGGAAATGATGAAACTTATTGAGCAAATATGTGGGGAATATGGTTGGAATTTAACCTATCTCAATACAAGTTCAATGAAATATGTTCACATTATACAGTGTCTGTATATGGGAACTATTTTAAGTATGAGGCTTATATTAGACATTCTTTCTGTAGCACAACATTCGTGTACTCATTTCTGTTACACCCGGTATAAAATTCTAACATAACTCCTCAGAGTAAGCACATTTTTAGATCCCCAGAATACGATTTTAACATTTTTACGAAGATGTCTGTGTGTATGTGTGTGTGTGTGTGTGTGTTAGAATGTTGTAGATACGATTTTTCAAATTCTATACAACTAAAGATCTGTTTAACTCCGGATTCCTCAATCTAACATAAATGGGAAGAGTTGAATAGGTTTTGGTAACAATTGGACAACCGAAAGTGGTAGTTTCTTAAAAAATATCTTCTAAATATTATTTTTGAAAATTTATGTTAATACAATAATAATAGTTATTTAACTATCAAGTGTGTTAATGAGGGCGATTAATGATCGAGACATTTTAACGCGTGAGCGTAGCGAACGCGTTAATTGTTGAGATCATTAATCGCCAATTAACACACGTGTTAGTTACAATATTTTTTCGTTGACCGTATCTTACTTAAATGGAAAATCTAATTTTACTCCATGAAAATTTTTTTTAGGTTAGTAATGGTTGACCGAACGTCAAATTTTACGTCAGAAAATCAATAAGTTTTGTCATCAATTGTTTTCAGTGGGTGCGTTCAGTTAACTTAATCCTAGATGACACAAGCGGTTTTTTATGTTATTTGAGGAATTTTATTCTTTCAAATTCATTTTAAAGGTATGCTACGTGAATATATACCTAGCTAGTAAGTGTCAAAAGCATAATTTTTAATTCTGTCTACCTTTTTGCTACAACTTAGCGTTAGCAATATATGCTGTGTTCCATGTGGTAAACGCACCCAATAAATCGTTTATTAATAAAAAATCATGCATTAATAGGGGTCATTAATGAATGATTTTCTATACATTAAGATAGCCTATTAATAAACGGTCGACGGAAAAGATCTTTAAATTCTCTATCTGATACATTCAATGTTTTTTATTATATCTTCTTTAGATTTAGAGATATATTATATAATAATATAGAATAATCTGTTATTAAATCTCGCTGCCCAAACAACAGATAAATACAAAATGTCAGTGTCAAGAATCAACAGTTTTATTATCATTACAGAAAGCTTTTTCTGGGAAGTAAGTACATTTAAAATTTCTTGTTGTATTAATTAAATATTTAAAATTATAGGTATATTAATATTATATATATCCTTGAGAAATATCGCTAATACTGTCAGTGAATATAAATAATTTTGAATATATTAGAAGAGTAGGAGAAAATTCGTCATAGAACGAAAGAATAGATACAATTTGAATTATTTGTATGCACAAGAAATGTTAAATTCGTTAATCATGACCCGCGTTCGATCCCGACCGATGCCAAAAATTACTTAGAATTTTAATGGCACAAAATTGACATTGATATATACGTACAAAGCAAATTGGCACACCCAGCAATGGGTAATATGCCGTGATGATATATTTATTTATTTATTTATGTAACATAAAATGGAAATGGGGAGAGGTCATCAGATTTTTTTCTACCGCATTAGAATTTTTTCGGGTAAGCTAAAAAACGAGTCAAATACTTTTATGTATAGTTTAAGATATTAAAAAATGAAAAAAAGCTTGGGACACGCCTTGATGCTACAGAAAATCAATCCTAAAACTTTATAGCCACACTATGTATAAATTAAAACTAAAAAAAAAATGACAAAGATACCTTTGCAATCTAAAGACTTAATAGTGAAATAACAAACAATGAAAATAAATTTATTATACATACTTCAATTTACAGATGAACGGAAACAAATAAATTTATACAGCGTAGTTTTATAATGGATTATAAATTGAAAAGAAAAATTCAAATAATGCACAGTCTATACCTCTACACAATATATTTGAAATTAAAATTGAATATAGAAGTAATAAATTTCAATCTACCTTTGTTTTGACGTATGAAAGGAAATAATTCATTCCCTAACAATAGTCTCATATATTTTATTTACATTTAGTTGGACTAGTCAATTGTTATGGGTCATATTTTCAGTTTTCCATTAAAAAACATTGCAAAGAAACCTTTTATCCATTCTCTTATATCGTTAAACCACAGATGACATTTTTTCGCTAACAAATCCAATAAATCCAAAAAATATATTTGCCTTTGGATAGGAGCAAATAGAGAAACACACAGCACACTGTTAGATAAATCATGGAGAGCATTTCCAGCCGATATAAAAATTCTCGTGCATTTAATCTTTCCACAAACATTCGACCTAGCTCTCAGGGGCGTTCGTAACTCGATCAGGGTTGATGAATTGCCCCATTGCTACGCCACTGAACAACCAACATAGTTTTAAAATCGGCAAACGTGGGATGCATTCATTGCAGATTTTTTTGTGGCATATATTCCGATTTCAAATATTGGAAAGTGGTTAATTTTGTATAATGTGGAAAGGGAGGAATTTCAGCCGATTCAGAATGTGTAATGAATTTTTTTAAATTATAATACTGTCTCTACTACGAGCCCAGACTTATAATAGTTCGACCGGTTTACATTTCCAACAACAAATAATAAAAGTAGCATTTTTTGTGACTTGATTCACAAGGTAGAAATAAAATAAATAAATATCCATAGAAACTATACAGGATCAACGAACAAAAAGTAACTTGTATAAAAGAAACCTGTAATATCGCCCTATATGTTACTAAATACCATCAATAGATGTCAAATTTAAATAAATAACCATGAATTGAAATATAAACAGAGTTTAATTTGGGGAAATAACATATTAAGGAATAGCAGACTTACAGATTACAATTACAGGGACGGTAATGAACATAAGAATACTTACAATTAAAGTGATAAGCAAAGTTTATATTGTTTTGCAGTGATTCCTGGACGTATTTTTCAGCCATACTGTTAAATTTCCATCCAATTGAACAACTTCAAGGGGCGTACATTATAATACTTCAAATTCCGACATAATTGCACACAAGATGGATATAAAATCGCACAGTTTTTATTTAAACGTTAAAACGTGAAATTTTCACTTCAATGTTTATAACAAAAAATAAACAAATAAGTATCCATAGCTACAGGGCAATTGAAATCGCACACGTAATTTATGTAAAATGTAACGTCAGTAATATATATTTTTCTTTCAATATCTACGCTTGAAGAAAAAATATGTGTTATTCGGAGTAAAAGTGTCTGTGTGGGCCTCGCGTGCAATTGTCCGACTAGCTTCGCTCGTACTGCAAATTTCCACGCTGGCTACACAATATACTATTAAGGATTCCGCTATTTAATATTGGGTTACTTCGTCCTTGTTAGTAATAACAGCTTTAATTTTATTAGGCATTGTAACCATAAGCTCTACATATACTTCTGTAAGAGTATTGCCCCAAATCTCTGAATTTTTACAAAAAAAAAACATATTTTTCATAAACTGTGGTTTAAACTACAACTGCACCAAAACACAGACAAGTGAAAAAGTAACTAAATTTCTATTAAAATTGTTCCAGCCATTTGACAACTTTTCAAAAATAACTCTACCCTAACACAATTTTAATCTTTCTGATAGCAATCTGCCAGTTAGCTATCCGGACAATAAAACATCATGGAGCAACCCAAATATCTTATTCTCTAGTTAAGACGGTAGAATAAATTTATCTAATAGAGAATATAACTCATGAATCACGTGACATGTTTTCCGCCAATCAACATTCAGAATCTCCCTAGTTTATCACAGCGATGATAGAAAACAAAGAAATTATCACCTTATTTATAGCCGTTACTAGGGATTTGTTTTCTTTATTTACGACATTGACAGTTAATTTTGAGTATAAAATAAGTAATAACAATAATTCAAACTCCGATATATTAAACAAAACTCGTAAGTACCATGTTTTAATACATTATGAATATGTATATCAAAAGTTAGGTTAACATAATATTTTACAAAAAATCATTATATTCTCTCATTAAATATAAGCTCGTGATATGATTAATAATCGAAGATATTGCTCGTGAAACCGAAGCAGCACATTTAACTCGTCCGTCGGACTCGTGAAATCTGCAGCTCGGTTTCACTCGAGAATATCATCATGATAATCATATCACTTGTTATATTACGTATGATAATAAACTGCTACTTTATCTGAACTTAGAACAACCGGGCCTAAATGAGAACTTTGGTCATGCAGGACAGTCGTATCTCGAGAGAACTTGCGAACGAGCTGGGGGGGTACATTCAGTTTTGACCGAGAAATGAATAATTGTATTTTTTCTTCAAGTGTACAATAATATTCATATTATGCTACTATACACACACTATAGAAGATATTCATTTTATTACTAGTACAACAATGTTGTTCATTATTGTACTAGTAAAAAAATGTTAGCTTCTTAGTTCACCGCTGGCGGCAGCAGTCGTTACAGCGACACAGACTATATTGAAAATTTGTTATTTGACAGTTGTATCGTTTGTGTTTTGTAGTGTACACAGCCAAATATGGCTGAAATTGCTAACGCTATAATTAAAACAATTCTAGAAAAATATAAAAAAAATCCCCAGTTTTCTTTGAAACACTTGAAGAAAAAATAGTATATGTTATTGGAAGTAGAAAGCGGTCTTTTTGTGTTTTACCCAGCTTGCTTAGCCTCGGCTAGCGCCTCGGCCACAATAGCTGGGTTCAACACAAAAAGAGCGCTTTCTACTTCCAATAACATAATATACTTTTTAATGGCCAAAAGTTCGATACGATAAAGAATAGTGAGATCACTTATGAATGATAATATTTTAGCTTATCATCTAACAATTTCATCAAGATTTTTTTGTAACCAAACAGTTAAAAAATCGTGATAATACACTATTATATAATTGATACTTTTAGTTGTTCTTGTGACTTGACCTAAATATTTCAATCTCTCTCGTAATGCTCCTAGCTGTTTACATCAGCTAGATTGACGTATGTTCCAAAACATTGGTAAATGGTACAAGTTCAATTCTTTCTCCTCGTCTCGTACGTTGTATATAATGATTTATTTCTGTTTTCCTATTTTCTTCGATTTTTCGCAAGTGTTTGTTGTGTGATTTGTAAGCTGCTGATTTTGCAACTGCTCAAATGACTGTTTCCGTTAGTCTTTTTAATACACTTGACTTGCGAGCTTCTAGAGTTGAAAGACGAATGATTGCTTTTAACGTTTGCGTATTCCGAACAGCTAAACGAATTTGAATTTGAATGGAAGTTGAGTTCACGATTATTTTATTCCATTCTTCGCACTTTTCCTGAATTAGAAATATGAGTTTTACTTTTAAATTACTGCATGAAAGAGAATTTAAAAAGAAACACTCCACACAGAATACGAATTTACGAAATTCATATTACAAAATTTTGTACACCAAAGTTCACAGAGGGAATCTAGCTAATCTTAATTTCTATCTGTAGAATTGATGCTTATGCTTATTACATTGTTCCGTTCTCAAAGACACGAAATAAGGTTAGTGAAGACACGAGAAGTGTTAACACATGCATCTACTTTTAGTAGAAGTTCAAGTCGTGCTCATAAAGCGCTCAAAGCTACACTATAACTTGTACGTGCTTTAAATTAACAACACTTCAAAATGGTCTTCATTCTGCAGAGCAGGCTTAGGAATAATTACGTTATGCACAAAAACAAAGAAAAGAGAAATAATAGAGCAAAAGTTACGGGAAGAATTTTCCCAATTTAAGTACAGGGCTAGACTAAACAAACAAATTATAAAATCTACGCAAATGGTGAGAAATTTCTACAAATTTATTTCGACTAGTTTAAAATATAGATTTTAAACTGAATATATTATTCAAGTATTCCGTCATTTAATGTTAGGTTACAATGCCTTCATTAGTAAAAACAGCTTTAATTCTAGTAGGTATTATAACAAGGTAGGTTTTACTGTACGTACTGAATTTTTACGAAGTTGTTTTTCATATTATGCCAAAAGTAAAAGGTCTCGGTAGATGACGACATCTACAAACTTCTTCTTTTTAATTATGTTCAATTCATTATTTTTCTACACATCTAAAAACATTTTAAACATGTAAGTGACGCGTTTCTTAAAATTTGTAGAGCATGATATTAGTTCCCCGTTGATGTTTGCCAGAACCCTGAGGATGGTCTAATTCAGAGCGAAACGTCGGTATTGTTTTTAATAAATAATATTTTAACAAAGGACTGAATCTCCATTATTTTCACCTCTCCAAATTAAATTAAAATGTTTGTAAGCTTCATGTTTGTACCGACTCCAAGAATAATTGTGGCTGAATCCCAGTAACTCTTTCATTTCAAGAAAAATAAATGTTGTATGACTGAGAATTCAAGTAATTGTTAACACCTAATTTTCTTTTTGAGCCCAGTATTATTTCTATTGTATTCTATGGGCTCGTCAGTCTCTGTACAATGGAAGAAAGTAATGCTTGGCATAGGTAGGTTGATTTTGCATAAAGGTTAACTTTATGACATTTGAAGATCGGTGCGGGATTCGATATTCGATCGGGTTGGACGTTTGATGGCATTTAGAAACGGCGTACACGGCCATGGGAATCTAATTTTGTAAATGATATTACCATCACCAACAAGAGTACGATTACGAGTTCGAGTACAGGCCTTTCATCGTAACGAGATGTACGGATGATAAGATTTGTTGCGTAGAATACGGTACTCTCTATTTAAATAGAGCAGAGTACAAATTACACTATTTGTATGTTTATTGAACAATACTTTGTTGAAAAGAAATAAGAGGAAAAGTCGAACATTTTTACCTCCCGCTACCCTTGGTAAGGGAGGTATAGGGATCGTGCTAAAAATCGCATATCGAGATTTTGATAAATGACCACGTTTTAACATATTCACGATGATGTATGTGTGTGTGGATCTTCTTGATACTCTAACTCAAGTATCACCATTCGGAACATTTTGAAACCATGTATTTCAACCTTATTCTAATATTTATTTATTTGTAAATCAATCCTACAGGAAAAAGATCCCAATTACAAGATGATTATAAAAAATAAACAAATTATAAAGATATAAATGCTTCGACGCAAGAGATACAAAGAATGAGAGAAAACAATATACATACAACATTATTACAAATATTACAAAAATATATATAACCATATGTATAAACAATTTAACAAGTAAGAAAATCTAGAAAACATTATGAAAAGTTTTTAGATACATCGAACTGCTCGAACTAATTAAAATGTTGAAAGAGATAACATTTGAAAGAAAAAAATGAATCAAAATATATATCAACTTCCCATTGTAATTTAGTGAATATGGTGCACATTTGTCTAATAGGTGATTTTAGTTCATAATTTGTCCGTGCTGCGGAGAGGTAAAAAGTATTTTTATTTTTGGAAGAAATACGTGGTACATTTATGAATAATCGGCTAAGAATGCCAGAGTCATGTATCACATTATTAATAAGTTTGAATAAAAACATATGAATAGAAGCCATTAGATTTTGGTGTCAATCGGATAACCGGAAATGACACTTTAATTGAAGCTCAAAATAGTTTTTCTTCAAAAAATACTTTTAAATGTTAATTTTTCGCAATATGTCTTTATAAAAATTAAAGATTATTCAATTTTCTACAGGCTTGCATTAAAAGCTTTTCTATATATTTTATGGATAAATTTATAAAATAATATAAAAATTATATCCCGGAGCTTATCCTTTCAACACAACTCAATGGTTACACAGTTCAGCTCATATGTATGTAACTGACAGATAAATGTCACTGTCAAAAAAATAATCATTTCAAATTAACAATAGTAACATTTTAAAAAGAAAATTGTAAATAGAACAATAGTTAGATGGAACGGAATTAAATATACTTAATTTTTATCATTAGTAAATATGGAGGTATGTATTTCAATAAAAAAATATATCATCACGCCATATTACCCATTGCTGGGTGTGCTAATCTGCTTAGTACACAGATTTCGGTAATGATGATGACATAGCGTTTACCAAGCGTCACCAACCAACGGTCAATTTAAAATTCGAAATATTTGGCGTTAATCGGGATCGAACCCGTATTCCTAGATTCGCGACTAGACACTCAGGCATACGGACACGAGACATCAGAGGTATGTATGTATAAATAATAATAAAAATTAAATGGCGGGAGGTATTGTGCTGGTCACATCAGATTTTTAATGCTTAATTGGCAATTTCATTTTCTGTTTATTCGTTGCTTATTTCATTTCGTTTGGAATATCATCGTTTGAAGCGAATAATTTCAAGACAAAGGCTTGTTGGTAATACAGCGTTTATCTCCATTATTTGTTGAACAAGCTTGAGGACCGAAGGGCCGTAATTGAAGCCCCGTCAAGACGCAAATAAAAAGCTCGTTGTCTTTGTTATTCGTCCCTATAAGACGATACTCCGACACATGTCGAGGTGTTATTGATTATTTCTCTTTCACTTAAACTTTCACATCAAGACGACGGGTTCTTTCAGAATTCCTTTTGCTCTTATTCTTTCAATTCGCTCAGATGTTTGTGCTTTATGCTAGAAATTGGAAAAATACATTGATTTATTGCTGGAAGTTTGTGATTTCAAACAAATGAAATCTGATTTGTGATGACGGAGAATTCCATTAATTTTCACGTCCTACAAAAGATTTTTAACTCAAATTGCAATATATACGTACCACAGGTTTCATTTCAACAAAACTGATATTTCTGTTAAAATCATAACAAAAGTAAAGTGTTTTGCCTCTGGAGAGAATATTTATGTCAAAGTTAAAACCTAGGGAGTTTATATTATTTAGGCAGTTCAGTTATCTAATACCTATAGGTTACAGACTCCATCGTACAACTTTCTAGATTTCGTTGGCAATAAGTTTTGCATTATTTTTGCTGTTCCATTTTGGAAATTAATAATGAAATTTAAGTGTTCCATCTCTCGAACTTACTCTGGAGTGTAACATACGAGGGTGAATCAAATATAAAACGAACTGATTTTTTTTTAACTTCCAGAGGGGTCATAGACCCGTATGGAGTTGGTAGCAGGTAGCTTGGATTGTTAGGAAGGGGGTAGACGTGACCCCAATTCGCTTAGGTCTCTTTAGTATTAAAGAAAACCATGAGCGAACAAGAAAGGCATGTCTTCGTGAAGCAACGGACTATTATCATCTTTTTGGCCAAGGAAGGCGTAAGTCCAACCGAAATTCTGGGGGACAACACGTTTTTAAGGACCCGTGTCTTTGCTTGGCATAAGGAGTTTTCTGAAGGGTGAGAATCAGAGCAACGATTGCCGCCAAAGGATGAGCGTTACCGAAGTCAACATCGAAGCGGTTCGGAATCTCATGAAGACTGATAAATGCATAATGATCAACGAACATTTAATGCGCAATATTATTCCAACTTACGCTGCAAAATTGTCCTATCGAAGGAAAAGAAAAACGCAAACTGTCAAAAATGTCATTTTGCTTCAAGCAAACACTACGAGGCAAAAATTGAACAGAATTGGATGGGAAAGATACAATCCCGACTTGTCACTATGTGACTATCACCGTCTTGGGCCCCTCAAAGAAGTGATGGGAGGCCATCGATTCGACGACCGTCCGGTGGAGGAGTTTGTGCTCCAATGGCTATGAAGGTCCCGTTAGTTTCTACGATGAAGGGATTAAAAAACTCCCAATCTGTTGGGAAAAATGCGTTTCTAGGGCGGGGGATTATGTAGAAAAATATGTTTTTGTATACTTTTTAAAATAAACCCAGAATTTAAATAAAAATACTCCCGTGTATATTTTTCCTTCGATTCTTTTAAAATGCACCTCGAAAAAACTATACATTATTTTTTTAAAGGCCTTTGCTTAACGCAGGACATTTTAATGCTGATGGCTTCCAATATATCTTGTCCGTTCGCTTATCTAGCACCATTTTCCATCTTTTATCATAGTGCAGTTATAGTGGCAGCCAGTAATTTAACCAGGTCATAAATTGTGTCTGTATATTCTGATTAAGAGCGAAGCAGAAGCAAAGTACACAGGGTAACTTGTACTTGGTACGTGATGGTGTAGCGAGCTTATATAATATTTACACCCGCCAAAGGCGCAACGCAGGCGTTTCTCGCTAAATAGCTCACTAGGGTGCCATGCTTAGCTTTGCCCTGTTTTCTATACCTATTCATTATACATGATCGAGAAGAAAACTTTCCAATAGATTTTATATTCGATTTTACAAGCCCAAAAACATAACAATTGGGACGATATATGAATATTTTATTTTTACAAAAATTATATTATTGCCGCATCTTAATTTCCAAATTTTAAAATTTTATATTAACAGAAATTTTGGTACAATTAATAAATATTGATAGTATAATGGAACATTTAATTATGAAAAAAAATCTTCAAATAAACTTTTTTTAAAAATTAATAATAAAGCCAAAAATTAACGTTTTATTTATCAATAAATCCAATACAATATTAGTATGGCCATCTATTGCATAAAATTATGAACATTCACTGACATTTGTTAATAATTATATATGTATTTTCAGAAACTAATATCACAAAACTAAGGCATTAAATCGAATAAAGTTTCAAATAAAATTTACTCAAAATAATATATTTTAGTTAATAATATATTAATTCTACTTATTTAGTTTTTATTTGTAGAGACATAAATGCACGCATAAATAAATCATTTTTTCAAAAACAAAATATGAATAAAATAAATTATTAGCTAAAACATATTTAAAATTAAAAAATAATACAAGTTTATTTAGAAAATTTGATTGTATAAAATTTTCCCCACATATAATAAACAAATTTTAGTTCTACTCATTATCTCCCAAACAAAAGCGAAAATAAAAAAAAAAGCTTCAACAAAACTCGCCTTCATTTTTAATTATAAATAATTTCTATTTATCAAATTTTGTCGAAAAGTTGTTAGTTCAGGCAGAAAATGGATTTTCTCAAATTTGTTTATCCAAAACGAGACTACTACTGTAATCTATGATGATAATTATGAACTATTTTTTAATGTTTTGTTGTAACAAAGTACGTTGTTGTATCGTGTAAATAGGAGAAAATCAATAATTTCGACAAATCGATTGACCAATCAGATTCAAAAAAGCATGCAAATGGAAGACGCGGGATAAAAAATTGTTTAAACAAACGTCATTTGATTGTCAACCAGCTGTTAAGTGTAAAAAGTGTTAAATTTATTTATTTTGAGTTAATAAATTGTTGAAATATTGATTGTTATATGATTTTATGTATCAGTTGAATTAAAATAGAAGTATTTGTTGTAATTATTATTTATCATACTGAATTTGTTACAACAATAATGAAAACAATGTTATGTACTAATAATATGTTAGATTCGTGGTGGAATTATATTTCATTACAGATTACAGCTAATTTTAAACTCGGTTTGTTATAAAGTCGTTACCAATCGAAACCAGTTTCTATTTGTTGTTACTGCTAGCTGAAATCGTATATTTTACCGTAATAATAATAAGATATTTATTGAATTTTTTTGTAATAAAATGAAATGTCACGAAGGTAGAATATTGGCTGAACTATGATTTTGGGCTCGTATTGGCTTTGCAAAGAGAATATTTTAAACTAGGAGATGCATAATTTTGCAGAAATTGTACATTTGTATATGAAGAAATACATACTCTAATCCCTTCTATGTGAGTTAGACAATTTAATTGTCTGCATTCTAAGCAAACACCTCCGTTCTGTATGTTCTCTGTGACATCTTGTTATTCTGTAGTATAATAGTAAAGTTTCTGGTTAATCCAGTGTAATGTTATTACAACATAACTATCTAAGTCTGAGCTGAGCTGAGCTGAGGGCGGACTGTACAATAACGTCTTGAGCGTCTAAGGGCTGCTGGATCCCCGTTAACTGGATTAATTTCATTTTCTAATATCCGTTCGTTAAGCTCGAACAATCATTTAAGATCTTGATTATGAAGTTAGTATAGATTTTCAATATCTTTCATAATTGTCACTATAAAATACAGAAGTTAATAATAACGTATGTACTAAATTTGGGATGAATTTCAACAATTTTATAATATAAAATGCATTTACTTAAAGTAAGCAACAAAATTATGAACTTAAATTAAATACGGATGGACGAGTTCTTCCACAACTTTCCACGAATATCTAGCATAGGGTTTTTGACATTACATTAATTTCTCGACCATTCCTGAATTCCTGCATATTCTGTGTTGAAGTTCGTCCTCATTTTGGGGTTCCTAACCTCCATTGTGAACTTTTCAAGATAAAAGAGCCCAAAAACCTTCTATGGAACGAACTTGGGGAAGGTTATGGGATTGTCGTTTCGCGGAACTAATGGTACGTTTTGGTCAGTTAGCCAATTTTGAGTTTGTGTTGCATTCAAAACAGGTTTTCAAATTGATTTGATTGATCTTCACTACAAATACTTCGTTTTGCCGTTATTCCACTTCGTATTACTACGCACTAATACTACACAACCGTCACTATGCTATGTACGCATGCGCAATATCAAAACTGTTTTGACACTGTATACATGACGTTTTCAAAACTAAAAATGGTTTGAAAACTGTTTCAAAACTGCATGTAAAATAAGTAATTTTGATAGGATAAAATCATCCCCAGCGTGTTCTTCTTCAATAAAATTGACCAATAAGATCTGGATATACCCCTTGTGGAAATAATGCACCATACCAACACCTTGTTAGCGAATTTGTCATTTTGTTTATATTATTAGGGACCTCTGCAATATTGTCTATATAAAAACAATCATTTGCCTTAATTTCGAAGTTGCTACGTGTGATGCCCGAGAAATCGAAAAAACGTACAAAACCCAATTCTAGGCTAGATACAGTAAAAATTTTGAATAATGTCCTATCAGGGTTGTCTATGAATTGTATGAATTCAGATTTTTGCTCCGCGAATTATGACAAATTCAGTAGTGTCGTTTGATTAGTTTTTATGAGAGTACATAAGATACAACTGTTATTTTATTATTATAAAAATATATGTTACAATAAAAGCATTCAAAATTCAAAAATAAGTCAACTGGTAAGTTTATTAGCAAATGTAAAACCAAATATGTGAAAATAAGATACTGACACAATGTCAGTGTCAGTGACTTTAACACAAAATAACGTTATTCGTACGGCTATGAATGAAGGTAATGTATCTGAATTAATAAATAAACTTACGTTACAGCGAAAGTATTATCAACAACGAGCATCGTTTTAAAGTGGAATGTCCTAGCTTAGTCGAAACAATAAGATTTTTTGAAAGACAAGCGTGTTATATCTATCCTTATCGCACATGCTTATAGCCTTTGCAAAGGAAAGAGATAAATGTATGGCAATTTGTTAATTCGTTCATGATACAGATGACCTTGATCGGACATCTTTCAAAAATTTTACTGTAGGTATCTGTCGAAATTTGCGCCTTGTCGAAGAACACACCCATCTTTATTTAATTCAAGTTCATAATTTTGTTGTTCATGTTATTTATTAAGTATTAGAAAATTTGAAGTAAATGCATTTTATATTACAAAAAAAAAAAAAAATGTTGAAATTTGTGCCAAAACTTTATGACATAAGTTACTAACTAATGAATCTAATACCCAAAACCAAGCACAAGATAAATAATAAATTACCGCATATATTCTGGTATGTATTTCATCCCTATCAGTAGCAGACCTAGCCTAACCACAATGCCGCCGTATGTCACACAACCATGGTCAATCAGGTTGGGGGTTGTAGGTCATTAGCAAGCGTGTGATTACCTGGACACGCACACACACGCACGTACACACACACACGCACATTAGTGACACCAGGTGCGCCCCAAATTAAACTCTGTATTATTGAAATTGGTAGGAATAATTACAATAGATGTGAATTGATTTGTGACGGGGAAAGGGGTGGTAAGGTAACCATGATGAGGAATGTAATAAATATGAGCCAGTGATTAACGTGGTAGATTATGGATTAAAATTCATTGTTTAAAACAAAATTGCAATTTTTATTCCCAAATGACCTAACGACCTTCCCAAACAACTGAATTATTAACCCGTCAATTTAGATTTGTGAATTTTGTTAATTACTTCATATGAAAAAATTCCACAACGGATGCTTAACAAAAAGATAAAAAACGAATTTGGAATAAACTTCCTTTATTGTTTTTCTCACTCCTGTCCTATATAGGATAACATGAGCATATAGCGTAAATTAATTAGAGAACGGACGTAAACCATTTTTAATTCGATTTAACGGAATTGCGTTCTGGTGCTCGGATAAATTGATATTGATTTGAGGGCCGAACTGTACTGGGATAGTTATATATGGCATTGTAGTGTGCAATAAATAGTGTTGGACTATGTATCCTGATCGAATTAGGTTAATTTATGCCTAAAAAGTATAAAACCTACACAAATTTTTACAAAATTCTTTCGGCTACTTTAAAATATGTAGACTTAAAACTTATAAAAAAAACTGTGGGCTTATATTCTATTGAGACCCATTACTTTTGGTACAATATGAAAAACAACTTTGTAAAAATCCAGTGGGTATAAAATAAAACCTACTTTGCAAGACGTATGAAATCCAATATTATAAATAACATTTAGTTTTATAATTCGTTTGTTGAAAATATAAACCGGCCGAACTATTATGAGTCTACAGTAATTTTTCTTATGTCATACTGGTGTTTAAAGCAACGTTTTTTTGAATGATTTATAAAACAAAAAGCGAAACTTTAAAGACTTTACAATTTTATCTTCATATTGAATCCTTTATTTATACGGCATTAAATTGGTCATCAACTCAGCAGCTTCATCCTACATATCCCGAGGAATGTATTTTTCATCAATTATAAGTTATATCGTATAAGATTGTTTATGGAACCAAAAAATTCGATTTCAATCTGTCAATTTGTCAAAATTTTGCTAGGATTTTTGAACAACTGCGACTTAGCCTACATATACAAAATTAATACTGCTACAAATTGCTGCATATTTCTTTTAATAATTTAATAACTAGAAACCCGTATGACACAAAATTTTGTATGCACCTCAGACGAAAAGTGTCTTTAAGGTACTCAGAAGTAAACAGCTTGCTGATACCTTAACGATTCACTTTCCGCCCTAGATACATAAAATACTATTAAAATATAAAGGCATCTGTATCATGAACGAATTAACAAATTGGCATACATTTATTTCTCTTATTTGCAACGAATACAATCATGTGCGATAAGGATGGATATAACACGCTTGTCTTTGGAAAATTAATATCGTTTCGATTAAGTTAGGACATTCCATTTTAAAAAGATGTTTGTTGTTGACAATACTTTCGCTGTAACGTTAGTTTATTTATTAATTCAGATATACAAACACTGACACTGGGTCAGTATCTTATTTATTACATATTTGGTTTTACATTTGCTAATAAATTTACCAATTTACTTATTTTTGAATTTTGAATGCGTTTACTGTAGCATATTATTTTTATAATAATAAAATAACAGTAGTATCTTATGTACCTAATCGGGCATCTTTAGAAAACTTACTGTACACTCGGTACGAGTATATTTGTAAAAATGATCAGAAAAACATGTATTGTTTAAATTTGAAAGGTATTCGTTTTTCGGTAAACCCGCAAAATTTATGTTTATCCAATGCTCCCTCTAAGCAGGTAGACTTCATTATTATTCGCTGTTTCAGTAAAAATTAATCCCGACTGCAAGTTTGCTTCTTAGATAAGTGTCGCCAACACAGCAGTTTTTCCAATAAATATCAAAAATTATATTAACAGCATTCATATGTCTTGCTTACCACATTGCATATTTTCATTTTGCTTTAATGCAAATAGGTTTAATGAAAAAAGTTTCGGATACGAACATTATCCTTTATTTCTCCTCAGAGTTTGTTTTTAATTAAAAAAATTGAATTAGTAGTTGATTATGCATTTTAATGATATGTGCTAAAAAAATTGTAAATAAAATATGGTAATATTTTTCAATTATAAAATGTATAAGCTGTTTATTTGGGATTTGATCCCGAAACAAGATAAAATATTATCTATATTCCCAATGGTAATATGTATTTTGCATTTGTACATGCCGGGACGTATAAACATAATATTATCTATAATTCATGATCAGATTATATGTATTTGTTTAATGTCATCTTCATTATATATTCATTCATATGAATGCAAACTCATACATAGTATTAATTTGAATATACGATACGTAATACTATTTGTAGAATTATCTGGAGCTTTCCTATTAGCTGTTTACTAAACTTACTATACAATATGTATTTAGTTTACATATTATATGTCTAATATTTATACGTAATGGAATATGTTGTTTTCACATCCATATTCTATATTCAGTGTGGTAATTTTAAAATTGGGCCACATGCGTTTAACAAAAGAAAACATTTGTCACATGCATACAATTGTTTATTTGCAAATAAATTATCATTAAACCTAAGATATTTTATTATAAGCAATGTATTCAAGTTCTATACACTCTATTAATACACCATATCAAAATTTGTAAAATTGGAGTAATAATCATAATTGTAGGTGATACTTTAATAAATAAATATCACTTCACTGATGTAACATATAGTCCGCGAGCCAGGGTACAAATTTGGTCAATCATTTCCTCTCGGGCGATAACTTGTAAAATGCTTCAGAGAGTTGTATCATGAAGCTCCGTGAACGTCAGCTGCGGTTCGGTGGGTGGGTTAAGCAGCGGTAGCCTCCCACGCACGTTGAAAAAAAAAAGAATTTTAATCATTTCCTCCCGATTGAAAATTTATCAAATTATAGCTAATCCAATATCTTAAAGAAAAAAAAAGTCAGCTGACTATAAAGTGGTGGATAATACGTAAGCTGGTCACACGAACATGATAAAAAAATATATAAAAAAGATTATATCTTTCAGTTAGAGCATGAAGCATAATGTAGAATAACTTTAGATACGTCATTTCCTCCCGGATAAAAATTTGTAAGCTGATAGTTAATATGATCCTGTAAGTAATAAAAAAAAATCAGCTAGCAATATGCCGAGGGAAAACTCGTCAGCTGGTGCATTTAAATAGGCGATAGATGCTCCTGTGTGGCTCCTGCGTTACACCCTTCAAAGCATAAGCTGACAATCTTCCCACCGAGATATAGCCAGCTGACATGTTTATTTATTTACAATATCATATAAACTGTCATCTGATAAATTTTCAATTGAGAAGAAATGACTGAACATATATATTTTTTTATCATGTTCGTGACCAGATGACGTATTATCCACCACTTTATAGTCAGCTGACTTTTTTTTTCTTTAAGATATTGGATTAGCTATAATTTGATAAATTTTCAATCGGGAGGAAATGATTAAAATTCATTTTTTGTTCAACGTGCGTGGGAGGCTACCGCTGCTTAACCCACCCACCGAACCGCAGCTGACGTTCACGGAGCTTCATGATACAACTCTCTGAAGCATTTTACAAGTTATCGCCCGAGAGAAACTTGGTCATGAAAATCTGTTGCTGGCTCGCGGACTAATACTATTAACACTAAATGGCAATTGATGCTTTCAGATATTAGATTGTCCATTGTTCAATATCAAAAAAATGCTAAAGTCTTCCTCTTAAAACTCCCTATTACCTTCTTCTTTAATAATTCATTTTCAAATTTGGCACCCCTAAACCAATTTCTGCGAAATTGGGAAATAAGTAGACCTTGAAACAGTTCCCAAAAAAACCAATCTTGTATTAGAGCTAACCTGTTTCATTTTTCAGCAAGAGGTACGAATTAAGGAGTAAATAATTCATTTCATCGCCATTTATCAAACGTAAAGAACCAAATACACGTACACAATGTTTACCTTTATGTCGGCAGAACACCAAACATAGCAAAGCTACTTTAATCAAGAAAACACCGACGCAGAAGAGATTTTGGTTGTTTATTTATTCAAGCAAATAAGCAAAACGAACTATAGCAAAGGAAAAGGTAAAATAGCTAATTAAATCTCTGGGTAATATTAACTCTTATAACTTCAAAGAACAATTACAGTTTCACATGAAATAATTAGGATGTTAGTTAATTAACTTCTAGAAAGAAAAACTTTTAATTTATATATTTTAGTTATCGCCAGGCAAACCCATTATTTTGTTATATAGAATAATAATGGCCCAACAAAAGATTTTTATCTACCGATAATCATGTTCCTGACAGATTGACAATGACATATATTGCGCCATGAATATAATATATGGTATTATATTAACCCTATCACAATCCGTAATTTATACAATAACACACTGTGGTGAATAGCTAACAATATGGCGTCAATAAAAATGTATATGCGATTCAAATTAATATAGAACGTTTGTGTGGAATGGTTAAACATTAATATTGTATTTAGTCAGCAAATAATACTGGATTAAATGAACACTAGGGTTTGTTAAATTGTTATTTCATTAATATTCTATAGTATTGAGAACGTAGTATGATGCATGATTTAAAATGATTATATCACTTACATACTTTGCACATTTTCGGAAATGGAGGAATGGAAAATAGACTTACCTGAAACAAAGGAAACAATTATTAAAAACAATGAAATAATAAACAAATTAAAATTATATAAAATTGTGTGAGTCGTGTCAGTCGATTTCAGTGTTTTTATAAAAACTGAAAAAACAAAAATTGTTCCGTGGCTAATTTTTTTAATTTAAAAGGCATTCGTCTGCGCGAATTAAAGCTGAATTGGACGCTGTTTACGGGGACTCTACTCTACCATTTGCCACTGTGCGCAGGCTATCTAGGCTGCAGCCTATGGGCCCCCAAAACACTATTAATTTTTAAAAATCTTAAATAGACTTAAAAAAATGCGATGCGGGCCTCCTCCTAAATGGATGTTGTAAAGCAAAAATTACTACATCCGAATTAATAAAAAAATTCATTTTGACTACTTCATAACTGCAGAAATAGAATTTGAAAATTCACAGAATTACAATTAAATAGTATTAACCATGGAATTAGAAATAAAAGCCGAACAAAATCGTAACGTTTTATTACGTCAGTGTCAGAATAATGATTGTCAAAATAAATACTAATAATTTGACGTAATAAAACGTTACGCTTTTGTTCGTCTCTTGTTTCTATTTCTATGGCTAATACTATTCAAATTTTATTTCTGCAGTTACGAAGTAGCCAAAATTTTTTAATTGATTCGGATGTAGAAATGTTTGCTTTACAACATCCATTTGAAACTTTTTGTCTAAAATAATTAGGGGAGCAATGCGAACGGAAAAACTGATTTCATATGTTAAACGCCTATGTTGTACTTCCCGTGATACACCTTGTATAATTAACTTCATTAGTATGAAGTGTAGGCGCAAATCAATTAGCCACCAAGATTATTTGACATTCGGACCTATTCTGTAATACAGTAGTTAATTTTTAGTAACTGCTTAAAAAAAATATCAAATAGATATTGATTTGACAATTAAAAATCCAATTTTTTGATTGGTTGAAAAAATTAACCACTGAGTTACAGAATAAGTCCAATTTTTATTTAAAGTTTAATTATTTAAGTATTCTGTTTGAATTAAATAAGAAGAATTTTGCTTGTTACATTCCTTTTTACCTTCAGTCACCTTTAAGTAAGGATGGTATTGTCTTTGGTCAAAAAATTCGAGCTATAACCACATAACTAAGACACGGAAAGATAGGATAAGTAATGAGAACATAAGGGCGATGGCTCGAGGTTCTATAAAGATACAAGAAAACAGAAGAAGACCAAAGAGAAGATGGAAGGACTGTATTGTGGAAGATATGAATGAGGATAACACACAAAATGTGTGTGTGACAAAAGTTTCGAATCTCATAACTTCAATACCACGATTCCAAAAATTATATTTTATTTCGTATTCCTCAAGTTTACATCCAAAAGAACAAGTGATTAGATTTTGGTTATAATTGGTGAACCGGAAGTAGTCTCATTTGAAGATTTAACAGTTAAATTTGATTTATTGACATTTAACGTTACTATAACTTAAGGAATATATTATTCTCTATACGATTTGATTACATTTTATACTTCATATTCAATAGATACAGAGTTAAAGAATTTTAAAGAAATTAAATTTTATAATTCAGCCAGCTATGCTAAACATGGAAACTGCATATTCATATAATTCAAATTGACAGATGTCAGTATCAATAAAAAGTAAATTAATGTGGCAGAGATGAGGATGTTGAAGTAGATATTGGGGAATACACGGAAAGATACGGTAAGAAAATAACTCTAGTGTTACAAGTTTCTAGAAAGATACAAGAAAGACGATCACATTGGTTTGAATATGTCATGAGGAAAAATGAAGAATTATATTTGAACAAGAATGAGTAGTTTATTAATAGGAGGTTGAAGAAACAGAGGAAGACCAAAGATAAGATGGAAGGACTGTATTGCGAGACTTGAGAGAAAATGAACTGAATGAGAACGACACGCAAAACAGAAATGAGTAAAATAGCGAACCCTAACGAATGAGAAAAGCTAAAGAAGAAGAAGATGTCAGTGTCAAGTGCAATTTGCATAGTTTGTTTATGAAATAATTTTACTGGAAATTTAGAATCTTTTGCAAGGAAAATTATGTATGAAATTTATACATTAAACACAGGATTGACGGAAGGTATTGTGCTGGCCACAACAGATTTTTTATTTTGCATTTTCTTGTTGTTTACTAAAAATAACAAAATTCTTCCAGTAGGGCCCGCGCCACAAACTCAGATTAGAGGTCTCCAGATCGTAATTAAGTCCTGGAAAAGATGGGCAACTGAATTTAGTCGTGGTTGAACCAGTTTGTTTAATGATGAGCGTTCAGGATGGCCAACAACTGTGACCACAATCGATTGCATGGAAAAATTTCACCAAATGCTACTAGATGACCGTCGAATCAAAGTTGGAGAGATAGAACAAGCTGATGACTGAGCGTTGGATGTTACGACTGCTTACTTTGCACCAAAAATTGCGGTCGAATGAACATTCCAAGACTCTGTTGGAGCGATTTAAGTAAAACATGCTTGATTTTTTGTGTCGATTTTTAACTTGGATCCACCACTATACTTCTGGGACGAAGATAATCAAAACATTGGATTGCAAAGGGTGAACCTCCTCCGAAGAAGTTTATTTTGCAAAGTAAGACACCAACTACTTTTTTGATGGGTTAAAAATGTTAAAAGTATCAATGTAAAATGTGTATTGACTAAAAAGGAGTCTATGTTGAAAAATGGAACCAAATTTGATCGAAAAGATGATTGTTTCTATGTTAGGCTTCTGAGTTTAAAAAAGTATAATAAAATATATATTTCGGAAATGTTAATCTTTGTAATATTTTATACAATTATTATACAAATGCACAAATCCAAGTATTCATAATATATGTGTATAGATAATACTCTAAACTGCACAAAATTAATGCCGCTATTTCCTTTACCCACATAATCTCGTACAATAAATAAAAATTCACCTCTATAAATCCTGGAGATTAGCCCTATTTTCTTCTGCCACTAACATTTTCAAGCACCGAGAAAAACCGTATATTCACCATATCATTTTCAGTAATGACGTTTCAGTGTACCACGACCACCATGTTGTATGTGCCGGTAAGTACGTGTGGGTGTTTATCACAGAGTAAAAAAACGAGCAAATTCTGGTGGTTAGCGCGGTTAGCGCTTTATCGAACGGATGTGATTCTAGACTGGGTGATTTAAAGCGAGGAATGATGGATCTTCCAAATTATGGTTGTAGGATGATACAAGATATGAAAATGGAGGCAAGATACGATGGAAAATGTTAATAAATACGCGAATCGTTTCGCCTAGCAACTAATGTAATTTTGTTCATATACCAAAGTATGACTTTAGAATATTGAAAATATTTGTTATTTATCGAACCTTCCTCTAATCAATAGTGCAGTAGCATTCCTTCAAAGTGTACACATCTCGCGTTTAAGTTCCAGTCGTCCCGACGCCTGCGGAATGGCAACTCGGCGCCCAGCGTCGCTTTCAGGCGTCAAAATGCGCGCTGCGTCAACGAACCGGAACCGAATTTACGCCGCTTCTACCAGCAAATTATTAAATTGAAATAAAAATGGTCCACAAACGGAAAGGAAATTGGAACGAGGACGCGGACTTGCAGGTACACCAACTGTTGGGAATTAATTCTCATTGTGATTTTGTAACGCAGTTGGAAAATTCAATTGGGAAAAATGGAATATCACAGCGCACATATTGCGTTGGTGAAAAAACACAAATGTAATGTCAAATGTGATTATTTTCGGTTAGATTATTTCCCAAACAAAATATTTGGCAGTATATTATAAATAACTTATTTAATTTTTATTTAAAAAGGCTGTCATATCTAGAAAATAGTTATTATTCCATGATAATAATATGTATATTATTATTATTATTTGTCGGGTGTTAACAATTTATCGAAATTTATTCTTAAAAAACCAATGTTTCATATGTATTTAAACCGTCATTGGGTAAACATATACAGCGGTAATAATAAATAATTTCCTATTTCCAGATTAGTTATTCCGAGAATATCTCTTAACCCTGTGTTAAAATGACGTTTATGGAGAGTTTATTGTAGGGTTAGGTCTTATTCCATGTTTATTACTACACATTTGTGGATTAAGCTCGTGATAAACTAGGAATTGCTATTCCTGTGTTAAAAAGAAGCTATTCTGCATTTAACCTTTGTTTATTATTACCACTGATAATATAATAGTATATTATACAATGAGCATGTAAAGTATGCTATTACTCATGAGAATGAATAATAGCCATTACATGCGAATAGAATACTATACTTTATCCACAACTGTCAAATAATAACATACTGAACTATTACAAAATCAGAAAAAACCAAATAAATTTTAGAAAATTGTTTGTTTACTAACATAAACATAGCGTTGATCGCTAGGTATTTGTTTTAACAAAATTATGAAGTGATTTAACATTTAGCAGAAAATTTTAAACCGACTATTCAGCTACAATTTAAGCTTAAATAGAAAATAAAACTATAAAAATGAAAAAACTAGTATAATTTTGGCTTTTTATGTGGAAAAAAATACTTATTAAAAATAATATGTTTGTACTTTTTGAAAGGTAAGATTTGAATTTGACATAACGATTGAATAATATTATTCCACTGAACTGTCAATATTATTTAATTAGCAACAGTAACGAAGGTCATTAATTTATAAAAAACGGTTGAATTATGAGCATATTATTTGACAGTCGTGGATAAAATTATATACTAAATTTTATTCATCATCCTGATGATTTATTAGCAGACGCCAGATTTTTTTAAATTCTTTTTCATAAAACTGATTAATGGTATTATTATATTTTAAATGGTATTAATTTAAATAAATTAAAACGAACAATGTTCTTTTAAATTAATTTTAAATATTGTTTTTCATTATTTGAACGCCAATTTAAGCATAAATTAATTAATTTCATATTCCTCTTATAAAAATTATTCTGCGTGAATGTGATTGGCAGCAAATCGAAAAATCTATACTTCAATATTAAAATTCTTTATTAAGAGTGAGCCGCTATATTAATATACCTAACACATCAATTCCAGTACCACCAAATTTGTAAATAAAATTTAGCAAGAGAATAAGGTTGCTAATTTGCTATTTTAGATTTGATTCAGAAAGCTAAAACAAAAAAATCTGTTGTGGCCATCACAATAACTCTGGCACCCTTTCCATTGTCGTATATATAAGCATTCTTGTACACACAAAAAATTCTAATTACACCTAATCTTTATATTTACGTATTTTCTATAATTTTAAATTCATTCTATGAACAAGTTTTCTGCATTTCTTCTAAATGTTCGAGGTTTTTCCAATTCATTAACAGAATTGGCGGTTCATGTAATATACCTATAATTTGAAATATATAATTAATAATAAAATAAATATTAAATATCGTTCCCAGAAAAGCCTTCAGTACTATCTTTGAATTTTTGACACTGACATTAGTGACATTTATCTGTTAATTACAGACATTTTAATTTCTCAAGTAGTTACCATGGAGATGTTTGGGCTGTGAGCAGGCTGGGAGATTTACTACAACAGATTATTTTATAGATTATATATCTGTATCTTTAAATTTATAGAAGGTATAATAAAATTTTAAATGTGTCGGATAGAGAATTTTGGTTTTTAATATTTGTAATAACATTAATTTTCAAAAAATAATATTTAGATTTTTGTTAAATTACTACTACTTCCGGTTATCCAATTGTTACCAGAATCTATTCCAGTCTTCCCATTACTGTTAGATTGAGGAATCCGTAGTTACACAGGTCTTTGGTCTTATAGAATTTGAGAAATCGTACAACAACCTGACACACACACACACACACACACCAGATATCACCGTAAAAATGTTATAATCGGATTCTAGGGACTTTAAAACTAGCTTATTCACTAAAATCTGGATATGCGATTCTTAGCATGATTCCAATACCTCTCTTAGCGAGAGGTAAAAAGAATGGAAAATTTTCTGATTTTCCTTCGTTATTAAGTTATTGATAAAAACACCGCATCACTTTTGAGGTACCCCGTGCTTATTTATTTATTCCAAACTAACTTATGTTGCCTAATAAACATAGGGTAAACCTCAGGCGCCCTTATTAACCCTGTGACCATATATTTCGCAGCCTCATATATAATGCAAAGATGACCTCCCTACAGAGAGTGGGAGTGTATTTGTATGTATCGCATCTGAAAATCAATATTTACCGCTGTATATGTAACGTACCTACATATACTCCTATGTTGATATGTGTCACTAAGACGTAATTGATGATTCGGGTGCTAATTTTGTGAAGTGCATATTGAATAGTTATTTGTGTATCTAGAGTGCTTTCAGACACCTTCAAAAAAAAATACCGTACATTAGTTATTTCAAATAACCATAGTATCAAGTATATTATGAGTCGGTGTTAGATAAAATATGTTTTTTCTTATTTGTACCACAATTATTATATTATTTCTTTCTCAGTTCTGCTCTATTTAGAAATATTTTCTCCACAGCAAAATCTGCTAAATTATTTTACCATTACTCACAATTTTCTTTATTTTATTTATCTAATCATTTCACAATTAGTTGAAAAAATTCTTCCATTATATCTACGCTAGAAGTAACCAACACACCAGTTGCTTTCAAGAGTTTCAGGAATACATGCACATTACCTCCTGCTGAATAATGCAACAGCAGGAAAATTAGGAGGGTGAAATCGCCACCGAAGTCATTTGTGAACACACCCATTAGCCGTGGTAAATAATACATCAACCAGGTAGAAGAAAATAAGAAATTATAAGAAGAATTATGTTAGTTTACTAAAAAAATATATAATAGGGTAGGCCTAAAACATTTGTCTCAAACTTTTAGGTACACTTTGGATTTGGGTAAATGTGTTGCACTTAAAACTTGGTACAAAACAACTATTAAAATAAATATTTTATACAAACTAACTTTTCAAAAAGTTCTATATTCATTAATAATGAGGTATTCCAAAAAAATTAATATATCTTTTTTATTCATACATACATACATACATAAAATCACGCGTGTCCCACTTAGTGGGTTCACACAAACCCGATAACAATAAGAATAACATCAACATCATACAACAAATCCTTACTCTTAAACATATTAAAGTGACCGATTTTCTGTAGCGAAATACCGCATCCGGATCACAATAATAGTTAGGAAACAATCATCCTTCGCCACACATTTCTATCTAAGCAGACTTCTTTCGCCTGAAATACTAATATAAGTAAATATGTTTTTCTGCTCAAATTTCTGTATACAGTGAGTTTATTTTATCAGTAAACATTACGATAGTTACAAAATGACAGCAATGTATTGAACCGTTTATTTTATCAGTAAACATAGGGAATAGTTGTCAGACTCGTCAAACTGTCACATTAAATGGTTTTTTATAAAATTACAGATTATAACAGGTATAATTCAAATATAAACCTAAGATAAGTTTCAGATGTATCTGCTGCTACATTTAATAATCGACCCACACCCTGTCCAGCATCAATTTGAAAAATCCATAATAATTATAACTTGCCTCAAATGATTTTTTTTCTTTGAGGACACTTAAAAAATATGTACAAAGGTGAGAGAATGAACATTGAACCATTAAAAAACAGAATTAGAGCAGCCTCACAAAATATTATTACCCAGCAAAAAACGAACGCTATTAATTCTTTATTTGCACGATCAGGTTTTTTTTAAACTTTACCGACAGGGTTTCCAAGGCAGTCAGTTTTGTTTACAAATTACTGATCAGTAAGTGATGTGGTACTGATCAGTAAGTGATGTGACTGACCGGTAAGTGATGTGACTACCTACCGATCTGGAGGCGGTGAAAATTACATAAATAAAAAATAAATGTATAATTTTTAAAGCTTTAACGATAACAAAACAACGATCATAGCTCACTTAAAAATGACAACTATTTTTTTTTAAATATCAAAATAATTTTTAAATAATTCTAAACTTTAATTTGTTATTATTGGGACGATCGTGCAAAAAATATAATAAGTATTACGGGCATAATCCTCAACCGGTAAGGTGCACTTAGTGCCCTTAATACTTAAATAACTGTTATAATCGTTTAGGATATTATTTGGAAGTTAGTGGTGCCAATTTTGTGTATTTGATAAGTTAAAATAAAAATTCCTCACTTGTTTAATATAGTTCTTAAGTGTATAAACATAAATAAATAATTTATCGTTTCTTTAATTCATAATTTAATATTTATTTTAGTCGATCTTAATTATCCCTATGTTTACTTTATTATTATTGTATCTATTTGGGCACACTAGCAAAATACTCTTTTCTACAATCATGTTTGAGTCTTTACAAAATATAAAAATCAGTAATAAGAATAACTAGTAGCTAGTATACATATAATTGACAGCTGTCACGGATGTCATTTGTTTAAAATGTTGTTGCCGGTATATGTAAGCCCCTCCCTCATTGGTAAATAGTTTTCTGACGTGATCAGGCAACATAAAAGGCGGCAATTTAAATATTCTATAATTCTTTCGATTAGAGCAAAGGAAAAGAAAATCGTGCAACAGCTCATTACATCAGGAGAAAATATAATAATACTTACATTGCACGTTATTTTCTAAATAAAAGAAAACTAGAATTATTATTTCTGCATTATTATTTATACAATGAACCTACCTACATAATTATGTTTTCACTTCCGAAAATCTTGGCATTTAAAGAAGAGAAATCAATGCCCCAGATATATGTTTAGCTATTATTTCCTTAAAATATAAAAAATAAATATTTCAATTCAAGAACCATCTTCTACAAAGGTTAATCGTTTTCTGCACGCAACGGGTTATATCCTTCAGGGACTATATTTTGATATTTTAAGTTTGGACTCAGTAGAAGTTATGCAACAGTTTGATTTATTGACGAGGGTGATATTCTGAAATATTTCGATTTCTTTTCAACATAATTTCACTTTAGCGTTGGTTTATATTCGACAGGTAGGGTACCAAGTTGCGAAAGCTTTCACGATATTATTTTAAGATGGAAAGTTCGGGAAACACTTTATTTTGGGAAAAATGATATTTATTTTTACATAGGGTGAGGCAGGTGAAACCAGGCCTCACCTCTTAAATTTAAAACGTTTGTAAAATTTTATAATTTTATTTTTCATTAAAATTATTGAAGTAATACGTACTGTATTGCTGTGAGCCACACGGTGACTTGGCCAATCTCGTTACAAGCAGAGCGCACGGCAAGCGCTACAATAGAAGATGCTTGCTTTAAACTTTAAACAAATATACATTCTGTCAAGAAAATACCGGTAGTGTCGAAATTCTTTTTGTCGCTACGTTGGCACAACTGTCATCTATACTCACGCGGAGTTTGAGCGCCATCTGTCATTTACTTTGTTTACAGTGCTCCATTTGTCAGTTCATCTCAAGTGTGTTTTGCGATGTTTACAATGGATAAAAATATCGAACAAAGAATCTGTCCCAAATTTTACATTGCAAATGGAATTTCGTGTGCCGAAGCGCTGAAAATATTACATAAGGCTTACGGTGAATCGACTTGCGTATGAGTGGTACAGTGCATTCAAAAGCGGTCGAGATATGGTGGAAGATTTGTCTTGCTCAGGTCGGCCATCAACGTCTTCAACTGAACTTAACTTCGTTAAAGTAAAGAAAATGGTGACTGAAATTCGTTGTTTAGATCTGAGAGAGATAGCCGCTGAAATTTCTGTGTCTCACGAATCAATTCGTACCATTTCAAACGATTGTTTGGACATGAAACGCGTTGCCGCTCGACTAGTGTCGAAAGACCTGAATTTTCTGCAAAAACTCAATCGCGTAAGGGTCGCTGAAGACATGCTAGAACGAATCAATTCCGACCCCATATTCATAAAACGCATTGTAACTAGTGATGAGACATGGGTTTATGAGTTAGACATGCAAACCAGTCAACAATCGATTTTTTCGATTATCGCAATGTTGTGCATTCGGAATTCTTGCCAGAAGGTGAAACAGTATCTAAAAAATATTATCTGAGTGTTATGCGGCGTTTGAGAGAGCAAATTCGTCGAAAAAGACCAGATTTGTGGAAAGAAAACTAATGGATTTTGCACCGATAACGCACCATCTCACAAGGCTATCATTGTGAACGAATTTCTGGCCAAAAACTCAACAAATCTTATCAAACAACCAGCGTTTCCCCTGGTATGGCTCCGGCCGACTTTTTCCTCTTTCCAAAACTCAAATTACGAGGCACCCGTTTTCAGTCGATAGAAGACATAAAAGAGAATTCGCGGCGAGTACTGGTCGATTCGTGACAATGCGTTTAAAAATGTTTTGATGATTGGATTATTCGTTGGCAAACATACATACATACATAAAATCACGCGTGTCCCACTTAGTGGGTTCGCACAAACCCGATAACAATAAGAACAACATCAATATCATACAACTAATACTCTTAAACATATTAAAGTGACCGATTTTCGGTAGCGAAATACCGCATCCGGATCACAATAATAGTTAGGAAACAATCATCCTTCGCCACACATTCCTATCTAAGCAGACTTCTTTCGCCTCGGCCACACTCATAATCGCATTCATACCTGCTCTTCTTCTCTTCATACTTGGAAACTCTCTCTCTTTAAGCACCCTACCAATCACATCCATTTACTTACGCACTGGTAGGCCACGCAATCGAAAACCCTCAACTTCACCAAGATATATACGCTTAACAAGCCGTTCACTAGCCATTCTCTCCATATGCCCAAACCATCTCAACTGACTCACACCAACTCTCTTAATCACATTGTTCCTAACCATACATATATACCAAATTATTCCTCACGCGATCCCGTCTGACATACCCACATACACCACGTAAATACCTCATTTCCACGGCAGTCACTCTCTTTTTATGCATAAGTGTATTATTTCGGAAGGGGCCTACTTTGAAGGCGATAAAATAAATTTGGATGAATAATGCATATTTTGTGTTTTATTGACCAATTCCCGGTACTTTTTTGACATAGTAGTATTTATATTATTTTGAATTGCATTTAGTGAAAACGATTTAATAATTACTATTTATTGGTACTGTTGTTATTTTTTTATGTTCACATAAGTTTAACATTGTTTTTATTTTTATTTTAATTGCACTATTACTTGTCACAGCTATTTAAAATAAACTAAGGAATTGTTAACAGACTTATCAAAAAAGGAACAATTTTGCAATGACATAACAGATTTGCTAATATGAAAGAATGCTATATTGATTTAATATACAAATAAATACCACATTTTTTTTTAATTTTCCGTACATTTACAATAGATATAATATCTAATTGTATGTTGATTGTCTATGTAGCGTACAAAAATGTTGACCTCACCTCACTCCAAGTATCATTAAATTTACGAGTCAATCGAATTTTGCTGAATAACAAAATTGAAACAATGTAGGTTATATTATAATACTGTCAGTTTTGACATTACGTAAACAACCCCCTTCCGCCCCTGACTGCTTACGATTGATGGCTTGCGTATCAACTCCTATACGAGTACTTCTACCGAATTAGAAACTTGACTCTATCTTTATTTACTTCACCCTTTTAGAGACAAACACAGATCCGTAAGAAATCTTTTCTTTCTGCGTTGTTTTCCTCTTCGGGCAGGAATATCTCGCTAGATTAAATTCTCACCGGAAGCTTTGGCCGGGATTGTTGATTGACGAAGCTGCGGGTTACGGAGGGCTAGAGGGCTCCTCTAACCGACGAGAGAAAGAACAGGAAGTAGTTGCCAAGCCGGAAACAGTGGGATGAGAACTCTCTTTCTCTCGACAAATCCCAAGCTTTTAATATTTCACATTGCGCGGGAATAATGAATATACGGAGGATATCACAAGAAAGAAGAGTTTGCAGGTGTTGCATATTGCAAATTATAAGAGGATTTCTACACCTGCTCTACCAGGGGCACGATAGATTTATTGAGAATACGAAAAAAAGGTAGGCAGAGAAAACAAAATTTTAAACAGTTACTTACGAGCCCAAAATAATAATATTTTACATTAAAGACATTTCATATATTATAAAAAACTCATAAATATTTTATTCTTACAATAATTATAATATTACCGTAAACTATACAATTTCAGCTTAAATTTTCAACACTATTTTGGAAACTACACATTCCACAACTAAAAATTATGTTGGAATTAATATTATTCCAACAAACCGTGTGGAATAATTCCGCACGGCTTTCGACGAATCATGACATGCTAGAACGAGTTTATTTATTTTTGTATTCGCGTTCGACGTTTTAAAGTTTTGAACATTTTTAGAGTTTTTTGTTAAGTTTTACAGGTTTTTGGAGATGTCCAGAGTAATAAGTTTATCTAATAATATATTACTTAGAAAATTAACTGAAGACATTTTATAGAAAAACATATAAAGTGGAAATGAAGATATAGATATGGGATGTACGTCACCAGAAATAAGGAAACTTGGTAATGATACAGGGAATCAGTTATTACCAAATAAATCAAAAGAAAAATATGAATGGAGTTATTATAAACAATTTATGGACTGGCGTCAAAAAAATATTTAATGGTATATGATAATATATTATTATTACGAGGGTCATTCAATAAGTAAAGAGACAAATGGCTATAGCTCAAAAACGGTTTATTTCGATCTTTCAAAATTAAGGCTATTTTTCAACATAATCACCCCCCACAGTTATGCACTTGTCCCATCGTTCTTGCAGCTTCCTAATTCCCTTGGCGAAGAATTCTTTCGATTTACCCCGAAGCCACTTTTGCACCGTCTTTGAGTGGTCCAAACCAGGGACTTAAAACGAAAAATATTTCGTTCAGTTCTTATCCGAACGAAACCGAAAAATTTCGTTTCCGTTCTTAATGTTCCCACCTAAATATTTTCGTTTTCGTTCACAGTAATTAAATACCGGTTAATACCGGTTATAACTATTAATGAGTAACAATTGATGAAATTATTGAAATATAATAAGTTTTTTTATTATTAAACATGAAAATAAAACACATATGAAGGAAAGATAATACATATATAAAAATAAGAAAAAAAAGCTTTGCTATGGCCTGAATTTTTTACGATAAAGAATAAAACATTAATTACATTTTATTTCTCCTAACTAATAATATGTTTTCAAGCAAATCTTCCTTTATGTTAGTTCTCTTATATAAGTACTTAACATAACTAATAAAACGAATACCGACAGTGTGTGCAAATCAAAATTATCGCAGACAGTGTTCAATAGAAGAAACTACGAGTATACCGTTTAACCTAACACGTAACAGGGTTAGCTACTGGAGAGCTACTTCTACTTTGAAAATCTGCTTGTTTGCAAATCAAATATCTGAAAATTCAATAATATTTGCCTGTAAAATATTTGCTGTAAATAAAATAAAATATTAAATAAAATAACGGTTAAAACCGGTAACCGAAATAAATTATTTCGTTTTCAATCATGAACGAAAAAAATATATTGCGTTTTCGTTTCCGTTTTCGTTCTTTGAAAAATTTCGGTTTATTTCGTTATTTCGTTTTCGTTCTCATTTCGTTCTTAGTCCCTGGTCCAAACAGGTAAAAATCAGATGGGGCGAGGTCGGGACTGTAGACAGGATGAGGTAAGACCTCCCAACCCAATTCTTGAAGCTTATCACGGGTCAGCTGGGCTGTATGAGGGCGGGCGTTATCGTGCTGAAGAATGACTCCTTTTGACAAGAGTCCACGGCGTTTGCTCCTGATAGCTGGTCTAACTTTGTGTTCTAGCATCTCAGAGTAGTATTGGCTATTGATAGGTCGCTGATCTTCAAGGAAATCGCAATAGACTGGACCCTGTGAGTCCCAAAAGATGGACGTCCACATCGGGGTTCATCACATACACTTATTCGGCCACTTTTAAACCGATCAACCCACTTGTAAAAATTCGCACGGTTCATACAACTTTTACCGTATTGTATTAACATTCTATAAAAAATTTCACTTGGTTTTACACCTTCTGCGACTAAAAATCTAATGACTGAGCGCTGCTCTTCTAAGGTGCAATCTTCTAGTGGACTTGCCATGGTGAACTGAAAATTTTGAGGTTATGTTGACATAAAATGATGAAACAGCTGATCAGAGCATATCCCAAGGTTGCCAACTAACACCCCTGAAAAGATTGTACACATTCATTGAATAGTTTTAAAATTATAGAATTTGTCTCTTTACTTATTGAATGACCCTCGTATATTGTTATTATCAATCAACATTTTATCTATAATTTGTAAAATCTTGTTAGAGAAAGTATAGTCTACAACACATTTGGAATGGCATAATCCACGCTCGCAAACCGTAGTCCTCGCCTTCGGCTCGGGTGGAATATGGGCCATTCCATTACTTGTTGTAGAATATACTATTCTTTAAGCTGAAATTTTATATTGTTATTTGTAATAAAATGAAATGTCGTTAAGGCCGAAGTAATATCATTTTGGTTTCGTATATATATTGTTGCGTTAATAATTGGAAACATGTAATTAAAATCCAAATCTTTTTTTCTATTTAATAAAGCACTTTAATCACTGATCCCCCTTGTCCGTTATTCAAATCGCAGTATACTGGTCGATATTCAATAAACTTATGCCTATCTTTGTGATTGATCCTGGCTCAGTGTGTCATATTTATGACACACCTGGTATATATTCTGGACGGTCAGTAAATCCTGTACGTCCATATTTCAATCCAGCTATCGTTTTACCGTTTGTCATATAGGTGAACGTATATCAGTAAATTTCCACCCGCGCAGAACCAAAGAGAGAACGAATTCAAATGCAGAAGATGTGGCTAAATTTTTTAATCTCTTGGATGTTTTCGTACAAGATGGGATTTTAAATTTTAAACGTTTCATTTCCGTAAAATTACATGTAGTTCTTTTCAAGGAGATGTATCAACAAGATAACTTTTTAATATGAACAACTAGAGCTGTGGACTGCGCAGTTTCGACTTCATCAACATGACAAAGGAATTCAGTTGAAAAGCTCTTGGTAAAAACAACCATAGTCCAAATATTATAACAATAGTTAAGAGTATATTTGGGCATTTTTTTATTTTATATATTAATAAAGTGTACTGGATTTAAATACAGCGGTCTTAACTAAATTTCTCATTTAAACAATAATCTACGGACAAATATATGACAAAAGACAAGTCCCAAAATTTTTCGTTCCAACAGTAAAAAATACAAAATTTATGTTAGTATTATCTATAAAACTGAGGGTAAAGGTAACTGACAATATACTCAATTACTTGCCATCTTAAATTTTATTACTTTAATAAAAAATATTTGCGAATTATTAAAGACGAAAACATTTGTCACATGCAGACAATGGTTTATTTGCAAATAAATTATTATTAAACCTAAGAAATTTTATTATAGGTAATGTATTCAAGTTCTATACACTCTATTAATACACCATATCAAAATTTGTTGAATTGGAGTAATAATTATAGTATCCAGAAGTTTATTTATTCTTGTTTTAATATAATTGTAGGTGGTACTTTAATAAATAAATATCACTTTGCAAATAATTTTACTAAAAAAATAAAATTTAATAAAGTAATTAATTGAATATATTGTCAGTTCCCTTTACCTTCAGTTTTATAAAAATAATACTAACATAAATGTGTCTGTTGTCATATATTTGCCCGTAGATTATTGTTAAAATGATAAATTTAGGTAATAACATTATATTTATTTATTAATACATAAAATAATAAATTACCCAAATATAGCCTTAACAATAAATTGTAATCTAAAGATTTATTACTTTTTGCTGTAAATATATTTTTTCAGAGGGTACGAATACATTTGGGGTTGGGCTCGTATAGTAGCTTTTGATACATTTTCTCTTCAAAAAATCGAAATATATAATTCACAGAACTCGTTCATACGTTCAATTAATAATTCGCGATTCATGATGATACAATTCTGATACAAACAATAGATTTGGTCTCGAAAATTTGAATCAGCCCTTATGAGTTACATACAGCGACATGTACTTTCACTTTCAAACAGTTTGGTAAAACTGTTTTTCGCATAAGTATTTCGTCGTTTCTACAACAACGTCCTATAAAAATTACTATAATTCCTCATCATTGTTTATTTTTCTATTTCTTAACATCTAGTAAATAATTTTCCCTTTGAATAAACCAAGCCTTATACTTTTTTAAATCTACATCTGTCTCGTAAAAAATTCACAAAATTCCGGTGTTACGCGAGTTTGCAGCTTGTTAAATTTTTACTTGTTGCCTGGATGTTGCGTGTCAGTCAATGCTAACAACTCTGTGCTACGCTCTACGCTGGTACAAGTACACGTATGTAAAAGTAGCATGATGCTTTTTGCCACCTGTGCTCGGCCATTAAACTTTAACAAATGTAGTGGAGACCCTGAATGACACGTGACATGACGAACAACATGTCATGAAGCACGTGTCACTGTCATATCAGTATGGTAATTGGGAAAAATGGCACGAGGGTAAAAATTGCTGAAGGTAGTAACAGAGATTTATTAGCTTTTTATTTCGTATTATGAATGATCGATAAATAAACAATATACTTTTTACTCGAAAGTTCAAACATCATTTATTTTTACTATACCAACGTTTCGGTGCACCCTTGACCCTTCTTCAGGGTCTACAACAATTATACAACAAAAATGTAAACATACAAAATAACATGGACATTATCACACTTACAGTAAGATCTTACAAATTGTTAAAATATTAAACATCGTACAAAAAAATTCAAAAAGCATACACACATCCATTTGCTCTAAAAAACGACAACCGAATAATACGGAAAATAGCCGGAAATATCCTGTTTAAGGATTCTATTGATACGGCCTCCTATTGGTCGTCTATACACCAATAATAATGTAGCAAGTTGTAGGAATTTAAATAAAATGTAAGAAATGGAACTCAGTTTAGCCTGAAATTTGCCTTGTCCTTTTTCAACTTTTTCAATACGCCAAAATATACGCTGTTAAGTCCTTGAATATTAGTTCTTGCATTGATGTTATTGCAACATTTCAAGAAGCATACGTTTGGAGTAATTCTGATTTTCCTCCAAAATCTTAAAATTTTCCAGATCAAAAGTGTCTTTTAGTGTATTGGAATGTTTAGCCAGAGCCCATTTATTTGCCGTGTTGTTGTAACAATTTTTAAGATCTTACTGTAAGTGTGATAAAGTCCATGTTATTTTGTATGTATTTTTGTTGAAGAAGGTGCAAGGGTGCACCGAAACTTTGGTATAGTAAGAATAAATGCTGTTTGACTGAACTTTCGAGTAATTGTTAACACCTAATCCACATCATAGTTGAGAAATTAACCACAATTTCAATATATTTTTTTCTACTGCAGTTTTCATTTCCATAAGAAAATATTTCAAACAAAAATAGCATTTGTGTTAAAGGAACAGTAAGATTATTTTATTCATTATAATAATCATTATAATAATATGTCGATTCCTAACTTTTTAGAGGTTGGGAAATACGTCATTCCTAATTCGAAATTGTAGCTGTCAAAAATATTAATAAAATTAAAGGTTATGTCATTGAATTATTTTGAAAATTATTGATTTAAAAACAGGATGATTGTGCATAAAATAGTATACATACCTCGGTGGGAGGCATAACCTCTCGGTAATATACATATGTAATGAAACATATTCCACCTCGGATGTAATATACTATTACTATACAGAGTAGGCAGGAAATCTTTATTTCAACAGGGCGGCACAATTAATAGCACGTTGGCTTTCAATTTGAAAGCAATTATGTACCGCTTCTTCATAAGTACGATATAACTTTATTGTTGAACCCGACAGTCAATATTTCTGACTATAACTATTTTTTTTATCTTAGGGCCTTTTAATTTCCAGAAAAGAATTCCAAAACATAAAAAATATATTTCACGAGATGTCGTAAAAAAGAAATTAGAACAATAACTCTTTAGAAATTAGCATATTTTAATATATGCTGGTCTTAAAAGGCCTACGCGGTTGAATACCATAGTATATTAACATAAAAATAATTACAAATTTCATGAATATGTATACAGAATTTATCAACTAGTGGTATTTTTTATTTTTACCTCATATAAATTTAAAATTTTCTTCTTTATTTCGAAACATGACAAGCTATTTTATTCCACTTCATTAAGGAAAAAAAAACTTATTGAAGTAGATGAAAAACTCTACTGACAAAAAATGTAGTACAATCTTGATAGGTAGTAGTAGAACTAGAATTAAATTCACTTAAATTATAGATTTTGATAGATATTATTGACAATCCAGACTTCTGTTATAAATAAAGTTCAATTTTCTCTTTTCTGAAATACAAAAAATACAGCAAAGAACCGTCGGAAGAACTCCAAAAAATTTTTGATGCAGCTTCTATAGCTGTTCTAAACTTATTATATTAGAGCAGCGGTTTCCAAGGTTTTTTGATCATGGAACCCTTAAGAAACCACTTGCGCCATCCTAATTTTTTATTGGCCATTGTGAACCCAAAACTAGGAATGCAACCGATATCGATACATCGGCAATATTATCTTTTAGCCGAGTATTGGAATATTTATTTGCCGATACACCAATACGTTTAGAATTTCGCGCTTTTAAAAAACCACGTAAACGCGCTGAGCTACTATAGCCGTATTCTTTCGCTGGGTTGGATTAGATCCAACTGATCGTATGGATTAGATCAGATCAGGTCACGTGGACGCAGATGAATTTATTCGAAAGAACACAAGTATCTGTCAAAATCAATCGGAAAAATGAATTTCAATTTTCTATATTTTATAATCTGTCTGAACTCATTACTCGATTAAAATGATATAACCTTCATAGTTTTAGTTCTGTTTATTGTTGGAAAAAACCGACTTTTCGGCAGCATGAACTGCTGCCTTCTTCAGGGAACCTTAAATGTAACCTCTTGTCCTTATTGACTTATAAAATATGATAGATTCTTCCGCCGCTTCCGCCATTTTTGAATCTTAAGTGATATGATCTTTCTATTCCAAGTTTTTGTTGGAGTAGATGGCACTGATCTGGATTACTTGGTCTTGGGGTGGGCATACTGATCTGAATTCGAAAGAACATGCAATTTACTGATCCACGTAACATGGATCTGATCCAACGCAGCGAAAGAATACGGCTTATTATAATATGCGGAGATCCCAGCACGTGATTTCGTTAACCAACCCTTCAGTACCAGACCCCTGATTCCCACAAAGAAGTCGGAAGATATTTGAAAGCCCCTAATATTGCAAGAGAAGCGGATCCGTTGGAATTCTGGCGCGATGAAGTGCTTTAGGAAAATTTAAAACAAGCATCGCAAAAGTACTACAGTTTCCAAATAAGTTCTTGGCAAGTCAAGAAGTTGTTTTCGGCAGCAAGTCTAATTCAAAATTTGTGTTTCTTTGTCCAAAGTAAATTTAATGTACTTATTTCTGTTACAGCCTGTATGATTCCGGGAGCACACTTTTGGAACCGCTGTATTAGAGAATTGAACTATCAAACTAATATAAAGTCTCTAGAGTATTTTTGACATAATTTCTCCCTAAAGGCAAACTTTTGTCGTGATTTTGACATCAGAAATATCGATTTATATCGGGCGCGAGCAGTCAAGTGATTTTGTTGACCTTGGGGAACAGATATGAAGATATAAGTGAACGTATAAAAAATCTACAAATGTTTTTCATTTGATTTACTGTCAGCAGATATGTGAACTTTAGTTGCCGAGGCAAATAAACCCCAAGATATTGGAAAATAAATGTTTTACATAAGCGTTAATAAAAGCGACTTCCAAGGCAAAATAATTGTTAATTTTTTGATCTTCGTTTTTAAAACTTACCCATTGTTGTTGCAGTCATCGTCATCATCCCGATCACTCATCGTCATCTAGGGGAGTCTGGGTGGGTAGGGGGCCACTCGCTCTCGCTCTTGCCACGTCATCATCATCACGGGGAGACCTGCACACAGTCAAACATTCCACTTGACTCCAACTCAGACTTTACAGATAGCGTCCGATCATCATATCTGACTCTGACTCTCAGTTCAATCAATGTATATTTAACGTTATCGTTATCGTTAGCGAGTGATGTGGCAATGTTTGTCAGTGTGCAGGCTTATATGCTTTTACTACTGTTCTGTTATTATTTCATGTTGGTGTGTCTTCTGTGAGTTCGAGTTCGAGTTCTGGGTTCAGGGTGGGTTCTCCTTGTTTGCGTGCATGATGCATGTTGTTCGTTAGAAGTTATCGTTTTCGTTGTATGTTTCTCTGTTCTGTACTTCTAAATACTTTTTTCCTTCTCTTCTTCCTTTCTCGTGTGTATATGATATTGAGATATATGTTACAAACCTGTATATATGCTGTTGGTATTAAGTTACAGACAAATATTACAATCAATTCAACACTACACAATATATATTCAACAGTTTAAATCCGCGAAAAGTATCAAGTGTTCTAGAAACTAAGTGTTAAAATTTCAGACTTATTTTGTGAACAAAGGGTTAAGTATTTTCCACCATAAGTTGTGTATGTATTAAAGTTGTTTTACTTCGTTTCAAAATAAGCTGGAGTAATAAATCAATCCGTCGAACATATTCTTGTAGCGCGTTAAAAATTGTTTGCGAAAGCGTAATAAAAAAGAATTAATACGATAGAGTAGATCTACTGTTTCAGTATAATGAAATAAAAAAAAATGTTTGCAAATAATATATAAATTATAAAAAAAATATCAAAGTTTATTTTATATTACAATATCTATGAACCAGCAGTATAATGTTTTCTACAGGCTGTTCCATTTATACGCAGTAATATATAACTTTATATTTTCAAATGGAAAAACCTATATATTTATACAAATTTGTAAAATAAATGAAAGATTCTATCCATAATATGTTATACTATTAAATAATACAAAGGGAATGTATAAAATACTGCATTTTTATTAAATACAGAAGGCTTTGTATTATTTTTTGAATTAGTTTTATCAGATAATATTAAATAAAAGGTATAATAATGAAATATCTGATTAAAATAGATGAAATATTTTATTTATTTATTTTATTTAAATTTAAAGAGTATAATGTAAAAATAATGGCATGAAAAACAAAATCGTTTGAGTCAAACCTAATGATTTACAAATGGTATAAGTGTCACAAAATTCCTATATATATATATATATATATATATATATATATATATATATATATATATATATATATATATATATATTTATTGTTTTCAATATATTGTGTATGTAACATAAATAAGGATTGATTGTAATATTTGTTAAGTAAGGAATGTAAAGAACTACTACAAAACATGCAGTGTACAAAGCGGTCATCCATCCAATTTATAACTGAGGGGATATTAGCTTAATTCTAGTTATCTCATGCTCAATATTATAACAACATGTAACAATATTTGTCGTTTTAATATTAAACTAATAATAATAATGTTATTAAAATTATATTAATATTTTAAAGTTGTACGTACACCAAATAAACAGATGGAAATGTACCATATTATATCATTGATTAAATAATATAAATGTGAGTAGATATACTGGGTGCGTTCGGTATTTAAATCTGTCGAGCACACTGAGAAATCTGATCACGTGACAGATTCGTCTGCGATTTCCGATCTGCAGCTTGAATAACCGAACGGATAGAGCGTTTAGCTGCCATTTTGACACTTATTAATTTACGCCAGAATAAAAACGGGAAATAATAAAGAACTATTAACATGTGCACTGTGCGCAAGTTATGAACGTTTTATTGACGATACTGATTCAGAATGTGGAAATGATTATGGACAACTTAAAGCTGAAAATTATGTAGAAAAATGTTTTCTAAAATGACTAATTTATACATTTCAAACATTTTTGATTGATATACGAAAACGACAATATTCAGTTATAGAATTGACACTGTTTGTATTGCCGGTAATAACATAAATTTGCGCTCAAATACGCATGCGCCAGACAACTGCTCAATCTGCTCCATGGTTAGAGAACGAGCGAACAGATCGGGCTCTGTGCGCTCCGTGAGCTAATAAGCTAAAAGATCGTTAAAATGTAATTATCGAACTGCATCGAGCGCTCAGAGCGTAAAACCGAACGCAGCCACTAGGAGGATTTTGCAAGCAAACAGCAACCACGCAATACACACGAATTTCAAGCTTTTGCAACCGGCATTAAGATTTTGCATGTTGCAAAAAATTCAAATAATTTTAAATAATTCGCGTGTATTGCTGGTTACAAATTCATTGCAAAAGTCTCATAATATAATTACTCAGAGCTACTAAGTGAGAGTTATGAGTTCTTAGTAATAATTAGTTAGATAAGATGTACTAGAATTGTAACGCAAAATAATTAATTAAAAAAAAAATACGAATAGTACGAAAAATAATAATCAACTAAGACACAATTTAACAGTTTTAATTACCGTTCTTGAGTACGTCATCCTCAAAATCTAAATTCGTTATTGTATAGACTTCATTAGATGTTAGAGGAAAATGCATTATTATTTTATAACAAAATTATTTTAAATATTTCAGATTCCTATGTATTTGTGTGTGTTTATAATTAGTCATGCTATACCCATGTGTATTTAATGTGTGAATCGTCAAATTAATTTTAGAAACAGATTTTTAATAACTGGAAAATGTCGAATATAAAAAGTTGTCATTATTAATTGAAGCAATTAGTTCAAACAGCTAAATGTATTGTAACAAAAATGGATACGAGAAATTTTAATTTATTTCATCATTTTATAACATGGATCAGTATAATTCATGACATCACTGACGTAATATATTTTTACAAAAATTCATACATACATTTTTTATTATAAATTTTAACATTCCGTTAGGTTTCATTTTTAATCTGTTGCACTTTAGTAATATTGTGAATATTATGCAAAATGTAACAATAGGCAACTTATGAATTAATTCTGCTTATTATTGTCATAACTCCAGAATAATTCATAGTTTTGTTAATTAGTTTTGTTGTAAACTAGTTGAGAAGTTTGAAACATGGGTTACTATAGTTTAGCAAACTATAAAATAATTAATCCTTTGACAACACAATTTTCATTTCCATAAATGTCCAATTAATTTGCTTGATAATATTTGAAAATGACGTTTAATAATAAATAATTTTTAATATGAAGTTTATTTGCATGACAATTGCGTATTCAAATAATAAATAATTTATAAATTTCACAAAAGTCAATCAAATATAACAATAATATTATATTATAAATTATAAATAAAAATATGATATTCTCTATTTAAAATGAATACAATTTTTTTGACAAAATACAATTTTATCTTTTTACGTTATCGTTATTTTATTTCCACGTCATGTTAAAACAGCATTGTCAAATTTTTCTACTTTTTGTTACAAATTTCCATTTTGCGCAAACGGCGTTAATAAAAGTAATAAAAACATTAACTGCAAAAAATGTTTGTGTTTATGTAAAAGAAACAAAAACAGAATGAATAAAAAATTGTCGAGTTTTACGTTTCCGGATTGCGAGAGAAATAATTTGTGAAACACGTACAATTTTAATAATTGTTAAATGGAAGAGTAATTAGAAAAACATGCCAAGAACTTACCTTAGATAGAAATTTTACTGTGTTATTCTACGTTTACGGAAAATTGTTCCACATTTTAAAAAACGTTTATAAGTTTAATGTTATTTTTTAGTTAAAATGAAACTAGTCTTACAAAGGGATGATAATATAAAATAGAAGTTGAAAATTTTCTAAAGAATTAATAAAAGTTTCTGCATATTATTAAACTACGTCTAAAAATAACAATGTGAATATGCATATGTATGAGTGGAGAGCGAATATAAGTATGTATTATAAAATAAAATCTATTTTTTGCTACAGTGACTTATAAAGATACATTTTATCTACTGAAATATTGTTGCTAAAATTAACATTTTAATGGGTGCGTTGTATAAAAATATACTTAAAGGCCCGGTATTTTAATCTGTAGAATCGAAAACTTGACATATGTGTAATTTTTATAACTTGTGCTATAATATGGATGCTACATTTTAGAGATGAAAATAGCAAGTCTAAATAATATTGTATAAAATTGTGTCAATCATGTCAAAACCCTTTTCTCACAGAGTAACGAGTAACTAAGATTTCTCAACATGTACACCGTGCCAGAGGTCTAAACTGTTCCATTATAAAGAGTATGGTATTAAAATTACAAACAAATGTAATAACATTTAACCTAATTAACAATAGAAGAAGTCTAAGGTTAAATTATAAAGAAAATTAATAAATTTACCATATAACCTTAAAATTAATTTTAACAGAAACTAAATACGCATTTCGAGAACTAAGTTCTCATCATCAGTAGTACAAAATTAGAAAAACAGATTAGCCAAGATTACTCAACATGTCAACTATGCCAGAGGTCCTAACAACTCTGAGAAACGAGGGGAGAAGTGGGATTATACATATAGGAATGTTAGTCATATGTGAGTTAATTTCTAATTATTTATTATTAAACTTTCGCATGCGTATAATATTCTGACGTGCGCCCCTGAGAGAAAAGTATGCTTGCGCCGCTACTGATAGCATGTTCGCGAACAATGACGTAATCCCTTCGAAAGAACGTACCAGAGCGATAATGCAATCCCCGACACGTTGAGACAGGTTAACTACGCCGTGACCCACTTCCTTTGTATACAGGTCATTGTCGCTTCAGAAGAGTTCTAGAATGATAGGGGCTGTATAAATACCGTCGGGAGAACAGCGGGAGGATAGTGTAATATATACAAGCAACCAGAAATGAACTCAGTGATATAAATAAACAGTTTACCAGTTGTTAACATAAATAAATGTAGTTATATAAATAAGTGTAGTGATATAAATATTGGTATAGATAAATAATCGTAGTGTTTAAGCATTTAATAATATTCTTAATGTTTATAATTATTTAATCATAGTGTTAGTTACTTTTATCATCTTGTTAATATTTAATCCTTAATTATATATCGTTTAATAAACGTATTCTTTTATTAATAATATTTGTCTGATTATTTACACTTCACCCATATAAATAAAAACGTTACAATATGTTTTAAAAGTTTAATATTAGAACTATTAATTTTGTGATTATTAATTGGAAAACTACTAAATTCATTTAGTAACCATATGAACCATTTTGAAAGCAAATAAGTTGGTGAATTTATGCCAGAACTATAGACAAATTGACACTCGGTTTATCATCTAAAAAGCGGTAATCGGTAGTTCAACATAAGTCGTGTTCCTTCGGGCTGCGATTCACAAACTAAATAATCAAAGTGATTATGATTAAGAAGTATGTTTTTTCGTTTCTTATTCGTTATCTCCACTTTCTCATTTTGTGATCACTAGACAACCTTCCCCTTTCCCTTCTGAATCCTTTTTGAGTAATCGTACAGATTCATTTCAGAGCAAATTTATAAATGGCTAACGACAATAGGCTTTCGAGCGTAGAAATTTATAAATGTGGGGTTTGTTGCATCAAAGGAAATATGATTTTCCTACAAAAGCATGTAATGACCCACCATACTTTTGAAAACAAAGAAAATATGTTACATAAAAGATTTGTTTTAAGTAAACATACTTCATATGTTACCAAGAGCATTTTTGTTTACTTCTATATGATCCATTTTTAATGTGCTGAGTATAACACTCGACAGTATATTAGTTATAAAATAAAATAAATTTGTTTGCATTGATTTGTATATGTTATTTGACGCTAGATGGTTTTTTATATTATTCAAGTTTTGATACTTTTAAATCATGATTCAAAAGAATAACGATTAAATTAATCAGGATTCACAAAATCACAGTCAACCAAACTCCAAACTATTCTATTTAATATAAACTTAAAATTCTATTTATTATTGGACGCCTTAAATTTTAACGACTCAATATCATTAGACGAAGTTGATATGTTGAGTAATCTTGGCTACTCTGTTCAACTTTTACTGACTTTATACTACTGATGATGAGAACTGAGTTCTCGAAATACATTAGTTTTTATTAAAATTAATTTTAAGGTTAAGGGTAATTATATTAATTTTAGTTTATATCTATAAGAAACGTATCTGTTACATTGCGACATATTTTGCCCGACAAAAACGCTCTGCTTGTCATCATTTTATAAAAAATATTGTATTATTATTATTGAATTTAATTCTCTACAAAATTTATTTGAAGAACGTACTGAAAGGGTGTATAATTTCAGCAAGTGATACCTTCATTTTAATGTATAAGTGTTATATTTAAATATTCGGTCCACGTCTGAGGGCAGTTTAAGTATCATTGAACCGGGTGCGTATAAAACCCTCGGCTTCAAGTAGTCCGGACGCTGAAATCGAATTTGCCTGGCATACAAATCACCTCTCCGCCTAACTGAACTCTTCTCACATATCATTTAACATTTAACTTTAAATATACAGCATTTACCTAACTACCTATGCCTGATCTCACTGCAGGGACGAACTCAGGAATATTTACCAGAGGATTTGCAAATAAAACCGAAAGGGAAAATATGTAGACTACAGAAGAAACAGATACCCTGAAGTAATGCCGGAATAAACGCAAAGAAGAATAAAAAGAAGAGTGTGAAGCTTCAAAAATTTATCATAGAACGTTACAACAATATTGATGGCCGTTTGCACCGATGTAATCATAAGTTCTACTAAGGTACACCTTAAGTTCAATGTTATTGAGTACATTTTAAGTTCTACTTATCTAAGTATAAGATTTGGTTAAAATGTCAACGTTTTTGATTTAGGTAATACAGGCACTTCAGTTTTACTTAGATAGATGCGGTACAAACGGCCATGTGTACATGACAGCTTTAAAAGCCTGTGAAGTGACGCCTGGTAAAATACCAAAAAGTTCCTTCCAGGTCTACGCATGTATTGAATTTAAATTTATTTTTCTATACGCCAGCCCTGTCCTATCTATTATCTTTTGTGCCCTTCTCGTCCTATTACGTGCGCATGCGTATTCCCATATTCATGAGCGTGGGTGTCACGCGCGTGACGGTGTTCGCGAGCGTGAGCTGAACGTGTTCATGTATTCGGAGATGAGATACCAGCAAGCACAGCATAATACACCGACCGTAACGGATGTTTATATATGTAGATATACCGGATCATGTCTAGTGTTTAATAGATTTCGCATTTATCTAAAAGGTTATGTTCGCACAAAGGTTTAATAACGATAGTGCTATGAAAAAATTATAAAATAAATATAACTGTTCCATTTTCAGTTCCACACCGATATTAGATTTCAAATCGAGGAAATTGCGCGCTATTCGTCACCATTTCCGTGAGAGATGATATCCGCCAACAGAAATCAAACTCCACTTCCGTTCAAGATGGCTGATGTGGACTAGTTTTCAGGTTATGTCGCCATGGGAGTGTGTGACGTAATTAGCGGATAACTGGAATTCTAATCAACGAAATGGAGGAAAATTCCTAGATAGATTGTGATAATATTTGAAAGAGGAAGAGATATTAATTTTATGGAAGTATTTGAAATATTCTAATGAATATGAACTAAGATATGTAGTATGTAATTTGACTATGGAAACTATTATTTATTATAATGAATAATTTGACTAATGTACCTATGTATGTATTGGTAGATAGCTACGTAAATAATAAATATTACCTTTCCTACACTTTGTATCTCCGAGTTGATCCCCACGTCATCAATAATTTCTGATGCATTACTAAACTTTTATCTAGCATCTTTGTCGTACACATATGGCATATATGAGACTTTTATTCGCCATCTCATTATCGTAGGTGTTTCAGCGAGGTATACTCGTACGCTATCTCCGTCCAACCAACGGCAAAAAATGAAATAGAAACGATATTGTAACCGGGGTAACAAATGTCATTTTAAAATATTTGAATTATTTGAATATTCATGTCATTCTGTCAATCATGTGATTAAGGTGATTTTGGCGTCGATAATTTGTGTTTTGTTGTGTGTTGGTAGTTTCTTGTTATTAATAATGTGTATTTTGCTATTGTAAAGACGGTGTTTCTAAAATAGCCTACAATTATTGCAATATATTGCTTTTGGACCGTTTTGGACAATAAAAAGAGGTATATTTCATCCATTATACATATACCGCATTTATTCAATTCGTTTATTATTACTAAACTTCGAATTTTGATGAATAATAATATTCACACAGTATATGTTATATTATACCGGGTGTAACAGAAATAAATACATTAAATTTAACCAGAACAACAATATTTCTTAAGGGTGCGTTAACGTATTGCGGGTCGCATACACAAAATAGTGATTTTTTTGTCAACAATTTCTCTTTTCTGTGTACTGATATTTCTCTTAAACATACATAATTAAAATACATATTTTTTTGTTTGTGAAATGAAATAAATTTTAGTTATTTTACGTTATTGTTGACAATAATAAAAAAAAAAAATTTGAACTGAATGATAAAATCGCGCCAAATTTATCTCAAACCATAAAGTTTGTAAAATATGTTAGTAATACTAAATTTGAACTTTATTGCTCTGCTGGATTTTGAGAAATTGGTGTCAAAATATATGGTGAAATAATTGGTCTCAGTAGCAAAAGTTTTCGTCAAATAGTTCACACTATTTTCTATAGATGTCTATCCTCGTGTGTCGGTATTATAGAGTAAAGCGTGGCAAATTTAAAATGAGACAAAATATAATATTGATAATAAGATTGATTTTAATTGCAACAAATGGAATACTTTTTACATTATTAATCTAAAAAAATATATGTATTCTACATATAAACTAATATAATTGTAAAAAATATTTTATTTGTATTATTTCAAAGAAGTTTTAATGAAGTCGTGTGGCAAATGTTCAGAATCATAATTTTTCTTCATATACGAACAGTTAGTTATTTATTAGAATAAGTCAACTGTTTAATTCTAGATCTTTAATTTTTAATTGACAAAAAAGCAAAATATTTTATTTTGTAAAGTTATATAAATAATTAATGAAACTAAAAATTGAAATAAATTTAAAATCTCTGTGAAAGATAAAAAATACAATAAATAAACAATTAACAATATTTGAGAAAAACAAAATATTTATATAGATTTGTATAATTTTAGTAACATTTGTATAAAATAATAAAAAAAAACTTATTTGCAATTAATAATTATGTCCACTCGTGTCGCAATTCGCAAATGAGAGACACGATTTGTCTATATCTGCCGCATCTACCCTTTGTATTTTTGAGTGGGGATAGGATTATATGGGTAATAAAGTAAAATGGTTCACTGGCCCTTTGTTCTCGCGTTTCTACAAATTATTCTTCTATTGTTCAGAACTTTTTTTAATCATCGGCAAGTGGATATTAGGTTAACATGTCGGTAAGCAATGGTTAATACCGACAAGTGACAGATTTGTTGTTCTTAAAAGTCAATAAAACTATTTTGATTATAAGGCAGTGTAATAATAATGATATAATTAGTTTAAAAATAATATATTTATAAAATTATAGGTAATTTATTTCATAAAAACCCCTACTTAGATATCTTATTTTTTATTTGTTGAGCTTTTTGTATATATTCCGGGTCTAAGCCTATTGCTTCTAATAATTTCGGGTAATACGCACTCCAGATAAAATCGCTCAAAAAAATTATGTCTGCACTCCCAGAAAGTACATACAAAATTAAAATGCCAATTTATGCCATTTATGGAAGGTTGAATCTCCGCCTTCCACCCGCTTGATATTGGTTGCATTACGCTTCATATTTCTATTGAATTTCATTAGAAATCCCCTGTCTTTTACCTCGAATTGCCGCTCTTTGTTTTTATACCGCAACAAACAACCCTAATCAGCCTTACCGCAGCCACATCAGGGCGGCAATGGTACATTATAGAATCATATGTAAGTACTGCAAGGACAGTGAAAGAAATTATTTGATTTAATAACATTTTTATTACAATTCCAGATTCATTTTGGCTCTTTTTTATTGTAGATTTTTCTATATTTATATATATAACACCATCAGATAATTTTTTACAAGGAAAAAAATAACCAAGATCAGAGTGTCCGCATCTAGTATTTCCGCTATAACCAAGAGTCGCGAATAGAATATTACTTTCATAAATAATTCGTGTGTTTCATGTTCAATTGTTTTTATTTATTTTTCATTAAAATAGTTGAATAAAATACTACTAATTTGCTCATTAACCTTCTCTCTATATCTTCAAATACAGAAATTTTAATAGAGAATCATTTGACTGAATCACCCGTATGTTTATTTATTTGAGGAATAATATCCCTTTTTATGGAAATAAGTAAATTTCTGGATTGCAGTCAAAATTATTTTATTTTATTTTCGGCCTCAACCGGTTTCGGCATCCCTTGTGTTTTCTTCAGGAGCTATAAATTGTTACAAATTTTTGAAATAACTTGCAAATACGTCGTTTGCTTACGTGAGAATTTTTATATATGTGTATGAAGATAAACACATTAAAATATAGACATTAAAATAATAACAAAACCATTATAATACACGTAGGACGTTAACAGTTAAAAAACTAAATAAATATAATAAAATACTCATTTATTTACTTTACTCCGATCCGTTTGAACTACATAAATGGCGTCGCAGTCTAAGCATTTTATTTCATATATTCCGCTTTTTTATGGATTATTTTATTGTTTACTAAAGTGTTTTTTTTTTAATTCAAACGAGTGGTAGCTTTAATCTTAGATTCATAGAACATATTAGTGCCATTTCAAAAACTAAATGTACATCAAATGTAGCCAAACACTGTATATTGGAAAATCATAATGTTAACGTAAAAAAAATATTTGTGAAACATCTGTGTTCTAAAGGATTAAAGATGAACTATTTAGAATCAATGAAAATAAAATAAAGTTCTTAGGAACGAACAAATAGGCCTTTATAAATCTCCATTGATTTGTTTACTTTGATCCCCCTTCTTGCAATTATACCTGTTATTTAAATTCTATCATGTTTTCGTCTCATTTAGTTCTTTCCTGATGATGGCCGAACAAGCCGAAATACGTATTGAAATAAAATTGCACTTATTGAAACTAACCGAGTATTTATTTATATTTTTCTGTATTATCATTTTTTATACTATATCATTTAATATTTGAGAATACTGCGTTAGGACATGTTAATGTACCTCTAAAATTTACACAAAAAAAAAAATCCTGCAAAATAGCTATTTTCTTTGTAACTGAACAAATTGAAAATCTAGCCAGCATCTGACCAAGACGGACGTTGGACGAAAGTTGTAAAAGTTAGCGGTCGGCTTATTCGCTTTGTGCCTTCCAGGTAGACAACGAAAAATACCGTTATGTTAGTATGGATCAGAACCGTAATTCGCCATCTATTAGGGATATTTGTATATATATACAGAGTAGTTGTACGTTAAAGCGCTACTACATCATGGCGCTGTTTAGAAAACGCACCCTTAATAACTTTTTTTCGAAATCTCACTTTTTTTAGCATCTTCGTAGACGCACGCCATACGCACGCGCAGACCGATATTCAGGTGTTATTTTATTCAATTTATTCAAACATAGGGTTTTATCTTCTCCGATTTGTGTACAGTATCATCCTATGGTGTATCTGTCAATTTATTCGAAAGTTTCTAATCATTCTATTCAGTCGCAACTCATGGCGTATAATGCTCGTTACAAGTCACGTCACAACCAACCACAATGTTTTATAAGGTTTATAAAAAAAAGTTATTAAGAAATATTGTTGCACTCGATGAATTCTACCACTGGTAAAATTTAATGTACAGTCCATACGATGTAACTTGGCGAATTGGGGCAATTCACATTATCACTGCGGTAATGGGAAAGTTATAAAATCCATAGGCGTACCGAAGAAAAATTAAGTTCAATAAAATTACGAATATTACAAAAAAAAAAGAAATTATTTATACAAAAAAATATATTACAAATATTGGAATGAATTATTTATTATATAAATCATATTATAATTAATTATTTTTTAAATTAATAAAGTTAAGAAAATTAAATTTCTATTGAAAAGTACCTGACACCCCGAGTTTGAGTGTATTAGGATGAAATTTGCTTTGTGTAAAGCAATAAACCATTGTAAAATCACTATTTCACTTCTGAAGCTGTGCGGTATCGAAGTAAAAGTAAATATTTGACAAAACGCAACTTAGGAATAGTGAACTGAATTACATTCTTTTGGGTCGCCAAGTTAAATCGTATGGACTGTACTTACTTTTGTTACACCCTGTATACTTTGAGTTGTTAGTTTTGATTTATATGAATACATAGGAAATCAAAAAAAAATTCACCCAATCACATGACTTCATCATTTTCCTTCCCCTTGGCGATTTGAACCATATGCGACTGATGAGTTGGGGATCAACTCGTGGAAACGTACTTTAAACACTTTTATCTATAAGATCTAATCTAAGATCTAAGAAGCAAGAAATGGAATGTTAAGTTTCACATTCAAACAAAAATATATACTTATTCATTTACTTACAAACCGTGAGTAGAAAATCAAGAGGATAGAATAAAGAAGCACTTACCTGAAACAAAGAAAAAAAACAATTAGTATTGAACATTAGTGAAAAAATATTATTGTACATTAAAACAGTGTTATTTAATTTGGTACAATTAAAATATCTTTCTCTATTAAATGATTCTTCTTTGTTAAGTGCGCGATCTAAAATTCCTCTCCATCGATAAATTATTTGTAAATTAATTAAATTCTAGTGAAATAGGTGGTAGAAGGAGCTGAGTGGAGTAATATTCTCGTCCCGAACAATATAGAGCACACAGCAAGTGCAACATGTTAATATGATGCTGGGGATTATCTGTAATTAATGTGGGGGAACAGACAAGATTTACTACATTCACTAACAAGAACAAGTAAAGAAGAATTATGCTGAAAGTGCGAATTCATAATCTACCAGGATACCAGGAATTTATAATTAGAATACAAAATTAAAGAGCTGCTGGAATTTTATCTAGAGCTATATAATCCGCCAAAATATATACAGCAAGAGTAGGGTCTAATAATGCTTCAAAAGGAATGATCCGCGACAACACAATTCAAAATTCCGTCTTCATTTTCTGCGTAGTACAAGGCAGGTATTATGTATTATTAGCTTTTAAGTACTATCCACCTCTTTAAATTACAAACTGCAGCTCCAATTTCCATTTGAAAGGCAAAAAACAATTAGGTGAAACAAAAAACTTTCTTTATTGTTTCTTATTTGTCACCCTGATCTGTAGCTCGCAGTAAAAGAGATCCTACAAAATAAGCATTCTTGTCAGCTTCTGCTCTCTCTACAAACTCTTGCTAATATTGAAAACGTGGAGACAGTAAATTACGAAAAAATATTGATGAGAAACGAAACCACAAAAAAACGTATTGATGGAAGAAAAAAATAGCATAATAGTCGCGAATCTGGGAACCCGGGTTCGATCCCGACCGGCGCCAAAAATTACATCGCATTTTAATGGCACAAAATTGACTCCTGTGGCGCACTCTCCACGCTAGCAATGAGTACCCGTGAGGTGACGCCACACGGTACAAATATTCCATCATTACCGATAATTGTGTATGAAGCAGATTGGCACACCCAGCAATGGGTAATATGCCGTGATGATATATCTATTTATTTATTTTATATAATCTTGAATATATCTTTTTACCTCCCGCTACCTTTGGTAAGGGAGGTATAGGGGTCATGCTAAAAATCGAGATTTTGATAAATGACCACGTTTCAAGGTCCATAGAATCCTATTTTAACGTTTTTACAATGATGTGTGTGGGTGTGTATGTGTGTGGATCTTCTGGTCACTCTAGCTCAAATACAATCAATCGCAAAACCTGGTATTTCGACCTTATTCTAATATGGAAAGAAGCCATTAGATTTTGGCTTAAATCGGATAACCGGAAATTGCACTTTACTAGAAGCTCAAAATAGTTTTTCTTCCAAAAATACCTTCAAATGTTATTTTTTCGTGATTATTATAAAAATTAAAGATTATTGATTTTTCTACAGGCATGCATTAATAATTTTTATATATATTTTATACATAAATTAATAAAATAATCAGTATTATAAATCCCGGAGTCTATGTTTTAAAGATAAACACAATTTCTTAGTTACAGAGTTCATATTTCAAATGTATATAACTGACAGATAAATATCACTGCCAAAAAAATAATCATCTCAAATAGTAATGTTTTAAAAAGAAAATTGTACATAGAACAATAATTATATGGAAAGAAACTTAATATACATACAGTAAAATTTTTGAAAGATGTCCAATCAAGGCCGTCTACGAATTGTATGAATTCAGATTTTTGCTCCGCCCATTCTGACAAATTCAGTAGTGTCGTTTGCTTAGTTTTTATGAGGGTACATAAGATACGACTGTTATTTTATTATTATAAACAAATATGTTACAGTAAAAGCATTCAAAAATCAAATCAACTGGTAAGTTTATTAGCAAATGTAAAACCAAATATGTGAAAAATAAGATACTGACACAATGTCAGTGTCAGTGACTCTGACACAAAATAACGTTAGTCGTACGGCTATGAATCAAGGTAATGTATTTGAAATAATAAATAAACCTTTGAATATATAATACATATAAGAATGGCAACGTAAGGTATTTAGATTAAATATTTCGAGAGAAGGTGCCATCTATCCCTCCCTATACGAATTATTTCTGAGTTAGTTCAAAAAATATATAATAGGTGGATGTTGCACAGTATTGCCACGTAGCTAGAACAGCAAGTTAAGATTTTATAAAGGTTTTTAAGTTTGCTACTGTAAAACAAGTATGCATGTACATTGAAGATTCAAAATATATTATCTTGTTATTATGTAACAATATTTTTGAATTATTGATTATTGAATACCTCTAACAAATAGTATCTGGCAATGCTGTCAGCACGATTTACCGTAGTTCATAGTTTTATGGTAGGAGTCACTAGCTATCTATAATAATTTTGTGAAAAAAAAGAGACAGATATAGTATGTTGCTAGGCCATATGCGTTGCCATTCTTATATGTATTATATATTCAAAGAATAAACTTACGTTACAGCGAAATTAGTATCAAAAACGAGCATCGTTTTAAAATGGAATGTCCTAACTTAGTCGAAACAATATGAATTTTTGAAAGACAAGCGTGTTATATCCATCCTTATCGCACACTCTTATAGCCTTTGCAAAAGAAAGAGATAAATGTATGCCTATTTGTTAATTCGTTCGTGATACAGATAACCTTGATCGGACATCTTTCAAAATTTTTACTGTAGTTTCCAGCATACAGGTATGTATTTATATAAAAAAAATAATAAATATATCATCACGGCATATTACCCATTGCTGAGTGTGCTAATCTGCTTTGTACACAGATTTCGGTAATGATGATGACATATTTGTATCGTTCGGGTGTTTGCCAAGCGTTGCCTTACGGGTACTCATTTCTGGCGTAGAGAGTGCACCACAGGGGTAAATTTTGTGCCATTTAAAATTCGAAATATTTGGTGTTGGTAGAGATTGAATCTGGTTCCCCAGATTCGCGACCAGACACTCAAGCACGCGGCCACGAGACCCCATAGGTATATGTATTTAAATTGATAAAAAATAAATGGCGGGAGGTATTGTGTTGGTCACATCAGATTTTTATCTTTACCGTTGTGCAATTAAAAGCAGATTGTCCACCCAAAAATGCGTAATAAGCCATTATGATATACATACGAGGATCAATTCATAAATAATGCACAGGTTGGCAACACTGCGAATTGGATGATGCAACAGTGACATTTACGTCAGTTGTAGTAGAAGGCTTGGGGACTAATATAGTGTATTAAAAATAAACAAATAATTGCCTGCAATATTTATAAAATAACCGTCGTGTTTATATTTTGTTTGTAAATTATGAAGAGTATAAAAAAACAACAATGTCATATTAATATTTTTTTATTAGTACAATGTAATCTCTGTTTGTCGTGTTATATTTCATGTTAATCCCCAAAACGGAGCATCGGATCGAGGCATTCGAAATGTGAATATACCGCAATCTACATAGCGTGAAAACGCCCACGAATTCGAGCAATTACGCACCGTAATTACGCAACTTTATGTTGCATAAAATTTAATTATCTCTCGTTAATTACGTGTTGCAAGGACCAGAATTCTGGACCCACTGCTATTTCAAGAGCACCACTTCCTTATTCAAAACAGATGGCTATCAATATCGCAAATGGAACGAGTAGATTAGGATGGACTAGGATAATGAACATTGATTTTTTTTAGGTGTTACCAAATACTCGAAATTTCAATCATACAAAACCATAGTTTTAGTATACTTTTATACCTTCTTCAGGGTAAGTAAGATCATACAGATTTTGAGACATAAAATCATGTACACATAATTTTGTTGTCGATTTTGTCATCTACGAATTATATGTATTAAGATTTTAGCTCCGCCCATTCCGACAAATTCAGTAGTGTCGTTTATTTAGTTTTTATGAGGGTACATAAGATGCAATTGATTCATAACTAAGACAACTGCTAAGTGTATTAGCAAATGTAAAACCAAATATGTGAAAAATAAGATAATGGCAATGTTAGTGACACTGACAGAAAATAACGTTATTCGTACCGCTATGAATCAAGATAATATATCTAAATTAGTAAATAAATTTACGTTACAGCGAAAGTACTGTCAACAACGAGCATCGTTTTAAAGTGGAATGTCCTAAACTTAGTCGAAACAATATGAATTTTTGAAAGACAAGCGTGTTGTATCCATCCTTATCATACACGCTTCTAGGCATTGCACATGAAAAAATAAACGTTTAAAAAACCCAGTTGTAAAAAATTGTACGCAATATTGAATACATATTATTGTAAGACAATAAGAGTATATGGATTTTTAAATAATAAACTAAAAAACTCGTACTAGATCAATAGTTTTCTGTATTTACATTATTCTCTTCTTAAATATGTATAAAGTTTTCTATTTCTCAACCTAGTCTTCTTAATTTGGACCACAATACTCCAATTTTGGTAAAAAAATCCTTTCAATACATGCTGAACTTTTTAAAATAAAAATAAATAAATATTTCATCACGGCATATTACCCATTGCTGGGTGTGCCAATCTGCTTCGTACACAGATATCGGTAATGATGGAATATTTGTACCGTGTGGGCGCTTACCAGGCGTCACCTCACGGGCCTCATTGCTGGCGTGGAGAGTGCGCCACAAGGGTCAATTTTGTGCTGAACTTTTTTGTCTTCATAATTTGCCATCATTTAACTGAAGAAAACTGTTTAAAAAAATATCTGTATCTTCGATTTTAAATGCAAAAAAGTAATTTTTCCACAAATTATTTTTTTCCTGTGAACTAATAATCACATTAAGTATATTTTTAATATAAAAACCCACAAAAACAAAAACCCATTAAAACCCTAAAATCCCCAACCCTGAATCTGTAAGATCCTAGTTACAGTAAGAAGGTATTAAATGTATACCGATAGTTTGGTTTTGTAAGAATAAATGCTGTAAGACAGATTTCGAGTATTGTTAATATATAAAGTTATTCATGTATGTTGTTTTTGTGTTTGTGTTTATTGTGTATTGCAATATATCAAACATAGAAAGTTCAAGGTAATTGCCACTGTATTTGCTGTATAAATGATAGGGATTATCTGATACATTTATTGAGTAATTACCTTTATCTTTTAGATAAAATTGCAATAGTTGTGCTACATGCATTCAATAAATTATATTGTGATGAGCCCAGAAACATGCAATTTTATTATTTATTTTCTATAAAATAATTTTTAAGTTTTGATTTTAATTAATGAAAGTGGCGGGTGTTGTAGATAACGGTCTCCATGCCAACGTACGACACTTGTGTATAATTTACTAATTAATTAATTAATCCTTGCGATAGGATTCAGATCGATCATCCAACCCACGCAGAGATAAGAGAGAACCCTTCTTCATTATCAGCTATTAATCAATACCGGTATTTGTTACGTGATAAGCCCTAAAATACATTCACTATTAAATTTAAACATTTCCTTGTAGCCAATCACAATAAATATTAATCCGGCACAATGGGGCTGTTGCAAGAATTTTTCCATGACTTCCTAGTACTAAATTTTAAAAAATATTGGGTATTAAAAATTACTTGATAGTTCAGTCAAACAGAATTTATTCTTACTACCAATGTTTCGGTGCACCCTTGCACCTTCTTCAGGGTCTACAATAATTATACAATACAAATGTAATACATACAAAATAACATGGACATTATCACACTTACAGTACACAAAATACATTTAATTTATTAAAAATCGTACCAAAAAATTCAAAAAGTATACACACATCCATTTGCTCTAAAAAACGACAACCGAATAATACGGAAAATAGCCGAAAATATCCTGTGTAAGGATTCTGGTGACATCATTGATACGGACTCCTATTGGTCGTCTGTTCACCAATAATAATGTAGCAAGTTGTAGGAATTTAAATAAAATGTAAGGAAATTAATAAAATTCAGTTTGGCCTGAAATTTGCCTTTTCCATTTTCAACTTTTCCAATACACCAAAATATACGCTGTTAAGTCCTTGAATATCAGTTCTTGCATTGATGTTATTGCAATCATCCCTGATATGTAACATTTCAAGAAACATACGTTTGGAGTAATTCTGCTCTTCCTCCAAAATCTTGAAATTTTCTCTGTGATGTTCGCTCATCCGGATCTTCGAATATAGTTCTTTAAAGAGCCTCAAATATGAAAATAGCTTGATTGTATAGTAAAAGCAGATGTCACTTTTATAATAAAAGCGCGTTCGTAATAGTGGCCGAATCTTTCAAAAATAAAAGTATCTTTTTCTTATTATATAGAATTACCTTGTTTCCATTATATTTCTTTTCGGAAACATACATCGAAAACTTTTCATTCTCTGTTAGAAAAATGCAGCGTAGTTCTATATCCGATTCAGGAAAGTTGGGGGTGTTATTCAGTTATCCATAAGTTGGAACATGAGAAGAAGAGAATATTGAGCTGAAAGGTTTACAAACAATATAGAGTAAAACCTCGGATTTCAAATACGGAGAATGAAATCCTTCACACTCAGATTTGAAGTTTTCCAAGCCAGAGGAATTTCAATATAGTAATAATCTGGATAATTTTGCTGCTGCAATAGAACTTAGGGTAAACGAAGTATCAAAATACATCAAATATGTATGATTTTTTCAAAAATCACGGCATATTACCCATTGCTGGGTGTGCCAATCTGTTTTGTACACAGATTTCGGTAATAATGATGATTCAATATTAAAATTAATTACAATTATTCCCGTCCTTAGTGTTTCATTTCTTTCAGGGTCGACACTGTTTCATATAGAATGTGTATTTTAATTTAGGAATCAATAAAATTCCCAACCGCCTTATAGAAATATACGTTTAGCAATTCTATATAAATTCTGCTGACTTTATAATCCGAAAAATGCTTCTTAAATTCTTCTTCTTATTGCTGTTAATTGCTGGTCGTATCTCCCAACTCCCAAAAGCAAACTTTATTCTGAAATATGAGCTGTCTTCTTGATTATCTGCCAACGGCTTCAGGAAAAAATAATAAAACCTCAGATATTATGAATGCCATAAATTACCTCACAACGAATGTAGTAATTCCCTCAGTTTATACCTCCCGTTCGTATCCTTGGTAGCAATCAGTAAAACAAGAACGAATCACACTTTCTTTTTCCTTTTATCGGTAGTATCACGTGATAATGGAATTAGGCCGAGGGTAATATTGGTTTACATGTAGTTTGAAATTGATAAAAAGGAGAATAAAATGATATGTGATATTTTTCTGTAAATTGGATACAAGATATTTTACAGATATAAAAAATTTATTTTAAAATAAAATGTTAATATGTAGCCCAATATAACGTTATATGAAAAGAATATTTAACAATCTTGCTAAAATATAGATGTAAAATTTAATAGTTAATTACAAAAATATCTGCTACTGACGTTACATTTTACGTAAATTACGTTTGCGATTTCAATTGACCTGTAGCTATAGATACTTATTTGTTCACTTTTTGTTATAAACATTGAAGTGAAAATTTTCACGTTTTGTCGTTTAAATAAAAACTGTGCAATTTTATATCCTCCTCATGAGCAATTATGTAGGAATTTGAAGTATTATAATTTACGCCCTCTGAAGTTGTTCAATTTGATGGAAATGTAACACTGTGGCTGAAAGATATGTCCAGGAATCACTGCAAAACAATATAAACTTTTCTTATCACTTTAATTCTAAGTATTCTTATGTTCATTACCGTCCCTGTAATTGTAATCTGTAAGTCTGCTATTCTTTAATATATTACTTCCTCGAAAATAAACTGTTTATGTTTCAATTCATAGGTTATTTATTTAAATTTTACAGCTATTGATGATATTTATTAACTTTATTCTTAGGTTACCCAGTGTGTTATAGTGACATTTAGGTTTCTTTTATAAAAGTTACTTCTTATTCGTTGATTCTGTATAGTTTCTATGGATATTTATTTATTTTATTTCTACTCCAGCGGCGTAGAAATTAGTTACTTCTACTACGGCGGCGTAGATATTAAACTTCTACCTTGTGAATCAAGTCACAAAAGATGCTACTTTTGTGACGTTTGAAGAAGAAAAAAATGCATATTTGAGTATTTTTGTTTTATTATACAGGGTGTTTATTAAACATAGGGCAAAAATTGAAGGGATTATTCCCTGGGCTATTCTAAGATGATTTTATCCTTTGATGATTTTTGAAAAGCCGCTTTGTTTCGAAGATACAGGGCGAAAAAAATTTTCGACAATAACAACATTTAATACCAAAAATTACATGTAAAGTTTCGTAATCTACAAGTACTGTTGAAAATGACTACCTCCAGCTTCGATGCAAGAATCCGCCTAGCTTGTAATGAATTGCCATCAGCAAGTTCATAAATGAAATGCATGTCAGTCATCTCGGCGTTCGTATAGGTATTCATGAAAAGAGTACTTCACTAACAAAAGTTTAAGCCAAACGTCACAACAAATTTGACACATAACTTGCCTGCTGTTACTATATTAATAATTTGAAAAATATCAAAATTGGTTTTGTCGAATTTTTTTTTCGCCCTGTATCTCGCGGCTTTTCAAAAATCATCAAAGGACAAAATCATCTTAGAATGGTCCAGGGACTATTCCCTTCAATTTTTGCCCTATGTTTAATAAACACCCTGTATAATAATTAGAGTATATTACTTCCGAAATTGAAAAACAGTTTAGATTTTTGAGACCAAACCAATACATTCTCTATATCACTTTGCAAAAGGCAACATTCATGTAAAGAATTCATAGTTTTTTTTTAGATCATCAGCATAAAGTAGTACTTTAGAATTTAGCACTAAAGTGTACTAAATCGTCATTAAAAGTTTAGATATCGGCACCAAAGGAATCCTTTATACTACGATTTCAGGCAAATGCAGTGTTTTCAAACTTTTGACAATTATTGTGTGAATACAATACAAGATGGCGTGCTAAAGACGATCTACCTTTAATAACGTGGAAACAGATTGTGATAAGCATACCCGGTTTTTGCTAAATGTTTGAACATCTAGGATCTTTAATTTGTTATTGAGTGATTGTATTGTATTCTTAGCCAATTAGAGTTGGCTTTTTATTTATTTACTTATTTATTTCCTTTAAGAAATGTATAAAGTATACCTTACTTCTTGTAAACGGTGCTATCATTTCACAAAGCAACTACCCGAGCACGTATCTTGTTAAAAAGATCAAAAGATTGAAAATGAGGAAACATTTTTCGATGGAAGATGATACGTCATAGCGACCTATATTTCCACACACTTTAAACTAAAAAAGAAAAAATGAAATGTCAGAAAAGGTGCTTTCTATTCCTTCCCACAAATAATTTTCATAATAATTGGAATAATATCTACGTCAGATTTTTGAATAATGTAATTCAAAGTTTAGTCCGTCTCCTTGAGGACATCTGCGATATTCGCTGTCAACTAATGTAATAGTGAATGTAATTTGGTGAAGCAATTTGACATCGCCGAGTGATAACAGCGAACCACAAGCTCTAACCAAGTAATGTCATCTTACAGGATAACTGTTACTGACTCAAACTTTACTAACTGCTAGCAAGGATGTTGCCACTAATACCCCATAATTACAATATCTTGTAAATATATTTCGGAGACGCAACATATCTCAGCAGATTGAATAGCCACGGAAAACGATTTTATATAAAAAAATCTGTTGTGGCCAGCACAATACCTTCCGTCATTCTCGTGTATAATGTATAAATTCCATAATTTTTCTTACAAAAGATTCTAAATTTCCCGTAAAATTATTTCATAAACAAACTTTTCAAATTGCACTTGACACTGGCATCGTCTTCATCTTTAGCTTTTCCCATTCGTTAGGGGTCGCTATTTTTGCATGTCGTTCTCATTCAGTTCCTTTTCTCTCAAATCTTCCGCAATACAGTCCTTCCATCTTATCTTTGGTCTTCCTCTGTTCCTTTAACGTCCTATTATTAAACTATTCATTCTTGTTCCAATATAATTCTTCCTTTCTCCTCATGACATGTTCAAACCAATGTAATCGTCTTTCTTGTATCTTTCTAAAAACTTGTAATACTAGAGTTATTTTCTTACCATATTTTTCCGTCTATTCCCCAATATCTACTTCAACATCCTCATATCTGCCACATTAATTTACTTTTTATTTATACTGACATCTGTCAATTTGAATTATATGAATTTGATACTAGTTCCCAAGTTTGGCATAGCTGGCTGAATTATAAAATTTAATTTCTTTAAAATTCTTTAACTCTGTATGTATTGAATATGAAGTATAAATTGTAATCAAATCGTATAGAGAATAATATATTCTTTAAGTTATAATAACGTTAAATGTCAATAAATCAAATTTAACTGTTAAATCTTCAAATGAGACTACTTCCGGTTGACCAATTATAACCAAAATCTAATCAGATGTTCTTCTGGATGTAAACTTGAGGAATACGAGAAAATTATAATTTTTGGAATCGTGGTATTGAAGTTATGGAATCCGGAAATTTTGTTACACACACACAGACACACATACATACAGACATCATCGTAAAAATGGTAAAATCGTATTATATGGACCCTAAAACGTGCTTATTCAGTAAAAACTCATCATTGAATTTTTTGACCAAAGACAATACCTTCCTTACCTAAAGGTGACGGAAGGTAATAATAATTACGAGGGTTGTGAAAGAAACTTTCAGAATTCATAATATGATAAAATAAAACAATATATGGGTTTAGTTCTGTATTTTTTATCTTCCGTCACCTTTAGGAAAGGAAGGTATTGTCTTTGGTTAAAAAATTCAATGATTTTTAGTGAATAAGCATGTTTTAGGGTCGCTATAATACGATTTTACCATTTTTACGATGATGTCTCTATGTATGAATGTATGTATGTGTGTCTGTGTGTGACGAAAGTTTCGGATCGCATAACTTCAATACCACTATTCCAAAAATTATAATTTTTTCGTATACCTCAAGTTTACATCCAGAAGAACAACTGATTAGATTTTGGTTATAATTGGTGAACCGAAAGTAGCCTCATTTGAAGATTTAGCAGTTAAATTTGATTTATTGACATTTAACGTTATTATAACTAAAGAATATATTATTCTCTATACGATTTGATTGCATTTTATATTTCATATTCAATAGATATAGAGTTAAAGAATTTTAAAGAAATTAAAACAGCCAGCTATACTAAACATGGAAACTACTAATATATTCATATAATTTAAATTGACAGACGTCAGTATAAATAAAAAGTAAATTAATGTGGCAGAGATGAGGATGTTGAAGTAGATGTTGGGTAAAGATAGCTGAGGAAATAACTCTAACAAATTTCTAGAAAGATACAAGAGAGATGATTACATTGGTTTGAGTCATGAGGAGAAATGAAGAATATAATGAATAGCTTAGAAATAGAAGGTTGAAGTAAAAGAGGAAGACCAAAGATAAGATGGAAGGACTGTATTGCGAAGACTTGAGGGAAAAGGAACTGAATGAGAACGACACGTAAAACGGAAATGAGTGGAAGAAGAAAATAAAAAATAGCGACCCCTAACCAATGGGGAAAGCTAAAAAAGAACAAGATGTCAGTGTCAAGTTTGCATAGTTTGTTTATGAAATAATTTAAATTTTTTTGCAAAAAAAATATGTATGGAATTTATACATATTACAAAAGATTGACGGAAGGTAATGTGCTAACTACAACAGTTTTTTTTTATTATTATTTACACGACGTTTTGACAGCGAAGTGCTGTCTTCATCAAGTAAATAACAACCAAAATACACATAGTCATTAAAAAGATGTATTGCATTTGAGTTTATATTAATAATTGAAGAGCTCTTAGCAAAACAGCTCTACTTTATTGTTTTGAATTTAAGATAATCAAAGAAACAACTTTCTAGCTTTCTTACTTTTATAGATTTCTGTAATTTAATTTAACTCAGAAAACATAATAATAAGACATTTTTATGACATTTTTATTAAAAACATTAAGATGTGAAATACATTGTAACAATATCACGCAATACAGTTTGAAACTTTTTGCTGTTACAAATTCTTCCCCCTAACTACCCCCCTGTAGTATCACCTCTCGTCTAGCGCTATACAGAGTGTTTTCAGCGGGAGCATTAATGCGTAATGCCGCCATTTCCCCAGTTTCCGTTATCAGAACCAGAGCCGGCCTAGGAGGTCGTTAGAGTTTTTTGTGGCTATTACGGGTGTGTCGAGCCCGATAGCGCTGTGCAGCCAAATAAGCTGGCTCGTTTCACAACAACCGAGAAAACATGGAATTGTCTCAGTCTTGAAAAATTTAAATTCAAAAGGTTAAAGAGGTTGAACTCGCAATTTTGAGGAAGGCAAATGGCAACTTATGAATTTACCGATTTTATGGCCGTTTGCACCGCATATACTTAAGTATAACTTAACATTAAGTGGAACTTAAATTTTAAAAATGTGTACCTAACTATTAATACAATAAGAAAAAATATAATGTATATATGTACTTCCCAGAAAAAGACTTCAGTAATGTCTATGGATTTTTGACACATTTATCAAGATACAAATATTTTATTTTTTCAATTGGTTTCCATGACATTATTTGCGTTGTGAGATTTATTACAACAGATTATTTTATATAATATATTTCTTTATTTCTCTAAATCTATAAAAGATATAATGTATCAGATAGAGAATTTAACGTTCTTTAGTACAAAGCAAGAATAAAAAATTTCAAAAAATTGTATTTAGAAGAATATTTTTAAGAATCTGCAACTTCCGGTTGTCCAATTATTACCAAAACTTTTTCAACTCTTCCCAGTAATGTCCGATTGAGAAATATGTAGTTAAACAGAAAAAAATAATATTTCATCACGGCATATTACCCATTGCTGGGTGTGCCAATCTGCTTCGTACACAGATATCGGTAATGATGGAATATTTGTACCGTGTGGGCGCTTACCAGGCGTCACCTCACGGGCACTCACTGCTGGCGTGGAGAGTGCGCCACAGGGGTCAATTTTGTGCCATTAAAATGCGATGTAATTTTTGGCGTCGGTCGGGATCGAACCCGGATCCCCAGATTCGCGACCAGACACTCAGGCACACGGCCACAGATATTAAGTATTATAATTATTGAGAAATCGTCCTTCCAACATACACACACACACACACACACACACACACACACACACACACACACACACACACACACACACACACACACACACACACACACACACACACACACACACACACAGACATCATCGTAAAAATATCAAAATCGGATTGTAGGGACCTTAAAACGTGCTTAATCATTAAAATCTGGATATGCTATTTTTAGCATGAATCCAATACCTCTCTTAGCGAGAGGTAAAAACGTTGACTTGTTAACCAAATCCTTAGATAAGTAGAACTTAAAATTTACATGTGCAATCGAATTATATTTAAGGTAAACCTTAACTTTAAGTAAAACTTAAGATTACATCAGTGCAAACGGCCATTATTGTATTTACTGACCTCAAACTTTAAAAATTTATTAAAAATTTCTTATCATGTTCTTTCAGTTTGCTGAAAATATTTGAGGGAAAATTCTTATTCCATTACCATATTTCTTTCGGTTTGAGTTTAGCTTTCAGCAATATATTTCTTCTACACACAAAACCAACTACAAGTCCGAGGGTTCGGCCTCCACGTTTGTCAATATTTGAGGGCAGTTTTTCCAGATAAAATACAACTCCAGACTGTGTTGGTTCAACAAGTATGAACTCTGAAGTATAGCGCGCACAATTTTACTTGGCAACCAAGATGAATGCAGTTACAGTTTAATTTTTTAAAGATGCCCGATAGGTATATGTTGTATGTCTTTTTCGCATACGGCCCGAAGAAATGATAACACGTAGCTACACCAAGTTACATTATAAATTTTAATTATATGTCATGAGGTGATACGGGTAAATGTCAAGAAGGCTTATCTTGAAAAATGTTGCTCGCATTTTAATATAAACTGTCCGTAATGTAATTAATGTACGAGAAAAATTTGTGACTAAGAGGAAATAGAAGCTTTTAACTCTTGTGGACGTATATTGCACTGGAAATTTAAATTCTATGAAAAAGAAAAGAGAAGGAAAAGTAATAAAAAATTTAGCACGACACGGCGGTGTAAAATAACTTAAAAGCTGTGTTCTGTAATAATGGCTTGTATTTAATATACGGACATTCAACACGTTTGTTGAGTGGGCACTGAATATTTAGAATAACACCTTCAAAATACAACACGCATGACTCTTTTGCTAAGAGCATTGTGTACTCCTGTACTAAAATATGAAGCGAAAATTTTAATAAATTGTTCCCATTGTTCCTGTACTAGAACTACGAATATTTTAAAAAATTCAACATTAGACAAACATACTTCTGATATGAACCTGCATTTAAATATATATCGAAATCTATTAATAATGGACTTGGATTTTAATGGGAAAACCAAAATTCAGTACCATTTCTTGTCAAACACTGATAGATTTCAATAATACTTTTTTTTAAAGCAGGTTCGTAATATTGTTTTTTTTGTATGTCATAAGTATGTACACCCACACCGCTACGAAACGTTTTTAACGGAAAGCTGACAACGTAGCGCTTTGATCGGAAGAGGAAGTGGGGAACAGCTCTAGGAGAGAGCCGCTGAATCCAGCCGTAGTTACAAATTCGCCGTTTTGGCGTGACTTATTCTCGCTGTCAATTTTGACGTATTAAAAATAATATATTGATCTGCTATTTCCGGTTGTCCAATTGTTTCCAAAACCTTTTCAGCTCTTCCCATTAATGTCCGATTGGGAAATACGTAGTTAAAACACACACACAGACATCATCGTAAAAATGTTAAAATCGGATTGTAGGGTCCTTAAAACATGCTTAATCATTAAAATCTGGATATGCGATTTTTAGCATGAATCCAATACCTCTCTTAGCGAGAGGTAAAAATCCTCTTTATCACATGACTGACAGAATGACATGAATATTCAAATTATTCAAATATTTGAAAATTACATTTGTTACCACAGTTACAATAGTTTCTTTTTCATTTTTTGCCGTTGGTTGGACGGAGATAGCGTATACCCCTCCTAAACACCGACTATAATGAGATAGCGAATAAAAGTCTCATATATATCATGTGTGTACGACAAAGATGCTAGATAAAAGGGATCAACTCGGAGATATGTATATATTTACAATGATGTCATCAGTAAAATAATTTATTTTCAAATGGATTTCACTTTCCATTCGAGTTATTTTTTCTTTTAAATGTCCTATTTGTTTTGTGTATAGCTACAAAATCGATTACATATTTGATTCTATATCTGTACATAGCTAATCTGTCTATGCGGTATGCTCCGTTAGTGATTCATATTTTATCTGATGGATGCGCGCATGAAAAACTTGGAACAACTGTACAAAATACATCAGCTTTTAAGATTAAACTCCGCAATCCTCTAACTACAAATGAAATATTGATTTTGAGACATGTCAACCATTTTCATTTATCAATACATAAATCTTTCACATACAAAATTCACGTCTTTATTGTCCCTTTATCGCTAGTAGCTGCGATATTTCCAAAATATTAGAAGATAAAAAAAGTATTTATTGACAAATTTATCTACGTAGTAAATTCCTGTAATTTCTCCAAGGAATTTTGCCACTTTTCTGCGAGAATAATCGGCTTATTTTTATATTTCACCCGCGATAAACATTTGTCTTGTCATAAAACTTTCTTACTGCATATACCAAACACAAACAGGATGGTAAGACGATTAAAATTTACCCCTAAACAAAAATTATGCATTATAAATTCTGTGACACTCCATACTATCTTTTTTTCCCTGTATATTTTAATTTATTGAAACAAAAATTGGGTCATGTTCGAAATATCAAGGGTGTCATGAAACCTGTAGCCGTGCGTAATTGAACCAGTGGCGTAGATATTACAAGGGAAAAAAGGAGTGATGTACAGTGGTGTACATGCTGAGAGAATTCAATTTAGGGTAAGTTTATGAGGGTAATTTCACCCTGATAAGCGTTTGTCGGGCCCTACATAAAACTTAACACTTCTTTAATAATCTAGAAGTTGTATCAGTGTGCGTGATATTATGTTTATAGTTAGTACAAATTTTTACACCAGATGGAGAGATAGGACAAAAATGGTAGAATATCTTTTGATCTATACGAGTCTATTCAAAAAGTATCGTCAAAACTACAATTATTAATTTCGAGGTCTTCAACCCAAATCCCCTTCAAAGTATAGTCTCCGTGGTAATGAACACCTCCCAGCGGTCCCGCCATTTTTGAAAACATTTCTGGAAGGCTTCTTGTAAAATGGTTTTTGCCAGGTTGTTGCAGTTTACATGTTTTCTTTGACTCAAATCGGATCCTTTCTAACCAAAAATCACAAGATGGCAGGTGAGCAGGGAGCCTGACGAATGAACGAATAGTATATTCTACAACAAGTAATGGAATGGCCCATATTCCACACGAGCAAAAAGTTTGTGGCCCGAACCGAAGACTACGGTTTGCGAGTGTGGATTATGCCATTCCAAACGTGTTGTAGACTATACTTTCTCTAACAAGATTTTAGAAATTATACATAAAATGTTGATTGATAATAACAATATATTATCATATACCATTAAATATTTTTTTTGACGCCAGTCCATAAATTGCTTATAATAACTCCATTCATATATTTCTTTTGATTTATTTGGTAATAACTGACTCCCTGTATCATTACCAAGTTCCCTTATTTCTGGTGAAGTACATTCCATACCTATATCTTCATTTCCAATTTATATGTTTTTCTACAAAATGTCTTCAGTTAATTTTCTAAGTAATATATTATTATTTAGATAAACTTATTAGTCTGGACAACTCCAAAAACCTGTACAAGTTAACAAAAAACTCTAAAAATGTTCAAAACTTTAAAACGTCCAACGCGAATACAGAAATAAATAAATATAAAACAAAGAGTCATAACCATAGCAACCGAACCAAGATATTTGATATACCGCGCTAATATGCGGCTAAATAGATTGTGATCGGTCGAAAGCCGTGTGGAATTATTCCAAACGGCGTACGTAATTATTGCACACCGTTTGTTGGAATAATATTAATTCCAACATAATTTTTAGTTGTGGAATGTGCAGTTTTCAAAATAATGTTGGAGAAATAATATTCTTTATTGTATTTCAAATCTTATAACTTATTACAATATGATCTGATGGGAATGAGTCAGTTTTGCTACATATTTTTATTACATTGGCGTTGTATACATTGCGATGATGGAGTTGAGACGATGAAAGGACACACACATATACAAGCCCATGGAGGGAGTCGAACCCACGACCCCAGGATCCGAGCGGTGATGGTCGCTGCCTCAACACACTCGGCCACCGAGGCGACTGAGGGAAATGTGTTTGGTCACAAAATTTTGAATCAAATGCGAAAAATAAGCGGCTGCAATAATGCCAAGTGTTAGCGTCATGGTCGAAATTGAATGTACCGATCCAGTGATACGACGGTTCTGCATGACCAAAGTCCTGATTTGGTCAATAACTGTCATTTCAGCTTGTTGTGTGACCTACCGGGACGTGATTTGCTGTCCACTGACATGCAACCATCTTTGAAATGGTTGTACCACTCCTTCATTTGTGAGATGCTCATGGCATCGTCCCCGAAAACCTGTCGAATTTTCCGAATGATCTCCGCTTGGGTTTCGACAACCTTTTGGCAAAATTGTATGCAAAATCGCTGTTCAAGTCGTTCATCCTTCATTTAGCAAAAATTCACAGATAAGCATGAATGTCCTTTACACATCCCCCTGAAGGGCACACCATCCGTACATGTCATTTGTTCACGCAAAAAAATTAAACTGGATACTTTTCGAACAGACCTTGTATTTTAATTTTGTTTTGAAAATTACAACAGATAATGAAGTCTTTATTTGATCCTTTCAGTGAGAAACAATTTTGTACCTTCTATATTAAATTTTGAATAAAGCTTATAACAATAATATTGTAAAGTTTCAAGTTGAAAAGCGCGCTCTCGAAAATTTAATAACGTTCAAAACTGCACAAAACTACAACACTCAACTACTCCCCTGTTCACTCACATACTTTACACTTTCCTTCCTCTTGTATTTCTCTCCTTTCCTGCCTTATCATCGCATACGTGCCGCCCAAATTAAAACGCATAATTCACCCGCTAAGTATAATTTGTATTCGGCTGAAGTGTGCGCCCTAGCAACGCTACAGACCAGCGAGAAAAAGAAATTCTCTAAGATAAGGGATTTTTTACGTGTGGGCTCATTTTGGATTTCTTTAGCGAAATTAAACGAACAAATTTTGTAATCTGACAGTAAATTTCGTGGATCACGAGGAATTTTCAGTGGATTTAAAATTTACTTCAGAGAAAATTTGGTATTCCGGAAAAGACGTGCTCGGCGGTTTTAAAAATTTAAGATTATTAAAATAAGAATTCTAATAAACTCAACGTTTTTAAATGAAAAACGAACACTGCTATTCTAAATTTAATTCGTTTGGTCTCAGTCATCTCAGTACTTTCGACTAATATTATTATTAGTATATAGGATTTCATTTACCTATATATTAAATGTTATACCTGGATCTATCAGTTTGCGCTTAAAATATAATCCAAGTATCCATATTTGTATTTTTATACTGTAACTTATATCAATTGTTTAATTTAAAAATCTGATGTGGCCAGCACAATACCTTCCGTCAATCCTCTCTATTATGTATAAATTCCATACATAAATTTTCTTGCAAAAGATTCCAAATTTCCAGTAAAACAATTTCATAAACAAACGATGCAAATAGCACTTGACACTTCTTCTTTAGATTTTCCCATTCGTTAGGGGTCACTATTTTTTTTCCTCTTCCATTCATTTCAGTTTTGCGTCCTCATTCAGTTGCTTTTCTCTGAAATCTTCCGTAATACAATCCTTCCATCTTATCTTTGGTCTTCCTCTGTTTCTTCTACCTTCTATTACTAACCTATTCATTCTTCCAATATATTTTTTATCTCTCCTCATGACATGTTTAAACGAATGTAATCGTCTCTATGGGAACTTTCTAGAAATTTTTAATACTGGAGTTATTTCCCTTACCGTATCTTTCCATGTCTTCCCTAACATCTATCTCAATATTCTCATCTCAGCCACATTAATTTTCTTTTCATTGACACTGACATCTGTCAGTTAGAATTTCCTTTATAATTCTTTAATTCTATGTCCATCGAATATGAAATATAAAATTTAATCAATTCGTATAGATAAGAATATTAATTAATATTTATAATCACATTAAATATGTAAATAATATTTAACAGTGTTTAAAAGTTGCAATTAAGGATACTTCCGGTGGACCAATTATAACTAAAATCTAATTAAGTTTGCATATGGATGCAAGGAAGAGGAATACATAAGAATTGTAATTTTTGGAATTTTAGTATTGGAGATATTACGGCAGAAATTATACTAGTCACACACACACACACACATACACACACACACACACGCACACACACACATACACACACACACACACACACACACACACATACACACACATACACAATAACAATAGTAGAATCGTATTGTAGGGACCCTAAAACGTGTTTATTCATTTTTTTGTACAAAATTTTATAGCTAAAGTTAAATGTAGGGTCCGATTATTTTACGCAAAAAACAATTAAATTTGATTCAGTTGTTATTAGGAGTTAACCTGCTCTTATTTCAATTTAATAAATACATTTTGCAAGGGATGCAATAAATAATATTATAGTTTTTTGGTGTCCCAAATTTAACGTGCACAATATTTAGTAAGATATATTTCATTTTGCAGTTAAAACTCAAAATACGAGTAGAAATTATAGTGATATATTAACTTATGTTATAATGTGTAGCTAAATATGTTACAGCTCCTTTATCGCCCATAATATGTGTGAAATGTCGGTGTATTTATGATACATTATAACCATCTCCTTCTAGTATAAAGCCGAAATTTTATGCCTCTCTCCTAAGCGGAACACACGCGTGGAGACTTATTTCAGTCTTAAAGAAAAGATCCTTCTCTTGAAAGGGGTTAAAAATAAATTTTACGGCGTGGAAAACAAAAAGACAGGCACGTAAAATATATTAGTTTATTGGTTAGCACAAGGATTCTTCTGAAATTTAAGGTTGCTGCCTGAATATTGATATCGACTTACCAACAGATAAAACCCAAGAGATATAGGAGAGCTCTTCCCATATCGCTGGAGAAACAAGATTTGGTGATTGTGAAATTACATCGATTTCATATACAATTTGTAACATTTTGAACGGTGTCTAATAATTTTGAAATAAACTGGTCATCATTTCACAGACGTGACAAGAATTTTCAACTTCAATGACACAAGTTGAATTTAAAAATCTGAAAATGGAAGATACTCGGTTATTAACCACGCCAACAGCTGATATATTAACTTATGTCATAATTACCCGCCTATGGTTGAATTCAAAATGGACGCATGCGCACAATACTGCGCATTATTTCATTTGTGACTGCGACAGAATACAATGAAAGGATGAATAAATTTGTCAACACAAAAGAAAGGTTAGAAACTGGTGAATAGATTGACCGATACACCAGATGGGGAAACTATACACAAATCGGGAAAGATAACAGAATATAATACCTCGACTAAGGTAACAAAAAAAATCATACGTCAAATTTTTATGTTGGGACATTTATAGGATGTAGTCGACAAAGAACAACTCTACAATTGACGGAACAAGAAAACACATAAAGATGATTAAAAGTGACGCAGGCCTAAATGAAATCACAATAAATGTTAAAATGGCCACTGATTGTCAATGCACTCTGAAGGCGTCGACGTCATTAAAAATTTCAAGATTTTCTAAATTCACGTAGTTAATTTGTCACCAGGAGTGTGGAATTTACTTGTCGAAAATTTCTCAATTTAGAATGAAAAATTATGATATTTGACATCTATGTACATAATTACTAGCTATCATTCTGACACGGGTCCCCATATCTGCTTGTCAAGGCCAACAATGTCACATGACTGCTCGCGCCCTATTGTATTTAACAATTCTATTTACATCTATTCTTTATATATGGATTTTTTAATTTTAAATTCATTCTATGACGATATTTTGTCCTCTTCTAACTTTTCGAAATTCATTGTCGGGATTGACAGTATTTTTACAAACATTTTACTTTATAAATTTGTTTCCATGATATTATTTGGGCTGAGAGATTTATTATAACACATTATTATATATATATATATATATATATATATATATATATATATATATATATATATATATATATATATATATATATATAAATAAAATAAAATAAATAAATATTTCATCACGGCATATTACCCATTGCTGGGTGTGCCAATCTGCTTTGTAATGATGGAATATATATATATATATATATATATATATATATATATATATATATATATATATATATATATATATATACCTTAAATTTCTTTATCTCCAAGTCTATAAAAGATATTATATGTATCAAATAGAGAATTTACTCTTCTTTAATAAAAGCAAGAACAAAAATTTTCAAAAAATAATATTTAGAAGATATTTTTTATGAATCTGCTACTTCCGGTTGTTCAATTATTACCAAAACCTTTTCAGCTTTTCCCAGTAATGTCCGATTGAGAAATACGTAGTTAAACAGATATTAAGTATTATAGTTTTTGGAAAATCTTCCTTCAACGTCCCCACACACATCCACACACAGACATCATCGTAAAAATATTAAAATCGGATTGTAGAGACCTTAAAACGTGCTTAATCATTAAAATTTGGATATGCGATTTTTAGCATGAATCCAATACCTAGCGAATTAAAAAAAAACAAACTAACATTTTAAACGTCAGTTTGATGGTTACACCCACGGAACACTAATATTCAACCCAAAGTGAGTCTCACCCCAAACATGGATTGGCTACAGACTAATATTTCGAGTAATTGTTAACACCTAATCTACAACAGTCTAAAAATTTACTCCTAATATAAATTAAGTTTATTATGTGTACAAGTTCCTAATAATAAAGGGTTATGGCAGAAACATAAAAAAAATAATCTTCTCAGACCAATATCTATTTTCTGGATGCCTTTCTTGGCATTATGAAAAATTTAATAAAGGAAAATTTGCTCATATTGTCTCCGCCATACATGCGCAAGTATCTTGCCTCCTATATTGCTCCGGTTTACTGACTATTCAAACTGCAAGCTAATCCCAATAAATACTTCGTTTCTTTTCCTTCAATCCGTCTTTTTCGGGGGGAACTCCGGAACATATCAATCCATTTAGCCCATTCATTCAATCTCACTAAATTTCACAAAATGTCCACTTTAACAAACTGTTCAATAACCCAATTCCAAAAGTAAAAACAAATTTATTATGAATTAAAGGAAACCCCTATAGATTATACTATCAGGAAATCTATCTCCATTTTTGGAATTAATTTGGATTTGTGTTCTCCCTCATACGTAGAATTTGAAAAACGCGATATGGTAACATTTTTTCATTAGTTAATTCTCTGTGATGTATCACCCAATTCCCATCCACTTTCTCTCGCGATTCAGTATTCTGGCAACATCTATCATACGCACAAATTACAGAAATATGTCTGGGAGTAATATACACTCCAAGCAACTCTGTGTCAGGGCATAAATATAACAGGAGTAGAACAGAGTAGAGTATAGAATTCACTCCAAATGGAAACAGCATAGCACATTAAACATGAGCGACTCCGAAAAGAAGAGTGACTGATAAAAAGGTAGTAGCTTTTCAGAGAGGTAGTCAAAATGTTGAAGGGGTGTAAATAAATGAGTTCTTTTTACTTTTAAATATGGAGAAAAACACTCACAAGTGTTTGAATAAGTATCGGGTGTATATAGAATATTTTAGTTTGAAAGATACAAAAAATGTTAGTAAGTAATGTTTAACTAGACTCATAAGGGGCTCATAAGATGATGGTCGTAACACGAGGGGGGTGTTACAGAAGCTCTGATGATGGTAGTCTTACACTTATTTTACCAACGATGACCACGACTTGATTAACCGAAGGACGAACACACATACACTTAACTTTGATGACCAATGATGATGACATACATTATGGACACAGACATTAATATTACTAACTTCTTTTTAAAATTAACAAATTATGTAACAGTCAATTTTGAAATATCTACCGGACGTCGTCCAGGGCGTTGCTATGTACTACCGACCTAGACCGTACAAACGTAACTATCGGACTCGTTGCTAAGAAGGTAGATACAGTCCATACGATTTAACTTGGCGACGCAAAAGAATGTAATTCAGTTCACTATTCCTAAGTTGCGTTTTGTCAAATATTTACTTTTACTTCGATGCCGCACAGCTTCAGAAGTGAAATAGTGATTTTACAATGTTTTATTGCCTTACACAAAGCAAATTTCATCCTAATACACTCAAACTCGGGGTGTCAGGTACTTTTCAACCCAAGAAGTTATATTCATACATAAGCGTTGGTGCATTTTTTTCTCAATAGCAATAGAAATTTTATTTTCTTAACTTTATTAATTTAAAAAATAATTAATTATAATATGATTTATATAATAAATAATTCATTCCAATATTTGTAATATATTTTTATGTATAAATAATTTCTTTTTTTTTGTAATATTCGTAATTTTATTGAACTTCATTTTTCTTCAGTAGGCGTATGGATTTTATAACTTTCCCATTACCGCAGTGATAATGTGAATTGCCCCAACTCGCCAAGTTACATCGTATGGACTGTAGTTGTTTACAGTTGAGTATACAGAAAAACATTAAACAGCCAACCTTTTATAGAAAACAGAGAGAGAGAGAGAGAGAGAGAGAGAGAATATTTCTCAAGCGCGGTTGATTGAAGACTTTTGGGTATTACTTAGCAGATACAATAAAGGCAGGAAATACCAAATTTAACAACACTTACAAAAAAAAAATATTTCTGACGTTTCGACAAATAGATTTTATTCAGAATCATTATAGTAATATGTCGATTCCTAACCTTTTAGAGGTTGGGAAATACGTCATTCCTAACTGCAATGACAATATCTTGGGTTGGAAATAACAGATTTCACCCACGGGTTGGAAATGGTTATGTAGGGGTTGCCTAGCAACATTGTCATATATCCCTATAATAAATAAGGCAAACAAATTTTAATAGAACTGTCAAAAACATTAACAAAATTGAAGGTTATAACTCAATGATTTATTATAAAAATTGATTTAAAAAGAGGATAAATGTGAATAAAATAGCATACGTACCTCGGTGGAATTACATTACAACCTCGCGTTGTATCTCATAAGCCCTCGGCTGTAATGAAACATAACCCACCTCGGATGTAATATAACTATTTATAACATCGTTTAGAATCAAATGAGACAAGGTATTAAAAAACTGCGTCGCATAAAAAATAATGGTCCCATATCAATTTCATTAGTTTGTAGGTAGAACCCCTTATGTCGTTTCAATTTAAAATATTCTTTCTATTTGATGAAAGAGGTCCAACTTTTTCTCAAAACTTATGTTACATTCCTTAATTCAGAAAGCGTTTAACCCAGCAAACCAAATTTTATATGTACAATATTGCATGATGATACATTTTTCTTTTTGTTATTCATGGTGCTTTCCTCGTTGCTTATTGATTCTATTTATATACTCGTACGATATTTCTGCGTCCAAAGTAAATGTTCTAGTATTGGAAGTAAAGGAAATGCATTTAAATGATGAATGCAGTAGATATCGACTAGGACCGCGTACAGTAAATAAAGTGGGAATGTGGGTAGAAGCGTTTTTAGATTGAAATCTTTTGCTTCGCCTTACGTTTGACGTTTTAAACTCGACTTTGACTGAAGTCGCTAATCTATTTTTTCAATTTCCTGCAGTTTCTTTAAGAAATAAACCGTCACTGAAAGAAGGTGTGCCCAAGCATTCCAAAGAATTCAAACGAGCTTAATATTCATCGAAAAGTTTCAGAAATACAAACAATACTTGATTGACTGATAGACTCATCAGTATGGTTGAATTTATATTAGAAAGAGATAGATTATTTAACGTATGCAAATGGAATCATTACTTTCTAAAATAATACAAATAATAATGACGTATACATAAAATCACACGTGTCCCACTTAGTGGGTTCGTACAAACCCGATAACAATAAGAACAACATCAACATCATACAACAAATCCTTACTCTTAAACATATTAAAGTGACCGATTTTCGGTAGCGAAATACCGCATCCGGATCACAATAATAGTTGTTTCCTTTGTAAAATATAAACTAGATAAATTCTGTTGGTGGTATAGACATAAGTTCTTGACGAGACTAAAATCCTATAAAGGTGTGAATCATTACGCTTTCATTAATATATGTCCCTTATGGTTTTCTTAATACTAGGAGCAATTAAATTTTGATAAGTCTCAGCAATCAATTTGAGGTTAGATGTTGACAGTCGCAAACGGTGTGTTATTATATTATTTATCTGATAAAGTGATCCCATTTGCAAGTCGCTCAAGGCTGTCTAGATGACAGCCTTGTTATGAAGACGACACTGCATAGAGATACGAATATATCATCAGAGATGTCGTAATTAGTTGCCCCTCTCCTTCAGAGAAGAAAAAACAGGATTTGTATGTTTCAGGCCCGGTATTTTCATCTTTGGTTAAACTGTTGTTTAAATTAACCGTAAGTTAAAACGAAATATGTTGCATCGAAAAATTGACATGTGTTATTTTACAACTTATACTATAATATCGACAGTTATTACCTTCCGTCACCTTTAGGTAAGGAAGGGACCTATTGTGTGGTCAAAAAATTCAATGAGGAGTTTTTAGTGAATAAGAATGTTTTAGGGTCCATATAATACGATGATGTCTGTATGTATGTATGTATGTATGTATGTGTGTGTCTCTCTCTCTCTCTCTCTCTCTCTCTCTCTCTCTGTGTGTGTGTGAGTGTGTCTGTGTGTGTGTGTGTATGTGTGTGTGTATGACGAAAGTTTCGGACCGCATAACTTCAACCACGATTCCAAAAATTACAATTTTTTCATATTCCTCAAGTTTAAATTCAAAAGAAGTGATTAGATTTTAGTTATAATTGGTCAACCAAAAGTACCCACATTTGTCGATTTTAACAGTTTTTCTTGAAAAACTCAGTTAATTATTATTATAATTTAAAGAATATATTATTCTCTATACGATTTGATTGCATTTTATACTTCATATTCAACAGATATGCTAACCATGGAAACTGCTAATATATTCAGATAATTCAAATTGACAGAAGTCAGTATCAATGAAAAGTAAATGAATGTGGCAGTGATGAAGATGTTGAGATAGATGTTGGGGAAGACACGGAAAGATACGGTAAGGAAATAACTGCTTAGTAATAGAAGGTTGAAGAAACAGAGGAAGACCAAAGATAAGATGGAAGGACTGTATTGCGGACGACTTGAGAGAAAAGGAACTGAATAAGAACGACACGCAAAACAAAAATAAGAGGAAGCAGAAAATAAAAAATAGCGACCCCTAACGAATTGAAAAAGCTAAAGAAGATGTCAGTGGCAAGTGCAATTTGCATAGTTTGTGTATGAAATAATTTTACTGGAAATTTAGAATCTTTTGTAAGAAAATTTATGTATGGAATTTATACATAATACACAGAATTGACGGAAGGTATTGTGCTGGCCAAACCAATTTTTTTATTTATTTGTAACTTTCGAAAATTTGCGTAATTATATGGACATATCCTTTACTAATGTTTGATAAATCAATGTATCTTTGACACTACCAATACAAACATACTCTTTTTATATTCTATATTTACAATAGAATAATTCTGTGCTCCACATTGTATGTCTAACTGTCTAAGTTATTTTAGTTATAAATACCAAATGACTTTATTCTTTCTCCGCGTATAAATCTTTGCCAAGCTATTTGTTTTATGAATCGCTGGATAAAAATGCGTTTGATGCTGACTTAATTGAGAGAGTTCTCGCCAAATTTTTTATCATTCATATTTGTTAGGATTAAGTAACTATTAAAAAACTATCCTATTTCGAGCAGATTTTAATTACGTACGATTTATTTTTTAGACGACTACTTCAGAAAATAATACATATCGTTGCAGTAGCCTACTTAAGAAAACTGAATATAATGTACACTAGCATGATATAGTTTATCGAAAAGATGACACTTTATTTTTATAATGAAAAGAAAACCCTTCAATTTTTAATTAAACAACTATTTTATGACAGGTCTCTATTTTCTTTAATATTACGAGTGGCCTTCTCTATTACACGGCTTTGAGAAATTGGAAACCGTTGCCTAATCCACGATTTAGAGCTTAAAAATCCGTAAAGTTTAGTTAGAAGTAAAGCAGGGTTTAACGCGAACAGATTTCGGTTAGCTTTGAAACTCGTCCAGTGTAATAGGGTTTTGCGGCCAGTGCACTTAACTGCGCACCACTGCAAGCTCCAAGTGTCTCAAATGTAAATACAAACTCACAAAACTTATTCTCGTTATTTATTTACATTCGTATGTACTTTGTACCAACACCGAGGGATTAGCCAGTAATATGCGCTTTTTATACATGGCTACTTTCCTTGATATCTGTTAATATTTCAAATTTTTTCTTCCTCCTCCCCTTCACCAATCACTCTTTAAAATATGTCAAATCCAGTTAGCTCACCTCTTTCTTCTGTCAAAAAATTTCTTTTTCTCAATCTTTCCCTACAATTTCTCATTCCTGACTATCAACTACGTTCAAAAACTTTCGAAGCACTTTTTCTCCTTCCATGTCCATGTTTCGCACCCATATAGCACAACACTCCAAATGAACTATTTGGCATTTTTTTTTTGTATTTCTATATTAATGTACGTTGCTGTTAATAGTTCTTGTGTTTTACTGAAAAATTCTACTCATAATTTCTTATTTACCTTGCCATTTCAAATTATTAAGCTTGTTATGGGTCACGGACTCACACGTTTGTAGCCAATCCATGTTTGGGGTGAGACTGTCACTTTGCGTCTTTTGTTTTGCTGCATTTTTTGACTCTTTTAGGTATGTATTCTGTATCAACGACGCAATATAACTAGACAAAACTTCATTTGGTTTGCTTCGATTTCAGCTGACCAGACAGAGACAACTAGAGATAGAGATATGTTTAGTCTCGTTTGAGCATTGCTCACTAGAGGTGCAAGTGTTCTTAATAATATATTCTTTGGAAATAAAAAATAAAACTACTAAGTTATGATTAAAACCAACAAACGAATTATAATCCAATATATTTTAAGTCGAATAATTCAGTACCTATCTACATTCGAAAATAAGATATTGGAATAATATATTTTTTATAATAACTTTCGTTTCGTGGTGTAGTCTAATTTTAAAATAAATATCTAAAATTAAATTTAATAACTGTGTGATTGTTCAGAGGGTCTTGATCAAGTATATAATCCTGCAAAGGTGTTAAAATATCTTGTAGCAAATTTCTGCCTTTCAATATTTGGAGCCAAATGGCGAACTGTTAGTGGATCTCGTCACTTATAAAATATATTTAAAAATGCCTTCTTGTTGCAAGAATAGGTCTGAGAAGAAAAGAAATTTAGTGTAACTTTTATAAGAAGAACTGATTTGTCGGTTGTGAGGTTAATTTGTTTTCGTACATATTTATTGTTCGATAAAGTCAATCATTTTGTATTTTGTAATTATAATATATAATTAATAAATATTTTACGTTGATTTTTATTTTTATAACGATAACCCTAGTTTTCATCGTAATGGCGCTTAAATTTTGACTTTAACACTGGATGGCATCTAGTGAGAAATGCTCGAACGAGACTAAATATATCGCTATCTCTAGTTATCTCTTTCTGGCCAGCCGAAATCAAAACATTCAGTGAGGAGGGATAAGGAATGTTTTGTCTAGTTATATTTCGTCGTTGTTCTGTATCGTATCGGGCATGGTTTACTTAAAAGTCAATATAACAAAACAAAAATAAGTATGGATTGATGCTTAATTTTTCCCTTGTCCTATCCTCTCTTACCAACCATATATGTAGCTCTTAAAAATACTAATCCATTTACGACTTTCATTTTCATTTTCAATGACAATACGAGCAGAAATTGCGCGATTCCCAATTGATTCTCGTGTTTTGCTTGTTTTTCAAGTGTGTATTTGAGTTATTTTTGCAGTGTAGCACAATTCCATTCATTGTTTTGAGTAAAAACAAACGCAATATACAAACAACTACTGTCATTTGTTCTGAAACATTTAACATTCGAAAAAACATCCTATAAAAACCTGTATTGATTTTGAATGACAGCGAATTAATATAGAAATAAACTCTGTTTATGTTATTTCTATCGCTGATAATGCGTTTTTTCGACTGGCTGTCAAGTGTAGAGTTACAGTTCCAGTTTGATGTTCGGATGTTTTAGTTGAAACAATATTTGTTTACAGAGCCTACCTACAAACGGAAATTAACAGGCGGTTATGTTAATGTAGTTTGGATAAATAGTTAATGCGTGCTTGAAGAGATTAAATAGCTATTATTAGAGCCTGTTTTCAATAATCGATATATTTCAATAACAAATTAAACTTTGCTTATAACTAATTGATCTACATATCATGCGGTGCAGCTTGTAAGAGAAAAATATAAGTTGTTTTCTTTCGGTCGGGAAAAATCGGATTGAGCAGTCCAAATCGGATCGTACATGTTCTTTCGGTTTTTGATCATATAACCCTACAACAAAATTCTGGATTGCAATCCAAATTTTCTGATCGTTTTAAAATACCGATTACTTCAATCAGATTGATTTGATTGCTAGTTAGAGGGATGACTGTTGATATTACTGTTTATGTTTGTACAAGCTGTACACAAAACAACATTTTATGTTAAATAAATAAATAAATAAATATATCATCACGGCATATTACCCATTGCTGTGTACCGATCTGCCTTGTAAGCAGATATCGGTAAATGATGAAATATTTGTACCGTGTGGGCGCTTACCAGGCGTCACTTCACGGGCACTCATTGCTGTCATGGAAAGTGCATCACAGGGGTCAATTTTGTGCCATTTAAATTCAAAGTAATTTTTGGCGTCGGAATTTAACATTTCTTGTACATACAAATAATTCAAATTGTATTTATTCTTTCGTTCTATGAGGAATTTTCTCCTACTCTTCTAATATATTCAAAATTCTTTATATTCACTGCCGGTATTAGCGGTATTTCTTAAAGATATATATATATATATATATATATATATATATATATATATATATATATATATACATATATACAGTAGAACCTCGATTATCCGAGTCGCAATTATCCGAGCTCCGGATTAACCGAGCCGATCTAAAGACCCAACATGCGAGGTACGCGCGTCTATGATCTGGATTAACCGAGCCAATCTAAAGACCCATCCGTATTAACCGAGCTTCTAAAATATTTCCATTTAAAATCTGGAAAAAGCTCTGAGGTATATCGAACAACAATCAGAGGCAACCCCAGCGGATTTGCTTCTTCTTAACAGATGGAGAAATATGGCAGCGAGAAAAAGATGCAATATGAAATAGCAACGCATAGATAACTATTTCAATGTTTTATAATATACATACATACTTATTTACATGTTAAAAACGTTAAAAAACCGTTTAAAGTACATTTGTGTTTATTTTTTTAATGAATAAAAAATAAATCCGGATTATCCGAGTTTTCAGATATCCGAGGAGGGTATCCCCCACGTTACCTCGGATAACCGGGGTTCTACTGTATATATATATATATATATATAATTTTAAATATTTAATTAATAATACAATAAGAAATTTTAAATGTACTTACTTCCCAGAAAAAGCTTTCTGTAATGTTAATAAAACTGTTGATTCTTGACACTGACATTTTGCATTTATCTGTCAATTATAAACATTTAAACATCTCAAGTGGTTTCCATGGAGTTGTTTGGGCAGCGAGATTTATTACAACAGATTATTCTATATTATTATATAATATATCTCTAAATCTATAGAAGATGTAATATTTTTTTTAACTGCATCAGATTGAGAATTTCAAAATCTTTATTATTGCGTTAACAAAGAATTTTTTAAAGAAACTACCACTTCCAGTTATCCAATTGTTACCAAAACCTATTAAACTCTTCCCATTAATGTTAGATTGAGGAATCCGTAGTTAAACAATTCTTTAGTTGTATAGAATTTGAGAAATCGTATCTACAACATCCTAACACACACACACTCACACACACACACACACCTACACATATTCATACACACATCATCGTAAAAAAGTTAAAATTGTATTCTAGAACCTTAAAACGTGCTTATTCATTAAAATGCGAATAAGCGATTTTTAGCATGAATCCGAACTAGTTTTGTTTGTGATATAAATTTATCGACATACCTATAATGGAAAATACCGAGAAAGAGTGTACTTGTACACGTCAATTTATGTTGACAATAATAATTTAAAAACAAATATCCAATTTTGTAAATGCATTTTTGTTCACAGACAGGATGACAGTTGTCAGAAAATTGTGTTTCAAAATACGTTATGATGCAATCATTATACGGTTAGTTCCTTCGATTCAATTAGATCGGATTGGAACGCTTATCGAAAGAAAACGGCTAGATAAATACACTCAACTCGAAATTAATAGATTTTAACGAAAATAACTTATCAGCAAATTTTTCGCTATGTGTTATCAATAGTGTAACCTACGTTCTTGTCTGTTGTATGAATTAGGTCTTTCTCCGTGGCTGGTAATATCTCTCGCTGGTGTTGTCTCGTATTTTTATTTTTATTTGACACAGGAGCAATGCGGGAAGATTTATATGCGCTGATGTGTTTGTGACGTTAAACACGAGACAAGTAGAAGGAGAGAAGTAATAGCAAAGGAAATAGAGACAAATTGGAATGTTTCTACTGTTTGATATTTTACACACAATACAAGTTTTTGCGGGTACGCCGGAAATACTTGTTGAATATGTAACAGTTGAACATAAATTCACTTCTAATAGACAAGAACTGAAACAGTGGTGAGAAGGTATTACACTGCTGTCGGAATTCCAAAGATACTAAATGCTAAAGAATTCAAGGTATTTCAAAAACTAACAGTAAATTCTACATTGTGTAATATATTATACAATGAAGATATGTTATGATCCTTTGCATGAATGTTTCATCGTCATTGACTTCTTCAAAGAGTTGCTGACAAGCGTCCAATCGATTTTCTTTCTGTTGTTCGGTCATCAAACGAGGAATTAATTTTATTGCAACTCGGTGCATGTTCAATTTTTCAGTCAAAATTCTGGAATTTCTCTGACAGTCAATTGGTGATTTGCACGCACCAGAACGTGGGAGTCATTGGTTAAAGTGTACTGGATTTAAATATGTTATTACCTAAATTTATCATTTTAACAATAATCTACGGGCAAATATATGACAACAGACACGTGCTATTTTTTTTAGTTCGAACAGTAAATAATACAATATTTATGTTAGTATTATTTATAAAACTGAAGGTAAAGAAAACTGACAATATATTCAATTAATTACTATATCAAAATTATTTTTTTTAATACATTTATTTGCAAAGTGATATTTATTTATTAAAGTACCACCTACAATTATATTAAAAACAAGAATAAATAAACTTCTGGTTGCTATGATTATTACTCCAATTCAACAAATTTTGATATGGTGTATTAATAGAGTGTATAGAACTTGAATACATTGCTTATAATAAAATTTCTTAGGTTTAATAATAATTTATTTGCAAATAAACCATTGTCTGCATGTGACAAATGTTTTCGTCTTGAATAAATCGCAAATATTTTTTATTAAAGTAATAAAATTTAAAATGGCAATTAATTGAATATATTGTCAGTTACCTTTACTCTCAATTTTATAGATAATACTAACATAAATATTGTATTATTTACTGTTGGAACGAAATATTTTGGGACTTGTCTTTTGTCATATATTTGCCCGTACATTATTGTTTAAATGAGACATTTCGTTAATAACATTGTATTTAAATCCAGTACACTTTATTAATACATAAAATAAAATAAAAATGTCCAAATATAGTCTTAACTGATGTAATCTAAAAAAATATTTTTTATTGCTTAATATATTTATTTCAGACGGTACGAAAAATGTTTACTCTCAAACTCTGCATCTCATAAATGCAACAGTGTATCTTTCTCCACGTATGAATACATGATCAAATTCATATATATTTCCTTCATACAGAACATTTTACTTTCATAAAGGCGTTTGTAAGAATAAGAGGCATTCGTATAAAAACACCGCTGATGCGATACAAATTGAATTTGGTAGACGAAGTGTGAACAGCGCGCAAATTTTATTAGCTGGGAACGTCAGGGACGCACTAGCCCTCAAGGCACGGATAATCACATATGTCGCGCATTATTTCATTACGTGTTAAAACTTCTTTCTTTCTGATAGAAAGAAGAAATCAATCGCAAAAAAGATAAGATTATAGTAAATAAATGTCACGCCTTTCATGCAACGTTTAGGGTAGTATATTATCTAGACCATTCAAATCTGTTATAGACAGATTAAAGCTAATAAATTTTTCAAGAATCTGCTACTTCCGGTTGTCCAATTGTAAACAAAACCTTTTCAGATCTTCCCATGAATGTCCGATTGGGAAATACATAGTTAAACAAATATTAAGTGTTATAGTTTTTGAGTAATCGTCCTTCTAACATCCCACACACATACTCACACACACAGACATCATCGTAAAAATGTTAAAATCGGATTGTAGGGACCTTAAAACGTACTTGGCGAGAGGTAAAAAAATACTGTAGGCAGCATGAATTCGTAGACAATAGGAAGTCATTTTTCAGAGAACATTTTTTATACGTCACATATACATTTTGCAACTTGGTGTCTCCAAAATACAAGATTACAACCCTGTAAAACCCTTGTGCTCTTTGAAAGAACCACTAACTTAATTCTTTGTTCTGTCATTTAATTATAAAACACAAGTTAGCGGTCGGTGGTCCGACAATGCATACACTTTCGCCAAGTCTGAAATTTAATTTTGCTTTAAATGGAAAACTATTTCCTGAATTTTCTCTACTTTAACATTGTTTATAATGTAATTACTACTCTAATCGTCATTTCAAACTCTAGAAAACCCTATGCACCGCTAAGAGCTGTATAATTAGTATTGACGGTTGGAAAAAATCTAGAATTTCTGACCTATATTCGATAATTACTTCTCTGACCTATTTTAATTTGAATAAACTGGTATTTTCTAATTGAAAATCTGAATTCGTCGTGTTACAGTTTTCGATCATAATAATGCTGTGAGTGTATTCATTATAAGATATAATGTGGAATTCTTTGTTTATGGATACTAAACTGAGATTGACATATAACATTGCTAATAATAAATTATTATTAATAATATGATAGTAATATTTGTCGAGCTATATTTATTATTTTATCCTATATTAGACCACGAAAATATTATTTTATATATAAATTCTGCGCCGAAATATAATAACTGATACAATTCGAAGATGGCATTCATCAAACACGTTTAAAATTATATGTTGTGGCCAGCACAATACCTTCCGTCAATCCCGTGTATTGTAAAATTCCATACAAAATTTTCTTACAAAAGATTCTAAATTTCCAGTAAAATTATTTCATAAACAAACTATGCAATTGCACTTGACACTTCGTTAGGGGTCGCTATTTTTTATTTTCTTCTCCCACTTATTTTTGTTTTGCATGTTGTCCTCATTTAGTTTATTTTCTGTCAAGTCGTCCGTAATACTGTCCCTTCTATCTTATCTTTGGTCTTCCTCAGTTTCTTCTACCTTCTACCACTAAGCTACTCATTCAAACATATTTTTCATCTCTCCTCATGATATGTTCAAACCAATGTAATCGTCTCTCTTGTACGTATTTCCGGGTCTTCCCCAAACATGTATCTCAACAGCCTCATCTCTGCCACATTCATTTACTTTTCATTGATATTGACATCTGTCAATTTGAATTATCTGTATATATTAGCAGTTGCCATGGTTAACATAGCTGGCTGATTTGTGAAATTTAATACATTTATAATTCCAATCGTATAAAGAATAATATGTTCTTTAAAATTTAATATTAAATATTAAGAATAACTGTTAAAGTTGTAAATGAGGGTACTTCCGGTAGACCAATTATAACCAAAATCTAATCATATCTGCATATGGATCTAAACTCGAGGAATACGAAAAAAATATAATTTTTGGAATCGTGGTATTAGAGTTATGCGATCCGAAACGATCGTCACATACACACACAAACACACATACAGACATCATCGTAAAAATAGTAAATACGTATTTTAGGGACTCCAAACATGCTTATTCACTAAAAACTCATTGATTTTTTTGACCAAAGACAATACCTTCCTTACCTAAAGGCGACGGAAGGTAAAAAATCAAATACAACAACCATAAATGTCTTAGCAAGATATTTAATTATGTTATTTTTGATAAATGAATATATTTTTCAATCTTTTTCTATTATGAATTCTGTCGGAGTATACTCAACCACCGATTTGTCTCTGTGGCGACTCAGTAATTAAATTTTTAAAAATCCTGTCATTATGCGAGGTAATTACACTAAATAAATGTGCTGACATTAATTATAAACGTTGGTCTTCTACTTACAAAGCTGCAGCGAAATTAAATTTGAATTTGAGGAAGAGGAACTTACCTGAAACAAAGAAAAAAAATCAAATTAATATCTTTAATATTAAATGGCAACCTTTCAAAAATAGAATTTAATTAAGCGGTGAAATATTATCATATTTCAGGAATTCATAAAGCGAGATAGAATATACTTGAAGTGGAGTAAACAAAATATTTATAAAGGTTTGCACTTACACAAAATTTAGCCTAATAATGTGCATCATTTTAATCCAAATAAAATTTCGCGGGAGTCTTATGTCCAACATAATGAAATAGCAAATTATTTACAAATCCAAGTATTGGCGTAACTCCAAAACAGAGATACGTGTTAGAATATTCAGTGAGCGTTATTAAACAAACTATATGTAATGACTCATTTTACCCCGTAGTATGTTGGTAAAAAAGAATTTATATAGAGTAATAGCGTGTTTATAGTGGCATATAAAGAGGTAGTTAAACACAACAATTCTACTCTTTATTATTCTACTTCTTTATGGAGGATTTAAAACTACTATGTAGCAAACATCAAGCTTAATAACTTACAAGTACAAAGATAGTGAAAGCATAAAACTTAATCAAAATTTGTACTAACTAAAGCACTAACTGACGTTTTGTGTTAGGTTAAGGTATATACAGATGATTTATCGGTCAGCTCTTTTTAATAACTCGATTATTTTAAATATTATAGAAAAAAGTTTCAAACGATGGTTATTTTAATTAAAAATGTCTATAAAACTGTCCTATAGTTTTCCTAGAAGGTGTTCCATTTTTACGCAATGGTATGTACAGTAAAGTTTTTGAAAGATGTCCGATCAAGGTCGTCTACGAATTGTATGAATTCAGATTTTTGCTCCACCCATTCTGACAAAATCAGTAATGTCGTTTGCTTAGTTTTTATGAAGGTACAAAAGACACTACTGTTATTTTATTATTATAAAAATATATATTACAGAAAAAACATTCAAAATTCAAAAATAAGTCAACTGGTAAGTTTATTAGCAAATGTGAAACCAAATATGTGAAAAATAAGATAATGACACAATGTCAGTGTCAGTGATACTGACAGAAAATAACATTATTTGTACGGCTATGAATCAAGGTAATGTATCCGAATTAATAAATAAACTTACGTTACAGCGAAAGTATTATCAACAAAGAGAATCGTTTTAAAGTGGAATGTCCTAACTTAGTCGAAACAATATGAGTTTTTAAAGACAGCGTGTTATATCCATCCTTATTGCACACTCTTATAGACTTTGCAAAAGAAAGAGATAAATGTATGCCTATTTGTTAATTCGTTCGTGATACAGATGACCTTGATTGGACATCTTTCAAAAATTTTACTGTAACTTTATATTTTCAAACACAACACCCTATACAGGGTGTATCACGGAAAGTGAAACACAGGCCTTTAACATGGGAAATCAGTTTTTCCGTGCGCATTGCTCCCCTAATTATTTTAGACAAAAAGATTCAAATGTATGTTGTAAAGCAAAAATTCCTACATCCGAATCAATAAAAAAATCATTTTGGCTACTTCATAACTGCAGAAATAAAATTTGAAAATTCACGGAATTACAATTTAATAATATTAGCGATAGAATTATAAACAAGAGTATATACAAAAGTATAACGTTTTATACGTCAAATTATTATTAGTATTTATTTTGACAATCATTATTCTGACACTGCCGTAATAAAACGTTACGCTTTTGTTCGTCTCTTGTTTCTAATTCCATGGCTAATACTATTAAAATCCTATGTTCGGCTGTGCCGGTCAACACCCATTGTATAAGGTGTTGCATTTGAAAATACAAAGTGACATACCATTGCGTAAAAATGGAGCAAACTTCGTTTGAATCTTTTTTCTATAATATTTAAAATAATCGAGTTATTAAAAAAGAACAGACCGATGAATCAGCCTGTATACAGATAAATCCAAATATCCGTGTGGGTTTTGGGGCAATAAACTCTTAAATCTAACGTTAAAATACAAGAATGTATTTTTATTATTAGATGAAAGCAAAAATGTATCATTTTCTGCAAATATTTTCTTTTGGAAAAGGGTTCAACAAGAATTTCCTCTTACCAAAATGTTAGCATTGACCACGACATAAAATGGTATGAAAACAATGAAAAGCTTCTATATTTGAGAACGAATATGCTTTTCAGTTTCTTATTTATTTTACATCACAATTCAATATTCTGACAGACTTGCCTTTTATTTATTTATTATTCATTATTTGAATGATTTAAACTTTACATATATTACTTTTTTCATTACTGTCAGGCACAGTGGCATAAATGGTGGAAAACAATGAATTGGTCCGATATTTCATTTTTTGCTGGCACGTGAATCTGTGTACAAAACATCATCATTATTGTAATATATATTTGCGAGTTTTGTTTGAAAAGTTGGCAGTTGTTTTACATGTTGGCTATATGAATGAGAGGATGAATCATCATGAAAAACAACTGATATCGGCGTGTACACAACGAGGAAAATATATACCACTTCAATTATTTTTATTGATTATTTGATTCCCGTGAAGATGGTTAAGTCTACTTAAAACCACACCTAAGCTTTAAGTTGTCCATAATCATTTCTACCTTCTTAATCAGTATCATCAAAAAACCGTTCATAACTCGCACACAGTACACATGTTAACAGTTCTTTATTATTTTCAGTTTTTATTCTGCGCAAATTAATAAGTGTCAAAAGGGCAGCTGAACGCTCCATCCGTTCGGTTATTCAAGCAACAGATCGGAAATCGCAGATGAAACTGTCACGTGATCAGATTGCTCAGATATAAATACCGAACGCACCCCCTGAAACGTTGGGTATTAAATAAAAATACAGAACGTAAACTAAAAGACTGTCTTCGCAGAGTGGACATGTACTGTTTTCAGATATATCAATTTTTCATTCCAGTGTAAAGAGAGAGTTACATTATGCTTTTTGCCGTAGCAATAAAACTAAAGTAGCTTGAGTCTTGAGTAGCTCAGTGGGGGAAATCAAACATCAGAAAATAGCCCATTAGCATCGTACGATACTGCTACTCTCTGAGCCATCGAAGTATTTACATATGCACAAACATGCACCAACAAACTCAGCGCAATTGTAAATTAGATACCAAAACAGATAAACACTTATTAATGGCCACTTTCAAAGGCAAAAGGTCACCTTTCTGCCAATAGCAGAGATAAATACAGATCTAAATAGTGATATTAAAACAGAAATTCCACTAAATACTAAACGTGCTACGTATTACGAATCAGACAATGTGGCAGGAATACTTTCTGCTTCTTGTTTGACAAAGGAGTTACAAAAACTAATAATAATTTAGCTGAATGGCGGCAGATATATTTATAGACACAATTGGTACTTCAGAGTTTACGGGTTTACAACAATAGTTTCGCACTAATAATTCAATAATTTTAGAGCTTGTTCAACACATCAAAAAGGAAAACATATTTTCACATTATTTGAAGTACTGTAGAGTTTATGTTGTTAAGAAGTAGAAGATGCACCATCAGAAAATCGTATTTTAAATTTCACAGATTCATGGAAATCATAATATTTATTCTCGATGATATTCACGGTTTCTTTAATAGTCTTTCTATTTAAAAGGATGTTTGTATTCCAACATTGTCTTGTCAGGCTGTAATTTCAAATTAAGGATCTTAATTACACTTGGTAATTAAGGTTTAACCAAGCCAGAACCGTAACCAAATTATTGCCCTAGATCCTAGCACAACATTATACCCCCCACAAAAACGAAGTAGCAACAGCCCTTGGATACAGTATCGGACGTAATAGAACGACTTCGTAGGAATTCTCCATATTTTAATTATTCAGTATATTTTCAAACTTTTGTATAATGTAAAAGTGACAAAAGGTTCAAAGTATCATACTAAACTACACTAGCTATTTGTGTATTAAGAGCGCAAAATAAGACATTGTCGATTGAGAGGTTGTTGCCGTGCGACGCAGGAGCGTGGCATTCTCTCGAAATCGACAATGTCCATTTGCGCTCGAAACACACACAAGATTTTTTCTACAGTCGCCACGGTGGGGTCCTCCACCATAAAAATAATAATAAAATATACACTTTGTATTTACACTACTACTCAATTAATAAGGATTAATATAAAGAAAAAACGTCTTTCATATTTAATTTTAATTTATAGTTATTTCCTATTCATCTTGACCTATTGCTTCAATCTAATCTAAACATTTTATACTTTCGTTTTTGTAAATGAATGCCCTATCTTATTTTCACAATAGTGCGGCATTGTTTTTGGTTATGTAATATACCGACAGTATGGAATTCTCTTTCTATCATGTATTAGTTCCTAATATTAACTCTAAACATATATTTTAGTTAATCATTGTATGATTCGTGATCTACCTTGCGTATATTTGCAGAAAACTTTTATGTAATGTTTGTTGTTGTGAATGTACTGGGACATACCGATGCGTTTACGTTTTAAATCGACGCAAGGTCCACGGTCGCTGAGAAGAGAATAAAAGTCGGAACCTGGTACGTCCGCCAAAACTTTCCGCTTCTCTTTGTTTATGTCATCATCTTCTCTCTCGGTCTCGGTACTGGCTACATGCCAACACGGTATTCTTCACAATTACACATTACTACAACGCAGTGACTAACTTATTACGAGGAAACTCGAAAATATTTATTATGCGAAAGATGGTGTAGGCGCCATATTATTTTGACATTGAAATATCTTGAAAATGTAAATATAAAGATTTGCGGTATGAATATTTCACATAAAGGGTAATGCCTATAATTTGATCCATGATTTAAGTTTTGTAAATTAGAAATGTATCATCATGAATCGTGGACTATTAATTGAACGTATGAATAACATATTTCAAAAAGAAAAATTTAAGGCGTTTTTTAAAAGAAAATGTACCTAAAGCTACGATATATCGTTGCATTAAACGTTGAGAAAAAGTATTTTATCAAAACACAAGCCAGAGTTTAGAGGAAAAGGCACAAAATGACGAAAACCAACAACCGTCGACAGGATGAGCAAGTTAACAACAAATCTGGAATCTCAACGAGAAAACTGGCTAAAATATTTAACTAGATCTGTCTCATATTGCCAGGAGACTATAGCTATTTGTGTATTAAGAGCGCAAAATAGGACATTATCGATTGAGAGGTTGTTGCCGCGCGACGCAGGAATCGACAATGTCCATTTGCGCTCGAAACACACACAAGATTTTTTCTACAGCCGCTACCACAACAAAAAATAATAAATTGTACACTTTGTACACTACTACTCAATTAATAAGGATTAATATAAAGAAAAAACGTCTTTAATATTTAATTTTAATTTATCGTTATTTCCCATTATTCATGACCTATTGCTTCAATCTATTCTAAACATTTTATACTTTCGTTTTTGTAAATGAATGCCCTATTTTATTTTCACAAAAGTGCGGCTTTTTTTTTTGTTATGTAATATACCGACAGAGCAGTTATTTGTCAGATTGATTTGTAAAGGTGTTAAATGTGTCACTACAGTGCCATTAGTTCCTGACTAAACGTTTTCATTAAGAAGTAACATTTCTCAACATTGTGTAGTTAGAAATTTGGATAGCGAGCGTTTTTTCTACTTTGTCGCGCTAGAGCGACAAAGTGACATTTTGCGTTGACAAAAGAGAGCGCAAATGGCTACTTTCTATGTAGACTGTAGAAAAAGAAATAAATAAAAGATAAACAAAGAAGATAGCCATTCTCGAGAGTATTGAGGCTCAAACACAAACAAATATGTTCAAGATGTTAGCGATTGCCGAATTTTTTTCTGGAAAATGTTTAATTTTGAATGACGAATTATTTTACTTTTAAGAAACTCTGATAAAAATGTAAATGCCAGGATTTTACATTGAGACAATTCCTGATGAAGTTCAAGCAAAAAAAAAAAAAATCGGAAAAATATTCTCGTATGGTTAGCAATACACTTTTAGGAATCTCTCAACCATTTTTGTCCTTCAGTACTGGAAATCAACCAATATGCATTAAGCCCAATCTGTGGTAAGTGTATTTGTCGTTGAAAACAACATTTTTTTGCGAACAACGATAATTCACCTTGTATGCCCGAATTGTGCCCAATGGGAATTTTTGGTCAATACTTAAGAGAACAGGTTAATAGGTTGACAAGTAAAAGTTGATACCGAGCTTCATAATCGCTTAAATATTTTATCATAAAAGTTGATCTTTGTACAAAAGATGTTGAAGGCGTACCAAAAAAAATTGTACCAAACCATAACCATAGGTTTAAAATTTAGTTAAATGGTCACCGTCGTACATTAAAAAAGCACAAACCATTATTTTTCTGGCTGTACATAACAGCTATTAAAATGCTACACAATTGTCTATTACGCGCAATGATTTTTTCGAGTACGCCATTGTTTACGAGTATATCTCTACGTCGCATTGAAACCATCGTGATAGTTTTTGTCCAACTGATGTATCCTATACTCTGTTTTTAAACTAAGAGGAGTACTTTAAATTTTAAGCGCCGAAACTGACGCTTCTGATTGGCTAGTGCTTCGTCAGGTTTACACTGCACAAATATTTTACATTTGATGTATTAGCTGTCATTCGTTTGGAGGTTATCTTTTTCTGTTTTGGTTTTTCGCATTTCTGTGACTTTAAAATAAATCAGTTCTTTTAAGAACTAATAATATTGATTGTATCGATATTATTTGTGTTTCTTTCATTTAGTTTTTTATATTCGAGTTTTGTTTTTACTCGTGTTTTTTTCATTTCGTGACTCCAGCTCATCGGAGAGTTCTTCTGATGAAGATTGTTAATGTCTGTGCACAAAATTTCCCCTTATTGATATTATAATACACAGTTTCAATTTATGTTCAATTTTAAACGAATTAAATGTAATATTTTTTGTATTTTGTTCCTTTGGTATTGTATTCTATGGTATAAATTTTTAAATAATAAATTATATATAGGTTTTGTGCATTTTATCGCTATGTTCAATTAAAAAATATATAAATCAAGTAAGAGTGTTTATTTAGATTACATATTATCTTTATTCACATAATCAAATATACGGCGTGAAAAATAAGAGCCTATAATGTCAGTTTTATTTTAAAAAAAGTTCCATGCGAAGTATACAGTATTGATGTGTACGGAATTTTTGTATTTCGCGCGAAAAAAAATCTAGTAACTTTTTCTGGTAACTTTCTATAGTGTAAATCAGACTTTCGTACCTACTCCTCCTAGTTTAAAAATAGAGTATAGTTTCTATGAAGATTGACAGATCAATTCAATGGATATACGGAGCGGAATTCAAACACATTCAAACTTTTTCTCTTATAGAATAGATAGATAACTTTTAGTTCAAAAGATATGGTTAAATGTTTAAAAATAAAGTAGACATAGAATAGTATTAAATTTCTATTTACACTTAATTTAAATGCGTCATTATTTGGATATGTCTATGTGCTAGTTATGAACAGGAAATGACGAAACAAGAAAAATTTAAAATTTTGGCCAAGAAACTTAATTGCTTTTTTCGCATATCTACACACTGTTTTAATTATAGATTAAATTAGCTTTTGCAACACCTACTTATAAAACTGGCACTTTATACACAAAACTCTTACTGAATAAATGTAAACATCATGTTTTCTGTATACGAGGTAGCATCAAATAGCAGAAATTGTTGCCAACATAGTGAACCAAATGCACTAAATTCATTATTTTAAAATTAAATTTCATTCAATATCCAACCATTTTCTCTCATTAAGCGAACGAGTGTTTGAGAAACTATACTTTTTCATTACAAATATAGTTCTTTACCAAATGCTTTAGAAATAGGAGAATGTTGTCTAAAATATCCCGGTCACTTATCTGGTGGAAACCTGGGAAATTGACGTTCCGGACGTTGCGAAACAACACAGTTCAATGCATGAGTACAAAAACGACATTTCGAAGTCTGACGAACGAAAAACTTGCAGCTTTCGCAGATAGTAACTAAAAAGAAACTTCCCTCCAACGATCATCTGCTTGTTTCTAGGCAACAATTCCGAATACTTTTCGACGCTACTACGTATTTAAAAAGCATAATTTAAAATTTGTTCTGCAATATCATCAACGTTTCGTTTCTAATTTATGAAATCTTGTAACCACAAAGTAATAAATTAAAAAAATCAACTTGACAAAGGCGTCCTCTGCTGCCTTTCTGTCCTCAACAATGAGTGATGGCTCGCGATTCGTGCTGGTCACTAATTAATTTGTCACTGAAAATAAACTGCGATAAATTGAATGTCAGAGAACGTGCCATTGTTTTAATTATGCAGTGAGACGGTTTCACAATGAGTATTGTATGAGTACCACATGTAAATAACATTGCTAACGTACCGTACGCTCATTATTTATTATTAATTAAAGCAAAGAGACACATGGGCTATTTATTTGACTGGGAATACATCACAGAAGAGTGAAACTGTAGCAACAAAATAGCTACAGACGATAAAATTGCTAGCAAGGTTTCACTACTAGTCAAGGTGTATTTGACTTTGTATATTTTTTTCGCAGATTATTATTCTGGTTATCACTGCCAAAAAATTTAATAGGTAGTTTGCGAACCTTTGTTACGTATAACGTAACGTGATGTTAAACTCAGAAAATGACGTTTCTACGGTACGTAATCTACATTTCAACGGTACAGTATTACTAGTTATTTAAGTCACGATTTAAATCAAAATAAGCTTCGCAAATTATTTCTAACGTAACGTAACAACGTCAACGTTGCGGTACGTCTTTAATAAAGGACGTACAAAATAGCGGGTTTGCAAAAGTTTAGATTTTGCATTACGTTTTAATAACACGTACACACTAAGAAATTCCGTGTTAAATTTAACACTAAAAGTGGTCTATATAGGTCCACCAGCTGTAGTGTAGAATTTACCACTTCGACATTTGGTAATAAACAACACCGAGATATGAGTTAATAATTAACACTATATATTTCGTAGATACTACTACACCGTGTAGTTTTTTAACACTTAAATGAGTTATTTTAACCAAATAACTGCGGTTATTAGTACACAGTGTAGTGTCATTTTTAACTTAGTTTAGTGAAAAAATATACCTATTTGTGGTGTACATTTTTATCAAACTAGTTTCTTTTACTAATTTTAGTGTATAAATATATCTATTTGTAGTGTATATTTTCATCAATTTCGTGTTGATATACACTGATTATGGTGTACAATAGTACTCATTTTTTATTTTTGTAATATTAGTGTAAATGTTATACACGATATCGAGTGAATAGGTAGGTATGATGTATAAAAAATGCGAACTTCCATGAAAAAAATTTATTGTACATAAAAAACAATATATTTCATATAAACACTTCTTAGTATTACTTAATTAATCTATTATTACATTATATACATGCAGACACTATTGTTAAGGTTCATTCACAAATCAAAATTATAGTTTTATGTTTTAGTTTAAAATTTTAAGCAAATGCAATATGGGAGAGTTGTTATTAGCAGTAGTTAAGCAATGTTCCTATTTTTCTCGTGTGAGAAGGTAACTTGTGTTTTTTTTTTGCGTCAATTTGACTTAAGATGTGACATGTGCTTAAAATTTAAAACTAAAACATATTCGATTTGTGAATGAACCCTTACACTTTATAAAAATTATGTTATACAAAAATGTGTTTTGGAATTATGAAATTTCCATCTTACTATACACAGGGACACAATTCACCCACTTAGTGATCAATCCTCTTTTTAATTTAAATAGCACTGGTATATTTTCTTGTCCACTTTCTTCCACTTCCATTATTTAACTTTGTAAAACTCTAGCAACAACTGAAAGAGATGGTTTTTAAGTCTCTGCAGGTAAAAACTTGCGTGATCGGGATGTAGCGTACTTTAATATTGCCAATGCGTAAGCGCAGCGTTGAACGAGTATCTATAATCTATACTAACTAATGACCACGACAAAGAATGCGAAAATAATAAACTGTTGTATAGATTTACACTTACTATTGTATAGAAATACACCAAGTAGTGTATTTTTTATTACAAAAGTAGTGTACTTTTTACACCAACGTTTTAAACATACACCAAGTAGTGTACTTTGTACACAGATATTTTAGTTATACACATAATAGTGTACTTTTTACACCGATGTTTCAAATATGCACAAAGTAGTGTACTTTCTACACTGATTTTTTAGATATACACAAAGTAGTGTTCTTTCTACACATTCAGTTTTAAAATTACACCAAGCAGTTTAGTTTTTAGAAATACACTAGACAGTGTATTTTTAACAAATATAATGTAGTAAATTGCACAAAAATTAGTTTAAAATACAAGCAACACCAAATTAAGCAATTTTTACCCACAAGTGTGTTTAAAACTAGTCTTAATAAATATAATACACCTTACAGTGTTAATTTGTTATGTCTCAGAAAATTTTACACAGATATAAAATTACCAACTTAATCTTTTTACACTAACTTTTATAATACCAATTTAGGGTCGAATTCTACACGAAACAAGTTTACCACGTTATATTTCAAGTTTACACGGCTCAAATTTCTAAGTGTGTATGTGGATTTTGACGTTCAAATGGCTGATGATTAAATATATGTCATTTTCATTGTATTTTGGTAAAGAAATCAAAAAGTAATAGAAAAACTATTTAATGTTAGCTAAATTGATTTTTGACTGATGTTACAATTACACGATTTTTGCGAAGGTTCATCTCTGTCACATCTTTTAGCAATCTCAAATTGTCGTCAATGGTAAATTCTCAATTTTCAACATATTAACCAATTTAAGGAATAAATAGGAAATTATCAAATTTTATGGCAATTCTGACTGGAAAACAAAAAGGTTCTGACGATAAATTCTGTGTCTACTAGGTCGTAGAAGTAAACATAGGTACGTCTTTTACCTTTGACGGTCATATTACGTCTGTAAATTTCACGTACTATAAGTAACAGATAAGGTATTTCTAAGCAACCTAGGCGTTAGCGTATACGTCTTTCTAAAAACGCTATGCAAAAATTCTCTAATGACGTTTCTACGGTACGTAATCTACATTTCAACGGTATTATCAGTTATTTAAAGCCGTGTTCCATCGGGCTTTGATTCACAATCTAAATCATCAAAGTGATCATGATTAAAAAGAAGTTTGTTTTATCGTTTGTTATTCGTTATCCCCACTTTCTCATTTTGTTATTATAAAGACAACCTTTCCCTGTCCAATAGGTTTTCCAGCACCAAGAACATTTTTTTTTTACTTTATGATCCATTTTTAATGTTCTGTCTATAACACTCGACAGTAGATTATTTATAAAATAAAATAAATTAGTTTGCATTGGTTTGTTTATATTATTCAAGTTGTTTTCTTGATATAATTTATTATTCATGATCACGATTAAACTAATCAAAATTCACAAAATCACAATCACAGTCCGAAGGAACACGGCTTAAGTCACGATTTAAAACAAAATAAGCTTCGAAAATTATTTATAACGTAACGTAACAACATCCAACTGTATGTCACATTACGTTATACGTAACTATAAGGTTCGCAAATTGCCTAATAAGATGTTCAAATAATATCAAAACTATAACAGTTAAAAATGGGGTATTTTTTATTATTTTAAGTGAAAGTCATGTGACTTTGTTTGCCTTGACAAGCAGATATGGGGGCCCGTGTCAAAATGATAGCTAGAAATATCATAATTTTCATTCTAAATTTAGTGACTTTCCAATTCCATGTGGTTTATTTTCCTCGACAAGAAAATTCCACACTCCTGCTGACAAATTAACTACGTGAATTTAGAAAATCTTGAAATTTTTAATAAAAAATGCTGACATTTGACATCTATGTACATAATTACTAATTGTCATTCTGTTATAGTGAAGAAGCCCATTACATGAGAGAAGTAAAAAATAAAACATCTATTTTTATCTTGTGGTTTATTTTCCTTCTTTTTCAAAACTCCGATGTGTTGCGGTTAAGTCTGTTCTCGACCTAATTATGTTAAACATCCACCTGTTTGTAACAAAGTTTCATTATTCCATTTAATACAGGATAATTGAATCGTTGTTGAATACCGTACCGTGTAGCTAAATTGAAATTCAATAACGGCCCCGCCAACTCGTAAACTACCTCGCGTATTCCTGTATTCCAAGATTTTATATCGGTGCGTGCCAGAAACAAAAAAGTTTTCAACAAACTTCATCATACTCGCTGAATACAATATCTCCAACGAGCACACTGGATTTTTCAGTTTATTTGTTGTTGGGAAGTTGGTATGGAGAATGTTACCTATCCGAAGTATATTTGGTTTTTTACAAACCTATTTTCTTTTATAGAATTGCTCCAGTCCTTTGTGCAAATGGAATCAAAGCAGTAAACATTCAGTTTTATTAGCGAATAAGGAATATTATTATCTTTACAACACACATAATATGCCCTTAATGGATTTTCTTCGTTCTTAAGAATTTTTAATTATATTAAAAGGACCATTATATCAAAACTTTGTCTTGTATAAATTAACTTGTGATAATTTCATTCTCAACTGACGACACATGTCTCTTGTTTTTAGTATTCAGGATGGTACCCATCTATTATTATATCTCATAATAACTGTGACATTGTGTTTATTTGGTCAGAAATAGGACAGTTACATAAGCATTAAAGTATCCCTCATATTCAGTAGTAACCCGACGTCCACTTCAGCTCCACAACAGCTGTCAGTAAAATAATATTTGCCTTGTCTGGTTCATGTCTGTGTCAGATTTATAATAATATTGTTATGTAGGGCGAATTTACGTAACTTGGACCACAAATATTCTAACGACTTTGCACGGGGATTATTTAGATTTAAAATATATTTGTCCACATTATTTTTCAACATATTTGCGACTACAAAATTAATTGTAATCTCGCATAGATCCAATCGACAATCTATATAGTGTTCTCGAAACTGTTTGATGCTTTGTCCACTTGACTTGTTGAACTTCTCTCCTATTCAAAGTGTTGTTCATATATGGGGTAATCACCAATGCCCTTTGCAAGCCATTCATACACAAAACCGCCCTCACTTGACAGTTTTATTCACCCGTAGCTTCATAAATACCTGAAGCGAGTGTGTGAAATACGTGGAATACAGAAACATTTACTCCCGGAATGAATATGAATGAATATATGAATATATGTACGAAAATGGATATAATAGAATGCATCGCTCGTAAATAAATTTCATTGGATGAAATATTCAATGCAATGAATAATAACATCAAGAATGAATAGTATGAAATGAAGAAATGTATAAATAAATCAAAAGTAATGAGGATAGCTAAGGAAGAAGGACCCGTATACATATGGTTGAAAGAATAAAAGATGTAAGTCCCTACAAATGTCTAAAAAGAATAATAATCTGGAACGGCAACTAAACATACCGGTAAAATTCGGGGACCACTAAAAACGCTATGTATATCAAAAAGTATGAACCCTCTGTCTTTCATATTTGTGTCGGTAATTCTACATCTACAACAAATAACAAATGAAGATAGTACACCTAAATATAACCACCTACTAAAGATTGATAATCATTTATTGAGGTGTTAAATATTGCTCAGTCAAAGATATATGGTAGCCCGTGTCAGAATGACAGCTAGTAATAATGTATATAGATGTCAAGTATCATAATTTTTCATTCATAACATGATTTTCTATCAGAATATTTTGAAATTTTGAATGCCCCCATATATGCTTGCCAAGGCCAACAAAGTCACATAACTACTCGCGCCCTATAAGTAACGAATTTAATATTTCTTGTACACACAAATAATTGAAATTGTATCTCTTCTTTCGTTCTATGAGGAATTTTGTCCTATTCTTCTAATATGTTCAAAATTCTTCAAATTTAATGACGGTATTAGCAGTATTTCTTAAGGATACCTATAATTTTAAATACATTTTTAATTAATAATAAAAAAAGATATATTAAATGTACTGGTTCCTCCTAGAAAAATCTACCAGTAATATTAGTAAAACTGCTGATTATTAACACTGACATTATGCATTTATCTGTCAATTACAACTATTTAAATATCTCAACTAAGATATAATAAAAAAAAAAAATGTATCAGATTGAGAATTTAATTGTCTTTATTGTTTGTAGTAACATAAATTTTCAAAAATAATATTTAGAATTTTTTTTTTAGAAACTACCACTTCCGATTGTCTAATTGTTACCAGAACCTATTCAACTTTCCCCATTACTTTTAGATTGAGGAATCCGTTGTTACACAGGTCTTCAGTCTTATAGAATTGAGAAATCGTGCCTCCAATATCCTTACACACATACACACCCACACAGACATCATCGTAAAAATGTTAAAATCGGATTGTAGGGACCTTAAAACATGCTTATTCAGTAAAATCTGGATATGCGATTTTTAGCATGAATCCAATACCTATCTAAGCGAGAGGTAAAAAATGGAAAATAATTTTCCATTATGTATAAATTATTAAAAACTAAAAATAAAAAGAGAAAATCATGAATGAGTAGGTGTTGGGAAGAATTAGAAAATATGAGGTAAATAAGAAAAAGAAAAGCTATTTGGATGAAACAATTTTAAAAAGGGATTGTCTTCTTAATATAATTGAAGGGAAAATATATGGAAAAAGATGAAGACGTACAAAAAAAATTGGAATGTTAACAGAAAACAAGAAAAAAAGGAAATTACGAGGGACTGAAGAAAGAGTATCAGGAATCAGGACAAACTGATGGGGGAGCATTTCCGCTAAAATCTATCCAAACACAAGAAATTTTTACTTGTAGATTTGTATAACAAAAATAGATTTTAAAACTGCAATTTAAGGAATGCTGATTGAATTATATAAAAAAAATTGTACCGGTGCAGATTTCGGTCAAATTTTTTGATCCATCCAGTTCACTGGTTTTATCTAAAGAGCTCCTATAAAAAGTTATATCTTTCAATTAGCTACGGACGAGTTAGATAAAAAAAAGTGGGCAGAGTGCCGCCCGGAAGTATTATACTCGTATCTACCAAGAAATATTCGTTGTATAATTGTTGTTTGTCTAATCAAGTATTTAAGATAGTTCCTAGTAGAAGAATAATTGTGCATTTTTTAATCTTATTGGAATAGTTGACAGAAATAGGATGACATCTTTACTATGACTATTTATACGCGACAAACATTCATTTAGCATTACACTAAACACATTCCCCACTCGTAACCAGATAATAAAACTAACACGAATTCTTTTCCTGTTTCTTATGTCCAACATGTACTCTTTATGACTTTTTTTACACACATACTTACATTTTTACAATACATAAAATTAATAAGCACATACATAATCTATTTAAATCTCTCCAATTTTGTTTGTAATTAATTTAGTGAGTCACAGTGTCAAATATTCATGATTGGAATATAATTTTAGTTGTCTGTCAGTGGATGAAACGTTAATTATAAAGAGAGAGAGGGTCCTGTTGCTCCAGATATAGCAACAGGACGAAAACGGGAAGGATCCTGAGGACTCTACAGAGAGAGAAATGCGCGACGCATGATTAATGATAGCGCACGCTACGAATTTGTTGAGGGAGTTTAATCGAGTTTCCGACCACCCATTAATATTTTAACCACCCAGCAGCCTACAATTTTGGACGGGAATATTCCATCTTCCCAAAACTATCCAAACGAAACGGATCCTAATTTTAATTTGAAGAATTTAAATATTCGATTTTTTTTTAAATAACCTCCTCTGGTCTTGACTGATTGAGAAACTCTAAGCAATCTTTGTATTAACTCTGGGTCGTGGGTAATTTCTCGACTGTGATGTGAATTAAGTGTTTACAATTACTCGAACCCCTGCACCTTCTTCAGGGTCTGCAACAATTATACAACAACAATGTAATATGTACAACATAGACATTATCACACTTACAGTAAGATCTTACAAATTGTTACAATTCATGTACACAAAATACATTCGTACAAAATATTCAGTTAATTTATTAAACATCGTACAAAAAATTCAAAGAATACACACATCCATTTATTCTAAAAAAAACAATAACCGAATAATACGGAAAATAGTCGGAAATATCCTGTGTAAGGATTCTGGTGACATCATTGATACGGTCTTCATTAGGTCGTTTGTACACCAATAATAATGTAGCAAGTTGTAGGAATTTAAATAAAATTAACGAAACTCAGTTTGGCCTGAAATTTGATGCTACATAAAAATTTAGTAATTCTTGCAGCAGAAATTGTTAACGTATCAACTCATGGAATAGAGATAGAGTTATGTTGCATGAAAATATAAATTTCGTATTAAAATTAAAGTAATATTGTTATTATATGTACGAATATATGGACGCTAACCGAATAACGAAATGTTCCGTGAAGGCTTTTGAAGAGACCTCGTAAAAGTTATATTTGGATATTATTTAATAATTGTTTTATTTTACATACTAGAAACATAATGTCTATTTTAAATATGTATTACTAAATTCTATTCAGTACAATATATGTTTAATAGTTTAGAGTAATGTTAAACAATATTAGAATCAGCGTAAACATATAATTAGTTTATAATTTTAATATTTTATAGTACTCTACTTTTTAAATAGTCTAAATCTACTGATATCTACTAAATCCATTAGTAAATTCTAACTTGATCAATCAAGCAGATCGCCAAAAAACAACCCAGTGCCATATTAAAAAGCGATTAGTGTTGAAAAAGTCACAAACTGCAACCTCATCTACTAAAAACTTCTGCACACAGGACAATATTCACGGAATACCCTACGGAGAGAATTAAAAAACTGATGAAATTCAAAGGAAAAGTGACATTGCAATAAAATATTCTTTTCGAAGAAAGTAACTTTTGTTCCGTAGTCTATACTATACACCGATTTCTGAACCGGAAAATAACAAGTAATTGCATATTTATCTCTCTCTAACTTATGGTTTCCTTCATTCTTTCTTCGATACTAAGTCCAATAGCTGCATTTTTGTCTTACTAACACATTTAAAGAAACCCTTATGGCTCATCCTGTTTATGAGAATTGTCGCGACATTCGACAAGTATGAATTTCACTTTGGACAAAAATTTATCTGAAATTTTGGTTCGACATTTTAGATGTGTCAATGTCATTGTTATGTTTATTATTAAATTATATATTTATTGTCAACATAATTATTTACAATTCATCTAAATGTTATGTTATGAATTTCACTATAAATTGCAACTTTAATTATAATTGTGGGTAAATTTCTCGACTGTGATGTGGATTAGGTGTTAAAAATTACTCGAAAGCTCAGTCAAACAGCATTTATTCTTACTATCAACGTTTCGGTCCACCTTGCATCTTCTTCAGGGTTGTAAGATCTTACAATATTATTGAAAATGTGACTTGTAGATATTAGCTACTTCTACCCCGGCGGCGTAGAAATTTAACTTCTACACAAAAGATGCTACTTTTATGACGTTTGAAGAAAAACGTTTTTTGCTTAAGTGTACAATTTATATTCTGTTTATTTCATATTCACAAAATGCCAATAATCTTTACCTATCAAGAGTATGCAGACATGCAACAGTGTTGATAAATATATAAATTCTGTCAGGTGCAATATTTTTTACAAAGAACACAAAGGAAGTATTGTAATCGCGAAAAATTTCGGTTTTCAGATTTCAACGGAAATATCCATTTTGATCATCCCTGAATCCATTTTGACTAATTTCGTCGTGACGTCTGTACGTACGTACGTATCTCGCATAACTCAAAAATGGTAAGCCGTAGAAAGTTGAAATTTTGTATTTAGGACTGCTATAATATCTAGTTGTGCACCTCCCTTTCTGGTTATTACACAATTTCCAGAAGTGGCACTTTACATGAAGCCTATAATAGATTTTAATGAAAAACTGTTTTAAAATATAATCCAGAACTTTTCAAATTTGGTATACAAGACTTTTATGTCAATCGAAATAACATAATAGATTTTGGTTAAAATAGGCTAACCGGAAGTGGTACATTACTTGAATAAATGCTTTAAATAAAAGTTTTAGAGAATTAATTTCTGCGTCTAGCACATCAAGTATTATTAAATTAGTCCTTTGTATAAGCGAGATATGTAAATTTAAAAATTATATACTTTTTTGTTTTTGTAATAAAGCTTGCTGTGGATTAAGACAAACAAATAAAAATAAAATGTTCATGTCAAATTACGTTAAATACGTGCAATTTTATGATTCGTACAATAACAAATATTATATTTTTATTGTGAAATTAGTCATATTCATTGTTGTAATCAAATATTTTAATAATTTAAGAATAATAGTAGTAAATGAATTATTTTTTGTTCTATATCAAAATATTTCTCGGGCTTGGCTTAAGCCTGTCAATATTTTGTAATTTAATTATTAAAAAAATAGGTATAGTTGAATCGTACAAGGAAGTCGTGTGGTGGCCACAACAGATTTTTTACAATATTTTGAAATATGATGTAATTGGACGGTTCTTTTAGATAACATGTAAAACAAAAATTATTGCCAGAATTTTACAGAAATTTCTTACTATTTTTGTAGGTGTCATAGTTCCTTTACAATCAATCTTATTGTAATCAAAAATTAATATTGCATGTTGTGGCATTAAGTCTTCCTCTTAAACAGTTCGATCAATGTGTATAGCAGCATTTATGTTCGAAAAAAGATACTGTTTTTCTTTCTTTTCTATTGTTAGTAAAAAAGCATTTGCAGTCCATTTGCTGGTGAAATAAAGGCTGGCTTGGGATGAAAAATCCTCGTGAACGCTTTTGTTTTTCTTGTAAGTTCTTTGTCGCTTTTCTCCGCTGATGTTTTTAATTAATGGCTGCTGCTTTAAATCCACTGTCGCGTATATGCATAAATGATTTATTAATGAATTTTAGTGCGAATGAGAAGAATACCGTCACTGTAAAACATGAATTTGCATGCGACGCGAAATTAATTCTGATAAGCGAACAAGAACTGATAATAAGAAAACTCTAAATGTGAGGCATCCTAGATGAAAAGGTCGCTTTGCGCGAGGAAATTGTAACATAATTTTCGCGCAACTTGTATTGTAACTACGTATTTCATCCATTGTTACTAAACATGAAACACGTCTGAGTTGTCTTTGAATTTGTAAGATAATGATTTGTTATTAAAAGAAATTGATTTCACACACACACATACAGTAAAATTTTTGAAAGATGTCCGATCAAGGTCATCTGTATTATGAACGAATTAACAAATTGGCATACATTTATCTCTTTCCTTTGAAAGGCTATAAGCATACGCGATAAGGATAGATATAACACGCTTGTCTTTCAAAAATTCATATTGTTTCGACTAAGTTAGGACATTCCACTTTAAAACGATGCTCGTTGTTGATAATACTTTCGCTGTAACGTAAGTTTATTTATTAATTCAGATACATTACCTTAATTCATAGCCGTACGAATAACGTTATTTTGTGTCAGAGTCACTAACACTGACATTGTGTCAGTATCTTATTTTTCACATATTTTGTTTTACATTTGCTTATAAACTTACTAGTTGACTTATTTCTTCTGAATGCCTTTATTGTAACATATATTTTTGTAATATAAAAATAACAGTAGTATCTTATGTACCCTCATAAAAACTAAGCAAACGACACTAGTGAATTTGTCAGAATGGGCGGAGCAAAAATCTGTATTCATACAATTCGTAGTCGACCTTGATCGGACATCTTTCAAAAATTTTACTGTACACACACATACACACACACATACACACAAAACACAACGTTTTGTTAACTATACACCTACCGCAATCAGGTGAACTGATACTACAACTTATTCCTTAAAATACGAGCCTTACATCTAGTGAAGTGATGTGATCAAGCGTGGTTGGGTGTTGGAATTGTCCGACTCGCTTCGCTCGTCGTTCAAACTTCCGCGCTCGCCACACATAGTATCACTTTTACTCCTAATAACACAATATACTATTAATGTTAGTTTTGACAATCAACATCTTTTCCAGAAAAAAACACTGATTTTTACTTTTTACAAAATTTTAAACTACGACGTAATTGGTGAGTTTTAAAATGCTCCAGTTCTTATAGAAAGATTTATAATCTATAGGATTAGTTCTATCGGTTAAGGGTTATACAATTACTTAAATAGCACCCTGTAGATTATACAATAAAGGCACAACAAAACTGATGACAATGTAAGACGCTATTAAATATTCAAAGTCCTACCCATAATATATATTTTGTGAGAACACGGCCATCTGGTTTGTCGTCTGTATATTTGAAATTTGAATGTTACAATGCATTATTCATGCATGCAACCATATATCATTTGTATCTAAAAATGTAGGGATATAAGAGGAACAGGTAGCCGTGTTATATTCAGCAACAATATTCAACATATCTACCTCGTACGAAAAGAAGAATAAAGATAGTATATACTCATATTTCAATGCGTCATGCATATTATGTAGCCAAGCCACCATACCTTGGATATACACACAAAATTAAATTCTACACAAATATTAGGTATAAACAAATATATAAAGAAGTCTCTGCATTCATAAAATGAAATTTCTTACGTATTATTACGAAACAAAAATGTGGGCATTTCGAATTAACGGAGGTTTGAGCGAATCTCGTGTACAAATTTGTGAACATGTCTTATTCTGTCAAACTTACAAAATCGGTTGTCTCCGCACAATTTGAGGATAATACATTTTTAAAATAAAAATCTTCCCAATGTTAATTTTATTACTAACTTTCCGAAAGCTAGGGCAAAATTTGTCAAAATTTTGATTTTACAAGGAAATATACATTGTAACGTGCGCCCCTGACTTAAGAGTAAGCGACCGCCGGCACTGGTAAAATATCTCTAGAATGTCGCCGCGCTGGGCGATCTTTGCAATGATCGGCATAGTAAACTCGTTACACCCTGTCACCTTAGGGTCACCTGCTTCCTTTGTATTCAATGTCATTGTCGCATAGGAAAGTTCCAGAAGGACATGGGCTGTATAAATACCATCGGGAGGACAGCCGAGAAGACAGTCTGTTATATAGAAGCAACGAGCTATGAACAGTGGGTGATATAAACAGTCTACGAGTGATATAAATATTGTTTAAATAAAAAATTGTGTTTAGGAATTTAATAATATTCTTAGTCTTATATTACTGTTTATAATTATTTAATCATAGTGATAGTGATATTTTTATTATCATACGTAATAGAACAAGTGATATGATTATCATCGATGATATTCTCGAGTGAAACCGAGCTGCAGATTTCACGAGTCCGAAGGACGAGTTGAAATGTGCTGCTTCAGTTTCACGAGCAATATCTTCGATAATTAATCATATCACGAGCTTATATTTAATGAGAGAATATGATTTTTTACAATTTAACCTAACCTAACTTTTGATATACATATTTATATTGTAATAAAACATGGTACTTACGAGTTTTATTTAATATTTCGGAGTTTGAATTATTGTTATTATTTATTTTTATACTTAAAATTAACTGTCAATGTCATAAATAAAGAAAAAAAATCCCTTAGTAACGACTATAAATACGGTGATAATTTCCTTATTTTTTTATCATCGCTGTGATAAACGCGTAGCTAGGGAGATTCTGAATGTTGATTGGCGGAAAACATGTCACGTGACTAAGGAATTATATTCTCTTTTTAATATTTACCCTAATTATTTATTGTTTAATAAACGTATTATTGTAATTAATAATATTTCTTTGATATGCATTCGCCTTTGTCTTTCTTTTATTTTTACCATCTAAAATTTATTTGTTCGTATTAGTATCGCCGATAAATTTTATGTTAGCGAGGACATTTTCATCGCAAAAGAGGACAGAGGACAATATTGAGTAAAGCAGAACTGTCCTCCCTACAGGAGGACGGGTAGCAACCCTTATTGCGACTGCTCACTTTTGACCAAACAATACAGTGGAATAAATATTTCCAAGCGATTCTGGGACGAAGGAACAATCAAAACATTGGACTTGCTTTGCCGAGCAAAACAACAACTACTTTTTGGATAAGTTAAAGATGTTGAAATATCGATGAAAAATGTGTATTGATTTAAGAGAAGTCTATGTAGAAAAATAAAACTGAATTTGACCGAAGAAATATTTGTTTCTATGTTAGCTAAAAAGTAATCCATATCAATACCTCCTCGTATATTATCAAACTTACAAGACGTACAAACTTCCGTTGTATGTTTTGAATTATATGGTTTAGCAATAAATTCGTATTAGTTTTTGAGTTATAGCTTACGAAAAACTTGCAAATCTTGTTAAAATCACATTTCTTAATATTATGACTTTAAATCCATAACAATTTGATAAGAAAAGAAATTATACAAAAGCAACGTGATGCTGGAGGAAAAATAAACTTCCCCTAACTAAGCGAATTTGAAATTAATGAGGTAACATTTTTAATGGCTTTAAATTCCTCTCTAGAATATAATGATATAAAATAGAAATAAAATACGGAACGAAGGTAATTTGTACAACTATTAAACGTCATACTATATAGTTTTTGTTATATATGTAAGAGTTATGAACAGCATTTTATAGTTTTATGTTCATATCGGAAATATTGATTGACATATCTATAGTTCCAGAAATAGTTTATTGTTCATAGCAAATACTTGGAAACGTGTATTATGACTGCAATATTGGCTCAATTTTTACTCTTTGTTAAAAATTGTTACTTCGCAGTTGCGCGGAAAAGAAAGACGAACAACTTTATTTCTTTTTGTATGGAGTAGTATTTTTCTTTCAAGCATCATCAGTTTTAACTTTGCTATTATTTCAGACGTAGAAAAAGATCGTTTCTAAAACAATATGTATGCATAATGTTTTATTATTATAAAATGTGAATTCAATTTATTTTAGTGACGAACTTTCATATTAAATTTCATTTAAAATACGATTGTTCTCTTAATTTCAATAGGGGTTTCCAAGTTGTTTTTTTACCTCGCTAAGAGAGGTATTGGATTCATGCTAAAAATCGCATATCCAGATTTTAATGATTAAGCACGTTTTAAGGTCCCTACAATCCGATTTTAATATTTTTACGATGATGTCAGTGTATGTATGTGTATGTGTGTGTATGTGTGTGTGTGTGTGTGTGTGTGTATGTATGTATGTATGTGTGTGTGTATGTGTGTATATGTATGGGGAGGTCGGAAGGAAGATTTCTCAAAAACTATAATACTTAATATCTGTTTAACTACGTATTTCTCAATTGGACATTACTGGGAAGAACTAAAAAGGTTTTGGTAATAATTGGACAACATATAAATATTTTATTACATCTTGAATAGATTTAGAGATAAAGAAATATAAGGTATATAATAATCTGTTGTAATAAATCTCACAGCCCAAATAATGTCATGGAAATTGACAGATAAATGTCAGAGTCAAAAATCCAAAGATATTACTAAAGATTTTTTCTGGGAAGTACATACATTATATTATTTGTTGTTGTATTAATAGTTAAATATTTAAAATTATAGGTATATTACATATACCTTTCAAAAATACTGTCAATCCTGACAATGAATTGTAGGACAAAATTTCTTCATAGAAAGAATTTAAAATTAAAAAATCTAAATATAAAGAATAGGTGTACGTAGAATTTTTGGTGTAGGTCGCGAGCAGTCTTGTTACTTTGTTGGCCTTGACAAGCAGATATGGAGCCCAATTTTTCATTCTAAATTTAGTGATTTTTCAATTCCATGTGGTTGTCAAGGCCAACAATGTCACATGACTGCTCGCGCCTTTTACTTATGTAACCAAAAACGGAAGTGGCGAGAGGTATTGTGCTGGCCACAACATTTTTTTTTTTAATATGTTAATCTGTACATAAAAATAATATTAAAGTTTCAATTAATGAGGACCGAGAAATCGACGGCATGTGTGACGTCATCTACACCGAGAACATACGTTTCTAGAGCTGAACATGGCGTTTGTTTGACAGCCTAGCTGGCAGTTGTAGGCGCAATTTTACTTACCATATACAGAGATAGCTGTTAAATTGGTCTATTAAATAATAATTAAACATTTATATAACGTTTTTGTGACTATGGGTCGATTCTGTTCACATCTGTAAGTCTTAAAGATCTGTAAATCTGTAAATAATGTACAAAATCGCAACGAAAGCTATCAATTTTATACATAATTTTATATTAACTAACAAGAATAAATGTTTTTGTCACTTTTTACAGATTTACAGATATAAGACTTACAGATGTGAACAGAATCAACCCAGAAAATATTTTTTGCGAGATCAATTTTATCAAATTGGCATCCTAGAAAATATGTACATGTCGCTGCATGTAACTCATATTTACAATATAATAAAGTTAGTCATTTTACTTTCGTCTCAGTCTCCCATTTATTGTATTCGGAAACTTTCATTTTCAACACATAACTAATTACATCCTTCTTTCATATAGAAGCGAACATCCTTAATTTAAATTCAATTAATATCCATACATCCTTACCACACCTATAATTTTTATGTTAAATCTACATTCACTTCCTTTGGTTCGAAACTCTAAAGGAAATAATTTCATTTGTGTTTTATTTCCCTCTAAGAACATCTCTTCATCTTCGTCCCCTTTCACGTCGCGCACTCGATAAACCTATCGACTGCTCCCCGAACGACCGGAGAACATGGGAGTCATAGAAACCGGAGTGCCACAGCAGTTAGAGACCCCGACGGACAGATGAAGACGATGCGCGGGTCAGCGCTTTTTAAAACAGAAAGAGATTCGGTTATTGATGACCTCTGGTTCTGTGTTGCTGAGAACGGAAAAGATTTTAGAATCTGACGAAATTAATAGTGATTGAAAATATCTGATGTGGCCAGCACAATACCTTCCGTCAATCCTGTGTTTTATATATAAATTCCCTACATAAATTTTATTGCAAAACTATGCAAATTGCACTAGACATTTTCATCTTTTTCTTTAGCTTTTCCCATTCGTTAGGGGTCGCTATTTTATATTTTCTTTTTCCAGTCATTTCTGTTTTGCGTGTCGTCCTCATTCAGTTCCTTTTCGCGCAAGTCTTCCGAAATACAGTCCTTCCTCTATTTCTTCAACCTTCTATTAATAAGCTATTTATTGTTCTTCCAATATATTCTTCATCTCTCCCCATGACATGTTCAAACCAATGTAATCATCTCTCCTGCATCTTTCTAGAAACATGTAACACTAGAGTTATTCCTTACCGTATCTTTCCGGGTCTTCCCCAACATCTACTTCGACATCCTCATCTCTACCACATTCATTTACTTTTCATTGATACTGACATCTTTCATTTGAATTATCTGAATATATTAGCAGTTTCCATAGTTAGCATAGCTGGCTAATTTATGAAATTTAATATTTTTATAATATTTTAACTCTATATCTATTGAATATGAAGTATAAAATCCAATCAAATCGTATAGAGAATAATATATTCTTTAAGTTATAATAACGTTAAATGTCAATAAATGATATTTAACTGCGTTTTTTCAAGAAAAACTGTTAAAATCTTCAAATTATAACCAAAATCTAATCTCTTCTTCTTCTGGATGTAGACTTGAGGAATACGAAAAAATTATACGTTTTATAAATTGTGGTATTGAAGTTATGCGATCCGAAACTTTCGTCACACACACACAGACACACATACATATATACAGACATCATCATAAAAATGGTAAAATCGTATTATATGGACCCTAAAACGTGCTTATTCACTAAAAACTCATTGATTTTTTTGGCCAAAGACAATACCTTTCTTACCTAAAGGTGACGGAAGGTAAAAAACGGAGAAAATATTGGTTTCCACTATATTTTCGCCAATATTGTTAACAACCTTTTCATATGAGTTGAGGACGGACAATTATTCTTTGAAAGGTATAATTTACCATCTTTTCAAAAATTCCTCGTAATTTCGATAACTCATCTCTGTGAAACTTTTATTAAAAATGAAACTGATCGACCTGAATTTGTGGAGATAATAGCAGTAGCAAGCAAGCAAGCAACGCTACTCCCGTTTCCCGAATAGCGTTCCGAGTTGATGAAGTGCCATCTTTCGCGGATTATACGCGGATTGTGAATCGATGCCACGCCAACATAACCTTTTATTTTACCGGATATCATTCCGATGCTTTGTTGGAATACCTTGTATTTTATTGGAAAAGGAAACCGATTATAAAGAAAGCAAAATGAACAAAAAGTAATTAATTGTACTTACGAAAACAAGAGAGAAATATAGAGGGAGACACTTACCTGAAACAAAGAAAACAATATTTAGTAAAAAGATATATTCAAACAATACATTCGCGGAATTTATGTGGCACGCGGTGTAAACGTAATTGTTGTTATTCCATTAAATATGTAAAAGTAGTATTATGTGTTAAATAATTTTATCTATGATAGTGCGTAAAATTGATGTTTAAATTTTTAAGTTTGTAAATTTTGTTATCATGGCAAACTTCTCATGTAATATTGTGATCCTGAATCATAAATAAAAGTATTTTTTTATATTTATTGGGTTTTTTCATTATATCGTAGATAAAATATTGTACGATACACATACGTAAACCATCTTTTCCGTCGACCGTTTATTAATAGGCTATTTTAATGTATAGAAAATCATTCATTAATGACCCCTATTAATGCATGATTTTTATTAATAAACGATTTATTGGGTGCGTTCACCACATGGAACACAGCATGTATTGCTAACGCTAAGTTGTAGCAAAAAGGTAGACAGAATTAAAATTCATGCTTTTGACACTTACTAGCTAGGTATATTCACGTAGCATACCTTTAAAATGAATTTGAAAGAATAAAATTACTCAAATAACATAAAATACCGCTTGCGTTGTCTAGCATTAAGTAAACTGAACGCACCCACTGAAAACAATTGATGACAAAACTTATTGATTTTCTGACATAAAATTTGACGTTCGGTCAACCATTACTAACCTAAAAAAAATTGTCATGGAATAAAATTAGATTTTCCATTTAAGTAAGTTACGGTCAACGAAAAAATATTGTAACTAACACGTGTGTTAATTGGCGATAAATGATCTCAACAATTAACGCGTTCGCTACGCTCACGCGTTAAAATGTCTCGATCATTAATCGCCCTCATTAACACACTTGATAGTTAAATAACTATTAATCACTCATGGATCTTAAAACCCATTCGTGACTAAAGACTAGCTTTACGTACTTGTATCGTAAATAACTATTATCCATGACTGTCAAATAATATACCAATAATTCAACCGTTTTTTTTTTATGAATTATTGACCTTAGTTACTGTTGCCAATTGAATAACATGTCAAATTCAAGAGTACAAGCAAATTACTTTTAATAAGTAATTTTTTCCATATAAAAAGCCAAAATTATATTAATTTTCTCATTTTTTATAGTTTTTTTTCTTAAAATGTAGCTGAATAGTTGGTTTAAAATTTTCTGCTAAATGTCAAACCACTTTTTTATAACAAATACCTAGCGATCAACGCTAACTGTGTTTATGTTTGTGAACTAACAACTTTCTAAAAGTTGTTAACTTATTTCTGATTTTATAATAGTACAGTATGTTATTACTTGACAGTTGTGGATAAAGTATTCTATTCGCATGGCTATTACTCATTCGAATGATTTACATGAGTAATAGCATACATTACATGCTCATTGAAAAATATACTATTATAACTATAGGTGTCTCCATTTTTGTGTATACTTTATTTTCAGCACTATTGAATAAAATAAATTAAACCCTTTTTACGTTTTACTGTGAAACGAAAAGTGTACGAATCATTTTGTGAGCCACTATAATGTTATGAAATATTCGTATTCAATTTTGAACAAATACAACGTGAACTTTGGTGAAATTTACACAATATTGTAATGGTGTAATTATTATATTATATACATATATATATATATATATATATTTTACAAATTATTCAGTATTACATATAAATCAGTGTAAAATAATTCAATTAGTCTATACATCATTTGCACTATTTTAGCAAAAAGCTAATTAATTTTAACATAATTATGTTTTATATTAATAAATAAATATGAAATGATCCAATTAAACCATAATAAATCTGTTTTCATTTATTATTTAGAATAAAATGAATTACTAAATAGTCGTACATAGAAATAATTCCTCTACACAGTGTAAATATGGAATATGTAGGTAGTGCTCAGCTTTTTAATCATGGATCAAAGGCAACACATCACTGTGCCACTCTCGTGAAATGGTGTACTTTGAGAGTGCTCGATGAATTCAGAATAATTAAACATAATTTACCTACAAGTACTACATCAAATTAAAAAAGTCATTATTGTGAATACATTATAATGAGAGTTTTTATGATGTAAAAAAGAAATATGTCACATCGTTTTTAGCCTGCAGCAATTACTATGAATGTGTTTTCTTTCAATATTAATTAATTTGTAATGAAAAAAAGTTGCTGTACAAACGATGTTAATTAAAATATTGCAATACATACATGACATACAACCTCCAACACGAATTATATATTTGAAATAATATAATGATGAACAAAAATGGGTCCCAGAAAACTTCCTGCGACGTAATACGTTCTTGTGTCATACATATTGCTTTTGTAATGTCCTATATAATTTGATACTAACAATTCCTGTCTGTAATGTACGGAGCATAGTAGTTTTGAGTTTGGCTGCAGTTGAGAGTAGTATCCGTCGCTTTACTGGTTCGTTTGATGTAGCGAGTTGCCGGCCATTTGCATGACGATGAACACGTGTTGCCTTCTAATTAGTGGACCGGGATGCGTTAAAATAAACACACTCTAACATCCGCAAAATCGTTTACAGTTTACCATAACGTCCAGTGTCATCGTAACTGAATTCAATATACAGAAATACCTCTTTGATGTTTTCTTCTGTACTTTGGGTCTTCTTCAATCGATTCCCGGTCCCTTAGAAATTACTAATAGGCTAATTTTACTGAAATACCAAAAATCACAATTTAATTTTGAAGAATTTACACAGGCTGCGACAGAACAACCTTCCTACAGTAAAATTTTTGAAAGATGTCCGATCAAGGTAATCCACGAATTGTATGAATTCAGATTTTTGCTCCGCCCATTCTGACAAATTCAGTAGTGTCGTTTGCTTAGTTTTTATGAGGGTACATAAGATACTATTGTTATTTTATAATCATAAAAATATATGTTACAATAAAAGCATTCACAATTCAAAAATAAATCAACTGGTAAGTTTATTAGCAAATGTAAAACCAAATATGTGAAAAATAAGATTTGCCAAGCAATTCTATTGCGAATAACTTTAGGGAAACAAAATATATTGTCAGGAAAGGACGTGGACAACCATGGACCACTCGAGTATTCGAAAACATCAACGCAAGGAAATCGGCCAGTTACCATCAATTCTGAGGGAGTATGACCCTGCTCCATATTTTTTTTGTCCCAGTTCTTGAAGAATTTGGCCTAGACAATGTCTGGTTTTAGCAGAACGGGGCGCGAGCATCAATGCAAGTTTCTAGAAAATGTTCTCCGGACGCTTGAATTCCCTGAGGCGATATTCTTTGACCAGAGTGGAAGAAGTCCTTCCATAAAATAAATTGTGCATATTATTACGATATGTCGACATTGGTTGTTCTTGCATTGTCACTAATATAATATATTAATGTAGTACTCATAAAATTATTGTTTTCGTCGTGTCTAGCAAATTTCTGTGGTTGTAAACATTTGATACACCTACTAGCAAACACGTCCACAATATGCAGCATAGAATACGCAGTGCATATCATTAATTAGTGCATTTTTGCTGTCGTTTGCAGTCTGGTGCAATTTCAACACAATGCATGTCGGAGTCGGAGAGTATTCTTAGCTCCGATACTTGCCAATTGCATTCTTGGGGCGACAGAGACGAATGTCAGCAAACAGACGACTCTTCACCAACTTAGAAGATGGGATGCGTAAGAGAAGAGATGGATTGAAAGATATAAATAAATATTTGGCATTTTAATTGCTCCATTTTCAATGGAACAAATCGGGGAATTTTAATTAATACTTTCCGGAGTTATTTTTAGACTTTGCAACCACGTGCTTGCAAGATTCTTATTGACTAGCGGGAAATTGCACTTTAATATTTTCAATAGAGGATTCCGTCATTCATAGCGGAAATATATGAAATCTTGTTCAGTTTCATTTGTAATTATTTTAATTGTAAATTACGCAATCACCCATCTAAGTTCGTTATTGTGCAAACATCAACTTTAACCAATCCTAATTTATCTTGTATAAGATGGATGGAAAATCTTCGTGCGAATCGCATGTGGGAACAAACATTTGTTTGAGACGCGGGCCATCCGCTACTTGTCAACAGTAGCAGAGCTTAGTCATACGCTATTATTGAATTAGAGAAGGGTGATTGTTTCAGCGTTTTGACCTACTTACTGCTAATGGAAATTATGCGAGAAAAATGTCAACCACTCACATTAACACCAAGTCAAAAACTCCTAAAAGGATGAGAAAAGTTGTCATGTAATTTGCTAAGTAAACGGTATGCTATACCCCGGAGAAAAGAAACGCTTTTCTTTACAGAAATATGTTTTTAATATATCTAACACAACAGAACACATAAGATCAACTCAGAAATGTATATCCCATTAAATTGACTAATGTATTTTTCCGTTGACCATTTAAAAGGTTATGTTAATGTTTAAAAAATCATCCATTAATGACCCCTATTATTGCATGATTTTATATTAATAAACGATTTTAGTGGGTAACCATAGATACCACATATCATTGCTCAGCAATTGACAAAATTAATGTGTCAAACGGTACTAACCTAAAAAAAATAACAATTAAAATGTCTAGATCATTAATTGCCTTCATTAACACACTTGATAATTAAATAACTATTATTCAATTTTGACATTTTAAACTGCCATTATTAACTCCATAGCAACAACTATAAGTAAATGTTTGTTTCCTAGTGAATTAAAAAAATTAAATCACTCTCACAAAATTTTAACTCACTCTGCAACAAATAATGCATTTAAAATAGCACGAAAATAACACTTTCACCACAGTCTTTATTAGACAGATCAGCCATTTTATTATTTTTCACGACACAAATGATAGAAAATAAAGCTTGTTTATATTAGTTTTTTGTTTTCTCAATATTAAATATTATAATGATTTATATTATCATTTCATCAATATTGAATAAAATATTGTATAAACCACGTGTGTTAAGATGTCAAGAATGTTTATTCTGTCAAAGAATTTAACTCGTGGCTTAAACTTTCTTTTCAGAATAAACATTATCTTAACTCACTTGGTGTGTAATAGTATATTATATCCGAGGTGGGATTTGTTTCATTACAGCCGTAATGAAATTCCCACCGAGGTATGTATACTATTTTATTCACAATCGTTTTTGTACATCAATAATTTTTAAAATAAATCATTCAGTTTATAACCTTCAATTTTGTTAATATTTTTTGACAGTTCTATTAAAATTTGTTATTATAGGGATATATGACAATGTTGCTAGGTAACTTCTACATAAATATTTACAACACGTGGGGTGGAAGTGAAATATGTTATATCCAACCGAAGAGATTATCATTTCAGTTAGAAATGAAGTATTTTCCAACCTTTAAAAGGTTAGAAATCGACATATTACTATAATAAGTAATAGTGTCTACATCTGCGTCTTGTTAAAAAAATATTATCACTTTAGTGAAATATAGTACAATTTTTCAGCTGTCAGAATTCTTGGGTTCGCAGTATATTTTCATTAGCATACTTCAGAAGGCAAAATTAAATCGAAAGAAGGCAGAATATTAAAAACCTTGTCAAGTTAATTTCTTTTTTATTATTTCTCTGCGATTTATTAAAGTACGAGAACAGATGGCATACTTTTTGTGCACTTCTTTCATTGTAATCATTTGCATTTTGGCGGTGCTTAAAAATAATAGAAAAGAAGATTCTTACAGAATTTAAAATAAATTTTACTGATATTTTGTTTTCGCCAAGGGTCAACTTTCAACGACAGAAAATGAACTAAATAAATTATTACGTTTTGGAATTGTTTTTCTTCGTAAAAATATCTGTCGCATTTCGAAAACTTTTTGGATTTTAACCTTAAATCCAACTTTTCGCAATATTCTACCCCAAATGAGACAATTTCAAAATGTCAGCAACAGCCTTGTCAGAAAACTTTTTATCCAAAGCTCCAAGCATCCGCTCTCGATTCCAACCCGGAAACTTTATTTTCATTCCAAACAGTAGTGTACGCACGAGTACCGTCGTCACGTCACATAAATATAAGGCAGGAGAACATACTCGTATAGCTACCGCCATATTGGATTTTAGTTTATTTTTGTTTCCTGCGGCCACTTTGATCATACAGCGTGTAGAAAGGAAATAGAGAATATGCTAACTGGTTTATAGAATATAGAGGTTTTCATTAGCTTGTTAGTTAGTGTTGATTAGCCTTTTGACTTCGTAAATATTTTGTTAATGTTATTTGAAAGATGTTTTACAGTAATATTATGTTTATTTAATATTTGTAAAGCTATACACTTCAAAAGCTTTCTAGAATAAATAAGAGTATATTTCTCAATTGTGGTGCTGATTAGTTGTTTAACAATTATTCGAAATATCAGTATACAGCATTTATTCAACAAAATTGAGAAACCATATAAGTCAAAAACTTCATTCTCATGAGTAATAGCATACATTACATGCTCATTGAATAATATACTATTTTTTTATTATAATATTATTTATATTAATTAAATTTTATAAATCAGCCAGCTATACTATAATCATGGAAACATCTACTATATTACGAAAATTTTAACTGACAGATATCAGTGTCAATAAAAAGAAAATGAATTTGGCAGAGATGAGGATGTTGAGATAGGTATTAGGAAATAGGCTCGAGTGATAAAAGTTAATAGAAAAAAGAAAAATACAAGAGATACGATTACAATGGAGACTTATACAATTCAAATATTTTGGTCGCCATCTAGTGTGTAAAAAAGTATTTAATAAATAGTTATGTAGTGAGCAAGATTTAGCTCTAAGTTTGACGTTTATCACGTGATCCACATTTGGTCCCACGTGATCACAACAACCATTGTTTGAAAAGAAAGCCGTTAGGTTAGATAGTCTGTGACAAACATGTCTGAGACTGAACACGGAAGTTGAAATATGATTAATATAAATTGAATATGAATTAGTAATGTATTTACAGGAACCTGTGATAAAAAAGGAAGTTTAATTATGTACAAAATAATAATAAAATGACGCAAACCTATGTTTGTAAAGTGGACAAACATAATCAAACTTATTTTGGAAAACAAGTACAGCAACTCAAGCAACTTTAATAAAGCTGTCTACTAATAAAGAGACACAAGTTTATATTAATAAAAACACATATAAAAATTGATAATAAACTGAACAACTCCACACAAACAGAAATAAAGATTAATAAGGAAAGTAGTACCCAAACAGTCAACAATTATTATGTAAGAAAGTTATTTGGTGCTGTAGAGACATCGAGAAATGAAATTAAATTTGTCAATAATTGGAAACTAAATTATAATTTATTAAGCAATGATGCTGTAAAATTTATATATTTCACCGGCTTATTAGTAGAACATTTTAATGTTCTATATGATTTGTTAAATCCCACAGTTATGCCAAAGTTGAAATACAGATATTTCCAAAAAAACGTCAAAGAAAACTAATTTAATAATTTAACATCCAGAGACAAATTATGTATGACTTTAATAAGATTAAGACGTGGATATACACTAAACGAAATTTCATTATTTTTTTCCGTCTCTCTCAACAGTGGAATTTGTAGTGTTTACATAGATTCAGTTCATGTTTTTTTCAAATTGAAACGATGAAATCGAATTTGTTTTCCGTCCGTGAGAATCAGAAAGATTTGATTCCGCAATGTTTCATTAATAACAATCACTACACACATAGAGTTAAGAATAAATATTCTTTAACTCTATGAGTACACATAACAACTTAACCAAACTTTGCTGTCTAAATAACAAATTATGGGATCAACGGGGAGGTGCTGAAGAGGGAAAGCATTTGATCGACTCGGCCATGGTATATCACCTCGCTCTTTCTAAAAATTTCTTGTCCCTTTCTAAATTAAGTGGAGGGAGGTCCGCTGCCGATCCGACGCCGATGACGTCAAAATCATAAGTCCCCATTGGTTTAGGCATGTCTTGGGAAAGATGAAGAATATATTTGAAAAATGAATAGAAGGTAGACGAAACAGAGGAAGACCAAAGATAAGATGGAAGGACTATATTGCGAAAGACTTGAGAGAAAAGGAACTGTACATAATGCATCATTATAATTATTTCTACAAGGTATATTTCATTTTAAAAGGTTTTTTTTTTCAGGTTGATGACGTGTGTCTTCTGCCTAATTTATAGCAATAATAATAGGCGAAGGAAAATAAGATCGCAGCGCCAAAGTGGAACTAATGTTAACGGGATAATTTGACATTTACTAATTGTATTTATGCATTAAGTGTATAATATTAAGAGATATTACATATGTAAACGTAAATGTTATAAACATACTTGTGTTTATATACGTACAAGCAAGAAAATGTCACGTGTATAATTTATCCCGGCAACTATATAGTTCCGAAAATACCACCACATGTCATATTGCTTATTTCCCGTCGCCTATAGCGAACACTGAATAAAAACGGAATGACTGCATTTACATTTTTGTTTCACTTAGTTACAATTTTTAGCAATATTGCTAAGTCAGTAAATTTCTTACAGAATTGGGATGAATAACGTAGAAAACATTCATTTACAGTATACGATTACTTTATTTTTTAAATCATTTAGTAGGTACCGCTTCTTTTTACAAAAGTAACAAGAAAAATGTAAATTATTAAAAAATCTATCAGAATTCGCAATACAATAATAATATAACCTTTTAGTTTATGGTATGTATATTTAAATAAATAAAACAGAACATTAAGAAAAATCAAAAAGTATATTTTAACGCATTCAAAAGAGAAACAGTATTGGTAAGTTAGTTGTTTGAATTTCAAATTAAATTTTAACTGCTCTACCATGGGCGACGTGTATTTGATGTGTTTACCTTCGTAGAATTTGATTCTGAAAAAATCTCAATACTGAAAAAATATGACATGTGGTTTTTCAAATCAATATAGGTCTGCAAATTAACAAATTTAGAGATATGTTAAATAAGAACACTGCTAGTCCACATCTGTCAAGCAACAATTTGGAGAATTTTGAACATGCAGGTGCGCGTGCCAGGTAGAAACCATACAATAGACAGCATGAGACTGCTGCTCATGACGTTGGAGCAAGGTGACAATTCCATCAGCTGTCAGCATCTTTATTTTTATTTGCCTGGCTGATGATCTCTAGACACACGTGCCACAAAAAAAAGTCTCTCGTCTTGGTTCCGTAACATAAAAACCAACGTATAAATAAATAATAAAATAGCTATTTTTACATACATAGGGTGAATACGAGAATCCGTGACATAGGCGTTGATAATATTGCAAAAACATGGTGAATTTTTCCGTAAATGCTTTTTCCTCTAGTTGTTGACAGTGTACATTATTTAAGTCTATTGTGTATTCTTCTAAAAATAGAGTGTTGCGAAGAGCTGACGGTTTATCCAGATTTATTTCATCTCATTTTCGTAATTACGAAACAAGCTCATTTAGATCCAAAAGCCGGAGTAAGAACACTCTCGGCTGCAACCTTTTTTATGCAACGACAAAATTTGCATTTTTATGCGCTGGTTTATTCTAACATCATTTCGTTCGCTCTTTATATGGAAATATTTTGTTCGAGTAACCCCAAATAATTAGGTGAGTTTTGGCATTGTTATTTTTCTCCAAGTTAATGCCTTCAGTTACGGTTTGTTAAACTTTACTGTCTTTGAGTGGTTTTAGATGAAAAACAGAGTGTTGTAAACGTTTAATAGGTTAAAAACGTAATAAACTGCTAATGAGAAGCCGGTTAAGAGGTAACTTTTGGTGGAGCAACTTGCTTTTCAATTATTAGTAAGTTTAGTACCTATAAAACTATTTTCAAACTTTTAATAGGTCATTAGTATTATCATCATTGTAAAGGCACTATTTTATGATGTTCTAAATAAATAAACATTTATATCATCACCCAATTTATCCATTACGTGATCATTGAGGGCCAGTTTTACAATCCCTGGCTAGAATTTTAACTTTAAGTTAAATATACAAAATTGACTTGGATTATTGACATCAATTTATAATTTGATAAATCATTTCTTTCAATTTTGTTTATTTAAACGATAGTAGATTTAGCAGATTATATATTTTTAAGCATGGATTACAATACACAAGTAGATGCTGTGTACACTGACTTCAGCCATTTGACAAAATAAATCACTACATTTTAATAGACGTACATGTGACTTTATTATAAAACGTTACGCTTTTGTTCGTCTCTTGTTTCCAATTCCATGGCTAATACTATTAAATTGTAATTCCGTGAATTTTTTATTGATTCGGATGTAGAAATTTTTGCTTTACAACATCCATTTGAAACTTTTTGTCTAAAATAATTAGGGGAGCAAGGCGCACGGAAAAACTGATTTCCCATGTTACAACGCCTATGTTTCACTTTCCGTGAAACACTCCGTAAGTTATTTATTACTATACAATACTCGTGTGACCGATTACCAATCTTGGTGGGTCTCTCTGATTGGCTGATATTACAGGAATGAAAACGCATTTTCCACCATTAATATTAATCATGTTTGTGTAGTTAACGCACGTAACTAACTGAAATTTAATTAGGACAGCCTTGAAGATCATCTGTCATTTTCTACTTAGCTCTAAGACGACGCACTAGACACGGCGCAGCTTCCATCGCATCATCAATTTTGTTTTTTAACTTCACGCTTTTCATAAGCCGCGAATTAGGGTACAAACATCATTTTTCTTCATTGTGTTATACAATGTATCTACGCCGCGAACCAACAACATTGCTTTCCAATTTACTTGCTTCAAAAAATTTACAGAGCACAATATTTTTTTTAAAGATGTCCGATGAAGGTCTGTATCATGAACTAATTAACAAATCGGCATACACTTATCTCTCTCCTTTGCAAATGCTATAAGCGTGTGCGATAAGGATGGATATAACACGCTTGTCTTTCAAAAATTCATATTGTTTTGACTAATTTAGGACATTCCACATTAAAACGATGCTCGTTGTTGATAATACTTTCGCTGTAACGAAGGTTAATTTATTAATTCAGATACATTACCTTGATTCATAGCCGTACGCATAACGTTATTTTCTGTCAGTGTCACTGACACTGACATTGTGTCAGTATCTTATTTTTTACATATTTGGTTTTATATTTGCTAATAATCTTATCAGTTTACTTATTTTTGAATTTTGAATAGTAATATTAAAATAACAGTAGTATCTGATGTACCCTCATAAAAACTAAACAAACGACACTACTGAATTTGTCATAATGGGCGGAACAAATATCTGAATTCATACAATTCGTAGATGACCTTGATGGGACATCTTTCAAAAATGTTACTGTACATAAAATGCATGCGTTATTATACAGGTTGAATGTGAGACCCAGTGACATAGGTGTTTAACTTTGATTTTTTAGAGGAATAACTATATTCCAAATTCAACTAAACTAATATCAAAATCCACTAACCGAATAATTTTATCCTATACATTATATATACATCTACTGTCTTGTTAAGGACATCTTGGCGGTTAGCTACAACGTAGTGTGTAAATGTGACACCATTGTTAGTCTATGGCATAGAATTTCGGGAGAGAAAACTAGATAGGACTCGCACAGAACTGGGACACAAACAACAGAAAGGGTAATGCCGGTTTAACACGTAAACAGCGCGTTATCCTACACTTAAACCAAGAAAGGATATAGAATGTTTAAACGGCAGTGTAACGATTAAAGGATAATGAATTTACAAGATTTTAACGAAGGAATAGCAAGATTGATGCGGAATTAAACAAAACTGACGTGTGGCGGTCGAAATTCAATCTGGCTACGTTCAAAAGGGCTTCACGTGCCTTACCCTACACAGATCTCCTCTTAAACGACGGTGGATTAAAAAGTTTCCGTAATGAAATGAGAATATGTATATTTAACATAGACTACATTTTATTTTTCTACCTAGTCTCTTCTGAGGTTAACACACTTGTTTTTCTAACTTTTCGATTCCCTTCCGAAAATGGTTTTCTTTGAGGTCCTCAAAATAAGCATTTACTGCTTCGATGGCTTCTTCGTTGGATCGAAATCTCTTTGCAGCGAGGAACATTTTGAGTTTCGGGAAAAGATGGAAGTCCGACGATGGATGAGGGACGATTTCAAACCTCAATTCGGTCAATTTTTGTTAAGCAATACGACTTGAATGAGCTGGTGCATTGTTGTGGTGAAACAAAATCTTTTTCTTTTCCATTCCCGGGCGCTTTTCTTAAATTGCTGCTTTCAGCTTGTCTAAAAATGTGGCGTAGTATTGTCCAGTTACAGTTTTTCCTTTATCAAGATAATCAATTAGCAGAATGCAAATAAATCCTTTTTTAGAAGATGGTATCCGTGTCACAAGGATTCCCACTGTAGTTTAAATTATTTTTTTATAAATATAAATTATTAACTGAATCAATTAATAATTTTGTTACGTTTTAATTAATCCGTTAATTGCATTTTTATTCTCAACGAAGTTACCAGAATTATATCGACTGACACTGTTGTTATCTAGGCTTCAGTAAGTCGTTGTTTACGGAAAGTAACTGACATAATTGTTCAAAATTTGTCACAAAGATAAATAAAATATCCTAAATAAATTGAAGGAATCAGAATTGTAAGAAATGAGTAGGTTAATACTACAGCGTTAACCATATATTACAGAAATCATAAAAACGTTGACAGTTTTTGTTGAACAAAATATCAAGAGTACCATGTAAACGACAAAATATAATTTTTGTACATTTCGTTCAAAAATATTAGATCGGCAACGATTTCATTCGTGAACGAAAACTTGGAGCATAAGTACATAACATTAATACTAATTTATTTCTATCCTGTTTAAAGCTGTTACACTGGTCGTTATGCTGAATTTACAAAATGAAATTGCTGATTTAAGTCTACAAGTAAATCTTCCATGGCTAGGCTGATTGTGAGTTATTCTCCTCAAGTTTCCACTAAGTTTAACGAAAAATCTCCTTAAGGAGATAATAAAGTTTGACACATAATTTATAACGTTTCAAGCGGAAGGATAAAGCCGTGAAAATTCACCACATAAAATACCACTCAATACTTAAAACAAATTAAAAATTTCTCGCCAATTGAAACTTAAAGTCTTCTAATTTAAACGCCATGTTTTAAATTGCTAGCCAATGGAAGCAGTTGGCACTAGTCAGAAGATTAGATTTTTCTGACAAATTGATTTCTATTGGCTAAATATTTTGCCAAGTCGTTAAATGTAGACGACAATTTCATAGTAAGTATAAGTATAGGATGGGCAATATTTATTACACAGGGTGGTGACCGATACAGCATAGGATTTTAATATGTCAAATTAGACTTTCGTACTTTTCTGCACCCTAATTATAGGACATAAAATTCTACATCTGAATCAATAAACAAAATTAATTTGTGTGCTTTGCAAAGCAGAAATTAAGTATGAATTAAAACATTTTTATTATTATTTATAATTTCTGTTCAAGTGAACAAATATCAATTAAAATCAACATGATTGTTAACTGGAACAGAAATTACAAATAATACCTAAAAAAATAAATTACAATAACATGCAGATAAATCGTTAGACTTTTTTTATTATTTTGTCTTAATTACGTGTCTATTGCTATTTTTGAGGTGATTTTCGACATTTTCATACCAAATTTCTGCTGTTCATAAAAAATTAAATTTGCTTATTGATTCAAATGCAGATGATCTACAAGTTTTATTTGAAGCATTTTTACTTAAAACAATTAGGGAAGCAATAAATTAGGAAAGTCTGATTTTATAGGTTAAAGTCCTATGTTCAGCTGAGCCGATCACCACCCTGTATATTACCACAATAACCGAAAAAGGCTTAAAGAAAAATTCAAACGTCATAAAAGTGGCATCTTTTGTGACTTGATTCACAAGGTAAAAATATAATAAATAAATATCCGTAGAAGTTATACAGAATCAACGAATAAGAAGTAACTTGTATAAAAGAAACCTGTAATATCGCCCAAAATGTCACTATAACACACTAGGTAACCTAAGAATAACGTTACTAAATACCATCAATAGCTGTCAAATTTAAATAAATAACCTATGAATTGAAATATAAACAGAGTTTACTTTCGAGGAAATAACATATTACAATTACAGGGACGGTAATGAACATAAGAATACTTAGAATTAAAGAGATAAGAAAAGTTTATATTGTTTTGCAGTGATTCCTGGACATATCTTTCAACCACATTGTTAGATTTCCATCCAATTGAACAACTTCAGGAGGCGTACAATATAATACTTTAAATTCCGACATAATTGCACACAAGGAGGATATAAAATTGCAGTTTTTATTTAAACGTCAAAACGTGAAAATTTTCACTTCAATGTTTGTAACAAAAAGTGAACAAATAAGTATCCATAGCTACAGGGCAATTGAAACCGCAAACGTAATTTACGTAAAATGTAATATTTTCCGTTAAATATCTACGTTTGAAGAAAAAATATAATGTGTTATTCGGAGTAAACGTGTCTTTGGTGCCTCCCGTGCAATTTTCCGACTAATAACACAATATACTATTACGTAGGTTTTATACTTCGGCGAGCACCGAGGAATTCATACTTTGGAGATAGACTTGTATTGGCTTACCAGCAGCAGGGAAGTCACACTTTAATTATTTCTTTGAAATCTAAAATGTTATATTTTTTTGACGTTTTGACAGTCCTCTTGTTCCATTTGTAAGGGTGATCAATTAAAATTCTTTATTAGCTGGGTAAATATAATAGAAAGAAAGCATTCAAATTAAATTTATTGGTGAATTTATAGTAGAAGTAATTTATTTTTTATTCTTTAGAACAAAGCGTGGATCTCGTTAGCCGGCCTTTGTTGAATTGGTGTGAAGTGGACCGTTTTCAACAATTGTCAAACTCGGCTATCGTTAATTTTATTGAAAGCATTGTCAGAGAGATCTAACTGGTTTTTGTTCAATTTAATTTTGTGTATTTATCAATTACGAGCCATTGTCCGGAAACAAAGGTCTACGTAGTCTACACTTCTTTCCGTTGCTTAACACGCAACTATATTTCCAACAATCGAATTCCAAATTTAACCCAGCGATGAAGAAATTAATTACTAGCACTCGGGCTATAAATAAAGACAGAAATCAGTGCTCAATACTCAACAGAAATAGATCGGGAAATATGTGAGCAGTCAATGATTTTCACATGCTCCGAAGGTTGGAGATTCAATAGCTATTAACTAAGAAAACCAAAATAGCATAACAAAAGCCTATTAAATGAAATTAATGCATTGGATTCCAATTTGTATTACCATTGACATTACAACTGGATTTATTAGGATTCCACATCCATAAAATAAACTGCTATTAACCACAAGATATCCCAGTATTTATAAAACCTCTGCAAATGGTGAAAATATACTATTATCGAATATTTCCATTTTATATTTATTTATTTAGGCGGTTTCTTAAGTTTGAAAACCACTGATACAATATGGGACTCATATTTTGAGTACTACATCTTTTAAAAATGTATGAACAGTTTTCATTCTTTTTGCAAACTTAGACTTCTGTTTCTTTAAAGTTGACATCTTTCCCATTCGGCAAGACATTCGCAATGCTGTAAATCCAACTTAAAATTCCAACAAATCTTCATTCCCTAAAAGTGGATCTAGTGCGTGACGTGCCAGATCAGACGCCACGTGTCACGTATGTGATGTGACTAACATGTGATTTATCGTCAACGTGTCGCCAGTGTGTAGGATATGTGTCAGTGTTAGAGTTAGAGACTGCAGAATCTACTCCGTGTCTGTCATTTCGACCGAGTTCTACAACTTTGTTTTGTGTTTTTTACCACATGATTTATTATGGAAGTAACGATAGCGAGTTATGTAATTTCTGTGGATGCCGGGAGTTCTGTATGGAAGTTTTATTACAATTGGAGAATTGGATAGAAAAATAAAAGATTAAAAAAATACCAATTTCATAGAGCTCGATCGGTTTACATTTTCAACAAATTATAAACTACACAAATAGTGAGAAATATCTGCAAAATTATTTGAAATAATTGTAGTTTATTTTCGTACCATACGTTAGTACTACTGAGAATGATCATGTTGTAAATAATTGTAAATTAATTAAAATATACGTTTCTTCAATACTAGTATATTTTTCTTCTTTTTTAAAAAATAAATAAAACTAACAATTACTACAAGTTATATTTCTTTTTATAAGGTTTTTTTCAGGTTGATGACGTGAGTCTTCTGATGTTTCATATAGCAGCAGAAGAAGTTTGAAGTGGACCGCTGAGATATAATTCCGATTTTAAATGTTAATTTTATTTATTAGTATCGTTGCATCGATACAAAATAAAGCTTCATGTACCAAATTTTCTTTGCATAGGTACCTAACATGTTTGAATTGAAAAGAAACAACAGTTTGAAAATAACAATTTTTATTGTGGTCCAAGAAAATATTGAGAAGTAAAATAAATAAATAAATAAATATTTCATCACGGCATATTACCCATTGCTGGGTGTGCCAATCTGCTTGGTACACAGATTTCGGTAATGATAAAATCATAAAAATTATACAACTACTTACTAATGTAACTTTATTTTATTTAGCACGTATTTTTTGAGATGTTTTTGGATAACTTTATATTTCTAAATTTATTCTTTGTTCGCGGAACCCACTTTACGCAATAAAAATATTGCCTTCAATAAAGATAAAACTCATATTTGCTATCTTATCTTTCATTAACCATCAGAGCATCGAGATTCAGAATGCAGAACATATTAAAACAGCAATTACGTAAAAGTTTCCCTCGCCAAACTAGTAGAAATGAGTCATAAACAAATCTCTTCGCTCCAGTTATTAATTCCATTATTCACTGTGCGAATTGTAAGCCAGCCCAATATTACTGTAATTCGTTACATCCGTTCTAAATGACTTCATCAACACAGAAACATGGAGGAGGGCGAATCATATCAGACAAGCCATTTACTTCCAGATGCGAAATGGAAAATTTTATTTAAACTATTTTGTTCTGCTAGATGCAACACAAGATGGAGGGATTTCATTTGCTAGATACATTTTCTAGGATTGCAAGAAAAATGAAACTGTTTACAAGTATATGGCGAAAATTGACCATGTTTCACTGATTTTTTTTAAACTTATCCAATTGAAACGTTGTATTTATGATCACGTGTGCGAAAGTAACCAATCAAAACAAACTTACACTGATAATTATCCTAAGACAAATATCACTTATGTCACCAAGTTGCTAGTAACAAACAATTTTAGACAGATAATTAAAAATTAATTGTTTTAATCAGAAAATGTCGTTTTCACGGTATGGCAGTGAAAATAACGATTCAATTAATAAAATTATTGAAAAACATACCCCCAAAAATACCGTTGTAAGTAAATAGTACAGTAAAATTTTTGAAAGATGTCCGATCAAGGGCACCTGTATCACGAACGAATTAACAAATAGGCATACATTTATCTCTTTCTTTTGCAAAGGCTGTAAGAGTTTGTGATAAGGATGGATATAACACGCTTGTCTTTCAAAAATTCATATTGTTTCGACTAAGTTAGGACATTCCATTTATAAACGATGCTCGTTGTTGATAATACTTTCGCTGTAACGTAAGTTTATTTATTAATTCAGATACACTACCTGGATTCATAGCCGTACGTATAACGTTATATTCTGTCAGAGTCACTGACACTGACATTGTGTCAGTATCTTATTTTTAACATATTTGGTTTTACATTTGCTTATAAACTTACTAGTTGACTTATTTTTGAATTTTGAATGTTTTTCCTGTAATATATATTTTTATAATAATAAAATAACAGTATTATCTTACGTACCCTCATAAAAACTAAGCAAACGACACTACTGAATTTGTCATGATGGGCGGAGCAAAAATCTGAATTCATACAATTCGTAGACAAACTTGATCGGACTCTTTCAAAAATTTTACTGTACGTAAGGAAAACATTTATGGACTTTTGCGACACCAGAGAACACAAATTAGATGGACATCGTACGTTGAATGAGCACACATTGATATCGAAGGATTGGGCGGTAAATATAAGAAAACGTGATACCCGACAAAATCTGGGTTCGGTTCAGGGTCAGGTTAATTTGTTTTTTGAGAAATAGGTTCGGATGCGGTTCGGGTTCAAACATTAACACAATTTACGGTTTTGTTCCGGGTTCAGGTATTGGGTTCAGGTTCGGTTCGACCTAATGAAAATTGAATTAATGTTTTTTGAATAACAATATATACAAATAATTTAAAATGCGAGCCGGAATTTACGTGAGATAAGAACAAGAATACAATTTATAAACAGACAAAACAGGCGTCGATTATCGGCTGCATTACGATTACGCTTCCGTTTCGAACTCAAAATAAACCTAAACCGGAGCTGAACCCTGAACCTGAATTTTAATACCCGGTTCGGTTCAGACTCGGGTTCAATTGAAAAATATATTTCAGGTTCGGTTCTGGGTTTGGGGTCACTAAAATGTTACGGTTCGGTTCAGGTTTGGGTTCGATGCCCTGTAAGGAAGCTACTATGAAAACTATATGGAATATAACAAGTAAATTATTACAAGAAAAGTACTACAATGAATTCAATTTACTAACTGACAATGTCAATCTTATTATCGTTAATCGTTACACACGTCACGCTGAACATATTCATAGCTACTACTGACATCTATTGAATGATTTTATAATTATAAAAATTCTGCTAAATACAAATTCTTCGTAAATTTAATTAAAATTGCAAAAAAAAATTCTCACTGAATACCCCTCGATCATTGATAAATACTTATAATTTTATCACAAATTCCACAAACACGTTGCTTAACTTCAACTTTTGTCAGTTCATCAAAAAAGGACGAAATAACATTATGACGTACGATGATTCAAACCGCTTTGTCTGGCCACAGCTTTCGCTTTAACCTCTGCATTTTATCGGTCGTAAAGCTCTGAAGCTCGCGGGCTTCTGTGCCATATTGATTCAGAACGTGGTATCAGAGATACGGTTTATATTACTCGTCGAACTCACGTGAACAGAATACAAGGAGAACGGATATTAGTTCATTATTTTCGGAGAAAATATAAGCTTCATATGATGCTTATATGACTTTTCAATAAAGATTTCACATGAAAACTTTGTAATAATGTTGAAATTGTAACTTGCATTTGGCAACAAGTAAACGCTTATTAATAACAAAATAATATTGGGCATTTTTATCAAAATAAATTGACAAATTCTTGCGATGATAGAAATTTGTACCTAACTTGATTTAGTGTAATGGTGTCAGTAAACATGAATTAGGATTTCATGTTTTGATGTTTTCATTCACAATATTTTTAATTCACGAAAAACTTTGATATATGTAGAAGCAAATTTCTAATAAATTGTGCAAAGTAATAAATATATCTTTGAATAAAATTTATAGTTTTTAGTAAAGTCTCAAATTTTGTAAGGTCGTCATAGAAGACATAAATAGTACGTGACTCGGAAATTTTAAATAACTAGGGAACTGCAGATACATAAATATACATTACTTCATTCATAAGAACACTCTAATATGATATAATACAGCTTGCAACAGGGCCGGAATAAAATGAGAATGATTTAAACAGAAAATGGCATTTTGAAATACACTAACAGTCATTGAAATTTGAACACCAAAGAGGTTAATTATTAAATTAAAAAATACCTTCCGCCAATCCTGTGTATTATGTATAAATTCCATATATATATTTTTTTTCAGTAAAATTATTTCATAAACAAATGATGCAAATTACACTTGACAATGGAATCTTCTTTTTCTTAAGCTTTTCCCATTCGTTAGGTGTCGCTATTTTTTATTTTCTTCCACTCATTTCTGTTTTGTGTGTCGTTGTCATTCAGTTCCTTTACTCTAAAATCTTCCGCAATACAGTCCTTCCATCTTATATTTGATCTTCCTCTTTTTCTTCAACATTCTATTAGTAAGCTATTCATTTTTCTTCCAATATACTCTTCATCTCCCCTCATAACATGTTGTATTTTTCTATCATTCCTTATTCTATCTTTCCGTGTCTTCCCCAACATCTATCTCAACATCCTCATCTCTACCACACTCATTTACTTTTCATTGATACTGACATCTGTTAATTTGAATTATCTGAATATATTAGCAGTTTCCATGGTTAGCATAGCTGGCTGATTTATAAAATTTAATATATTTATAATTCTTTAACTCTATATCTATTGAATATGAAGTATAAAATGCAATCAAATCGTATAGAGAATAATATATTTTCAGTTATAATAATATTAAACTGAGTTTTCTCAAGAAAAACTGTTAACATCTTCAAATGAGAGTTCTTTCGGTTGACCAATCATAACCAAAATCGAATCACCTTTTCTTCTGGATGTAAACTTGGGGAATACGAAAAAATATTTTTTTGAATCGTGGTATTGAAGTTATGCGACCCGATTTCGTCACACACATATACATACAGACATCATCGTAAAAATGGTAAAATCGTATTATATGAACCCTAAAACGACAATATCTTCCTTACCTGAATGTGACGGAAGGTAAAAAACGTCTTTAAAGAAATATCAAAAGCTTTTATTGAAGCTAAAATATCAAATGATGCAAATTTTTACCGAGAATATTGATATTTTACTGACTGCAATATTTTTGGCGTTTCGTTTTAAAGCCCAGCTGACAGTTACTATGTGTTGAGATAAAAAGAGATAGCTATTAAATTGAAAAGGTCTATTGTTACCAAAAGAAGAAACTACATTATTGAAAAATTATAAAATATAAAAATCTGACAATGTTTAAAAATATCAGATAAATATAAAATTCATATCCTTTTAAAAGCTGTATCCAAAAGAAATTATTAATCTATGTTTTGTTGAGGCGAGTAGGGAGCTCATTGATAGTTCTTATTATTAGCTCTGTCTCTTGGTGTCTTAACTAAAGTGAATGTCGGTGCCGGCATCGTTCTACATCATTTCCCTCGTACGTACATATGTGTTTGACTTGGGCCTATGTTCGACACGGTCACAGCCATCTAGACGTAGACGCACGGTAGACCAACAAACACAACAGATATGCTCCAATGACTTGATTTATATGGGGACAAATTCTAACAGGCACCTAGCTTTGTTGTCGTTCATCCAACACGTATTGTCACCCAGAGATTCATAGAATTGTAATTTTTGCTCCACTACTTACAGGTGTAAAAAAGCAAACTGCAAAAGCAAATTGCGAATTTCTCCGTGAAATGAACAATATAATAAAAATTACAAAGTTACGTCTAATTTCACTAGGATACAACTTCTGAGTCAGGTTCTATGAAGCCATCGTCAAAAATCCAGAGATATTACTGAAGATTTTTTCTGGGAAGTACATACATTATATTATTTCTTATTGTATTAATAGTTAAATATTTAAAATTATAGGTATATTACATATACCCGTCATAAATACTGTCAGTTGAAAACATTTCAAAAATTAGAAGAGTAGGACAAAATTTCTTCATAGAATGAATTTATAATTAAACAATCTAAATATAAAGAATAGATTTAAGTAGAATTTTTGGTGTAGAGTGTAAGTATACAAGAAATATTAAATACAATAGGGCGTGAGCAGTCATGTGATTTTGTTGGCCTTGACAAGCAGATATGGACGAGTTACTTTCTAAAATTGGTACGAAATACATCACCATCTTCATCTGTTGTTAAATGCATGATTGCTGTGCATATATTATAAGCATCGCTATCAATATCATTCGCCTCATCTGTTGCGTGTAATCTTGTTTCGCTGACGGTATTATTCTGGCTTCAATGCAACCTCAAAGCCTCATGAAGCGAACCTCACACGATATACTGTGCTCTGTTTCATGTACGCCAGTGTGCCGTGTATCGTTAGTGGTCTGAGGTCGCACGTCATGTCCTCTGATGTGTTAATGTGTGAGGGACGCTTTATATGTACAGCAGAATCGGTAAGGATGAGTTACGAAGCAGAATGAGTACAATGATATGGTAGCGTGACTGAGTGTGTTATGAGATCAGTTGTGGTTCGAATCAGGCTGACAGCCTGTCGTGATGATGCAGAGTTTTATCTTTTGTCAAATATTTTCAAATTTGCTATACAGGGTGTAAATTAATGAGTCGTTTACAGTAAAATTTTTGAAAGATGTCCGATCAAGGGCACCTGTATCACGAACGAATTAACAAATAGGCATACATTTATCTCTTTCTTTTGCAAAGGCTGTAAGAGTGTGTGATAAGGATGGATATAACACGCTTGTCTTTCAAAAATTCATATTGTTTCGACTAAGTTAGGACATTCCATTTATAAACGAAGCTCGTTGTTGATAATAATTTCGCTGTAACGTAAGTTTATTTATTAATTCAGATACATTACCTGGATTTATAGCCGTACGTATAACGTTATATTCTGTCAGAGTCACTGACACTGACATTGTGTCAGTATCTTCTTTTTAACATATTTGGTTTTACATTTGCTTATAAACTTACTAGTTGACTTATTTTTGAATTCTGAATGCTTTTCCTGTAATATATATTTTTATAATAATAAAATAACAGTAGTATCTTACGTACTCTCATAAAAACTAAGCAAACGACACTACTGAATTTGTCATGATGGGCGGAGCAAAAAGCTGAATTCATACAATTCGTAGACAACCTTGTTCGGACATCTTTCAAAATTTTTACTGTACCTATGTATTTTCATAATTTGATCCAATGTCAAAATGAAACAGTTTTTTTGACAAATGTGAGTTGTCAACTTTTTTAAATAAATTTTGACAAATAAATCGATTAATAATTATTATAAAAGTTATAATCAGTAAATATGCTTGCCTTTACGGATAGTGAGTATACAGATATTGTGCTGACCTATGGTAAAGCTTAGAGAAACGCTGCCAAAGCCCAGCAAATTTATTTTGACCGTTTTCCGAATCTTCCAAACGTTCGTACCTTTTTACATATATGAAAATAAAATAAGTGCTGAATCTCAGCCAGGTTTTAGTAGTCGAAGAGTAGCACTACAACACAAAATGTCACATGACAATTTGTACGACATTGAAAGAACAATAGTTATATCATTTCGTCGACGCCTTCAGAGTGTATTGACAATGACAGTAGTCATTTTGAACATTTATTGCGATTTCATTTAGGCCTCACTTTTAATCATCTTTATGCGTTTTCTTGTTCCGTCAATTGTCCAAATTTGACGTATGATTTTTTTTGATACCTTAGTCGAGGTATTCTATTCTATCTTTTATCTTTCCCGATTTATGTATAGTTTCACCATCTGGTGTATCGGTCAATCTATTCGCTAGTTTCTGACCTTTCTTTTGTGTTGACAAATTCATTCAACCTTTCATTGTATTCTGTCGCAGTCAGAACGGCACTAATTGCCTGTCCATTTTGAATTCAACAATAGGCGGGTAATGAAATATGTAATAAAACTTTGAAGAATTTTAACTCAATATCTAGAAGGTTTCAAAGAAAAAGTTATTACGAAATATTGTTGCACTCGACGAATTCTATCACTGGTATTTAATGTATTTATTTCTGTTACACTCTGTATAATGTACAAGCGCGCTTCATAATAACGCCATTATCATAAAAGTACGTTCATATTACGAGCCAATGTGTTTAATTTGATACTTAAGGCTTCCTTATAAAGACTAATGTTTGACCAAAGACGTATATGACAAAAAGACTTGTTCGCAGATAAAATTATGTACAGTAAAAATTTTGAAAGATGTCTGATCAAGGTTATCCACGAGTTGTATGAATTCAGTAGTGTCGTTTGCTTAGTTGTTATGAGGGTACATAAGATACTACTGTTATTTTATTATTATAAATATATATTACAATAAAAGCATTCTAAATTAAATAATAAGTCAACTGGTAAGTTTATTAGCAAATGTAAAACCAAATATGTGAAAAATAAGATACTGACAAATTGTCAAGTGTCAGTGACTCTGACAGAAAATAACGTTATTCGTACGGCTATAAATTAAGATAATGTATCTGAATTAATAAATAAACTTATGTTAAAAGTGGAATGTCCTAACTTAGTCAAAACAATATGAATTTTTGAAAGACAAGCGTGTTATATCCATCCTTATCGCACACCCTTATAAGCCTTTGCAAAGGAAAGAGATAAATGTATGCCAATTTGTTAATTCATTCATGGTACATATGACCTTGATCGGACATCTTTAAAAAAAATACTGTACGTTGGAACTACAATATTGATCCAAACGCAAAAATTGAGACTTGCGAGGTTTTGTCCCGACATTAAGCTACTGGATTTCGACAAAAAACTTGATTTATGAAATCAAAGTTCTGACTTTAACCTAATATTTATCTCTATTGTAGAATCCTTTATGCTGTTAGTAAATTAATTTTAAACTTTTAGATTAATGGAAACCTCCGTGACGGTAATTTTTCTTCGTACTATATATCATTTCACATGTCCATACTTTTTATTTCTTTACCCTCATTCCATTTCTTTCTTTTATTGTTGCACAATTTTGACGTGGAAGAAATAATTGGTTTGGCGTGTATTAGGGTTGTGCGGGTGAAATAAGTCCCTGAAGGGTTTTCTCTGGTGCGGAAAGCTTGAACGACGCCCGACGGACGTGTAATTACACCTACCGACGGCGGAGATCTACAGACGCCTTAAAGAAAGAGAAAAGGGGGTATATGTGCGGAGATTATGCCATTAACGGCCAAAGAAATCTGGAAAGACTTGGAAGTTGGAATTGTGTCGTACGTTTGTTAGGTTGTACGAAACCTACAATTCAGCATGTCACGCGAATTAAACCTTTTATCCAGTAAACATTATAAATATGATGATTGTTCAATAGTAAGAAGTAAATCGCAAACTGTCAAAAATGTCATTTTGCTTCAAGCAAACACTACGAGGCAAAAATTGAACAGAATTGGCTGGATTGCGATTGTGTGCGTAACCATTTTGAACAGCAAACTCTACCTGAATTAGTGATGGTCAAGATCGATCCGATATTTTCAGTATCGATATTTGTCTCGAAAAAATATCGATATTTCAATCGATTTGGATGTTGCCGATACCTCAAAGTATCGGTTCTTTGTTCATGCGAATCGATATTAGAAAAATAATATAATTTTAATGTTAGTTTTGTTGAATATAACAATATTTCCTACTAGATTTAGTGTTAGCAGTACGGGACGGGATCGATTCACATGAAGTTGGAAAGAGTTAGAGTGAGAAGTGTCTTACTCTAACTAGTGAGTTTACGAACACTTCACTAGAGCTAGATGTTTTTAAATGTAACGGTTACTCTTCCCGAAGAGACTCGTCACAGCAAATCAAATTTGGATCGATATTATGATATCGATATTTCATTACGGATAATATCGATTTTACGATATTTGTTCATTTATAGAATATCGATAAAAATCGATATCGATATTTGTGTGATTTGAACAACACTAACCTGAATGTCCGAATTGAACCGTCGCCCTTTTAGCGAATGTTGCAATGGGCCAAAAACTCGTAAAGTTCGCTAACGTGGGGTATGACAATTCCCAAGCGTCGAAAATTGCATGTAACTTTTGTAAATTTGCGCTTTTGAGTCGGGTGAACTCGGAAGCTTACCATTTTTTGTTTTAATTCGTATTGTTGTCTTTGGTAATAGTATTTCAGAGAATATCAAAATATGCTATAACCTTTTTTTAAGCAACTTATGTTATTTTTTAATCCATAAAAGCCATTATAAGGCAAAAATATAACAATATGATTCTCTTTTGCAAATTATGGGAATACACCTAAAAGTCGTAGTTCCATTTATTTGGTTGGTGTTTTATATTCTCGTCCTGAGTGCTTTGACTAAACACTCGTTTTATATTTTGTGAGTGCATGTTCCTCAAAATATAGCATGTTTAGCATCCTTCATTTACATCGAATTACGAGGACACTACACGTATTTGAGCTGAGAGTAATTTAACAAAAAACATTTCACGTGGAAAGTTTTATGCAAAACAGTGTAATTTGTCTTTATTACTAACATACATTTGTGCACAGGTCCTCTCAATTAAAGCGCAAATTCCAGTGGTACCCAACTGTCCACTGCATACAGCGCACAAGACTTAAATGACAAATCCACTACAAAACAGCTGTTATTTAGTGTATGTCTGAATCAATTACTCAATTGGCACATTTAATGCGGCACCTGACCTACTTCAAACAAATCCAAATGTCCAGCTACTCTGCATTCCTTCACGCGACATTCGTTACTAGGAGAACACCCATCTATAACACATTGTGTAATCCTGACTCACCAAATGCAAGAAGATTCATCTGCTACTACCAAATACCGATACGCTAGATTAGACTACTGAAATTGCCAGCCTAATTTAAAAATAAACATGGTTGAAAATTCTCAGGTGGTACAGTCTTCAAATTGAATGCTTTAATTAATGATTTTACCTCCCGCCACCTTTGGTAAGGTAGGTATAGGGATCGTGCTAAAAATCGAATATCGAGATTTTGTTAAATGACGTTTCAAGGTCCATAGAATCCGATTTTAACACTTTCACAATGATGTCTGTGGGTATGTATGTGTGTGTGGGTGTGTATGTGTGTGGTTCTCCTGGACACTAACTCAAATATTATCAATCGCAGAATTTTGAAACCTTGTATTTCGGCTGTTCTAATATGAAAATAAGCCATTAGATTTTGGTGTATATCGGATAACAGGAAATCGCACTTTAGAAGCTCAAAATAGTTTTTCTTCCAAAAATACCTTTAAATGTCATTTTTTCGTGATTATGTTATTATAAAAATTAAAGATTATTGAATTTTCTACAGGCATGCATTAATAATTTTTCTATATATTTTACAGATAAATTAATAAAATAATCAATTTTATAAATCCCGGAGTCTATGTTTTAAAGATAAACACAATTTCTTAGTTGCACAGTTCATATTTCAAATATAACTGACAGATAAATGTCACTGTCAAAAAAATAATCATTTCAAATTAAGAATAGCAACGTTTTAAAAAGAAAATTTTAAGTTGAACAATAGCTCTGGAAAGGAACTTAATATACATTGTTTCCTGCATTAGTATACAGGTATGTATTTATATAAAAATATATATATCATCACGGCATATTACCCATTGATGGGTGTGCTAATCTGCTTAATACCTACACTGATTTCGGTAATGATAATGACATATATATATCGTGCAGGTGTTTACCAAGCGTCGCCTCACGGGTACTCATTTCTGGTGTGGAGAGTGCAGCACACACAAACGCACACACAATTTTGTGCCATTTAAAATTTGAAATATTTGGTGTTGGTAGGGATTGAATCCGGTTCCCCAAATTCGCGACCAGACATTCAGGCACGCGACCACGAAACCCCATAGGTTTACCAAGAGTAGCGGGAGGTAAAAACAAATATATCATGGCATATTACCCATTGCTGGGTGTGCTAATCTGCTTTGTTCACAGTTTTCAGTAATGACGGTACCATTTAAAATTCGAAATATTTGGCATCGGTCGGGATCGAATCCGGTTCCCCAGGCACACGACCACGAGACCCCATAGGTATGTATTTAAATTAATAACAATTAAATGGCGGGAAGTATTGTGTTGGCCACATAGATTGTTTGATGATATAATTGTATAATTGAAAGCGTATACCAGACATTCCCAATCAAATTTAAACCCAGCACAATTTCATGCTGACTTAAAGTTGAATCTAATCAGAGTTATTTATAACGAAAATAACGGTGCACTTCGGGTTTGGAAAATGCCTCACCTAAATATCAGGAATAAGTAAAAAGTGGTTGTAAATTGCACAAACTTGAGCGGCAAAATATCCGCTTCAATATGTGCTTTTTGTAATATTCTCACAATTCGTATTTGTGTACTGGCTTGTAGCTCAATTTTTCTCATTTATAAATCAACAGCGTTTTTTATTCTTCTTCTGGCGTCAGCAATCGCAAAAAGTACAAAAAATTTGACAAATGTTAAACAGCATAGTAAAAACAAAGATCTATGGTTGGGAATACTCTAAATTAAAAAAATAATTACGTAACTCGCATTTCAAGATCATGTGCTACGCAGAATTTATTACGTTTTACTATTTACTCGTTTTTTGCTTTATTTACGAAATAAACGAATCTTAGTTTATTAAAGTAAGGTAATTTAACAAAAGGCGAAAAGAAAATTAACTCTATTTATACTTTAATAAAATTAAATCTTTAAATTAAACTAAAACAACAACGCTCTCTTTTAATGTGGGTGTTTTATTTTAATAAAAGCACCACAGATAAGTTTTCTTTTACAATATAACTACTGGTTTTTATCTATTGTCGAAGTATCAGAATAATAAATCTAGAATTTTACGAGAGAATACGAACAAACGTAAAATCTTGCTAGTCATTGGCGCATTTCAAATTTTGCTGAGTGCTCGAGTCCGTTTTATTTGTTAGATCAAAATACGTTCTATGCGCAAAGCACTACTATAAAACAACCATCGACGAAAAGTTTTGTTAAGCTTCGTTTAGCTGATTTTCTAGATACTATACGTATTTCGCAAACAAATAGTTGCTTTATGAAAATAGGTAGTTACTGGGCAAAAAATAGGCTTTTCGACTGGCGTTAGACAAAACGGTAGTAAGCACACCATTGATTCTCAAAGCGGGCTATATCGCCACCTTCTGGGGGTTGTATAAATTCAGGGGGGCGATGGTGGCCTCAGGGTTAACAGGGGGGCATTGAAAGGCAGTGGGCGATGAGTGCTCTGTGTCTGGTGGCGAATCTGGGAAAATTTGACTCACATTTCTCAAAAACAATTGTTTCATTGTTAGTGCCACTGGATTAAATTATTATGAAAACCTAAACGACTCGTCAATTTATGGGGGGGTAAAAATGCTCAAAACAAAAATTGAGATTTCGAAAAAAGTTATTAAGATATATTGTTACTCCCGACGAGTTCTATCGCTGATTAAATTTAGTGTATTTATTTCTGTTACACCCTGTATAATAACATTCATAGAATGTTGAACATACATATTATCTAGATTAGAGTAACTGTGCTACATCATCACTCTACTAAAGTGGCGAGTGCACCACAGTAAAAATATGAATCGGAATCTGAATTAGTATGCAAGTACAATACGCGTATTATTTTATTTCTTGTGTAGCCTTCATGCTAATGTAAATGTGAAAATTATCATTTAAGTCTTACCGTAACGGCATATTACTTACGGTAAATAATAACACGTTTATATATAATGACAGCATAAAATAGCTACCTATTTTCTTTAATTGTTACACGTTCCAAGAATTCTGTTTTCATTAAATCTTCTTCATTTTAATTTCTTTGTAAAGGCGTTCTTTAGTGGTCGTTCTAATTGGATTTGAATATTTACATCCTAGGATGAATACGATTACAGTATTAGGAAGTTCATTGTGTACATCGCATCTTAATTACTTAATAGTTCCTGAACTTAAGTTTGGAAGATAAACAGCGATGCACCTTCTGTAATCCGAAAAGTAGAGCAAGTCTCTTCAAGCCAGGATCAGGATAAGACCTGCATCTTGATGCAAGGATGTAGGACACTTTTTGCCACCCTGACACAATAAGAAGATTACGTACTTTAAATGCTTTTGATCAGTCAACGCATTTAATATGAATTTAATTATACAATAGTCAGTAACCCTGCAAGTAAGTTTGCACTTGTAATACCGTAATAGTCAACAAATAAATATCTGAATCTGAAACGCTGACATCCAAACTAAACGGATAAATAGAATTTTGACTAACAAAGATAACAAAATTGAAATATTGTTTCTAAAACTATAATTTAGGAAAGGTTACACTAATCTAAAAAGTAATTTCTGGTTCATAAATTACTACAAACTACACATTTTTAAAATATGTTGCGACCTATATTAATCTTTCTTCTCTTGTCTGTTGGTGTGTGCATACATGCCTCCTGGTTTTCAACGATACATTCCCAATCTTGCAGCTAATTGGTCCTGCTAATAGGTCGCGCTCTGATTGATAAGAACGACCATGTTTTCCTAATCGCATTTCATCTATTTCCAACGCTTCGTTCGAACGAACGTGACCATCGATTAATTTCTTTATGCGCTGTAACGAGCCTCAAGTCCAAGAAATGATAATTGTTTTAAAACCAGAAAGCTCTGGATTTGCTCCATCGAAACGTTTTCCTTCTTCGCAATTAAATGGAACGAATCATGGATTTATGACATTTTAAATTTGTAATAAAAGTCTTGTATTAAGTTTATAATTGGATGACTATAACAAATCATTTTATGGGGCAAAATATATAAAAGTTTCTACAATTTTAAATCCGAAATATGTATTCTTCGGCAAATACAAGTAGGTACATTTAAGTATTCGAAGAAAGAGTTTTGTGAAAAATACATGGACTTTATCGGGATTTTAACCCCGAACCTTCTCGTTTAACGTAAGGAAATAGTAGATTGCGCTTGAGAGCCAACCGTTTATATGTTCATTAAATAAATAATTTAAATTCGTAAAACCACACTTTGTCAATAATAAACAAAACATGGTTAAATATCACATAATTCTGTAGATTTTATTTGATAACTGACAATTGACAGATGATGTCGTTTTTCTGAGCTAGGTTTGCATTCTGAATTTGATTCCCTATCTAAACCAACGCTATTTTCTTACGTGAAAAGAAGATAGGATAAATGAATCGTTCACGTATCTGAATGTAGCAATTTTTCTTTCTTGACCGTGAGGGACTTTAGGTCCAGTTCGGTCACCGTTATGCAAACTATTAGCCGCTCTTTGCAAGTAGACGTCACACCAATTACACTTTTTGACAAGTGAGGCATATTTTTGGAGATATTCGAATATAACCACATAATTAGGTGTTAACAATTACTCGAAAATTCAGTCAAACAGCATTTATTCTTACTAAACCAACGCTTCGGTGCACCGTTGCACCTTCTTCAGGGTCGACAACAATTATTACAACAAAACCGTAATACATACAAAATAACATGGACATTATCACACCTATATAAGATCTTACAAATTATTACAATTCATGTACACAAAATACATTCGTACAAAACATTCATTTAATTTATTAAAAATCGTAGCAAAAAAATCAAAGAGCATACACACATCCCTCTAAAAAACGACAACCGAATTATACGGAAAATAGCCGGAAATATCCCGTGTAAGGATTCTGGTGACATCATTAATACGGACTCCTATTGGTCGTCTGTACACCAATAATAATGTATCAAGTTGTAGGAATTTAAATAAAATGTAAGAAATTTAATGAAACTTTGGCCTGAAATCTGCTCTTTCCTTTTTGAACTTTTCCAATACACCAAAATATACGCAAAAACTGATATTCAAGGATTTAACTTACACAGGATATTTTCCGTATTATTCGATTGTCGTTTTTTAGAGCAAATGGATGTGTGTATGCTCTTTGAATTTGTTGGTACGATGTTTAATAAATTAACTGAATGCTTTGTACGAATGTATTTCGTGTACGTGAATTGTAAAATTTGTAACACCTTACTGTAAGTGTGATAATGTCTATGTATTACATTTTTGTTGTACAATTGTTGTAGACCCTGAAGAAGATGCAAGGGTGCACCGAAACGTTGGTTTAGCAAGAATAAATGTTGTTTGATTGAACTTTCGAGTAATTGTTAACACCTGATTCACATCTCAATCGAGTTTACCCGCAATTATAGGATTGTATATAGTAAATATGTAGAATTATAAGAAATATATAAAAATGCCAAGAAAATAAATATTTAGCCGAAATGAAACCACATATGGGAGGACGTAGAACTAGGTTAAATCTTCAGACATTGTAATATGAAAATGCCTTATTTTTATACTGTATTATAATATACGACGATATTTAACAACATATTTCTGTAGCCACACTTAAATAAATAAATATATAAATGTAGCAATATTATTATTATTATTTAATTTCTAATTACGTGAGTTAACAGTATTTGCCTGAATTCATTCATACTTATAGGCAACTGTAACAAGTTTGTTAACTTTACAATGAAATTTAACTATTCAAAAGGTCGTGAGCCAAACTTTTGTTATTATAAAGTGTTTATTTATGTTGTAATTAGAGCAGGAACAGCGGGTAATATACAACAAAAGGGGTGTAGTTCATTCACATACTGTTATATTCGTTTGCAGAATTGGCTAATTTAATAATTTTTGGTTACCAACCGAGTAATAATATTCCATATATCACAACTTTTTTTTATCCTGATAAACGATTCATAACTTCACAAAAACTTTTTATCACAGTATATAATTATAGTATAAATAAAAGCTCGCTTCGAAACTTTATATCTTCTATAAAAATTTAACAGTTATTGACTTTTCATGAAATTGTGAGGAATAATGTAATATATAAATAATTCATAGTAATATATACAGTGTGTTAATTAAAAACCTGGCCATAGGCGCTTAACATGGGAAATCAGTTTTTCCATATTATTTTAGACAAAAATACTTCAAATAAATGTTGTTGAGAATTAAAATCTGCACCCGAGTTAGTAATAAGATTTTAAAGTTTTTGAAGATTGCTGATTTATAGTGATAGCCATGAACTCAAACAAAATTTGTCCACCATTTTATAATCTGAAGCTTTTCTTCATGAGAAAACTGTTCCGTACTTTCAAAGATGTATGTTATTGCACGAAAATCACAAAACACAAACTTTTTTTGACAGTTAAGATGGCATACAATTGTTCGTAATTTTGTTTGAGTTCCATGGCTACCGCTATAAATTAGCTATCTCCATAAAAATATAAAATTGATTTTCTCGGTTATAAAATGTCAAAAATAGAATCTTATTACTAATTCGGGTGCAGGATTTAATTCTCTACAATATTAAAATGAAGTATTTTTATTTAAAATAATTTGGGAACTTTTGCGCAAGGAAAAACTGATTTCCCATGTTAAACGCCTATGGCCAGATTTTTAATTAACACACTGTACGAGTATATAAAACCTTATAACAAACTAATATTGACTAAAGAATAGAAAAAACGAAATCTGATAACCTAATAAGCTAAAGTGTAAAGTAGTTAAAAATATATCATTTTTTCATGTAAAGCCATTAATTCTACTTATGGCGAGACGTTTTTTATCTGATGCATGCCATATTTCTCACATGTGCAAACGACATTGTTAAAAAATGTAGACCATATTTAAAAAATCGCTATAAAATAAAATGTACATTATATGACCGTTCAGAAAATGTCAGTCTATCGGGCCTATATAGTGGTTCATTTTTAACAGCTGGTTAATTTTTTAACCAATCAAAGACTTAACAGCATATATTTTGGTGTACTGGAAAAGTTCAAAAAGGAAAAGGCAAATTTCAACTGAGTTCCATTAATTTCCTTACATTTTATATAAATTCCTACAACTTGCTACATCATTATTGGTGTACAGACGACCAATAGGAGTCCGTATCAATGATGTCATCAGAATCCTTACACAGGATATTTCCGGCTATTTTCCGTATTATTCGGTTGTCGTTTTTGTACGATGTTAAATAAAATAACTGAATGTTTTGTACGAATGTATTTTGTGTACATGCATTGTAACAATTTGTAAGATCTTACTGTAAGTGTGATAATGTTCATGTTATTTTGTATGTATTACATTTGTGTATAATTGTTGTAGATCCTGAAGAAGGTGAAGGGTGCACCGAAACGTTGGTATAGTAGGATAAATGCTATTTAACTGAACATGCCCAGAATTGTATTTTTAGCTGTCAAATCAATATCTATGGGATAATAATTTTAACTAGTAGTTAAAAATTAACCTAGGCCTGTATGTATGTTACTCTGAATTTTAGCGTGACCCCCGTACATGCATGTATTTGTATCGCTACCTAAGCAACGAACAATGTTTTGAGACTCGCCAGTTTAAAAAAAAATATATATATATTTCAACAAGTTGAAAGAACAAACTAAAAACAATTTCTTTTGTTAGGGATTTTATTTTCTAAAGTATTTTTCTGTTTGTTGACTGTGTTGTAATCGGAAATTATTTTTCTACTTTTATTTCTTGTTGATGTTTTTCTTTAATGTTTATTTATACAGGAAATTGAAGAATATTTCCGAGCCAGATAAGTGTGAATAGACCGCCTACGTTCCCGTGTAGAAATATTTATGTAAAGTTTAATGTTTGCGCTCCAATGTTCATTCATTCAGAAAATTTTAAAGTCTGGAAATAGTTCCACATCTATTTACTTTCCACTTGCAAAACTTTGCTTAGAAAACACAATTAATGTCAGGCAACAATGTAAGAGGTTATAATTTTTGATATTTTCTTCGTTGTAGAAGTAAACATATTGAAGAATATTGGAAAACAATATTACAGACTATGCAATATGATATAGGACGTAAAGTGTAAGAAGCTTATAGAATATTCTGTTTTGTATGTAAATACAAAGAACTTTAATATCGGTTACAATGTTGCAATTTTTAAAATAAAACTATGGAAATATATTCACATTCTTGAAGTTCACAATTTCATTTGCTTTTCTACATGGTTGAATAAAATTATATACCAAGGCCACGCTATAATTTTAAACAATAATTTATTTGTTATTTAAAATTAAGTTGCATCAGTTAAGCTAATTAGAACTTAGCGCTCAATTTTATTATGGGTCGTAATTATATAAATGAAAATATTGAATTAACCAAAGCATTTTCGTATCACGATTTATAATTTGACAACTCTGACAGTTTTCAAGTCAACATGAAATAAATTTTACAGTTATTAAGTCCGCCAGAAATTAGTTTGACAGATTTGACAATTTGTAAGTCCTCATAAATGAATTTAACTGTTTTTAGAGTTTTAAGTCTTCTAGAAATTAGATTGAAAACATTTCAAAAGCTTTTAAGAAATGGAAGGAAGAAATGGTGAAGTATATTGTAGGGTGCGAGCAGACACATTTGAAGGGCTTGGAATCAGCTTTGTGTGCGCATGTCACTTCGATAACAACAATGTCATTTTAACAAGAACAATATTTTGACTTAATTTGATTTTGAACTGCTAAAATTTTACAATTTTCAAGCAGTAAAACAAGAAATTAAAAAAAATTATAATAAGTCAAAACTTAGTTGTTGTCAAAGTGACATTATTGTTGTCGAAGTGACATCTAATTCCATTCTCTTCAAGGTCGCTCGAGTGATTAAAAATGGCTTAAGGTCACGTGACAACTTTTGTTCCAAAATAATGTCAAAATTATATTTTAATTTTCTAAAATTCATCAAAATTATATGCCATATATGCACGCTTCGGCCATTTTTGATCACTCTGTAGTTCAAGAGAACTAATTGAACATATTTGAATATATTTTATATCTTGCACCAACAAAGCTTAAATATAAAGCGACTCTTTGAACAAAAAAATGCAAATCGAAACTAACAATACAGTCAATATGTGAATAAAAATCCGGATAATTTATTTATTTATTTATTAAGCATATTTCGCTTGAAGATTTAGTAAAATCATTTTAATCCAATTCTGTGCTCTATACAATTAAATTCGTTCATTAATTGCTTTTTCTCATGCATTATTCAAAATTTAATTAACCTATAAAATATAAGTCAACAAAATTAAAATTTAAAATCGCATAAAAATGCATTTATTTACACGTGGCACTTAAAATTCACATTTTTCACTTCAACATACAGTTTTTTTTTTAACTAAAAAATAAATTATGTCATCTATTGATAACCATTTAATGATGTATTAAATTTATTTTATCTACGATAGTGCGTAAAATTGATGTTTAAATGTTAGTGTTAATTTTGTAAAACGATTATTTACTAACAAGGTTTCATTAGTCACGAATTGCTGAGCAACGAGTGATTAAAATTTTTAAACACGCTAAATTTGTATAACCAGGTTGAATATTTTGTTACCATGGCGAACTTCTCATTTAATATTGTGATCCTGATTTTATATTTATTGAGTTTTTTCATTATATCGTAGATACAATTATTGTACGATACACATACGTAAAGCATCTTTAGTCAGTCAGAGGTCTTAAAACACTCGCTACGCTCGTATTTTAATTCTGACACATTCGTGACTAAAAACTACTTGTATACATAGACAGACAGATTAGTTTGTTTATAATTTATAAATAAACGACTATCAACGACGATTGTCATGCATAGCCTACTAATTGATTAGTTTTTTATTTTGCCAATATTAAATTTTATAATAGTTTTTATTTCGTCAAAATTGAATAAAATATTATATAAACTACGGACTCGTGGTTTGAACTTTCTTTTCAGGAATAAACATTTTCTTAACTTGTTATATAAATATCTATTGTATTTCTCCCCCTAAGTTAGGACCTGTACAATAGAGCATTATTTACGTGATTGATTAAATTTCCTTTTATTTAATAAATCTGGCTTTCCATTAAGTAGAACAGGATCGTATCCACATTAATTCAAAGCTTTTTATATTGTGCTGAATAAAAGCTTTGTTAAGACATATAAAATGATTAAAATTTCTTTCATTCAATTTATTTTAAAATTTAACTTGACACGAAATACTTTTTCTTTCGTGTTGCACGCAACATAGAATAAAAGAGGATATATATTTTTTTTCACACTACTTTTTTAATTAGTACGCGACCTAGAAAAACTTTCTATGAATATGCGAAAGAAATTTGTTCTATGTATATACAAAAGTATCTACAGTACCACGATAATAAAAGTGGCACTAAATATTTTAATCACAGTTTCAGAAGCTATGGTTTCGAATTTACTGGACACGGGGTGAAGCTAGCAACCACTAATAGCATATTAATTAAGCACGGACTGAAATTAACTTCACCAGTGCATATAACACTGAAAGGAACTGACCGTTGTATTGTGTAAAAATAAATAACCAAAAGTGCTTCTGTATTCCTACTTTCTTAATTTGCAGTCGTAAAAAAAGTATAGTACATGATTCGTTTTATAAGTATATAAAAGTTGTTACAGTATTTTTTTTTAAAGATGTCCGAGCAGGGTAGTCTACGATTTGTATGAATTAAGATTTTATATCCACCCATTCTGTCAAATTCAGTAGTGTCGTTTATAACGATTTTATGTGGATACATAAGATACTACTGTTATTTTATTATTATAAAAATATATGTTACAGTAAAAGCATTCAAAATTCAAAACTAAGTCAACTGGTAAATTCATTAACTATGAATTAAAGTAATAGAGTGTGTCAAAAAACGTAACTCGAAGTAGGCTATGAATAAAGAAATGTATGTTAATTTAAAAATATTTAATTAAATGTCAATTTGCACGAGATATTGGCAAAAATGTTACATAAAGAAATCAAAGATTTTCTTCTTGAATCTTATTTTAGAAATGGAATTAAATTAGAAAACAGCGAATGGTAATATACTGTATCCTCCTTTATTAACTGTTCTCCTCAAGGGTGATTAGCGAGCATTTGATTAGCATTGTTTTATCTCTGTCAATCGTTCATGGATTATTTTAGAGAAAAATAGTTCAAATAAAAAATGCGTAGAATTAATTTTTCTATAACTTTTACTTGAAGTATTTTTCTCTAAAATAATCTATTAACGATTGACAGAGATAAAACAATGCTAATCAAATGCTTGCTAATCACCCTTAATCACTGTTCATACTAGCGACCAATGTATTTAAATCCAATACCCTTTACTAATACATAAAATAAAAAATTCCCAAATACAGTCTTAATATTGTATCCTAAAAAAATATTTTTTATTGCTGTTAATATATTTATTTCAGAGGGTACGAATACATTTGGGGTTGGGACCTGAATCGGACATCTTTAAAAAAATTACTGTACATAATATACGTTTTTATCGTTAATATGTTTTGATATTCACCTTTCTGTTCTTTATATCTTTATAACAAAATTTCCCGATTCCCCTCTGTCTACTCCTAAGCGGAAACAATTATTTCGAACCGCCAGTATCCGGTTGTCAGTGTACGTTAGCTCGCTAATACAAATCGTTTATTTCATTTCTCACGTTGTAACTTCCTTCAACATATTTCTATAATTCACATTTTGTTGAATGTAGAATAATTTGTATTTCTCTCAACCTGACAATTGCAAGTATTGATTTATCATTATTACGTTTATCGAATGCATTATTAATAACAAGATTTTATTTTTGTATCTAGAATATAAAGTATTTGAAATTGAAACTCACTCATCGATACTGTGTAGTCCCAGCTGTCAGCATCGTTTTTGTGTACGTTCAGTTTTTCAGGCTGTAACAGAAAACACATTTTAGAAATATATATTTTGAGTATAATCAAGACAATTAAATCTTTTCATATATAAAATATAAATCAAATTAATTAAAAAACGTACTGAAGTGTCAAATCCATAGAACACGTTTACTAGCCATCCCATGAAGTATATAATTTTTGTGTCATTTTCATAATGAAGTCCCCTGAATGATAAACGACAACTGATAAATTATTGACGAATAATAATGACGCAATTGCTAACAACGAATTGTTATGAAAATTCTAACTTCATTGTCCGATAAAGTGCGCCTACTTAGATTCTATTGGAGTTCGATTTAATGTTTTATTATTCATTAGACGATAAAGTATTGACACATTTATGAACGTTTTTAGTTATCTGAACGTCATTATTGATGGACTAGTTTAGTTGTTATTGATGGAATAATGAAAAAAAGTGTGGAGAAAAATGAAACGATAATAAATAAACGCTAAAGCTAAAATGAAGTACGATAGTATTGGTTCTTTATATTTATCAGCTTGGTTTGGTTAAAAAATGCTTGGAAAATCAAGGCAAGGTTGATGTGAGACTTTATTTTTCAAGCCAAACCAAAGAATAGAAAAGATTGGTTAAGGGCCTAGTCGAAATACGGAATTTAGATGAAAATTCTATCAAATAACATAGGACAAGATAGGATTCATTTCCAGACGATAAATCGAAATTGGATAATAGAATAAAAGAACATCTCACCTTAACATACGATCATTGAAATGATTGGCATTAAATTAAACTACATTTAAAGACAACATTAAATTTAATATTGTAGGTACCTTTATCTACAGTCCTTTTAAGGACTTTTTCGTTTTTGGATATTCATTTTCTTTTCAGGTTTACTTTATAATTGTCACAGCATCAATAATCCGGAATGAAATCAACAATGCAAAGCCGGAGGAGTACACCAAAAATACAAGAAAAAATAAGAAAAACAATTCTGGAATACAACTTGATACATGCTTCCTGTAAATATCAAAGGACAACAATGAAGGTCATTCAGGATATAGAATTCAACTAGATATCTTTTAAATTCGCATTCATTTTTAAGGACAATAATTGGAATGCTATGAGAAGAGTAACATCATGTTCACAGAATTCAAATACATGCATAGATTTCCATTTAAAAAGTTGGAGAGTCTACTGGATAAACAATTTTTACCTCCCGCTACCCTTGGTAAGGGATGTATAGGGATCGTGCTAAAAATCGTATATCGAGATTTTGGTAAATGACCACGTTTTATGGTCCCTACAATCCAATTTTAACATTTTCACGATGATGTCTGTGTGTCTGTGTGCGTGTGTGTGTACGTGCGTGTGTGTGTGTGTATGTGCGTGTGTGTATGTGTGTATGTATGTATGTATGCGTATATATGTGTGTGCGTGGATCTTCTGGGCGCTTTAACTCATTTACTATCATTCAGAAAATTTCGAAACCATGTATTTTTACCTTATTCTAATATGGAAAGAAGCCATTGTAATAGAACAATAGTTACATGGAAAGGAACTTGATATACATATTATCCAGCATTAGTAAATATTCAGATATGTATTTAAATAAAAAAATAAATAAATATATTATCACGACATATTACCCATTGCTGGGTGTGCTAATCCGCTTTGTACACAGATTTGGGCAATGACAATGACAAATTTATATCGTGCAGGCGTTTATCAAGCGTCACCTCACGGGTACGCATTGCTGGCTTGCAGAGTGCACCACAGGGGTCAATTTTGTGCCATTTAAAATTAGAAATATTTAGCGTTGATCAGGATTGAATCGGGTTCCGCAGATTCGCAACCAGGCACGCGATAACAAGACCCCATAGGTATGTATTTAAATGAATAAAAATTAAATGGCGGTAGGTATTGTGTTGGTCACATCAGATTTTTCATGTTTGTGTTTGTTGACCAGTATGCTCTCTCAGAACTACGGAGTGTCGACTCGGCCAGATTGTCAAGTCAAGTCGAGTGTCATTTGGACTTTCTGAAGTTAAAGATTCTTTGTTTTTGTTTTTCACTGAGTGTACCTTGTTCAGAATATAAATTAGAGGAATTAATAAACAAGTGGGTGTGATAGGGATGTTTTTATAATAGCGTGATTACCCTACATAAAACCTACACCCACTGTCGACCGCTACACACACAAAGTGTTCAGTTTATTTTAATGTATGCCATTTAACTAACTCATATGCATCCGGTGACCAAACGTCCCCAATGACCCATATTAAAACGAGACACTTTCAAACAAAATTTTCACTTGAAAAGGTCCCTTTACCGCCATGTAGAACAAGAATGAAAATTTTTCAATAATAATTGGTTTACTTGAATTATTGAATATTGACTCTTTTGCGAATTTTACTTTTTGTAGTGTTTGTCTTTGTGAAATATACATGTGGAACTCCATTTAGGAAACAACTATCACACAATTTCAATTTACCCAGACATGCAGTCATTTCCATAACTAAAGTGCGCATTCCATAATTCACACCTTATGCACCCTTGTACTCATAAACATGTCACCATGACAACCAAACAAACACACTGGCTATAAAATAAACACAGGCAATGCAGTGCACAATCTCTATGAGCGGTACACTGCAATAATAATGCTTTCCTGAATGCCCGGAATGACGGAGTGCCGCTCCGGGAAGATGGCGGAGCTACTGGAAAACAATTACTGGCACCAAAGATGACGCGATAGATATGATGAATATTGAAAGAGTCTTGCTATAAATGAAGCTGCAATATACGAATATTTTTCTTAAATATTTAACCAAGATAAAAAACTATATTAATTTCAAATATCATTACTTAAACTACACCTTATTAATGAGCATAAACAAAAAATGATGGGTTTTCAAAGGCCAAATTTTACAAACCCCAATTAAAATTTTAAGTTCCAGATAAATAATAGATATTTATATACCAAGTCAGTTAAGATAATGTTTATTCATAAAAAGAAAGTTTAAGCTACGAGCCCGTGGTTTATATAATATTTTGTTCAATTTAGAGGAAATAATAAACACCAAGCAAGTATTTTTAAATTTAAATTTTCCATATTTTTTTATTTTGCACAATTTTTGTTTTTAAATAAGAAAAGAATTACTGAATACCGGACATATCTATTCCCGCCACTGTGACGTTGCCCTTGCCGCTTCCGTTGCAACTTAGTTCCGATGTGCTGCTCGAAGTATGACAGAAATATTTTGAGACGTATGTCTTGCGGGGTAAGGGGAACTTGTTTGTTAGGTTAGATTGCTGTCAAGCTAGCACGTATTTTTACTTATTTATTTTTGTTTGAGCAAGTTTGTAATGACGTTTTGTATTACAGTTGATAAACAGAAACAAGGTTATGTCCACGGCGTCAATATCACCATCAACTGTCACTTTGACATGTCACATCCCATTGCTGTAAAACAACGACACTAGCGACATCTGCGGCTTTAAGTATGTAAGCGTGACGTCATAGAGAAGAGGTCGATTTGAATCATGTAATATTTTAAATATTTACATAATCAATGGCGAATTTTATTACAGTGTATATTTTATTATGAATCATATCTTGTAAACAAATAAGAATTTCATTAAATTTTAACATATGGTAACAACCCCATTATTGATAATTATTATGATAAATTTGTCATTCGACAATTCATTTCAATTTAGTTTTGTTTATTTAATTGACAGTTAAAACTTTAACTGAAGATTGGCCGTAAATAAAATAATCAGTGAATATTTAATGCGTAAAAATAAAACAATGATTATTTTAACTCTTGAAGAATAAATTGCAGTATTTATTTCTCTAATAGAGATCGAGTGTGTCTGACATTTACAAATAACTAATAATTTCCTCCATATTTGGTCTAAATTATTCCTAAATCGCTTGTTCCCTCCAGATCTTATGATTTATAAACACAATCATAAATATTTATGACCATCTCGGTCTATAATCTGCGAGAAAGTTTCAATTTTGGTTGTTTGTACGTAGTATCGCGCCTGTAGTCTCTATTACAAGTTAGTGGATTAAATACTGCTGAACGTTTTACATATTTTAATAAATTTACGATAACTATGTTGCATGAGAACTTAATATTAAGGGGGAGGAATGTAGATATTATCAAAAGATTTAATTTTAATTTTAATGGGGCTGTTGACACCTGATATTCAATAACAAATATATCATCACGAAATTGCTCGTATTTTTAACCACAGGGTTAAAAAAATAACAAGAGTTTTCATTTTTTATCAAAAAATTATTCATCAATATTAATATCGTCCCTTCCAAAGACTGAAAATTATAACCACCATACTTCAAAATAGAACCCCTCTCTCTGGTTTGAATACCTATACATTTTATTTGATTTTCATCGCAGGAAATAATAATGGATTTTCAGCGAACATGAAATCAAAAATTCTTTTGGAAATATCACATCTCCGTCGTTTTATGACGAAAAGTTATACAAAAATATAATTATAAATAATATAAAAATTAAATGGTGTCTCGTGACCTGAGCCTGGAGTAACGACGAAATATAACTAGACAAAATTTCATTTGGTTTGTTTTGATTTCGGCTGGCCAGACAGAGACAACTAGAGATAGAGATATGTTTAGTCTAGTTTGAGCATTGCTCACTAGAGGCGCAAGTGTTCTTAATAATATATTCTTTGGAAATAAAAAATAAAACTACTAAATTATGATTAAAACCAACAAACGAATTATAACCCAACATATTTTAAGTCGATTAATTCAGTACCTATCAATCTTAGTAAATAAGATATCGGAAAAAAAACTTCTTATTCTTGTTACACTGTTTCAATAACTTTCGTTTCGTGGTGTATTATAATTTTAAAATAAATATCTAAAATTAAATTTAATAATTGTGTTCCGTGATTGTTCCGAGGGTCTTGATCAAGTATATGATTCTGCAAAGGTGTTAAAATATCTTGTAGCAAATTTTTGCCTTTCAATATTTAGAGCAAAATGGCGAACTGCTAGTGGGTCTTGTCACTTATAAAATGTATTTAAAAATGCCTTCTTGTTGCAAGAATAGGTCTGAGAAGAAAAGAAATTTAGTGTAACTTTTATAAGAACTGATTTGTCGGTTGTGAGGTTAGTTTGTTTTCGTACATATTAATTGTTCGATAAAGTCAATAATTTTGTATTTTGTAATTATAATATATAATTAATAAATATTTTACGTTGATTTTTTTTATTTTTATAACGATAAACCTAGTTTTCATCGTACTGGCGTTTAAATTTTGACTTTAACACTGGATGGCATCTAGTGAGAAATGCTCGAACGAGACGAAATATATCTCTATCTCTAGTAGTCTCTTTCTGGCCCGCCGAAATCAAAATATTCAGTGAGAGATAAGGAATGTTTTGTCTAGTTATATTTCGTCGTTGGCCTGGAGCTTCTGGTCGCAAATTTGGGCACCCGAGTTCAAACCTGACCGACGCCAGAATTCTTTCGTAGATATGCCACAAAATAATTGTGCATCCCTGGGCTCTTGCGTTAATACGGTACTGAACGAATATGCCATCATTATCGATACCTGTATACATCATATATTTATTTACAATAATTACACATACTTGGAATTTGTTCTGATTTAGTTCAAAGATCTGGATTTCTCAACGTGTGAATCATTCCAGAGTTCAATACCTCGTCGAGCTATGTAAGATTATTCAACATAAACTACTCATATACCTGTTCAAAATATTGTCATATTTTTGAGGTGATATTCTATAAGATTTTGGCAATGAAACAAAAATATATTGTTGATAATAATGTAGAATGAAACCTTTCAAAACATATCAAAAATATTTCAGCAAAGAATATGAAATATCTAATCTTTAAATAGTTTTATTACTTCCATATTATCTTCCCATCATCTGCTTCCTATTAATCTTTTCTAATATAAAATCAACAAAAAATTCTTGTTAACAGATATAAAGTTTTTTGAAACATAGTATTTACGTCACTGTAACATGGGCTTCATAACAATATGTGTGTATGTGTGTTTATAGTAGGAAGCGTGCCGTGTTCAACAAAACATTGGTGTTATCGCGGGATCAGAGAATCCGTGGTGTGAACGATCCCAGATAAAAATACGAGGAGGCGAGAGTCTGAAGTATTAATAGTCTCACCGCACTGGAACGTCACCTAATTTATGGGGACAGTCGCGCTACTTTTGAAATATTTTGGTCATTGCCTTTGAAGAGATGTGACCGCTAAAATCGACACTTTCTTCAGGGGACTTTTTATTTTTGTTAAATCCCACTGTTTCTAAAAGAATCACACGCAGTTTCTTCTGATTATCCCAACTGCGGAATTACAAATAGATAACGAGGTTATCGGACGAATTAAATATACGAGGTATGGCAATAAAATAACGAGACTTACATAAAAATAAATATTACCTCCCTCAATGTATGGAGTCTCGTGGCCGTGTGCCTGAGTGTCTGGTCGCGAATATGGGGACCCGGGTTCGATCCCGACCGACGCCAAAAATTACATCGCATTTTAATGGCATAAAATTCACCCCTGTGGCGCACTCTCCACGCCAGCAATGAGTGCTTGTGAGGTGACGCCTGGTAAGCACCCGCACGGTACAAATATTCCATCATTACCGATATCTGTGTATGAAACACATTCGCACACCCAGCAATGGGTAATATGCCGTGATGAAATATTTATTTATGTATTCTAATCTTGTTCAAACGAACAAATTCGGATCAGTTTGCTTGTCTGACATTTACATCAAAAAATCGTGTAGCATTTGTTCGTTTTGATGAACTGAACAAGGCGTTGATGAATATTTCTGCAATTGGGCATAAGTTCAAAACCGTCACAATGATTGAGATTATAATTCATGGTTTTGAAAATTTCAATGGCTTCTCTAATTATTCTATTGTTGAGGTGTGTAGATCTAGCAAGAATATTATTTCATTTTCATTTAACTAATTACATACCTTCTTATACAAGTACTGGAAATGTGGAACTGGAAGGTAAGAAATATGTCCTAACGTGAAAGAGCGTACCGAACATCGTTCGATATTTTTCCCACTTTTCCACTAACAAATCACTGGAACCAGTGGAACCGGAGGTATTACGGTTGACGGACCATGAATTCTAACCGGTAAATTATCCCGTAACCATAAATCACTCACAGGCATCAACCAGGAGGCATTCACTCACAAAGGAACATGACAATAGGATGAATCTTTCAATCAAACGAAGATTTGTTGATAGAAAAAGAAAAATATTTAAAAAACCATTACTTTTCTATTGTATCCAATTTTTAAATGACATAAAAGTGATCCCTGTGGTGTATAATCTTGAAAAAAACAACACTCGTCCAAAATGAATAAGGTCCAACAAAAGTTATTACATTTTAAATTGTGGGTAATTTCTCGACTATGATGTGGATTAGGTCTTAACAATTACTCGAAAGTTCAGTCAAACAGCATTTATTCTTGCTATACAAACATTTCGGTGTACCCTTGCACCTTCTTCATTCGTACAAAACATTCAGTTAATTTATTAAACATCGTACAAAAATTTGCTCTAAAAAACGACAACCGAATAATACGGAAAATAGCCGGAAATATCCTGTGTAGGGATTCTGGTGACATCATAGATACGAACTTCTATAGGTCGTCTGTAGAGTGCTCGTCAGCTAAGAAAAAGCCATTTACGTTACCAATAGATGCGCGAAGCAATGACGTAGTGATGACGTAGGCTCACACATTCTGTAGGCAGTTTACCAAATAGTGAAAGCGAATAAGACACAAACGACACTGGCGGATCACGTGAACCAGCTATTTAACCCGTAGCTATGACAACCAAGGGCAATGACAAAAATTGGTTTCTGCGCTGATGACGTAAATGGCATAGCAAGTTGTAGGAATTTAAATAAAATGTAAGGAAATTAATGAAACTCAGCTTGAAATTTGCCTTTTTGAACTTTTCTAATACACCAAAATATACGCTGTTAAGGGGGTGCATAGCTAGTTCGCCTCCTCGTGGTGCACCCTGGGTAACACTAAAGAACTAGCAAAAATCGGCGACCAGACAATCCTCGAGATCTCCTGGTCATTATATTCATCACAAGAGCTCAAACATACTGGTAGCGACTAGACCTTCCGGCAAACAAGACAGTACTACATCATATTGACCGCAGTCTTCTACCATCTTGACCAAGTCAACATCTTCAAATGTACCACCGACCCCATTGCAACGAGAGCCAATTTCAAATGCGACCTCGACCAACAACTTATTTATCATTTGATATATTTAAAGTGTGATGAATGTATGCCATAAGCTAAATAAATAAATAAATAAATAAATCCTTGAATATCAGTTCTTGCATTGATGTTATTGCAATCATCCCTGATATGAAACATTTCACGAAACATACGATCAAAAGTGTGTTTTAGTGTATTGTACATGAATTGTAACAATTTGTAAGATCATTTTTGTTGTATAATTGTTGAAGACGTTGAAGAAGATGCAAGGGTGCACCGAAACATTGGTATAGTAAGAATAAATACTGTTTGACTGAACTTTCGAGTAATTGTTAACATCTAATTACATTTTAAAATTTGTGAATTTCTACAAAAACGTCCTATAAAAATGTCTAATTATTATATAATTGTTCATCAATGTTTATATTTTTATTTCTCAACACCCAGTAAATAATTTTCTAATATTTAAACATGATCCTGAGTTAATTAAGTTACAGAAATTTATAAAAATAAGGAAGCTAGAAAGTGGTTTCTTTGATTATCTCAAATTTAAAAAAAAACTAAGATTGTTTTTGCTAAGAGCTTCTTAGTATCTAAAAGAATGATTTACAAATTAATAGCATGACCAACAAAGTTTTGAATCTGTGAAAGACCAGAGCAATGTTTTGACTATAAATTCCTGAATGTAGTTCTCCATTTTTATATGCAGAAGTTGAAATTGCTTTTCTGCAAGTGTGTAGCAGTTTATTAAAAGCAGGCACGGGAACAATTTTTTTAATTATTTGTGTATGACTCACTACAAATGAATTTTTTCCAAGGTATAAACATATTTATTGCCAAATGCTTACAAGAATAATAGCGACATAAACAAGCTTGTGGTTCTATTTTAATTAAATCTTGCATTAAGGAATTGAACCTCTCTCTGGAAAATCGCCAAGAAGAAAAGAAAAAAATGTTACCAAGTAGTCGTAGTCTTTTCATATTTCGTGGTTGTTTTTCACGCGATGATGTTATGGGACAATAAAATTTTAATTTGCGTAGGCTTTATAAATAATAAAAACATTTGAACGTTGTTTTATTTCTTGAACATATTTGTGTCAGGATAGTTTGGAATCCAATACAGCTAAAGTTTCCTTAAGATCTACAGATTATAATGTGTACTCCGCGTGGTATACAGAAACATAACTCATCTTTTCCTTGAAATAATAAAAATACATTATGATGTAAAAAAATTGTAAAAAACGCAAGATTTATTTCGGTGGCGTGGGATTAAAAATACATCTAAGAATTAGTCAGTATTTATTTAATAATGTAAAAGCACATGTAAATTGTCAAAAGCACTAGGCCAAGTTCTTATTAAAATACGTGTTTTCGAGTGACTAACACCATCTGTTGTTCCTTTAAAAATAACCTCTGTTTAATTATAAATATTCCATCCTCCTTATTGTCCTAGATTTAGGCGACGCCGTCTTGGATAAAAAGATACAAATCATTATTTTTTCCAGGCTTATAATAGCCAGAGGAATGAACTCAGATTTACATCTCTTGAATGTTTGGTGCTGAATTCTCGTGCTAAATTTTCGGGGGAATGGATAATAAAGAGTAAAAAAGTGTATGTTTTTTGCTCCTTTCGGGTTAATTTTAATTTTTTGCTACTCCATTTTTGGACGAAACAATTTTTTCTTTGAGCGATTATAAGAGAAAATATGTAGTTTCGTGTACCGTACCATAAAGTGAGATAAGTATAAATTTATTATACAGTAAAATTTTTGAAAGATGTCCGATCAAGGTTGTCTACGAATTGTATGAATTCAGATTTTTGCTCCGCCCATCATGACAAATTCAGTAGTGTCGTTTGCTTAGTTTTTATGAGGGTACGTAAGATACTACTGTTATTTTATTATTATAAAAATATATATTACAGGAAAAGCATTCAAAAATAAGTCAACTAGTAAGTTTATAAGCAAATGTGAAACCAAATATGTTAAAAATAAGATACTGATACAATGTCAGTGTCAGTGACTCTTGACAGAATATAACGTTATACGTACGGCTATGAATCCAGGTAATGTATCTGTATTAATAAATAAACTTACGTTACAGCGAAAGTATTATCAACAACGAGCATCGTTTATAAATGGAATGTCCTAACTTAGTCGAAACAATATGAATTTTTTAAAGACAAGCGTGTTATATCCATCCTTATAACACACTCTTCAAGCCTTTGCAAAAGAAAGAGATAAATGTATGCCTATTTGTTAATTCGTTCGTGATACAGGTGCCCTTGATCGGACATCTTTAAATTTTTTTACTGTAGTTGCCATCAAATAAGTATGGACTGAGGATTTATACACTGTTGCCAATTCACGGGCAATGTTGAAAATGCTAAGTTATGAAGAAGCGGCAACATCGCAAGGCATGGGACAAGATGCGGGGAAGGGGAATTGTTGAGCATCAGTCTATATTTTTTTTGCGAATATAAAAAAACGGACATTAAAAAAAGGTTTTTAACGACTTTTAATAAATGAAATATGGGTTTATTTGTTATTTTTATGTTAAAATATGAACAACTGATCAGTAAAGTAACATTAGCAAATAAAACAAATGTAGCAAACACTTTATTTATTAAGAAAAAGAAGAATAATTTGTGCACAGCTAACTCCGTAGTATCTTTAGCTCCATTTGTTTTCGAGAATTTCGTCTTAAAAGTTGACAACATGCGCCCTAACTTTGCACACATAACAAAGCAGCATTGAAATAAGTCATCATTCGATTATTACAATGGTCAGAGCGCAGCCCTAATTTAAATTCCTGCGTAAAATATGGGATTACGTTAAGACAAAGTGTTCAGCGTCGATAATCCGTACCAAAAACAATTCAATTTTTAACAGTACATACCTCTTTCTGAGGAATGGAAAAATAATTACCACGAAGAGATACCAACTGTATTGAAAGTTTACTAAACCGTGTGGTAGAAGTCGTTACAATTCGGGGAGGCAATTACTTAAAATAAATCGTACCTTAGCCATAAAACCTAATTAATAAAGAAAAATAATTTTGCTACTTATGTTCATTTTTCTATTTCAGTAACTTTTCTTAATAAATAAATTGTTTGCAAAATGTTTTTTTTTGTTCTTAATTTACTTTACAGATCAGTTATTCATATTTTAACAAAAAAACTAACAAATAAACCCATATTTCGTTTGTTTCAAGCCGATAAAACTTTTTTAAGTGTCCGGTGTAGTATAATGTAATTTATAAAACATCACTTTATGTATTTTATAGTAGAGAACTGAAGAAAATGTTTTGTTTTGAAAACTACTATAAACCTCTACTTCCTGTTTTCATTTAAGTGTAATTATCTTTTCAATTATCGCGTTATAAACTCAAATAAACATTTCCATGCGCTCTCGCATTAAAACAATGAAAAAATTACTAATCATCACAGCTTTGGCAGCCTTCATCTGTCAATTTTATGATCATGTGACCTAAATCAACAAATCAACACTTCGGCTCGTTGGGCTGTAAACCGATGTTATATAATCGGCGGCATTTGTTTGTTTATCAATTCAGATTGGCCGTGCTGATTGATACAATTTAAATGGCCTGTGAATTTTAAAAATTTCACATTGAAAATCAACAAATAGGCAACTTGATATTGTTACTTCGTTTTTAGATAATTTTGCATTATTTAAATTTTAGGAATCGTTTAGATGAATCTTTTTCTGAAATTTTTTGTACCACATTTAGATGTTTATGATATAGTTTTGCACATAAAGATTATACTACATCTAAAAATAAAATGCTATACATATGTATATTTCATACAGAACGAGTTAAATATATCATAAAAGAAATATACCAGTCAATATGTTCTCTGGACATCTAATAAAATCGTCATAAATGTCACGATATGACTGCGTGTCACCACAAACTAGTTAAGTTAATATAAATTACATACAAAACGTGATTAATAATTCTTGTATTGCTTATTTTGAAGAGTTGGAGAAAACTTATTACAATGAAGGTATAAAGAAGTTAGAATATCGTAGAACTTAGTGTATTGAGTTGAAAGAAGATTATATTGAAAAATAACAAATGTTTTCTTGGTTAGGTCGAGAACTTTTCCAACTGTTCTCCTGTTCCCACTTGTAACTGAACAATATTAAGTCTATTTCTTCTTTCTTCGTTTTGAGACACTAGTAAAACTATTTTTTTACTATTATTACTTGTATGTGGGCACACTAGCACACAACTCTTTTCTACAACCATGTTTGAGTCTTTACAAAAAAAAAATCAGTAATATGGATAAAACTAATAGCTAGTATATAATTGACAGCTTTCATGGCTATCACTCGTTTAAATTCTGTCGGCGGCAAATTTAAGCCTCATTGGTGAGTAGTTTTCTGACGTCATCAGCCGACAAAATAGGCGGCAATTTAAATGTATTTTCGGAGACAATTTTCTCATGAATAAAGAGTAATATGAAAGAAAATAAAAAATATGAAATTTATTATCTTTATTATTCTTTAACTCCATATCTGTTGAATATGAAATATAAAATGCAATCAAATCGTATAGAGAATAATATATTCTTTAAGTTCAAGAAAAACTGTTAAAATCTTCAAATGAGGATACTTCCGATTGACCAATTATAACCAAAATCTAATCAAGTCTGCATATAGTTGTAAGGAAAAGGAATACCCAAGAATTATAATTTTTGGAATTCTAGTATTGGAGATATCGCGGCCGAAACCGCGGTCACATACACACACACATACATACATACACACACATACATACATACACACGCATACACACACACACACACACGTCCACACATACACACATACAGGCATCATCGTAAAAATAGTAAAATCGTATTGTAAAGACCCTAAAACGTGCTTATTCAATGAAAACTCACCACCGAATTTTTTGACCAAAGACAATACCTTCCTTACATAGAGGTGACGGAAGGTAAAAAACGAGCATTTCTGACATATCCTTTTATTTGAGTTTAACAGAAGAGTTAAGGCATTGGATGATCCTAGAACCAATTGAGCCGTTTATGTTTATGGGGAGAACACCACGAAAATGGTTTTCTCGTTTCAAGGAAGACCATTTTGACATGAACTTCCATACTACTGGATTTCTCCAGACGACCAAACGTGGGGCCAAATCATTGCGACGCAACGTAAACAATGGAGGAGAATATATTGTTGATTAGTATTTTCTTTATTAAATAATAAATAAATTTTGAAATTATACACCACCCTGATATTTTAAATTATTACTGCAATAATGGGCTTACTATTCCTTTTGATACAGTTATATGAAAATCATGTTATTATATCAAAGTTATGAAATGTCATACGCTATTGAATGTGCAACGGTTTGTATCATATCTACAATTAAACACTGTAATACTAAGATATCGTATAATAGCAGCTGGCACTACCGTTATCAAATTAAATATTTGTACTGTGATAAAAACAATTTCAATTTTATTAGTTTTATAATCAATAAATGTGGTTGAGTGTCTCTATAAGTACCCTCAACGTTACAAATATATCTTTATTACCGAAATAAAAGTTCATTTCTATCTAATAAATATTTGAAGATCCCCCGTTGGCTTTGAGATTTGTTTATTTAGTGAAGTGTTTGTTGTTTTTTGTTGAATTTTTTGCTGGTTGAAGTTGTGAAGTTAGTTCCTTATGAGACTCTCGTTGACAGTCTGAAATTAATTGCTGAGCACCGAACTTTTTACACGAATGGAGTTTTTTAATCACTTTACGAACTAATCGAGATGACGGCTGCTTCAATTAAAATTTCGATAGAGATCAGAACGGAATAAAAGAAAGGAGAATGGTTATTGTTAGCTGGACAGTTCTAAATTAAAATTTTAATCAGTAAAAGTAACTTTGCTATTGTAGATAGGATAAATTCGTTAGAAGTTAGATAGTGTTATAATTGTATCATGTGATGTAAATGGTTTTCTTTTGAAACAATGTGATGAAGGAAGAGATGAGAGATGTTGATGCGGAACAAACATACGCATCTTTCAACAGCTAGGCACACGTGGTCGTTAAACATGTGTAAGTAACTCCTTGGCATCGCTTGTCAACAACACAACACAAACGCAAACATACAGAGAAACATCGCAGAGATAATAAAACTCATTATGCAAAACGCAGAATTAAGAATAAATAACAATAAGCAAAATAATACTTATTGCAGTATTCTGTTTACAGTAAAAATTTTGAAAGATGTCCGATCAAGGTTGTCTACGAATTGTATGAATTCAGATTTTTGCTGCGCCCATCATGACAAATTCAGTAGTGTCGTTTGCTGAGTTTTTATGAGGGTACGTAAGATACTACTGTTATTTTATTATTATAAAAATATATATTACAGGAAATACATTCAAAATTCAAAAATGTAAAACCAAATATGTTAAAAATAAGATACTGACACAATGTCAGTGTCAGTGACTCTGACAGAATATAACGTTATACGTACGGCTATGAATCCAGGTAATGTATCTGTATTAATAAATAAACTTACGTTACAGCGAAAGTATTATCAACAACGAGCATCGTTTATAAATGGAATGTCCTAACTTAGTCGAAACAATATGAATTTTTGAAAGACAAGCGTGTTATATCCATCCTTATCACACACTCTTACAGCCTTTGCAAAAAAAGAGATAAATGTATGCCTATTTGTTAATTCGTTCGTGATACCTTGATCCCTTGATCGGACATCTTTCAAAAATTTTACTGTAAATTTACCATTCCTTAATCATGAGTTGATTCACATATCAATGCTGATCCTACATCAATCTAATTCACTATTAAAATTCAAGTTGATCAATCAAAGCAATGATCAACCGATTCGTCATATTCCATGAATCAATGACTGATCACATCATTGAATCCTAATTTTGACAGTTATAGCTATGTTAGGATTCTGGTTGTTGTACCCATTTGTAACTTTATATTTATTTAAAACCGCAATTGGTTTTATTATTTTAACGACCGAATCCACCATCCCTTAATCCTTAATGATAAGCTGATTTACAGATCTACGCTGATCCTAAATCAATCCAATTCACCATTAAAATTCAAGATAATCTACTAATCAAAATCAATGATCAACTGATTCGAATCAAAAACTGATCACATCTTTGAATCCTAATTTTAACATTTATAGCTATGTTAGGATTCTGGCTGTTGTACTCATTTGTATCTTTGTCTCATGCTTCTTCCTTATCTTTATTTAAAACCGCATTGGTTTTATTATTTTCAACTATACTTTTACATCTTTCATTTTCACTACATTTAAAAACATTTCTTTCTTAGGATCAGTGTAATTTATACCTATATCAAAATAAAAATTTGATATTGTTCTAGGAATATTATAAAATATATTTTATAAATAAATACGAAACTTACATATTAATACCTTTTTAACGGAAAATACAATTACCACGAATAAAATTACATGACAGTTACATTAACTAATATAACATTCGTCTAAATACCCTTGAAGGGGATTGTTAGCGAGACTTAAAAAATGAGTAAATCTCTAGTTATATTTCCACCTGACTTTAATTTTTCTCGAAAACAAGTTTTCTAATTTTTTACTTGTTGACATGTGCTTTTTGTTATTAATTCCTCTGTTTGTACTAAGTTAATGATTGCAACTGATTTCCATAAATTATTCAAATATATTTTGTGTATTGAAAAGCGTCTAGTTTTTAACTTTAATTTGGTGTTTCCAATTTGAATTTTAAAATGAACAGTTTTGAAGATTAATTTGAAGAGTATGATAATTTTGAAGTTTGTGGATTTGGTATGTAATGAACACAGGATACTTAAATGGTACTTAAGAAGCAATAGCCCTTTAGACATTTTAAATGACTATTAACCACTGTAATAAAGTTATTGTAATTTGAATAACAAACAGTTAAAACTAATAAGTGCAGTTAAAAACTCAATAATAATAAATCAGTAATAGTTACTTACCTTTGCTAACAATAAATAAACAGGGGTCACCACGCTGTCACGTGTCTTAAATATGACTCAAAATTGACTTGAATAAAATAAAAATTAAGATTTTTTTATGAATTCGTTTTAAAGTTGTCTTTTATGTAATTTGGTTATTAGTTGTTCCAGAGTAATATTATTTGAGAAAATCTAATAATTCCAAGTTTTAATTATCCGCAATAAAAGAGCATATTTAATTCATTTTCAGAACTCAATTAAAACTTGATTATAAATTTAATTATTATTTACAGTTTAACTAGGTTTCCCATTGTTATTTTGTGTAATTACACCGGGGTTTATTGACATTGTTAGTTATGCTATTTTATAATTAAAACCCTGAATTTATCAACACGTCCACAAATTAATTGCTAATAAATTAGATCATTTTTTTATCATTTGGTTAGAATAATTCATTGTTCACTGTCTCTGTGATTAAGTTGTAATTTCACTAGTGAATTGAATTCAGTTAGATGAACTAGCTTCGCTTGAATAAATGAAAGCATATAAGTGAATGACAGAGAGTTGTCTGCAAGTCAATTACCGGTTGTTAGTCGAGTTTGTTGTTTAACAATCTGCAATTGCGGTCCAGTAATCGCTGCATTCTGTTTCCAAGTAATATAAGAGATAAATCTGTCTACATGTCTAAAGCTTGCTGCAGACAGCGACAGCAGGACTCAATAAGGAAAGAATATACAGGCTAACAATAAGTTACATAGCAAAATTTTCTAAAGCTGTGTGTATCGAATGGTAATATTAATTTTTTTTTGTAACTATGGTTACAATTATTCTCATAGTTGTTTAAATTTTGACATTTCTTTATTTGGACGCCGTGGGGAGAACTTCAAGCAGTCGGAGAGAGGTAAACGCCAATGTGATGTAAAAATCCTCAGCGTTCCTCACCAGACAGTTTCTAAGACTGTGAAACGGTTTCAAAAGCTCGGACATAATGGTGATCGCTCAGCAAAAGGATGAAAGCGACATGTAAAAATCCGCAGGTACCAGGACATAATTCGGAAGAGAATTCAGCGAAAACCGAGAAGTTCTATGAGAAAAATAGCAAAACAGATACGCTGCTCGTTTAATTGCAAAAATTGATCTTCAGCTAATTCCATACAAGTTGCGAAGAGGACAATAAATCTAACATACAAATAAACAAATAAGATAGGAAATGGTCTCGTGAATAACTCGGATCGTCTAACCTAGTTATTTAATTTATTTAGTTATTTAATTAGGCACAATAATGGCCTAATAAAGATTCTCGCTAATTACATTAGATATAGCCAAACATTACAGAAAACAGAGAGTACTTAAAACAACTATAAAGATGAAAAAGTAGATTTTAAGCATTTTTTAAAGGAGTTGAAAGATGTATTGAACAGATCTAAGTGTAGAAAATTAGTGTTGTATGTGTAAACATTATACGGTTAATACAAGAGTACTTATAATTATTTGTGTTACTTTTATGTAACATAAATAAATTATAAGACTTTGTTACTTTTGGTGCAATATAAAAATTAAACAGTGAAATAATATTAGTAGAATGAAGCAAATTATTGAAAAAATCAAATCGAAATAAGTTCGCCTACCTCTAAACTGCTCATATTTTTCTAGTTTGCATATGTAAGTTGGACAGTTAATATTAAATTTATAACAAAGTAAATTTACATATTTCTTTTGTACATTTTCAATATTTTTTTTTGTGTATTGGATTCCATACTGTGGACGCGTATTCAAGTTTGGAGCGTACTAAATAATTATAGTTGGAGGAAGAAATAATTGGAACTGACTTATGCAGGGTTTACAATCTTTTATGGACGGTTGGGTTTGTTTGTGGTCAGGACTCATAAATTATTCGAACTTGAAGGCATCAATTTTAGGGTAAGAAATGGGCCGTATTTAATAATGATGTTAGAAAAAGTGTATTTTAAACGAATTGTTATTTGAATACAGATTTAAAAGTATTGTAATTAGGAAACATCTTATAATATTTTAATCTCTTTTCACTTTACAAATTGACCTTAGAAGAAATACACTTAAAACGAATTATTATTTTAATACAGATTTAAAAGTACATCTTGAATGCAAATTTCGGGTACGGCCCAGGACAGAAAACTCTACCTGGCTCCGAGTACCATTACCGCAAAGTCCATAAAACTTTATAACGACCAATTGGCAGAATCTATAATGAGTTTATTTCTTCCTCCAACTATATATATACAAATAATAGTGTTTGGATTTTTAAAAACTTTAGTGTCGAAATATGAAACCTATTATACAGTATAAGTTTATCCTGATGGCGTCAAAATGAGATGTCATCAAAAGTTTAGGATCAAAAGAGTACACCTAAATCTCATATTACGGATTTTACTTCCAGAGGAACATTATGAATATTATAATTAAAGCTGATTAAATTGCGATTTCTAGTAAAAATCATAACATTTAGATGAATTAAGATGTAAATAATTATGTTGACAATAAATATATAATTTAGTTAGATCAGTTTGTAATGTAATACATTCATTTATGCTTGTAATGGCTTTAAAAAATTTCAAATCATCCGCGTATAATAAAAATCGTGAAGGATGAGAGCATTGCGAAATATTTATAAATAAGTTAAATAATAAAGGGCCCAGATGCGATCCTTGTGGTACACCTATACCCAGTTTGACAATCACTACTACAGAGCGTTCATGCTTCCATGATAAATGGTCAGAGAAATATTTACAAATATCAAATATGTATTTCCAAAATGTTTTTCTCTACCAACATTAATTTTTTACTATTCCTTTATTTTGTTTTATCTATCATTTGCATATTAGCTAAAAGCTTAAAATTCTGCTCATATTTGTTTTGTACAGTGTTCGCGTTTCGCATTTTGATTGCTGCATTTACGAGTGTGTGTTTATATGTTTTTGATGGCTATTGGAATATGACAGTTTAGTTCTAGATGTGTATCAGTTTTGTGGTAAATGTTAATTTAATGATAGACATTGTTGCTTTGCTTGCTTGCTGAGTGTAGCGAATGACTTGTTTACATAATCGAAGAACGGTTTCATAAACTATTCATTGCCTTCGTACTTCCTGGATAGTAAAATTATTCAGTTAAGCATTAAAGATAGCTAGTAATCTTATTTCTTATTATTTATAATATTGCTCATAGATTTCACACCTAAATGGTTCGGACAAAATGTCATTGCTTAATTAAACTGTTGAACAATGTGTTCTTCGTGCCACTATGTTTTATTTTTCTTTCCTCTTAGCTGTTGTAGCAATAACCAATACTAGTAACTTTGCTCTCTGTGTTCTTGGTTGTTATTGCGTGGTGTAAGAATGTTTTGCGAACGGAAACAAATTCCCTGTGTTGCTAGCACTAACTCGGTTTGGGATGTTGCGTGTTCGCAAACCACAAACTGTTAACACCCCACAAGTTTCTTTTGTTCATTAGTCGTACCCAGAGTGTGAACCAAAACTCCTACCCGGAGAGTTTAACATGCTTACTTGAGGGTGAAAGGTTATATATTAGGGTAGGAGCTACGAAATTGTTATATAAACATATTGATATACATCCGAAGTTATCGAAGATTAAGATCTAGATGCGGAATATAGATTACGAAGTGGTTTGTATTCCTTTCTAATAAATAATTAGGCTTCACAGGAAAGTTAGATGTTTCCAGTAAAAAATACAATACAGGTTGTTCCAAGCCAAACAAATCCGAAATATTTAAACACTCTTTTGTTTGAATTCGGACGCACTCGTAGAAGAAGATAAGGAGGCAGAAGTTGTGTTTTTCTGGACTCTCCACACTAATACGGGTAAAATATCTAAAGCCATTATCTACGAGGTGTGTACAAAAAGTATCGAGCTTTTTTTACGAAGTACGGGTGGTGTCCGTTAGTGGTGACATGTAAAGGACATTCATGCGTATCTGTGATTTTTTCCCAGCCGCAGAATATGTGTGGCGCTGACAGTCGGCTTATGAGTGAGTAAGTGTAGTAAACGCTCATCGGATTTCCAATTTTTGCTATATGAAGGACGAAAGACTTGAGCAGAGCGATATTGAATAAAATTTTACCAAAAGGTTGACGAAAGGACGAAACCCAACCGGAAAACATTCGGAAAATTCAACAGGGTTTTGGGACGATGGCATGAGCATCATACGAATAAAGGAGTGGTACAACCATTTAAAATATGATTGCATGTCAGTGGACAGCGAATTACGTCCCGGTAGGTCACACAAAAAGCTGAAATAACACTGTTATTGACAAAATCACTATCAGAAAACTTGTGAACGAGATGGGGGGTAAGCGTTGGATCGATACATTCAATTTTGATCAAGGAGCTAAAACTTGGCATCAAGATAATGCACCCGCTTATTCTTCGCATTTATTCCAAAATTTCTTGACAAAATACAATTCCATCATTTGTCAGGTTCCCTGCTCTGGTATAGCGCCTATTTTTGGCTGTTCCCCAAGTTGAAAAGCATCCGATTTGAGACAAAAGAACACATTATGCAAAATGCGACAATCCGGACAAACACCATTTCACAAGAAGCCTTCCAGAAATGTTTCCAACAATGGCGGGACCTCTGGGAGAAATATGTACATTACCAAAGAGACTATTTTGAAGGGGATTAGGATTCTAGACCTCGAAATGAATAATTGTATTTTTTCCGACCAAAGGTCCGATACTTTCTGAACAAACCTTATATTCCTGTAAATGTAGATCGATGGCTACCCTTATTTTCAATTGGATGTGGTTAAAAAAATTAAATCCCGAAAAGGAGAGTATAAATATAAGGATACTGACAGGTAAAACTGAATAAACAACAATACAACACATAACGCACATCACTTATAAAGAATAAACTCATAATGGACATAGCAATTGAATTGTGTTTGTATAAACCGCGCTCGACTACAGCGCATAGCAATCGATAGAATAATAAGAATCTGTCGTCAAAATTCTTTCGTTATTTCAGAATGTAGCTCTGAAATTTCAGGTAAAATATGTCTCCTAAAAAGTTCATACAAATCTTTCGTTTCAGACTATGAAACGTTCAAATCCAGCGTCACCGCATAGCTATCACAGCCGTCATGAATGGAACACCTATTTTCTGTGATTTGAAAATAAAAAATTGACTGTACAACTGGATTGTGTCTATGCGGGTAGATCCACCAAACCCAATTCCTGCGATCGTGCATGGAGCAACAATTGCTACAATTATGATTCAATTCGACTGGAATTGAAGCCCTCACAATCACAACCGCAAGCTGCAATACACTTTAATAAATACACAAACATAAAGCCTTAATTGCAGTAACCAAGAACAATACGGCACCAGCGCTAAGTAGCAACGTTACCGCATTACTGCTAAGCTAAAGCTACGTGTACACTAACAGATTGATAGGAAGATTACACAAGTTCCAAACAAAGACTATAATAGATTATTATGGAAGGAGTTCCAAAAATAGATTGATTATTTTAGAATGTAATTATTGTAATTGTAATTCCTTTACATGTATGTTCTAAAAGTTTTGACATAAATTTCAACATTTTTTTTGTAATACAGAATGTAATACTGTTACATAAGCAGAAAATTATAAATTTAAAGATGAGCGTGTTGTTCCACAAGGTGCACCTGTCTTCGGACACCCAGCATTGGGTTTTGGGTGCTATTTGCATCGAAATGGTCGTTTTTATATTGACAATATTGCAGAGGTTCCTAACATAATGTCAGATATAAACAAAAGGCCAAATTCGCAGATAAAGTGTTGTTATGGTGCGTTATATCCACAAGGGGTGTATCCAGGTCTTATGTGGGCCGAGTGAGGTGAAGCGCTGGATAGTCAAAGGTACATCTAACAAAATTTGGTCAATTTTATTGAAGAACACGCTGGGGATGATTTTATCTTCGGGCCAGACCTTGCGTCCTCTCACTGCAACACAAACTCAAAATTGGCTAACAGACCAAAACGTCACATTAGTTCCACGGATCGACAATCCCATAACCTTTCCTAGGCTCGCCTCATAGTAGGTTTTTGGGCTGTTTTATTTTGAATTCACGATAGAGGTTGGACGAATTTCAACGCAGAAAATACAGAAATTTAGGAATATCTAGGACTTAAGTTCTGGCCAGAAGATAATCATCCCCAGTGTGTTCTTCTTGAATAAAATTGACCAATTTTGTTAGATTTACTTTTGACTATTTAAGGCTTCACCTCACTCGGCCCACATAAGGCCTGGGCCCCTATTCGGTACCTTTAGAGCTTTAGCTCTATATCGCGAATGTTTCAATATTCACTAATGGTATCTAGTGGCAACGAATAGAACTACGCAATATCAATCACTATCCATAGAGCTACCACTTGGGGTGGCTCTATGAAATAAAGATAGCTCTAAGAATCATTGTTTGACGGTGACATTTGTTTGTGAAGGTGTTTTTAGGTTGTGTTGAGAAAGTTTTTAATTTGATATGTGCTATTATTTTAAATAAAATGTATAAACATGATATAAATACATAGTTTAGGATTATATTATATTCTATTTACTGAAATGGCCGCTAATAGATTTTTACAACTCATTATTGCACTTAATCTTCCCTCAATACTTACTAGCTTCCCCTCGCGAAATCTAAATTAGTTTCCATAAAATAAACTAAAAATTCTTTCTGTTCCAGCGTAATTTTCCCGTCTCTTTTCGCAGCCATTTCACAATATGAAACTGCACATATCAAGTTTACAATCCAGCTACCAGCGTATATTCGGTAACAACTTTATATCATCAAAATCACTAGGATAGAAACATGTACTTATTTCGATATAGAAACAGTTTCTATCAGTGACGTCATTGTTATAGAGCCAAGCTCTAAGCTCTAAAGTTACAGAATAGGGGTCCTGAATATACCCCTGGTGGAAAAAACGCACCATACCAACACTTTATCTAGCCTTTTCTTTATATTTGACATTATTAGGGACCTCTGCAATATTATCAGTATAAAAACGTAAAAAGTTGCGCCTTGTGGAAGAACACGTCCATCTTTATTTAATTTAAGTTCATAATTTTATTGCTTATGATACAGTTAATTATTAAATTTTACAAAACTTAAAGTAAAACTTTTAGGACATACATTATTACTTTCATGCCCCCACGTATCCTTATTCCTTTCGCGTGTATATGTGGCTGACTAAGCGATTTCGATTAGCCCGTCATAGACCTTTGAGTAGGGCAGCAATTGGCCATTTGCAATCAAGTGCTTGTTGGAGACTCACGTACGGAGATTATGGTACCATTCCATTTACATTGCGAACTCGTGGGGTATATGGCCATGTTGCGTGAACCTCTATCATCATGTTGATTTGCCTATTGCATGCATCTGGAGCACAAGAGAACAGAGAACGACAGACGAGCTATTCAAACGCTAAGGCTAGGCAATCAAGGAGCTTGGATTCAATTCAAGAAACCAATAAGGAATGTTGATATGGAATACACGTAGTCAGGATATGCTGGACTCTAAATGTTATGTTATCTTGTATAGTTGCCGTCAAATGAATATAGACATAGACTAATGTTTTTTTTTTCTTCTTCGCCCCCTTCCCCTGCCCTGCGGTGTCGAATTAAAGAATATCTTTCGACTAGTTCAAAATATATTTTTCTTTAAACGTCATAAAAGTAGCATCTTTTGTGACTTGATTCACAAGGTAAAAGTTTAGTTTCTACACCGCCGGAATAGAAGTTGCTTCTTTCTACGCCGCCGGCGTAAAAATAAAATAAATAAATATCCATAGAAACTATACAGAATCAACGAATAAGAAGTAACTTGTATAAAAGAATCCTGCAATATCGCCCTAAATGTCACTATAACACACTAAGTAACCTAAGAATAAAGTTACTAAATACCATCAATAACTGTCAAATTTAAATAAATAACCTATGAATTGAAATATAAACAGTGTTTACTTTTGAGGAGATAACATATTAAGAAATAGCAGACTTACAGATTACAATTACAGGGACGGTAATGAACATAAGAATACTTAGAATTAAAGAGATAAGAAAAGTTGATATTGTTTTGCAGTTATTCCTGGACATATCTTTCAGCCACACTATTAGATTTCCACCCAATTGAACAACTTCAAAACGTCAAAACGTGAAAATTTTCACCTCAATGTTTATAACAAAAAGTGAACAAATAAGTGTCCATAGCTACAAGGCAATTGAAATCGCAAACGCAATTTACGTAAAATATAACGCCAGTAGTAGATATTTTTCTTTAAATATGTACGTCTTTGTGTGCCCCCCGTGCAATTGTCCGACTCACTTTTACTCCTAATAACACAATATACTATTTTAAACATACAAAAACTTAATGTTATTCAAATATTCCGCCATTTAATTTTGGGTTATATCACCTGAATTAGTAATACCAGTTTTAATTCTATTCGGCATTGTATCCCTAAGTACTGTATATTTTCATGTGAGTGTTGTCCCATATGTCTTTACAAGGTAGATTTTAATGTTTGCATCTGAGCTGAAATTTATTTATGGTTTAGATTCGGTTCAGGTTCAGGAAATAAATATCCATTCAGGTTCAGTTTCGGTTCAAGAAATTAAAAATTATAACGGTTCATTGGTTTTGGGTTCGGGTTCGAATTTCGGTTCAGAGCAATAAATGATTACAAACACAAGAAGATGATTATATTTATTAATTTTAAAATCATATGAAAATTTATTTTTAATTGTAAAACCGTTTTAAATTCAGATTTGGTTCTGGTGTAATGATCTTGGCAAATAAAGTTCGGTTCGGATTCAGGTTCATCAAAAATTTGGGTTAATTCGGGTTTCCGGTTCAGGTTAGAGTTCAGTTTTAGGTCTCTGGTTTGCACTGGATTTTTAAGAAGTTGTTTTTCATTGGACCAGAAGTAATGTATCTCGGTAGAAGCTAAATGTGGACTAGAAGATAACCCTTAAAATACCAGTCGAACTATTATCACCAGTCATTTGTCCCACAGTTTTATACAGTTTTAAGTCTATTTTTAAAGTAGCCGAAAGAATTTTGTAAAAATTTCTAAACATTTGTACAGATATTATTTGTTGAAAATGTATACCGGCCGAATTATTATGGGTTTGGATTGGTATCTTTTTCGTTGCAGAATGCTATTTTTTGTGAATATTAATCTGTGAAGTAATGTGTACAACGTGTGAGTTATCGGATTTTGACGCTTTCAGCGTCAATTTTTCAGAACGTTTTCATTGAGCCAGACTTTAATTTCATCCGAATAACACGATATTTTATCAGATAAGCCTGACAATGGATGAAAAAATTTAAATTACTGGATTTTGCCGTAAGCTACATATTTTATAAGCTGAAAAATACACACTTGTGTATAGGATTTATATTGTTTACAAAGATTATACAGAGGTTTATACCCCATTAAATTTCTATATTAAATTTTTGGGCGGTCTGTATTTAGTCATGCAAAATTCATCCATATTTATACAAAAAAATATAATATATTAAAAAACAAAATTTGTTTTGAAGTAATAAAGAAATAAAAATTCTGGCAAGGGCAATAAGATAAAAAAAGGGAAATCCTGAAGAGCAGAAAGCCTTCTGATTGGACGATATGCAAAAATTGCCGGCTGTCAATTGTCAAATAAAATCGACAATATCAACATATTATATTCTGAGTTTTTTGTCTCGTTTTTAACTACATCGAAGTGTAATTTCAACATCAATAGCCTTCTTAATGTGTCTAGCTCATTTCAGGAAATTAGAATTTCTCCTGCCTGAAACTGAAATGTTCTAACTTCAAAAGAATCTAAAATTATATCCATAATACAATAAGCACAGCCGTAGCCGTCAAACACAACATTGTAATCAGAAAACAAAATACCGTTCCAGCACTTAATGACACTTCCACCAGCCTTCAGAGTCCTACGCTTTCAGCAGGCTTCAGGCTTCAGTTTCAGGAGAGAAGTTTGTACTTAATATTTCAGGATTAAAGTTTCTCAACTATGTTTTCTGGGCGAATGGTCAAAGCGAGGTTATGTTTTGTTGGTGGAGGAAATTGTTAAGCAAATATTGGTTCGCATATAGAATATAAACGAATAATAATTACATATTTACTTGCATTTAAATGGTGCAGCTTGTCAGTCAATGCTATAAAGTTCCCAACGCTTTTTATTGCGAGACACTCGCGAGAATCTCGCTTCTCGCAGTTATATTGATCTCACCTCGAATTTTAAACCGCAATCTCACTGGCTGTCGTTCTCTAGCAAAAAGCAACGATACGAGACAAGATGCGAGAGTACTCTCGCCTCGTCGTGCATCACTACGAATTAAACACCTATATTTAATAAAATCAAAAACCGAGCAAAATTTAACATCTTGATAAATGATAATCAATGTTTAGTAGGTAGATATATTTAGGTGTTATATTATTATTTGTTGTAGATGTAGAATTACCAACACAAATATGAAAAACAAAGGCTTAATACTTTTTGAAATACAGTAAAATTTTCTAAAGATGTCAGATCAAGGTCATCTGTATCATAAACGAATTAACAAAATGGCACACATTTATCTCTTTCCTTTGCCAAGGCTACAAGCGTGTGCAATAAGGATGGATATAACACGCTTGTCTTTCAAAAATTCATATTGTTTCGACTAAGTTAACACATTCCACTTCAAAACGATACTCATTGTTGATAATACTTGACATTACCTTGATTCATAGCCGTACGAATAACGTAATTTTCTGTCAGTGTCACTGACACTGACATTGTGTCAGTATTCTATTTTTCACATATTTGGTTTTACATTTGCTAATAAACTTACCATTTGGCTTATATTTGAATTTTGAACGCTTTTATTCTAACATATATTTTTATAATAAAACCGTAGTTATCTTATGTACCCTCATGAAAACTAAGCAAACGATACTACTGAATTTGTCAGAATGGGTGGAGTAAAAATCTGTAGTGACGGCACGCACTTTAGAATTCTATCAAATGATGCATTTGTTTTCGCTTTTCGCCGCAAAGCGAAAATTTGGTAGCATGTGTGTCTCAAAAAATTCGCCTGCAAGCGTACGACTCGAGGCTAAAGTATTAAACTAACGTCCCAATTCAATTCAAAGACAATTTATATATAATTTATATATTTATTATATACAATTGTCGTAATATTTTCTATGTTAATAGTATAAAACCCGAAAATTCCCGAAACGAAAAGCCAATATAGAATTCTAAAGTGCATGCTACCAAGATTCGTAAAAGTAAAACCGCGTTCGCCTGTTTTCTATGATAGAATTCTAAAGTACGTGCTGCCACTGCTGAATTCAAAGATGACCTTAATCGGACATCTTTCAAAAAATTTACTGTACATAGCTGTTTTCGATGTGTGTATTTTAAGGCATAGTGGTTAGCTTAGCTCGGCTCAGTAAACGCCTATTATTATTTGACCGCAGCGTATTCACCACAGCCAATTTGAAATGATCCCGTTCCGTGCTGAGAATGTGACAATTAACTCTTTAAATATCCCGACCTCGTGTCTACCCAGCTCATGAATTAGAACTGCAAATGACCCAAACAACTAATTAACCATTGTAATTACAAATTAAATTAAACACAGCACTAGTTACGACCCCACATTAATTTTTTTAAATGGAACAGAACAGTTTTAATTGTGTACGTGTACCTATTTTTAAACTAGCTTAATTTTTCAGCGTGAAATATTTAAAACGCATATATAAATTTCTATTAATCCCAACAATTATACATGTGAAATCCGTAAATGAAAACAGACAGAGTGATAATTTATAATCGAGTTAAATATATCGATAATTTACGGGAATTTCGTATTAATTATTCATGTCGAACGTGATTACCGCAGATGGTACCTACATTATCTGCATTATGCCACCAACAATGTTCTATTTTACATACTTCTCGCGTCATTCTATTCAACATGTCACTGAATATTCATAAAGAAGTGCGTTTGTTTTACTCCAGTTGCGTTTGTTTGTTCTCGGAGGTTTATTGGTGCGTTCATTGCATGATCATAAATTCAGTAGGTGCTTGACTTATACTGGAGTGTATTCATTAACTATGCAAATAATCTGGTACAAAATAATATTGCATTTTAAAGGTCAACTTCTCAGAATAATAGAAACAGTTATTTATGTAAAAAGAAAGAAATAAATACCAGCCCAAGTTTATAATTATTCGACCGGTTTACATTTCGAGTAATTTAAAATATTTTAAACTTAGAGCCATATTTATAGTCGATACTTGAAAAATTCTTAAGTTTAGCTTCGACAGAAATGCCAATTTCCGTTTTGATACTCCGAACTTGACTTAAACTTGACTTGAGTTGAAGTAAATTTGAAGTGGGCTACTTCACATAGTTTTTGGTACTCAAAGACTAAACTTGACTTGCAATTATCCTGAGTTCAAGTAAAAAATGAGCAAATTTCTATTTGCCTTTCCACCGCATTTTAATTTTCATCGAAAACAAGTTTTCTTATTTTTACTTGTGGACATGTGTTTTTCGTTATTATACTTGCCGTCAAATAAGTATGGACTGGAGATTTCTACAATATTCTCAATTCACTGGACATGTTGAAAATGCTAAGTTATGAAGAAGTGGCAACACCGCAGGGCAAGGAACAGGTTGCGGAAAAGGGAAAAAGTTCAGCATCAGTCTATATTCATTTGACGGCGACTATAATTCTTGTATTTGTAGTAAGTTAACGAGTGTAACTGATTTCCATAAATTATTGAGATGCGGCAAGTTTTTAACTTTTATTTAGTGTTTCCAATTTGAATTTGAAAATGAACAATTTTGAAGATGAATTTCAGGAGTATGATAATTATAAAAAGTTTTTGGATTTAGAATATAATGTACAGAGAATTCCTGAACGGTGACTAATTAACCACTGCAATAAACAGTTAAAAACTCAATAACAAGTCTTAAATCTGACTCAAGATTTACTTGATTGAAGTAAAAGTTAAGAATCTTTTATGAATACGAAAACATATTTGAAGTGTTCCGTAGACTTACACTTAGCTCAGGATAATCTTTCAAGTAGTGACTATGAATATAGCCCTTAGTTATTCACATAATTCGCATGTAATATTAGGTTCCATCGCCTTTAATAGTAACAGAACAGCTTTTATTACAGCCTAATTCTGAACAAATCGGTAATAATAAATAATTTCCTATTTCCAGATTAGGTAATCCGAGAATATATCTTAACCTTTGTTAAAATGACGTTTATGGAGAGTTTATTCTAGAGTTGTCTTATTCCATGTTTATTATTATACACTTATGAGTTAAACTAGTGATAATTTATTATTACCGCAGTTAAGTCTTAGTTTTTATAAGTTTTAAGTCTATATTTAAAGTAGTCGAAAGAAATTTGTAGAAATTTCTCACAATATTTTCGTAGGTTTTATAATTTGTTTACTAGATGTCACCTCATAGACACTCATTACTGACGTGGAGAACGCACCAGAAGAGTAACAAAATAATTTTGGCGTTGGTCGATTTGCAAACCAAACTCACACGAACACAAGACAAATGATATACAAGAAAAGAAAATCCTTCTCGAGTGCATTATCCTTTCGCAAACAAAACAGTTCATTTTCGCTCTAAACTCCAGAAATTAATGCCAAACTTCCCGGAATCTCTTAGGAAAATATATCGCTTTCAGTTGGCTTGGCAAACCCCAAGTAAAAACAAAACTTGTATTGGAATTGTTAGCATTAGTAGCTGTTGTATGCAAGAGGAGCCATTAGGCATTGGGGCATTGGAGTTCTGTTCTGTGTTTAAGAGACGCGGAAATAGTGGACGATTCCTCGCGTCTAGACATAATAAATAACGCCGGCTCGATCGGACATCACTGGAGAGTTGAGATGCGTGCGCTGCCACCAAAAAACGGAGAAAACAGAATCAGATAATTGTCTAGATCTGAATTAATTAGTATGTCTATGTCTGTTGGTAAGTGTTATCCTTTTTGTTAAAAAGTCACGAGCTTTATATATTTTACAGACAATTTAATACCTGACATATGTAACATCCATACATTACTACAACAATTAACATAGCTTTAAGCTTTAACATTCATATTTAATAGAGTTAGTGGTCCGTTTACTTATATTCAACGAAGTTTAGTTCTGCCTTGCCCCATGAATCTTTGTTTTGAGTACTTTTTGAAAAATCATGCACCTTGATTGTTCTCATTTTGGGAATCCTATACAATGTCGTACACTCTTCTCTTAATTAACATCTAAAACGATTCAATAGGTCCCATCAAAGATACGTTTTCACGGAGAAATGGTATATTTTTGCCTCCAAGCACTACGTTATTGTTATAATCTTCGTGGGTAATTTCTCGATTGTGATGTGGATTAGGTGTTAACAATTACTCGAAAGTTCAGTCAAACAGCATTTATTCTTATTATACCAACGTTTCGGTGCACCCCTGCACTTTCAGGAACTAATAACAATTATACAACAAAAATGTAATACATACAAAATAACATGGACATTATCACACTTACAGTAAGATCTTACAAATTGTTACAATTTATGTACACGAAATACATTCGTACAAAACATTCAGTTAATTTATTAAACATCGTACAAATTTCAAAGAGCATGCACACATCCATTTGCTCTAAAAAACGACAACCGAATAATATGGAAAATAGCCGGAAATATCATGTGAGAGGATTCTGGTGACATCATTGATACAGATTCCCATTGGTCGTCTGTAAACCAATAATAATGTAAGGAAATTAATGAAACTCAGTTTGGCCTGAAATTTGCCTTTTCCGTTTTGAACTTTTCCAATACACTAAAATATACACTGTTAAGTCCTTGAATATCAGTTCTTACATTGATGTAATAACATGCTACATTTTTATTGGTGTACAGACGACCAGGTGGTGTTTATATTATTTAAATTATTTTCTTGATATAATTTTTAAATCCAGATTAAACCAATCAAGATTCACAAAATCACAATTACAGCCCGAAGGAACACGGCTGATGTAGCATGTTATTGCAATCATCCCTGATTACAATAACATCAATGCAAGAACAGATATTCAAGGACTTAACAGCGTATATTTTGGTGTATTGGAAAAGTTTAAAAAGGAAAAGGCAAATTTCAGGCCAAACTGAGTTTCATTAATTTTCTTACATTTTATTTAAATTCCTACAACTTGCTACATTATTATTGGTGTACAAACGACCAACAGGAGTCCGTATCAATGATGTCACCAGAATCCTTACACAGCATATTTCCGGCTATTTTCCGTATTATTCGGTTGGCGTTTTTTAGAGCAAATGGATGTGTATATGCTCTTTGAATTTTTTGGTACGATGTTTAATAAATTAACTAAATGTTTTGTACAAATGTATTTTATGTAAATGAATTGTAACAATTTGTAAGACCTTACTGTAAATGTGATAATGTCTCTGTATTACATTTTTATTGTATAATTGTTGTAGACCCTGACGAAGGGTTGGTATAGTAAGAATAAATGCTGTTAAACTGAACTTTCGAGTAATTGTTAACACCTAATCCACATCACAGTCGAGAAATTACCCACGAAGATTATAACAACAACGTAGTGCTTGGAGGCAAAAATATACCTACCATTTCTCCGTGAAAACAATGCTAACGTATCTTTGGTAAGACCTATTGAAACGTTTTAGACGTTACAAGAAAGGTGTACGACAATGTGTAAGATTCCCAAAATGAAAACAATGAATTTAGTGAAATCAAGTAACTTCTGCTGACAATTTTATATATAAACCTCTTAACATATCCAACGTACTGTCTTGAGACGCCTGTTTCCGAAATTGCTCACACAACATTATCTGATCGTAAAACTTTGCTTTCACTTTAAATTCTATATAGAAACTTTTTGGGCGTTACTTGCAAGAAAGATATACAACAATCGTAGGAGCCTCAAAATGAAATCATATAAGAAGAAGGATTTTTCAAATTTTAAAACTCGTCATTGACTCATTAAATATGAATATTAAAGCATAAGACATGTTCATTGTTGTAATAATTATGAAAAGGCGGCACATAACAGTTACTGCTTGCTTTTACATTGAAAAAAACGTGGCATTATTTGTGCCGCTCCATTCAAATGAATGCAATGAATGGATTCCCTGTCTACTCTGAATAGTAAAATAATACTATTCCTTTACCATAAATGCTATTTTTGTTTGAAATACTTTTTGTACGTTTATAATGTTACAAGTTACAACATATAATCATTGTTAATACTTTGTTAGGAAAATTGCGGACTTTAGTTTCATAAAAATAATTACCAGATAATACTGTAATTCTTATTTATTTCTTTTATCAAATGTAAAATTGATTTACACTTTTATGTACTTAAGCATTTCTGATAAACTACCATGTTGGATATTCCAACATTTTTAAATCTACTATCTCCTTAAACTTTACTGTTAACATAAAACTAAACATCACCATTACCTTAGAATATCCAGTTGTAAATTTATTCATAAAACTCAAAATTATTCTTCGTCCAATTTCATTTTAGAGAGGAATAAAATATTTATAATGTTTGAAAATAAAGGTCCTCCTGAATGAGATCGTTAAATATAAAGGAACTTTAAGGCTTTCTTAAACAGAAATATTTTATTGTATATATTTCTTCGTGTAGGAGTAGAGATATAGTTGAACAAAGATGCGGTGATATAGAAGGAGTTAATTAATGTAAATGAAAATATACAAACCAGGCTTACGTAGATGGAAATAGCACTGTATAATGATTGTTATATAAAGTTTAAAATAACTTGGAAACTTTGGACCGCAACAAGAAAGTTTAGACAGGGGCGGACCGAATTGATAAAACAATAACTGAATGTAACCAGATGTACAAATTTTCTAAATATTGCCAAGAAAAAATCTGTTGTGGCCAGCACTTCCGCTTTTGGTTACATAAGTATAGGGACAAGCAGATGGAGCCCTTGTCAAAATGACAATTATAGTAATTATCTACATAGACGTCAAATGTAAGATTTTTCATTAAAAAATTCAATATTTTCTAAATTCACGTAGCAGTGTGGAATTTACCTGACGAGGAAAATAAACCACATGGAATTAGAAATCACTAAATTTAGAATATTATGGTATTTGACATCTATGTTCATAATTACTAGCTATCATTCTGCAGGGGCCCCCATATCTGCTTGTCAAGGCCAACAAAGTCATATGACTGCTCGCGCCCTATTGTATTAAACATTTCTTGTATACTTGCACTCTAAACCAAAAATTCTACTTATATTTAGATTTTTAAATTTTAAATTCATTCCATGAAGAAATTTTATCCTACTCTTCTAATTTTTCGAAATGTTTCCAATTCATTGCCGGGATTGACAGTATAATTTGAAATATTTAACTATTAATATAATAAGAAATAATATAATGTGTAAAAATATTAAAATCGGATTGTAGCGATCTTAAAACGTGCTTAATCTTTAAAATCTGAATATGCGATTTTTAACATGAATCCAATATTTTTCATAGCGAGAGGTAAAAATGTAAAACGCTATTAATTATTTTATGGGGGTACATAAGGTACTAATGTTATTATGTTATTATAAAAATGTTACAGTGAAAATTCAAAAATACATCAATAAATTTATTCAAAAATGTGAAACAAAATATGAAAAATAAGATACTGACAGAAAACAACGCTATACGCACCGCTATGGATTGTTAATAAATCCGAAATAATAAACGAACTTGAGTTACAGCGTCAGTATTGTCGAACATCATTTTAAAATGACACGTCGTAACTTAGTCAAAACAATATTAATTTTTGAAAGACAATCGTGATATAGTAGATTTCCATTCTTATTACGCGCGTTTCTTGTCATTGCAAATATGATAGAGATAAATGTTATAAAACCCATATAGGAGTGACGTCATATCAACGTCATCAAATAATCAATAACCTCCGTCCCTAACACTAAAATGTATACAAGGGAGACAACCTATTTTGTTACGAGTAATATCGATTAAATTCATTTGATCTGACGTCACTCCTATATGATTTTATTCCGACTATATGCAAACTATGGCGTAACAAAATTAGTAATTCAATAAAATTTTATTGTGCGGAAACAAAGTTTCACTTTTCTTCAACTAAGTTCAACAAGTTTTTGTCTACAATTAATTATTAGATAAAAACAAAAAGTTTATTTAAATTTAAGGCTTAATATGAAACTCAATTACCTACCGAATGTATACTCCCTCATCAATACCCTAAGCACTTCAATTTAAACTATAACCAAGTAAACTATTAACTAAACACTAACGCGCAGTTTAATTACTTCCTTACTGAACGAAAACAAACTAAAACATGTGAAAATTAATTTCCAGCTGTTTATAAACACTATTTCGGTATTTTTATTTCAACACTATAGCTAGGATCGCAAGCATGGTTGATAAAAGAGCACTTTGCTATTGCTACCACCAACACACTTAATACGAATGTTGGATAAATATTTTCACCGCGTAAGCAGCTACAAAATTGGATTTCTGATGGAACGAACGTGGAGCGAATGAGGAAAATTTTCAAAAGAATGGATAACTGTATTATGCGATACACAGGGTAGGAATAAGATACAGTTTAGTTATAAATAATATTTAAGTATTAAGGGCTGTGAGAATAGTTTACCACTTGACTACAGGATAATGTTTAGAGATATAATCGAGGTATAGCCGGCGCGCGATATGCTGAGACTTACCTTGTATTCGTACTTGGACAAATCAAAATGTAATAGTAATTATAATATGCTATTGTTATAACGAGGAAAAGACTCCGTCAACATCCTTTGGACTCGTGAAATCTGTACATCGGTTTTACTCGAGAATATCATCGATGATAATCATATCACTTGTTATATTACGTATGTTAATAGATACACAAGATTCAAACATATCTCAAGAGAAATATGTAATGACATGTAAATGAAATGTTTCTTCACGGAAGAGAATATAGCAACAATAAAAAAAATTCAAATTCCCCAGATTAATGCGAGCAAGTGAAGCTTAATAAATTTACCGTAAGTGGAACTCGTGCAAAGATACTACTATGATAAGTGTGACTTATTTTTAAGCGATACTTGCTTAAGTGTAACTTACACAGTGCAACGGTGCAAACGAGCATTAAAGTCCGTGATGTACGAGGGTCATTCAATAAGTAAAGAGACAAATGGCTATAGCTCAAAAACGGTTTATTTCAATCTTTCAAAATTAAGACTATTTTTCAACATAATCACCCCCCACACTTATGCACTTGTCCCATCTTTCTTGCAGCTTCATAATTCCCTTGGCGAAGAATTCTTTCGATTTACCCCGAAGCCACTTTTGCACCGCTTCCTTAACTTCCTCATTGTTAGCAAATCTTTATCCACGTAGGGCGTCTTTGAGTGGTCCAAAGAGGTAAAAATCAGATGGGGCGAGGTCGGGACTGTAGGCAGGATGAGGTAAGACCTCCCAACCCAATTCTTGAAGCTTATCACGGGTCAGCTGGGCTGTATGAGGGCGGGCGTTATCGTGATGAAGAATGACTCCTTTTGACAAGAGTCCACGGCGTTTGCTCCTGATAGCAGGTCTAACTTTGTGTTCTAGCATCTCAGAGTAGTACTGGCTATTGATAGTTCGCCGATCTTCAAGGAAATCGCAATAGACTGGACCCTGTGAGTCCCAAAAGATGGTCAGCATCACTTTACCGGCGGAAGGTTGAACTTTTAACCGATCAACCCACTTGTAAAAATTCACACGGTTCATACAACTTTTACCGTACTGTATTAACATTCTAGAAAAAAATTCACTTGGTTTTACACCTTCTGCGACTAAAAATCTAATGACTGAGCGCTGCTCTTCTAAGGTGCAGTCTTCTAGTGGACTTGCCATGGTGAACTGAAAATTTTGAGGTTATGTTGACATAAAATGATGAAACAGCTGATCAGAGCATATCCCAAGGTTGCCAACTAACACCCCTGAAAAGATTGTACACATTCATTGAATAGTTTTAAAATTATAGAATTTGTCTCTTTACTTATTGAATGACCCTCGTATATTATATTTTTGCACGATCCGAAATTCTCTAGCATTTTTATCATCCTCGTATAACACGCTCACAACCCACATATTCGCATAACACGATATTATCATATTAATATTATATTATAAAACTTACGATAGCCGCTGAACTTTTCTAATTAAAAGTTGAAAATGTAACTCACCTGGAACAAAATAAAATTATATTAGTAAAGTATATTCTTTAGAAAAATTTGCTAATCTATTTCTTATTTTAATACTTTAATAATGTTTGAAACACATCCGTGGTTACATAATTAAAAATTCAATATTGTACATGCTTTCCAAGTTATATTAAACTAGGTTAATTCATTAATTTTAATACGAAGTATGGGAAACTTTAATGTTCGTTATTCTATGTTAATTACTTTTTAATATTCAGGATAATCTTTATTACTTTTGAACAATAATGAATCTTACATAAGTATTTTCTCTATAATTTTCGATAATTCCTGGTCACCTATATATGTTTACATTAATTCCAACAAATTTATTATCTGTCAAAAATTGACATTCACAATTATTTATTTTATTCATAATCCCTACAATAAATCAATCAAACTTCTGTTACAAATTCTTTCTGTTCTACGAATTGTCGGTCAGAAAAAAAACGCAGATACCTTAAAAATATTTTGCTACCAGTTTTCTGATTCGTGGGAACGTAGTGTGTATTTAGAGAATTTAGGCATTATCAGATATATTCCCAGACCATAGAAGAATGCATATTATTTAGAGCGAATATTAGAATGTCACCGAAGACAATATAAATCATTAGTTGTGTTCTTTTGGTCAAAATTTCAGTTCGTCTCAACAAGAATAATACGTATTGATTGAATTTTATATTTCATATTCAATGGATATGCTATAACCATGGAAAGAGCTACTATATTAAGAAAATTCTAACAGACAGATGTCAGTATCAATAAAACGAAAATGAATGTGGCACAGATGACGATGTTGAGATAGATATAGGGAAGACATGGAAAGATAGGATAAATAAGAATAAGAGAAATGGCTCGAGGGATAGAAGTTTCTAGAAAGATACAAAAAAGACATTAGTTTGAACATGTCATGAGGAGGAAACAGAGGAAGACCAAAGGTAAGATGGAAGGAGTGTATTGCGGAAGACTTAAGAGAAAAGGAACTAAATGAGGACAACCCGAAAACAGAAATGAGTTTAAAAAGCGACCCTTAACGAATTAGAAAAACTAAAGAAAAAGATTTCAGTGTCAAGTGCAATTTACATAGTTGGTTTATAAATAATAGAGAATAATGTATTATTTAAGTTATAATAACGTTAAATGTCAATACATCATATTTAACTGTTAAAATCTTCAAATAAATGTACTTCCGTTTGACCAATTATAACCAAAATCTAATCACCTCTTCTTTTGGTTATAAACTTGAGGAATACGAAAAAATTAAAAAAAATTGAATCCTGGTATTGAAGTTTTGCGAGCCGAAACACACACACACATACAGTAAATTTTTTGAAAGATGTCCGATTAAGGGCACCTGTGTCGCGAACGAATTAACAAATAGGCATACATTTATCTCTTTCTTTTGCAAAGGCAACACGCTTGTCTTTCAAAAATTCATATTGTTTCGACTGAGCTAGGACATTCCATTTATAAACGATGCTCGTTGTTGATAATACTTACGTACCCTCATAAAAACTACGCAAACGACACTACTGAATTTGTCATGATGGGCGGAGCAAAAATCTGAATTCATACAATTCGTAGACAACCTTGATCGGACATCTTTCAAAAAATTTACTGTACATACAGACATCATCGTAAAAATGGTAAAATCGTATTATATGGACACTAAAACGTGTTTTTTTTACTATAAACTCATCATTGAATTTTTTGACCAAAGACAATGCCTTCCTTACATTAAAGTTAATGGAAAGTAAAAAGTTGTAGGCAACAAAACTATAAGGTATTAATTTATTGAAAAGTTATACGTTTCCTGTCATCAATTAAAATATAATTCCCACATTTCTATCTCGGTCTACTGTCCTATTTTCCATTTAATTTTCCTGATTTATCCCTGTAATTACAATTGTTGAACTGTGTAATTCGTATTTGCTTTGGAGGCTGTGAGAAAAGAAATTTTAAATTGTAATTATAAGTGAGAATGTCAGTGATAAATTACAGTTTAAATTATAGTGAAACAAAAACGATAATATCTCATAAATCAACTTTTTCTTCAAATCAAAAACGAAGTTTTAAACTTTCTTTCATTAGAATATTAATGAGCAATCAGAAACGCATTATAGCCTTCGAATTTTATTTATTCAAAATCAATAATCAAACTTTGTTTTGATTGTAACTATTGGAGCACAACAAGAAATAAATTTTATTATTGTCAGCATTTAAATTTGCCGGATATAGAATCAGCAGAAGTAAATATTGAACTTCGATACATTCGCCATATTGCTATTTTCAATCCACAACCGCATTCTAACCCCAAATCACAGTGTTTGAATTTCCCGCGGTTAGCCCAACTTCCGTTGCAGTTATTTGTGTCAGGTGTAGGAACACCAACACAACACATAAAGTGTTTTGTGGCAGTGGCAGCCCTTGTTCGCGTGGGTTTATGAAAGCTTACAAAGTCACATACATTCATTGGGAATCGCGCAAGTCCTGCAGGAGAAATAGAGCAATATATTGGAGTCCTGGGATTGTATGATTGTTTGCAGTGAACAGCAGGAATCGAATTGTAACGGGACGTAGATATGTTCAGAAAGAGGAAGGCAATGTCAAGTTTGTTCGGCAAACGTGACGGGGGTAAGAATTTTCGTTGTTGTTTTGGCGAACTATATGTTACAACGAAATCATGATGTATGTGCCTTGCCCAACTTTTTGAAAAAGAGAACAATACGAATACATTTTTAACAAGCAAATTATAAAACCTATGCAAATGGTGAAAAATATCTAAAAATCTCTTATCGAGAGTTTATATATTTTAAACTTAAAATTTGAGAATCATTTTGGAATGGAAAATTAATTGCACACATCTTTTATTTGAAGTATTTTTCTCTAAAATAGTAAATAAACGATTGACAGGGATAAAACAATGCTAGTCAAATGCTCGCTAATCACCGCTAATCACTTGTTCATACTAGCGGCCATTGTTGTTCATTATGAAAAATAGACACAATTACTAAATAATTCCAACGAGATCCAATTTTTTTGGTACACCTTCAACCATACTTTATACAAGGCTAAGATCAACTTTAAATATAATTTCTCGACTGTGATGTGTATTAGGTAACAATTACTCGAAAGTTCAGTCAAACAGCAAAAAAAATGCCTAATCTCAAATTTTAAGCATCACCCGTTAATATTGAGTTACTTATTCATGTTTTGCTAAAAGTAAAGGGTCTCAATAGAAGATTATTAAAGTAGTAGAAAGAATTTTGAAGAAATGTTTCATCCTTTGTATAAGCTTTATAATTTTTTATTTCTTCTTAAAGAATTCTTATATTACAATGCATCTAGGTACAAATTCTGATCTCCTTCTTTATCGATTTTCTAAGAAGAGCAATTTCTTATCGGAAATAATTTATGCATTTTTACCATCTAGCCACATAAATTTTCAACGGAGCTTTGAATTAATCTTAAGGCAAAGAACCGACCTTCGTTTCAAAGAACGATAGCAAAGATACGCCGTTCAAAGACCGAACGATTCGTAGAATAACTCAAACTTTGACAGTTTGGATCGCAGAAAAAATTTACGATTGCACCATATGTAGTGCAGGTACGATATTCGGGGAATTTGAATAAATGCAGTTCGCAAAATGACTCCGAGGCTTAAACGGAATGACTGATGCAAGAAAAAGAAGTTTGGAATCAGGGGAACAAGTTTTTCAAAGAAGTTGCGACACCAGTGATTAGCATTTAATTTTGTCTAGACATATGTCTATAAAGTTTTCTATTTTTATTTAGACTGGGGAATAAATGGACTGAATGCCATATTTTTAAAGAGATAATGAATTTTTACCTCCCGCTACCCTTGGTAAGGGAGGTATAGGGATCGTGCTAAAATTCACATATTGAGATTTTGGTAAATGATCACGTTTTAAGGTCCCTACAATCCGATTTTAACATTTTCACGATTATGTTTGTGGGTGTGTGCATTCGTGTGTGAGTATGTGTTGAGTGTGGATTACCTAAATAAAAGACGTGCTATTTTTTTTTTTTAGTTCCAGCAATAAATAATACATTATTTGTTAGTATTATTTATAAAACTGAAGGAAAAGGAAACTGACAATATATTCAATTTATTTTTTTAGTAAAATTATTTGCAAAGTGATATTTATTTATTAAAGTACCACCTACAATTATATTAAAAACAAGATTAAATAAACTTTTGAATGCTATGATTATTAGTCCAATTCAACTAATTTTGATATGGTGTATTAATAGTGTATAGAACTTGAATACATTGCTAATAATAAAATTTCTTAGTTTAATAATAATTTGTTTGCAAATAAACCATTGTCTATATGTGACAAATGTTTTCGTCTTTAATAATTCGCAAATAATTTTTATTAAAGTTATAAAATTTAATATGGCAATTAATTGAGTATATTGTCAGTTACCTTTACCCTCAGTTTTATAGATAATACTAACATAAATATTGTAATATTTACTGTTGGAACGAAAAATTATGGGACTTGTGTTTTGTCATATATTTGCCCGTAGATTATTGTTTAAATTAGAAATTTAATTTAATTTAATTTAATTTCAATCCAGTACACTTTATTAATACATAAAATAAAAAAATGTCCAAATATAGTCCTATTGTAACCTAAAAAAATATTTTTTATTGCTTTTAATATATTTATTTCAGAGGGTACGAATACATTTGGGGTTGGGCTCGTAATCAGACAAATGTCCCAGTTCCCAGTAACTTGACAGCAAGAAATTCCAATCGCTCGTCTTTTGTTTCATGGCTAAGTAAATAAGATCTTAAATCACCTTCGCATTTTCTGTCCCTTCTTTTATTGATTTCTAAACACAAAGTTTTATTCGAAATGCGCTTTTCTCGCCGTTCGAAATGCAGAAGATGTAACAGATATTTATTCTTGGATTTGCGCGAAACTTGATGTGTGTGCTAAGTTTTTTATTTGCGCGAATGGTTGGAATCTTCGAGTTCTATTGTTTGCGATACTTGTGTTATCAGTTTCATTCGAGACTTTTCTAAACTTCCAAACAATGCGATTCGAGATAGAGAATCGTAGTTTGAAAAGCCGTACAATATCACGATATTATTGGGAGAGATTTAAAACTGTGACAAGAAAAAGGAAGGCGGTAAACTTGAACTTGTCTATTGTTTAGTATTTTTCCTAAAACGCACGATAATACGTACAGGTTGATACATAAATTCATTGGGTTTTCATTGAATTCAAAATTTATTTATTTTTTACGAGGGTGAAAAGGTTCCGGAATTTCGGAGAATGCCTTGGATTTTGAAAAGCAATCTTATCTTCTTTTATTTAACTCTTCATATGAACTGTAAAGAAATTTCAATACAATCTGTCAATCGGTCTAATCATGACAAGCGTTAAATCTGTAATGGATAAAAACGAAGTTCGTGCGGTGATCAAGATTTTTCATTTGAAAGGAGAGACGGCAACGGAGATTATAACCAGGTTGGAGACTATCCTTAGGAATGCTTCACCTTCCTTTTCCACTGTGAATTTCTGGGTTTCGGAATTTAAGAGTGGCTGGACACACACACCTGTGACGAACCACGTTCAGGTCTACCAAAATCGTCTACCACACCGGAAATTGTGAATAAAGCCCATGATATGATTCTGGAAGATCGCCAAATGAAAGTGCGTGAGATTAAGGAAGCCATAGGGATTTCTTATGAAAGTGTAGTTTATATTTTACACAATGGGCTGGGCATAAGAAAAATGTGCGCCAGATAGTATAACATTAAAACAACGTTGACATAATGTCTAACAATGAGTTCCGAGGGTAATGAAAAACGCAAAAAAGATTGTAGATTTGGTTCGGTAGATACATATCGCTTGAAACCTTTAGCTACAAAATTGCAATATTGTATTTGTGGGTAAAATGCCCACTGAATTAGAAACACTGTACAACAAAGGGAACCAAATGACAATTGTATTTTTGCATCGCGGCAGCTGTATAATTTATTAACAGGAATTTGTAATTTAATATCGGATCAAAGAGATGAAATATCAATATGCTAATGAAATCTCTGCGCTCGTCTCGCACATTATACATCTATAAATACAGATTAGGCGCATTCCCGTTGTCTAGGCAACGAACGCTACGCACAACAGGTTGCATTTCTCATTATGACGTAAAACAATACTGTAGGTGGCTCTGTTTGTTGTAAAACTATAAATATAATGCAAAAGCGTACAGACGACATGACGTCAGGGATATAAATAGCGACAAATAACACCCCGATATGGATGGCCTTTTCAATAAGAAATGCAAACAATGATTGAATAAAGACTATAAATACGGAATCGATGTTTTGTAAATACAACCCTAGATAATACGAATGTCACGCTTGAATTGTTGAAAAAAGACACACATGGTTAATATTTTCTAGAATTTTATTATAAATATGTTATATTCAACAATAATACACAAAACCATTATTTCCTTCTACTTCTTAAAAATTCAAAACCAATCTCCTTTCGAAATGCTTCCGAAATAATTTCTGGGAAACTTAAAAGCAGTCAAATTAATTTCAGGCTGACTAAAATATAAAAATAGGATTTTTGAAAATATAGTATTTTTTAGCAAGCATGAGTTCAAAAAGTATCACATTTTACTTTTACCTCTCGCTAAGAGATTTATGCTAAAAATCGCATATCCGAATTTTATTGAATAAGCATGTTTTAAGATCCCTACAATACGATTTTAACATTTTTACGATGTTGTCTGTGTATGTGTGTGTGTGTGTGTGTGTGTGTGTGTGTGTGTGTGTGTGTTAGGATGTTGTAGGTACGATTTCTCAAATTCTATACAACTAAACACCTGTTTAACTACGGATTCCTCAACCCAATATTAATGGGAAGAGTTGAATAGGTTTTGGTAACAATTGGACAACTGGAAGTGGTAGTTTCTTTAAAAAAATCTTCTAAATATTATTTTTGATAATTTATGTTAATACAATAATAAATATCTTTAAATTCTCAATCTGATACATTTAAAAAATATATTATATCTTCTATAGATTTAGAGATATATAATAATATAGAATAATTTGTTGTAATAAATTTTGCTGCCCAAACAAATCCATGGAATCCATTTGAGATATTAAAAAATTTATAATTATAAATGCAAAATGACAGTGTAAAAATTCAACAATTTTATTAACAATACAGAAAGCTTTTTCTGGAAGTAAGTACATTTAAAATTTCTTTTTGTATTATTAATTAAATATTTAAAATTATAGGTATATTAATATTACATATATCCTTAAGAAATAGCACTAATACCGTTAGTAAATATAAAGGATTTTGAATATATTGTAACAAGGTGAGCAATAACAAATAAATAACTTTTTATAATCTTTTCTAAATTATACTTTCAGAAATAATATCTCAACTTGTTATCTTTGTTAGTCAAAATTCTGTTTAGAAATAGTTATCATCTTTTACTAACGGACTGTTTAGTCTAGCTGTCAGAAATATTAGACAGTTATTTGTTGACAATTAAATTTAGAAGTTATTGCGAGCCTACGTGCAGGGTTGATATTTTGATATGGATGCCATATGCTACCCCCTTCACCCCCTCAGAGATAAGGCCTCTCACGGAGGTAACTCTTTGTTTTTAGTTAGTTGGTTTTAGAGTCTTGTGATGATACAGAGAGTTGGTTTGAGATTCTTGTGTTGACAAGACATGGAGTCGGTGTTAGATATTCGTGTTGTCGAGACAGAGAGTTGGTTTTAGATTCTTGTGTTGACAAGACATGGAGTCGGTGTTAGATACTCGTATTGTCGAGATGTTTTGAGTTAGTTTGAGCGAGTAGTAGACGCGCAGAGTTACTATGTAAAATGTAACCATTTAGTTTATGTGCTTAGTTAAGTTTAGTATAATCAATAATAATAAGTGTAAGTGTAAATAATAATAGCCATGTAAATAAAGTTAGTTAGTTTGTAATATTAATAAGTGTCTGTGTCTATAATTGAAAGTGTGTTCATCAGCCATCAAAGTTAAGTGTGTTAAGTGCAATTGTGTCTGTGTTCCGTCCTCGTTAAACAAGCGGTGGGCGAACATCAAGCGCCTACCAGTTAGTTGAACAAGTGTCATCGTTGGCAAAAGTAAGAATTAAAAGTACAAAACCATCATTAGAGCTTCTATTCTAATCTCACTTCCTGCCCCCCCCCCCCGCGTGTTACAATATTATAATACAACGAAATAATAGATTCAATTTTTGCCGATACTTTTTCAACTCATATAGTTCAAAAATGAATATAAATACGAACATGACAGTATATGTATACGATTTTAATCATTTAGGATACGTTAAACATTCAGTAAAATGTTTCTCTTTCAGTTATGTTGCAAATTAAATTTGAAATTTGAAACGCACGAAATGTATGTCATCCAATGTCCAAAATAATAAAACATCTCTATTCATTGTTCAATTTCAAATTATTGTGTTTGTGTTACATATTCGACTGATTTATGGTTAATATTTAATTAATGAATTAAGTGAATAGATCATCGCGTACCGCAATTAATTTCGACGTATTTTGCCTATTTTAATAATATATCACAAACAATATTAATTATTAAAATTATCCTGGGATAATGCATATGAAAGATGTCAAATATGTATGATTTATTTTTGAAAATACCGCATTATGCGTGAGTACAATAATTAATCTCTATAAAATGCATAAACAAATTATAAAGCCTACGAATATGTTATTTAAGTATTTCGCCATTTCGCATCCGCACTCGCAAACCGTAGTCCCCGCCACAAACTTTTTGCTCGTGTGGAATATGGGCCATTCCATTACTTGTTGTAGAATATACTATTCAAAGACAGAATTCAATATCTTCTAAGTGCATAGAACTACGAGAAAATTCAAGAGAAAAATATAAATTTTAATTTTGAAAACTTGTACAATTTTTATATCACTATAGAACAACAATCTACCCGAAATAGACAATCAGCCGATTTAGGATAAAACTAGCAACTACGTACAATCAATTTCATGGTTGGCTCAGCTGTCACACAATTCACATCGCTTTGTGTGGCTATACTACTATTACTATTACTGTTTCTAGTTCACACCACACTAGAACATTCCCACGAGGGATGCAATACAACGGATTCACGAGAATAGAATAGGGTTAAATAGGACAGAATATAGGATACAGATAATGTTTAATGGGATACGTAATTGGATAAAAAAAAATGTATTAAACGCTTCAAACAGTACAGAAACAGTAAAGATCAAAGTGAATGAAAAGCTTAGTGGTTAGTGAATTTGCTTTGTGAGTGAAAGATCTAAAGAATTACATTCTAAAACCGACAAATAAACTAAAGAGCTACAGGGTTTTCGAAAGGCTGATGGGCTTTTAATAAGCTCTTGTAATATAACTATAAATATTAAAAAATATTGTTATTTAAAGAGCCTCAAATGTGAAAATATCACGAAATATTCATTAGATATTTTACAATTATTGAAATTTGTGTAATATTTTGAAAAAGTCACGTGATATGAAACTGAATGTGACGTCAAAGTTCAAACAGTTTAACATGTTTCAAACTATCGCCTACTTTTATAATGCAGGTGATGGACCAACTGTTTTCCTATTGGCTGTAAATGACGTGCTGTATGTACTCTATAAAAAGAGTGGGGGGGTTGTTTTTCATGACTATTTTTCGCACCAATATTTTTATTTATTTCCGAAAATTATAACAAATTTATGGTTCCTTTTATTACTATGAAATATATTGCATAAACTTTCATTTAAAATACTTTTTAAAAAATCTGATGTGGCCAGTACAATACCTTCCGTCAATCCTGTGTATTTATGTATAAGTAAATTCCATACATAAATTTTCTTGCAAATGATTCTAAATTTCCAGTAAAATTATTTCATAAACAAACTATGCAAATGGCACTTAACACTGACATCTTCTTCTTATTTAGCTTTTCCCATTCGTTAGGGGTCGCTATTTTTTATTTTCTTCTTCCATTCATTTCCATTTTGCGGGTGGTCCTTCTTTGGTTGCTTTTCTCTGAAGTCTTCCGCAATACAGTCCTTCCATCTTATCTTTGGTCTTCCTCTGTTTCGTCTACCTTCTATTACTTAAGCTATTCATTCTTCTTCAAATATATTCTTTATCTCTCCTCATGACATGTTTAAAGCAATGTAATCGTCCCTCTTTTATCTTTCTAGAAACTTAATACTCGTTATTTCCCTTATTCTTTCATTCCTTATCCTATCTTTACATGTCTTCCCCAACATCTATCTCAACATCCTCATCTCTGCCACATTCATTTTCTTTTCATTGACACTGACAATTATCAGTTAGAATTTTCTTAATATAGTAGCTGTTTCCATGGTTATAGTAAAACTATATAATATGAAATATAATATTAAACAGCTTCAAAACTTGGTGAAACCAGAAAACTTTTATAACCTTCCTTGTAACAACGTTTTAATTTATACCTATATGCAAATATAACTGCATTAATAATTTCAGTTATAACTTCCTTACATATTCTATTTTCTCTTTTTCTCTAACTTCCTGAAATCCTAATTTTCCTGTACGTTACTTTGTCTAGCGGCTGCCACCAAATTTCGTCTTTCAGTAAGCGGAAACAGTATTCGGTGCATAAAACCGTCCACTTCCGGTGGTATGTGAGTGTCCCATGCGGGTATCCTGTCTGTGGTGACGTCACGTCCGGCGTCGTGACGCTAACAGAGAGACGCTTGATGCATTGTGAGATTTTGTGGTACTAGACGCTTTACAAGAGAGTAGATGTGTAAACGAGGATTAAGGATTTGAACATGTAATTATAATTTTAAAAAATAAGTAAATAATAGTCGCCCTAAAATTATTAAGAATAAGACACATGGATATTATTTTAAATATGATCAACAATAATACATTTTATTATTTCCTTCCACTTCTTAAAAGTTTCCCAACCAATCCTCCTGTGTTAATGCAGACAATTTAATTGCTTTTTATACGCTTTAATTCAATTATTCATAAGAGTTCTGACCTTATTACATCAACCATGATATTCCATTGTACAAATTAATATATGTTATTTATACTTTAATAAAAAAATTAACAAATAACCGGCAAAAAACAACAATGACAATGCATTGCAATGCGACTGCACATATTGTTTCGTTTGCACGCAAACCATATTCATACGACTGCATAACTTACAACTTATACTATACAGGTTGGTGACCGGCACAGCCGAACGTAGGACTTTAACATGTAAAACCAAAATTTCCTAATTTCCTGCTTACCTAATTATTTTGGGTAAAAAAGCTTCAAATAAAAATTGTATGGCTTAAAATTCTGCATCAATAAACAAAATTATTTTTTTCTTCGAACGTCATATTGTGTGACGTGATTTACAAGGTAGAAGTTTAATTTCTACGCCGTGGGAGTAGAAGTAGCTAATTTTTAACAAAACCTCACAAAAACATTAATGACAATGGGGTCTTCACATTTTCTAATTTATTTTTTTCTTGAAAGAATAGGGCAAATTAAATATGTAGGTGTACGTTTCACACCTTTAGAATCAGAGATATGATTTTTTAAATGTTGTCTTTAATTTTACCACATGTCAGTTTGATTTTGTGACAGCAACATATTGTTAACGAAAAACATATTTCATACAACTTTTGGTATTTATATTAATAAATGTTTTATTTACATACCTCTACTCTTAACTTTGCTGTCACCTGTCACAATTTTAGGTTAGGTTATTTGCAGCAAACCGTAAATGTGTGTAAGGAATGTCTTTGTGTGAGTGACAAGCCGTGACGTCACGAATTTTACAGCCGCGAAAGTTTATTAGCAAATTTATGAATGAAAAGTCGCATATTTCATGTTATTTTATATTACTATATTTATTAGATGAGACGGATTTCACGATTTTATAAAAATGACCCCATTACCCTAAGCTCGCAAAAATAATTGAGCTCTAACGCTGCCCTCTCTGTATAAGGCCAATTTTTATAATTACATTTTACAGTAATAAATATTAGAGTACCTACAAACGTATCTTTGTTATATTTCTCCGGATATGAGTGGGTTTAAATTTGATCTAGTTGTCGTAGTAAGTTATGTAACAACATTCATCATCAGTCATGGCACGGTTGATTAGGTGGGTGGAAATTCATTGTATATTGGGTTACGAATGAACGAATATTTATAGCTGCTCTATTTATGATTGATTTATTTATAGTTCAATATTCAACAACACATTACGAATACTACTTATCAAAGCTGTAAAAAAGTTTGAGAATATTGTTTTCAAATGAGATTGATTGTGTAATCAATCAGCAAGAAATATTATATTTTTGTATTAAAAAACAATCTTTTGTAAACGAACTTATAGAAATCTGCATCCATTTAACCTACGTATTATTCTTCTTCTCCATATCCCTGATATCTGTGGTCGGGTACGAAATTTCCTTTTCTCAAAGTTAAATTTTAATCAATTCTATTTCTTTCTGTACTTTGACATCTCCGTTTCTTCCAATATTCTAAATTCCAAATTACGAAATGTGACCATTGGTTGTTATTGGATTAATCCAAGAGTCTATTAATGTTTTATGCCTCCTCATATTAGCTTGTATTGTTTCATATTTGCATTTCTATGAATTTATTTAATTAACTAAATTTATATACATATACCCCTCGTCCTATTTATTTGATCAAATCCATGAATAGAAATACGTCTATTATGTAAATATTTAAGTCCACACATACATATACTCCTTTGCGATTTCGGTACCATGGGATATAAATCGCTTTAGTCTGTTGCAAGCTTTATACCCAAAGAGGATTCTTGTGTTTTTGTTCTAACTGTAACTCGTATTTTCTTTTCACTAGCCGAAAAGACGTTTAGGAGAAGGAAAAAAAGGAGTTTTTACTTAATTTTAATAAAGAGGTATGAATATGCAGAACGTGATTTTAATTTTAACTGTATTTTACTGAAATGAGACCACAGTTTTTATTACAGAATTTTAAAACGTTAACTGTTTATTATTTTTTGTATTATACAAAACATTTTATAAAAAATATTTGAAAATGACGGAACAAGTATCTGCATTAAATATCAACCTATTAATATTAACTAATATATTGCAGATCCCTTGCTCTCCGTGAAACCTTAACTGAAAGATGGGAATATCATTGCTGCATAAGTCTATATCACTCTATTACTGATGTCTTAATTTTGCGCATGCACGTAATACAGTAGAACCCCGGTTAACAGAAATAAAGGGGGCGCAGCCGTTTCGGATAACGATTTTTTCGGTTAACCCATTAACATCTAAAAATAGCCTACATATATACTAAAATGGGTGTGTAGGGGAAATGAATTATTTTGAAACAATGTACATTACATAATATACATATGTAGTTACAATTTTTTGAAAACAGTACAGTATGTACATAAGTTTTCAACTTCTTTGATAGCAGCTAATTTATCCGCAATAGAAAGCATAACACGCTTCCGCTTAGATGCCATCTCACAACAATACGTAAAGACAAACACAAAAACAACCTACGTTCCACTCTTCTATTCATTTGCGAGCCCCGTGCGAGCTCCCCGTCGCTACAGCCCGCCTGTGGAATGAAGGAGCCGGACAGTAAGTGGAGCTACATAATCATTGTGGAATTGATAATTATACGTGGAATTGTTTCGGTTAACCCGGGTTTCGGTTGACCCGAGTTCGGTTAACCGGGGTTCTACTGTATTTGAATCCTATTGGCAAACGACGATATCTAAGTTCTGATTATTGAAGACTAGCGCAAACTTTAAATTTAAATCTGAGAAATTAAGTAATGTACCTACTATTTATTTTGCGTAAATTCTTGAACATAAATATTAGTAATAATAAATAATAGTGAAATATTCTAGTGCTAAATTTGAATTAAATAATTTACTTTGTTGTACTGTAAAAATAATAGGAATTCAATCTGGATTCATTTATTTTGGTGAAGGTAAAGAGTAAAAGAAATAATTTATAAAATATTTATTGATTTCAAAATAACGCAATTTTGTTAAACTTATTTCTAATATAATCGCCTCTCTTCGAGAGTAACTTAGGCTCATAATAGAATCTAATTTTTAATAATGTATCAAATTTTTATAATTTGCGTTTTATGATTATCTAAACTGTTTTGTTCTTTGGCGTAGTTTAAAAATTCCCTGAATACCCTTTCAGCCTTTTTACAAATAAATATATCTTTTGAAGGGCATAGGAGACCCCCGATTTTTACTTCCTTGTACGTAAGTAAAGAAAGTATTGTAATCCCGAAAAATTTTGGTTTTCAGATTTCAGCGGAAATATCCATTTTGATCATCCCTGAATCCATTTTGACTAATTTCGTCGTGACGTATGTACGTACGTACGTATCTCGCATAAAAACGGTAAGCCGTAGAAAGTTGAAATTTTGTATTTAGGACTCCTATAACATCTAGTTGTGCACCTCCCTTTCTGGTTATTACACAATTTACAGAAGTGGCACTTTACATGAAGCCTATAATAGATTTTAATGAAAAACTGTTTTAAAATATAATCCAAAACTTTTCAAATTTGGTATACACGACTTTTATGTCAATCGAAATAACATAATAGATTTTGGTTAAAATAGGCTAACCGGAAGTGGTACATTACTTGAAGTTGTTAACAGTATTTCTTGAATAAAATGATTTTATTTCGATTTTAGAAATAAATGCTTCAAATAAAAGTTTTAGAGAATTAATTTTTGCGTCTAGCACATTAAGTATTATTAAATTAGCCCTTTGTACAAGCGAGATATGTAAATTTAAAAATTATATACTTTTTTGTTTTTGTAATAAAGCTTGCTATGGATTAGGACAAAAACATAAAAAAAAATGTTCATGTCAAATTACGTTAAATACGTGCAATTTTATGATTCGTACAATAAGAAATATTATATTTTTATTGTGAAATTAGTCATATTCGTTGTTGTAATCAAATATTTCTTTGTTGTAATCAAAACTCTCTTTAAAAAAAACCGGGTTAGATTATGGTCGCTATATATCTTACTGTTTTGAAGTTAAAATTAATATTTTGTAATTTATTTATTAAAAAATATCTATAGTTTAATAATCGTACAAGGAAGTCGTGTGGTGTCCACATCAGATTTTTAATAATCAAATTTTTATAATTTGCGTTTATTATCTAAACTGGTTTGTTCTTTGGCGTGGTTTAAAAATTCCCTGAATACCCTTTTAGCCTTTTTACAAATAAATATCATATCTTTTGAAGGGTATAGGAGACCCCCGATTTTTTATATTAATTAGTATGCCCTCTCTCGTAGTGCAATATACCCACAATCTGTACGATTATTTGTCACCGTTTGGCAAAAATTTTGGCGCATGCGCGACTTCCACTGACCGCGTAGTATTTGAAATGTGAAAGTCCATGTCACTTCCGGTTAAACCAGAAGCGCCACCATCGTGCCAAATACCATTATTTATGAGCCCCTAAGCCTAGTTTACAATAGATAATTAAAAAAATAATTACAAATAAAAAAATTATTTTGAGTGCCCGTTTCTCAGTGTCACCCTGTATATTATCTCCACTTATTTATATTCCTGACAGAATGAAAAATAGGATTTTTCTCGTTTAAATCTACCTCAGGCATAGAATAATTACAGTTTGAGGTAATCCCGGAACCTATGCTGAATACATATAAACAAAGCCGTGTTTACACTGGGCTAACAAGAACCTGTACAGAATATTGATGCATATTGGTGGTTGAATCCTTTATACAGGATTTTAGGATTCATGTTTCAAATTTAGGATACCAGAAATTATTGACAGGGCAGGACAATATGCAAATAGGTTATACAGGATAATGAAGGATGAAGTATGACAATGGAATTCAATTGTTATATTGTTTCCAAGGTGTTATTTCTGTATTTTTCCATACTGTCTTTCTTCGTTGGCTATCTCATGTCTGGTATCTAGTATCCGGTAACCAATTTGAAAAGTGTCGGTGACGATATCGATTGTAAACAATCCTGCTGGCTGACTCCAGCAACTCCGGCGACTCCGGACTCCGGACCCTAGCAGAGTAGTGGGGGTAATGGTGACGTGTAGTGGGAGGGCATTCCGGGCACACGGCCAACAGGTCTGTGCCTGTGCGTGCCTAGTGGTTAGTTGTTGCTCGGGAGGTCAAAAGGAAAAGGAGAAAGGATAACAGACATAGGCGGGGAAGGAAAACATTGAAGAGGAAAAAATATTTTATTCACAATCACTCTCCACGCCAGCAATGAGTGCCCGTGAGGTGACAGCTATAATTTAAAGTTAAGCAGGAGCTGAAGTTAACTGCTGTAGCTGGCAGCTATCACTCTGTAAAATACGTAACTTAAAGTATATTTCTATATTTCTGCGGTATTAATATGCAGTCGTAAAAAAATATATGTGATTCATTTTATAAATTCTTTTAAAACCAGTAACAGGAACTTAAAGGTATACAAAATTTTATTCATTCCCCTTCCGTAATGTTTATATGCGTACACCACTGGCAGCTTTCTACACAATCAAATGTTCTTTTCCCGATACTTTTTATGCGTCCACAAGGAGTGATTCGCACTCTATGTCTATAGACTATCGACTATATTCGTCTGCCTCTCAAACATAGAGACATTGATTGTGAGACTATAAATTTTTACCCGATTACATTATTTCTGATTCGATACGTGCTTTGAATTGTAAACAATAACAATCAAAAATAAAAAACAAGAATCGTATAACAGAAAGATCGTATAGGTACCAAATATAGGTTACAAGAAAATAATAAAAATTCAAATATATTAAACCGAAATAAATTCAAATTAAGGCAGTGCCTTGACCAATAATTGCTATTTCTATAATAATATAACCTAATAATCCAACCCAATGCTTAAAACGCCGGTTCCCATATCTGCTAAATCAAACCGAGACCGGCTTCCATTAGTTTTTTTCAAAGTAGTGTTTTTACCTTTAGGTAAGGAAGGTATTGTCTGGTCAAAAAATTCAATGATGAGTTTTTACTGAATAAGCACGTTTTAGGGTCCATATAATACGATTTTAGCATTTTTACGATGATGTCTGTATGTATGTGTGTCTGTGTGTGACAAAAGTTCCGGATTCCATAACTTCAATACCATGATTCCAAAAATTATAATTTTTTCATATTCCTCAAGTTTACATCCAGAAGAACAACTGATTAGATTTTGGTTATAATTGGTCAACCGGAAGTAGTCTCATTTGAAGATTTAACAGTTAAATTTGATTTATTGACATTTAATGTTATTATAACTTAAAGAATATATTATTCTCTATACGATTTGATTACAATTTATACTTCATATTCAATAGATACAGAGTTAAAGAATTTTAAAGAAAGTAAATTTTATAATTCAGCCAGCTATGCCAAACTTGGGAACTAGTACTATATTCGTATAATTCAAATTGACAGATGTCAGTATCAATAAAAAGTAAATTAATGTGGCAGATATGAGGATGTTGAAGTAGATATTGGGGAATACACGGAAAGATACGCTAAGAAAATAACTCTAGTGTTACAAGTTTTTAGAACGATACAAGAAAAACGATTACATTGGTTTGAACATGTCATGAGGAGAAATGAAGAATTATATTGGAACAAAATGAATAGTTTAGTAATAGGACGTTAAAGAAACAGAGGAAGACCAAAGATAAGATGGAAGGACTGTATTGCGGAAGATTTGAGAGAAAAGGAACTGAATGAGAATGACATGCAAAAATAGCGACACCTAACGAATGGGAAAAGCTAAAGAAGAAGAAGATGCCAGTGTCAAGTGCAATTTGAATAGTTTGTTTATGAAATAATTTTACTGGAAATTTAGAATCTTTTGTAAGAAAAATTATGGAATTTATACATTATACACGAGGATGACGGAAGGTATTGTGCTGGCCACAACAGATTTTTTAATTATAATTTTATTTATTTAATTTTCCATCCCACGTAAAGTTTGCAACTTTGCAAACTTATTTATTACACTGAAAGCGAATAGTCCAGTTTCCTGGAAATCCACATATTATACACTGGTGTATGAAGTTTGTTTAACTATTATATAAATATTAACAGAAGTGTAAAGTTCTCTCATGTACACTAAAATACATTCCGTGTACATACATTCAATTCAATGCAATTCAAGTTCAAAAATAATATTACGCTTTTATTTTTATATTTACTTAACCTACATAGAAACAAAGTGCAATAAAATTCAAACTAGAATATATTGAACATAAAACGAAACGAATACAAATACATTTTAAAGAAATATATATTTTGTAGACAAAAACTTCGAAAGGAAATATGGGCTTGCTCACTATTGTTTTTGTCAAGAGCTCTTAATTTTTTTGCTAAAGTAGTAATAAAAAAAACTCAAATCTATAAACAATGATGTGTAAAACATCTGTAAGCACTTAAATATCTAGCTTTGCGGCAAACAAATAACTATTTTCTTTAGCCTTGTTAAAGTAATAACTTTGTTAATCAATCTTATGTTATGAGTGTAAAAAATAACTTTCTAATGTGAATTAGCAAAAACCGTTGAGAAATGAATAATAATAAACATATTAGCATAAAGTGAGTCAGTCCAATTAATGATCTGATTGCTGAGACTTTCATTTTCTGTTTTGTGTAGTTACATTATGAAAATCCTTGAGGAATGAGGAATAGAAATGTACGTCATATAAATGGAGATTGTGGTGAATGATATATTAAAATGTGAATTATTCGCTGACATCTCACGAACAAGGTGACATTTGAAATTATTATTTTCATTGTATCTGACAGTATGGAAAAAGTTGTAAATTACAAAATAATTGTTATTTTACTTTTATTCCATGGAAAATATGGAATATAAAATATTGGCATACTTATAATTCGACGTTCATCCAGTATTATTTGATGAACTTTTCCAATATTATTTTCCAAACAGTAAAATTTTTGAAAGATGTCCGATCAAGGTCGTCTACGAATTGTATGAATTCAGACTTTTGCTCCGCGCATTCAGTAGTGTCGATTGCTTAGTTTTTATGAGGGTACATACGATACTACTGTTATTTTATTATTATAAGAATATATGTTACAATAAAAGCATTCAAAATTCGAAAATAAGTCAACTGGTAAGTTTATTAGCAAATGTAAGACCAAATATGTGAAAAATAAGATACTGACACAATGTCAGTGTTAGTGACTCTGACACAAAATTTGTACGGCTATGAATTAAGGTAATGTATCTGAAATAATAAATAAACTTACGTTACAGCGAAAGTATTATCAACAACGAGCATCGTTTTAAAGTGGAATGTCCTAGCCTAGTCGAAACAATATGAATTTTTGAAAGACAAGCGTGTTATATCTATCCTTATCGTACATGCTTATAGCCTTTGCAAAGGAAAGAGATAAATGTATGCTAATTTGTTAATTCGTTCATGATACAGAAGACCTTGATCGGACATCTTTCAAAAATTTTACTGTATACAGATTGTTTCGTATTTTCCTGTTTCCCTAATTATTTTAGGTAAAAAAGCTTCACATAAAAGTTGTAGAGCTTAAAATTCTGCATCTGAATCAATAAACATAATTAAAATTTTTCAAAAAAAAAACTAATTGTCTAATGTCTCATTAAGTATTATTATTATATAGTATCGACGAACTTTCTCAAGTGAGATTTTAACATAATTATCGCTCATTATCTCATCTGCAGGGTAATGAGTACGAGTAAAATTGTGTCCCTCAAGTTAGTGATGTTTTCGAGTAGCTAGAGAATGTTTCAGAAGACTGCGTTAATAATTAAGATCTTAAAATATTTAGCAGAGTATGTTGTATCCGTGCCAAAGTGTTTACATTGGGTGGGTGGCGAGCCTTCAACACGCAGCAAATAGAAAAACAAAAAGAGGAATGCACGAGGTATTTGCAATTTGTAACACCACTTCTAATTGAAAAGACCTACTCTTTATTTTTTAACAATGTTTCTGCAACCTGTCGGTTTGAATAAACCTTTGTCACCCGACGAAAGAACTTGTTTGTTGCCTGGGGTTCTCTTGTGAGTTGTTTAGTTGTGCGTCGATGAGGAGACAAAGAAGAAGACATTTGTATGCCTCACAAACCCTCACGTCCAACAATCAATCATGCCGCCAAACTCACACACACACACACGCACGCACACACAAACACAATAAACTCTGGAACTTACTTTTCGTTTAGAGAAGTTTTTGATTTTGTTTGGAGAGATGATAGCCATACTAAACTAGGAGAGTAAATAAGAGAAATCTACTTGATTGAAATAAAAAAAAATGCAGAATTTGAATTTGACATACCATTTTGGATTTAGGAGATTCCTCCATTACATTTTTTATAAAAATTAACGGCGGTAATAATAAATAATTTCCTATTTCCAGATTAGTTATTTTGTGATGTGAATATCTCTTAACCCTGTGTTAAAACGACGTTTATGGAGAGTTTATTCTGGAGACCCGGGTTCGATCCCGACCGACGCCAAAAATTTCATTGAATTTGAATGGCACAAAATTGACCCCTGTGGTGCACCCTCCACGCCAGCTATGGGTGCTCGTGAGGTGACGCCTGGTAAGCGCCCGCACGGTACAAATATTCCATCATTACCGATATCTGTACAAAGCAATGGGTAATATACCGTGATGAAATATTTATTTATTTTATTTATTCTAGGATTAAGTCTTATTGCATGTTTATTATTATACATTTGTGGGTTAAGCTCGTGATAAACTAGGAATAGCTATTCCTGTGTTAAAAAGAAGCTATTCTGAACTTAACCCTTGTTTATTATTACCGCTGTAAATGTTATTCGTTCAGCCATAGTATTTTTTTTTTTTTAATAATCTATGACGTATTCGAACCCAAATTCATAATTTATTCGGTTTATATTTATTATATTATTTATTTATATTTTCAACAAAATTATTTCTGCTATTTTTACCTCTCGCTAAGAGAGGCATACGATTCATGCTAAAAATCGCTTATCCAGATTTTAATCAATAAGCACGTTTTAAAGTCTCTACAATCCGATTTTAACATTTTTACGATGCTGTTTGTGTATTTGTGGATGTGTGTGTGTGTGCGTGTGTGGATATTGAAAGGACGATTTCTCAAAAACTATAAGACTTAACATATGATTAAGAACGTATTTCTCAATCGGACATTAATGGAAAGAGTTGCAAAGGTTTTGGTAGCAATTGTATGTTATAGTTAACTATATTTAATTTAAAACATAGTTGTGACCGAAACTCTTTTCTCTTCGTTGTAAAAATAAAATGTTTATTGAGTTTTTTGTAATGAAATGAAATGTCATTAAGGGTAATATGATTTCGTATACACACAGTATATATTAAGTATTAAGTCCCACGTGTTTCAATAAAAATAAACGATTCTATTAAAAATTCGTATCAAAAAGCAGTATCATAATCTATCGCGTGTCATTTCCCTTTATGGTACATTTGCTATAACGACTTTTTCCCAATATAGGCTCCATGTTTTAAGGGAGTGTCGCATTGAAATTCCGGAGTAGAGCTGAATTCTGTCGGTAGCAGAACACGCGTTTGCATAATTGTTTATTTATCTCACCCAAACCAAACACGAACTAACTACATTGTAGACAATTAACGTAATTAGATTATCCAAAAATGTAATCAACCCTCGAAGGGTCGCAACTGAATTACGAATACAACACCTTATCTTTCTAGTTATTGAATCGTGATCAAGATGTTTAATTACTATTAGTTGTGGAATGTGTAGTTTCCAAAATATATTCTTCCATTATTACATTTTATTTTCCAACATGCTCATGGAAATGTTTATTTACAAACAAGTATCTCGTAATTAAACAAAAACATTTCCCATTTCCTGTACGCACAACAATAAATAATAATTATTATTTTCCTCAGCAAAAAACACCCTTTTCGCTAATAAATTTCGCGTTATGTTTTCCATGTTGCTTTTTTTTTCTTTCCATTTTGATGCTTTTATTCTCAACACAATGGTATGGCTATTGTTTAATTCAACTGTCCATTACTAACTTTTTATTTAGATTTTATTAATAATGAGTAAAATGACAGCTGAACAAAAGAATCTAAAGCGTGAAATATTTAATCAGGAAGCTGAGGTTAATGGCAGGAACGAAAGTCACGAAATATGAACAATTTTTCTCAATTCTATTCTAATTTTTTTTATTTCTGAAGAGGATGGTAAATAAATTATATAAACTTCACAACGACATTCTCTTCCTAATACCGCTAAGAATTTTTTTATTTGTGGTTGAGATTGCTTTCACTCCTGGAAAAACAGTGAATAAACAAAATTCCAAGTCAGCAAACTGGTCTAGTGTGCATTGGTGTAATAAATCATCGACTAGCCTAAGGAACAGTGAAGCGTTTGAACAGTTCATTGACCGACCGATCAACCGTATACTCAGACATCAACATAGACGTTTTCTTTGTCTTATAAGAAGAATCAATGCAACATGGTTAGAAAAATATCAATAAATTTACTTCAACTGTTGATAATCCATCTTTACTTATGAGTTACATACAGTATTTCAGAATTTGTTAATTGATAATTTGTAATTTACCTACTTCGGATAGATTCGATTATTTATTATGTATTCGGTGTAATACTAATAACTCATAGAATATTTTATTCTTACAAAAATCATATTATTACTGTAAAATATACAATTTCAGCTTGCATTAACAACAAAAACAAAATAGTTTCGATAACAATTAGGCTTTAAACTAAATTACTCGAAAGTTCAGTCAAACAGCATTTATTCTTACTACACCAACGTTTCGGTGCACCCTTGCACCTTCTTCAGGGTCTACAACAATTATACAACAAAAATGTAATACATACAAAATAACATGGACATTATCACACTTACAGAAAGATCTTACAAATTGTTACTAGTCATGTACACAACATACATTCGTACAAAACATTCAGTTAATTTATTAAAAATCTTACCAAAAAATTCAAATAGCATTTGCTCTAAAAAACGACTACCGAATAATACGAAAAATAGCCGGAAATATCCTGTGTAAGGATACATTTAAATTCCTACAACTTGCTACAGTATTATTGGTGTACAGACGACCAATCGGATTCCGTATCATGATGACACCAGAATCCTTACACCGGATATTTCCGGCATTTTCCGTATTATTCGGTTGTCGTTTTTTAGAGCAAATGGATGTGTGTATGCTCTTTAATTTTTTTGTACGATGTTTAATAAATTAACTGAATGTTTTGTACGAATATATTTTGTGTACATGAATTGTAACAAACTGTAAGATCTTACTGTATGTCCATGTTATTTTGTATGTATCACATTTTTGTTCTATAATTGTTATAGACCCTGAACCCGAACCGATACTAACCGTTATTTTAACCGGTTAACCGGAGCATATTTTTTTGGGTTTTGAAAACCAAAGCGCTAACCATATTCTTTATTTTGCTTGGATCCGAAACCAAACCCAACCCTAAAAACAAAAAGGTCTGTTCCCTACGAGGGTCATTCAAATATAAACGAGCCTTTTACAAAAGAAAATTTATTTTACATTTAGGCAGAAATCACACTTTATAATTATTTTTCTATATAGTTCCTCTCCTTAGTTATGCATTTTTCCCATCGAACAGGTATTTTTTTTATGCCCGTTTCGAAGAATGACTTCGGGTAGGTATCCAACAAATTGCGCACAAACTGTTCAACTTCTTGACCGTTCGCAAAACGCTCTCCTCCAAGTGTTTCCTTGAGAGGTCCAAACATGTGAAAATCGCATGGTGAAAGCTCAGGACTGTAGGGAGGGTGGTCAAGTGTAGTCCAGTGCATTTCAGCCAATTTTTGGATTGTTAGGACTACTGTGTGGGGTCCTGTATTCTCATGCAGGAGCAGGACGTCTCGGATGGGCTGACGGCGCCTTTTTGACCGATATGCAGCTCGTACCTGGCCAAGAAGATCACAGTAGTAGGCAGCGTTTATTGACGATCGTGAAGAAAATTAACGAGTAAAACTCCTTGAGAATCCCAAAACACAGTTGACATCACCTTCCTGGCTGACAAGCGAGTTTTGGCGTCTTCGGTGACTCACATTTTCTACTTTTTCACGCCCTTCTTTGAACTCTGCACACCAGGCTTGCACTCGTGGCCATGAAAGTGTATTCTCCCAGAACTGTGCACGCAGTCGGTTCCGAATTTCGGCTGGTTTAACGCCTTCCTTCGTTAAAAACTTTATAATTATGAGTTGCGCAATCGACGGATGAACCTCTCTTTCGCTCATTGTGAGGGCAGCTAACGAAATCGGTCGGGCGGTCAGCTGGGCCTTAAGTCATCTGGAGCGGATTCCCCCCTACCTTCTCCGATGCTTCGCCTACATCCGACACACTTTCTAGGCCCTCAGAAGTAAAAGGCTCGTTTATATTTGAATGCCCCTCGTATTTCCAATAAAATACTATTCTGCGAACATTTTCTAATCGGGAAAGGGTGTTTAAGAGCTTTGAAAAGAGAATCCGGAATGCTGTATTTGCTAGGAAATCAACTCGCTTGTTACAATCCTCCTTTTAATCTCTACCACGGGTAGTCTTTGGTGTTATTAAACACTGAACAACGATATTAAACTTGGTTTAATTTAGGAAAGATAAACACAAAAGGTGTAGAGCTTCCGTCTCCTGCGGTTCAGCCATTTATGCATAATGAAGCTTTCAATGTCGTCACCAATTATTGCTAACACAAATTTATGAAGGATAAAAACACCGCCAACAATCTCATTTCGCTTCGCCACAAAAGGAATACAAATTTGTGGAAAACACACCGAAATTTACGGGAGTAATTATTATTAATTGTCTCGCGTAATTAATTGTTTGTTAAGAAAAACAAAACAGGATACGTAACCAATAATAATTAATAATACTTGTAATTAAGAACAAAATTCCTGGATCCATCTAGTGACAATTCCAGAACTAATATTTTCCTTTTACATTAATTATTGTTTGGAATAAAACTATTTAGATACTTCAATTTGAAACCACAGGTAATAATCTAAAAATAGAACTTTGGTTTGTGCAAGTTTGCTACACCCTAATGTTAACGCTTGTTGAAAAGCTCAATAATTGCACGAGTTTACCAATATTTAATTATATTGAATAATAAAATTTATGGGGTTCCATGGCTGCGTGTCTGAGTCCCTTGGTCGCGAATCTGCGGAACCGGGTTCAATCCTGTCCGACGCCACATGTGGTGCCCTCTCCTCGCCAGCAATGAGTGTCCGTGAGGTGACGCCTGGTAATGGCCCGAATGATACGAATATGTCAAAATTTGAAGTTGTTTAAGAAAAATACGGTCGATTTTAAAAGACGTTTCATAACCATGAAACTTGGATACACCACGACACTCAATTCAGTCGAAAACGTGGACTGGACATGGTGAGTCGGCTGCGAAGAAAGCGAAGTCATTTCAACGGCAAATGCATTCTGCTAATTGATTATCTTGATAAAGGAAAAACCATAACAATACTACGCCACACTTTTAGACAAGCCAAAAGCAACAAAAAGAAAAAGATCTTGTTTCAACAGGATAATGCGCCAGCTCATTCAAGTCGTATTACTCAACAAAAATTAACCGAACTGAGGTTTGAAATCGTCCCCCATCCACCGTCAGACTTCCATTTTTTCCCGAAACCCAAAATATTCCTCGCTGGAAAGAGGTATCGATCCAACGAAGTTGCCATACAAGCAGTAAATCCTGCGGTTTTTAGGCCCTCAAAGAAAACCATTTTTGGGAGAGAATCGAAAAGATAGAAAAACGTTGGACCAAGTGTGTTGACCTCAGAGGGGACTATGTTGAAAAATAAAATGTAGTCCGTGTTAAATGTATATATTTTTTGTCATTCCAGAAACTTTTCAATCTACGAGGGTATAAAAGCATATTGCATAATTTTATTATAACATAATGAATACTAGTACTACTATAATAATAATACTATAGAAGTATATAGAAATCCAATTTCTATTTTACCCAATAATATAGAAAATATTACAACGAAAATCATTCGTAACATAATGAATATGTTTTACAAATAATAGATGTTCGTGCTAACAATAAGTTTACCTACATGTAATTCATTGTTTTGCAATCGATAAAACGAAAGTAAATATAATTGTTATATGTGGTAAACAATAAATATTAGTAATTAAAATTTATGTTTCGTAGAAATCTCTTGCAATATCAGCAAATAAAAACGCAATAGAAATATGTAATCGTTTCTTTTTTCATTCTGCAGAACATAAAAATGATAAATATATTACTTTTTCTAGCATGAACACCTGATTCAGGGTAGCCTATGCATATTTTATAAATTTGTCAAAATCGAAGTCGTTTGATCAATACAAGAATATTATACGATGTCACGTGATCACAGCAGACTGCACGGAAACTATAAATACTCTTCGAGAATGTTCATGATTCATAAATTAAATAAATACGGAGTAAAGTTGCGGTAATTATGCTCCGAACACTTTGGTACATTTATATTCTTGATGGGCTATTTCCAGATATTGTAATTTGTTGTACACGCTTTAATGTGCTGGTTACATTGTAAATTATGGACCAGTAAATATACATATTCTCTTAAATTCTCTCCGAGAGAGAGAGGGAGAGTACACTTTGAATATTAACTTCAAAATCACATAAATAGGAAATGCCCCAAAAATAGAATACCAAATAAGGTTCAGCAAAAATGATTAGTAATTTAACAAACTTTGTACGGTTCATTTTTAATGCCTTTGAAGATAAAATGCAAGTAGATGTAGTCTATACTGTTGTTTCAAAGCTAAAAATGAAAACACATTTGTTTGTAATTTTTCAAGAATAAATTACCATTTCAATTCACCCATTAACAAAATGTGTCATTCGTACAATACAGTTTGTTTCGCACTTGATTTTTGTTTTAATTAAAAGGAATTTAAGATAAATTGATTCTTTTGATGCAGCATTTTCTATGTCTGTATTACTTATGTAAAACATTAAAAAAAAAAATATCGTGCAACACCTCATTATAATTACGCTACTAAATATTTGGTATGAATTACCGAAACTTATAGAAGTTTACTATATTAATAACCTATCCCTATATTTATAGTATGTTGTTGTGGATAAGTAATCCAAAAATACGAGCCATGTTTCCATTTATTAATTCCTCTCTCGTAAAATTCGGTAATACCTTTATCGCAAATGGGCAAAGTTGCATATTAGCTGTTACCGTATATTACCCGGCCTTGCTGTTAACTGTTTGTTGCAAATCCAATTTACTGCCAGATATTTCCACCCAGATTTACTGTGCACCCTGCCTGGACGACCAATTTTATGGAAAGGACAATAAACTAAAGTATTAGCGCAACGCATATGCGAACAGCTATATCGAAAACGTATAAAATATGTTTTTTATTATATTTGTTTTTGAAAAAAAAATATAGTGTACTGTATATATTGTATGATTGACAATTTTTGTGTAGTTTATGTTCTTTTAATGTACTAATTTATATTGCACCTACTCACATTTTTGAATAAATGAATAGTATGTAAAACATCATAGAAGAATCCAAAATAAACACTAGTACTTAGTCATTCATTGAAAACATACGCATACACATTCATAGGTCAGACATGGTGACATGAAGTGAGTAATATAGCAGAGGTTACATAGAAAAATAAAGAATCTGTTTAAGTCATTTTACGATTATGACCTTGACTTATTAAGTGTAATCTACAACCGGCAAAAGTAGAGGAACGCCAAACAAGCTATGTATCATGAAACCAAATAGTTTCATGCGGTTTTTGTATTTTTTTTAAGTTGTTAATCGCTAGCACTTGTTTGTTTTTTGTCATCTATTTTAATATGAATCCTTCTTTTGTCGGATACATACACATTTGGTGACAATTGTTTAATTCCTAATTTGAATAGTTGAAAATGACAACGAATATAACTTTAATTCGAGGTTGTTTACTCTATGAGTACAAACTTGGTACCAAAGCTGCAGTACCGCATTCGGAGATGATGCCATAAGTGATCAAGAAAATTTCTTCGGGAGATCTCAGCTTGACCAATGAGGCACGCTCTGGAAGACCGAAGATCATTAACAACGAGGATCTTCAACAAGTTGTGGAAGTAAATTCCAATACAACGTGCCTAGAACTTGCAGAAAGGTTCAATGTGAGTGATGAAACCATTCGTTTGCACCTTCATCAGTTAGGAAAGACGTGGATGTTAAGCAAATGGGTCCCACATGAATTGTCAAATGATAACAAATTAAGTCGTCTTCCCATTTATTCGGCAAACATTTCACGCAACGATAATGAACCATTTCCTGATCGGCTGTTAACCTACGACGAAAAGTGGATATGGTGCTCAAATTCTAACCGTTCGTATCATTGGTTGTCGCCTACTGATTCGATACCACATACTCCCAAGCCTTCCTAGCACCCAAACAAGATTTGATTGTGTGTTTGCTGGACAGCAACCGGAATAGTGTATTATGAGCTTTTGGAAAGGGCTCAAACCATCATTGCGAACTTGTATTGTGAACCGCTTCAGCTAGTACAAGTAGCACTCATCCAAAAACAGCCTTCTTTAGTCAACCGAAAGAAAGTGGTATTCTTACCGGATAACGCCAGACCGCATACCGCAAGATTGAACCGGGAAAAAAATTCTGAACTTGGCTGGGAAACGTTACAACACCCTCCATATTCTCCAGACTTTTCGCCAACTGATTACCACCTTTTTTGTCCCTTAACAACTGTATGAGACATAGACAGTTCAAAATTCGAGTTGATGTAATAAATACGGTCCGTCAATTTTTTCATTAAAAATCCTTAGAGTTCTACAAGAGCGGCATACAAAAATTGGTGTCACGTTGGCGAAAGGTCATCGAGTGTGATGATAATTACTTCGATGAATAATATTATTGTTTCTTAATACAGTAAAAATTTTGAAAGATGTACGATCAAGGTCGTCTACGAATTGTATGAATTCAGATTTTTGCTCCGCCCATTCTGACAAATTCAGTAGTGTCGTTTGATTAATTTTTGTGAGGGTACATAAAATACTACTGTTATTTTATTATTATAAAAATATATGTTACAATAAAAGCATTCAAAATTCAAAAATAAGTCAACTGGTAAGTTTATTAGCAAATGTAAAACCAAATATGTGAAAAATAAGATAATGACACAATGTCAGTGATACTAACAGAAAATGACATTATTCGTACGGCTATGAATTAAGGTAATGTATCTGAATTAATATCTAAACTTACGTTACAGCGACAGTATTATCAACAACGAGCATCGTTTTAAAATGGAATGTCCTAACTTAGTCGAAACAATATGAATTTTTGAAAGACAAGCGTGTTATATCCATCCTTATCGAACACGCTTAAAGCCTTTGTAATGGAGGGGGATAAATGTATGCCAATTTGTTAATTCGTTCATGATACAGTTGACCTTGATCGGACTTATTTCAAAAATTTTACTGTAAATATTTATATTTATTGGTTGCCTGATATTTCAAAAAAGTATGAACCCTCTGTCTTTCATATTTGTATTGGTAATTCTACATCTACAACAAATAACAAATGACGATATAACACCTAAACATAGCCACCTATGTACTGAAGATTGATTATCATTTATCGAGGTGTTAAATATTTCTCGGTCTTTAGTTTTATTAAATATGGGAATTTAATTCGTGTTCATCTATAGTTATACATTATTTTATTTTCTATTTTAAGGAAATAAGAATCCCGTACAGATAAATTTTCTCAGTAAAAAAGAATTTTCCGGTTCGAAAAGTGATCAGGAAACAACTCATTTTCGGGACAATCACGAAAAAAATTTGTATCGCATGTACACTCTTAAAAAATTCCGTGTAAGACAAATACTATTTAGTTTATCAACTTATGCGAAAATCAGCAATTGACACCATTGTTTTATCAAATCAATTCGTGGAAATGTGAACCTAAATATTACGTTTAAAACAAAGAAGTTTACGTAAAACAGAAGCAGTACACACATTGACAAATCGTTAACAAATGCGATAAATTTCTTATGTAAATTCAACGATGGTTTTCCACGAAATATGGATTTTAAAATAACATACATTTCCATCGATTCGGAGAAAAGAAATTAGCAAGTTCTGCAATAAATCGATCTGATTATAGAAAACATCCACAAGATTGTTTTTCGAGTTGTTTTCATTCAATCAGGAACCCATCAAATCGTACGCATAAATCCAATCTGTTTAAGTATACAAATCATAGCCAGATTGTAAAATCTGTGCTTTTATACAACGACATATTTCGTGAAAAATTTGTTTCAATTTCTAAATAAAGGCTAAGTCCTTTCTGAATCGCATTATGGTGTAATTAGAACAAAATGCGATCTGTGTACAACGAGCAAGGTTAACTAGATTTGTAAGAAAATTAAAACAGGTTTAAATAGAACGGTAAGTAGTACAGTTCTTTGTCAGGGCCGTATTCGCCTATTAGTAGCCGCAATATTTACATTTTTAATACCTTCAATAAATGTGTAACAAGTACAATTACAGTAAGAAATTAATTTTCATACTTCATTGAATTTTATAGCAGTTTTTATACTAATAATTAGATTAATGTAAAACCGACTATTGGTATTCTAAGGTCACTTTTGTTTAATAAAATGAAAAATATTTTGAATAAATAATTATTAAAATAATGTATACTTTTGCGCATACGTAGACTTGACCGCAATATATCACATTAATTTATTATCTCTTATCGATACGTAATTACAGATAACTGTTTTATAAATAATGTTTTCTATTATTATACAAAGACATATTTCTAATGTAATGCATTTAATGAATTTTATCATAGTTTGCTACTTCGAAACGTATTTTGTACTTTCGAATAACTTATATTTAAAACCGAATAGTTACGAGGTCTGTTCCGAAAATAACCGAACTTTATTTTTTAAAATTTATTATCAATTTTACATTTGTGGATAAATTTCTAGACTGTGAACTGTAATGTGGATTAGGTGTTAACAATTACTCGAAAGTTCAGTCCAATAGCATTTATTCTTACTATATCAACGTTTTACATTACAAAATAACATGAAAATTATCACACAGTAACATCTTACAAATTGTTACAACACAAACAAATTTTGGAGGAAGAGCAGAATTACTCCAAATGTATGACTCTTGAAATGTTACATATCAGGGATGATTGCAATAACATCAATGCAAGAACTTAACAGCGTATGGTGTATTATTTCAATTCCAACAACTTGGTACATTATTATTGGTGTACAGAGGACCAATATGAGTCCGTATCAATGATGTCACCAGAATCCTTACACAAGATATCTGCGGCTATTTACCGTATTATTTGGTTGTCGTTTTTTAGAGCAAATGAATGTTTGTATGCTCTTTGAATTTTTTGTACGATGTTTAATAAATTAACTGAATGTTTTGTACGAATATATTTTGTGTACATGAATTGTAACAATTTGCAAGTACTGTAAGTGAGATAATGTCTATGTTATTTTGTATGTATTACCCCGAAGAAGGTGCAAGTATGCTCCGAAACGTTGGTATAGTAAGAATAAATGCTGTTTGACTGAACTTTCGAGTAATTGCCTTTTAAGGTCTGTGACGAATTTGCTTTGATATCATCTATAGTCTGAAAACGGTCTCCTTTCAGCAGTGATTGCTGTTTGCATGAAAATCATTCGTAATATTGCGTACGATCCAGATCATCACCTCCGAAAGCTTGTTTCAAAAGTTGAAAGTTTTCCCCATCTTCACGCAAAATTTTACGTTGTATAGTTGCTCCAGAAAATCGCACATTTCAAAAGTCGCTACTAACCTTAAACACGTACTCAAATAACAATATCACGAAAACTAAACGAGATATCAACAATCCAAGAACATGTGGTTACAGAGGAGATTATACGCAACGCAATGCTGCCAACCGTATATCACTAAATATCTCCATTGATGCGTAATTTAAAATATTCGGTTATTTTCTGAACAGATCTCGAAGTTTCTGCATTTAGATGGTGATAAGTTTAAAGTTATTCAACATGTAAAGTACGTCAAAGATCAGATGTTTACGTTTACATTTTTCCTGTAAAGTTATGTAAAATATCGCATAAAACTTATATTCTATTTTCCATAAACCGCAGGAAATATCATTATAAACTTTGAAATTCATATTTACAATTCGCAAAAATGTGCGTCAATATGTTATGAAATAAAAACAAAATCCTCCGTAAATATTTTGTTTTCCGTAAAATTTATCACTAATTTCAATGGCAAGTTCGCTATCTTTCATGTGAATCTTAACGGATATACTCGTTAGTTGAATGTTTCGTAAGTGCAACCCTGGCATTGACATAGAATAAAGAATAGAGAATCTGAACTCACCTTCGCGAAGTCGATCTTCAGCGTACAGCAGCCGGAGTAGATGTCTGCGCCGTTCAGAGTATCTTTCGCACGGGTGGCGGATTCCACACTGTCGAATGTGCTCAGGAGTTAAGAAAAAACTGTCTTAAATTTGCTGGAATATGTGTAAGTGTGTATGGAATATTAAATAATAATAAAAAAGAATGATTCCAAAATGAACATTTCATTAAATATTAACACAGGGTTTCAGAGAAAGGTTTCTTGAGTATTGAATTGGTTTTGCTTGTTCTAGAACTTTGATTGTCACTTCAAATTAAACGTCATATTTCGATCATTATTCTGTTTATATATTTCTTAACACTTTCGCTGCTTACGACGCACACTTTGCGTCCTGTATGTTGTTGAACCATTGCGCACGCCGCAACAGTTGCGTCCAGTACTCTATATTGTTTCAACCGGCATCGTTTCGTCAGTTTTGTAAAGAGAACACTGTGCGTTGGTCAGCATTGTCAGACGACTACAGAAAAGTGATTTGTGGGGTTAGTTTAGTTTTTTTTTGTGTTATGGAGACAATGACCAGGTCTATTTACAACTCAAAAGGGCTAAAATAATGGCTATTACATAAATAAAAGATAAAACATCAAGCAAATAAACATGAATTGTCTAACAATATGTTGATTTCAGAATTCAAGAGGCTGGACGTATAGGTGCGTCGTTAGCACTGACGAACAAAAGATGTCCACAATGCTGCCGACGCACCGTGGGCGTTAAAAAAAAATACTGAAAAATAAGAGTAAAGACTTCTACATACAAACAATATTAACAAATTGAGAAAAAAAAACTAGAATTGCACCAAAACTCATTACCGCATTACGGCTGCGACGCGTGAATTTATACGCAGCGAACGTGTTAATCTATAGTTAAAATTAAAGTATTTTTTTTCAATTATTGCGTTTGGATTAAACTTGGTAAAGTTGACAACTAGCATTTGTCAAAAACAATTGTTTCATTGTTATTGCTACTGGATCATATTATTATGAAAATACCTAAACGACTCGTTAATTTATGGGGTTATTAAGAAATATTGTTGGATTCGACGAGTTATATCACTGGTTAAATTTAATGTTCTTATTTCTGTTACATTTTTATCAACTTTCATCTCCTCAAGAAGACCCATGTGGGATCGAAGCTGCCGAAACTGAAAAAAATACAATCCTTGTCCTATGACAGTAATACCAAGCAACATTTTTCGGAAACCCTGTATATAAAAGATGATGACATAAATACTCATATGGTTGCCATATTGTAAAACATCAAAAACTTAACGAAGGTTTGACAATTTGACCACACTTTAAAACTGACTAGGCGTGTTATAAAAAGAACATATTTTACAATCTGGCTATGTGTATAATGTGTGATAAGTATGTAACCGTATTAAAGGATATTCAACCATGGCTTGAACGCCATTCTTCTTGAATATGACGATACGTAGCACTTGTCCACTTGATTGACATATAGTGTGCAAAACTTCCTGTAACAAACAAAAATATACACATTAATATGTGCTCCAAATATCCCTGTACAAAACAAAAACTATGCTATACAAATAAAAATAAATATTTCATCACGGCATATTACCCAATGCTGGGCGTGCCAATCTGCTTCGTACACAGATATCGGTAATAAATAAAATAAATAAATATATCATCACGGCATATTACCCATTGCTGGGTGCCAATCTGCTGTGTACACAGATATCGGTAATGATGAAATATTTGTACCGTGCGGGCGCTTACCACGCGTCACCTCACGGGCACTCACTGCTGGCGTGAAGAGTGCACCACAGGGGTCAATTTTGTGCCATTAAAATGCAATTTAATTTTTGGCGTCGGTCGGGATCGAACCCGGGTTCCCAGATTAGCGACCAGATACTCAGGCACACGGCTACGACACCCCATATCGGTAATGATGGAATATTTGTACCGTGCGGGCGCAATTTGATGTTTACCTTCACCTTTAGGTAAGGAAGGTATTGTCTTTGGTCAAAAAAATGGTGAGTTTTTATTTTTAACGAATAAGCACATTTTGGTGTCCCTAGAATACGAATTTACTAGTTTCATGATGATGTATGTACGATCGTTTCGGCCGCCATAACTCCAATACTACAATTCCAAATTAATGATTAATAATCGAAGATATTGCTCGTGAAACCGAAGCAGCACATTTCAGTCGAGCATATCATCGATGATAATCATATCAGTTGTTATATTACGTATGAAAATAGAAGAAACTTTATGTGTGGAATTTATATAAAATACATAGAAATGACCGAAGGTATTGTGTAGATTTTTTTTATATTACACGCCTGCCTACATAGCATTTGTATTATTAATAACAATATAAGTATGTATATTTATTCTCATACGTAATATAACAAGTGATATGATTATCATCGATGATATTCTCGAGTGAAACCGAGCTGGAGATTTCACGAGTCCGAAGGACGAGTTGAAATGTGCTGTTTCGGTTTCACGAGCAATATCTTCGATTATTAATCATATCACGAGCTTATATTTAATGAGAGAATATAATGAATTTTTGCAATCTAACCTAACCTAAGTTTTGATATACATATTCATATTGTATTAAAACATGGTACTTACGAGTTTTATTTAATATTTCGGAGTTTGAATTATTGTTATTATTTATTTTTATACTTAAAATTAACTGTCAATGTCATAAATAAAGAAAACAAATCCCTTAGTAACGACTATAAATACGGTGTTTATTTCCTTGTTTTTTATCATCCCTGTGATAAACGCGTAGCTAGGGAGATTCTGAATGTTGATTGGCGGAAAACATGTCACGTGACTAAGGAATTATATTCTCAATTATATATAAACGTTTAACATTATCTTACGGGTAAACCAATGTTTTTAAATTCAGATTTTAGACAGTTATGAATGTAAACAAATAACTTTTCATCGAACCAAATTAGTATCATTTACATTTGTTTACCAAAAATAGTAGTAATTGCTTCTCTCGTGACAGGGATGTAATTAAATCTACATAATGATCAATAATACCAAAAGTGTCGACGATTTTCAAAATTGAAACCAACATGTGATATCGATTTAGGTATTTACATTGAATATTTGTTTGTAGAATATGTTTATGATTACGTTACGCACATAAATTGAAATTTGTTTAAAGAGAAAATTAAATAGTTTATTTTGCATTTGTTTCACCAAACGAAAAATATATCCTAACATAGAAACAAGTATTTTTTTTGTCAAATTCAGCTTTATTTTTCAACATTCTTTATTTTAGTTTGAGCTAGGGGACGTATTCATGGGGAATAAGAAATATATTTGAAAAAGCCAAATTACTTTTTCTACATTCTACAAAGAAAGTAGCCATTTGCGCTCTCTTTTGTCAACGCAAAATGTCACTTTGCCGCTCTAGCGCGACAAAGTAGAAAAAACGCTCGCTGTCCAAATTTCTAACTATACAATGTTGAGAAATGTCACTTGTCTACATTCTTAATGGAAACGTTTAGTCAGGAACGAATGACACTGTAGTGACACATTTACCACCTTTACAAAGCAATCTGACATATAACTGCTCTGTCGGTATGTTACATAACCAAAAAAAAAAAAATGCCGCATTTATTTACAAAAACGAAAGTATAAAATGTTTAGATTAGATTGAAGCAATAGGTCAAGAAGAATGGGAAATAACGATAAATTAAAATTAAATATAAAAGCGTTTTTTCTTTATATTAATCCTTATTAATTGAGTAGTAGTGTAAGTACAAAATGTACATTTCATTATTTTTTGCTATGGCTGAGGACCCCACTGTTGCGACTGTAGAAAAAATTCTGTGTGTTTCGAGCGCGAATGGACATTGTCGATTTCGAGAGAATGCCGCGCGACAATGTCCTATTTTGCACTCTTAATACACAAATAGCTATTAAATCCTTTGTAGTATCCTTATACCCATTTTTTTGTGTTGTCCTATGTCCAATAAAGATTTTACCTTTATATTATATATATACATTATAAATAGTGGTGACCGGAACAGCTGAACATAGAACTTTAACATGTAAAATCAGACTTTCCTAATTTCCTACTTCCCTAATTATTTTAGGTAAAAAAGCTTCAAATAAAAGTTGTATAGTATAAAATTTTGCATCTGAATCAATAAGCAAAATTAATTTTGTATGCCTTGTAATGGCAGAAATTAGGTATGAAAATGTCGAAAATCACCCCAAAAATAGCAATAGCCATGGAATTGAAACAAAATAAATAACAAATGTCATGTTAGGGTAATTTATTTTTATTATGTATTATTTCTAATTTCTGTTCCAGTTAACAATTATCTGTTAATTTAAATTGATATTTGTTCATTTAAACATAAAATACAAATAATAAAAATAAATAAACCTAGCTTGACAGATAAATCGTTAACATTTGTTATTTATTTTGTCTCAATTCCATGGCTATTGCTATTTTTGATGTAGGATTTTCAACATTTTCATACGACATTTTTTGTTTTCACTGATAACTGATAGTTTAACCATCCGGAGATAATAATACCAGGCCTTAATCATCTTCTTAATCTTATCTTAATCTGTTAATCCATGTGTTTGGCTCCCGTAAAACATCCATAAATACATAATAAAACCCATTGGACCTGGGATGATTGCATCCGTTGGTCGCGTGCCAAGTTTTAATGCGCTTGTTAATAATTCCTACAGTTGGGAAATGAGGTGATACGGTCCTGTACAGTATACGAGACGTGTAAAGTGTATGTTTGTATGTCAGCAGGTGAGATTGAGATTACCAATGTTTGAAAATTTAAGTGCTTAAGTAGAGAATTATTTATCGATAGTAAAACAAGCCTAAGATTGTAATTGAAGAAATTTCGAGAAAGGTGATACAATGAGAGAAAGACTAACAAGTCATAAATAATGAGTTACAGAAATATGCGAGGGTAACGCTAGAATAATTGAGTATAAGACACATGGTACATGTTTTCATCTCTCGCTAAGAGAGGTATTGGGATTAATGCTAAAAATCGCATATCCGCATTTTATTGCATAAGTACGTTTTAAGGTCCTTGAATACGATTGATGTCTGTGTGTGTATGTGTGTGTGTTAGGATGTTGGAGATACGATTTCTCAAATTCTATACAACTAAAGACCTGTTTAACTACGGATTCCTCAATCTAACACTAATGGGAATAGTTGAATAGGTTATGGTAACAATTGGACAACCGAAAGTGGTAGTTTCGTAAAAAAAATCTTCTAAATATTATTTTTTGAAAATTTATGTTAATACAATAATAAAGATGGTTAAATTCTCAATCTGATACATTTAGTTTTTTTATTATATCTGCTATAAATTTAGAGATATATTATATAATAACTAATACCGTCAGTGAATATAAAGAATTTTGAATATATTAGAAGAATAGGAGAAAAAATCCTCATAGAACGAAAGAATAAATACAATTTAAATTATTTGTATGTACAAGAAATATTAAATTCGTTAATTATGACCCGGGTTCGGTCCCAACCGACGCCAAAATTTACTTCGAATTTTAACGGCACAACATTGACCCCTGTGGTGCACTTTCCACGACAGCAATGAGTGTCCGTAAGATGACGTCTGGTAAGCGCCCGCACAGTGGAAATATTTCATGGCTGGTACCACAAGCCTTGTTTCGAAAGCGCTGTTTTGAAAAGGCCAAATTTCAATATTTAAATACACCTTATGTGTAAAGAACGATTTTTTCAAAGTATTTATTTGAGAATATAATTCCTTAGTCACGTGATATGTTTTCCGCCAATCAACATTCAGAATCTCCCTAGCTACAAGTTTATCACAGCGATGATAAAAAACAAGGAAATAAACACCGTATTTATAGTCGTTACTAAGGGATTTATTTTCCTTATTTATGACATTGACAGTTAATTTTGAGTATAAAAATAAATAATAACAATAATTCAAACTTCGAAATATTAAATAAAACTCGTAAGTACCATATGTTTTAATACAATATGAATATGTATATCAAAAGTTAGGTTAGATTAGATTGCAAAAATTCATTATATTCTCTCATTAAATATAAGCTCGTGATATGATTAATAATCGGATATTGCTTCGTTCTTTAAATATAAAGGTTAAATATTGAAATTTGGAATTTTGTAAACAGCGTTTTCTAAACAAGGTTTGTGGTACTATAGTCATTACTTTTAATGTAAGACATTTTATTTAATAAAACCCAAAATCCTTACAACTTAAATTAGTTTAATTTTTTTTTCAGTTTTCTTAAATTGCTGGTAAAACTAAGTATTATTTCATTTTATAAGAAAACGATAACGATAAAATAAAATTAAATTAAAGCGAGTAGGCCAACCGATACGGGAAGGGGCTCATAGATACTATTAATTAATGCTGCTATAACTTTTTTGCTCTATTTTTAAAATAATAATAATAATAATAAGCTTTATTATTCAACAGAACAGAACAGAGTTCCAATTACAGAATAATATCAAAAAGATGAACATTTTACATGAGAACATACATATCTTACAAAAATATACATATATTTTAATTAATATAAAGAGAAAAAAAAAATTAAGTACACATATAACTTAGAAAAAAAATAACCTTATTACATTATAGAGTTGAAAATGGAATTAATAATTGCTCTAAATTTTACTATGCTGACAGAAAAGTCCAGTCTGGTACAATAAGTATTATGTAATCTACACATGTTACTTACAGGGTTGTTATACATATAGTTCGTTTTATGTTGATTTATTACAAAAGTGTTGTTACAACGAGTGTTGCAATTATTCACATAGAAATTAAGTTTTGATAGGAGATACTCATCGTAAATGACATAATTTATAATTTTATATAAAAACATCAGCATGTGTATTTTACGGCGGCATTCAAGGGAAGTTAAATTATAATTAGCCGATATGATATGATAATTGTCATCGTGATTATGATTTTGTAATTTATAGCTGACATATTTAAAAAACTTTTTTTGAATTCTTTCAATATCATTAATCAGATACAATTGACTAGGATTCCAAATTGTACAGCAATAATCCAGTTTACTGACTATTAAAGCTTTAAATAAGACTACAAAACAACATATATTAGTGAAACCAATTGTGGAGCGGAATATAAAACCAAGGGTTTTAAAGCATTTATTAATTAGTTCTTCAATGTGAATAGTCATATTCAACTTTGGATCAAATAATATGCCTAGATCTTTGATTATATCAGTACGATTTAAAATAATATTATTCATTCTGTAATTATAATTAATAATATTCTGCTTTCTGGTGAAAGTTATGGCTCGACATTTTTGAACGTTGAAAAGCAATTGATTTTGAATTGACCATTCATAGATTGAGTTTAAGTCTTTTTGCAAAAATTCACAATCTTCAATATGACGAATTTCACGAAACAATTTAAAATCATCTGCGTACATTAAACAATAAGAGTACTTAATAGTTGATGCAATATCGTTAACAAAGAGAATAAAAAGAAGGGGTCCAAGTACAGAGCCTTGTGGTACGCCAGATGATACAAAGAAATTTGTGGAAGTGAAACCGTGACAGTAAACAAATTGATTTCTATTACACAAATAAGACTCAAGTAAGGAGATTAGATTATTTGAGAAACCAATATGCTGCAATTTATGTAAAAGTATTTTATGGTTTACAGAGTCAAATGCTTTTGCGAAATCTGTATATATTGTGTCCATTTGATTTTTATTTTCAAAAGATTCATATATATGTTGAGTAAAATTCATCAAATTTGTTACAGTGGATCGCTTCTCAACGAAGCCATGTTGACAATTACTAATATAATTTTTACATTGAGGTTGGATTTGCTTAAAAATGATATATTCGAAGATCTTTGCAATAGAATTTAGGCATGATATGGGACGGTAATTAATAATGTTATTTTTATCGCCGGACTTGAAAAGTGGACAAATTTTAGCTGATTTCCATTTGTCAGGAAATGAATTTGATTTAATACATAAGTTAAATATTTTTAATAGTGGATTGATTAGAATTTCACAGCAGCCTTTATAAATATAAATTGGAATGTTGTCGGGTCCAACAGAGGTGGTGTTTTTCTGTGCTCTAATGGCATTTGAGATATCTATTTCCGAAATTTCAGTTAATCTAACAGTATCATAAGTACAGCTATTTGCATTAAAATTAAGATCATTCGTATTAACTTGTGAATTATTAAATACGCTTTTAAAAAAAACTGAGAATGCGTTTACTATTTCAGGGCCGGAATTTAGTTCAGTGTCATTTAAATACATTTTCAATGGTAATTTCGAGGATTCTTTTCTATTATTTACATATTTCCAAAAGCAGTTGGGATTATCAACAATGTTATTTTGAATATCACTTAAAAAGGATTTATATGCTAGTTTAATAGATGATTTCAATTTAGATCTAAGAGTTTTATACATATTTAGGTGAAATAAATCACCAGTATTCCTGTACAGTTTTCTATGATGTTCCTTTAACTTTACATCGCAGATTATGTCTTTATTAAACCAGATTGGATAGTTTGAACTTCGAATTACTTTTCTAGGTACACAAGCATCTAGAACACTATACAGTACACTGTAAAATTTATTTACTGCATCATTAGAATTGCTACAATAATCCAGAAAACGCCAATCAGTGCTGCTTAATAAACTGTACAAAAGTTCAAAATTTCCTTTTTTAAAATTATATTGGTTACTATGTTTTGTTTTCAGTTTATGTTGATCATTAATTGCAAAATTACATGTAATAAGTAGTGCAGGGTGATGAGCGTCTTCGGGTAATATACTATCGATAGTTTTTTCAACATCGCAGTCTAAATAGCAGAATTATTTAATAAATGTGCATTATTTTTCCATACATATTAATGTTTTGATTTAATTAGTGCTTACATTGTAAATTGTAACGTTATCCTAGAGAAACTAGAAATAGTCTGTATATGAAATGTGTATATTAGCTTGCTGTAACTATGTGAAACTGCGTTAATTACTGTAATATAATTATACATACAAGATAAACTACTTTCTTCTGCACAACCTTACATAAAGTAGAAGTAGGTACAGGAAAATCATTTAATTAGGTCAAGAAATTATACAAGCAATTAATTGATTACAAGATAATGTCACGGGTTTTTAACACTGTTCTATTTTGTGGGAAAAAACTAATAACCTGATAGAAAAATCATAGCTTATTTACATATCTGTCTCCATTTCGCTCGATCTAATGCGTCTTCTGGGTTATTTATTAAATGAAATTCAGGAAGAAAACAGTAAAACTCTAAATTTTCAGGAATAATACGAGGCGTGTTTTTAAAGAAGTACCGTTTTGAAATTTCGCCGCTGCAGCGCCGCGGTTGGCATTTGGCACATGCGCACTGTGTACCGCACTCTGTTGACAAGCCACAGATGTCATTACAGTCATTCGGCATGTTTACGAATCTTTTGTATTTGAAATGCCTCCTCCGATTGAGAATCCCGCCGACTGTGAAACACGCGCTGTGGTTCGTTTTCTTAGTGCTAACGGCGTGAAAGCGGCTAAAATTCATCGTCAGATCAGAGAAATGTATGGAGAAAACATTATAAGCGATGGGATGGTACGGAAATTGATGAGATTCAGCGGGAATTTTAAACAAATGTAAAAGGAACGTATTAGTTCAAGAATTGTCGCTAGATTGATTCAGAATGCTCGGTTTTATTTTGTGTAAAATACTGCATATCCTCTGAATATTATAAAAATAACTGTATAAAAACATTTGGTAATATGTTGTACAACTTCGTAAGTGTCTGTTGATTTTGTAACTTTCCTCTTATGATACAGTAAACTTTATCAAAAAGTCTACCATGTGGCGGTGGTGTAGAGTTGAGATTTAAGTAGATTGGGCTTTGTTGTTAACTATACTGTAAGTGTAACAGTATAATGTTAGCAGGAATGGTGATGTAGCAGGTGTCTGGTGCTGAGTGATGTATGGCATACACTGCGTACCCGACGCGTACATCTAAACATATCCACAGTGTCATTGCGGAGCGAACGAGATCGAGACGAGACTATCATTAAAGCGCACACACAACAATCAAAAATTTGTTTCATACAAATTAATCTTTTGAGTTCTCTGTAAAGTTTTTTTTTATTTATGGGGTTGTGTGGCAGTTTGCACCGATGTAATCTTAAGTTCTACTTTGCTAAGTTTTACTTAAAGTTAAGGTTCACCTTAAGTTTAATTCTATTGCTCATGTTAAAAAGTTAGCGTTTTTGATTTAGGTAATACAGGAAGGCAGTTAGTTTATATATACCGTGAGTATTTTTTAACATGAAACATGGGATTTGTCATATCCATGGTTACGACTTGACATTTGATTGACAGCAATGTATTTGCCTGTCTCATTTAAATGAAACATAGGGGATGAATTTGACAGAAGTATTATATTTAAATATTGAGCAGTAATATTCCCGTTAATAAAAAATGGCCCAATAATGTGGGTTCCTATTATGCCAGCCCAAACGTTAACTTTCTCGGGTCGTTGAGTCCTCGTACTATGATACAAATGTAGATTTTCCCTGGACCAATACCGACAATTTTGTGAATTTACCTCGCCATGAAAATAAAAAGTTGCTTCGTCCGTAAAAAGTATATTTTGCAGCAAATCTGGATTGTTATTAACGTTTTCAAACATTCTTTCACAAAAATTTATTCTTTGTTTCGTATCATCCATAACTAACTCCTGGTGATTTTGGAAATGATATGATCTGTAATGATCCTTTTTAAATAGTCTGTGTACAGTAGCTTTGTTTACAGCAGTAGCTTGCCCAATCTCTCTTAATGTTAATATGTTCTTATTTTGTATTAAAGTCAGAATTTAATGTTTTTTTCTGCGCAGTTAATATATTACAGGATCTATTCCTACTATTATGTGCAGGCTCGATGCAACCATTTCCTCTAAAGGTATTCACTATTCTTAAAATTTTTGCTGCACTTGGTGTAGGCCTGTCAGGAAATGAAGCGCGGAACGAGTCCGACACTTGCCTTAAACTTGGATTAAAATTCGAATAATACCACTTTATAATCTGCACCTTCTCTTCCACAGTATAAACCTTTGTATTTCAAATTGGTTTTTTGACACTAACAGAGTAGACAAATGTCAAAATTATCCCCTATATTTCATTTTAAATGAGACAGGCAAATACATTGCTGTCAATCAAATCGTAACCATGGATATGACAAATCCCATGTTTCATGTTAAAAAATACTCACGGTATATATAAGTAAATAGTAATAGAATATAATGATACAAATAAAATTCCGAGAACTGTTGAATATTTCTTTACATATTGTATTGAGGCTCATAAATGTATAAATTATTTAAATCAATACGGGCAGTAAATATCTCCCGATCCCCTAAATTTATTATCTGTTTCCCCGATAAATTTGTAAGAAATTTATTGCAAAATTTGTCAAGAAATCTGAATTTATATCATTTTAAAGTATTTAAATCTCTCGTGCCATAAATTCTCGCCTTTGGAGTGGGATAAATTTGCATTCCTATTTCTAATTTTAATCCTGTGAGGCCGTATTGTGTCCTCCCCCTGCACCGGCCCTGGCAAAGTCCGAGATTCGTCACGCCTCGACAACCGCCGTTACGGTCCAGTTCGTGTACCACACACAAACAAACGAATACAGTGGTGTAATAGGATGATTTGTAACTCAATATTGTTTTGTGTTGTATAAATCTCGTTATTTTTTAACGCACAGTGGTTACGGGTACGGGCTTTGCAGAAAAAAAAGCGGAACGACATTATGAATACGAATACGATGAAACTAAAGAAAATAATGATATAAATATTATCATGAATACAATGTAATAATCAGGTGTAATTTGTAAATAAATATAAACAGATTTTAAAGATCTGTTGTTCCCATTTTTTTTTTCACTCCTGGAACAATATATCCCCATTATTTAAATTTTTTCGCTTAATTATAGTAGCCATAATTCACTCCTCTCAGCCAATCACAAAACCAGAAATTATTTCCGTTTATTTTAATTCTGCCCGCGATCACCCGTCCTTTGGCCGAACTAAAACTCTACATGTTTACTCCATAAGAATACAAAACCGACTACATAAACACTAAAACCGTTATCATCTTCGTGAAAGGATTATCTCAGAGGGGTGAAGGGTATCATATGGCATCCATATCAAAATATCAACCCTGCACGTATAAAAGTATATTAATGATTCAGTTTAATTATAAACAATTTTCATCCGCCATTGCAGAAATCTATAAAAATAAGAAAGCTACAGTAAATTTTTTGAAAGATGTCCGATCAAGGGCACCTGTATCATGAACGAATTAACAAATAGGCAAACATTTATCTCTTTCTTTTGCAAAGGCTGTAAGAGTGTGTGATAAGGATGGATATAACACGCTTGTCGTTCAAAAATTCATATTGTTTCAACTAAGTTAGCACATTCCATTTATAAACGATACTCGTTGTTGATAATACTTTCGCTGTAACGTAAGTTTATTTATTAATTCAGATATATTACCTGGATTCATAGCCGTACGTATAACGTTATATTCTGTCAGAGTCACTGACACTGACATTGTGTCAGTATCTTATTTTTAACATATTTGGTTTTACATTTGCTTATAAACTTACTAATTGACTATTTTTGAATTTTGAATGCTTTTCCTGTAATATCTATTTTTATAATAATAAAATAACAATAGTATCTTACGTACCCTCATAAAAACTAAGCAAACGACACTACTGAATTTGTCATGATGGGCGGAGCAAAAATCTGAATTCATACAATTCGTAGACAACCTTGATCGGACATCTTTCAAAATTTTTACTGTAGAAAGTTTATTTTTTGATTATATCAAATTCAAAAACAGGGACTATGGTTATTTTTGCTAAGAGCTCTTCAATTATAGATCACGCTGTACAGTGTTACAAAGCATGAAGCTATTTATATGTGTATATAAATGGCACATAAAATAATGTGAAACGAACCGTTTTATTCATCTGATAACCAGATGTTTAATAGTTCATGTTATTAAGATACCAACTAAATTCAAAAATGATTAATAGCCACTATATTCCTGTTTATTTTATAATAAATCATCTCTAAATAATTAATTATTTGTAAAATTAACATCTCAATTCCTGAAACAATTTCCTGCTGACGATAACGCGCAAAAAATCCTGCAGCTTACTGATAAATTATCAGCCAATTTATCCACAAATAGAAATTGAACGGGAACACTTTACAAATGGTGGTCATATTTTTGTCATTTCCATTTGAAAAATTAATTGATAGAAAAAGGATCGTTGATTAATTAGATTCACCTTCCGAAAATATTCCTGTCAAGTTAACAAATCGTAAAAATAAAACCGACAGAAATAAATAAAAACGGTAAATCTTTCCACCCCGATCGATAAATTTACGGTGAAAAAAAGAAGAAAGATTAATAAAAAATGAGTAGAAAGAGGATATACGATTTAGGAGAGACAGCCGAGAAAAAAATTGATTTTCAACAGAAGTAAAAATAGGTTTGGGCGTGTATATTCGGAAATAGTTACTCAGATATGTTTCCAAAAGTAAATTAAGAATATTTTTGACGTTCTGTCAACTTCTAAATACAAAATAATAAATTAAGGGTGTGTTAACAAAACTTTATAATTCATTAACTTAGAAAACGCAACAAATTAAAACAATTTTACCCTCATATAAACTACAGTTAAATAACATAAAAAAATCCAGCGCAAATCTAATTTATTTTTTAAAGTCCAGCTAATATTGTCAAAACATTCTGCTTTTTGAAGTGGCGATGTGTATTTTTAATTGTTGAAATTTCGTATGTCGATTAAATTTATATTCTGTCGGACCATGATTGCCACTATTATCTAAAGTGAAATAGAATTCGGCATCGATAATTACAAAATTCTTATTGCAAGACTTCAGATGCAGTTAATGCAGCAAGTTTTTCTGATTTATTAACAAATGCATTTTACCATACTTTGGTACAGATTTTCTGTTTTTACCTTCCGTCACCTTTAGGTAAGGAAGGTATTGTCTTTGGTCAAAAAATTTAATGATGAGTTTTTAGTGAATAAACACGTTTTAGGGTCCATATAAGACGATTTTACCATTTTTACGATGTCTGTATGTGTGTCGGTGTGTGTAACGAAAGTTTCGGATCGCATAACTTCAATACCACGATTCCAAAAATTATATTTTTTTCGTATTTCTCAAATTTACATCCAGAAGAAGAGGTGATTAAAAAAAACTTTTCTTTAAGTTCAAATAATATGTAACTTAAAGAATATATTATTCTCTATACGATTTGATTATATTTTATACTTCATAGTCAATAGATATAGAGTTAAAGAACTAAAAGATATTAAATTTCATAATTCAGCCAGTTATTCTAACCATGGAAACTGCCAATATATTCAGATAATTCAAATTGACAGTTGTCAGTATCAATGAAAAGTAAATGAATGTGGCAGAGATGAGGATATTGAGATAGATGTTGGGGAAGATACGGCAAGAAATGAAACTCTAGTGTAAGAAGTTTCTAGAAAGATACAAGAGAGACGATTATTACGGAAGATTTGAGAGAAAAAGAATTGAATGAGAACGACACGCAAAACAGTAATGAGTGGAAGAAAAAATTAAAAATAGCGACCCCTAACGAATAAGAAAAGCTAAAGAAGAAAAAGATGTCAGTGTCAAGTGCAATTTGCATAGTTTGTTTATGAAATAATTTTACTGGAAATTTAGAATCTTGTGCAAAAAAAATTATGTATGGAATTTGTAGATAATACACAGGATTGACGGAAGGTATTGTGCTGGCCACATCAGATTTTTTAATATATTATTTTCTTACATTATACAAGTTTACGTATATATATGAAATTTTGAATTCCACCTAATTTTCTTAAAGATTTCTATCTTTTCCAATTTCGTCTGAAGCTTCTATTTTTTTCATCCATTTTCCTAGCCGACTAAATACCTAGAATAGGAATGTTCTAGATCGGCAATTATTTGTATATTCATTTGGGAAAGAGTAGAACGTTCCAGAATTTAACTGATGAGCAATATAAGATGTGAAACAAGCGAGAGTATGTAACTAAATGTACATTTTGTTTAACTTTTAAACTAATATTAAATAAATAAAAACGTTACAATAAGTATTTTTTTATTTTATCGTGCATATATTGCAATAACTCAAATTTATTCATACTAGTTATAAATAATATGTACCCATTGCAAAACAGACTGTTATACTTAGTCGTAAATTTAAAAAAATTACATTATGCAAATATTTTATTTTCCTTTGTTCAAAAAAATTTAACAGTAATTTATTCTGAATTGATAATTCTTGTGTTGTATTTTGTAGTGTTTTAGTAAAATATCGTCGATAATAATTATCATAATGTATTATTCGTGACTGAAAATCATATACATATTCTCGAATATTGGTTAGCAGCTCTATCATAATTTGATCTTGGCATACTTACTTATTTTCTAATTTCTACCTATTAATTATTGCCATTTATAATAAATGCTCTAGTTTTGAATGAATTAATTATTAAATTAAATATAAATATACCTAGCATATATGAACTACTTCATAGAAGCTTGTAGAAATAATCATAGGTAATATAACAAGTGATATGATTATCATGGATGATATTCTCGGGTGAAACCGAGTTGCAGATTTCATGAGTCCGAAGGACAATGTCTTCTTCACACGCCCAAAATGAATCCCGACCCGAGTCCCCGACATACATATTCATATTGTATTAAAACATGATACTTACGAGTTTTCTTAATATTTCGGAGTTTGAATTATTGTTATTACTTATTTTTATACTCAAAATTAACTGTCAATGTAAATAAATAAAACAAATCGCTTAGTAACGTTTAGGCACTTGCAAGTAAAATTTCTCTTACAAAAATTATAACCCTTGCACCGTGGGTCACTTTTCAGTGATGTTTTAGTTTCAAGTCACGATCGCCTGATTGTGCTGAAGGTTTCATGAGTTTCAGGATCTGAAGCTTGGCGGTTTCAGAACTCGTACAGGGCGGGATTGATGCGAAAGTGTAATCGCGCCCAAAACGCTCTATGGGCTATAAAATCCACATTACGCACAAAGTTGGAACGTGAACGCGATATCATTTTGTTCGATCCATTGACCACGGGCTCAAAGAGCACAGGGGTGTATTAGGAAAATTTAAACATAAATTATAACATTTTTTTTTAATAAGTACAGTTTCTTTTGTTATTATGGCATATTTAATATGTTAGAGTATCTTTCAATCGCGTATTTTTGAGCAAAATATGTATGGTCCATACTATAATAATGACATTTTCACAGGTTAATTGGACGACTGTAGTGACGCTGACATGACAAGCATTTTTCACAAAAAAAACAACTTATAGGCCTAGTCTGTAAAATGTTCGCTTAACGAATCGTTATCATGAATATCGTTATATGTACTTAACGATAATCGTTATCGTCGTATCCGTATTCTGTAACACATTTTAAAAAATAATAACCTTGGGATCAAGTTAGAACTTTATTTCCTAAAATCTAATTTAATTTTAAATGAAATATCTAAAATAATTCAATATCGCTCACAAAACTTCTAGGTTAGATTAGTTCTGGTGGAAGTCAGCTATTAGACTCTTTCTTCTTCTTGTTGTGGCCTTTGCTAGAGCTACTATCACCATCTGTAGGTAAATTGGGAAGCTTGCGCTAGGCGCTAGGAATAAAAACTTATTAAATTATATTAATATTGCAAAAAACTATAATGTGACGGATTTTTGAGATCACTATTCCACATAATAGCAATTTTATTTTGACATGAATAAAAATGCTGAATTATTGACAAAACATTTGTATAACGATTTTTCCAGTCGTTAAAAAATAACTTTATCGTTATCATGTTTTCGTTATGTAGAATTAAATTATTGTTTACAGAATACCATTTTAACGATTATCGTTATAATAACGATATATCAATGCATAATGTAATAACGAACGTTTACAGAATAAGACTATTAAACGATTTTCGTTTTTATTATTCGTTATGTCATAACGATGCGTTCAGAATAGCCCTTAGTTTGTATATTCTCTAAAACAATAATTACCTAACTTAACGCACGAAGGAAATATATTTTTACTAAATTAAACTATAAATAATTATCAATAGCCATCGGACATTGGTTGTGAAACTAGAAACTAAATTCTATTATACACAATTGCAATAGAAACCACATTGTTCCCTACAAAACCACTAAACCACAGCTTGTAATTTTACCATTAGAAATTTAATTCGTTCACAATGAAATTCCATCTTTTACATTAATATAATTCTCTTCTGTTGCATAATATGTTAAAGATGGCTGCTCTGCAAGTGCAACTGCACCGCAATGCATTTAGTTGCACGTGGCAACGGTAGTGTAATAAGCGTGTAATTGTTTGACAATTTCACAAGCAACCTAAATGCTAACCACACATAACCGCGTGTTTAACTGGATATTAAATGTTTGTTTTGACGAGCAGACCAGCACGCATTATCGGTGACACATGGCTTTTATTCTAGTTACATTAAAAGCAATACGCGCTTGTAAAATTACTTTGATGCCGCAGATAAAATTTAGTCGATTTGTGTTGTGGACGATAGTTGTTTACGCGGTTAAATTATGTGACAGAATCTCTAATTAATTACAACAATGAAAATTAATTTCAAGTCGATTTACTTTAGCAATACGATTAGAAGAGAACTATCGCAAAATTTATGAAACAGTAAGAATAAATTATTGAAATATCAGGCAACCAAATAAGTTCATGCGGTTTTTGTATGCAGCAGAGTGCCATAAATATTTTTGTTGTTGATCTATAGCACTTGTTTTTTATATACCATCTACTTTAATATGAACCCTTCTTTTGTCGGATACATACACATTTGGTGACAATTGTTTAATTTGAATAGTTGAAAATGACAACGAATATAACTTTAATTCGAGGTTGTTTACTCTATGAGTACAAACTTGGTACCAAAGCTGCAGCGGTGCCGTAAATTTTCTTCGGGAGATCTCAGCTTGACCGATGAAGCACGCTCTGGAAGACCGAAGATCATTAACAACGAGGATCTTCAACAGATTGTGGAGGCAAATTCCAATACAACTGCCTAGAGCTTGCAGAAAGGTTCAATGTGAGTGATGAAACCATTCGTTTGCACCTTCATCAGTTAGGAAAGACGTGGAAGTTAAACAAATGGGTCCCACATGAATTGTCAAATGATAACAAATTAAGTTGTTTTACCATTTGTTCGGTAAACATTTCACGCAACGATAATGAACCATTTCTTGATCTGTTGTTAACCTGATATTGTACTCAAATTCTAAGCGGACGTATTATTGGTTGTCGCCTACTGATTCGGTTCCACACCCTTCCTGCTTCCTTGCACCCAAACAAAATTTTATTGTGTGTTTGGTGGACAGCAACCGGAACAGTCCATCATGAGTTTTTAAAAAGGGGTCAAACTATCACTGCGAACTTGTATTGTGAACAGTTTTAATGAGTACAGGCAGCACTCATCCAAAAACAGCCTTTTAGTCAATCGAAAGAAAGTGGTATTCTTTACAGGATGGCGCCAGACCGCATACCGCCAGATTGGCCCGGGAAAAAAATTCTGAACTTGGCTGGGAAACGTTACCACACCCTCCATATTCTTCTGACATTTCGCCAAATGATTACCACCTTTTTTGTCTCTTGACAACTGTATGAGACATAGTTCAAAACTCGAATTGATGTAATAAATGCAATCCGTTAATTTTTTGATTCAAAATCCATTGAATTCTAAGAGCGGCATACAAAAATTGGTGTCACGCTGGCAAAAGGTCATTGAGTGTGATGAATAATAGTGTATTATTGTTTTTTAATAAATATTTATATTTTACCAAAAAAACCCATGAATTTATTTGGTTGCCTAAACCTTTAGTCTAGTCTTTAGTATTACAACCCCCACAGAAAATATATCTAACTTAAATTTCAAATCCAATACACAAATTTCCAAGTAGATATCTCCAACATATTGCCAACCTTTCAGCATTTTATTATTCTTAACATATCAACATCTCTCCGTCCAGTTGCTCTGTCATCACCAACAGTGGCCAGAATTTAATCTGAACTTTTGAAACATCTAAAGGGTCGATGTTTGACGCTTATTTGACACGATACATGATTGAATCACAGACGAAGGCGTTTCAAGACAACTCACAACGATATGGACCGACTGAAAACTCTCAGAGAGCCTTTGACGAGGCCTTTGATCTCTGAGAAAGAGAAGGGAACTAACGGTATAATATATGAGGAGGAGTGAGACTACGAAAATAAATACATCTGGGCATTTTATACTGTTTAGAATACTTGCTAGATTTGTATTAATAGCATAGATGGGATGTATGAAATATGGAAAACCGTTTTCTGTTTTTAAGTTAAATATAAATATCAAGTATAAAAGTTTTTAGTGGTTTTTGTAGAAATTTGCTGATATATTCTCTCCCGGGTGTTCGTTTTGCGGATGTTTTAATGTGGTTAAGTGGGTGTGTATTTCACACTAACAGGACTGTGGTGCGAGCTAATCTGTCCATCATTCGCAGACTGTACCCGCACATAAATCACCCCCTCCCCTGCTGCTTTTAACGTTTAACCACCACCGGACAGAATGAGAGAGGAAAGCATATTAATTTTGCCACCATACCACTGTCAGTCTGCAAACGACAACTCAATATATTCGATACTCAGGAGTCCATACGCGGGAGGCTACAAAAGTGCTTACTGTACATACATATATACGAGGTAACGGCAAAAAATACCCGGCCCGGAATCGTTGCTTAAAACCATGCAGGTGATCGCTGGAGGTAAATTTCTTTTTCTTGGGTTGGCAGACACCACTAGGGAAAGCAACGAGACCCTTTTAGTTACTGTCTGCGAAACCCGCAGGTTGATTTTTACAATGCGTTTTTTTTTTTCGTTCGCAGATTTTGAAATGTCTTCAAAACAGCGTATAAACATTAAATTCTGCGTTATACTGAAAAAATCACCATCTGAGACTTTTAGATACTAAAGAAAGCATACAGAGAGTTTTTATCTCTCGCTAAAAGAGGTATTGGATTCATGCTAAAAATCGCATATCTAGATTTTAATAATTAAGCACGTTTCAAGGTCCCTGCAATCCGATTTTAATATTTTTACGATGATGTGTGTATGTATGTGAGTCGGTTGGAAGGACGATTTCTCAAAAACTATAGTACTTAATATCTGTTTAACTACGTATTTCTCAATCGGACATTACTGGGAAGAGCTGAAAAGGTTTTGGTAATAATTGAACAACCGGAAGTAGCAAATTCTTAAAAAAAATCTTCTAAATATTATTTTTTGAATTTTTTTGCTCTTATACTCGTATTATTAAAGAAGAATAAATGCTCTATCTGATACATATAAATATTTTATTATATATTTTATAGATTTAGAGATAAAGAAATATAAGCTATATAATAGTCTAATCAATTAAAAATCTAAAATGTTTGTGACAGAGAAATGTCAGTGTCAGAAATCTGGAGGCATTACTGCAGACTTTTTCTGGGAAGTACATACATATATTTATTTCTTATTGTATTAATAGTTAAATATTTAAATTATAGGTATATTACAAATACCCTTCAGAAATACTGTTAATCCCGACAATGTCAGATAAGAGGAGATATAATCGGGGCAGTCCTCAGCGCACAATAATGAGTTAAAAGGCAATTCATGATTACCTACGAGAAAATATTTGAATTATAGACGCTACAAACCGAACAAAGTGCGAATAGGCGGACTGTACGAGAATACAGCTCGACGGAAAACGATATTTAAATGTTATACACATAACATGAAAGTGAATCTGGCAATCTGCGTACAGCAGCTTAGCTCCTACCATCAAGACCGATATCAAGAAGTATAAAATCTCTGGCAATATATTTATAAGAAAAACTTAGCATCTTAATTGTTGCGTAATTACGAAAGCAGAGCCAACAAGCGTATGAATTGGTGCGATAATTAAAAGTGTCAGACAGATATGAAAATTAAACGAATGCAGTTATAAACAGCCGGGCAATTTAATTGTCGCAATGCCAGATGCAAATCGTGCACAGGGAATTAAACAACATTGTAGGGATTTTCCTTTTTCCTCTAGAAACAAAGCAGCATAAATCGCTTTAGGCTGGCAGCTGAGACAGAGAGAGTTTTGTTTGGCACCTAGCTGCCAGCTATAATGGATTTTTTGTTGTTACAAACTTGACAGCTTTTCCTAAATACAATTTCGCTGTTTCCTTCATTTCGACGAAAGCAAAAAAGACCAAAGTAAATTCGTTTGTTATCATATGATTCCCTAACCTCTTCAAATTGACAAGATTAGAATAATATTTTTCCATGACCGAGAGTAAAGTCGTGGCATGTACAGTAGTCCGTCTACTCTTATAAAACAGTTGGGTTAAAATGCGCAATAGTTCACAGACTGTGGTGGGGGGGGGTGAAATATGGAACGGAGCTCATTCTGTCCTAATTTTGCTGCAGTTAAGATCGTAAAGTACAAACTGGATGTTTAAATGTAGTATGTATTCTCCATAGAGAGATACATTAGCGGCTAAAGTGGAAGATCTATATTTTAACGTTCCACGCTTGTGTTCTACACAAAATATTACTTTTTATATCCCTATGTGTACTAGGAATTATCAAAATATGTCGCCTAGTATTCACATGTGTAAATTATTCAATTTAATATGTTCGAAAATTGATCTCTTTCATGACAACTTACAATCATGTAAAAGAAAAGTAGCACGGTTATATTCAGTTAATATTTAATGCATATGATACTTTTTTTCATTCTATTTTTGCAGTTTTTATTTGATATTTAATTTTAAGTTAGATATTTCATTTTTGCTATTTGTTTTTTCTTTGTTATTCATTTCGGCAATTTTCTCTAATTATTCTTTTAATATATTGTTTGTATCTTATTCTACCTCTATAATTGGGATTTCTTGTAATCCTGTTGAGTGGAAAATAAATAAATAAATAAATAATATCATCCATTGGATAAGTTGGCCATAGCTCAGTTGGTAGAGCGTTACTCCGGCAAAGTAATGGTCCATGGTTCAAATCCATGTGGCTGACATTATCTTTTCACACATTCTTAATTAATATCGTACTGAAAAGTTTGTATTTATATGTGTAAAAGAACAAAATTTATTTTTAACTCGACTGTGATGTTGATTAGGTGTTAACAATTACTCGAAAGTTCAGTCAAACAGCATTTATTCTTACTATACCTTTTTTTACATTTCGGTGCACCCTTGCACCTTCTTCAGGGTCTACAACAATTATACAACAAAAATACATACAAAATAACATTATCACACTTACAGTAAGATCTTACAAATTGTACAATTCATGTACACAAAATACATTCGTACAAAACATTCAGTTAATTTATTAAACATCGTACAAAAAAGCATACACACATCCATCTGCTCTAAAAAACGACAACCGAATAATACGGAAAATAGCCGGAAATATCCTGTGTAAGGATTCTGGTGACATCATTGATACGGACTCCTATTGGTCGTCTGTACACCAATAATGTAGCAAGTTGTAGGAATTTAAATGTAAGTAATGAAACTCAGTTTGGCCTGAAATTTGCTCTTTTCCTTTTTGAACTTTTCCAATACGCAAGAACTGATATTCAAGGACTTAACTTACACAAGATATTTCCGGCTATTTTCCGGCATACGATCTATAAATTAATATTGTGATATTTAACTTGTATTATTAAAATTATATTGTTGTAATTATCGACTCTATCAACACTCTACTGTATTTCTTGTATTTCCCTAAAAATGTCCCATTGTGTTGTATACTTCGTAAAAAACTCCTTCACTTTACAAATACCAATCCCAATCCCGCACTTTTTTGCCTTCATCCTTTGCATTCCCACACATATGAATGGCATCGACACGAGCAGAAGGCGGAGCCACCTAGCGGAAGTGGCCTGAGTGGCTGACGTCACAACAAAGTGTCATCCATGTATGTGTTGATCCCTTGTCCGTGTATACTCAACGGGCAATGTGTATGTGAATGTGAATCGTTTGCCGAGGATCAACAGTTGCTGCTGATGCAGAGAAGGATTTGCGAGATTTTACAGATAAATCGGAAAAAAGTTTCAAGGTACTATAAAAATTTAACGAGCTTCAAGAAGCTCAAGTAAAATAACAACAAATAGGAAAAAGTTTTCTTGGAACTACATAGAAAAATAAATAATTATTCTTTTCAATGAAACATTTGAAACATTATTCATGTTTTTTCAATTAAATTAAATTTAAATACCGTGTCTGATCCCGACCGACACCAAATATTTCGAATTTTAAATGGCACAAAAATGACCCCTGTGGTGCAGTCTCCAGGCCAGCAATAAGTGCTCGTGAGGTAACACCTGGTAAACATCAGCACGATACAAATATGTCATCATCGTTACCGAAATCTGTGTACAAAGCAGATTGGCAGACCCAGCAATGGCTAATATGCCGTGATGATATATTTATTTTATTTATTTATATACTTACCTATATTGATTGCTGAATTTAAAATTCTAAACTATTTGACGTCGGTCGGAATTGAACCCGTTCTCCAGATTCGCATGAAGTGACGCCTGATAAACACCCACACGGTACAAATATTTCATCATTATTACCGACATCTGTGTACAAAGCAGATTGGCTCAGCCAGCAATGGGTAATATGCCGTGATGATATATTATATATTTTTATTATCTTACCAATATTCCTACGTATTTACTTATGCTGGAAACTGTATTAAGTTCCTTTCCATATAATTATTGTTTTTCCTATTTACTATTTTCTTTTTAAACCGTTACTAGTATTATTTAAAATTTTATAAATTTATCCATAATATATACAGCGTGTTTATTAAACATAGGGCAGAAATTGAAGGGATTATTCCCTGGACCATTCTAAGATGATTTTGTCCTTTGATGATTTTTGAAAAGCCGCTTTGTTTCAAAGATACAGGGCGAAAAAAAATTCGACAAAACCAATTTTGATATTTTTCAAATTATTATCTAGTAACAGCAGGCAAGTTATGTGTCAAATTTGTTGAGACGTTTGGCTGTTTGGCGTGTATTTTCTGTCTATAATACTTAAACTTTTGTTAGTGAAGACCTTATCATGAATAGCTAGCTATACGAACGCCGAGATGACTGACATGCATTTCATTTATGGACTTGCTGATGGAAATTCATTACAAGCTAGGCGGATTCTTGCATCGTAGCTGGAGGTAGTCATTTTCAACAGTACTTGTAGATTAAGAAACTTTACATGTAATTTTTGGTATTAAATGTAGTTATTGTCGAAAAAAAATTTCGCCCTGTATCTTCGAAACAAAGCGGCTTTCCAAAAATCATCAAAGGACAAAATCATCTTAGAATGGTCCAGGGAATAATCCCTTCAATTTTTGCCCTATGTTTAATAAACACGTGTATATATGAATTATCTAATCCCGTAAAAGACGTTGAATAGGAAATGATTAATTTATTTATTGGACCCTTTTTTTAACACCCTGTATTTGAATAACCCTCATAGTTCAAAATAGAAAATCAATGCCATGTAAAACTTTTATTACGAATTTTTACAGGCATAAATTTTTGATAACTCCTACACAAATTTTCTCTTTTCTCATCGATGTATTATTTTATTGGCGTAATACTCCATACATCACTGAACTAATTTACATGAATTGTGCATCAGTAGCTTTACACAGGGCCGGCATTATTGAAATTAACTGGTGTAACGATTATTTCATGCTGTAGTCAACGAATATCACTCAATCATAATCGACAGATATCGGTTGCTATTAGTTTGTAAATTGGAGCGAATAGACAATATATGCTACTATTAATTTTCAGAAAATTCGTATTACTATTGGCAATATCACATGGACAATAGATATGTTGAAGCAAGAGTGGATACGGTTAGTAGACGGATGGGTGACCGCTTTTTCATAAAAAAGTATAAGCATTGTTTTTAAATAATAATGTAAATGAGTGACTTACGACAGTGATCGGATACATGGGGTTGATAATAGTGAAGAGCAGGACATGATTTGGTTTGTTGTCGTCCTGACGCTTACGACGGGGCTCATCGGCGCTATTGCCACCTCCAGCAGCATAGCCGCCGCCTCCAACGCGGAAGCCACTGGTGGCTACTGCTGTGCCACCTGAGCTTCCGCCACCACCGCCACCGCCACCACCTGCTCCTTCATGACTCTGAAAAAAATACATAATAATTAGCGAGCGAATAGAATAGGAGTGATAGCTTTTTTATGGCGATGCTCAATTTTTTATCACTGCTGGTTTTCGAGTTTTAATTATTATATGGACGCCATTTTAGAAAGTTACACCATTGAATTTTTACCTTCCGTCACCTTTAGGTTAGGAAGGTATTGTCTTTGGTCAAAAAATTCAATGATGAGTTTTTAGTGAATAAGCATGTTTTAGGGTCCCTATAATACGATTTTACCATTTTTACGAAGATGTCTGTATGTGTGTCTGTGTGTGTATGACAAAAGTTCCGGATCCCATAACTTCAATACCACGATTCTAAAAATTATAATTTTTTCGTATTCCTCAAGTTTACATCCAGAAGAACAAGTGATTAGATTTTGGTTATAATTGGTGAACCGGAAGTAGCCTCATTTGAAGATTTAACAGTTAAATTTGATTTATTGACATTTAATGTTATTATAACTTAAAGAATATATTATTCTCTATACGATTTGATTACATTTTATACTTCATATTCAATAGATACAGAGTTAAAGAATTTTAAAGAAATTAAATTTTATAATTCAGCCAGCTATGCTAAACATTTCAAGCAATTCAAATTGACAGATGTCAGTATCAATAAAAAGTAAATTAATGTGGCAGAGATGAGGATGTTGAAGTAGATGTTGGGGAAAACACGGAAAGATACGGTAAGAAAATAAGATACAAGAAAGATGATTACATAGGTTTGAACATGTCAGGAGGAGAAATGAAGAATTATATTGGAACAACAATGAATAGTTTAGTAATAGGATATTGAAGAAACAGAGGAAGACCAAAGATAAGATGGAAGGACTGTATTGCGGAAGACTTGAGAGAAAAGGAACTGAATGATAACGACACGCAAAAATAGCGACCCCTAACGAAGCAAACAGCTAAAGAAGAAGAAGATGTCAGTGTCAAGTGCAATATGAATTTAGAATCTTTTGCAAGAAAAATTATGTATGGAATTTATACATTATACACAGGATTGACGGAAGGTATTGTCCTGGTCACAACAGATTTTTTTTTTGTCTATAACCGACTTCGTATCTCATATTTCTCGAGATTTCCATGTTAGATAAGTAATCCTGGACACGCTGTATATTCGGAGTTTCAATTCAAGTAAAAGATGAATTATTACCACCATCATATGTTAAGTGACAATAATGTAGGATAATTGAATTTTAGAACCTAATTATAATTTTATTATAGTTATTATTCCATTTTCCCTATATAAATAGAGCACTTAAATTATTAATAACTTGGCAGTAACTTGAATATTTCAACAATAAAATAAATTAACCTACTAAATTAGTTCCGAAATTACGACCGAGAAAAGTTAATATAAAAAAGACAGTCAAAAAATTGTTCACAATATTATTACGTTGATGTATATATTCGAAAAATTACTGAGTGATAATATGAATGTCCTGAATCGGTAATTATAAGTGTATATGGGAAAAGAAGGAACGTTCTCGAATATAATACCGACGCGACAATTATTTCGAGTTTTAATTGGCACAAATGTGTCTTCTGTGGTGTACTCTCCACTCCAACCATGAATGCCCATGAGGTGACGCCTGATAAACACCTGCACAGTACAAATATGTCTCATTACCGAGATCTGTATACACAGCAGATTGAAACAACACTACGTGATAATAAATTTATCCGCATTTTATTGATTAAGCACTAAAGTCCGTAGAATACGATTTTAACATTTTTACGATGATGTCTGTGTGTGTGTGTGTGTGTGTACGGATTCCTCAATCTCACATTAATGGGAAGACTTGAATAGGTAACAAGTGGACAACCGGAAATGGTAGTTTCTTAAAAAAAAAACTTCTAAATATATTTTTGGAAAATTTATGTTAATACAATAATAAAGATCTTTAAATTCTCAATCTGATACATTTAATTTTTTTATTATATCTTCTATAGATTTAGAGATATGTATATAATATAATAATATAGAATAATCTGTTGTAATAAATCTCGCTGCCCAAACAACTCCATGGAAACCAGTTAAAATATTTAAATTTTATAATTGACAGATAAATGCAAAATGTCAGTATCAAGAATCAACAGTTTTATTAACATTACAGAAAGCTTTTTCTGGGAAGTAAGTACATTTAAAATTTCTTATTGTATAATTAATTGAATATATAAATTATAGGTATATTAATATCACATATATTCTTAAGAAATACCGCTAATACCGTCAGTGAATATAAAGAATTTTGAATATATTAGAAGAGTAGGAAAAAAATCCTCATAGAACGAAAGAATAGATACAATTTGAATTATTTGTATGTACAAGAAATGTTAAATTCGTTAATTATGACCCGGGTTCGATCCCGACCAACGCCAAAAATTACTTCGAATTTTAATGACACAAAATTGACCCGTGTGGTGCACTTTCCACGACAACAATGAGTGCCCTTGAGGTGACGCCTGGTAAGCGCCCACACGGTACAAATATTTCATCATTTACCGATATCTACGTACAAAGCAGATTGGCACACCCAGCATGCCGTGATGAAATATTTATTTATTATTTATGTAACATAAAATGGAAATGGCGAGTGGTCATGGGTTGGCTACATCAGATTTTTTTCTATCGTAAAATAAAGTGAATGAAGAAAAAATATTTAAAATGAAAATAAACAGATGTCTCTACTGATATAGTTTACTACAAAATATTGAAATAAATTTCGTATAAACCAGTCAGGTCAATTTGTACACAAATAAGTTAGTGTTTCGATGGCCTTTTTGCAGTGTGCAACACATATTTTAACTATGTTTTAAAAGTATCTTTACCGTGTTTTTAATATTTTAACCGTGTATGACGATATAAACTTATATACACTTATTCATTTTATATTCATTGTGTTAAATATTCAATAATAATATAATTCTCATATTGTGGTTATACACTTATAAAGGTGTGTGACTATACATTTTAACAGTGTTTTTAAGTGTGTTAAATACAAGAAATGCAACTTTTCTCTTCGAAATGGTACGTAAAATTAATTTTTATTAGATATTGTTTAACATAACCTTGTAATGTATTCACAATAACATTAGAACATAAAATAAAATTTATACACGTATTAATAACACGCTGAATAAAATTCTACGAAGCAAATATGCTCATAAGAGATAAAATAATACAAAAGTGATTTTATTTTTGAAAAAGCCAACACCGTGGCTCAATATTTAAGCCCCAGTTGCATTGTATTCCTAAGGGAGGGAACTTTCTCGTCAAAATAAAATAAAATCCAATTCGAGGTCTCACATGGTGAATTATATATAATATTCGATTTTTCAGATGTTACATAAATTCATAAATATATACCATTAAACCTTTTATGGCCGGTTGTATCACCGTAACTTAAATATTAAACTTGGCATTAAATGGAAAATATTGTATCGAAATAAATTATAATATATTGTTGTCAATATTTTACCTTCCGTCACCTTTAGGTAAGAAAGGTATTGTCTCTGAGTTTTTAGTAAATTATCACGTTTTAAGGTCCATATAATACGATTTTACCATTTTTATGATGATGTCTGTATGTATGTGTGTGTCTCTGTGTGTGTGACGAAAGTTTTTCTTGAAAAACGCAGTAAATATCATTTATTGACATTTAACGTTTTTATAACTTATATATTATTCTCTATACGATTAGATTGCATTTTATACTTCATAATCAATAGATATAGAGTTAAAGAATTATAAAGATTAAATTTTATAAATCAGCCAGCTATGCTAAACATGCAAACTGCTTATATATTCAGATAATTCAAATTGACAGATGTCAGTATCAATGAAAAGTAAATGAATGTGGCAGAGATGAGGATGTTGAAGTAGATCTTTGGAAAGACACAAAAATATACGGTAAAGAATGAAAGAATTAAGGAAATAACTCTAGTGTTATAAGTTTCTAGAAAGATACAAGAGAGACGATTACATTGGTTTGAACATGTCATGAGGAGAGATGAAGAATATGTTGGAAGAAGAATTAATAGTTTAGTAAGGTAGAAGAAACAGAGGAAACCCAAAGATAAGATGGAAGGACTGTACTGCGGAAGACTTGAAAGAAAAGAAACTGAATGAGAACGACACGCAAAACAGAAATGAGTGGAAGAAGAAAATAAAAAATAACGACCCCTAACGAATGGGAAAAGGTAGAGAAGAAGTCAATGTCAAGTGAAATTTGCATATTTTGTTTATGAAATAATTTTACTGGAAATTTAGAATCTTTTGCAAGAAAATTTATGTATGGTATTGTGCTGGCCACAACATATTTTTTTTAATTATATTTTCATATTTCACTAAACAAATGACCGCAAAACTATTAGGTTATTTTAATTTTATTTAATAACGACCCTTCATATTTTAAATTTCCAAGTATTGCTTTGAAAGTACTGTCTTGTTTGTTTTGTAATTCCTATAATATTGCAATGTAAAAAGAGAACTAAATACTTGATTTAAAGCATTCTAAAATTACATAAATACACGTAAATGAAGTAAAATATTAATTGTAAACAAGACAGCGAATGTTCTCTGTAAATTATGTACTTAATGTGCCAACTTCAGATTTCTCAAATATCTTCAAGATAAATGAAGCATTTATTTATTTACATAATAAACTACATTGCAATGAGGAGACATCTAGATGAAATATATCTGTTAGTTTTATGCAAATACTGCCATTCAAAAATAAATTTATACGAGTATAAAGAGTGAAAACAAAAATCATTGACATTTTTTTTTAAGTATATAAACATAATTCTTATATATCTAATGACCCACTGAGATCTTGGAAAAAAACACTGGTTGATTTAAAGGAAACACTCTGTATATTATTAGAAAAAATAAAAATAAAAATCAATAGAATACCTCCATTATAAATCAACGGTTTTTCATAAATAGCGAAATTCAGATCATAGTTGCCATGCCTAAATGCCCAACTGTTTTGCTCCAGTTTCGCCCCGCGTAAGCGCCGATAAGACGATCGTTTTTGTCGCGCATTTATTTAAAGTTTTCATAGTTAAAAGAATAATATTAATAATAATTTATATATTAATTGATTCGTCATACTTTCGCGGTCATTTTGGTATATAATACATATAGTGAATCAAGAAATTTCGACTGTTTTCAAGAGAAAAAAATTAACCTTACTTCCAGCCATGACGGTCATGGTAAGAAATTTTTGTTATTGATTTTGTTGTTATAAAAAGAATATAATTAAAAATGTATATAATATGAATAAAATAATGAATATTATTCAATATAAGTACTAAACTTTTGAGCGGTTTAAAAAAATATAAATAATACAACTTGTAGTCCTAATCCCAAATGAATAAAAATAAGTTTTGTTCAAATATTTTACTCAGTAGTGGAACAACTCTTGTCGACAATTGAGTCAAAATAATTTAATTCTTGTACTTGTTTATCTATACAGCCTTTCATAAAATCTTTACCGAAACAATGTTAAAGGAATGATATTTTTTCTTTTTTGGAAAATTTTGAACTCCACCGGTGAACCTTCATACTCATACACGTAACGATAGCGTAAAGTAAGGATGAAACATATATCAAAGCATGCCGGGTAAATCATGAGCTGTTTAGGGCAGACAGAGTAGCATTAAGGTAAAATGTGAGGGTGATATTTTTTCCCAAATGCCTGGCGTAAATATTTTACGGGCTATACATTTGTTTTAGTATTTTGCGGAAATGATTATGAGAGAAACAAAAACAAATATAAAACAAACAAAACGTTATGGTATATTATGCATGAAGAAAGACATTAATCATAAGAAAAAAAACGCGCCAATAAAATTTTTGACAATAAAATATTTCGGCTTCAAGAATTTTAAGTGGTTTTAATAAACATGCATGTTGAAATGTCTTCTATACTTCATAATCTTATATACAGGCTGTTCGGTGTAACTCCGGGACGAAGAATATTTCGTTTATTTTAAGAGATACAAAAAAAATGTTAATAAGTACAATATATATAATTCCAGGCAAAATAAAACAGCAAGCTATGAAAACAATTGTATTATCTTAAAACAAAAGTATTTATCTACATTAGTTTTGTTATTTAGCGTGAGTGACAATCATTTTTTTGTTATAATAATTATAGCCCAAATGCGGTACACAAATGAAGAAATGATACATTTTTAATATTCGGAGAATGTCAAAGAAATTCAGTTAGAGGCCTTCAGCAATATGGAGAGAGGTATCATCAATTCTTTTGTTTTAAGATAATAAAATTGTTTTCATAGCTTCCTGTTTTATTTTGTATGGAATTTTATTAATTCACATTTTGAAAATAAATGGTCGCCATTTTGAAATGGTTGATCCAAAACTATGATATTTTGGTATCATTGTGAAGGTAATTTTATGTACAACTTGTGTAGTTAAACATTACTTATTAACATTTTTTTGCTATCTTTCAAAATAAACTAAATATTCTTGGTGCCGGACTTACGCCGATCACCTGTATTTTTAAAACATTTTTATTTATTATTATGCATGTCATAGTACATATTATTAAATATTTTTATATAAAAATTTCCCTCGACATTTGTTTACAGTAAACTAATAATTTCTCTCAATAAAATACCTGTGTACGAAAATATAAATCGCGAAATTTGGATCATAGTAGTCCATGCGTTCCTGCAGCAGGGGGGTGACAGCTGATAGGAATTATTGTGACAGAAGTTGTATGGACCAAGTGAGGTAAAGGGCGAGAGGATATAAGTTTTGTCACTGCATATAGAGGCAGCACATGTCGCAAAAGAGTTTGGCTATTGGCCGATAAGATGGCAGTACATGTTCAAAACAAAATCAACAAGTCGTTGGATGTGAAATATTTGAAATCACTCATGTTTTCGCTCTCGAAGTGTCAGCATCAGTTTATCTAATTCATTTTGTGTATTACTGTTTCGTTTTTTGTTGTTATTTTTATTGTTTGTTGAGTTATTTTTGTTTCGTTGTTGTTATTTTTGTTACTTAGTAGTCTTTGATTGACGCTAACCTAACCTAACAGTTAAGTTCTTTTGTGTGAAAAGCTTTGTTTACTTCGTAATTATTGTGTTTTACATCTGCAAGGTAAGTTTCAATATATATAGTAAAATTGTAAATAAGTTAATTTGTCATAGAAATTATAAACTCGGTAACTTTAATATTTCTATATAAAAAAGTTATTAATAACCTCAGTTCAGAAATTATATAAATTTCAAATAATTACGAGTAAAATCTAGCATGAACATAATATGAATTTCCTGTTTCAGACTATGAGAGTTGTTTATTGCGTAATTCCTGGCTGCAGGAGCAATAATATACAACATTCATCGCTTGCTTTTTTCTCTTTACCAAGAGATGATGTACTTTTGAAGCAGTGGACAACGAACATGAATATGCCTCAATTCATTGATACACCAATTGGTTCTCGATGTCATACTAAAGTGTGTGCATTACACTTTGAAACTACGAAATTTCGAACCCCTGAGCGAAGGAAATTAAACTGTGGAGCTGTTCCTACATTATTACATGAGGATTATGGTAAGCAAGACGTTCATTTAAATTATAAAGCCCATTTTGTGTGATTTTTTTTCGCCAATCGCTTAATTAGAAAACTCCAACTATTATATTATTATGTTAAATGTAGTTATTATTATATATTATGTTAAATGTATTTTTTTGACTAATTCAAAATATGATATACTTTTCGTCAAATAATTTGAAATAATAGCGTCATATTCGTATAATTGGCGAAGAAGTTAAACTGAGAAACAAAAATCTTCTTTTTCTAAAAGTTCTCAATTATGGTGAAATTTTTATTTTTCGCTACATAGATGTCTTATACTTGTACATAAATTTAGTATGTAAAATACGAATGCGTAAAATTTCATCTGAATTTATTTCATTTACAGCTATTGTGTCCAGTAAAATACCTTCCGAGAATAGCGGATCCAAGCGAATCCAAATCTTCTACTTCAGGGAATCGTGACGAAAAATAATTTAAAATATTGCAACTGTAGTAATTACAATTAATATTGTGTAAAATATTTAATTTACAAAATATTTAATCATTATTTGTAAAATGAAATAATAATATAACCAATAAAGTATAAATTAATTTCATTTCAATTGTAATATTGAAATTAAAATTTCTAATTTTAATATGGTTGAAGTAGCATGCAGCCCGCATCACAGCTTTTAGCTTTGTCACTAGCGCTAGATGTCGCAATGATCGATAGCCCCCACTCCTTCTCCCACTTCTACCTTTTCAAATAACACACAGCTGTCACGTCTCTCTTTAGATTATTGGTCCGTGTCCTGCAGTCTCCCACCCCGCGCAAGCAGGACAATCGTTGTTCGTCACGCATTTATTTAAAGTTTTTCCTAGTTAAAAGAATAGCATCAATAATAATTTATATATCATTCGATTCGTTAAACTTTCGCGATCATTCTAATATATAATTCATATAGTGAATAAAAAAAAAATGACTATGTTTAAGAAAGAAAATTTTAACCTTACTTCCAGTCATGGCGGACTTGGTAAGAAAATTTTAATTTTGTTTTTGTTGTTTTAAATATGTATAATATTAAGAATAGTATACAAAATGAATAAAAACAATGAGTATTAAATAATATACTACACCTTTGACCGGTTTAATAAAAAATAATATCATATGACAACAAACAGCTAGTACAATAAAGCAACAGATGAGTGGGATGGATAATGGATTTGATGGTGGAACTTATTAGAGATAGAAAATCAAACGCGTGTGATGGTATTCCAATATTTATTTCCACATTGTACATAATTGCATTGTTTATTGTTTTCGTGTATTTTTATGTACTATAATTACATGTATCGATAATAAGATGACGAACAATACGGAATACAAATGACCTATATCTAAATTAGTAGTTTGCATGTATACTTATATACAAAACTTGTAAAAAGAAATACGAACATAACAAATTTTTGAAATAACAATAGACGAACGAGTATAAATAAATTTTACAATTTTCGAATCATGTGTTTACTGGTTGCGAATCTGGAACTCGGGTTCTTCCTCAACCAACGCCCAAATTATTTCGAATTTAAGGTCGTTAATCCGTTGATATAGTGAAAATGATTAAACAGAGGACTCACGTCATCGACCTGAAAAACACCTTATAAAATGAAATATAACTTGTAGAAATTATTTGGTGTTATTTATTTTTAAAAGAAGAAAAAAGTACTAGTATTAAGTAATGTATATATTAATGATACTTATAATTATTTCCAAGTCAATCGTTATTTTTTTTACGGAATATAAAATTATTTGAAATAATTGTAGTTCATTTTCGTACCATACGTTGGCACTACTGAGAATGATCATGTTGTGTCAAATAATTTTATATTCCGTAAAAGGAATAAGGATTGACTTAGAAATAATTGTAAATAAATATATACGTTTCTTTAATACTAGTATATTTTTTCTTCTTTTTTTAAAAATAAATAACTAATAAGTACTACAAGTTATATTCCTTTTTATAAGGTTTTGCCTAGTAATCGCTCGCATGGTACTAATACCATTACCGACATCTGTGTGTAGAAAAAGCAGATTGGCACACCTACCAATGGGTAACATGCCGTAATGATACATTTGATTTCTATACATTGCCAACGTTACAGAAAAGTTACTAGATTTATGGATGTAGGAATATTTCAGTCAAATTGAAACTATACTTCGCTTCACGTATGAAATTAGCGTTGGTTTAGATAAAGATATAAATTCTACCTATTGATTGGTCATAATAAAAACCCAGTTCACAAACACGAAAAAAATATCCCCCGCCCGTGTTATCAAATAAAATCTACAGAATTAAGTGTTGTTTAGCCATGTTTAGTTGTAATTTTTAATACATACATCTTTACAGATAGAAATATTTATTATTGACTGAGTTTGGTTTCACGAATTTATAGTTATTTATGTATCAAGGCACTGAAGTTTTATTTTTTATCACGAATGTGGAATTTGGTATATAAATAAATAAACCACATGAGTGGATATATTAATTTTTATAGGTTATGATGACAAATCTGTCAATTTCTTCCAGGCAAACAAACTTATGTTCAGTGTTTGAACCTCCGGACATTGAAATTATAGTAATGAATACTCAAAATTATGCGTGTTATCTCAAATTTCTTCATCGAAATTATTTAATTCATTCTTTTTGCACATATTTATTGTCATTTTACATACAAATTTGCTATTGTACAAGGTATGTCTGCCCAAATTATCTTATATGTACAATAATTATCATAAGGTTGGCAACACTACTTATCATGAAATCCTCCTATAATGAATTACTTTAGTGCCGATTTCTGAACTTTTAATGACGATTTTTGTGCACTTTAGTGACGATTTCAAATAAATTTATTTAATGTAAAAACACTCTCGAGCGCCATCTACTATTTTCTTACGTGAAATGAAGTATAGTGTGAAGATAGTAATTTGACATACAACGTGACGTTATATTTCAATTGTTTTATATCCCGTGGCAATTATTTTGATTACAGGTATCATTACAAAAACATAATTTATTAACCAAAAACAGCTTAATCTAAATTTCAAGTGGAGATATTTCCACGGTATAATTGCACATAAAATTACAATCGCATGTCCAAATTTCAAGTTCACACGTTCAAAGACCTCTAGCGCTAGAAAAAAAACTTCTCGAATTCATGGCCAGCTAATCTGAATACCTAATCAAACATTTTATACAGCTTTGCATTTTTGTTTTTGTTATAATGCATTGGGTAATAATTACAATACAAGCATCGCGTGTGCTTTGAGAAATTAATTCATTTGTTTCAATTTGACAATTAGTTTTTAATATTTTTTATTTCAATCTATGATATGACTTAAATATGAAATGTTTGTATATTTGTAACAGTAGATAACATATCTGTGTAACCGTTTTTAAGTATGGATCATTAAATTTTGGCCTGGACTTAAAATAACATGTGTATAAATGAGACATTTGCCAACAATACTCTTCATAGTTTATTTAAATTTCTGTTTAAGAATTTACTAGTATTAATTTTTAGCATTATTAAAATTCTAACCCTAAAATTACTACTGAAATAAATATTGTATGCGAAGGTTTTTTTTTATCATACAAATAACAATTTTATTATTGTAAACGCCTACAGTATAATAAACTATTTTTTCCATATACAACCTTGATTTTATGAGCATTCATATTTAAAAACATTACTTATATATATTAAACGATACACAGAAAATATTATAAATTAAAATGCCAGCCTATATTAAAATAATATTAACATTTTTACATTCCAAGCGTATGTTAAATTTTTGGTTATCAATCTAAACATTTCTTTGTACAAAGTCAACAATGTTGAACCTCATTATGATAAGAACATGAATATAAAAATAAAATGATACAAATATAGAAAAATAATATGATACAAAATAAAAATCCATCCAAAAACAACAAAGCCGGTATACACACACCCCCCAAATAATTTACATGTAGCGAAATCGATAAGTGTATGTGTCGAATACAAAATGGTGAATCTACTTCTATTCTGAGGCGGTTATTGAACTTACCCTGTGATTGCTAGTTTCTGCATCAGTACGTTGTCGTTTATTGTGAGGTCCATCTCCATTGAACGCCATTTTGTACTGATTACAAACACGCACTGATTAAACAACCGTCCACTTCGACGTCTCGCGCAAAACTGCGGCTATCAAATTTTGCATGAAATTAGAGCACTTGAGAGGTTGGTGCTGCCACCTACAAGACGCGCATGATGTCAAAGAGAGAGTTTTCTTTATTTATTAGTTTATTTGAATAGTTTTAAAGTTTATATTCTATACTTTACACATTAATACACCTTTAAAAATACAAATCAAATAGTTTTAACTGTATTATTTAACTATAAACGCGGGTTAAAATGTCGGGTACTACGCCATTTTATTTTTCAACCGAAAAGCGTGATGCTTTTATTTAACCTCTTTATGTGTCGACAAAATAATTTACAATCAAATTTGATTTTGATAACACAAAAAGTTTGTTATAAATGTGTTAATAATGGATGAATCAATTAAAAAACATGCTAGTAACTATTTTTCTTACTTTTATAACTTAACCTTAAAATGGCAACAAATCGTTGAGAAAATGGAAAAACCTTTAAGTGTCCTTAAAAATATGGCAGAACAGTTATCTCACATTGAACAGTACGTAATGAAATAAGAAATTTTATTTAGATAGTAACGATGCGTATTTTTAGCGCCAAAATTGACGAATTTAGTGATTTTCCAGAACTCAGAGAAAAGTTAGTTTTTAAAGTTTTTGTTGCAATAGATGAAGAAATGGAAAGTATGAGACTTTTACAGTAAGAATTTATTAATATTCTACAATTTTGTCTATATTAGGGATCATATTTTGCAGAAATGATTTGTCTATGGCGGTAAATGAATTGAGAAACAAATTAAATCATTTTGAAAAGTCCACGTCAATAATAGATTGGGAAGATTTGATGAAAATTAAAGGAACTGCTTTATATCCTTCCCTAAGCGACCTGTTACAACTTGCTTATCAAGGATGGTGTATTTTCAACGATTTAAATCAAAATTTAGCGAATGCTTTAAAATCAATAGACATACGAAATGAAAATACTTTGAAATTCAGTTTAAATATTAATGAATCTCACCAAAAACAATTAAATGAAATTGTAGCTTTAACACAATATTGTTATAATTCTTGATGTATATTTTATAAAATAAATGCTATATAAAAATATTTATATTTATTATAAATAATTACATTTTTAGCTATTATAATACGTCCATACATTAAACACGACAGTGTAACATTCACTGATGTCCAATTAAATTGCATCATGCGGTAATATACAAAAAAAAATAACCTAGAATACTATGAACAAATTAAAGGGCCATGTTTCTTCCTTCTATTGATATTTCAACTGCCCTTCTAGATTGTTTCATTCGCTTGGTTTCTATGAAGTTCTTCATATGCTTTTCGAATCTATTTAATTGCTTCTTCGATGACTGAAAAAAACAGATTTACTTATATAAAAAAAAATCTTTGGCATCGTCCATATTCATAATATAAATAATTGAGGAGCTTTTGGCAAAAACAACCATAATCCAAATATTGTAAATATGGACATGGCCAACTTCATTCGTTTGCGCTGCTCTTATAAATGGCCGTTTCAAATCGGTTTCCCATATAAAAATTTGTTGAGTTTTTTACAGATTTAGTGACATCTAGTTATTTTTATTTCAATTAGGACAGTGATTGTGTCCCTGATTCTCCGTGGTCTCTGCCAATGAAGTGTAGATGTGCAAAATGTGATCAGTTTATTTGAATTAAATACAATACTTTAAAATTTAAATATTAAAATCAATATTTGTGACAACTAAGTTGTCACAATGGTACGATGTTACGCCGTGCGTGGCGCCACTTGACGTATTCTCTGTAATTTCGTTTATGTAAAAAAATGGATATTATTTTTGCTAAACGCTCTTCAGTTTATACACAAAAAATTAGATGTAAAACGTCATTTTCAATAACAATATAAATATAATTTATTTGATCAATGTACAAAAGTATATTAAAAATATAAATATATATGTAGAAGTATCCAGATAAATAAAATATCAATAACTAGATAAAATATATCGTAAATTTTGATAACCAAATTCCAATCATAAAATCTTGATAAAATTAATCAGTCTTTTCTTTATTTTTTCTTTTTCTAAAACCAATTAAAATACTACACATTAAATTTTCCAAGGCAGGATCTCTGGCATGGTTGACATATTGATCAATACTAATTTTTCTTTACCGTCTTAATACGGTATAAAATTGTTTTAAAGTATATTTTTTAAAAGTTGCAAATGTTGTGACGTCACGTTTCAGAACTGCAAATTCAGACTCATTCATAAAGACTTATCATATGAACACAAAATTTCTAAAAGAAAAAAATATATAAACTAGAAATTGAAAATGTCTAAATAAATATAATTTTCATTTGACTTGAAGTTATCCACGCGTCACATCAGCTGTGCTTCGTTGTAAAAATTTCAGATTAGACGCTAGAAGTTTGTTTAGCTATAGAAACGCACGCGAAGCATTGAATTGAATGTATTTTTGCTAGTATTTTGGCACGACGGCACAAAACAACGTCCGACATATTTACTTCCGTATCCCGGTTATCTTTAAATGCCACTTTGACGTTTAGAACCTAGTGTGAAAATCAAAATGGCCGTTGATATAAAATGTGACGTCACTGGGCGAGCAATGTGATTTCTAATTGCAATTTTTTCATTATTAAAGATCGATTTGAAGAAAAATAAAAATACGGGTTATTATTTTTCATTACTATCGTGCATGATCTCATTTCTGAATGGTACATTAATACACTTACCCGACTTATATCGGTTTCTGAAGCCCATTTAGGACGCACCAAATAATCCTTACTAGACGGCATTGGTACTCTGGCTCTACCAACCCACCCTTTATCACCGGGTCTAAGTGCCCTAAAAACCAAATAAATTACCCAAAACCCTCTAAAAATTTCTTATATACTTGCTTTCCGTCCGCAGTCATCGCTTTGCCCAATTCTTTCTTCTCAGAAGGTGTCATGTCCTCTGATTCGTTTCTTCTTCGTTTGGGCATTTGTTCCATATCTCTTTGCAGTCTTTCTTCTTTGGACATAGCTTTGAAATCAGCGGATAAATTAAATATAGGTCTAGCCCATTCGCTTATTAATCTACCAGCTCTTTCTTTATTTTCTTTAGTCTCTTTTGGGTGTTTGTATAAATACATAACTGCTTTTCCTATTCCTGAATGTTTTAATGTGGACTGATCTATTCTCGGAAAATCTGATAATAGTTTTAATATTGCTTCCCTGACTTGAAGAGAAGGCATAGATCTGTCCGGCATAGGGGCAAGCCAATCTGTTAAAACGCTTAAGACGTTGTGTTCGATGAAAGCTAATTGTAAATCGTGTTTTTTTAACTGGGACATGACTTTGGCAAGCATTCCAATTTTTTTGGTAGCTGGATGTGCCATTTGGTTTAATTTACGATCATCATCGGCTGCTTGGCGCATATCTTGAAGCAACTGAGCGATAATATCATCGTTATCATTTATAATATCTATGTCTTTACGTCGTTTCCGACGAGTCTGATCTTCACGTTTCTTTTGAAGCATAGCTTCAAAATCAGAAACATGTTCACTATGTCCTCTGTTTGAATCATCGATACCATCATCGGAATCATCAGAAACATCCGGTACAACCGCCTCTGCTGGTGGGGCTTCGCCCTCGCCTTCCAAAGCTTCCGTACTTCCAGAAGGTCCAGCGTTTTCCTCCCCATCACTTGTAATAACTTTACTTTTCTTCCCTCCGCTTTCATCTTCACTTTCAGAGTCCGATAAAACTCCACGCACTCTCTTCCGAGCTTTTGGTTTACCCTCATCTCCAGATGGAGACCCAGACCTAGATCTTGATCTAGAACGACTAGCTTTACGCGATCCCGAACGAGAACGGGATCTAGAACCAGATTTAGAACGAGATCTGGACCTTGATTTAGACCGAGAACGGGATCTAGATTTCGATCTAGACCCCGAGCGAGAACGAGCCGACCCTGATCTAGATCGCGATTTAGAACGAGACTTCCTCGATCCTGACCTAGAACGAGATCTAGAACCTTTACGAGACCCAGAACGAGAACGCGAACGAGAAGCTGCCTTTCTAGAACCAGAACCTGAACGAGATCTAGAGCGTGATTTAGATTTAGCATGAGCACTACCTGATCTAGATCTAGATTTTCTAGAACCTGATCTAGACCTAGAACGTGATTTTCTTGAACCTGATGAATGTCTAGACCCAGATTTTGAGCGTGATCTCGAACGCGATGCAGCTTTTCTAGAACCAGAACGAGACCTAGAACCTTTTTTAGAACCTGATCTAGAACGAGAACGCGAACCAGATTTGTGAGAACCAGACCTAGATCTTGATCTAGAATTTCTGGGAGAAGCGCTTTTTCTAGAACCAGATTTAGATCGAGATCTTGATCTTGACTGACGAGGTGAACCACTTTTTCTTGAGCCAGACCTAGAACGTGATCTAGACGCAGCTTTTGCTGATCCAGATCTAGAACGTGATCTAGACCTAGACCCTTTCCTTGATCCTGATTTAGATCTAGACTTTCTAGAACCAGAATTACTTCTAGATCGCGATCTCGAAGCACTTTTTCTCGAGCCAGATGGCGACCGAGAACCTTTTCTTGATCCAGACTTAGAACGAGATCTAGATCTCGATTGCCGCGGAGATCCAGATCGAGAACGAGATCTGGATCCTTTTCGCGAGCCAGATGGTGAACGAGATCTAGACCCTTTTCGGGATCCAGATGGAGATCTAGATCCTTTTCGGGATCCAGATCTGGAACGGGATCTAGATCCAGAATGATGGGATTTAGCTGGAGAACTATGTCTAGATCCAGAGTTTGATCTATGAGATCCAGAACGAGAACGTGATCTAGAATTTCTGTTTGATCCGACGCTTTTTGCTGATCCAGAACGCGATCGGGATCGGGATTTTGAGCGGGCTGGAGATACTGATCCATTTCTGGATGGAGAACCTGACTGGGATCTGGAACGCCTAGATCCTACACGGAAAATTAGAGATATTTTATCACTGATAATTTGTATATACCTCCAGAAGCATTTGAAGCTACAGATGGCGATCTGGAACGGTCTTCTTTGGTTGATCCAGAAGTATCCATTGGTTCCGGACCATCTTTAAAAGATTGGAAAATGTGAGATGTTACAAAAAAGCATTTTAGGTTATATACGAAAAACTATACAATAATGAGTTAAATATATGTTTTTACCTTCGTCAATCTCCATGTTTGTGATACAAAACCAAAAAACGGTTTGTATACAATAATTATATTGTAAATTATATTTTCACGTCGCACTAAAAACACTATTTGACATATATCAAACTGTAACACAATATATCCCCAAATATTTGGAAAGCGCGGGATGACATAAATTGATCAACAGTGACTATTATTGTATAAACATTGTTAAAATATTTAGTTTTGCATTGTTTATTATTTAAATTATTTATAAACACATATAGTTTGTTACTCATAACTTATTGTAAGTATAAAACATTTATTTCAAAACAAAACACGCTGACAAAATGGATACCGATTCTAGGTTATAATCTAACCAAAAACCAAACAATGGCTGAAAAACTGGAAGATTTAAATCTCCCAAACGCTGTCGTTACTCGAATAATAAAACAAGCAATCGCTGATAATGTAATGATAAGCAAAGAGGCTCGTACAGCTTTGGGCCGAGCTGCTTCAGTCTTTGTTCTTTACATTACTTCAGCGGCGACAAATGTTTCCAAAAAACACAACCGTAAAACGGTTACTGGTCAGGATGTGCTAGATGCAATGACTGATTTAGAATTTGAGGAATTTGTTGAACCTCTAACTCAACAATTAGAAGTTTTTAGAAAATCCAAGAAAGATAGTTCTGCCAAAAAGAAGAAATCTCAAAATGGAACCGAACCGGAACCTGAACAAGAACATGATGCCGATGAGGAAATGGATGCAGAGGACGAGGATGAAGAAGCAACTTAAGTATTTTTTATTGTTTTAATTTATTATTTAACGATATAATACACACTAAACAGTGAAAATTTTATAAATGGAATGGTTCAGCTACACATAACTCGTTGTATAAGTATAAAATTGAGGCTGAAATGCTTAGAAATATATATGTTTCAACACTTTAGGTTACAAGATTCATGTTAGAATTAAGAGTGTACATTCAGATATTTTGTTACAAATACATTTTTATAGTATAAACTTTGTTTTAACTTAAGCCTGCTGTATTTATATTTCTTTGCGATAAGGCCTCGTAAATTTGCAGAAGTGCTTAAGTGTTTATTTATTTTTTAAATGGCACGCAAGCTAAAAGAAATATAAACTCCTTTCCTTTCAAAACGGCCCGTAGACGTTCAATATTTTTTTTTATACAATACAAACATTATTCAACTCAAATGGATGAAAAAAATAAAACGGTAAACTCGTAAATAAAGTACACTTTACTCGCTTCACTATTATTTAAATGTAAATCAGGAAAATTTTCTGGACTATAGGTAGATTAGACGGGAGTGGGTTAATATTTAAGGGCGCCAGCAGATGATACAAATACTCTATCTCAATCATACAATATTTGTTTTTACAAAACCGACATTTCGGTATACACTTCTTCAGGGTCAGATCTTACAGATTCTTAAACATAATATACACATATGTGTACATTATTTTTAAAAATCTTTAAATCTTACCCTGATAAAGGTATACCGAAACGTCGGTTTGGTAAGAATAAATGCTGTATGACTGAGATTTCGAGTATTTGTAAAACTTGTGAGTTGTCGTAGTATACTGGCGCCCATAATTTAACCCACTCCCGTCTCCACAGAAAAAAAAATGCAGTCGAGTATTTAATTTTATTGAACTGTATAATATTCAGCGTAAAACTTGTAAGTTGCTGTGACTTGCTGGCACCCTCAAATTTTTAACTCACTCCCGTCTCCACAAAAAGGGCAGTATAGTACTTAATTTTATTGAACTGCATAGTATTCAACGTCTATGGGCCAATTTTCAGATTGATAGACAATATATTTAACCGTAAAAGAGTGTTCGAATCAACCAATCCTTTATCCTACAATAAAATATCTTAGGGCACAACCATATTCGGAATAAAATTCCTTGAAACAATGTTATAAATATGTTCAAAGTCAAATGTATACAACAAATAATACTTGAGAATATTGCTGGACAAATAACTGATATTAGATAATTTATGGTACAAGAACTTTGATTTTGCGATCGATTGCACCACGGCAAAGCGGACACTCTATAACTGTTGAACACTTGGTACAGCAGCACATGTGACCACATGGCACGAAGATCATTTCGCACTGAAACAATATTTAATGTTACTCTTGTCCTAAATTATGGTACATTTAACTTTCAATTTTATTTTTGTTTTCAAATGAAAAAAGTAGTATAAAAAATAAATATATTCTCTTACCTCGTTGTCCATGCATATAACGCACTCGGCGATAGATAAAGAAGTTGTGTGTTCTAGCGCAGGCGCAGAAGGTACTGCGCTTGCACATGGTGGCGCTACTTCATCCGGGATTTTCTCTCCAGTTGATTTCAGGGCACAATATTTGTGGAACGCGTTTATTATTTTCTTTCGGTCTTCTTTGTTTCGAACTCCTGCGTCTATAAGCTGCTCGTCCGTCAATTCCAACTCTAAAACAAAAAATTGTATAATGAAAACATAATATTTAAATATTATTCCTTCTCTCCCAAATTATGGTATACATTACAGAATTTATATTTGTCCCAAATTATGGCATACAAAACTATATACGAGGGTCATTCAATAAGTAAAGAGACAAATGGCTATAGCTCAAAAACGGTTTATTTCAATCTTTCAAAATTAAGGCTATTTTTCAACATAATCACCCCCCACACTTATGCACTTGTCCCATCTTTCTTGCAGCTTCATAATTCCCTTGGCGAAGAATTCTTTCGATTTACCCCGAAGCCACTTTTGCACCGCTTCCTTAACTTCCTCATTGTTAGCAAATCTTTTTCCACGTAGGGCGTCTTTGAGTGGTCCAAACAGGTAAAAATCAGATGGGGCGAGGTCGGGACTGTAAGCAGGATGAGGTAAGACCTCCCAACCCAATTCTTGAAGCTTATCACGGGTCAGCTGGGCTGTATGAGGGCGGGCGTTATCGTGCTGAAGAATGACTCCTTTTCACAAGAGTCCACGGCGTTTGTTCCTGATAGCTGGTCTAACTTTGTGTTCTAGCATCTCAGAGTAGTATTGGCTATTGATAGTTCGCTGATCTTCAAGGAAATCGCAATATACATCGGGGTTCATCACCTACACTTGTTCGGCCACTTTTAAACCGATCAACCCACTTGTAAAAATTCGCACGGTTCATACAACTTTTACCGTACTGTATTAACATTCTAGAAAAAATTTCACTTGGTTTTACACCTTCTGCGACTAAAAATCTAATGCCTGAGCGCTGCTCTTCTAAGGTGCAATCTTCTAGTGGACTTGCCATGGTGAACTGAAAATTTTGAGGTTATGTTGACATAAAATGATGAAACAGCTGATCAGAGCATATCCCAAGGTTGCCAACTAACACCCCTGAAACACACATTCATTGAATAGTTTTAAAATTATAGAATTTGTCTCTTTACTTATTGAATGACCCTCGTATATAAGAAAAAAATATTTTTTTTGGTATATTACCTGCACCCTGAACCCATTCCACCAAAAATGGCAGAAAATGGATCACTCCAGCTAATAGCAACTCCTGAGCAAATTCTAGATCTATATTCTTCATCCCGTCTGCCATTTTGGACGGCCTACTATCCAACAATCTCTGATACTGCACCAACCAAAAATCTTCCTGACTTGGAGCCATTTGCTCCATATTTTGAAGAGTTGATAACAATTGTGCTCTCCTCATCCCTTGCTGCTCAAGTAAATCGACTAGAAGAACGGATAGATTGATGCGCTTTTCCGCTAAATCGTTCTAGAGAAATATTTAAGTTAATGGAAGAAATTAAATGTCAGAAATAACTTACTATGTGTTCGTCCATTTCCAATTTTTTTCGGTCCATTTCGATGGCTGTGAGTTTCGCTAATTGGGTTTCGACCAAATGGACTTGTTGAATCAAAGTCCAACTTCGGGCGTCGCCCCGTTCAAGTAGGGCTCCAACTGCTATTCTCTGGAGCTCCATATCCATTTGGAGTTGGGAAACCAAAACTGCTTGTTGCTCACATTGAGTGCGCAGAAGGTCAGAAAGGCGGCCATCTGACATCAGTTCTCTTCGGGAAAATAAGTTACAAAATATATACGGCGAAATTAAATATACTTACTCTTGCAAGATGGATCGGGCATTTTCTTCTCGGTCGATTTCATATTCCTTAAATGTATTTGTTTCATCTTCGAGTAATGTTTTCATTGCTTCGAGAACGTCAGTCCGTCTTAAATTTTCGTTGTGGAGACAAGCTGCCATCAATCTGTCTTCTTCCATTCTTTCTTGTTCCAAAAATTGAAGCCATGGTTCTCGCATTAATGTTAGTAGTTGGGTTATTGCTAAATCTGCTTGCTGCTCTTCTGCAGAAAAAAAATGTATCAATCATTTCTCAGATATTTTAATATATAGATGTTTCTCGGATACGGGACACCGCAATTCACTTCCTTTATTATTCATTTATTGAAGAAAAAAATGTTAAAGTTATATTTTTAACTCTCGCTAAGAGAGGTATTAGATTCATGCTAAAAATCACATATCCAGATTTTAATGATTAAGCACGTTTCAAGATCCCTACAATCCGATTTTAATATTTTTACGATGATGTATGTGTGTGTGTGTGTTTATGTGTGGGTCGGTTGGAAGGACGATTTCTCAAAAACTATAAGACTTTAAATTTGTTTAACTACGTATTTCCCAATCGGACATTCATGGGAAGATCTGAAAAGGTTTTGGTAACAATCGGAAGTAGCAGATTCTTAAAAAAAATCTTTTAAATATGATTTTTTGACATTACTAAAGACATTTTCTGGGAAGTACATACATTATATTATTTTTTATTGTATTAATAGTTAAATATTTAAAATTATAAGTATATTACATATACCCTTCAAAAATACCGTCAATCCCGACAATGAATTGGAAACATTTCGAAAAATTAGAAGAGGACAACATTTCTTCCTAGAATGAATTTAAAATTTAAAAATCTAAATATAAATAATAGATATAAGTATAATTTTTGGTGTAAGAGTGCAGATATACAAGAAATGTTAAATACAATAGGGCGCGAGCAGTCATGTAACTTTGTTGGCCTTGACAAGCAGATATGGGGGCCCGTGTCAGTATGATAGCTAGCACTTATGTACATAGATGTCAAATATCTAAATTTTGCGATTTTCCAATTCCATATGGTTTATTTTCCTCCACAAGTAAATTCCACACTTCTGGTGACAAATTAACTACGTGAGTTTAGAAAATCTTGAAATTTTTAATGAAAAATCCTGACATTTCACATATATTTACATAATGACTAATTGTCATTCTGAAACGGGCCCCCATATTTACTTGTTAAGGCCAACAATGTCACATGACTGCTCATACCCTTTACTTATGTAACTAAAAACGGAAGTGGCGAGAGGTATTGTGCTGGCCACAACAGATTTTTATGAATGAAAAACCGGAACTTATATTAAAACGAAACGAATATTTATTAATAACTTGATATATAAGAAAGATTACCTTCTTGCAGTTCTTGTATTAATTTACACCTTTCTTCTTCTTTTTTCTGTTGTATTCTGGCTAGTTCAGACTCTAATTTTATTTGTTGTTCTGTTATATCTGTTAAGAACTAAATAAACAATTATTTAATTAAATATTTTTTTGGGATAACCCCATTTTTGCTAACCTTCTGCCTACTAGCTTTCAGTGCGGCTTGTAGTTCGAGTTCCTGTCTTTGGTACATTTCATATTCCTTTTCAAACTTTAATTTTTCTTCTAATTTTTGTTGCTGTTCAAAAAGAAAACAATTTTATTATTTTCCAAAGAAAAATATGTGTAAATACTTTAAAAAATGTGTACTATAAAATCTAATGTGCAAAAAATATTAAATTTGCAATTTTTACACTAATGATAACGGATGAAATTAGTGAAATAAAATATCTATATACATACCAGAATAATAAAATAAATCCATAATTACGTGTTAGGTGAAGAAAATGAGTTATGAGATGCAAAATATGAACTAAATGAAAAGAAAATACACAAAACTTAACATGCCTTTAGTTTTTCAAACTCCCAAATTTTTTCCTAGAAAGAAACAGAACAAGCCGATTATTATACAGCTTAGACGAGAAACTAAATTTTATATTTAGAAGAAATATCATTATCTACACATTTCAAACACTTATAATATTTACAAAACAAAAATAAGTTAACTATTTATTTGCTTTATTGTACTAATTGGGGCACATTTTCTGAATTATACACACATTTAGGTAAGGAAGGTATTGTCTTTGATCGAAACATTTGATGATGAGCTTACGTTTTAAGATCCCTAAAATACGATTTTACTATTTTTACGATGATGTCTGTATGAATGTATATATGTGTGTGACAAAAGTTTATTCAATATTACAATTACAAAAATTATAATTCTGAATGAATGAATACGAGATTAGATTTTGGTAATAATTGGCCAACCGGAAGTATCCTCATTTGACGATTTTAACACTTATTTTATTCTCTATACGGTTTGATTGCATTTAATACTTCTAATGGATATAGAGTTAACAGATTATAAAGAAATTAAATTTCATAAATCAGCAAGCTATGCTATAACCATGGAAACAAACAGCTTCTATATTAAGATAATTTTGATTGACAAATGTCAAGGACATATTGAATATGTAATCTTTAGAATCAGAGATGTGATTTTTAATAGTTGTCTTTAATTTCAAATATTTCAACGCTGACGTCACAGCTTCACGGATACGACAGTCGAGCTCTACCGGTTTAATTTGGAACTATGATTGTTTGGGTGATCACTTGTCAGTTTGATTTTGTGACAGCAACATATTATTAAGTAAAAACATATTTCATACAACTTTTGATTATTTTTATAAATGTTTTATTTACATACCTTTACCCTTAACTCTGCTGTCACCTGTGACAATTTTAGGTTAGGTTGTTTACAACAGCAGAAACCACGTGGACCGTAAATGTGTGTGTGTTATATTATATTTATTAAATGAGACGGATTTCACGTTTTTATAAAAAAAACCATTTTTTTAATGACCCCTAATTTGAGTCGTAGATAATGATATTTTTCTAATCTATGTTGTCGTGATAATTTCTAAATTGAAACAGTGCTCTGATAGGCACATTCATAATCTATCTATAATAAATACCACTAAAAATAAGTTGCAGAAGGCATCTATACTGGATTATTGTCCTAAAAATGACAACAGAAACTGGACAACATCTATATGATTCGATATTACGGCTGTATTTAATTTACAGGAAATTTTACCTGTAAATCGGAGTTGTGATAATCGACTTCATCTGGAGATTCGATTTTCTCCTTATCTGGAGAGAGACTAGACGGAGATACATATGGCACGCCGTTATCTATAATTTTGTTCAGTTATTGACACATTTAAATTAAATTCAAAAGAATCTAAATGCCATTTTTATATTTATTTTGGAATCATAAACTTGACTATTTTATTTTGGAATAATTATAAACTTGTTTATTTACTTAGATTAAAGATTTGAGGAAAAATAAAAAATACGGGTCTATTATTTTTCATTGCTCTATCGATTAAAGGTAAAATTTAAATTTCAGGCACTTAGATTCCTTTAAAATAGATGCTATTTTTTCCTTCTTACCATGGCAAATAAATTTGATGATAGACTCTGTTCCTAAACCTACAATTTCCGCTGTAGGGTAGACAAAATTTTCTGCGTCTAACTGCAGAATTGTTAATCTTTTTGCTTTGCATATCGTATGAGGTAAATGGTTTAAACTAGAATTGCCTGTAGCAATTAATTGCTGGAGATTACTCAAATTGCCAATTTCTGCAGGCAATTTTCGCAAGTGATTATTCGAAACGTCTAACACTCGTAATTTTTGCAAAGATCCGATGGATGCCGGCAGTTTTTTTATGGTATTATTGTTGAGATAGAATTCCTAATACAATAAAATATTTATTTTCCGCACTTGTTGCGTAAATAACTATTTTGTGTGTGTGTAAAAATATTTACCCGTAAATTGGTTAAAGATGAGAGATCATCGGGTAATAGGGTAAAAGAATTAAAAGATAAATTTATTATCCCAATTCCGCTTAAATCTCTCAAATAACCCCCATTTGATAACGAAGTAAGTTTATTATGATCTAAAAGAAGTATTTCTTTTAAAAATACTCGACATAAAGAGTAAATACCGCTAGGAACTTGGCGTAATCCGCAGTCTGACAAATCAAACACTGGTTCTGGATTTTCCCGAGCCTAACAAATGAAAAACAAAATGCGTCATACACAAATATTCACTTATTTACTAATTTCTTTCCTTACCAAGTACAACTTATGTTCTAATTTGGCTTTATAATCAGTTTTGTTTTTTCTAAACATTACTAACAATTGTTTAACAATATATTTATTCAAATAATTCACATAATAAAGGCACTGACACACCTCACTGCATTTCTGAGTTTAATAATTGACCAATATCACACAAAACCTTACGAAAAATATAAAAAATACTGATTTTTTTGACATTTAACACTAATTTTATTCTACTATAGCAACTGCCATTCAATACACTTCTGTCAAACGTCAAATTATTACTAATATGAAGTTTGTTACAAATGAAAGTTGTGTATTTTTGTATTTAACTAGTGGCAACACTGGTTCTTGGAAGGTGTTTCACAGTTTTGCTCCTAGATGTCACTACTAGGTTAATTTCAAAGTTTGTGCAATATTTAATAAAGAAAACGTGGAAAATTAAATCAGAATTGCAAGATTATATAATAATATTAAACTTATAACTATGAAAAGAAAAATTATAACACATATGCCTGGTTACAGAAACGTTCATCAACGCTTTAATTAACGGACCATCAAAATGAACAAATTCGGATCAGCTCCTTGATCTTATGATATTTAAATCATTGCTGTAAAAAAATCGCGTTGCATCAAACGTCAAATTATTACTAATATGAAGTTTGTTACACATGAAAGTTGTGTATTTTTGTACTAAACTAGTGGCAACACTGGTTGTTGGAAATGGTAAATTGTTTCACAGTTTTGCTCCTAGATGTCACTACCAGGTTAATTTCAAAATTTGTGCAATATTTAATAAAGAAAACGTGGAAAATTAAACCAGAATTCCAGGATTATATAATAATATTAAACCTAAAACTATGAAAAGAAAAATTATATAACACAACATCAATTACTTGTTATTATACTTTATTTCACGTAAGAAAATAGTAAATGGCGCTTGAGAGCCAACCGTTTTTACATTTTTTAAATAAATAATTTAAATTCGTGTAACCAAACTTTGCCAGTAATAAATATTTTTATTAGTAAAAATGTACAAGACTTGATGATATTTACATATTTCGTTTTTGTGAACTAGGTTTGCATTCTGACCAATCAAATGGCAGAATTTATATCCCTATTCCAACTTCTATTTTCTTACGTGAAATGAAGTATAGTACAGTTCAATAAAAAACCTAACTCGGCGTAGGATATGAACAGCATATACATGAACAGAAATACGTATGTCTGATCATTATTCAATTCAAAAGTCAAGTTGTCAAAATTGATCTTGAAATGTAATTTTAAGGAGAAAAAATAATAAAGACAGTATATTGCCATTCGCCGTTTTCTATCTAATATAAGATTCAAGAAGAATAGCTTTGCTTTCTTTAGATAACATTTTTGACAATATCTCGTGTAAAATTGACGTTTAATATAATAGAGAATAGACACGATTCTTTGTTTCTTTATAGCCTACTACGAGTTAGGTTTTTTTTTAACACACTGTATTTATGTGTGAGAGAGGCTGTGATTGCCAAAAATTAAATACAAAAATACTATTTAAAATTTAATATATTTTAATGCATATTATGTTTAAACAATGTTCTGCTATTTTTCATTTTCCATTATATTTTACAATTTATGCTATTCTAGATTTATTTTCTATCGTTAGTTTGTTGCCCTTTCAACTGCTGTCATCTGCGAGTTAGGATTGGTTGGGATCAGCCGATTGTCTCTGTTTTAATATTTAATTTAAAAGACTAATAATTGAAAAATTGTTTCAAATAATGTAACAATTTAACAGGCAAATACAATTAATAATTTCAATTATGGTTAACATAGCCTATCTTTTCTTTTTCAGGGAACTCAAGAAAAACCCAGAATAGATCCCTGCTCTATCGCAATATTGAAAATATGTAAGTCAAAACTAAGTTTTACTTATTATTTTATAAAATATGTTATACTGAATCCGACAAAACATTCACCCAAACCACATCCATATTCGGGCAAAATATTCTATACTGTGTTCCACTTAATCAATTCAGTAGATGGCGCTCACATCGGCGCCAGTTTTAAACCATACCTATTAATTAATATATTCAAAGTGCAAACAGAAATGAAACTAAACCATGTGCTCGCTGCATCAGTTGGCGGCCGCTGTCAGCGTTAGCCAATAGAATTCAAATATTACGTGCATGCGCATAATCAAAACTTGGGAAATTGAGTGAGATAGACTTATGCAGCAGTGATATTTCTATCTCTCAATCAAAGCTTCAGCTAGTCTCTACGTAAAGGATAGGAGCATTTAGCAACTTTTCTAAACATGACTTATTTATTTCTCAATGCAAGATTTTTGCTATTTTTTAATATTGTTACACGATCTTGATACAATAAATTTATTAAATATTCTTTTAACAATAGCTTGTCGGTAACAAATTTCCAAAATAAATACAAAACAAGCTATCACCAATCCCAAAATTAATATCAAAAATGGAGATTCCATCTGGTTCATCGAGAGTGCTCTGGAAGTACTCTTGACGTCATTATTTGATAATAAAGTTTCCCTTTTGATTTTTTCTGTCCAATAATGAAAGAACCCTGCTTCTGATAGTCGTATTATTAGCTGGTTGAATCTGTCATACATTTGATGTCCTCTCGTGAAGTACATTTGGACATAATGAGAGAAAAGGCTGTCTTCGAATATATAAATTAGTGGAGAGCCGTCTGATAGAGTGTAGTATTTTAGTCTTAAATATACAGCAGTTTTGTAACTTTTAGCTACCGCGTAGTCTCTGTCAAAAGCTGTTTTATTTGGACATGTCAAAGTTATATCGCAAATAGTTGATCGTTTTTTGAATTCGCGTTCTGCATAATTTTGATCGGAAAGATATGCGTATAGGTTATGAGTTAACCCTATTTTTAAATCACTATGCAGTAACTCATAGTTTGTTGAAATTTGATGTTCATATTTAGGGGTAGTCAATGCGGTTATTAATTTTGATTGGTACATGGTTGTTATATTCAAAGTAAATATGGCATATATGCAAAACAATAGACGTACATTTGACGATTTAGGTGTGATGTGTATAGACACACCTAAAAACAATGAAAACACTCTCATTTGACAGTTTTGCAATTGTTTATACCCAATTGTTTCGTTGTCCAATACATATTTTGATGTTATAAATATTAAAATTGAAAATATTTGCAGTAAAACAAACAAAATAATCCATATATTTAGTGGGAATATAGTTGCAAGTATGAGCCATTGTGGCATTAAGTTAGATTTAGGTACAATCCATATAACTTTGTCAGTCATATACGAAAAAGTAATGTCAAAATCTTCAAACCACGTTTTGTTAGGAGGGCACATACCTATCATAATATCACCCTTATAAGCTTGTAAAAGACCTAACATATCTGTATATGTTCCATTTGACTGTTTGACACCCCATATTTTATAAGAATTGTTATATTCAATATTAAATCCCATTTGTTGTTGAATAGTTTTAAGACAAAGCATTTCTATACCATCATAAATATTTTTCTTGTTATTGTAGAAAATATACGGAGGTACTTGCACTATTAAAACCCTCATCAAACAGTTTGTGTATGTCGTCATTGGGTAGTTTAAAAATGGCGTCAAATTGAGGTTATGTTCACAAACTTCTTGTTGTATTTGCGCTTTTTGACATGAAATATTTGATCTATAATAGATTTCTGTTTTATTTTTATGATATTCTATCACTGCTATATTTGAAACATTATTTTTGTAAGAAATATCTAATATTTCTGTTGCGTTTTGATTTCGGGAAACAATTAAAAACTTCCATTGGGGGTTCCATATTTTTATACGTTTCAAATAGTTGAAAATATGTTGAATTTTTGTTGTTTCTGTCAATATTAGATGTAAGTCTACATGTTTAGTACTTTTTAAAAAAAATATGGGTTCTCCAATTTTTATAGATGTTTTATAATTCAGCCAGTTAATACTATTTGAATTTGAATTATCAGTTATGGCATATACATATTTGGACGTATTAAAATGATTTTGTATGATACTTTTCAAGCATTTGTTTATTTCTTCTGTATTTTTGTTGTAATACGGTACTGGTATATAACAATATATTGAGAAAAATCTTATGATTATATTAATTATTATATATATTTTAAACATTTCAAAAAATTTGAACAGTTTCAACTGTTTTATTAGTATTTCTGTATCACACAAGAACTATATTTTATATTAATATATATGAAATGCTTATTGCTCAATCTTGAATAATTATAGTAAGATATTATTTTCTCATATACTCCGCATTTATTTAAATATTATTGCTCCATATTTATAAAAAAATATTTCATTTATATCCAATTTTCTTCTAATATACTTTTATTCATTATTAATTCAGATATTAAGTAATTTTTTTGTAATCTATTGTTCTTATTTAATGGAAGAATTCACTTTTTGAGAACTTTCCAAGTATGTATGTTAAATTTTTAAAGTTTTATATTACACTGATATGTTTTTATTTATCCAAGCTTTTATTTTAATGTTTCTTTTTTTATAAAAATGCATGTACAGTATACGACTTTAATCTAAATATACATAAAACTTAAATAAAAAATATATGGTTTTTACCTCTCGCTAAGATAGGTATTGGATTCATGCATATCCAGATTTTAATGATTAAGCATGTTTTAAGGTCCCTACAATCCGATTTTAATATTTTTACGATGTTTGTGGGTGTGTGTGTGGGGGGGGGATGTTTAATCTCTCAATCGAACATTACTGGGAAGAGCTGAAAAAGTTTTGGCAATAATTGGACAACCGGAAGTAGCAGATTCTTAAAAAAAATCTAATATTTTGTTTTGAAAATTTTTGTTCTTCCAAATATTAAAGAAGATTAAATTTTCTATGTGATACATATAAATATTTTATTATATCTTTTATTGATTTAGAGATAAAGAAATATTAGGTATATAATAATCTGTTGCAATAAATCTCACAGCCCAAATAATGTCATGGAAACCAATTAAAAAGATAAAATGTTTCTAAATGTAAGTATCAAAAAATATTTAAAATTATATGTATATTGCATATATCGTTCAAAAATACTGTCAACACCAACAATGAATTGGAAACATTTCGAGGACAAAAATTCTTTATAGAATGAATTTAAAATTAAAAAATCTAAATATAAAGAATAGATATAAGTAGAATTTTTGGTATACAAGAAATGTTAAATATAATGGGGCGCGAGCAGTCATGTGACTTTGTTGGCTTAACAAGCAGATTTGGGGGTCCGTGTCAGAATGGTAGCTATTAATTATGAACATAGATGTCAAATATCATAATATTTCATTCTAAATTTAGTGATTTTCCAATTCCATATGGTTTATTTTCCTCGACAAGTAAATTCTACACTCCTGGTGACAATGACGTGAATTTAGAAAATCTTGAAACTTTAATGAAAAATTCTGACATTTGACATCTATGTATAAATAATAAAGAATATAGGTAAATAATATACACCTAATATTAGTAATTAGGATGAAGAATAATAATAATGTACTCCATAATAAATAAATGTATGTAAAACAAAATATTTTATTTATTTATCTACATAGTTTCTAGGAAATCATTATAAAAATTCCTAGTAATGATACATTTTTCTAGTGTAATATTATATCTATATCACTATATCACCATACTCGTCTGTCTATTCATTATATTTATTTCTAATCTTATAATATTTATCAACAAAGGATTACAATTTTATATTTGCTATTCGTGTCCATATTTTATTATTATGTGTTCTATAAAATTTATATTAAAGTATGAAAATATTTTCTATACAAAAGCTGAACATTATAAAATTTGATTATGCCCCTAATAATTCGTGTAGGTATTTCTTAGGCTATATTTTATTTATATATGTAACTACAAAATTAATTATAACATTTTTTAAAAACAACAATAATAATACATACTTATTTAATTTAAAATGTATTATAAAATACATTTGTTAACAAAAACAAGTGCAGTTCATATATTTAATGACGCAATACTTATACATACGAGGGTGATTTATTTTTTTCTGCAAAGTATATATTAAAAATTATTTATGTTGTGACGTCACTGTCCCAATTCTGCTAATTTCATATTCTTAGGCCCTGCGCATGCTCTGTTTAAACAGGGTGTTGACCGCGACAAATGTAAAACCAAATATGTGAAAAACAAGATACTGACACAATGTCAGTTATTCGTACGGCCATGAATTAAGGTAATTGAATTAATAAATAAACTTACGTTACAGCGAAAGTATTATCAACAATGAGCATCGTTTTAAAGTGGAATGTCCTAACTTAGTCGAAACAATATGAATTTTTGAAAGACAAGCGTGGTATATCCATCCTTATCGCACACGCTTATAGCCTTTGCAAAGGAAAGAGATAAATGTATGCCAAGGTGTTAATTCGTTCATGATACAGAAGACCTTGATCGTACATCTTAAAAAAAATACTGTAATTCCGTAACAGTTTAGTCTAAATGTAAATGTGTAAATAAAAAGTATAAATTTCATGAATGTTTGTGTAGTCTCTCTCTCTGTTGGGGCCCTTACGTCACATGTAATTTTCAACAGTTTAATTAATTTGTTGGAAAAAATAGGAGTTAAAATATTATCTAAATTACCCTCATATGTTTCACTAATCCGTCATTCGCCATTTTCTCTTGATGGCCAAATCTTTTCAACTAATTATTTACTTAATTAAATACGTATCTATGTTAATATGTTAAGAAGAAGTCTTAACTTCCTTTCTTATACTTCTGTACTCTGTAGGTGTCAACATTCCTCTTAAAATAGTATCAAAAGACACAGGAAGTCCTTTATCGCTCATTTTTTTATACATGATCCAACATTCTCTTTCTTTATTCGTTTCAAATTTGGGTATCGACGGATCATCCGGGAATTCTTCATTTTCTTTATCTTCTTGGTCATCTTCTTTTGAGTTCTCTGAAGATATCTCAATGGAGTTCTGCTTCTTGGGAGCTGGAAGAATTTCAGCACGGGTAACTCCCAGAGTTTGTTTGTTCTGGATTGAAATTTCTGGAATTTCTGGAGATTTTGGGCGGGAGTCGTGGCTGGAATCATCGTCGAAACTGACAGAATACAAAAGGAATAAATAAAATTAATATTATGTGTTATAAATTCAAAATTTTATTGAAGTTAAATTAATGGTTACTGAGAATTTCACATGTGTTGTGTAAAATAAATTAGTTTCTATTCTTCAGGAACTTGCCTATTAATTGTAGTGCAAAAAATTAATGATATAGCATCCGTGTTCGTATAGGTGCAACTTTTATTGATTGCGAAATAAATTGCTTGTTTCCAACGTGATTTATTGCTAAATTTTTCGAACTTTTCATACAAATTTTCTAATTAATTAAATACAGAAAATAACAAAAAGAAAGTGAAAAACATACTTTTATAACTAATGCATGTTCTAAAAGTATTGGCACAAATTTCAAAAAAAATACCTCTCGCTAAGAGAGGCATTGGATTCATGCTAAAAATCGCATATCCAGATTTTAATTATTAAGCACGCTTTAAGGTCCCTACAATCCGATTTTAATATTTTTACGATGATATCTGTGTGTGTGTGGGGGGACGTTGGAAGGACGATCGCTCAAAAAGTATAATACTTAATGAAATTGAAATTATACTTAATATCTGTTTAACTACGTATTTCTCAATCGGACATTACTAGGGAGAGCTGAAAAGGTGTTGGTAATAATTGGACAACCGGAAGCAGCAGATTCTTAAAAAATCTTCTAAATATTATTTTTTGAAAATTTTTGTTCTTGCTTGTATTAAAGAAGAGTATATTCTCCATCTGATACATATACATTTAAAGATAAAGAAATATAAGTTATATAATAATCTGTTGTAATAAATCTCACAGCTCAAATAATGTCATAAATCCAATTGAAAAATTAAAATGTTTGTAACTGACAAAGTCAGTAGCAAAAATCCAGAGACATTAGTGAAGATTTTTTCTAGGAAGTACATTATATTATTTCTTATTGTATTAATAATTAAATATTGAAAATTATAGGTATATTACATATACCCTTCAAAAATACTGTCAATCCCGACATTGAATTGTAAACACTTCCAAAAATTAGAAGAGTAGGACATAATTTCTTCATAGAATGAAATTAATATTAAAAAATCTAAATATAAAGAATAGATATAAGTAGAATTTTTGGTGAGTGTAGGTATACAAGAAATGTTAAATACAATAGGGCGCGAGCAGTCATGTGACTTGTTGACCGTGACAAGCAGATATGGGGGCCCGTGTCAGAATGATAGCTAGTAATTATGAACATAGATGTCAAATATCATACTTTTTATTAAAAATTTAGATATTTTTCAATTCCATGTGGTTTATATTCCTCGACAAGTAAATTCCACACACCTGGTGACAAATTAACTACGTGAATTTAGAACTTTTGCTTTTTGAAATGAATAAAAAAAATGTGTGATAATGTACCTTATTATTATAGTGAACTGTTAAGTTGAAATGTTGTGAACGGTTACAAAGTTTTTTGAATATTTGAATGACGTAGTATGGAAAAGTTTCAGGCAAAGTAAACAAATTCACGATACCTATTCGTAGTTTGGAATCAGACAAATTATAGTAGGTTCGCTGAACTTTCAAACCAAACCCAAACGTTATTATATGCCAAGCAGTCATTTACCACTACTATTTTGTGGTTTTTTACATGTCGCATATATACATAAACAGTATTAGCGTTAACCAATATTAATTGGAAAATCTGTTGTGGCCATCACAATACCTCTCGCCCTTTCCGGGATATATAAGTATTGTATTTAACATTTCTTGTACACACAAAAAATTCTAATTACACCTAATCTTTATATTTATGTTATTTTATGTTCGAGGTTTTTCCAATTCATTAACGGGATTGGCGGTATTACTGAAGGGTTCATGTAATATACCTAAATTTTAAATATATAATTAATAATAAAATAAGAAATATTAAATATCGTTCCCAGAAAAAGCCTTCAGTACATCTCTGAATTTTTAACACTGACATTAGTGACATTTATCTGTCAATTACAGACATTGTAATTACTCAAGTAGTGGTTGGGCTGTGAGCAGGCTGTGAGATTTATGTACTACAACAGACTATTTTATAGATTATATATCTATATCTTTAAATCTATAGAAGGTATAATAAAAACATTAAATGAGTCGGATAGAGAATTTTGTTTTTTAATATTTGTAATAACATAAATTTTCAAAAAATAATATTTAGAAGATTTTTGTTAAAATACTACTACTTCCGGTTGTCCAATTATTGTTACCAGAATCTATTCAACTCTTCCCATTACTGTTAGATTGAGGAATCCGTAGTTATACACAAGTATTTAGTCATATAGAATTTGAGAAATCGTATCTCCAACAACCTCACAGACACACACACACAAACAGACATCATCGTAAAAATGTTATTATCGGATTCTAGGGACCTTAAAACGTGCTTATTCGCTAAAATCTGAATGATTCCAATACTTCTCTTAGCGAGAGGTAAAAAACAATACAAAATTATACGAGACAATAATATAAACATGATACAAAAAACTAGTTAAAAAAATAGGTGAGCGGCGTTTTTATTTATTATCTCTGCCGTATCGCCTAACAATCACATGACAAAATTAACAAACAAAAACGCGTAATATTTGAACATTTCAAAATTAACTTTTAAATCGCTACCGCGCGTCTTGGATGACCGACTCTGTATACTATATAAATTTCCATTTTAAATTTACAAATGTTTGAAAGAAATTTATAAAATTATTTCTTGATCTACTGGTCTAGTTTCCAAGTCTATTATTTTTGTATTATTTACTACTGTCACTGTCAAACAAGAGGCACGTAAATCTGTTTACAAGTCATCGACCTAAACGAATACTTCCTGTTTGCGAAAAAGGGTTGAACAAAATTCCGGAACTTCCGGATTTATTGACGACATAACCTGTTTCGCTTCCACGAAAGATGATACACCGTAATTACTTCTATACACATAATTACATACAAAAAACATAAATCGATAATATTTTAAACATGAAAAGATTTCCGTAATAATGTTTAGAATTTAAATTTAAACTAACTAAAACTAACTTTAACGGGTGGCATAATTTCTAAACAATTTTATTATAAATGCAAATTAAATTCTGAAATAGTTTCTAACTACTGTATTTTGTATTTAATAAATCTTCTTACTAACATAGACAATAATTCAAATCTTTTTCAAGATAACGCATACGACACATATACCTATGAGTATTCCATATACATTTCTGTATAGCACATGAAACACAAATTTTATTGTTTAGGTGTTAACAATTAGTCGAAAGTTCAGTCAAACAGCATTTATTCTTACTATACCAACGTTTCGGTGCACCTTGCACCTTCTTCAGGGTCTACAACAATTATACAACAAAAATGTAATACATACAAAATAACATGGACATTATCACACTTACAGTAAGATCTTACAAATTGTTACAATTCATGTACACAAAATACATTCGTACAAAACATTCAGTTAATTTATTAAACATCGTACAAAAAATTCAAAGAGCATACACACATCCATTTGCTCTAAAAAACGACAACCGAATAATATGGAAAATAGCCGGAAATATCCTGTGTAAGGATTCTGGTGACATCATTGATACGGACTCCTATTGGTCGTCTGTACACCAATAATAATGTAGCACGTTGTAGGAATTTAAATAAAATGTAAGGAAATTAATGAAGCTCAGTTTGGCCTGAAATTTGCCTATTCCTTTTTGAACTATTCCAATACACCAAAATATACGCTGTTAAGTCCTTGAATATCAGTTCTTGCATTGATGTTATTGCAATCAACCCTGATATGTAACATTTCAAGAAACATACGTTTGGAGTAATTGTGCTCTTCCTCCAAAATCTTGAAATTTTCCAGTTTTTTTTTTTATTTAAATAAAAATTATTTCCCATATATCTCAATTCTCGAATTTTTTAAATACATTAATAAAAAATCTGTTGTGGCCAGCACAATACCTTCCGTCATTCTCGTGTATAATGTATAAATTCCATAATTTTTCTTACAAAAGATTCTAAATTTCCAGTAAAATTATTTCATAAACAAACTATTCAAATTGCACTTGACACTGGCATCTTCTTCTTCTTTAGCTTTTCCCATTCGTTAGGGGTCGCTATTTTTGCATGTCGTTCTCATTCAGTTCCTTTTCTCTCAAATCTTCCGCAATACAGTCCTTCCATCTTATCTTTGGTCTTCCTCTGTTTCTTTAACGTCCTATTACTAAACTATACATTCTTGTTCCAATATAATTCTTCATTTCTCCTCATCACATGTTCAAACCAATGTAATCGTCTTTCTTGTATCTTTCTAAAAACTTGTAACACTAGAGTTACTTTCTTACCGTATCTTTCCGTGTATTCCCCAATATCTACTTCAACATCCTCATATCTGCCACATTAATTTACTTTTTATTGATACTGACATCTGTCAATTTGAATTATATGAATATATTACTAGTTCCCAAGTTTGGCATAGATGGCTGAATTATCAAATTTAATTTCTTTAAAATTCTTTAATTCTGTATCTATTGAATATGAAGTATAAATTGTATAGTGAATAATATATTCTTTAAGTTATAATAACGTTAAATGTCAATAAATCAAATTTAACTGTTAAATCTTCAAATGAGACTACTTACGGTTGACCAATTATAACCAAAATCTAATCAGTTGTTCTTCTGGATGTAAACTTGAGGAATACGAAAAAATTATAATTTTTGGAATCGTGGTATTGAAGTTATGGAATCCGGAACTTTTGTTACCCACACACACACAGACACACAGACACACATACATACAGACATCATCGTAAAAATGGTAAAATCGTATTATATGGACCCTAAAACGTGCTTATTCAGTAAAAACTCATCATTGAATTTTTTGACCAAAGACAATACCTTCCTTACCTAAAGGTGACGGAAGGTAAAACTAATACATCGTTGAAAGGAGAAAAAAATGACGATTTATATTTTAGTAAAACAATTATAGACTTGCTATTTAAAAAATAAAAGTTGATAGTCGTATCTTATAAACTTGACTTCATAAAAAATATCTACATCTGATATAAATTAATAAATTTGTCTATTACTTATAATAAAAAAGTGAAAGGGAGGGGGGGGGGGCTTCCAGACTCACCCTGTATGTATTTTTGTTGACAGAGCAACCAAAAACTTTTTCCTGGTAAAATTACTTCACCTTCGCTATATTTCCTATCGATATATTTTTTATCTTTCCCATATATCTTTAATATTCCTTTCTATATTTATATCAAACTAAAAAACATTAAGAAGCCCTCGTTTTCTCGATTAAAACGCGTCCCCAATTTTTACAACATGGAACAACCCAATACAAAATACTATATCGAATGGGAACAAGTTACTAATCACGCGATTTTTTCACGTTTCCTAACCTTACCTACCAACCCTCATATTTGGAGTTGGCCGAGAACAAAGTCGTCTTCTCATCACGCAAAGAAAGAATGACTGTCAATGATGGATTGGAGTAAATAATGAAAAGTAGAACATTAGGTTTGATATATCAAAAAAGAAAAGAAATGGAGATGTAAGTAAACAAGAAAGAGGGATAGTGTATTCATAAATTAATAAGTGGAAATTTTAATCTAAACATAAGAATAAAAAATTGCTGTATTCATAAATGTTTTTGTAATTTAATGCAAGAATAAGCAAAGTCGATTTTTACCATCCGTCACCTTTAGGTAAGGATGAGTTTTTAGTGAATAAGCACGTTTTAGGGTCCCTATAATACGATTTTACCATTTTTACTATGATGTCTGTATGTATGTATGTGTGTCTGTGTTTGTGTGACGAAAGTTTCGGATCGCATAACTTCGATTCCAAAAATTATAATTTTTCGTATTCCTCAAGTTTACATCCAGAAGAAAAGGTGATTCGATTTTGGTTATAATTGTCAGCCGGAAGTACGCTAATTTGAAGATTTTAACAGTTTCTTTTTAACGTAGTTAAATATCATTTATTGACATTTAACGTTATGAATGCCCGTGAGGTGACGCCTGGTAAGCGCTCACACGGTACAAATATTCCATCATTACCGATATCTGTGCACGAAGCAGATTGGCACACCCAACAATGGGTAATATGCCGTGATGAAATATTTATTTTATTTATTTATTAACGCTATTATAACTTAAAGAATATATTATTCTCTATACGATTTGATTGCATTTTATACATCGTATTCAATATATATAGAGTTAAAGAACTATAAATATATTAAATTTTATAAATCAGCCAGCTATACTAACCATGGAAACTGCTAATATATTCAGATAATTCAAATTGACAGATGTCAGTATCAATGAAAACTAAATGAATGTGGCTGAGATGAGGATGTTGAAATAGATGTTGGGGAAGACACGGAAAGATACCACAAGGAATGAAAGAATAAGGGGAATAACTCTAGTGTAAGAAGTTTTTAGCAAGATACAAGAGAGACGATTACATTGATTTGAACATGTCATGAGGAGAGATGAAGAATATATTGGAAGAAGACCAAAGATAATATGGAAGGACTGTATTGCGGAAGACTTGAAAAAAAGGAACTAAATGAGAACGACACGCAAAACAGAAATGAGTGGAAGAAGAAAATAAAAAATAGCGACCCATAACAGATGGGAAAAGGTAAAGAAGAAGTCAGTGTCAAGTGCAATTTGCATAGTTTGTTTATGAAATAATTTTACTGGAAATTTAGAATCTTTTGCAAAAAAAATATGTATGGAATTTATACATACACAGGATTGACGGAAGGTATTGTGCTGGCCACATCAGATTTTTTTATTAATTCTTTATATGTTTATATATCTAATTTGAAATTCTGCTAATTCTATTTCTAAATTATTAATCTTCAACCAACTGAAGAATCTTATTGCCAAATTCAGTTTTATGACTAAATAAAAAGTAATATTTTGGTAATTATTACATAATTTTAAGATTTATTTCTTACATTTTGACCCTTTAAACCCGGTCGAACTATTATCATCCGTCATTTGGCCCAGTTTTTGTAAGTTTTAAGTCTATATTTAAAGTAATCGAAAAAAATTTGAATTTTGTAGAAATTTCTCACCATTTGTGTAGGTTTTATAATTTGTTAAAAATGTAAGCCTGGGTTCGTATTTATATCTATTTCATTGTTTCAAATGGTCCCCAATCAAAATAGTTACTACGCTTACCTTAGCTTGATAGTAATGCTGTGTCTTTTCATTTATTACCAATTTGTTGTCAAATATCAACAATATAAATTCACTAACAATAAATATGTCTGAAATATTTTTACAGATATTTATAGAAAGTGTATAAAGTAAATATACGTTACTACCGATTGCTGTCTTGTGTTGTGTACAACTGTTGAAATAAAACTCCCCCCACCCTAAAAACAAAATAAATCGCAGTCCGTGAACCTTCCACGGGGTAGCACTTGGCAATTTATATTCCTTTCTCCAATACTCCGAAAATTGTCACACGCAAATCAACCCTTATGTTTCAGCCTCTTTTTAAATTGTCTCTTCTCATAAAATCATTTCGACAATCAACAGGATTGGTAAACTATTGTTTAATTGTATAATTTTTGAATTTGCCAATTTGTGCAAAAATTGTCAAAAAAAAATGGAGTACCAATAAGAAAAAATCTGTTGTGGCCAGCACAATACCTTCCGTCAATCCTGTGTATTGTGCATAAATTCCATACATAAACAAACTATGCTAAATGCACTTGACACTAACATCTTTACGTGTAGTTCTCATTCAGTTCATCTTCTCTCAAGTCTTCCGCAATACAGTCCTTCCACCTTATCTTTGGTCTTCCTCTGTTTCTTAAACCTTCTGTTACTAAATAGCTAATCATTCTTCATCCAATATATTCTTCATTTCTCCTCATGACATTTCCAAACCAATGTCATCATCTCTGTTGTATTTTTCTACAAACTTGTAACACTAGAGTTATTTCCTTACCTATCTTTCCGTGTCTTCCCCAACATCTACTTCAACATCCTTATCTCTGCCACATTAATTTATTATTTATTGATACTGATATCTGTCAATTTGAATTATATGAATATATTAGTAGTTTCCATGTTTAGCATAGCTGGCTGATTTATAAAATTAAATATCTTTAAAATTCTTTAACTCTATGTCTATTGAATATGAAATATAAAATGCAATGAAATCGTATAGAGAATAATATATTCTTTAAGTTATAATAACGTTAAATGTCACTAAATCAAATTTAACTGTTAAATCTTCAAATGAGGCTACTTCCGGTTGACCAATTATAACCAAAATCTAATCACTTATTCTTCTGGATGTAAACTTGCGATCCGAAACTTTCGTCACACACACACACACGGACATCATCGTAAAAATGTTAAAATCGGATTGTAGAGACCTTAAAACATGCTTATTCATTAAATTTTGGATATGCGATTTTTAGCGTGAATCCAATACCTCTCTTATCGAGAGGTAAAAATAAATAAATTTTGAATTCAATAAAAACGCTACGAACTTACGCATCAACCTTATAAATTCCCAGTATTATTATTACATATTTTCGGCATGCTTTTGTCTTTCCCATCGATCGGTTATTGTTTTCAGACAATTGACAATCAAATATCGAATTCATAGTCTATTTACTAAACGACTAACAAATTTTTAATTCTCATTTTCACTGTTATATGAATGTTTTCAAGCACGCACCCTTACGAACGGAATACTTATGAACATGGTAGTAATAAGTCACGAAGTTGTCCTACTATGAATAGAAAACGGTGAACTATATATTTTCATACGTGGCGTCTTCGTAGTTCGTATTTTATACATGTATGAATATAGTATTGTTCCTTTATATAGCACAACGGTAAATATAAATCAAACTGGCACACATTTATATTGAGCGTGAGGCAAGGGCTTTAAAATTTTTGTAGGCCGCCCTAGATAGCTATAATGTTACGAAATATATTATACACTGTTCCATTTCAACAAAACATCTTATATTCGTCAATATCACTGCCGAAAATATTTAATAATAAATAAATTTAAAAACAATTTGATGAACGCAAATCTCGATCCTATATACCAAACTGTATAAACTATACGATTTAATATTAAATTAAATTTTATTTGTTATTGGACAATTTAAATCTTAAATGACACAATATCATTGGACAAAATCTTAGTTTATTATTGGTGATTCCCGTCCATATATAATCCCAGTTCTCTCCCCTGTTTTTCAGAGTTGCCAGGACCTCTGGCATGGTTGACATGTTGAGTAATATTAGCTACTCTTTTTACCTTCCGTCACCTTTAGGTAAGGAAGGTATTGTCTTTGATCAAAAAATTCAATGATGAGTTTTTAGTGAATAAACATGTTTTAAACGCAGTTAAATATCATTTATTGATAAATATTGTATGAATATATTATTCTCTATACGATTTAATTGCAATTTATACTTCATATTCAATAGATATAGTGTTAAAGAATTATAAAGTTAAATTTCATAAATCAGCCAGCTATGCTAACCATGGAAATTGCTAATATATTCAGATAATTCAAATTGACAGATGTCAGTATCAATGAAAACTAAATGAATGTGGCAGAGATGAGCAATGAAGAATATTTTGGAAGAAGAATGAATAATAGTAATAGAAGATGGAACAAACAAAGGAATATCAAAGATAAGATGGAAGGACTGTATTGCGGACGACTTGAGAGAAAAGGAACTGAATGAGAACGACACACAAAACAGAAATGAGTGGAAGAAGAAAATAATAAATAGCGACCCTTAACGAATGGGAAAATCTAAAGAAGAAGATGTCAGTGTCAACTGCAATTTGCATAGTTTGTTTATGAAATAATTTTACTGGAAATTTAGAATCTTTTGCAAGAAATTTTATGCATGGAATTTATATGTAATACACAGGATTGACGGAAGGTATTGTGCTGGCCACAACAGATTTTTAATTATGTACTACTAATGATGAGAACTTCGTTCATGAAATACGTATATAGGTTTTATTATAATTTTAAAGTTAAGGGGTAATTTTGTTTTATTTTTGCATGATTCCAATATTTGCCTGAGGTAAAAATTGAAAGCTAACACATTTGCATGTTTGGGAATTGTGTGATTTGTGATTGCAACATTAAAATTAGAATATTCACTATCTATTTCATGTTACCGTAACGAACGGAATGTTCAATATTCAATTCTAAATCCGGATGACATAAATACATATTTTCGAGTTCTTACAAATATCAATATTTGACAATTAACAATGACAGGTTTAATATGATTTATGCTCGCTTTGACATTTAATTGCTTAACTATACATTTATTAAGTTATTCAGTTGGCATTGATATTGGTAATAATAATACGGTGTCAACATTGACTACGAGTATATTTCTAATTATTGTAAAACAAATTCTCCTTTCTTACCTGCTATTTCTTCGGTTGTCCCTCCCCTGCTCCACACTAACAGCCCTAACGAGCCTGCGTTTAGGCCCCCGAGATTCCCCTAACCCTGGGGGAGACTCAACTGGGGCCCTTTTCTCGCGCTCTGCTGCCATCAGGCTGGTGGGAGATCCTGAAGCCAATGCACTTGTCACTCGTCGAGACGGAAAACTAGCGCTGAAACTCCGTAAAGAATGGAGCGTACTTTGCTGAAATGACACTGAAAAGAAAGAAGAAAATACGGAGATATTATGAGGGAGAAATAGATAGAGAAATATTTAGAGAGCATTTTCTAATAATGGTTGTGCTTATGAGTACAAAGAAACTTTATATCAGTTTTTAATTAACAAGTGCCTTCTTTCGCACAAACAAAAAGGAATTCTGTTCAACACCAAAAAGGAACAGAGTTTCTTGCTACAACTATTACCGAAAACAACATTGCTGCTGTTATAGTAATTAACGTATCAAGGGTGTTATAAGGACAATAACGCCTGAGGTCAACAGTGTGCTTTCCGAGGGCCTCCGGCCCGAGGTGTGTACGTTGACCGAAGGCAATATTGTCCGTTTAACGCCCGTGGTACGTTCAACGGTTAATGTCCGACCGATATATTATTTTATTAAAGATTTTTGTCCTATCATTGTGATTTTTGTTAGAGATATTAATCTATTTGCTTGCAAACGCTGTAACTAGGTAACGCGATATTCTTGTTTGTCTCCTCCCCAGAGTTTCCGTATTCTGTACCCAATAGCAACAACGTCAAATTTATAACACACCCTAGGGTGTTATTTGATATATAACAACCCTGAAAGCAGGGTTGTTATGATAACAATAACGTAACGGTCGGACATTAAGAAAATAAGCGAACAAGACAAGAGAACTCTTCTGCGACAATAAGCATCAACTGAAGTTAAAAGTTGCAAATGAGGGTACTTCCGGTTGACCAATTATAACCAAAATCTAATTACGTCTGCATATGGATATAAACTTGAGGAATACGAAAAGACTATAATTTTTGGAATCGTGGTATTGGAGTTATGCGAACCGAAACGATCGTCACAGACACACACACACAAACCCACACAGACGCACATACACACAAACAGACATCATCGTAAAAATAGTAAATTTGTATTCTAAAATCTACAAAACGTATAGGTTGCGGAAGGTAAAAATTATAAAGGAATTAAATTTCATAAAGCAGTCAGCTATGCTATAACCATGGAAACAGCTACTATATTAAGAAAATGTCAGTGTCAAGTACATTTGACGTAGTATGTGTTATAATTTTACTGGAGAATCCTTTGCTAGAAACTTTCTGAAATATAAAATCTTTTGCAAAGAAATTTTCGGTGTGGAATTTGTACAAAATACATAGAACTGACGGACGGTAATGTGCTGGCCACATCAGATTTTTTTGAAGTACTTACAGTAAAAATTTTGAAAGATGTCCGATCAAGGTTATCTACGAATTGTATGAATTCAGATTTTTGCTCCGCCCATTATGACAAATGCAGTAGTGTCGTTTGCTTAGTTTTTATGAGGGTACGTAAGATACTACTGTTTTTTTATTATTATAAAAATATATATATTACAGTAAAAAAATATAAAATTCAAAAATAAGTCAACTAGTAAGTTTATAAGCAAATGTAAAACCAAATATGTTAAAAATAAGATACTGACACAATGTCAGTGTCAGTGACTCTGACAGAATATAACGTTATACGTACGGCTATGAATCTAGGTAATGTATCTGTATTAATAAATAAACTTACGTTACAGCGAAAGTATTATCAACAACGAGCATCGTTTATAAATGGAATGTCCTAACTTAGTCGAAACAATATGAATTTTTGAACGACAAGCGTGTTATATCCATCCTTATCACACACTCTTACAGCCTTTGCAAAAGAAAATGTATGCCTATTTGTTAATTCGTTCGTGATACAGGTGTCCTTGATCGGACATCTTTCAAAAATTTTACTGTACACGTCAAGAGATTATGTATGGATTTATAAAGATTGGGAAACACCAAAAATTAGCAACAAGCAGCGAACCATGGAAAAGTAATGTATGCAGTATTCTTTACCATATTTATGAATTGTAAATTTAAAATATGTAGGAAATTCATTGATTAAAATCTCGTGTATGTGATTGACAAAGTTGATATTAATATGTTAAAAATAGCTGAATGTAGTCAATAAATTAAACGATTAGATATTAAATCTTACCAGCGTTCCCACACACGACTTACGTTCCCCACTATAAAACCCCTACTAAAATGAGTTTCTTCTTTTCCTATGAATTCGTGTCCATATCTCATATTGCATACAAAATATGGAAACTCTAACTCTGTCGTCCTACCTATCTGCCAATATCACATCGATATCAGTTCACGATAGCTTAGGTAGGTACCATCAGATATGCAAATCTTTTGATCATTTCCAGTAGTTTTCCTTACCGAACATAATATGTTACATAAGTTTATATAAATTTGATTGCAATTTGAATTTGGGTACTTGAAATAGACACACGGAAATTTATGCGACAGATGACCTACAAGTTAAATAGGTTTCCAAAATAGAACATATTATATTGTTCATATTATTGTTTCCAATAGCAAATATTCATTTTGAAATATAAATCAGCAAATATAGGATTGTATATGAAGAATAAAATCTTCCTAAAATATTTTCCATGTCTTCATAAATTTGCTTCCGTCTCTTTCTCCTTTTGAAAATCACTTTTAACTTTAAGGGAGGAAAAGAACATAGTGTCAGATTTAAAGTAGGTTAAAGTAACAAATAAAATGACATAATCTGTGACACACTTCTTCCGTCATGTGTTGAAGTCACGATCACGCGGTGAGCGTGAACATGATCAATTCACGCTCAGCAAACTACGGAAATTCCAATCGGGAAAGGGGTTGTTACCTCAAGTGAGAGATGCAAGACAAATTGTAAATTTCTTACTCTAAACTTTGCATTGGAAATTGCATTATTAAATCCGATACAGTGCCCCACTTTCGAAACAAAATACTGAGGTGTACGAACTCAAAAAAAATGTAGATACATATAAAGGCTGCCGCAACAAGAGCGCCGGATTTAATTTTTAAATACAATAAATCTTTTTACTCCGTCACCTTTAGATAAGGAAGGTTATTGTCTTTGGTCAAAAAAATCGAATTAGAATATAAATTTACTATTTTTACGAAGATGTCTGTGTGTGTATGTGCGTGACGATCGTTTTTTTTTTCCCGGAGACACATGGAATCTGGTAAATCCCTGATGACTGAAGAGGGATGACGTCTTTTACTTGTCTCAACATATGACGAATTTTAACATATGGAGAAAACGAAATCTTTATGTTTTTCTTACGAAGAATTCTACCAATCTTGTCCGTGACATTTTTGACATAAGGAACTGAAGCAAACAATACGTCTCTTTCATTAGAATTGTTAATAGGTCTTTTCGGTTTCAGACATTTTTCGATAGATGATTTAGAAAAACCATTCTTCATAAAAATATTCTCAATTTCTGAAGCTCTTCTCATTAGGCATTTAATTGTACCATATTTCTGAGAAGGATGATGATGTGAATTGGCATTAATATATTGATTAGTGTGCGTAGGCTTCCTGTAGACTGAATGTAGGAAAGAACCATCTTCTTTTCTCTTTAGTAACACATCCAGGAAGGGAATGATGCCATTTTCTTCAACTTCTACGGTGAACTTAATATTTTCATGGATGTTATTCAAATGGTTTAAGAAAATTGATAAGTTTTGACGTCCATGGGGCCAAATAGCGAAGACATCATCAACATAACGTAACCATAATGAAGGTTTCATGGTAGTAGAATCCAAAGCTAATTCTTCAAAGGACTCCATATAATAATTAGCTATGGAAGGAGACAGAGGATTGCCCATTGCAACACCATCAACTTGTTTGTAGAATTCGTTGTTAAAAATGAAGAAGCTTGACGTCAAACAATGTCGAAAAAGTTACACAATATCTTCTGAAAAATTCTTTTCAAGCAGCTTCAGGGTGTCTCTGATGGGGATCTTCGTAAATAATGACGTAACATCAAAGCTCACTAGAAGATCTTCTGATGATATATATATTTGTTCTTTATAATTTCAATAAAATGTTTGACAAGTTAGAGACGTCATCCCTCTTCAGTCATCAGGGATTTACCAGATTCCATGTGTCTGCGGGAAAGTTTACATTCGCCAGATTGATAGATCTATTTTAACAAGATTGAATGAACACCAGCGTTCGCAGCCAGAGAAATCTTCAGTTGCAGAGCATGCCCTGGAAGAATTCCACCATATAAAATTCGAAGATATAAAAATACTGGCGAGACCAACACACCTAAACAACAGGTTAATTAGAGAAGCCATTGAGATTTTCAAAACCAAGAGTAATAATGTCAATCATTGTGACGGTCTAGATCTTAGTCGTGCATGGCTTCCTATATTAAATATGTTGTAATTGTCACCTTGGTTACCTGTTGCTAATGTTTTTGTTATTATTTTTATTTATATATTACCTCTCGCTAAGAGAGGTATTGGATTCATGCTAAAAATCGCATATCCAGATTTTATTGAATAAGCACGTTTTAAGGTCCCTACAATCCGATTTTAACATTTTTACGATGATGTCTGTGTGTGTGTGTGTGTGTGTGTGTGTGTGTGTGTGTGTGTGGATGTGTGTGTGTGGGATGTTGGAAGGACGGTTACTCAAAAACTATAAGACTTAAAATTTGTTTAACAACGTATTTCCCAATCGGACATTCATGGGAAGATCTGAAAAGGTTTTGGTAACAATTGGACAACCGGAAGTAGAAGATTCTTGAAAAAAAATCTTCTAAATATTATTTTTTGAAAATTTTTCTTGATAATATTAAAGAAAAATAAATTCTCTTTCTGATACATTTAAATATTTTTATAAATATTTTATAGATTTAGAGATAAAAGGAATATAATATATAAAATAATGTTGTAATTAATTTTACAACCGAAAGGATGCCATGAAAAATAGTTGCAAATTTAAATTATTTGTAACTGACAGATAAATGTCAGTGTCAGAAATAATGAGTAATGAAAGAAAAATGTATTTGGAGAATCCCTTAATTCTTGATCTGTGACTATTATGGAGATGACAAGTCTAGGTTGAAGGACTTAAATTTGTTTCAAACATTATGGGACAATGTACACCAGTACTGTAGACTAGAGTAACTTTGAATTGCGAAAAAGCTATCAAATTCTTCTCAAGTAAGTTGTAAATATTGACAAAATTACACATCGATATAAGAATAATCGGAGTGCAATCTATCCGTCACTTTATTAAAGGGAATTAGTGTTATTTAGATATAACATGTATGAAAAAATAAAATGTAAAAGAAGATATATAAGAATAGATGCACAATCCAGATATATACATTTTAGACCGCCCAAAATTAATGTTTTTACTAGAAGAATATGAAGAGAAAGTAAACAACGTTGTTCGAATTGAAAATTGCAGTTACCAGCCTAATATTTATATATGGTAAACTCTACTTTGTAATTTATTGTAACATAATTTATGGTAAAATATCTTCATGTTGAGACATGCTATTATTGAATAACAAAGAAGTTTATACGTCATAGATTTATATGAATATATTATTTGTATTTATAAAAATATTCTTTGCTTTATGCATACAGCCAGGTAAAATATACGGCGAGAGGTTATGTGTTGGCCACATCAGATTTTTTTTGATTTGTTATTTATTCCTGAAGAAGGCAGTAGTTAACACTACCGAAACGTCGGTATTTAATAAATAAACATATAAAAAATAAAATAAATAAATATTTCATCACGGCATATTACCCATTGCTGGGTGTGCCAATCTGCTTCATACACAGATATCGGTATATAAATAAACAGAAATAAAACTAATAAAGGTTGTATCATTTTAATTGAAATATGAGTTCTAAAAGATTTTTTAATAATTTAAATAACTATTATAAATTTGTTAACGTAGTTTACTTATAAATTTATGATTTAGAAAAAAAGTCATAATGAATGTTGCACCTATTTTCGTAATTACTTATAAAACTATTCATCATTTCTGAAAATTTTACGTCACTTAGGTTTTTAACCTTCCAATGAATGTAACAAAATTCATACAACCCCCCAATTTTCAATTCATATCAATCATGTTTCATATTCATTAAATCTAGTGACCTATTATCTCGCTATTTCACCTGTCGAAGAAAATTAATGAATTTCCTCTTTCTAAGAAGTCTCGTATTACGTTTTTCCATCAAACGAACGAGTTTCTGACAATGAGTTCATAATCAGGTCAACGATAACAAGAACGACAACCCTTCAAGTTCCATACACCTTTCACTCTTTCTTTTCACATATCGCACTTCACAATGCACTAATTACAGACATGTTTCGCTGAAAAGGCTTCCAAGAAGTTCACTATTTTGGCAGTGTGATTTGGGATGTGGTTGAAAATGCACGATACTTCATCATCGAAAGTTCGAAACCGAAATCGAAGTTTTATGAAGTTGAAAAGAACACGAAATGGGGATGAAATTATTTTGTTATAAGTAGTTTTAGTACTTGTGAATAATGTAATAATAAATTAGTATATTTGTAGTGGATGTAGTTTACACTACAATATAGCATTATAGCGTGATAATAATATAAAACGGGTTGATTAACATAATTGCGAAATTCCTCCGCGAATCATTACCATAATGTTGTATTTCATTTCCACTTAAGTACATAATTATCTTTACCAAATATTCCGTTACCATAATTTGTTAGCCATAGTTAACTACAAATCTATAATAATTACATAGGTTAAAAGTTTCAAGATGTGGCCAACACAATACCTCCCGTTTAATTGAATTTTTATTCATGTAAATACTTAAAATTAAATTTAAATATCGCGTTCGATCCCTACCAACGCCAAATACTTCGAATTTTAAATGGCACAAAAATGACTCCTGTGGTGTACTCTCCACGCCAGCAATAAGTGCTCGTGAGGTAACACCTGGTAAACACTCGCACGGTACAAATATGTCATCATCGTTACCGAAATCTGTGTACAAAGCAGATTGGCAGATCCAGCAATGGGTAATATGCCGGGATGATATATTTATTTATATACTTACCTATATTCATTGCTGGCGTGGAGAGTGCACCACAGGGGTCAATTTTGTGCCATTTAAAATTCTAAAATATTTGGCGTCGGTCGGAATCGAACCGTTCTCCAGATTAGCGTGAAGTGACGCGTAGTAAACGCCTACACGGAACAAATATGTCATCATTATAACCGACATCTGCGTACAAAGCAGATTGGCTTACCCATCAATGGGTAATATGCCGTGATGATATATGTTTTTATTATCTTTATCTACCTTTGCTTTGTCACTTAGGCCCGGTATTTTCACTTGCTAATAAATTTATTCTATATATCTTTATAATGATTTACCCAAAGAGGTATGCGCTGTTTGAGATCAAATACGAACCCAAATTTGTAATAATAAAATAAGAACAGTTTGTTTTCATAATCGGAATCTATCAAAAAATTCCTTGATGTGTGTGGTTAGATCGCTGTCTGATCGTGCGTTTTGGATTTCTCGCATTTATTCATTCATAGTTCAAACAATCATCAGAATCATTAATAGTACATTACATGCGAATAGAATACTATACTTTATCCACAACTGTCAAATAATAACATATTGTACTATTATAAAATCAGAAATAACCTAACAAATTTTAGAAAATTGTTTGTTCACAAACATAAACATAGTTAGCGTTGATTACTGGGTATTTGTTTTAACAAAACTATGAAGTGATTTGACATTTAGCAGAAAATTTTAAACCGACTATTCAGCTACATTTTAAACTTAAGAAGAAAATAAAACTATAAAAAACGAGAATCCTAGTATACTTTTGGCTTTTTATGTGGAAATAAATACTTATTAAAAGTAATTTGTTTGTACTTTTTGTAAGGTAAGATTTGAATTTGACATAACGATTGAATAATATTATTCCATCGAACTGTCAATATTATTCAATTAGCAACAGTAACGAAGCTCATTAATTGATAAAAAACGGTTGAATTATGGGTATATTATTTGGCAGTCGTGGATAAAAATATTTAATATATCCATACCTGCACTATGTAGAAATGAATAAACCCTTTATTCGCTACCCAACTAGCGAATAACAGATGTTATTCTTTCGAATAAATTTATTTGCAAGTGAAAAGACAACAAAAATATTTATCCGAAGGTTAAATTTATCTATAACTTTATTCTCAAGTGAAAATACCGGCCCTTAGTCAACTATTTTGAGTTGAACAAAGCACACTTTAAAATCTGCTATAGAACAAAAGTATTTTTTGTAGAAAAACTATTTTAAGCTTCAAGTAAAGTGTCATTTCTGGTTATCCAATGGCAATGTCTTCAAAACCCAATACTAAGTGTCCTAGTAAGTAGCGTCTTGTGGAAGAATATGCCCATCTTTATTTAATTTAAGTTCATAATTTTGTTGCTTATGGAACAGTTAATTATTAAGAACTAAAAAACTTTAACTAAATGCATTTTATATTACAAAAAAAATGTTGAAATTTGTTCCAATTTAATATATTATCCTTTTTTTAAATATTATTCGGCACATCTATATAGTACATTTAGCTATGTGTGGTATAATAAACAATAAACAAGGTTTGCGTGTTAGTGTCCTAGATTCTGAATCACACCTCCACTTCAATTAATACGATTAATTATCTACATTACTCCCTGTCGCTTCTTAACATTCATGTCTTCACAGTAAATAGAAATCATCAACGCTTTCATTCAAATATAAGAATAATAAACACCGATTTCAATAAACAAATTCTTTGAATCATTTTAATTCATATTGATTCATAAAATAACAACAAATATTTCAGAAAGAATATTTACAACGTTGTAACCCTTTCACCATCTATTTATGATTGTGAAAGATGCGAAATGCCGTGATTCCTTAAAGTAAAAGCCGTTTGAAGATTTTGAATGACGTGATACAGATTCGTTAAGCTTTCTGGCAAAAGCTGAAAGCTCCTGTCGACCAGTGACCTTCACATCCTGAGCTTAAATATTACGTGATACTATTTCTCTTTTTGTTTGTTTGATCGTACCTTCAAGGATATGTGATAATAGTTACAATTTATCTTTGATAAAAAATGCTCGCTAGTTTAAAAATCGATAGACGTGTAATAGAAACATTTGTCTTCAAAGAGACTATTTTAGTGTTTAAGATATTTCAGTTTGGGATGGTACATTTTTTCAATTAATAGTACACTTTGTGGAGAGTACCGAGGCATGTGTCTAGGTAATGAGAAAACAGATGAGCTTGATAATAAGGAAGCCAAATTATCGTTTTACGGGTTTGAGCCTTCTTGTGAACTCTTCAAAAGCCATATAAATAATCAATACCTCTCGCCATTTTTCTTTTTAGTTACATAAGTATCACTTCCGGTTTGTCAATTTCAGTCAAAAACTAATAGGTTGTTCCCTTTGATATAAAAATCCTAAATACTAAAATTGAAAATTTTTAGATTATATTTTAATACAGTTCTTCATGAAAAACTGTTACGGGCTTCAAGTAAAGTACCACTTCCGGTTTGTCAATTTCAGTCAAAATATAATATGTTGTTCCCTTTGATATAAAAATCCTAAATACTGAAATTGAAATTTTTTAGATTATATTTTAATACAGTTCTTCATGAAAAACTGTTACGGGCTTTAAGTAAAGTACCACTTCCGGTTTGTCAATTTCAGTCAAAATATAATATGTTTTTCCCTTTGATATAAAAATCCTAAATACTAAAATTGAAAATTTTTAGATTATATTTTAATACAGTTCTTCATGAAAAACTGTTACGGGCTTTAAGTAAAGTACCATTTCCGGTTTGTCAATTTCAGTCAAAATATAAGATGTTGTTCCATTTGGTTAATCTTTTTGTGTTTATATTTGAAAAAAATATATAGATGTCTTTTCCCGTTCCCGAAATATTAATTTTTTATAGTTTTCCTACAAAAATACACTATATCCCTGACTACAATTATTTGTCACCGAGATATGCTGCGGACTTAACACTATGTTTCCCAACAAAAATTACAGTAAAAAGAAGAGTCCATTAAAATGAAATAGTTATATATTTCGCTCTCTGTCTTACAAAAAATACATATTTGCGAGTTAGTGTACAATCCTGTTCGTTGTTATTCTATGACATGTTGTCTCTGTCTTACAATGTATAAGATAAATATGTTGTAAGACAGAGACAACATGTCATAGAATAACAACAAACTGGAGTGTACACTTACTCGCAAATATTATTTTTTGTAAGACAGAGTGCGAAATATATAACTATTTCATTTTAATGGACTCTTCTTTTTACTGTAATTTTTGTTGGGAAACATAGTGGTAAGTCCGCAGTATATCTCGGTGACAAATAATTGTAGTCAGGGTTATAGTGTATTTTTGTAGGAAAACTATAAAAAATTAATATTTCGGGAACGGGAAAAGACATCTATATATTTTTTTCAAATATAAACACAAAAAGATTAACCAAATGGAACAACATCTTATATTTTGACTGAAATTGACAAACCGGAAATGGTACTTTACTTAAAGCCCGTAACAGTTTTTCATGAAGAACTGTATTAAAATATAATCTAAAACCTTTCAATTTTAGTATTTAAGACTTTTGCATCAATGGGAACAATATATTAGATTTTGAGTAAAATCGATAAACCGGAAGTGATACTTTACTTGAAGCCCATAACAGTTTTTAATCAAGAATTATATTAAAATATAATCTAAAAATTTTCAATTTTAGTATTTAGGACTTTTATATCAAGGAGAACAACATATTATATTTTGACTGAAATTGACAAACCGGAAGTGGTACTTTACTTGAAGCCCGTACAAGGTTTTTCATGAAGAACTATATCAAAATATATTATCTAAAACTTTTCAATTTCAGTATTTAGGACTTTTATAACAAGGCAAACAACATATTATATTTTGACTGAAATTGACAAACCGGAAGTGGTACTTTACTTGAAGCCCATAACAGTTTTTCATGAAAAACTGTATTAAAATATAATCTTTTTTTTCAATTTTAGTATTTAGGACTTTTATATCAAGGGGAACAACATATTATATTTTGACTGAAATTGACAGATCGGAAGTGATACTTTACTTGAAGCCCATAACAGTTTTTAATGAAAAACTATATTAAAATATAATCCAAAACTTTTCAATTTTACTATTTAAGACTTTTATATCAAGGATAATAACATATTAGATTTTGACTAAAATTGATAAACCGGAAGTGATAGTTTACTTGAAACCCATAACAGTTTTTAATGAAAAACTATATTAAAATATAATCAAAAACTATCCAATTATAGTATTTAAACTTTTATATCAAGGGGAACAACATATTATATTTTGACTTAACTTGATAAACCGGAAGTGACACTTTACTTGAAGCCCATAACAGTTTTTAATGAAGAACTGTATTAAAATGATCCAAAACTTTTCAATTTTAGTATTTAAGACTATTATATCAAGGGGAACAATATATTAGATTTTGACTAAAATTGATACACCGGAAGTGATACTTTACTTGAAGACCATAACAGTTTTTAATGAAAAACTATATTAAAATGTAATCCAAAACTTTTCAATTTTAGTATTTAAGACTTTTATATTAAGGGGAACAACATATTACATTTTGACTAAAATTGTAATGAGTTACGACGCCCGGTAGGTTAACATAGATAGATATTCATAATGTGCCCCGTAAAAGAAATGTAGAAGAAAATATGATTATTTGAATTAAATTCAACAACATAAATCTATTTTCAGGAGAAAAATGAAGATCGGTTCCATTACTCGGAACCGGAACCGAAGATCGGTTCCACTACTCGAAACCGAAAATCGGTTCCACTACCCGGGTATCCGGGTACCCGGATAGTTTTGGAACCGGGTACCCGGTTCCAAATTTTTTCGGTTCTTGACAGCACTAGTAGGGACCTTAAAACGTGCTTAATCATTAAAATCTGGATATGCGATTTTTAGCATGAATCCAATACCTCTCTTAGCGAAAGGTAAAAAGGAGATTAACCAGTATGCTAATAAAGCATTAAGCAAAGGCTTATCCCTTTTATTAAAAGATATCATGTTAGCAACAATCATTTAAATTTGGACAGAGATAAGTTCATCACATTAAGCCAAATCTGTGGCGTGTATTTCAGCAGTGGCGGCTCGTGCACTATAACTTTGATGAGGCAAAGTATTTAGAAAAAAAAATTTCCTAGATACTTTTTTTCATTCAAGGTCAAATGCCTTATAATTGAAAGTTACATTTTTTCAAGGGATGTGCAAATGCATATTTCTCCCCTCTCATGTACAAAAATAATTTGCCAGATCACAGAACATTTTAGGAAATTCTTTGACAAATAGTTTATCTTCATAAGACAGTTGATTAAATGGATTTTTGTTAATTAAAAAAATAACAATATCTTCAGAATTCCTTATATTGTCACTCAATTCTTTTAATGTTGAAGTCGAAGCCATTATTTGTTTATTGTTTTCAACTAAAATTCAAATTACAAAAACAGTACGTGGGTAGTTTACCCACGTATAAAATAAAAGAATTAAATATTTACTGCAATACGTATCAGTCGCAAACCAGAGCCTATTATAATAAAAATGCTATGTTATGTTTGTTTATTGTCGAATGCAATTTACAGTTAATATTATTTAATCTTGCTTGTAAAAATATGCAGTGATGTCGTGAACCTACTTACAAAATTTATCAGTACGTGGCGTTGATTGTATTCATGTATGGTAACGGCCTCTATAGGGCCGCGTGGCAGGTAAAGCGACTATTTTTTATCCTTTACGCACTCATTGCATTTAGCATTTGAAGCAATGCCTCAAACAGCTCTTTGTCTAGCGCACGTATTTCTTACCGGAATGAAAGCTTTATCAAAAACATAAGCAGTTATACTATTCATTTCGAGAAGCACTTTATAGGGTATAAATTAGGAGAACTGCATTACATATTAGTTATATGGTGGTGGCTTAAATTATTCTTTTGATATTTATAAAGACAAGCATTAACGGAATAAGTTAAAATTTAATTTACATACTACTTTACATGCAGCTTTATTTCTTTTCTGGTGAGGCACTGCCTCTTCTGCCTACCCTGACAAGCCGGCACTGTGTATTTGTCGTTGGAGACGTCGATTTTGTTGCGAACAAGGATAATCCACCTTGTGTGCCCGAATTGTGCGCAAAGGAGAAGAGGTCAATACTTAATAAAATGGTTTACATAAAAGATTGACAAAAAAACTATAAGTTTAATAATTTAGTTAAAATGGTTTGTATTTAACTACGTCTTAACTTTTTATGGCTCTTAACACCCTAAACTAGTTAATAATAATAGTACGTAGATAAGAAAAAATACTCACCAGATTTAACAATTTTCTTCAACATTGGCGTTTTCTCTTGCTTCACCTCTTTTTCCTCTTCTTTTCTCTCTTTTTCCTTTTCTTTCTTCGTTTCTTGTTCTTCATCACTCCCCGCGGGGCTGACTAAACTCACCATGGTAACCAACTCCCCATGTGCACTTTTGCATCTTCCCCCTTTTTTATTATCTTTCTCTTCATCTTCGTCTGAGTTCTTCTCTTCTTCTTCTTTGCCTTTTCTCCTCGCGGACTTTAGCCTTCGTTTTGTCGCGATGAATTTGAGTTTGCTTCCGTCGGATTTTACGGGGACGGATAGTGTTCGTGTTAATGGAGGTCGAAAATTTGGAGTAGATGTGGATCCTGTAAAGGCGGTGTTTGTTCGTTTTTGGAATAGTTCGCGTTTGGAGGTGGCTGTGGATGGCCGCGAAACAGAAGAAGATGGGCGGATATTTGTGGGGGAAGGAGTTTTTGGTTCTTCTTTTATTGGTAGAGATGTTTGTTTGACCAATTTTGGTTTTGGATCTTTCTGGATGTTTTGCTCTTTGTTTTCTTCTATTTTTGGAGGGTCTGGATTTTTTTTGGGTTCGGGTAAAACTTTTTTTGGACTTTCTGGTACAATATAATCTTGTTTGGGTGTTATGACAATAGGTATTGTTACTGATATGTTTGTACGAACATCTTGAGGCTTACTGGAAGTTGTAGACGGAACATATGTGAATTCAGATGTTAAAGATTTTTGTTTTTGTATTTTTGGTTTTACTAAATTTTTTATCAAAACAATTTCATCTTTATTTTTATCGTTTTCTGATTCATCTTCTTCGATTTTTTGTGCCAAAAAAATATTCAAATTCTGCTTGTTTTCTTCTTTATCTTTCCATGCTTTTCTCAGTCTTTCCGCTAGATCTTGTCTAGTAGATAAAATAGATTCCTTTTCTGCAGAAACTTGTGTTCTGACTTTTGCTGTTACAGGTCTTTTATGTTCCTTGCATTTTTTGACCTCCACAGCTTCCCCAAACCTATTTTTGGGTGTAGGGGGTTCATCCTTGCTTTGTTGGCGATTTTCTGCCCATGCAACTTTTATTGGGCGCGGGCGATCAGAAAGACGATTGGTTTTAGCAGATTCTATAGCCCTCCCTGGGAGTTTGTGCTCTTCGATGGATTCGAGGTGTTCGACAGATAGTTGCTTTTTTAGGTTAGGGCGACGGATGTCTGTTTGGAGGGATAATTGGCGAACAGGGCCTAGTTTTCGGCGGTCCGACATTTTAGGGGTGTTAGGTTTTATTGTTTTTAAAGAAGAAGAAACCGAAACCGGTTACTTTTTACTTTTTACATGACTAGTTTAATCTGCATGTTTACTCTGTATAAAAACCGGTTTATTTTTTATGAAACCGATTGTTAAAACCGTTGAATTAACCGGTTAATAATATCATTAAATTATGTGTTCTACACTAATTAAAAAATACTTTTTACTAGATTTAGTGTAATAAACAGTTACTTTTAGTACAGTTAAAAATAAAATGCACTTTTCTTTTTAGAAACGATTTATAAATTGTTTTAATTTGTTAATCGGTTAATAGTTACCGGTTTTTTAGATAATAAAAATATCGGTATGATTAACCGGTGTTTAAATCCGGTTGAAATAACCGGTTGTTTGCTCGAATTTAAAGTTGTTTTATTTCATTTTTAAAATACATTTTACGCTTCTATTATTTATAAATAATTGGTTATATACATTTATGTTTCATTTTATGTATGTACATTTTTAATTTATATTTAATTTAAATAGAGAACAGAGCGAAAACAGTTTGTTAAAATAATATTTTTCATTAAATTTCACTTATTTCGTTAGAAGTGTATTTATTTTTATTTAAATATACATATCTATTTAGTAAATAGTAATTACTTTAATTTAATGTACATATTTACAAATATTGTTTTAGTTTTTTTAATATATTATTTGTAAACATTTGTATTGATATATGCTTTATTATTATTATTTTTAAAAGCTGATTTATTTATATTTATGTTTAATTATATTCTACATATCAAATATATTTTGAATGAAATTTTTTATAATAAATTATTTTTAAAAATATTACTTACATTTTTGTATTTCTCCTCTCACAAATTAAAAAAAATAATTTTATACACAATTTATTATAAAAATTTATATATTACATTTTTATTATTATATATTTCTTAAAAATATTATATTCATGTTTATATTTATTTTTAAATTTCCCCTCCTAAACTCATATTTTTCAACATTCACAAAAAAAAGTTTCGTATGGTTGAGGTTATGTTTTGTGTTGGTACTTTTAACCCGTTGTCGTCGGGCGTTTGGGAGCGACTGCCCGGTTACCGTTACCGCTCTAACCGAACGTGAACCGGTAACTACGATCATCATTTGTTATTATTGATCACAACTTTCCCTACTGCCGACTTGGCAACTTTACTTTCACAGATTGTTTGGTTGCTATGGCACCACATACTTTGTTATGTGGAGGACACTGGATAAGAAGTTCGCTTTAGGGGAGGTCGTGGGTTCGAATCCCGCTCGCAACAAATAGAATTATTGAGAGTAAAATAAATGGTTGAGATTTCGAGTAATTATTGAAGTTTGATATGTTATCATTTTCTTGTCTTTATCATATCTTCGCTAAATATTATGCTGATACTATTATAAGTAATAAGTGTTTTTAATATAACAATTATATATATTTAAACTGTGCACTCTCACTCTTATCTGATAAGAAACAAAGTATATTATATGTACATATGTACCATGCACGAATAAAAATAGAAAAGTGAATCCCCCGTTTTAAAGTAAAATAAAGAAGTCGGTAACTCCCCCATATTTTTAAGTAGATGTTTTATACAATGTATATAGAACAAAGCAAAATACACGATGACAATGGTTAATATTTTTTAGAATTTTATTTGAGATATACGAGCCCTAACAACTATATATTGGGACAAAATAAAATGCATATATAAATCAGGTATTTGAGAGTTTATTTGTTTTTCTAATATTTTTTTAAATTTAATACTAAGTAACTAGTTAATTAACAACAATTGGAGCCAATCAGCAACACAAAAAACAAAATACTTATTCTATCATCTGTAATTAACAAGAAAAATGTCCATATTGTTTGGCAACTAAATATTGGGACATAGCACGAATTTTTATGTCTAAAATGGAGTAACATCGCCCTTAGATTTTATGACCGCTCGAATTCGGTTGGGCATTGACTCAACTAAGGATCTGCACGTTTCAGGAGTAAATTCATTCCAAATATGCTCTATTTTGGCTCTAAGTTCCGGTAATGTCCGCTGTGGGCTGTTCCTCAATGTTTGTTTCATTTTAAGCCACACTGTTTCGATGACATTGAGGTCAGGACTGTTGGAAGGCCAAGAAAGAACATTGACGTTGTGGTCGCCAAACCAATTTTTTGTGGTTTTGGCCGTATGACAGGACGCCCCATCCTGCTGAAAAATGTAATTTTCGCCAACATTTAACTTCGCGATACTTGGCAGCAGACTGTTTTGCAATATTTGTTGATATTTCGCGGCATTCACGGTACCATCAATAAATTCAAAGCATCCTAATCCTGAAGCTGCCATGCAGCCCCAAATCATCACTCCTGTAGGAAATTTTACCGTACGTTTTAGGCAATCCTTGTGGAAAGCCTCATGTTTAGTACGAATCACACGTTTGCGGTGATCGCCAACACATACGTCGAATTTTGATTCGTCGCTAAAAATTACTCTGGACCAATCTTCTACCGACCAAGATAGTTTAGATTTTGCCCATGCGAGCCTGGTTTTCTTTTGTTTTTCCGTCAAAAGGGGCTTTTCCTTTGCCTATAAGAAAAAAATTGTATAAAATTACACTTTTAAATTGTTATTTGTAATTCAACCTTATAAAACTTGAGTCCACTTTTATGAATCCACTGGCGACAGCATTCCCTTGACAGATTTAATCCAGTTTCATGATTCCATTCAGTGGTAATTTGTCTTAAAGTATTTCTTCGGCCTTTTTTGCACAGTTTTACTAACAGTCTCTTATTTCTATCAGAAACTATTTTTGGACGACCCGGACTTTTACGTTTTTTATCTAGGATATTTCCCGTTTCCCCATAATGTTTAATTATATTCCACACTGTAGTTTTAGGAATATTAAGTTCATCCGCCACTTCACGTATTGTTTTATTTCCGCAGTAATTTTTAAGTACTAATTCACGAATTTTTGAATTTGTAGATATACCACGCACCATTTTGTTCTATAAACGCAGCGATTCACTCAATACGATAAATAATATAATTGCCGATTAATCTGACGTTTCGTTCCCGATTGTTTTCGCAGCCTACTTGTCTTATTTTGTTTAATTTTTAACAGTTACTTTATACTGTCCCAATATTTAGTTGCCACACAATATGAACATTTTTCTTGTTAATTAGAGATGATAGAATAAGTATTTTGTTTTTTGTGTTGCTGATTGGCCCCAATTGTTGTTAATTAACTAGTTACTTAATATTAAATTTTAAAAATTATTAGAAAAACAAATAAACTGTCAAATACCTGACTTATATATGAATTTTATTTTGTCCCAATATATAGTTGTTAGGGCTCGTATATACAAGACGGAATGATAAGTAGTTAGCCTTTTGATAGGTAAAATATTTTATTTTCCTTTAGTCTTTCACGAAATTCTTGTGCTTACCTTGTTTTTTTTTGTTCTTGTATTGCCTTTTCTTTTTCTTGCCTTGTTCTTGCTTCAAGAACAAGAACAACAGGATGGTTGCAAGAGACAAGACAAGACTAGCATGGAACAAGAACAAGATTTCTTGTTAAGAAATTTGCAAATAGCAAGATTTCTTGTTTTACATAGACACACAAAACATAAATGTTATATGTATATATAACATGAGTAAAAATCTGTGGCCAGCACAATACCTCTCGCCACTTCCGTTTTTGGTTATATAAGTATAGGGCAGTCATGTGACTTTGTTGGTCTTAACAAGCAGATATGGGGGCCCGCGTCAGAATGACAACTAGTAATTATGTACATATATGTCAAAATTATTCATTTAAAAGTTCACGTGGTAAATTCGTCAGCAGGAGTGTGGAATTTAATTGTCTAGGAAAATAAACTACATGGAATTGGAAAATCACGAAATTTAGAATGAAAAATTATATATTTAACAAGGAACCCCATATCTGCTTGTCAAGGCTAACAAAGTCACATGACTGCTCGCGCCCTATTGTATTTAACATTCCTTGTATACCTACACTCCACACTAAAAAATTCTACTTATATCTATTCTTTATAGGTAGATTTTTTAAATTTAAATTCATTCTATGAAGAAAGTTTGTGCTACTCTTCTAATTTTTCGAGATATTTCCAATTCTTTGTCGGGATTAACAGTATTTCTGAAGGGTATGTGTAATATACCTATAATTTTAAATATTTAACTATTAATACAATAAGAAATAATATATGTATGTACTTCCCAGAAAAAGTTTTCAGTAATTTTAATTTTTCAATTGGATTCCATGGTACTAATTCAACTAAGATTTATTACAACAGATTATTTTATATATTATATTTCTTTTATCGCTAAATCTATAGTAGATATAATAAAATATTTAAATGTATCAGATAGAGAATTTATTTTTCTTTAACATTAGTAAGACCAAATTTTTCAAAAAATAATATTTAGAAGAATTTTTTCAAGACTCTGCTACTTCCGGTTGTCCAATTGCTACCAAAACCTTTTCATTTCTTCCCATTAATGTCCGATTGAGAAATATATAGTTAAACAGATATTGTATTAGTTTTTGAGAAATCACACACACACACATACATACACACACATACATCCACACACACAAATATTATCGTAAAAATGTTAAAATTAGATTATAAAGATCTCAAAACGTACTTATTCATTAAAATCTAGATATGCGATTTTTAGCATGAATCCAATACAGCTAACAGCTATGTACAATCTTCGTTGAACAACTATATGTGCGAGAAACAAAAATAAACAAACCTCGGGGATTCCCCGAATTCTGCATTCATCAATATTCATCCTGTTTCCTGTAGTCCTGTAGATTACGTATTTAACTTTAAGAAATAAAAATAGCATTTAGGTAACAATGAATTTAAATAATTCATCATACCTATACTTACAACTTATAACTTTATTCCCAAATATATGGATAAAACTATTGTTTGAAAATTATCTACTTATCAATATCACTAAGTGCGAAAATCGTTTGACATCGTGACGTCAATTTATCTGATAAAATCGTCGCTCGATTTGAAAATTACTCAGTCGTGTACTGACACTTGCATTTGAAGTACTAATTATTTTGCTAGTGTCACCACATCAACAGTTAATAATATTTACCACCTTACAGTTGTTAAGCAACAATGGCGAACAACAATAATAACAACAACAATGATAAAAAGAAGTATAATAGGATGGAACAAGTGCTTCAACATATCAATAAGAATTTTGTTACCGTGTCCGATGAAGATACGAAAAAAGCGAACCCTATTTTAAAACACTGCGTAAGTATAATAAAAATGGTATGCTTGTATTTGTAATTTATACTTAATCTTCATATTAAAGTAGGTATATTATTTATTGATACTTACATATTTAAAGTATGAATTTATTCTGCATTAAACAGAATGGCACACCCAGACATGGGTAAACATATATTTATTTAATTTAAAATTATAAAAAAATATATTTATTGTTACTTGTCCTTGAAATCAGCTGCATGAAATTGCATTAATTGCATATGCATTTGTACAGAGTAGCACTGGCCCATTTAAAAAATAGTAAATATGGTAATTTATCTTTAAATTGTTTCTTATTATATTTTATTTTTCAAAAATCGAAATTGTTATTTAACTATTAAGGTCAGTAAGTGCTCTTCTACCGGTATTGGATGTATTGGAGATCTTACTTATTACATTTTTTGCACGATCGACGTACAAAATTTAAAAAAATAAGATTAAGATTTGAAATTTTTTATTTGTCATTTAGAAAGTCTCCTAATGTATGAATCACTCATATCACTTGTGGCCAGCACAATACCTTCCGTCAATCCTGTGTATTATGTATAAATTCCATACATAAATTTTCTTGCAAATGATTCTAAATTTCCAGTAAAATTATTTCATAAACAAACTATGCAAATTGTACTTAACACTAACATCTTCTTCTTTAGCTTTTCCCATTCGTTAGTGGTCACTATTTTTTATTTTCTTCTTCCATCTTATCTTTAGTCTTCCTGTTTCATAAACCTTGTATTACTAAGCTATTCATTCTTTTTCCAATATATTCTTCATCTTTCCTCATGATATGTTCCAACCAATGTAATCGTCTCTCTTGTATCTTTCTAGAAACACTAGAGTTATTTCCCTTATTCTTTCATTCCTTGCTGTATCGTTCCATGTCTTCCCCAATATCTCAACATCCTTATGTCTGCCACATTCATTTACTTTTCATTGATACTGACATCTATCAATTTGAATTATCTAAATATATTAGCAGTTTTATCTTTAACTCTATATCTATTGAATATGAAGTATAAAATGCAATCAAATCGTATAGAAAATAATATATTCTTTAAGTTATAATAACGTTAAATTTCAATAAATGATATTTAACTTATTAATCTTCAAATGAGGGTACTTCCGGTTGAACAATTATAACCAAAATATAATCACCTCTTCTTCTAGATGTAAACTTAAGGAATACGAAAAAAATATAATTTTTGGAATTGTGGTATTGAAGTTATGCGATCCGAAATTTTCGTCACACAGACACACACACATACATACATACATACATACATCATTGTAAAAATGGTAAAATCGTATTATATGGACCCTAAAACGTGCATATTCAGTAAAATCTCATCATTGAATTTTTTGACCAGACAGTACCTTCATTACCTAAAGGTGACGGAAGGTAACAAAGCGATCGTGCAAAAAAAGGTATTTATTTCAGGAAAACAAATGGTTTTTGAATATTTGTAGACCCTGTATTAGTTATTTTTTTAACAAGTGCGAGAAATTAGTCATTCTAGAACGAACCTGATGGTACACAATTATGTGAATTGCCTTGTGTTAACTTATATCTAACTTATGTTTTAATATACAATATACCATTATTTATTTATTCAACAACTTTGCCATTTTCTGTCCCTTTTTAGATAGAGACAATAATTGCTGCAATGAAAAGGGTGAATCCCCTTTTTAACACAATGTATGAATCGATATTATACGGCGGGAGTTTCTTCGACGGTTTGAAAGTTGGCAAACCTGAAGAGTTCGATATTGATTTGAGACTTGTATTGCCTAAACTTGTAGCACCAAAATTATGTTTATCATCACAACCAGGGTTCGTCACAATTCAGCTAACTGGATGGTCCACTTTTGAAAAGAGCACCGAATTCGCAAAATATAAGTATGATTTTAAAAAATCTAAACGCTGGGGGTTTCCACATTTTTTTAAATTTTTCCAACATTGATAATATCTGAGAAAAAATAATAAAGTTAATATTTCTAAACAGAATTTTAAGTAACAAAGATAACAAGTTGAAATATTATTCCTGAAACTATAATTTAGAAAAGATTATAAAAAGTTATTTATTTTGTACTCGCCTTATTACAATATAAAGTTAACAGAATTGTGGCTGTGACGTCACAATACTGTCAAATACTTATTAATTTCACTTTTTTAATAAAATACTTTATAATTGTAATTAAGCATTATCGTAATTTGTTTATAACGTACTTAAGACTAAAAATTTTAAAATGGGAAACCTTTATTAAATTGAAAAATTTAAAATATTTTTATTAAAAATTTATATAATTTTAGGGGTCTAGCTGCATTTAAGGACGAAAAAGATTATCTATTGGTGAATAAAGTTTTACAATGGATTGAAAGTGTTGCTGTTAAAGCCATGAATGATATTGGAAAGAAGGATAATAAGGCTCAAATTCATTACGAGGGAAAAGTAGCCGAAGTAAGTAATAATTATTATATATAATTGTGGAATAACAGGATGAACTAAAATTTTTACTGCAAATGCGACTTAAAAAAATTACGTAATATGCGGGGCATTTTTAAAATTAAGAATTTGGTGCGGCGGATGGCTCTAGTATTTTTCCATTGATGTTTCACGGTACGCGGCCAAAAAAAGCGCGCGAGTCTCGCTTTTGAAATCAAGCAACCAATCAAATTTCAAAGACCTGATACGTCATCCTAATTATTAATTGACTTCAACCATTTATAGTTTCCGAAGTAATTAATATTTAAACAAAATTCTTTCAGTAATACTCATTAATTTATGTAACTTTTCGCATTCTTATGTAAGATGATTATTTATACTCAACCAGTACTAATTTTGCTATTAAGGTTATATATCTTTTTTTTAATAACAGTGAATTATTAATTTTAGTGCTAAGACTACTTAAAAAAATTAATTACAGAGATATGAATTTTTAAAGTTCAGAACTTGGCGTGTGACGCATCGCGCTTTTATTAGTGGAAGAGCGCGCGTGTCTTTTTTAAATTTGGCAATCAATCAAAGTGTTTAGGACATGAAACGTCACACAAATTTTCAATCGCCTATGACATCCCAATTTTCTTTTTGTCTTATTCTTCGTAGGTAGCCCTAAAAAAATCAGGCCCAGCTGTTACAGCCCTCATCACCTATGGCGACATCTACATGGACGTCGACCTAGTTGCCGTATTTAAATTAACCGCTGATATGTGGCCCCCATCTCCTTTTAAACCATTGCCGAAAGAGTGTAACGGAAAAGTACGAATGCAAAATAACCTCTAGATGGCAGCAGACTACTATTTTTTGTTGTAGAAAGAATTTTTAATTGTTCCTAAAGCACCTAGAGTTGAAATGGATAAGAAAGATAGATGCTGGAGAATGTCGTTTCAAGAACAAGAAAAAGTTTTGATTATGGGGAACAATACGTGTAAACCAGCCCTTAGACTCATAAAGGTTGGTTTAAAATACATGAATTTCTTAAGATTTTGAAATGTTGCACCTAGACATTTATTGGTACATTCGGGTATAAAAGTAATAAGATATTTTGAGATATAATACTAATTCTAAACTACAAATGGAAACTGCAAAACAAATTAATATATTTCTTTCTTAAAATTATAAAAGTAGTATTATACTGTTTAAAGTTTTCTTGCTTTTCTCGTAAAATACCAATTTAAAAAATATTTCCTTCGAATGTACGTCTGAAATTTCTTTAACCAAAGATCACCTCTTATTCGCTAATACCAAGCGGGCGTTGTTAACTTAACTGATACTCCATCTGGAACTCTTGTACATTGTTGTCAAGTATAATTCTACCTATTTATCGTATCTTCAGATTATAATTTTCTCGAGGCAATAAAATTAAATCTGGATGGTAAATAATTTTCAATTACATAAAATTCGTTAATTAGTTTTCTATAACATGCTAGTTTTTCGATTAAATTAATTAAAAAAAGTGATAATTTAAAATGTTGTGTTTATTTTGCCATTTCCTATTCTTTACGTGTTAGAAAGGCCAAATTTAATTGCAAATATCTCAGGTACCGCGTGGTCAATTGTTTTAAAACTTGGAGAGCAGGTAGATTATACTTCAGTTGAGATGTATTTAAATTTAAATTAATTCTGGGTAAAATGGTTTCACGATATAACTACCTTAAATTAACAGACAGTTTAACGACAGTACAGTGGGCCTTAGGGCATTATTTCGAATTATAAATAAGAGAAATAGAATACCAACAATTTTTTTCAGAAACTGCGTGATGCCCAAAATCACAATAAAATATCTAGTTACTTTATCAAAACAGTCTTTCTTCATGAAATTGAAAAACAGGATAAGCAATTTTGGAACGCATCTTTGGGTTACATTTTCATGCATGTAAGTATTTAAAAATAAAATAACCATTTAATATTAATTAATTCACTTTTTAAGATGTTAAAAACATACCGTGATTGTCTAAGCAACTATAATATTCCTTATTATTGGAACAAGAACAATAATTTAGTGAAACATATTGATAAAACTGTTGTCGATAATTTCAAGAATTATTTGACAAATGTTATTGATACGATCGATAAGAAGTTGGACGAAGAGCCTTATATTATTGGATCCTTTTTGTGTAAGTCAAAATTATAATTATATAAGAACAATATTTTCTTATTTCCATATTTGTAAAAGTATCGTGTTAAACGGAACTAAAAATCAATGTTATGTAAGATTTATGTAACAAATATGTAACATATGTAACATTCAAAATTTAAAGTCACTATACTCTATTTTTAAACTAGGAGGAGTAGATACAAAAGTCTGATTTACACTATAGAAAGTTACCAGAAAAAGTTACTAGATTTTTTTTCGCGCGAAATACAAAAATTCCGTACACATAAATATTGTATACTTCGCATGGAACTTATTTTAAAATAAAACTGACATTATAGGCTCTTATTTTTCACGCCGTATATTTGATTATGTGAATAAAGATAATATGTAATCTAAATAAACACTCTTACTTGATTTATATCTATATTTTTTAATTGAACATAGCGATAAAATGCACAAAACCTATATATAATTTATTATTTAAAAATTTATACCATAGAATACAATACCAAAGGAACAAAATACAAAAAATATTACATTTAATTCGTTTAAAATTGAACATAAATTGAAACTGTGTATTATAATATCAATAACGGGAAATTTTGTGCACAGACATTAACAATCTTCATCAGAAGAACTCTCCGATGAGCTGGAGTCACCATTGCCAACCGAAATAATGAATGGTTCTATTAAGTCGTCCATTATAATATCGATACAATCAATATTATTAGTTCTTAAAAGAACTGATTTATTTTAAAGTCACAGAAATGCGAAAAACCAAAACAGAAAAAGATAACCTCCAAACGAATGACAGCTAATACATCAAATGTAAAATATTTGTGCAGTGTAAACCTGACGAAGCACTAGCCAATCAGAAGCGTCAGTTTCGGCGCTTAAAATTTAAAGTACTCCTCTTAGTTTAAAAACAGGGTATAATAATCATTCTTTCTAAATTTGATTGAAATGTTGAAACATTTTTATGTATTATTAAGATCTGAAGTATTGTATATTATTATTTATTCATAAAGTTTACGTAAAATTTATTTTCTGCGTTTTCCTGAAAAATGTTATCTTCCTTATAGGTACCACCGACGAATGCCAGAAACTCAAACAAGTAAATTTTGCTTTTGGTAGATCTAAGTCTACTGGACAAGAAAACTTACTAGATTTATCTATTCCAGGACCTTCACTTATAGACAATATTGTATCTAGTTGTAGTGTAGATGAAGTAGATTTGCCAATAACCAAAGAAAAGAAAAATGATAATATGATTTCAATATTATATGACATACAATACAATATAACCCTATTGCAAAAAGATATGAAAACTGCTTTAAACAAAATTTCAACATTGGAACAGTCAGTAAAGGATTTAAAATATGATAATAACAGTTTTAAAGAAATTCTGAACATTAAAATGAAAAATAATAAACAAGATGAAAATAATTTAATTGATTTTGATTTATTAAAAACGGAAAACTCTGCAAGTAATTCTAATGTAATAAATAAGTTAGAAACTTTAGAAAAGTCTGTAGAAACTTTGAAAATTGAGAACCATATTCTTAAAGTTGATTTTGAACAAACTAAAGAAAATTCTGAAAATTTGGATTTAATAAAAAAACTGGAAATATTGGAAAGGACAGTACAGGGTTTACAGGCTGAAAATGATGTACTTAAAACTGGCTTAAGACAGTTTGTGTTATAAATTTAATATTTTAATGTATTCAACGTAATAGGGGCGTCCAAGTTTTTTCATTTTTTTGGCACTTTTTTCAAAACTGGACAGCCCTGTTAGTTGATTTGTGACGAAACCAAGTTGTGTTGATAAACATAATTTTGGTGTTACGAATGTAGGCCAACTTTCAAACCTTCGTTGACTTAGCGATGTTTACAATCTGGCTATATTTTATTTCACGTAAAAAATAGCGTTTGTTTAAAATTCTACCATTTGATTGGTCAGAATACAAACCTAGTTCACAAAAATGAAAAAACTATGTCAGTTGTGAGTTATTAAATAAAATCTACAGAATTAAGTGATAAATAAAAATATTTATTATTGACTAATTTGGTGAAAACGGACGGCTCTCAAGCGCCAACTACTATTTTCTTACGTGAAATGAAGTATACTATACTTTGCATTCTCATCATTATTTTATCGTTTCATGTTTGATAATTATTCACCTTGTCAAATCTAAATACTTTAAGTAATTTTAATGTTTTTATACTATTATTTGTATTTTATAATTATTGTTTTATGTTATTGTATTATTTTTTTTTAAATATATGTATGGAATTTTATTCTTAAACGTTTTGTGTAATACATTTTGCAGTGACTTCAAAAGAATGCTCAAAGTGGAAAGAAAATCTATCTGCATACGTAAATCCAACCGTACAAGAAGAAATTGATACTCATCCATGTATTATTTTATAATTTTTTAAAAGAATTTATGGATTTAATTAATTTATATTTTTATACGAATATTTATTTACAAGAAATTATTTAGAAATAAATGCTTATATTAAGTTTTACAGCTCTGTTTAAAACATAATACCTATTATAAATATCATTGTTGCCCATTGTTGGATGCGCCAATCAATTTATATTTCGCAGATTTCTATAACGACTATACGATTTTAGATGTTAATCAAGTGTTTTCCTCATTGAAATAATAGCATATAGTAAATACTAATACATAGATTACAAAAATACAAATTACAATTTCGGTAAACAATTGGCTAAACAACAATATACCTAACCCCCCTAATATTACATTTAGACCCATGAAAATACGAATTTTAGGTTCTGCGCATACAAGGTCAGTCTCAACTTACCGCGCGCCTAATATTCCAAGTTCCAAGTGTGCTTTTGTTTACTTAAAATAGTGGATCAAAAGTGTAGCGCAAAATCGCATAAAATACGACACAGGCAAAACAACTTCACTATCGACACACACAACGACATCTCACAAACAATAATAGAAGCAAATGGTGATGCGAACACAATAAAACTTGTAATATTGTCTTCTCTAGATTTTTGAATTTTTTTGGAAGTGGAAGTAACACAAATATTTAATTATCAAATTTAAATTATCTGTAGAAATATATTAAATATCTGTAAATCTGTAGACAGTTCAAATTATCTGTAGATCTACAGATAAATCTGTGGTATAGTTTGGTTCACGAAAGATGATAATTCAAGGCCATTTGTTCGAAGAAAGAATAAACAATATTTTATATAGCGGTAGAATAGCAACATTATGTATTAGAAAGAGATAGATTATTTGACGTATGTCTACGTGATTTATGCTATATGACAGATATACGTTCCATATTCATATTGCTCTCTAACACACTAAAAGTAATAGGAACGTATGTCGATGAGTTGCTGGTATGCAATTATCTATTGACCTGCCCTCTACGTTAAAGCAAATCCAGTGGCGGAGTTTGTTTTTTGAATTTGACGTTTAATCAAAATCAACGAATAAGTTTCTAATTTTGTTCCGCAATTTTATTGAACATAATCGTGGGAGAGAAAGGAAAAACTTTGCGAAGGCAAGCTATTGAACTTGTGCATAATGAACACGAATATTTTCAACGGGATTTTGAATGATTAAAATGTATCCACAAATATTATACCTGGTGCACGCCTATGTGTATGGAATGTAATGAAGTTATTTGCAATATGGTTTGAAAATGACCTTGAATTGTCATCTTTCGTGAACCAAACTATATTGGCAACACTGGTCATATCTCGTTCGAACTGTAGTTCAAAACTTGCCACTTGCACTGCGATCTTAAAAATATGCCATGTGTACAGTAGCATAATATGAATATTATAATACGCTTGAAGAAAAACACCTTTTACAACTGCGATGTATTATTTATTTGACGCAACAATATAACAGATATTAATAGTTTTTATTGAAAACATACTGTAAAAATTTAAAGTTTAGTACATAAAAATAATAATACTCATGCGAAAAACGTAAAGACAAACATTTTATTAAATACTCACACAGTTGACAACAATTTTTTTTAGTATTTTACAATGCATGAAATATGTTAAGACGCACCTCGTAAGCATAACAAAACTATGAATTTAAATGTATTATTAAAAATAAATGATTATTACAAATAATTAAGTATAGATATCTGTATAAAAATAAACAATAACAAGTCAATAAATATAGTATTATGTGTACTATAATCCGTCAGATTTTGTGGAACATCCTTCGCCGTTCATAGTTGCTCTTTCAATAAATGCAAGTCTTTTCCTTCTGATTTCTTCACAGTCTGGATTAGGAGTGGAAGGTGCAGACGGTGTGTTGCTTTTACACTCCAAACTCATCGCCATCGCTTTCCTCAACTGAACTTCTTCATCGTCGTCATCATCATCATCGCTGAAAGCTTGCAAACTTAACCTCAAAGCTTTCTGCAACTCTTTTTCGTCTTCCTTCGATGGCAGGGGTTTAGGTTTTTCCGCATTTAGCAAACTAAGTTGAATCGCTTTTTGTAATTCGTCAGCGTCTGCTTCTTGGGTTTCGGCTTTAATTGGCACGATTCTCGTTTTTGGCACGGGAACTGCAGGTGTTACTCGCAGTAATTGGTCGGCTTCGCAATCAGGCAGGTCGCCGAAGACGACGAATATTGAGTAGCCTTCTTGTTGGAGTTGTGCTAAGAATAGTGATAAGTATGTATCGGATATTAACTCGGGTCTGGAAAGTAATGAGTTTAGGTTAAACCACTGATTTCCGAGTCGACGTATCGTGAACCAGTGGTCCCTGTAGTGGCAGATGAAAGCTCGCATCTTACATGGCATTTTGCAAGCTTCTCTAGCTCGTTCTTCAGTACTTGAGTAAGGCACTAATTCTAAACCCCAAACTTCTAAGGCGCTACTTATTACTTGAACCGAAAAATAACCACTATCGTCCATATTACTCGAAGGTTGCTGGAGAAATCGTTGATATTCTTCGCTTTCTTCGCCACATTCGGCCATACATAACCTCTCTTCGTCGTCCATTCTTTGAGCCAGAAGTCCTAAATCCACCGGAGTAAAATAAGGTCCTTGAAGGAGGGCGTTTAAGCAATGCTGAGCACACAAACTACCTTCTTGCTGAAACCACCAGAAAAAAATGTTTATGTTGTGATTCATCTAATGTTACACTAACCTAACATTTTATTTTCCCACTAAATATCAACAAACAAATGTGCGATACAAATATTTAAGACTAACCTTTTCATGGAAAATTGCCTCCATCTTCCTAATTTACAAATGCTAAAACTTACGTCCGTTTTTGACAACTGCAATTTCAAATTATGACATCACGGGACTCCACTTTTATATGTCATTACTGTCACTCGTTTTTAGAAATATTCATTTGAACAGTGTTTCAACATAGTACATTAAAATGCTCTACTATATTTATACATTAATTATTTATTAAAAATATAAGTACACATGGCAATACATATTGATAACGCGTCATATTTAATAAATATCTATGATTAAATTGCTTAAATAATGTAGGAATTTTATGTTTGTACAGTGAGGTTAACTTCACATTATTTGGATTTCTTTTGATAAACAATAATCTAACTAAGAATTGACATAAATTATGGCAGCTAATACATCAATTGTTTTTTATTTACTCATTTTAATTGACATTCTAAAAATTTCATCCAGTAAAAGTTATGTAGATCAGCGGTTTAAATTTACATATCAAATTGTAACCAAGTAACTCAACGATTTTATAAGATATTGTAGTACAATTTCTCACAAATTTATTATAATATCTTTGAAATTATAATTAAATTTTTTCAAACAGGATGGTCTTATTGCGCATTATCTTCTCATTGGATAATTATTTATTGAATAAATGTGTCCTCGACCAATGAGAAAAAGAAGATTTGTTTTGTACATTTCGATGTTGACATTCAACATGGCGGCATGTCGTCAGTGCTGTGCTAAGTCGTGGTGAGTCTGTAAAAATCTAATATTTCCTATAAATAGCACTGTGCACCTTAGTTTATGTAAAATTTATCTTCTTTTGGGTATCTTCTTTGTAGGCATGAGGTTTATTTCGCCGGTTTGAGGATATTTGTAAAGTAGTTTTGATTTTTTTACGCATCTAACCCTTATTACTTTTGTAGGCCTTGGTAGAGTCATTACACTTTAATTTAACGTTTTTTTCACTTTTGCTGTTATATATGTTTGTTAAATTTATAAAATGCTTTTAAAGTCAGTACGCCGATAGTATTTATAAAAATAAAAATCTACATTTATTATCCATTTTCTTTGGGGTTAAAATGGATTAATGTAGAATTGTTTGAACACAGCATGAATACGCAATTTTCATATTCTCTTATTTGCATTTCTGCATTTACATTTATATTCAAGATTGGTAAAATCCAACATCCGATGAATAATAGATGTTCCACATTTTTTCATTTTATTTTGACATGATTCTTCAACTTTTGAACTATGCTGAGACTGCATAATTATATCGGTGTACTGTTTATCAGATGCTCACATCATGTTTACCTAATAAAAATGCCCTGATGCTCCAATGTTTATTATAAATCCACATTATTTTAATTAGTTTATTTGACTTCTTTGTTTTTGTGTCCAATTCCTTGTATGAACGTACTTCTTCAGTTTTGAGACTTGTCTCAAAACACTATGTTTCAAGATTTTTCAATATTCTTGTTTCATCTTGTATACATTCTATATTTAAATATTTCACGACGAACTTTTTTATTTCGGTATTATTTGTTGTGTGTAAAGTATTGCATTTATTTGAGATAACCTAGATTTGTAATAATATTCTTTTTAAGTAAATATTCAGTTTATTGTAAATATTAGGTAAATAACAGGTTAAAAAACTTGACAGTTTTGTGTGTTAATATGAACAGAAAAGATTGTTTCGTGTGTTTTAGTGTTTGTTAATAAAAATGTGGGCATTATTTTTTAAATTACTAATTTGTAAGTATTATATTTATTGTCGGTATTTTAAAGTATTATGTTCACTTGAAACTGAAGAACAAAGAAACTATTTTGTAGCTAGTCGTCTGTACAAGATTAATATATTTTTTATTCACAAAACTAATCATTTATGCTATGCATGATTCTTGTAAATGCTTACATTGTGTACAGTTGCATTGTTTAGATGCATTCATTTTTTTTATCTATCACCGTGGAATAAATTATACCATATCGCACTCATTTTAAATATGTAATAGTCTTGTTATCCCATATTATACATATTTAAAATGATATAGTCAGAAAAATTGACTCTGTCGGGCCTAACAATAACAGTATAATTATTATCGTAATTGTAAAAAAGCGGCATGCAAAAATAGCATTTATGTTAAAGGAACAGTAAAATTATTTCACTATACACTGAGAGCAGTGCATGTCTTCATTTCAACAGAGCGGCGCATTAATGGCCCCTATGTCATGATTACGATATTTATAGTTTTATTACTGGACCCGACAGAGCCATTTTTTCTGACTATAGATCAAATTTTGACACCGGAACATAAGATGTAAAATTATATTTTCGTAATCTCCTGCTGTCCTAATAATTTTAGATAAAAATGCTTCAAATAAAAATTGTAGGGCTTAAAATTCTGCCTCTGAAATTAATTTTGCATGCTCTATAACGACAGAAATTAGGTATGACAATGTCGAAAAGCATCCCAAAAATAGCGATAGCCATGGAATTGAGATACATAAATTAACAAATGTTTGACGTTTTACCTGTTAAGTTATGTTACATGTTTTTTATTAAGTATTTGTAATATCTGTTCAATTTACATAAATAATTATTTCATTTTTACAGAAATTACAAATAATAATAAAAATAAATTAACCTAGCTTGACAGATAAATCGCTAGCATTTGTTAATTTTTTGTTTCAATTCCATGGCTATCGCTATTTTTGAGGAGATTTTCGATATTTTAGTATTTCTGCCGTTATGAAGCATGCAAAATTAATTTTGCTTATTGATTCAGATGTAGAATTTTAAGCTCTACAACTTTTATTTGAAGCTTTTTTACCTAAAATAATTAAGGAAGCAAGAAATAATGAAAGTATGATTTTATATGTAAAAGTCCTATGTTCTGGTCTCTCAGTCAACACCATAAATAACTATAGGGCACGAGTAGACACGTGACTCGAGCGACCTTGACGTGCTTGGTATCAACATGTATGCATGTCACTTTAACAACAATAATGTCATTTTGACACGAACAATGTTTTAATTTATTTTCCATTTGACCGTTTATTAATAGATTATATTAATGCATAGAAAACCATTCATTAATAACTCCTATTAATTATTAAAGTCAAACGTTACTATGATGAAAATGATTAGGCAGGAGACTCACGTCATCAACCAGAAAAAAAAACCTTATGAAAGGAAATATAACTTGTATTAATTATTAGTTGTTATTTATTTTAAAACTGAAGAAAATATATACTGGCATTAAAGAAACGTATATATTAATTAATTTACAATATGGTCATTCTCAGTAGTGCCATCGTATGGTACGAAAATAAACTACAATTACTTCAAATAATTTTGTATTCCGTAAAAGGAATAACGATTGACTTAGAAATAATTGTAAATATAATATATACATTACTTAATACTAGTACTTTTTTTTCTTCTTTTAAAAATAAATAACACCCAATAATTTCTACAAGTTATTTTTCATTTTATAAGGTTTTCTTCAGGTTGACGACATGAGTCTTGTGCCTAATCATTTTCACTATAACGTAATTTTTTTTGTCGTAGAATAAAATTATATTTTCCCATTCAGCAACACGTGTGTTAATTGGTGATTAATGATCTTAACTAACGACGAAATATAACTAGACAAAAAATTAATCGAGTTAAAATATATTGGATTATAATTCGTTTGTTGGTTTTAATCATAATTTAGTAGTTTTATTTTTTATTTCCTAAGAATATATTATTAAGAACACTTGCGCCTCTAGTGAGCAATGTTCAAACTAGACTAAACATATCTCTATCTCTAGTTGTCTCTGTCTGGCCAGCCGAAATCAAAACAAACCAAATGAAATTTTGTCCAGTTATATTTCCTCGTTGGTCTTAACAATGTCTCAATCATTAATCGCCTCACTAACACACTATTAATTTTGGACTGTTATCATTATTTTTAATTTCATGTGTTCACTGCTTGAAAAATGTAAAATAATAACTTTTTATCAGTTTAAAATCAAAATAAGTAAAAATATTGTTGTCAAAGTGTCACGCGCACACAAATCAGCTGCTTCCAAAAGCCCTTCAAGGTCGTTGGAGTCAAGTGTGTGCCCCCACCCTATATTGTACATTTGTTTACTTATACTGGAATATTTGAACTGATTTTGTTGTTTCCTCTACTTTCAGCTTGTGTAATTAGAAAAACTGTACAGTTAGAAATTTAGGAAATTTAAAGTAACCACAATCAACGCAACCGCTGATTAATATTTGACGAATGAAATAAAAATTATGAGCATAACACAACCCGCACTCAGCACGCATTGAGGACATCTGAGGATTTTATTTCCCACTTTTTCGATTTTTGTTAAAATTTTGTGTGACTACCAGTGGATTGTCGTACGCATTTAAACATACATATATTTTTGTTTTGTAATTTGTACTCTACGATGATATAAACACAATACAAAGAATCAAATCTTATTGGGTTGTACATTTGTAATACCTACTACATTGATTGTTACGTTGATTACCAGTCATGAAATTGTGAATATTTTTATCATTACCAAGTTGGAAAGAAATTAAAGAAAAAAAATAAAGAGAGAAATTACGGTAGACCTAAGTGTCAGCAGTAAGAGCTGGCACTAGGCCTTTCTGTTCTACCTAAACGGTCTTTGCAGCCACTGTAACCCAGACCGGCCAGCCAGACCGACTAACTATTCTGTGATATTCGCTACACTTAATAAGCCAAGCAAAGAAAGAGAGTTTTTGTTTTTGCATCAAGAAGCGTGTGTGAGACCGGAGATAAAAGACTTGCGCCCTTAAGACTATGTCAAGCAATCCTCAGTGGAAGTCCTTCCAGCCGCCTGCCAGCATGAATCAGGATTCCACCATTCTCGATTTTAAATCAATGACAGTACCAAGCAACGGGAAATCACCACAGTCATTCAGTTTTCGCTCAAACTCGTACAGTGGCGACTACATGCTGGACAAATCGCCCTCCTCGAACAGCTTCGGCGGAGGATACGGCGCGTCAAACTCAACCACATCCACGAGAGCTTCAGCCCGCTTCCCCATCGGCACGTTCTCTCTGGACAGCAACAACGTATTCAACAGCCACAGCAGCGGCGGCGACGGCCTCAGTTCCCCCAACAACAGTAACGGCAACACCAACAACAGCTCCAGTTATGACTCTAATTCCTCCGCTAATCTAGGCACTCGCGAAACCGGCATCATCGAGAAGCTTCTACACTCCTACGGCTTCATCCAGTGCTGTGAGCGTCAGGCGAGGCTCTTCTTCCACTTTTCGCAGTTCAGCGGCAACATCGAGCATTTAAAGATCGGCGACCCGGTGGAGTTTGAGATGACTTATGATCGACGAACTGGGAAACCAATCGCTAGCACTGTCACGAAAATCGCTCCAGAGGTGGTGTTAAGTGAAGAAAGAGTTACTGGAAATGTGACCACAGAGCTCCGTTCTGACGCTGGAGGAGCTGGTGGAGATACGCAAGGACGCATCAGTTATGAAAATCGTGGGGAGTGCTTCTTTTTGCCCTACACCAAGGATGATGTCGAAGGGAATGTTACACTCCGCGCGGGCGATAAAGTCAGCTTTCAAATTGCCACTAATAATCGGTGAGTGCATTATCAAATAGATTAAACAGTAAATTATATTTGTTGTTGTTGTTGTAGGATACTTATATATGTTCTGCTACTTTACAATTTCTATCAAAATAAATTCTAGTGTATCGTTACTCGCTAATTATATTTTTTATTAATTTCATAAATTTGATTTTAGATTTACCCAATATTTGTAGATGTTTAAAATTGATTTTTATTAAAAATAATAACAACCGTTAATTTGGTGACCGTAGCGGCCTTCATAACAACTAATCTGGGCCCTTATTCCACACACACAAACACACACACACAGACATCATAGTAAAAATATTAAAATCGGATTGTAGGGACCTTAAAACGTGCTTATTCACTAAAATCTGGATAAGCGATTTTTAGCATGAATCCAATACCTCTCTTAGCGAGAAATTTTGATAGGAATTATAAAGTGGGACTTGTATTATCGTAAAATATATGTCATAAATGTACGATACTTTCATTTCTAAACATTTTCTACAAGATGCGGAACATTAGAAATTCTTTTTGTAAATTTCCTTAATTAGCAAAGAAAAGTTAGTCAGATATCCAATAAATTCTTTTAATTTTATCACCGGAATACTAAATTATAATCTTGTCCTTTCCATAAATTTATTTTGCAAAAATTGCTTCCTTGCAATTTGCCAGATAACTTCATTCATATTTCCTGACAAAGTAAAATCCCGATAAGAACCATGAGATTATTAAGTGTCCACATGTGCAACGATTCAGTTAAACACTGATTTTTTTCATTTTAGTGGCAATTTGGGAGCGTGTCATATCAGATTAGAAAATCCAGCTCATCCAGTCAAGTATCAAGGTGTCGTGTGCTCCATGAAAGAGAGTTTTGGTTTTATCGAGAGGGCTGATGTTGTCAAAGAGATATTCTTCCACTTTTCAGAAGCTAAGAGCATGAAAGAAGAACTGAGATTGGGAGATGATGTTGAATTTATTATACAAACTAGGAATGTGAGTATAAATATTTATATATTTTTTAAAAATGAAAATGTTTTTGATAAAATATTACAATATTGAATTTGTTTTGTGGTATAAATATATAATATTTAAGAAAACTTTTTTCAACTGTATCAAAAAATAATTATATAATCGATTTCTATCTCGACGGACGAGTTTTATAACTTTGTTTTTATTACAGAAGCATTTGAAGTTGTATCAAGAAGTTATTTATAGTTTCATAAAAAATATATTAAATAATGAAACTTTTATTTTAAATTAAATGTTTACCTGAAGGCTATTTTTTTAATTAGTTTTGTGATCAAAATAGTAAATTATGATAATTGCATTTAAAGTTGCATCAAATTATCATTAATACAATACTAAAATATGATTTGTTTTTATTTATTCGTATGCAAATTGTTAAAATGATTCATCATTTATGTTTTGTGATTATGCAGCATCAACAAATCTTAGGATATGTAGGGAATTCACTGTATTGACACATTTAAAACAGTTTATTCAAAGAGTGCGATTCTTAATAATTTGTATTGTGTTTTTTGAAAAACTATTTGGTTTTATACCAAATCCTAATAAATATAGTTAAAATTAACTATTATACTGATGAATAAACAATTGCGTGATTTTTTATTTGCGGGGCTCACTGAAAAAATTATTGGTATAACTCCTTTTTTTACAAAAAATCTAATGGGGCAGTTACCATATTTTAAAATTTGTTCGAGCTCTTCTTTGTGACGTCACGCTTACATACTTAACGCCGCAAATGTCGCTAGCGTCGTTGTTTCACAGTGATAGGATGTGACATGTCAAAGAGACAGTTATGGTGATACTGACGCCGTGCACATAACCTTGTTTCTATTTATCAAGTGTAATACAAAATGTTACAAACTTGCTCAAACAAAAATAATTTCACAACAATCTAACCTAACAAACAAGTTCCCCTTACCCCGCAAGACATACGTCGCAAAATATCTTTGTCATACTTCGAGCAGCACGTCTGAACTAAGTTGCAACGGAAGCGGACAATTTTGACATGTCACATTCCATCGCAAAACTATAATAGTTAAAAGAACAAATTTAATACCAAAGCCTTGTATTTATTCAGAAAAAAAATCCTCATTGTACATGTACATATTTTACTTTCCTCCCTAGGGCAAAGAAGTTGCTTGCAACATCACCCGCCTGCCCCCAGGCACCGTCGTATTCGAAGACGTCGGCACAGACATCGTGAAAGGGCAAGTACTGAAACCCTTAGACCGAGGGCAAAGCGCCCGGCATCAGAGCGATCCGCTTCCAGGGCGCATTCGCTACCGCGCCCCCGATCATTCCGAGGTTGAAGTACCATTCGGAGATAAGGATCAGCACGGAGACTTCACCCTCAGACATGGGGATTGGGTGCAGTTTCACATAGCCACCGATAGGAGGGACCAGCTGCAGAGAGCTACTAATATTTCACTTTTGGAAGAATCTTTCGTTGTATCGGGTAAGGCAAGATCTAGAATTTTAACTCCAAAACTTTTCCTGGTAATATTTTCATATTATCTACTAATTATTTTATCTATTAAAAAAAGTTATTTAAATATAATTGATATATTATCTTAATTATAAAATAATTTTTATTTAATCTGCACTTATGATAGCTTTCTACTAAATTACTAAAATTTGCATTGGCTACCATACTTAAAAATTCTTTTTTCGCCGATAAAGTATAATTTTATTGCCGATTATTTCATTCATTACAAATTTAGCCGGATAATTAGTCGCAGAAGCAAGATACTTACATGTATTTTTACCGTTACTGATATTCTATATCTTTAAACATGCTGAATTATTCAATGGGGAAGTTTAGCGTATTTTCACTCAAAGTTGCCTAGATTTCTCAAAAAAATAAATTTTCTAAATAATAGCGTCACAGAAGTTCACGAAGAACGTATAGTCTACCTTAAGGAGGTGCGCGCTGGTTCACATGGCAACAGGAAGTTTTAAAAATGGCATCCACATGTTTTGACGTTTATAAGCAGTGACATTTCTTTGTTGTGATTATTATAGTTTTGTTGTTCTTCTAGTGCAAACGACTGGTTCTATTTATTTCATGTAGTGTATTATGGTATTCTATTTTAAAAAATAAGTATCGTATATTGAAAACAAATACAATTCCAATACGAACTAAAAAATCCTAACCTCACTCCGCGAAATCGTAAACAAACCCACATGAACTAGCCAGAAATGTGTAGTGTAATGTAAATATGTAATTATAAATAAACGGGAACATAATTTTAACTTTCAATTACATTTTAACTTATAATTATTCATATACTTACGATTAAAAAAATATTTCACATGAAATTTCAATCACGCTAGGCTTCCCCATTCAAGCAAATTTTATTTATTATTTTTTTATTTGTCAAAGACAAATTCTTAGCACTCGGGATATAACTATTGATTGTCAATAATGGCAAAAATGCAGATTTACTGCCTAGGCTAAATTTAAAGACTGATAAATGCCACCGCGTGCCTTAAATAATATTTTTACTAAATTTTCCTGTTCCTCCTTAGCAGATTATGCTGTAAACAGTGTAAACTCCTTTCTTCCCTATTTTTACCTAGCACGTGTGTTGAAACCCCGCTCCATTCTTACAAGTAAGTCCTTTCATTTTATTTAAAAATAATTAATTAAAAAAAATTGACACATATAATGTTTATAAATTATACACGAGTCACGTAAATATTTTTCTTTTTCTTCATTGCATATTTAACAAATATTAATTTCAATATCCTCAATTTGTTTTGACGATAAATTTATTTAAACTACTGTTTTTCTATCTATAATTATTACGATAAATAAAAATACTTTATTGTAAGGTTGTTGTTATCGAAGGAACCACTGATAATTTGTGGTTCAACTATAGACGTATCTATTCAGATAATAATAAAATAAACATTCCCAAAATATACATCTTATATTCGTGTGTGTTTAATTACTTTTATCAATACCTGTAATTTTCTTCGACACACTTGAAAACATGAAATAATGAGGTAATGAGGTCGTTCCTATTGTAAGAATTCAATTAGTATTCGTATAAAACTTAACAACAACAATGTATAAAATTAACATTAAATAATAGACACACAATCAGAATAAGAAATGCATATATTATTGCGATTAAAAGGTCAAATAATATTATTTTATACATTTTAATGAATTTTTGTAACACATTGTGTTTGCTGCTAACCTAACTATTGATATACATATTCATATTATACATATACAATGTCGTAAATAAAGAAAACAAATCCCTTAGTAACGACTATAAATACGGCGATAATTTCTTTGTTTTTTATCATCGCTGTTGATACACATGTAACTAGGGACATTCTGAATGTTGATTGGCGGAAAACATGTCTCGTGACTAATGAATTATAAGGTGCGTTCAATAAGCCCAGCAAAACAAGCAACCGAAAGTAAAGCGCCAAATTTCCCGCTTGTCTTTCTAACTTATCAAATATAATGGCGGGAAATACAAATTATACATACTTGATAACTTGTACTATTTCTATGTCATTTTATGGTGTGTTTATGTCAATCACATGTCAAAAAGGCTTGCAAAGTTTTGTGATGAATGTTTATAACATTATTAAATTTTATATATTTTATTAGACTTAAAAAAAATCTTCAAAACTAATTCCACTATCTGCAAATATCTGTACCTATCTATAAATTCATCTTGTATAATTTTCCAGACCAATAAAATAAATACGATACACACGTTATATTTGAAACTGTATATATTTCTCGATGACAGTTCGTCATATAACTAGCAAATCAGTTAGTGTACTAAGCAACAAGTCTCGTTTGCTTACCTAGTATTTGCTTGAAATGCTTACTTCATTAAACGCACCTATATTCTCAGAAAAATATATACAAGCTCACAGATAATGCCAGTGTGTCTCAAAGCTATCACAATAACACTGAGGTTTGTCTAATGGCTCACCTCCGTCAAAGTCCTGAACGTTCTAGAACATTGCCCGCTCTATACTGTGCAGCATAATGGCTTTACGTAACAAGGACAGTGTAAGAGCAACAATATTGCTTCGCAATTAAAAAGTTTTGGGTTCGAATCCCGCTCAAGAATGAATGTTAGTTTCAACTCCATTACCTTATAAATATCAGCTGCGGAAAATGACCTCGGTAGATTGCGCGGCCATAAAACTTAAAAGCAAAATAGAAAATTCAAATATTGTTTCTTACAAAATAACTTTCAAACATAAAAATGGTAAATAATTCTTAAATTGCGTTGTTCATCTTTAAATATTTACATAATTAAAATACATTTCTCACCTTTCCCTGTTTATTAAGTTCCTGCAACCTCAATAAAAATCATCAATTTTATTTTGTATTCAACCTAGAATAAAATTTCTTTCTCAGGCGAGAAACGCGAGCAAGGCATTGTCGCCTCCCTAAAAGACGGCTTCGGCTTCCTCCGTTGCGTGGAACGCGAACCCCGTCTCTTCTTCCACTTCAACGAAGTCCTAGACGTGGAGCGCGAAATCTGCGTTGGAGACGAGTTCGAATTCACAGTCGTTCAAGACCAAAGCTCGTTCAGCAATTCTCGCCAGAGTGCCATTCGCATGAAACGGCTGCCTTCAGGTACCGTGCATTTTGAGACTGTCCACGAAAATGGTGTTCATGGAGTCGTGAGCAAGGAAGCGGCGACTTCCTGGCAAGCTAGGAGTCCCACCAAGCAGAATGGGAATGTGAATCAGGAGCATAGCACTTCGTCGGAATCGGGGATGATTAGTTATCAAGTTAATGGGGCGAAGAAGACGGTGGCGTTTTATTTGAAAGATCTGAGGAGCACGCCCAGAATGGGAGACAAGGTAGGATTGAAATATTTTTTAATTAAAAATTTACGAATCTTAAGAAATTGGGAATACAAAGTATAAATGTGGATGAAGTTAACGAACTATATTTTAGTGGACCCAGAAAATATCTCGTTTATTTATTAAGTTAGTAATTTTTTTCATATAACATGATTTATTAGTAATTAATATCAACTTTGAAATTTCAAATGGAACATACTATATTTTTTTACAAATTTGAAAAGTACATCAAATTTGCTTTACAATAATGTAAAATAATCCATATGTTACATTATTAAAAAGTAAAATGGCGGACAATTTTTTAAACACCTAGTCGAAAAGAGAATAGTGAGCCATGACTGTGGCTTGAAATAAGAAGAAGCATTTATTTAACCTAAAAACTAAGCAAGAAACCAGTTTTAATTTTTATCCTAAACCGGTATATAGTTTAAAACATGTTTATTTGCAAAACTTTCGAGATATATACAAACAATACTTTTGGCTGTTAATATCATCCCCAAGGACGAAATATAACTAGACAAAACATTCCTTATTCCTCCTCACTGATTGTTTTGATTTCGGCTGGCCAGAAAGAGACAACTACAGATAGAAATATATTTAGTCTCGTTCGAGAATTTCTCATTAGATGCCATCCAGAGTTAAAGTCAAAATTTAAGCGCCAATTCAATAAAAAATAGGTTTATCGTTATAAAAATAAAAAAAAATCAACGTAAAATATTTATTAACTATGTATTATAATCACAAAATACAAAATTATTGACTTTACCGAACAATAAATGTGTACGAAAACAAACTAACGTCAAAACCGACAAATCAGTTCTTCTTATAAAGTTACACTAAATTTCTTTTCTTTTACATAGTATTCTAAATAGTCGAAAACCCTTTTCAGATCTATTCTTGCAACAAGAAGGCATTTTTAAATACATTTTATAAGTGGCGAAATCCACTAGCATTTCGCCATTTGGCTCCAAATATTCAAAGGCATAAATTTGCTACAAGATATTTTAACACCTTTGCAGGATACTTGATCAAGAGCCTCTGAACAAACACGGAACACAATTATTAAATTTAATTTTAGATATTTATTTTAAAATTAGAATACACCACGAAACGAAAGTTATTGTAAACAAGGTAACAAGAATAAGAAGTTTTTTTTTAATTTCGATATCTTATTTACTAAGGTAGATAGGTACTGAATTAATCGACTTAAAATATGTTGGATTATAATTCGTTTGTTGGTTTTAATCATAATTTAGTAGTTTTATATTTTATTTCCAAAGAATATATTATTAAAAACACTTGCGCCTCTAGTGTGCAATGCTCAAACGAGATTAAACATATCTCAGTTGTCTACAGTAAAAAAATTAAAAGATGTCCGATCAAGGTCATCTGTATCATGAACGAATTAACAAATTGGCATACATTTATCTCTTTCTTTTGCAAAGGCTATAAGAGTGTGCGATAAGGATGGATATAACACGCTTGTCTTTCAAAAATTCATATTGTTTCGACTAAGTTAGGACATTCCATTTTCAAACGATGCTCGTTGTTGATAATACTTTCGCTGTAACGTAAGTTTATTTATTAATTCAGATACATTACCTTGATTCATAGCCGTACGAATATTTTCTGTCAGTCACTGACACTGACATTGTGTCATTATCTTATTTTTAACATATTTGGTTTTACATTTGCTTATAAACTTACCAGTTGACTTATTTTTGAATTTTGAATGCTTTTCCTGTAATATATATTTTTATAATAATAAAATAACTGAAGTATTTTATGTACCTTCATGAAAACTAAGCAAACGACACTACTGAATTTGTCAGAATGGGCGGAGCAAAAATCTGAATTCATATAATTCGTAGACAACCTTGATCGGACATCTTTCAAAATTTTTACTGTAGTTATATTTCGTCGTTGGTGAATATCGTCCCCATGTTTATGAATTTTGATCAACACAGCTATGGCCTGACAAATGTCAATTCAATTATTTTTTGTTCCATTTATAAATTCATTCATTGTGACCATATCGAAAGTAAATTTATTCGTTTTTCATGCAATCCGAGCATACGTCTGAAGTAAAATACAGTCTAAATTAGTAAACAAACCGTACATATTGTGGGAATCCCCTAGTTCTCTCCATATTTGGTTTCCAATCTAAATTGATAATATTCTTGCTCTTCATAACAGTTCAGCTTTGTCTGTCCGTGATTCGTTGTCATTGTGATTTGGTGATTGTGGTAAAATCATCATGTATTGGGATTACCGTTTTATGCGAGACTATGTAAGAAAAGCAATATCTACTTCAAAGTTTGACAGTTTTGATATTTTAAATATTCAGTCGTAATTAATTTGTGGATTTGTTTGAGTGTTTTGTATCTTTCTGTAGGTTGAATTCAACATATGCCAAGTGAAACGCACCAAAGAACTTGTTGCGATGGATGTGCAAATTGTGCAGTCGGCATCTAGAAGTGGAATAAACGGTAACCAACCGACTCAGCAAGGGTTTATCGCTGCTTTGAAAGACGGATTCGGCTTTATTGAAACTATTGAACATGATCGGGAAGTTTTCTTCCACTTTAGGTAAGTGTTATTATTTTTTTATCCTGATGAAAAATAACTTTATAATTTATCGCCAAAAATATAATAGATTTTCCAGGACAATGGTGGATATTAAATTAGCATTCCTTTATTTTGAAACATATCTCTCGTTAAATAATATAAAAATCAATACCCAACACATAAAGCCGGAAAAATATATGACCTATTTTAGCGTGTAATTTATGCAGATATTAATTAATTTTAAAAAAACACCCGTAATTAATTACCGTCCATTATTATCACACATGAATGAACAGTTTGCAAGTGTGTTATTCGCGAATTAAATTTCCAGCGACAAAAACTTGATAATATTATGCAAACGCACTTTCAAAACCATGCAATTTTGTGAAAAATATGTCGCTAAAATTAACGGAAATGAAATCATTGCCATTATTTTGAAGGTCTGGTTTCTACTTCTTTTCGCGCATTTCGTTTTATTCTTAGTTCATTTTCTTTTATTGGTTGACGGTGTTTGTTTGTGAAATATTAAACGTGCCAAGTTTAATTATCCATTATATTTTGAATGTTTTGACTGAAAATATTAATAGTTTACTACTGTGTTTTGGTAAGGCAATTTTTAAGTTTATTTAAACGTTTTTTATTTTTTAAAAAATCTGTTGTGGCCATCACAATACCTCTCGCCCATTATGGAATATATTAGTATTGTATTTAACATTTCTTGTACAAAAAAAATCTAATTACACCTAATCTTTATATTTACGTATATTCTGTAATTTTAAATTCATTCAGCAATGGAATATGACGTCAAAGTGACAGTTGATGGTGATACTGACGCCGTGGACATAACCTTGTTTCTATTTATCAACTGTAATACAAAACGTATTTACAAACTTGCTCAAACAAAAATAAAAAAATAAAAATACGCGCTAACTTGACAGCAATCTAACCTAACAAACAAGTTCCCCTTACCCCGCAAGACATACGTCGCAGAATATCTTTGTCATATTTTGAGCAGCACGTCGGAACTTAGTTGCAACGGAAGCGGCAAGGGTAACGTCACAAAAGTTGTGCAAAATAAAAAACTATGGAAAATTTAAATTTCAAAATACTTGCTTTTAATAAAAAAATCAAAAAAGGCGAAACAACCCATTGAATCTGAAAAGCATTGCCGTTAGTTTTGAGATATAGTATATTTACTAGGATATTTCTTTTTAGTAATTTCGAAGGCGACCCGAACTCTCTAGAACTAGGCCAAGAAGTGGAGTACAATCTCGGCACTCGCGGTTCGAGTGGTAGCTGCTCTTCAGCTGAAAACGTTCGTATTTTAGCCCGAGGTACAATCGCCCTGCCTGCCGTTACCGGCGAAATCTTAGACGGAGTTGTAGTGCGTCCTCTGCGAAGCGTTAATCCAGATCAGCAAGAATATTCTGGGCTCATCAAAGTTGGCATCGTAGCCTCTAACGGAGCCATAGAAGAAGCGGGTGATAATAAGGAGTACGAGTTTGGAATCATGGGACTGACAAATAAGAGGGAGTTGTTGCAGGTTGGGGACCCCGTTCAGCTACAGGTGAGAGATTCTTTATTCACTATACCTGTACAATAATTAGAATGACTGTGAGCACACACACACTAACCCTCCAAGAATCGGGCCGGGGGATGTAAATCTTGCTACAAAATGAACCATTTTTATAGGTGGATTCTTCAGGCCGTGCGGCAAATATAGTAGCAGTTCGTAAAAAACGTCGTGCCACAGTAGATGCGTATAAAGGACCATTTGGGTTTCTAACATACGAAGTGGAGGAGGGCAAGAAACTCTTCTTCCATATCTCAGAAGTAAAAGACAACGTTGTGTTACAAGTCGGCGATCAGGTGGAGTTTGAACTAGTCACTAATCAACGCAACGGAAAGTCATCTGCTTGCAATGTAACCAAAGTCAGGTAGGGAAGACATTTCACATTATTTTTTTCGTGCGGGAATTACATTTTCTCAAACTCAAAATTAGTGTCGGAAATAGCCAATCTCATGATCGCTTAAAAATACCATACAAATATGTCAAAAATTTAAGTTACGAGGCTTGTCTAAAAAGAATCTGACTTTCGATTGGGAAAAAAATATTGATATTGTTTAGGATGAATCACGTAGTACCGACAGCAAAACCAAAAACTTACTGTTTGAATGTTAATTCTTTAAATAATAATATAAATTTTGCACTTGTAAATAGTAAATTCGTAATCACAGTTTCGGAAAAAAAAATATCTTCATTTATGTTGCTAGCCTTATATCTAAAAGTGTAGTTTTAAGACAGGTCGCAAATTCTTTTAAAAAGTTGCGATTCGATTTGTCTCTAAGCAACAAAATCCCCAAATTGGCAACACTGAAGCGAAAATTCAGGCATACTAGTAAAGGTGTCCCCCTCCACTGTGAAAGTGGCGCCGCCCTACTGTCATTTTGCTCGATAAATTTGGAGGTCTGATTTTTTTTAGACAGTCCTTATTTCGTATTTTTGTGGACTAAGCAGAAAAATCCAACCAAATTCCGAAACGAGAATAATTTTACAAAAATGACTATTTTCCCTCAGTGATGTACAAGCGCGACCTGAGCGCCTAATCAGCAGACTCCGCACGATCAGCATGGACGACACGGGCCCCAAACTGACAGTATTGCGCCAACCACGAGGCCCAGACGGCTCCCGAGGCTTCGTTACAGACCGCAAGCCTCGCATGCCGGGCGTCGTCTTGGCGGAGTAGTCGACCGCACCGTCCTAGCGTTATTCATCCAACCAAACAAGCCAAGAACAACAAACAAACAAACAAACAAAACAAACCAACCAACCAACCAAAAGCAACCTCAGCAGTCAGTCAAAGTGTCAGCCGTCATCTTGTTGTGTCACCGTCACCATGTCGCCTGTCTTGTCCCAGGTACCAGCGAAATTATCAGTTTGTATCTATACATCGTCTGATGTTGCGCTACATACAAAATATACTTATAAGTAAGATAAAATTATTAAGAAAAGTATACAAAAAAATAATTACCTAATTATATTAAGTTTAAAATTCAAGAGAAAAAACGTTAAGGTGGAGACAAATGGGAATCCCTGCGACCGGCGGGATAAATAAATTGACCTTACACACCAATATTTAGTAGTAGCCAATGTTTATACAACATGTTGGTTGAGCTATTATCGCTTGTAAACACCGCTTATACCAAACCAAAACCAACATCATAACATTTCACCTCCTATTATTGATAATCCATTATTCAATTGACAAATGATACAATGAATTTCTTCATACATAGGATTATTACTACATACAAAAAAAAAAGAATTATCTATTACGCATTGTTTTACCGCTAAATAAACAACTTTAGGAATTAAATAATTAATTAATCGACCTTTACGAGAGACTGCATTATTCGTAATTGTTTGATTCAGATTGTTTGTGCGTCTTATTATTATTATTAGAAAAGAACTTTGATAAGTATAACTTTATAGATTGTAAACGCGAAAATTAAACTATCTGCTTGTGCAGTGCCCCACAGCTAGAGCTAGACCACGCCCGCCCCGGGTCGTCTGTATAAAGTCAAGCACTCTAGCGCTAGCGCCTAACCCACCCGGGAAGTGCAGTGCGCACATCAACGTAACCGAATTTCATAAACATTTGCGCGGGAATATCAAAAAAATTGCATCATTTCCTTTTGCAATATATACAGGGAGGGGTGACCGGCACAGCCGAACATAGGACTTATTAATTTAGGTAAAAAAAACTTCAAATAAAAGTTGTAGGGTAATTTATTTTTATTAGGTATTATTTTTAATTTCTGTTCCAGTTAACAATTATTTGTTAATTTAAAATATTTGTTCATTTGAACAGAAATTACAAATAATAAAAATAAATCGTTAACATTTGTTATTTATTTTGTTTCAATGGTTATTGCTATTTTTGAGGTGATTTTCAACATTTTCATACTTAATTTGTGCCGATACAGGGCACAAAATTTATTTTGTTTATTGATTCAGATGCAGAATTTTATGCCCTACAACTTTTATTTGAAGCTTTTTTACCTAAAGTAATTAGGGAAGCAGGAAATTAGGAAAGTCTACATGTTAGTCTTATGTTTGGCTGTGCCGGTCACAACCTGTATATTTTCTAAATTGATGAAGTAAATTATTATTTATAGCTCGTTTCAGATAATTAAATAGCCGTTTTACAGGCATTAAATAAACAGTCATGCGGGAAAAATGTGTTCTCGCACTCAAAATGGTAGCGGGAAATAATTGACGAAATTTTATTGTTTTTATTATTGGCGGTTCAAATTAAATTTTCCCGCCGTTATATAGCCCAAACTCCAGAATTGTGCAATGACGAAAAGCGTGCCAGGGAAACAAACTGTTCTTTAATTTTTTAATTATGTTGGTAATACTAATATTTACACTCTCATTTGTCATGATGTTTTTCGCTCGCAAAATATTTTTATTTAATTATTTACAATATTAAAATTGATTGTACACTTTTGTCAAGTTTTAATATTAATTCCTGAGCTCAAAATTATATTAGATAAATTAGGATTTTTAAAAAAATATCGTGTAAAGTATCATTGTCGCTTGCGCAAAAAAAAATAATTTTTCGCACTTGTGAACAAAAATAACAACTGCGAAATTTAACGCTATTTACTGAAATGAGCTATAATGGTCAGTTACACAATTTAGACTTAAATTTTAAGCTACACTTAATGCATTCGAATTTTTGACAGCAATACTCAACAATTCTTTTGAAATTTGGTCTCGATATATTGTCAATTTAAGGAACACTTAAAATTTAAGCTATATGCATTTTTTAATAAAAAATGAAGAAATTTACAGCATCAATTTCGTAAATAAATATTGAAAAAAGATTTTAAGGCAATGGTTTGTGAATTTTTTGGTGTACCCTCGTGTACATTATATAGCATATCTCACTGTAGGAAGTAAGACGGATCGGATTCAGTAGCAAATAATTATACTTTTTAATGATTTTGTAGTGCCTAATTAATAAGTACTTCGATGTAGTGTCATATTATGCGAATAAATCGCATTTTTATCCGTACTGAATCCGGTTGAACCGTCGAATTATCGGTCCCTTCGAATCAAATAAAATTGTTTTTATTTTTATTCCCTAGGATATATTATTGGATTAAATAAATTTTTATTGCGATTGGATGGTGTAGATTGTAGATAGTAAATTAGTGTGTAGATAGGATTCGAACGAACCGAAAATTCGATATAAAGAAAGTAAAAAATTTATAATTAAAATGAAAACGTCTTGTGCCTCGATGACAGTGTTCTCGTATTTTTTTTCTGTAATAACAATGAAGTAAATGTAATACTGTCCTGTCACGACTGCGCTGTTGGGTCTTCTGTGATAGAATTTAGGAATCTGACTGGAAAACAAAATGGCGACTTTTTGTTTCCCTAAATATGTAGAAAGTGTTTAGGACACGTTGATCTTGTATTTAATATGAAATATAGGTACACGCTAAAATGTTATCACCGCTTATGATGGAGGCATCTGAGCTCGACAAATTCGCCGGAAATACCCAAAAGTGCGCGATAAATAGATGAGGTTATGTTTGAGTGTTACGCAATTAACAGGTAACTTCAACTTGTAAAATTTAAGATAAATAGTTGAAATCTATAAAGACAAACTAAATATTAACACGTGCAAACAAGTGCCCATACGATCCTTCTTGGTCTATACGCTCATCTGTCATGAGCCAAAATGTAACCGCACCAGAATCGCCGATCTAGCGCGGTTACCTTGGATACACGGAAAAATTACCAGATCTTTCAGTAACTGTGGTTAGCGTGGTTCAATTTGGGAATATACTATTTATATGGGAAAACAACTATTTGAAGCGACATCTACTGAACAATCAACAGTGTCAGCTGTCACCAAACGCAGGAAACAAATGCCAAGACATTGTTTTCATTCGATTTTTTTTGCACCCCAAGACACAATAATGTATTCCAACCTTAGACCATAAATAGAGGGGAGACAATAGTCACGCGTATGTTTCAAAAATATCTGAGCGGTTTTGAACCGTATTGCAACGCCTGAATCAGTTTAATGGACCAGTTAAATACTGTTATGTTACAGCTGACCAAATCTAAATATATATTTGAGGATTCATAACTACAAATTTTCTTGATTCTGTTTTATAAATGTAAAATAAATACGAAAGAAGTAATATTCATAAAAAAAATGTAATATAAATGACAGGCTTTATTATTATTTATTAGACATGTAAAAAAATTCACAGGGCAGTAATCATGCGCAGAACACACGTGAAAATGTTCCATTATCAAAAGCGGTGATGACATTTTAGCACTTATGTACATTTGATATTGGGCACACATGAACGTGTCCGTAGACACAGCCAAATATGTATATGCTTTTTCATATATACATAGATGAAAAGAAAAAACGATTTAGTGATATTTTGCTGTCAATATTTTTTGGACATTTTTATGAGCGAGAATTTTGTGATTTTGATTTGTGCATTTGATTTCAGAAGTGAAAGTAACATGTCTGTTATCGAACAAGCTTAGTACATAACATAACGAACTGTGTGTGTATGTCCCCCCTCCCATGTGACTGTGTGGGCACTGTTTGTGCAGGTCCCTACGATACGATAGTGAATTGAATTCATTATTCATACATTACATACCTACCAGAAGAATCAAGCAAAATGAAATAGTCATGTACACGTGGTTTATTCTCTATTTGTAAATTTGTTTTCATTTCGGAAAGTAATAAATCAGGTATAAAAAATGTTTCATATTAGTCTTTCTTTTATTTTATATTTATACTATATACTGTACATATTATATCGAGTAGAAGCTTTTATCAACCAGAAGTTGCAAATTTCAACGTTATTCGGTAACTTTAGCTTATGTTATGGAACGAATTTTATAGATCAAATTATAATATATAATAAGTAGGATTTTAGTAATACGAAAAAGTTTGTAAGGAAAATGCCAATAATTTTTGAATGCTGTGCAAAGTGTCCTAAGTACATAATATTAGAATAGATGTATGGATATCAAAAGCAACAAAGAATAAAACAACATTAAATAAACTATTGGCTGTACTTTACGAATTATATCCACCTTCAGTTACTTGGGAACAACAAGTGGTGTATTGCTAAATCAACAAAAAATATCGGAACGCTCAAAATTTTCAGTTTAAATTGTCAAACAACACAACATTTCTATCAATTGCAAAATTTAGATAAGGTTTGTTCGTTTCCCCAAGCTGCAGTTTACTATTTAAAATCGCAGTAATTATTTAAATAATTACAGTCGGTGACACCAAAGAAAATCGGTCTAAGGCAACAACGAAATATAACTAAACAAAACATTCCTTATTCCTCCTCACTGAATGTTTTTTTAATTTCGGCTAGCCAGAAAGAGACAACTAGAGATAAAGATATATTTAGTCTAGTTCGAGCATTTCTCACTAGATGCCACCCAGTGTCAAAGACAAAATATAAGCGCTAACATGATGAAAAGTAGGTTTATCGTTATAAAAATAAAAATTTCAACGTAAAATATTTATTAATTATATATTATAAATATAAAATTATTGACTTTACCAAACAATAAATATGTACGAAAACAAACTAACCTCACAACCGACAAATCAGTTATTATAAAGTTAAAATAAATTTCCTTTTTCTTTCACATAGTAATCTAAATAGTCGAAAACCCTTTTCAGACCTATCTTGCAACAAGAAGGCATTTTTAAATAAATTTTATAAGTGACAAGACCCACTAGCAGTTCGCCATTTGGCTCCAAATGCCCCAAATATTGAAAGGTAGAAATTTGCTACAAGAAACATTAATTTTTACAGCGGCGGTGAACAGTAAACGCAGGATAGCGAAACGAACAAACAAAATAAATTAACAAAAAAACTTTTATTTATTCAAAATGGTAAAAAAAGTATCTTCACTGAACAGAACAACTTCTTTTCGTTGCAGACCTCACATTAGACCTTTTTCATTTTAACATCTATCTCTGCACATAATAAGTAAAATGGCGTCTGCAACTGCCAGCTGGGCTGTCAAAGTGTCAAACGAAACGTTAAAATTTGAATAAGACGACATGGATCTCATATGACAAGCACATAACCATGACTCCCGCCATTTGTTGGCTTACTATGTGCAGATAACATTCAATCAGTCAGATACTGCGCATGACTGATAATTCGTTGTTTGTGTTGCCGTAACCTTGGCAACCACTACTTCTAAGCATTACCGCTATGTGCAAATTTGTTTAAGAGTGTCTATTGAGAAGGTCTATTCAAATTGTTTTGAATATGTAACAATAATTTCCAAATGAATTCGATACATAGTAAAATTTCATTTGTCAGGAAATCATTTGTTCAAATAATTAAAGGTGTATTAAAAAAAAATATCAGGTTTATTACATGGTAATAAGTAATACGACATACAATAACTTGATATCTTATAAAAAGGTAACTTAGAAATACTAAAAATTAAATGTGAACACATATTTAAATCTTGTAGTAAAATTCAGATCTCGATGCATTCAAAGGGGAACGCTGCATTTGTTCTTGTTCCTGGCATTGGACATGCTGAAAAAAATGATAGTAATTTTACCAAAAATAATTGAAAACATTGAAAGAGTAGAATATTCTTTCAAAATTAAACTTTTATAAAAGTTCTTATAATTTGTTTTTTATGTTACGTTTAAGTATTATTTTTCTCAATAAAAATTGATATAATATTAATATTATTAGTGTCTTCATAATTTTTTTATAGTTCAAATGGCATGTTTTAATTTTTAAATAAATTAATAAATTATTGTATATTAGTTTAATAGGTACCATATTGACATCTTGGTCCGTGGAATCCTGTACCCTCACATCTACACTTGAACCCTGGGTGTTGTGAGATTTGAATGCAGACTCCGTTGTTCATACAGGGGTGGGTGAAGCACATATCTGTGCGTTTACCTACCAAGTTAAAAATTAAGGTTAATTTTGTGCTAAGTGATACAAAAAATAGTAATAAACAGTGAATATGAGGTAAGTAATTATTAAAAGGTAAGTTATAAAAAAAAATTTGCACGATAAAATATATTTATAATCAATTTGGAACCAGCTTTGAAAATTGTGTTAGGTTAAAATTTGCGTTCTTGTCATATACAAATTTCAAAAGACAAGAATAAAGAAACATTTTAAAAGAAAAATTGTCATTTCAGCAACGTTTCATAAATTTTCAGCATCAATACAGCTCGTAATTTTAATCTTGTTCCTTCGGGCTAGCTCGTAATTTTAATCTTGTTCCTTCGGGCTGTGATTCACAATCTAAATCATCAATGTAATCATGATTAAGATGAGTGTTTTTACTTCCTTGTACGTAAGTAAAGGAAGTATTGTAATCGCGAAACATTTCGGTTTTCAGCGGAAATATCCATTTTGATCATCCCTGAATCCATTTTAACTAATTTCGTCGTGACGTCTGTCCGTACGTCCGTATCTCGCATAACTCAAAAACGGTAAGCCGTAGAAAGTTGAAATTTTGTATTTAGAACTCCTATAACATCTAGTTGTGCACCTCCCTTTCTGGTTAGTACACAATTTCCAGAAGTGGCACTTTACATGAAGCCTATAATCGATTTTAATGAAAAACTGTTTTAAAATATAATCCAAAACTTTTCAAATTTGGTACACAAGACTTTTATGTCAATCGAAATAACATAATAGATTTTGGTTAAAATAGGCTAACCGGAAGTGGTACATTATTTGAAGTTAACAGTTTTCTTGAATAAAATGATTTTATTTTGATTTTAGAAATAAATGCTTCAAATAAAAGTTTTAGAGAATTAATTTCTGCGTCTAGCACATCAAGTATTATTAAATTAGCTCATTGTATAAGAGAGATATGTAAATTTAAAAATTATATACTTTTTTTTGTTTTTGTAATAAAGCTTGCTATGGATTAAAACAAAAAAAAATAAAAAAAATGTTCTTGTCAAATTACGTTAAATACGTGCAATTTTATGATTCGTACAATAACAAATATTATATTTTTATTGTGAAATTAGTCATATTCATTGTTGTAATCAAATATTTCTTTGTTGTAATCAAAACTCTCTTTAAAAAGAACCGGGTTAGATTATGGTCGCTATATATCTTCCTGTTTTGAAGTTAAAATTAATATTTTGTAATTTATTTATTAAAAAAATATGTATAGTTTAATAATCGTACAAGGAAGTCATGTGCATGGTGTCCACATCAGATTTTTTTGTTTCCTATTTGTTGTCCCCATTTTCTCATTTTGTGATCGCTAGACAACCTTCCCTTCTGAATCATCCTTTTTGAGTGATCACACGGATTCATTTCAGAACAAATTTAAAAATAACGATAATAGGTTTTCAAGCGTAGAAATTTATCAATGTGGTGTTTTTTGCATCAAAGGAAATATTATTTTCCTACCACCATACTTTTGAAAGAAAATTTGTTACATAAAAGTTTTTTTTCAAGTAAACATACTTCATATATTACCAAGAACTTTTTTATTTCTATATGATTCATATTTAATAATAATATTTTAACGAAATAATTTAAATTTAAGCTGTTCGTGAAATGAGCATTAGATAAAATGATGACAAATAGTAAACTCTTGTAAACAATATAAAAATGCAGAATTCATTCCAGACTTAAAATGAAATCTTGCAGTTTTCAAGTGTGCTGACTAAGAATTGTCACACAACATAAACTACATAGACATACGTCAAATAATCTTTCTTTTTCTAACAAAATGTTTGGTTCACGAAAGATGACAATTCAAGGTCATTTATTAACCGTATGGTATAATATAACTAGCAGATAATTTCACTGCATTTCGTTTACATAGACGTGCAACATGAAATCTTTATGGATACATTTTAACTGAAAAAAATAAGTGTAAATACATAGGTGAAGAGCATAAATCCTTGAGAAAGGCATTATTTAAAAAGAAACATAATTTTCAAATAAATTACACTTATTTTTTTCAGTTAAAATGTATCTAAATATTTCATGTTGCACGTCTATGTATACGAAATTCAGTGAAGTTATCTGCTAGTAATATTACACCATACGGTTAATAAATAACCTTGAATTGTCATCTTTCGTGAACCAAACTATTTAAAAAAATTACGGCTTAACGAATGACAATAGACAATTTTTGACCAAAGATCGCTTTCAATTTAGATAGTTTTATAAAAATAGTTGTAAATAGACCTTATGAAATATTTTTCTAAATACCCTTAATTGCATCTTGACAGTCTTTCATAGTTGGATATCTATATTCAGAATTACATCCGAATCCACAAGAACATCCTTTATTTTGTATTCGGCAACCGTACCTCGTTTGGTCCATATCACACCCTTCCGCAAACAAAATACCTGAAAAAAAAACTTATTTATTTACATCTTACAAAGATAAATAAATAAATATTTCATCACGGCATATTCCCCATTGCTGGGTGTGCCAATCTACTTCGTACACATATATCGGTAATGATGGAATATTTGTACCGTGTGGGCGCTTACCAGACGGCACTCATTGCTGGCGTGGAGAGTGCGCCACAGGGGTCAATTTTGTGCCATTAAAATGCGATGTTATTTTTGACGTCGGTCGGGATCGAACCCGGGTCCCCAGATTCGCAACCAGACACTCAGGCACAGGGCCACGAGACCCCATCCAAGATAAATATGGTTTAATAACAATTAGAATAATTTGTTCTGTATATAAAATGCGATATCTGTACTCAGTCATGTTTTTGACCTAATTTATTTTTATGCAATGTATTATCTATCATCCGGTCATATCGCATGTTTGTTCCTTTTTGAATGATCTTATACCTCCAGATTGCAATGTATATTTTTATACTACAATAGTATTAATTAATTGTTTTTGCTGATCATATATTAATACCTCTCGCCATTTTCATTTTATGTTGCATAGGGCGCGAGCAGTTACAGTAAAATTTTTGAAAGATGTCCGATGAATTCAGATTTTTGCTCCGCCCATTATGACAAATTCAGTAGTGTCGTTTGCTTAGTTTTTATGAGGGTACGTAAGATATTACTGTTATTTTATTATTATAACCTTAAATCGTGCTTATTCATTAAAATCTGGATATGCGATTTTTAGCATGAATCCAATACCTCTCTTAGCGCGAGGTAAAAAAAATATTAGTATTATCCAGTGTTATAATGTGGCGGTATTTTATCGGTTACATGAATTGGAAATTTTATTATCGAGATTTTTTAAAAATAGAATATATCGAACCGTTATAATAAATGTTTATTTAAATTTATCAGTAGTATTGCGTTCAATATGAATTTTTAAAAATTGATGTCAAGTTTATTAATAAATTATACAGGAAGTCTATTAATCTGACAAGTGCTGAAAGAATATAGTTAGCACTTTTAGAAATTCAAGATAAAAAGATCATAAATTTTATATGAAGGATGTTATTGTAAACTTTTGATATTGGAACCTCTAGTAATTGTTGGAAATGAAAAATTGGATTGAGCAATAAATTTGCCTTGATAAAAACTCTTCCTTTTCCTATTTTAGTATTACGTTATATCAAAATTTTGTTTACATCTAGTAAATAAATTTTGAAAGTATTTCTTGGATAGATAAATTTAAAGTTATTTAAACAATGTTCTTTATGAGATATTACTTTATAAATAAACATTTCTCAATTTCAACATTTTTTCAAACAGTTATTTTATTTATCTGGTATGTACAATATTACTTTTGGTGAAGATCATTTTTACACTAATTCTGTTCTAAAATTTGTTAGTATAAATATTTTATTATTAAAATAAATTAAAAATAATAATAAATAAAAGATGTGTGAATGGGATTAAGACACGACAAAATGCTGAATTATTATTGACATTAACAATTAACAACAAATCAAAATGTTAAATTTACAATATACCTAATCAATTATTTATTCATTTTTTTACTTCCCGCTACACTTGGTAAGGGAGATATAGGGATCGTGCTTAAAATCACATATCGAGATTTTGGTAAATGAACCTGTTTTAAGGTCCCTACTATCCGATTTTAATATTTTCACGATGATGTCTGTGTGTATGCACCTCTTTACGCTCTAACTCAAATACTAAAAAGAAAATAGTAAATTGTACAATAATTATATGGAAAGGAACTTAATACATTGCTGGGTGTACCAATCTGCTTTGTACACATATGTCGGTAATGATGAAATATTTGTACCGTGTGGGCGCTTACCAGACGTCACCTCACGGGCACTCATTGCTGGCGTGGAGAGTGCACCACAGGGGTCAATTTTGAGCCATTTAAAATTCGAAATATTTGGCGTCAGTCGGGATCGAACCCGGGTCCCCAGATTCGCGACCAGACACTCAGGCACACGGCCACGAGATCCCAATACAATAATTATACATTAAATTCGTGAAACCAAACTTTGTCAATAATAAATATTTTTATCTGTAAAAATGAACAAGACCTGAATATTAAAAATGATAACAAAACATGGTTAAACCACTTAATTCTGTAGATTTTATTTGATAACTGACAACTGACAGGTGGTATTCTTTTCGTTTTTGTAAACTATACTTCATTTATCATGTTTTGTTGTAATTTCTAATATTCAGGTCTTGTACATTTTCACAGATATAAATAATTATTATTGACAAAGTTTGGGTTCACGAATTTAAATTATTTAGTTAATTCGTCGGCTCTCAAGCGCCATCTACTATTTTCTTACGTGAACTGAAGTAACTTTCATTAATAGGGGTCATTACGAACGATTTGAAAATCACGCATTAATAAACGATTTTTGTTTATAATATTGAAAACCATACCATAAATAAACAATCAACGAAAAATAATAAAAGTCAATTATAAATAAATTAATAAAACAATTAAATGTAAATAATTTTTGAAAACATTAAAAAAATTGTTGAAATCACCACAATGAGTTCATACTCACCCAACAACATCACGGTGGTGAAAACAATAAACATTTTGTTGTTCATGTTGTTGGAAGTGGTGTGTATGTGCGGTAGCTACAAACCAAGCACTCCAAGCAGTATTGCGAGTACTGCATGTACTGAAGACTGAAGTTATGCTGTGCTGTGCTGAGAGAAGAGATACAGATGTTAGTATCATGTTTCATGATAAAAGAGCAGTGGTCGTTGCCCCTGGCCGTCGTAGCGTCCCACAGCCTGGCTTTCTTCAAGATAACACAAAGATACACTGCGTTGCGGATGATAATAGAATAGGGAGAGGGTTGAAGATAAGATATGATATAGATAGAGAATTGTTTCTACTGCTGGTAAAGCGAACGAATTATGTTACAAATCTACAGAAAATTGACAATTTATATATGAAATTTGTGAAAATCTATTATACTTTGGTTCACGAAAGATGACAATTCAAGGTCACTTGTTCGAAGAAAGAATACACAACATTTAATACAGTAGTACCTTAGCAACATTTCATGTAATTTATGTTGTGTGACAGATATACGTTTATGTTGACATTACTTTCTACCACGTTTACAAATATTAATGACGTATGTCGTAGAGTAACAGATATCTAATTATCTACTACACTGCCCTCTATGCTAATATTTACCCAGTGACGTTGACATTTAAATCAAATTATTATTCCACGGTTTTTGTCAAGTCTAGGTTATTGTGTTTTGCAAAAACATAGGTGAAGAGCATAAATCTTTGAGAAAGGTATTATTTAAAAGAAACATAATTTTCTAATAAATTACACTTATTTTTTCAGTTAAAATGTATCCATAAATATTTCATGTTGCACGTCTATGTATACGAAATGCAGTGAAGTTATCTGTAAGTAATATTACACCATACGGTTAATAAATGACCTTGAATTGTCGTCTTTCGTGAACCAAACTATACCCAATAATTTTAATTTTGTTTGAAATGAATTATAGTTTCTGATAAGGGTTGAACTTTTTTTAAGACTTCAAACACATGATTATGGTTATACAGTTCTTTTCCAAAATAAAATAAAAAAATCTGATGTGACCAACACAATACCTCCCGCCATTTACCGATGAGATCTCGTTGCCGCGTGCCTGATGGTCGCGAATCTAGGGAATCCGATTCGATCCCGATCAACGTTAAATAATTCGAATTTTAAATGGCACCAAATTAACGTGGTAAACGCCCACACATACACACACACACACACACACACACATACATCCACACACGCACATACATCATTGTAAAAATATTAAAACCGGATTGTAGGGACCTTAAAATCGGGACATATTTGTACCGTACGCCGTTCGGGCGTTTACCAGGCGTCACCTCACACACATTGCTGGCGTGGAGTTCTCCAAATTCGTGACCAGACACTCGGGCACGTAGTCTTCGCCGTAATATATTAAGAAATAAAAGTATGATGTATGTATAAATTAAGCGAACTAGATAAATAAAATATTTGATATAGGTAATATTTGAATAGTTAATAATATTGTCTTGTTCCTTGACTTGCGTTATCGTATTAATATTCTATTTTAGTTGGCATAGACAATTTAATCCGACGTGCCCTATATGTCGTGCCCCCGTTGTTGATAAAGGGGGCACGCCGTTCAACCCAAATATACGAGCGGAAAAGCACTGAGCCGTTATCTCTTGCCTTATTATATTTCCGTATTTTTAAATTTTTATATATGTCAGATATGAAACATATTTTATCAATTTTATTTTATTTTTAAAGGGATAAATAATTTGTTATTTGCTTGTCAAGTTGTACAATAAACTAATTCACTAATCGTTCTCCAATGTTATAACGTTGAAGACATTTACTAGTATAGTACAGTCATCCAATCATTTCATTAAACTCATATTAATTTTGAGATAATTGCAAATGCGGTGCGGATGTTTAGGTTGAAGAACCTTCATTCCAATTCAAAATAATAAGATAATTACCTATTTGTTAAGATTTTTCTTATAAAGTAATAATATTTTAACAAGTTTGAAACAAAGAATTTTACATAAAAGTAAAAAATAAATAAATATATCATCACGGCATATTACCCATTGCTGGGTGTGCCAATCTGCTTCGTACACAGATATCGGTAATGATGAAATATTTGTACCGTGCGGGCGCTTACCAGACGTCAACTCACAAGCACTCATTGCTGGCGTGGAGTGCACCACAGGGGTCAATTTAGAAACTTAAAAAGATAATAATAAGAAAAGACAACATTGTATGTACATATTATGTTTTTTTATTTATTGAGTTAATTTGTTATACCTCTTCTTTTGTAGACTTGCACGCGTTTTTGTTAATAAATTATTATTATGATTATTGTAATCCATCATTTATTACGTGCCCGTGTTTTATTTTTATTGTTATTAACTACAATTTTGTTTATTATTTTGAAGTGCAACATTATTCATTTTTATGTTTAAACTCTATTTAAGTTAAATATGGAGCACGCCATAGAAGGTGTGACCTAGTATGCGCGGGTCTTCGCCATCACCCGTGAATTTTGCTGTACGCCAACTGCTCGCGGCTGAAAATCTCACGGGGTATCAGCTAGTTCAAAATAAAACAAATATTAATATGTAATTATAATTTTATTTTGATTACTTCATCCCAATATAAAAATATTAAACGAGATCTAATACATAATAATTATTTTGCCCATATACAATATAAAAAGACCATAATATAAGTATTAAAATTAATCCATATTTTGTTACATAATGAATAGAATCGAAATACATCATCACTTTTTTTAAAAATTTTATGAAAATGTTTAAAATATAAACTATTACTTTAAATATCATATCATAATTTAAAAAACGATCTATGATTTCTACTATTTGGAATCGCCCCATATCGCCTCATTCGTCGTACAGCTTCCCTCAAATGTTTTGGTTGTAAGGGTCCCGAGTCGTCTTGTTCGTCCATTACGTCCAAAGCTACAAATTAATCAACATTTTTACTATATATCACAAAACTAATTCACGTGTTTTTGGTACCTTCTTCAACTACTTCGCCAACAAAAACTTTAGCGATACCTGCCATTGCAATAACTACATTTTGAGAAACTGAACAACCAGTTATTGTTTGCATTAATCGTTTGACGGCAGCTTTTGGGAACGCTGATCTCCTGTACATTTCGTATCGATCTAGTTGTTCTTCAGTGAAATTAGAAACTAACACCCTGAGAAGCAAATATAATACATATTAACAACTAAAGCTTATAAAATAAGTAAAAAGATGAGACTCTTTTCAACATGGATTACGATTTAAAAAATTATAAATTTTTGTTAGACCTATCTCGAGACTTATTAAATTTTCAGAAAACATAATTACGCCATTTTATTCTACGCAAAACACTGTATAAAATTTGTCTAAACAATTTTTTTAACTATTATAATGAATTAGATATGAGATATTTTCTACATTAAACGACGTTTTCTTTGTAGCTCAAAACAAATGAACATCGTTAATATTACCCTAGATACCTTAAAAAAAAACTCGAAGTAGGCTATGAACCATTTTTATGAACAGACAAACGTAGGTCTATTCATTATTGAATTCTAAAATCAAGTCAAAATTGTTCTTGAAATGTAATTTTAAGGAAAAATTGAGTGTAACAGGCAGCAAAAGTATATTGCCATTCACCGTTTTCTAATTTATTTCTATTTCTAAAATAATATTCAAGAAGATAATCTCAATACAGTGTGCTGTGTTGTGCGTTGCTAAGGTAACGAATCAACAAAATACCCAAACATTTAACATTTTCTGTTTTTCAATTTTATTTTTGAATATAACATTTTATACTTTTCATTTTAGGTAAGAAAATAGTAGATGGCGCTTAAGAGCCGACCGTTTTTACATGCAATAAAATAAATAACTTAAATTGTCAAAAATAAATATTTTTATGTGTAAAAATGTACAAGATCTGAATATTAAAAATTACAATAAAACATGGTTAAACATCACTTAATTCTGTAGATTTTATTTGATAACTGACAGGTGATATTTTTTCGTTTGTGTGAACTAGGTTTGCATTCTGACCAAGCAAAGGACAGAATTTATATGCCTATATAAAACAATTGCCTACTTTATCCAATACAATAGCACTTTCCAGAATTGATACGAAATATATTATTTTTTAACAAAAATACATACTGCATCTTCTCCCTCTCTTCTTCTTCCATTTCTCTCCTATTCTTATACTCTTTCTTTTTGTCTCTTTCTGCCTGTTGCTGCATAAGACTTTTATTTGAAGAAATATCAGGCAATGTGATTTCTTCATCAAACGTAAAAGATTCATCTTTAATTTCATGTTTAACAATGTCTACCTTATCGGAAAACTTAACAGATTTTTCAAAAGAATCAGACTGTATGTTATCATCCGAATCTTTTAATAAATTTTCTTCAATTGCTAAGGCAGCATCTTTGGAGTCTTCATCGTCGTCTACTATATCGGAATCGGATTGAGATGTGTTGAGATCATATTTAAGGTCTGATTTATCGTCTTGATCTCCGGATAAATATATATCGCTCTCGCTTTTATCTAGAATATTATCCATTGTTTAAAATTAGCGCACAATCATATATTCTATATTTATTGTAATATATTATATCATTTCTGGATATTTTGCTATTTGATTTATTTGTACAATTGTTTTCTGTTATTGTTTATGCAAATATCTTATATTTTTTAATATTTTTATGATTTTGGCAGGTGACAAACATGACAAAAATTGAGGTTATGTGTCAAATTTCCAATGTCAAAAAATAAAATATAATACTTTTAGTAAGTCTGAATATGTATTTATTATAAAAAATATGCATAATTTAATAAGATAGGGCATAAAATCAAATAAATTCCGAATTTATTTCTCAATTTATAGATTTTCCAAGTGTGACATATGCAGGCCTCTTGCGGTAAAGTTACCAAGCATCTAGTTCAATCGATCCCCACACAGTTGGTGTGGCGTTAGTGTGCTCGCAGTCAATATATCACGATCACATATTCTGTCTTTAAAAGTCGTTGTTCCGTTAAAAATGACAAAAAATCATGTTAAAAATTACACATTCTCTCAAAATAAATTCCTAAGTAACTTATAAGTCTAGTAAAACCATTTGTGAAATTGTATGCTGTATTTTTTCCGCGTAAAAAAATATAAAGAACTTCGTGATCGCTCAGTGGAACACATCTCGTTCGGGTAATTGTACTCTAGATGATTTTTCGCGCATACTACTAAACCTTTTGTGTTCATTCTGCTAGTGATGTTACAGTGTGATAAATGTGATAATTAGCAAACGGATTTTGAAGATTTGGTATTGTTAAGGTGAGCGATTTGTTTTTGTTTTCTCTGTTGGTGGCACAGAGATCACAGCACAGCTGATTTCTGTTGCCCCTTACCTGTCGAATTCTTGTCACATCCCCTACTGGAATTCTTCCAGAGATTACCACATTCTTATAATTAACGGTCTTTTTTATTGGTTAGGTTAGGATAATTGAAATACCGATGTTGTGACTAACAAAGGTTGTTTACATGCATTGTATACTCTTCAAAAATATTCTCATGTGTAATTTTCAATTTTACACGGTGTGTAACATGCTTTTATTTGCTCAAAGCTCAAATTAATTATCCAGTTTTTGTATTTTTTGCTTTGGGAAAATACCCAAATGAGTCATTAACTTTGAAATTATTTTAAGTTACTTTTTCGCGTCAAACTGGTTTGCTACTTAGGTATAATTAGATTGTGAATACATGTAGAATTTTAAAATTAATATTTATCAGTTTCCGGTTTAAGTCATAAATATGCATCTGTTTTTCTTCTCTTATCAAAAAGTTAAATGTAAGAATTATAAACAATCCATATAGATTGTTTAAAAAGTTGCGATATTATTTTGACCTTGTGGAGAAAAAAATCGCATCGCAAGTTGAAGGTCTGGCATATGGTAACTAGATTCTCTTTAATTTCATTATTTTTGAGACCTAGTTCTTCACTCAGGTGGCTAGCACGCACTCTTTGTGAACTGACAAAGAAATAAATAAATCATGTGACTATATATAACCGTTATTTTAAACCATTCACAAAAAAATATTTAATAGTTTTAGTTTTTAATCTTACTTGCTACGATTTCGTATCCGGTATTGTTAATTTCGTGATAGTTTCGTGTCGGTGTCAATGTGATAGTATCAAAATTACAGGAAGAATATTGATTAATTTATTATTAGGAAGCATATCTGCAAAAAGTGACAGTATTGTTTGGACAGATGAAGTAATATTACGTTGTTTTATTTTACTTTTCCTGGTATACTTTTCAAGGTATGTACTCTCTGTTATTACGTCGGTATGATGTTTTGTTTTATATTTTATGTAGTAAAAGTAACTGTTTTTTTTTAAACAATGATACGTAATTTTGTACAATACGTGGAGTATGGTTAATGAATAATAAAAAAGTTGTGGTTGAAGATTACATTGGATTTTCAACCACAATAGGTTATTAATATATTTTATAATAAAAATAAATACTAGTTTTTGTTTTAATATTCTTGTACATTTCATATATTTTATAATCAATGGAAAATGTATAAAATATTTATTTATATCGTATTTTTCCTATAAAATACATAATATCGGGCGGCGCTCGAACACAGTTCTTCCTTGCGCGTTGCAAAATTAATTTTGTATATTTAACTGTAAAAAGTAAAAATGAAAATGTCGAAAATCAAAATGCAAACCTAGTTCATAAAAACGAAAAAAATATCACAGGTCAGTTGTCAGTTTTAAATAAAATCTACAGAATTAAGTGATGTTTAATCATGTTTTGTCGTAATTTTTAAAATTCAGATCTTGTACATTTCTACAAATAAAAATATTGATCCACGACTGTCAAATAATATACCCATAATTCAACTGTTTTTTTTAACAAGTAATGACCTTCGTTACTGTTGCTAAATGAATAATATTGACAGTTCGATGGAATTCAATCGTTATCAAATTCAAATCTTACCATTCAAAGAGTACAAACAAATTATTTTTAATAAGTATTGTTTTCCACCAAAAAGCCAAAATATATTAACAGCAAGAAAAAATAAATTTTTAGATTACAATAGTTAAGACTATATTTGGGCATTTTTTATTTTATGTATTAATAAAGTGTACTGGATTTAAATACAATGTTATTAACTAAATTTATCATTTTAACAATAATCTACGGGTAAATATATGACAACAGACATGTGCTATTTTTTTTACTCAAAATCTAATATGTTGTTCCCCTTGATATAAAAGTCTTAAATACTAAAATTGAAAAGTTTTAGATTATATTTTAATATAGTTCTTCATGAAAAATTGTTATGGGCTTCAAGTAAAATACCACTTCCGGTTTGTCAATTTCAGTCAAAATCTAATATGTTGTTCCCCTTGATATAAAAGTCCTAAATATTAAAATTGAATTTTTTTAGATTATATTTTAATATAGTTCTTCATGAAAAACTGTTACGGGCTTCAAGTAAAGTACCACTTCCGGTTTGTCAATTTCAGTCAAAATCTAATATGTTGTTCCCCTTGATATAAAAATCCTAAATACTAAAATTGAAATTTTTTAGATTATATTTTAATATAGTTCTTTATGAAAAACTGTTACGGGCTTCAAGTAAAGTATCACTTCCGATTTGTCAATTTTATTCAAAATCTAATATGTTGTTCCCCTTGATATAAAAGTTCTAAATACTAAGATTGAAAATTTTTAGATTATATTTTAATATAGTTCTTCATTAAAAACTGTTATAAGCTTCAAGTAAAGTATCACTTCCGGTTGTCCGGTATTACCCAAAATCTAATCAACTCTTTATATGGATGCAGTAAGCTTAAATACGAAAAATAGTAATTTTTGGATGTTCGATATAACAGTTAACGTGGAAAAAAAATCGTCAGTCAAACATCATTGTAAAAACGTGTTGTGGAGCCCCTAATTCGTGCTTATTCACTGAAAACTCACTATCAAATTTTTAGACCGAAAACATTACCTCCCTTACCAATGGTATGGTGGGAGGTAAATAGAGGATACTTGTACCGTTTCCGAGATATTAAATAGTTTTTACATATGTTTACCAATAAAAATACCAGATTTGAACCCGAGTTCGTTTATTTTTTAAACAACTACTTCACCATTTTTCCATATATACAAATACGGTTAATCTTTTTGTGTTTATATTTGAAAAAAATATATAGATGTCTTTTGCCGTTCCCGAAATATTTATTTTTTATAGTTTTCCTACAAAAATACACTATATCCCTGACTACAATTATTTGTCACCGAGATATGCTGCGGACTTAACACTAGGTTTCCCAACAAAAATTACAGTAAAAAGAAGAGTCCATTAAAATGAAATAGTTATATATTTCGCTCTCTGTCTTACAAAAAATAAATATTTGCGAGTAAGTGTACAATCCTGTTCGTTGTTATTCTATGTCATGTTGTCTCTGTCTTACAACATATTTAGCGTATACATTGTAAGACAGAGACAACATATCATAGAATAACAACGAACAGGATTGTACACTTCCTCGTAAATATTTATTTTTTGTAAGACAGAGAGTGAAATATATAACTATTTCATTTTAATGGACTCTTCTTGTTACTGTAATTTTTGTTCGAAAACATGGTGTACAGTCCGCAGTATATCTCGGTGACAACTTGTAGTCAGGGATATAATGTATTTTTATAGGAAAAACTATATAAAAATGAATATCTCGGGAACGGTAAAAGATACCTCTACGGCAAGGATATCCTATTTGTATATGTGGAAAAATGATTAAGTAGTTGTTTAAAAAACAAGAATAAATAAACTTCTGGATGCTATGATTATTACTCCAATTCAACAAATTTTGATATGGTGTATTAATAGTGTATAGAACATGAATACATTGTTTATAATAAATTTTCTTAGGTTTAATAATAATTTATTTGCAAATAAACCATTGTCTGCATGTGACAAATGTTTTCGTCTTTAATAATTCGCAAATATTTTTTATTAAAGTAATAAAATTGAAGATGGCAATTATTTGAGTATATTGTCAGTTTTATAGATAATACTAACAAATATTGTATTATTTACTGTTGGAATGAAATTTTTTGGGACTTTATCATATATTTGCCCGTAGATTATTGTTTAAATGAGAAATTTAGTTAATAACATTGTATTTAAATCCAGTACACTTTATTAATACATAAAAAAATGCCCAAGTATAGTCTTAACTATTGTAACCTAAATATTTATTTTTTATTGCTGTTAATATATTTATTTCAGAGGGTACGAATACATTTGGGGTTACATTTGAGTAATAGCATACATTACATGCTAATTGCATAATATACTATTATTATTAACAAATTTTGGTTTTATGAATTTAAATTATTTATTTAATGCATGTAAAAACGGTCGGCTCTTAATGCCATCTGCTATTTTCTTACGTGAAATGAAGTATAGAAAGATCTTGAAATAGAATCGCAACTTTTATTAAATTCTAGTTAATTAATAATTTAATTTATAATTGATTTTTATTAGTTTTCCAAATCTCCTAAAAAAAATAATTGAATTTTATAGATGACGATAAAATTTAATTATCGACTCGCGAAAAATAATTCACTCTCGCTTTTATCGCTCATATATTAACATTAATTTTTTTATCGTCGTATAAAAAAATAAACATTCGTATTATTTGTTTCTATATGTTACTAGGTATACCTATAGGTTTATTTATTTTACTTTGGTAACCATTTCCGGACAAAATAAAAAATATCATATATTTTTGTAATATTATCAGTCGCAGAACTAATATTTTCCTTGTTTTGGTTAATTATTTATCACAACAAATATTTGAAGAGCGATAAAATAAAACATTACTTACATGTATTTTTTAAAATTTATTTGATACCAGTATTTTAATTAAATTTGAATTTATAAAATATATTTATATATATTCGACAGAACTCAATAATATTGCTATAAAGTAACTGTTTTGATCATCTTTCCGCAGTAGTTAAGAGTGTCTATGAATGAAAAATGTATCATTAAAGCAGAATATCACTCCCAATAATATACAAAATACCGAATGTATTTTATATGCAGAAGGTTCATCTTATATTTAATATAAGTCAATTGGCATTTCCACCTCGCATTGTGCCTGAATTGAATTGTAATTTCGGACACGTGTTTGTCGTAAATCTTTAGATAATTTGACCTTTTACACTAGCCACCTACGCCAGAGATATTTTCTATTTTATTAATTCATTTTCTTAACCAATGAACACCTACATACTATTTTTTGTTTCATCGTTATTGATTCAATATTCTTCATTTTTTATTTATTATTTACCTTATAAAACAATAAAAATATTACAGACAAGTAAAGGTTTAATAAAAAAATAATTCATCGCCATGGTTTTTATCTATTTTTGTGTTAAAATTGTTTACGAAATAATAGCGATAATTGCATCGTTTTTAAAAATTTAAATTAGTATTCTAAATTTAATAATTGTTGCATTTTTGCTGTATTCATTCTATGAAGAAATTTTGTCCTACTCTTCTAATTTTTCAAAATGTTTCCAATTCATTGTCGGGATTGACAGTATTTTTATAGGGTATATGTAATATACCTATAATTTTAAATATTTAACTATTAATACAATAAGAAATAATATAATGTATGTGCTTCCCAGAAAAAATCTACAGTAATATGTCTGGTTTTTTGACACTGACATTTATCTATCAGTTATAAACATTTTAATTTTTCAATTAGTTTCCATGACATTATTTGGTCTGTCAGATTTATTACAACAGATTATTATATACCTTATATTTCTTTTTCTCTATATCTATAAAAGATATATTAAAATATTTATATGTATCAGATAGAGAATTTACTCTTCTTTAATACAAGCAAGAACAAATATGTTCAAAAAATAATATTTAGAAGATTTTATTATAGAATCTGCTACTTCCGGTTGTCCAATTATTACCAAAACCTTTGCAGCTCTTCCCAGTAATGTCCGATTGAAAAATACGTAGTTAAACAGATATTTAGTATTATAGTTTTTGAGAAATCGTCCTTCCAACCTCCCCACACACATACACACAGAGACATCAACATATTAAAAGTTCCTAGATTACTTAAGTACCGCGATTTGCCGCCATTTTGGCACCAAATTTGAGTGCCAGTACTATTAAAAATAGGTTTATCCTTATAAAATTGAAAAATTTCAACAAAATATTTATTAATTATGTATTATACCTAATTAAAAAATTACAAAAATATTAAAAAATCTGTTGTGGCCAGCACAATACCTTGCGTCAATCCTGTGTATAATGTATAAATTCCATACATAATTTTTAACTCTGTATCTATTGAATATGAAGTATAAAATGTAATCAAATCGTATAGAGAATAATATATTCTTTAAGTTATAATAACGTTAAATGTCAATAAATCAAATTTAACTGTTAAATCTTCAAATGAGGATACTTCGGGTTCACCAATTATAACCAAAATCTAATCACTTGTTCTTCTGGATGTAAACTTGAGGAATACGAAAAAAATATAATTTTTGGAATCGTGGTATTGAAGTTATGGGATCCGGAATTTTTGTCACACACACACAGACACACGGACACACAGACACACACACATATAGACATCATCGTAAAAATGGTAAAATCGTATTATAGGGACCCTAAAACATGCTTATACACTAAAAACTCATCATTGAATTTTTTAACTAAAGACAATACCTTCCTTACCTAAAGGTGACGGAAGGTAACAATACTTTACCGAATAATAAATACAAAAACAAACTACCCTCACAAATAACTGAGAGATAAAGGTACACCAAATTTCTTTTTCTTTACAAACAAATTTACATTATTATTACTTTTCTTTTTCATTCACGTAGTATTCTAAATAGCTGAAAATCAATTTCAGATTCTTGCAAGGTTATACAGTAAGAAGGCATTTTTAAATAAAATTGTACAAATGACAAGACCCACCATTTTGGTTCCAAATAGCTAATACACAGTCCTAATAAATCGCGCTACTTTGGTAATCTAGGACTTATCGTAAACTGTCACATAATGCCATATATCGTAATTTAACGACAATAAACTAAAATATAACTTCATGGCAAGTAAATTATATAAGAATAAAACGAAATTTACAAATTTCTTAACACTTTATCTTAAGTTATTTACAAATAACTCAAACTTTCAACATTTCTGTAAGTGTTAATTTATTTCAACATAACCTCAAAGTACTTGACGTTAAATTTCGCGGTAATTTAATTAAATTATAGGCAGTTATTGGAAATCTATTTATTTGGATGATGAAATTGGTTATATAAACATTATAAATGAAAATTTCTATTTTACATAAAAGAAAATCTTATGTTTTGCATACATTACTTTATTATTATGCGTAAATTACTTGCGATTATTACAATCTTTCATTTATGTACCCTCATAAAAACTCTACTGAATTTGTCAGAATGGGCGGAGCAAAAATCTGAATTCATACAATTCGCAGATGACCTTGATCGGACATCTTTCCAAAATTTTACTGTAAGTACCTTGTGATATATTTGAAAAGAAATGTATTAATTGTGAATTGTTTATTAGTAAACATTCAGTTCCTACTCGACTTCCTATGTAATGTTTCCATTATTTCGTTCACGAGGTGGGAGTAAAAATCTAAGTAGGCCACGCTTCATTGTAGTTTAATCATAAATTACATATTGTTTTTATTTTTAGTATAGCGGTTTTATGAGTAAAATAATGAGCTATTAAAGTAAACTGAAATATTGTTTTAGTATGGAAACAACTATTTTATGTGCCATGGTACCGTGAGTCTTTCTCAGTTTGCTATAGTATGCATGATTCATCTTAAAAGTTTAACGTTTAGTGTTAGTGGGAACTATATTATAATTAAGTTTTATGTGCAATTAAGGATAATAGGTAATAGTTGATATAAATAAATACGTGCAATTACATCAATAAGTTATACTTTCTGCAAGGGTCACGGTAGAATTATTGAAAATAAGGCACATGGTTCATTTTTTAGAATTTTATTTAGCTATTTATTCTTCTTCCAATATATTCTTCATCTCGCCTCATGACATGTTCAGACCAATATAATCGTCTCCCTTGTATAAAAATTTTTGGAATCGTGGTATTGAGGTTATGCGATCCGAAACTTTCGTCACACACACAGACACACACATAGACACACACACACACACACACACAGATATACACACATACACAACCGCACATACACACACATACATACATACAGACATCATCGTAAAAATGGTAAAATCGTATTATAGGGACCCTAAAACATGCTTATTCACTAAAAACTCATCATTGAATTTTTTGACCAAAGACAATACAAAAATTCAAAAATCTCCAATAAACCCAGAGTGGGTTGGATATATAAAACCCGGATTTTTTCAACCCTGCTTTAAAATAAAGTAACTTTAATTAAAATCTTTAAAATGAGCCTCATATCTGTTTTAATTATTCTTGTTGTACCTACTCACTTGTACTATATTGCGAATGTACCTATTACATTATGTGTGTTTCTCTGTGTGTTTTAGGGTAGTGATTGTTGGGGGTGTAATTTTCCATTGTGCGTGGTTGCAGCCCTGAATGGGGCTGCGAGATAGCGCGGAAAGTGTCGCAGACCGCCCCCGCCGCCCTTGCCGCCGTGCACCTCCCCGTCAACACCCCCGCCGCCACCACGGACCACCAAGGTACGTCACTATTTCATATTTAACATTTATATACTTTGACACCGATTATATGTAGATTGGTGACAATATGAATTTTAGTTATAAACCTCTCATGGATAGTAGAAATTATCTATATGACCCAGTCATAATGCTATTATTGCTATTTATATTTCCATGAGGGGTGTTTCACCAGTTAATATATAGGAAATATTTTGCTTCTATATGTACATTGTTATTTTTCTAAACAAACGCTTGAAAAATAGTTTGAATTTTGAAGTATTCCCTCATTTATTGGTACATTCGGGTATAAAAGTAATAAGATATTTTGAGATAAAAAACTAATTCTAAACTACAAATTGGAACTGCGGAACAAATTAATATATTTCTTTCTTAAAGTAGCAAAAGAAAAGGTGTTAACTTTCGCAGGCCTATATTTAATATTTGTGAATACCATTGTTAATATCGTAACATTAACAATATTAATTTGTTAAATATTTTGTGCAGTTATTGTAATATATCATATTTTCCTTGTCTTCTTTTTATATTTTTGTCTCAAATATAATATAACCTACATTTTATCGGATATAGAAATACAATACTTTTATCTTTAACCATTTGTCTGGTTGTAAGAGGCTCAAGACAGAGCCTCGTTAGACTTGTGTAAAAATAACCCCCGGCTTCAATAAGGCTTACAATTGAGTGGATGTAGTTATAAATGGCTGAAAGGCTTCACTGAATAGATGAAAGACTTTTATTGAACTATTGGAAATAGACTGATGAAAGGCTCGGCCACTTGCTCTATTCACTATTATTCACTACAACGGTGACACTTGTCAGCCAGACACAAAAGGATTGGTAATTACAAATTGATACCAGATATACATCCTTTAAAAAGTGATTCGATGTGTTTGCAGATTTAGTATTGCGAAATAAACATCAAACAGAAAATCGGTTTTTAATTCAGAAAATTAAAAAAATGGACACTGTTAAACTAGAAAGTATATAAAAATAGTTGGGAAGTATAAACCGAAGAGCAGTTTTAAAGAAAAAAATACTTGAAGAAGCTCCACGAATAGTTATTTACGTATAGAGGGCCGAAAGAAATAAAAGTTTTTTTTTATATTTATTGGTTTTTTTTTCATTATATCGTAGATAAAGTATTGTACGTTACACATATGTAAAGCATCTTTAGTCACCCAGGGGTCTTAACACGAGCGTAGCGAGTGTTTTAATTCTGACCCATTCGTGACTAAAGTCTAGCTTTATGTACATATCGTAAATAACTATTATTTATGTTCACTACTCGTAGACTATTTATAACACCAACTATTCATTTCACGATGCCTGTCATGTCAGAATGCCCCGGCTATCTTCCTTGAGGTATTTATATAGTCCGGCGTCCTTTTTTTGGAACATTCGACGCGATAATAACATCGAATACAAAGGGAACAGCCGACCGTACTTAATTAAGGTCGGGACGTTAGCAGCTTTGAGAGCCAGCCTGTGAGGTGAGAGCTAGTAAATGCTCTCAATGGTACACATACATCGTCACCGAAATCTCTGCTTGGAAGTAGATTGGCCCACCCAGAAATGGGTAATAAGCGTGATGATATATTCATTTTCAACAAATTGCGTATTCATTTTCAGTATTAATAACATTATTTGCTTATCGTTTTTGCAAAAATAAATAGGCAAACATGACGAAGTTTGAAGTGTGTATATGTATATTTATTTGAGCCCACGACCACGTTAACGTTTAACCATTATTTTCATTGCTAAGTGAATATTCTTATTCTTAGTAATGGAATGAAACGAGAAACGTGTTTCCGGTGTCAAGTGATAGCTGATGATTATACGGACAATTGCAGTTTTCATGTCTCATCATATTATGTCTGCATTTTAAATGTAATGTGAATATTTCTTTACAAATTACATATTTTAGATAAGAAAATTTTATAAAACTTCAAGTTTAAATGCTCATGAGAGATGTTGAATCAGTATAAATTGTACTTACAGTTTAGGAATTGTAGTTTGCTATCTGTTAAATGGAATAAATTGCAATTAGGTAAACTATTGAAAACTGTTCTCATAGGACAACTAAAACTATTAAACTATAATTTCTACTTCTAATTATCATTCAAAATGAAGTATTATTATTGTATAAGTTGTGGATATCATATGTGGGGTCATTTAAAATTAAATGACGGCTAATTCTGTATTTTATTTATAAATTTACACTTTTGGTGCTCAAGTAAACTTAATTTAAAGACTAGGTAAAAATGGATTTAACATGCGAGTATTTTAAAAAGTGAATGTAATGTATACTGAACCCATGGGCGCTGTTTAGGCGGGGCAAAGTGGGTCACTTGTCCCTCCCCGGAAATTAAGTTAAACCACTATTTTTTTTTCAGAAACAATTTCAGATTTACGCTATAACGCCCCAAAGTCGACTCTCTTAAGATATATGAATTCTACTACAAAATATTCATTCTTTACTGTCATCATGGGTGGTCCGTGATCTTTGGGGGCCCTGGGCTCACTTAGATTTTGGATTCACGATATGTCCTACAAGTTTTGGCACAAATTGTAACACCTAGCATTAAGTTTTGCTGTATATTCTGCGTTCGCCCTTCTTTGGGCTTCACAATCTCCATCGTGAACTTTTTAATATAAAAGAGCCCAAAAACCTTCTATGGGACTAGCCCCATGGATTATTTCGCGGAACTAATGGTACGCTTTGATCAGTTAACCAATTTTTAGTTTGTGTCGCATAATGAGACGACGCAAGGTATGGGCAGAAGATAAAATCATCCCCAGCGTGTTCTTTTTCAATAAAATTGAACCAATTTTGTTAGATGTACCTTTGACTATCCATGGCTTCACCTCTCGTCCCACATAAGGCCTGGATACGCCCCTTGTGGAAATAACGCAAACACCTTATCTGTGAATTTGGCCTTTTGTTTATATCTGACATTATTAGGGTCCTCTGCAATATTGTCAGTATAAAAACAATCATTTCCCTTAATTTTGGAGTTGTTCATTGTGTAATCTGAGAAATCGATGTAAATGTCATCCAAAACCCAATGCTAGGTGTCCGTAGAAAATTGCGCTTTGTGGAAAAACACACCCATCTTTATTTAATATAAGTTCATAGTTTTGTTGCTTAAAACTTTAAGTAAATGCATTTTATATTATAAAAAAAATGTTGAGGACATACTTTAGGTATCGGACAGTTTGTCATTTCTTGAAAAACTCATACAACTTCTTCAGTGGAGAAAATCTTTGCCGTCCCAGATGTTTTTTGAGTTTGGGAAATAGATGGAAGTGCCATCCTATAAATGACCCGAACTATAAATTAAAGTTTAGTTCTAAAAGTTCTATTATATTCTCCTGTCTACAGTCGGTTCACATTTCCATTTTCTACTGGTAAATGTTAAGTAATATCTGGGAAAGTGAGCCGTGTGTAAGTCTACGAGTACGATCCAGATTCCTGTGAGGCAGTAAGTCACGATCACGCTCGATAGCCCGTCTCGGTCCATCAACTCCAAGCCTCTTGCGTCCAGCTCTCTGTTTGTGTTTATTTTCCGGCTGTGCCAAGTCTAAATACGATCCGCTAGTTTAACCTACCGTGTCAATCAATATCCCAACCCATATGATAGTCAACATTTGACGAAAGGATTGTAAAATGTCAAAATAATCAAACCGTATTTGGAAGGAGGCTAAAAATAGATATTCTTATATTTTAATCAATACATAATAGTATAATACAAGTGCAAACTGCAAAAAGCAAATTGCGAATTTCTCCGTGAAACGAAAAAAATAATAAAAATTACACAGTACGTCTAGTTTCGCTAGGATACAACTTCTGAGTCTGTATTATATGACATTAGTCAAATCAATTCTCGGTAGAGGGCTCTGCCGGTATTAACTTACCTCTACAGGCTTTTTACCATCGTAGATGATCTTATGATCGCCGCCAGCACAACGAATCAGTGTCTCTGCTACAGGAGTCCACTCACTGAGAAGGATCGAACAGAGCAAACAGGTTACACCATGCTGAAAAGCACCAATAAGTGCGAAACGCGTCTATGGTTACTTGTGCTGGCCAACTTCTGACGATGGCTTCATAGAAGCTGATTCAGAAGTTGTATCCTAGTGAAACTAGACGTACTGTGTAATTTTTATTACATAATAGTATATTTGAAAACAAGTAATCTTTTTATCGTTCGCTAAGAGAGCAATTGAACAACCGGAAATAGCAGATTCTTAAATTCTAAATATTATTTTTTGAAAATTTTTCTTCTTGCAAATATTAAAGAAGATTAAATTTTCTATCTGATACATTTATATATTTTATTATATCCGAAGATATTACTGAAGACTTTTTCTGGGAAGTACATACATATATCATTTTTTGTTATTGTATTAATAGTTAAATATTTAAAATTGTAGGTATGTTACATATACCCTTCAAAAATACTGTCAATCTTACAATGAATTGGAAACATCTCGAAAAATTAGAAGTAGGACAAAATTTCTTCATAGAATGAATTTAAAATTTTATTTATTTAAAGGCAAGGTTAATTTTTTTTAACAGTAATAGACTTCCAGAAAAGCATTATTTTCTTAATAATAATATGTTATTATACCTGTATAATACATATGTATTATACATTTCATACTGTATAAACCGTATTATACCTTTTGAACGGTATGAAATATATATTTTATACGCTGCCATCCTGCTAAGAAACTTTAGTTTATACTGTAAGAAATTATTCAAACCAACAGTACCATTAAAAATTTTAAAGGTCTATTTAATTAGCGATAATTATATTTTTATGTTCATAATGAAATTAGTTCAGTTTATGATATGGTTATTGCCACAACTAATATAATTATGCTGGTAAATTCTCAAGATATCTGAAATATCCGAAATCGAAACTATGTATTTGGAATGAATAATAAATGAGAATAAACGTAGACATGGATTTATTAGGTTTGTCTGGGTCTGTCAGACATGAATTACTGTCCGCAATACTGCAATGTCAAATTGAAATTTACTACCTTAAAAAAACAATCTATAAAATGCTAGATTTTGTAGTAAAAAATATAAATTAAATCATACAAAAATAAAAATATAACATTTTGGATACAACAATTTGGTATCATTTTACAATTTGTTTAGTCATTTCGAAATCAATTGTTTGTTTAATTTGTCCGTGACATAGTACTATTATCCATAAACAATCGTCTTAAAATATGGGTTGAAGAGTTGGTCATGAATATGATTGATGATAACTTATAGTACTTATCGCATATTAAGCCCAATTTTAATGCTCGGTCAGCTATCATAAAGTTCCAATTTATAAGCATAAAGTTTTGAGTACACTTTGAACTGAACCCACTTATTAAACTCATAAGTTAACCTCAGAATCAATATATCATCAACATTTCTTGCATCACTTTCCTACTACATACAAGTATACGTGCATATGCACATACACGATCCTAAGCATGTAATGAGGAGAGTGTTTTAATTTTATTAAACCACTTACTGCGGTAGTTAACCTCAAACCTCAAGTAGCAAAATGACGTTGTTGCCATGGAGATGGCACTCAAGGAGTACGTGATGTTGTAGGGAGGAAAAAAGTTTATTTCAAAATGAGAAAATATAAAAATATTGAAGAAAGATTTTTGTGAATAAATCGATGAGTTCACTGAGACTTGAACCCAGGACCTATTTTTGGTCTGTTTGCACCTGTGTTTTTGCTATGTTAAAAAGAGTAATGGGGTCCTATACCAATTTTAAAAAAAATATTCTGGAAGTATAGATTGAACTAAGAATTTTAGTGGCCACCACAATATCTCTCGCCACTACCATTTTTGGTTACATAAGTATAGGGTGCGAGCAGTCATGTGACATTGTGAAAAATTATGAAATTTGATATCTATGTACATAATTACCAGCTATCATTCTGACACGGGCCCCCATATCTGCTTGTCAAGGCCAACAAAGTCACATGACTGCTCGCGCCCTATTGTATTTAACATTTCTTGTATACCTACACTCTACATATACCTATAATTTTAAACATTTAACTATTAATACAATAAGAAATAATATAATGTATGTACTTTCCATAAAAAATCTTCAGTATATATCTCTGGATTTTTGACACTGACATTTATCTGTTAGTTACAAACATTTTCATATTTCAATTGGTCTCCATGACATTATTTGGGCTGTGAGATTTATTACAACAGATTATTATATACCTTATATTTTTTATCTCTAAATCTATAAAAGATATAATAAAATATTTATATGTATCAGATAGAGAATTTACTCTTCTTTAATAATAAGCAAGAACAAAAATTTTCAAAAAATAATATTTAGAAGAATTTTTTTAAGAATCTACTTTCGGTTGTCCAATTATTACCAAAACCTTTTCAGCTCTTCCCAGTAATATCCGATTGAGAAATACGTAGTTAAACAGGTATTAAGCATTATAGTTTTTGAGAAATTATCGTTCCAACCTCCCTACACACATACACACACATACATCCACACACAGTTCTAGAGTATCTAGTTCTAGAGGATACAAAATTTTCATGTTCGCATAAAATTCTTTCATAAATAATCATTAATTTACGTATATTTCCGCATTCTTTTCTATGATAGTCAAAGTGTGACCATGGTATAGTATCCCATTTGTGTGCCCGTGTGGTAACGCCTGGTGAATATGCGAATATAATCAGATTGGCAATAAAGTCGTATATTTAAAATAAAAATGTGATAATACATTTACTTATTTCAATAGAACTGTGTTTATGAATTTTAGATTCTTCAAAATTTGTTCATATTTCCCTAACCACAAATTTAATCAAAATTTCCCTCAAACTAATTGTACCCCCACTCTACAAAATCCAAATTCCTTCCCGCCACAATATTACATAACCTCAAAGTTAGAATTCCTCCCATAACCTCACATTAGATCAATCCCGCTTCGTCTCCTTGGCAACGAATCCCCAGCTAACTTGGATGATGCGATTTTATTTCTCACTCGGTGATAAAAACAAATTCCCAGCCATTCACCTCGGGCCACATGTTTGATCGATAGAATCTGCTTTGTTTTTATTACTCGATGCGTCGATTTTTGATGGAATGAGCCGTAAGTGATTGCTATTGGTCGAGAGAACACTGATGGTGTTTTTTGTTTGTTTTCGTGATTAAAAGTTTGCGAAGGTTTAAATCGTTTTGATAGTACGAGTATAATAGGATATTAGAAAACGGCGAATGGGAATGTCTGCTTCCTTTTTTCCTGCCAGTACCTTTAGGTAAGGAAGGTATGTTTGTATGTGTGAGTATACGTTTGCGAGTGTGTGTGTGTGTGTGACGATCTTTTCGGCCGCGATAACTTCAACACTACAATTCCAAAAATGAACAGATCAAATTAAATATGTAGGTGTATGTTTTACACCTTACAAGTCTTTAGAATCAGAGATATGATTTTTTAAGGGTTGTCTTTAATTTCAAATATTTGGACGCTGACGTCACGGCTTGGCAGATGCGGCAGTAGCACTCTACTGGTTGTTTTTGGAACTATGATTGTTTGGGTTATCACTTGTCAGTTTGATTTTGTGACAGCAACATATTGTTAACGAAAAACATATTTCATACAACTTTTGGTATTTATTTTAATAAATGTTTTATTTACATACCTATACTCTTAACTCTGCTGTCACCTGTCACAATTTTAGGTTAGTTTGTTTACAACAGCAAACGGAAACTACGTGGACCGTTGTGTGTATGTGAGAGGAATGTCTTTGTGTGGGTAACAAACCGTGACGTCACGAATTTTAAATTAAACGGATTTCACGATTTTATAATAAAAACATTTTTTTTTAAATGACCCTATTACAATTTGTTCATATTCCTCATTCTTACATCTAAATGAAGACGATTAGATTTTGTTTCGAATTAATCAACCGAAAAAACATTAATTTGAAGCATTTTTACCTAAAATAATTAGGGAAGCAGGAAATTAGGAATATATGATTTTACATGTTACAGTCGTATGATCCGGTGTCGCCATCAATACTTTTTGAAGAAAAATTTACATTACAATAAGATTCGAGGAACACTTCATATTATACTTGTGTGGCATAACGGATCGGGCTTATGTTTTGGCGCGTGCTGAGCTCATCAGTGCCAAATGCAATGAATACAGAACGAAGTTTGCGAATTTCACTTCATATTCCAACTTCACACACCTACAAGGATGTATTAACGGAAGTTCACGCCACTCAATGTGTGTCATTGCCACAATAGTCCAGACATAAACACACATCACTCTAGATTTGGATCGGAAAATAATAACCATGTTATTATTACACAAAAGAAATTATTTGTTATATTGGAATAATTGTATGATAAATTTTATTGATTAATTTTGAGAATTGTTGCTGAATTTTTGCTGAGTGGTGGCGTTCCAAAATTTCATATACTTTTTGACTTATATTCGGTCAGCAAAAGCCAGTTTGCTTTAATCTTCCCGTAATATATCATCACGGCATATTACCCATTGCTGGGTGTGCCAATCTGCTTCATACACAGATATCGGTAATGATGGAATATTTGTACCGTGTGGGCGCTTACCAGGTGGCACCACACGGGCACGCAATGCTGGTGTGGAGAGTGCACTACAAGGGTCATTTTAGTGTGCTTTGTCGTGGTGAAACAATTTTCTTTGCCATTCCCGGGCGTTTTTCTTGAATTTCTGCTTTCAGCTTGTCTAAAAGTGTGGCATATTGTCCAGTTACAGTTTTTCCTTTATCAAGATATTCAATTAGCAGAATGCCTTTGGCGTCCCAAGAGACTGACGCCAACACCTTTCCTGCCTATTGAACTGACTCACCATGTCTAACCCGCGCTTTCGTCTGAATTTTCGTCTGCATGGAGTATAGTAGTGTATCCAAGTTTCATTCATGGTTATGAAATTTCTTTTAAAATTAAAATCGATCGGATTTTTCTTAAACAACTCCGAATTTTCGGCTGAAGTTCGTGTCCGAATGCCCAGCTCATTATGTAAAATATGAAATACACGTTCATAAAAGATCCCTGTGGCTTCCTCAATCTCACGTGCTTTCATTCGGCAACTTTTTCCATAATTTCCGGTGCGGTAGCCGATTTTAGGCGACCTGAACGTGGCTTGTTACAAGTGTGTGTTCGGCCACGCTTAAATTCCGAAACCCAGAAACTCACCGTGAAAAACGAAGGAGAAGCATTCTCAAGGATCCAACCTGATCTTGATCTCCGTTGCCGTTTTTCCTTCCAAAAAAAAAACTTGATCACCACACCAACTTCGTAGATCGAGACAAACGCTTTTCACGATTAGACTGATAGACAGATTGTACTGAAATTTCTTGACAGTTCATATGAAGAGTTAAACAAAACCAAGGCCTTCTAAGTTATTTCGGAAACTTTTCAATCCAGCCTCGTATTATCAAAATGTGTCACGTTTAATATCCACATATCCCAAATAGTATCTGATAATACCTTTATTTGCCTATTAATATTCCTACTGTGTTGCAAAAAATACCATATTTGCCAATTACCTAATTTCTAAATGATTAATAAAGAATATGAATCATCTCTTCATCTCCTTTAGTTTCGATAATATGCAGATGTATCCGTCATTTGCATTTGATACTAGCATACGTACGTCGTTTCTTGTAGCTTGTATTGGCGAGTGGCTGGTGTCAGCTAACTGTTTGATTGGTAATTAACAGTACGGTTAATTAGAACTAGTGTAGCGAAGCCTGTGTTTTATGAGTCTGCAACTGTGCCTTCAGCGGTAACAGGCCTAGAGGTTATGTCTCGTTTTACTACTAAATTATTAACAGTAGTCCACTCAACCTATTCATTAAATTTGATAAAATACATTAAAATAAAATGTCGAAATGCTGATTTACAGTTAATTGAATAACACTTTTCTAAATTATAATAGTCTATTCAGAAATGTTCATCATTAAAAGCGACTTAATTTGAGTAAATTATTAATAGATAGTTGTTGAAAAAATCTCTTGGCAATCAGGAGTTTATTATGAAGTGAACTTGATTTTGAAATGAACAGAGGTTAAGGAAATCAAACATCTGTTGCTGTTGTGGAATTAATCACTTGTATATATTAACAAGGATTTATAAGGAATGAAAAGGCAGATTGATTAAACGCACATCCAAACATTATTAGGCTCACGTAAATGGATTTAGATTCTATGACTTGCCATGCTCATCAAACTTATGTTACAAGCAGGAACATTTTGATTATTCATTTACACTACCGATTTTTACCTTCCGTCAAAAAATTCGGTGGTGAGATCTCAATGAATAAGCACGTTTTAAGATCCCTACAATTCGATTTTACTATTTTACGATGATGTCTGTATGTGGGTATGTGCGTACGTGCGTGCGTGCGTGCGTGCGTGTGTGTGTGTGTGTGTGTATGTATGTGTGTGTGTGTGTGTGTGTGTGTGTGTGTGTGTGACTATAATTTCGGTCGCGATATCTCCAATACTAGAATTCCAAAACTTACAATTTTTATGTATTCCTCTTCCTTACATCCATATGTAGACATTATTAGATTTTGGTTATAATTGGTCAACCGGACGTACCCTCATTTGAATATTTTAACACCATCCGCAACGTTTTCAGTTCTCTAATTGGGCTACCGAACGCTTGGAAGAAAAAATCATCTTTTCTGATGAAGCTCATTTTCATCTCGGTGGTTACGTCAACAAGCAAAATTGTCGCATCTGGGGCATACAAAATTCACATCTGACTGCTGAAAAGCCAATGCACCCTGAACGATTCACTGTTTGGTGTGGTTTTTGGGCCGGCGGTATCATTGGGCCATTTTTCTTCGAAGATGCGGAAGGCAAATGCGTTACAGTGAACGGTGAGCACTACCGGGCAATGATAACTGATTATTTGTGGCCCATTTTCGAAGATATGGATCTGGACAACATTTGGTTTCAACAGGATGGCGCGCCGTGCCACACAAGTCGTGAAACAATCGATCTTTTGTGTGGCAAGTTTGAAAATCGCATTATTAGCCATTTTGGCGATGTGCAACTCTCTTTAAAAAGAACCGGGTTAGATTATGGTCGCTATATATCTTACCGTTTTGAAGTTAAAATTAATATTTTGTAATTTAGTTATTAAAAAAATATGTATAGTTTAATAATTGTATAAGGAAGTCGTGTGGTGTCCACATCAGATTTTTTTTCTTCTGTGACATAATAATGAGAAGTGCTCCAGAATAGAGGATTAGGGCTGTGCGATGACGAATGTTTGTTTTTCCTGCGTTGACATTAATGACAGGGAATTATTTCGCAGTTTGCGGAAAGCGGTGTCGTGATATATTTGTACTGTTACTGACACAGAAAATGTGATTGTTTGTGAACAGTTAGAGAAATGGGTGCAAGCTTTATAATGCAACAAGATTACTGCCATTTCCGTGCTCCAAGTGTCGAGATATTTTTTGCCGAGACAAAAAGTCAGTTCTTGCAAAAACTTTTAATTTAAATCACTCGGAAAATATTAGCTTACTTGCTAATTTAATTAGGAAAAAATCTGATGTGGCCAGCATATTACCTTCCGTCAATCCTGTGTATTTCGTACAAAATAGGGCGCGAGCAGTCATGTGACTTTGCTGACCTTGCCAATCAGATATGCCGGCCCGTATCAGAATGACAGCTATTAATTATGTAAGTGACAATTGTAATAATTTTACATTCCAAATTCATTTTTTAGTATTATATGATTCCTTTTCTCGGCAACTGAATTCCACACTCCTGAGAACAAATAAACCACATGAAATAAGAAAATCATGAAATTTTGAATGAAAAATTATGACCATTTGTCAGTTATGGATATAATTATTAGCTGTCATTTTGACACGAGCGTTCATATCTGCTTGCCAATGTCAGCAAAGTCACGTGACTGGTCACACCCTATACATAAATTTTATTGTAAAAGATTATATATTTCTAGTAAAAATATTTCATAAACAAACTATGCAAATTGCACTTGACACTGACATCTTCTTCTTTAGTTTTTCCCATTCGTTAGGGGTCGCTATTTTTTTTTATTGTCATCCACTCATTTCTGTTTTGCGTGTCGTCCTTATTCAGTTCCTTTTCTCTCAAATCTTCCGCAATACAGTATTTCAGTATACAGTATATCATCATGGCATATTACCCATTGCTGGGTGTGCCAATCTGCTATGTACACAGATATTGGTAATGATGAAATATTTGTACCGTGTGCACCACAGAATAATATACCGATTGGCTGAAATTTAGTGATGTTACTATCTCAAACAAACTCGATACGTACTGGTAGCGCCATGTTTAAATTTGCACCATCCCCATAGCACCCTATCCTTTCAAATATAGTTACCTTCCATTAATAAATTTTTCAATTTTCATCCATTTGTGTAAATTGCAAACTTCCCCTATCAAATTACTGCATTATTCTCTAGGCGCCGGATTAAATAGACAAATGAGGATCTCATTACAAAGATTATTCTGGAAAGGGTTCCACCCTCTTTTATTTCACCCTAGAACCGCCACTATCCATCCTTCTATCCTATCTAAATAAGCGCATAATTGATCCAGGGGCAGATAATTATCTCTTCATTATGTGTTATGATTGAAAATGCGTTCCCCCTTGACTTTGACACTCTATATTAATATCTATCTAGCAGGCTGTGTTGTGGCGTGACGTCACGATGAAATAGTAACGCATCGCAGGGGAGCGTGACGTCACGAGTAATTATTGTCCGGTGTGGGGAATATTATACATTGGCCATGAAGCGTAAAGGATCGTAATGATCTATGGAATCATGTGTCATGTTTGATTTATATGTGAAATATGAACTCTTCATACAGTACTGTTATGATTTTATTTTGTATTATTAAGTCCATGTCATCACGGCATATTATCCATTGCTAGGTGTGCCAATCTGCTTTGTACACAGATATTAGTAATGATAGGTGTTTTCGTCGATTGTATTGATCCGATGTAACCTGAGTTCATATATCGTTTTTTATATTGGTTTTTCTTTAGGTGTTTTGCGAATCCCCACCACAAAGTGTACTACTACAGTACCTGCGTCTGTTCCCACTTGGTTACATTTCCCTTGCCCATAGTTCAAGTTTACACTCTCTCCATATTATTCCTACCTCCATCGCATTTGTGTTTCAGAAAATGTATTTATTTAAATGTTTCTGATTATAAACATTGCAGCAACCAACGTTTCGGTGCAACTTTGCACCTTCTTCACGATGTACAACAATTATACAACAAAAATACGAGCCCAACCCCAAATGTATTCGTACCCTCTGAAATAAATTTATTAACAACAATAAAAAATATTTTTAACTGACAATATACTTAATTAATTGCTATCTTAAATTTTATTACTTTAATAAAAATTATTTGCAAATTATTAACGACGAAAACGTTTGTCACATGCAGACAATGGTTTATTTGCAAAAAATTATTATTAAACCTAAGAAATTTTAATATAAACAATGTATTCAAGTTTTATACACTCTATTAATACACCATATCAAAATTTGTTGACTTGGAGTAATAATCATAGCATCCAGAAGTTTATTTATTCTTGCTTTTAATATAATTGTAGGTGGTACTTTAATAAATAAATATCACTTTGCAAATAAATTTATTAAAACATAAAATTAATATAGTAATTAATTGAATATATTGTCAGTTTCTTTTACCTTAAAAAAATAGCACGTGTCTGTTGTCATATATTTGCCCGTAGATTATTGTTAAAATGATAAATTTAGGTAATAACATATTTAAATTCAGTACACTTTATTAATACATAAAATAAAAATTGCCTAATTATAGTTTTAACAAATGTAACCTAAAAATGTATTTCTTCTTGCTGTTAATATACTTTTTTCAGAGGGTACGAATACATTTAGGGGTTGGGCTCGTACATACAAAATAACATGGACATTATCACACAGTAAGATCTTACACATTGTTACAATTCATGTACACAAAATACATTCGTACAAAACATTCAGTTAATTTATTAAACATTAACTGAATGTTTTGTACGAATGTATTTTGTGTACATGAATTGTAACAATCTGTAAGATCTTATTGTTGTATAATTGTTGTAGACCCTGAAGAGGGTGCAAGGGTGCACCGAAACGTTGGTATAGTAGGAATAAATGCTGTTTGACTGAACTTTCGAGTAATTGTTAAAACTTATTTGTTATCGTTTATCATTTGTTTTGAACAATTATATCTACAATTTAATGTTCTTGATAAGGATATTATGTTATAATATGAATAAATAATATTGAGAATATGTATATTACTTCTTGAAAGTTATAAAACTTTATAGTTTTATATATAAACTGAAATTTATTTATGTTTACGAATTATAAACAATTCTACAATCATTATTTATTATTATTAGCAACTGTCTAACTTTTGTATCTTTGATCCTGCGAAAATCTATAATAAAATTTAATTGTAAATTGTTGAAAATATATTGGTAAATAAATCCATAAAAATATGTAAAGATACAAAATAATGCAGCACATATCTCCTACATATTGTATCAGTGAAGAAACACAGTTTTTCTTGTAGGATTACACAATCATAATTTCCATATGACGTAACCGTGTAAGTAAGTTGTAAAATTATTAAAACCGCCGATGGCAAGTCATATAATAAAATAAATATTCATTCTTTATTCTCCTGAAAATAAAAAGGCGATGTTGTATGTGTATGTGTTGTTGTCGTGAGCTCTTCAAACATGTGTGTAATGCTTGACTTCATTATCAGACTACATCATTATAGAGTTGACAAAGTCATAGCAGACCGTAGAGGAGAAGAGTTAATATAGCTGCAGGGTAGCACGAGCCATGAAGGAATTGTTGCGTCAGAAAGAGATTTTGATATGAAATTATGAACACGTGCTATATTTTTTTGACTTAATATAAATTGTGTTTGGAATTCCATATGTTTCAGTTATAATATTTATTTATGAATTTGTGGTATAGATTGTCGTCCTTTGTAAAACTCGTGCGTTAACAGATTGCCTTATGAAACTTGTTTTTAATATCTTATATGTATATAAAAGTGAAATTTTGATTGCTATACAAATCTTCACATATCGGCATCAAATTTTGTAGTGATGATTGTATTTGGCCAAAAAATTCAAAGATGGGTTTTTAGTGGATAAGTACGCTTTAGGGTCCATATAATACGATTTTACTATTTTTACAATGATGTCTGTATGTATGTGTGTAATTCCAAAAATTATAAATTTTTCGTATTCCTCAAGTTTACATCCAGAAGAAGAGGTGATTAGATTTTGGTTATAATTGATCAACCGGAAGAACCCTCATTTGAGGATTTTAACAATTTTTCTTGAAAAACGCAGTTAAATATCATTTATAGACATTTAACGTTATTGGAACTTAAAGAATATAATATTATTCTCTATACGGTTTGATTGCATTTTATGCTTCATATTCAATAGATATAGAGTTAAAGAATTATAAAGATATTAAATTTTATAAATCAGCCAGCTACGCTAACTATGGAAACTACTAATAAATAAATAAAAAATAAATATTTCATCACGGCATATTACCCATTGCTGAGTGTGCCAATCTGCTGTGTACACAGATATCGGTAATGATGGAATATTTGTACCGTGCGGGCGCTTACCAGGCGTCACCTCACGGGCACTCATTGCTGGCGTGGAGAGTGCGCCACAGGGGTCAATTTTGTGCCATTAAAATTCGATGTAATTTTTGGCGTCGATCGGGATCGAACCCGGGTCCCCAGATTCGCGACCAGACACTCAGGCACACGGCCACGAGACCCCATATACTACTAATATATTCAGATAATTCAAATTGACAGATGTCAATATCAATGAAAAGAAAATGAATGTGGCAGAAATGAGGATATTGAGATATATGTTGGGGAAGACACGGAAAGATACGGTAAGGAATGAAAAATAAGGAAAATAACTCTAGTGTTAGAAGTTTCTAGAAAGATACAAGAGACGATTACATTAGTTTGAACATGTCATGAGGAGAGATGAATAATATATTGAAAGACGAATGTATAGCTTAGTAATAAAAGGTTGAAGTCAGTGTCAAGTGCAATTTGCATAATTTGTTTATGAAATAATTTTACTGGAAATTTAGAATCTTTTGCAAGAAAATTGATGTATGGAATTTATACATAATAAACAGGATTGACGGAAGGTATTGTGTTGGCTACATCAGATTGTTTTATAATTAATTTTCAAACTATACATAAAAAAATTGTTGTTGGCAGCACAATACCTTCCGTCATTTCTATGTATTTTATATAAATTCCACACAGGGAAGTTTATTGTATTTTCAGTAAAATTATTTCACTTACATTGTGTATTTTGTATTTGACACTGACATCTGTCAATTAGAAATTTTGACTTATTGAAACTGTTTCTATGGTGAAGCAGCAAAGATTACAATAACATAATAATAAAAATAATAATAATAAAAATAATAATAATAACAATAATAATAATAAGATATCATCACGGCATATTACTTATTGCTGGGTGTGCCAATCTGCTTTGTACACAGAATGATAATGACATATTTATACCGTGTGGGCGTTTACTGCGCGCACACAAACACACACACACACACACACTCACACATACAGACATCGTGAAAATAGTAATTCCATATTCTAGGGTCTCCAAAACATGCTTATTCATTAAAAACTCACCATCGAATCTTTTGACCAAAGACAATACCTTCCTTACGTGACAGAAGGCAATTAAAAGAAAAGTATTAACTACCCCATTGTCTGTATTTATATACTTTTCAATTTGGTCTAATTTTATTCTCTTTTATAAATATCATCTAATTTTATTGCCTACAAATGGAAGGGAATTACTCTCTCATTTCTCTGATTGCGTTTCGTTGTGGATGGGGGTTGGTTTCTCCATTAATAACACTCGGCAAAGCAACCACTACCATTGCTAACCTATTTTCCTGCAGCAACAGCAAGAATGTTTCAGTTTCTGCTGATGAAGCCACATGGAATATTCAGATGTGGTCAGCAAGAGGTATTAGGGTGGAGATAACGAGGGTGTGAAATGTTAGGACTATCTCTCGTCTCCAGAACAGATAATTGTTTAGGGTTTAAATTACACAATAATTCGCACACTGTTTGTTTGATAGACTTTGTGCGATAACGGGGGTGCTATACTATACTCAAATATTAACTATCTTAATAAGAATGCGAAATATACGTAAATTAATGAGTGTTAGTGATTGAATTTTGTTTAAATAATAATTAGTTTGCAAAGTACAAGTGATTAAAGTGGATTACTTTATAAGCCCAACTCTAAATAAAATCGTCCCAAAATATTTCGTTCCAACAGTAAATAATACAATATTTATGTTAATATTCTATAAAACTGAGGGTAAAGGTAATTGATAATATACTCAATTAATTGGCATCTTAAATTTTATTACTTTAATAAAAATTATTTGCGAATTATTAAAGACGAAAACATTTGTCACATGCAGACAATGGTTTATTTGCAAATAAATTATTATTAAACCTAAGAAATTTTATTATAAGCAATGTATTCAAGTTATATACACTCTATTAATACACCATATCAAAATTTGTTGAATTGGAGTAATAATCATAGCATACAGAAGTTTATTTATTCTTGTTTTGTGGGTGATACTTTAATAAATAAATATCTCTTTGCAAATAATTTTTAATTGAATATATTGTCAGTTTCATTTACCTTCAGTTTTATAAATAATACTAACATAAATATTGTATTATTTACTGTTGGAACTAAAAAAAATTGCACGTGCACGTGTCTGTTGTCACATATTTATTAGATTATTGTTAAAATTTAAAATTTAGGTAATAACATTATATTTAAATCCAGTACACTTTATTAATACGTAAAATAATAAAAAATTGCCCAAATATAGTCTTAACTATTGTAATCTAAAAATTTATTTCTCCTTGGTTAATATATTTTTCTTAGAGGGTACAAATACAGTTAGTATTGGGCTTGTATAAAAATATTTCATCTATACGAACATGAATAATTTGTACACTCTAGAACTAACAGTTTGTCGACTACTGGTGAAGATCTGCTACGTCACGCACCATATTCTTAACTTTAAAAATTCTTCGATTATTACGTAAAATGTCGCGTTTGCACTAAAATTCTTAGTTCAACCTGTCTTCCAGAAAAAAATTAAAAAAACATTGGTATGGGACCCCATTAGGTTTCAATCAACATGTATATTTCTTCCAAGACTTCAGCGACTTCTATGCTGAATCTCATTTATTAAGTCCTAATATTTTTTTGTTGCATTTTTAGCGACCGCTAGTCTATGAAAGACAATAAATATGCATTTTCGTAAACAATACAATTTATTAATGCTTAATATTTCAGGAGTTAATTGAAATATTCATCCAGCGTACTTTATATACTTAATGCCCAGCCCATTTATAATTCCACCATCGCCGTAATTTATTTCGGTCACATACACAACTTCCACATTAAAAATGGCCCAGTCCTGCGGCATCATAACTTCATTACAATCCTCTAACCTTGCAACTTTAGATCCGCAGTGAACGCTTCATACTTTCAGGTCATGCACGATATTTATTACTCTAACGCTGGCGGTGGTGTTACTGAAACGCTTTGCCGCATAGCACTCTTTATTTATTTATATTCAAATCACAGCCTGCTGTGATGTGTATGTGTATCAAATCAATGTTTGTTATGATGTGGTGAAAGGATGGAATCTGGAGCGTATGTTTGTTTACAAAAGTATCAGATTTGGATTATGCTGAGTAGAAGATTTGGAGTTAATTTATTCAAAGGTTATAGTTGAAAGATATGAACTTTAGACGATATTTAAAATTGTTTTTACCTCTCGCGAAGAGAGGTATTGGATTTATGCTAAAAATCGCTTATCCAGATTTTAATGATAAAGTCCCTACGATGATGTCTGTGTGTGTGTGTGAATGTGTGTGTGTGTGTATGTGTGTGTATGTGTGTATGTGTGTGGGACGTTGGAAGGACGATTACTCAAAAACTATAAGATTTAATATTTGTTTATCTACGTATTTCCCAATCGGACATTAATGGGAAGAGCTAAAAAGGTTTTGGTAACAATTGGTCAACCGGAAGTGGTAGATTCTTGAAAAAAATATTATTTTCTGAAAAAATTTCTTGGTAGTATTAAAGAAAATTTAATTCTCAATGTGACACAATTAATTTTTTTATTATATCGTATAGGTTTGGGGATATAGTATATAATAATATAGAATAATCTGTTGTAATAAATCTCGTTGCCTAAAAACAGTTGAGATATTAAATGTTTGTAATTGACAGATAAATGCAAAATGTCAGTGTCAAAAATCAGATTTTTCTGGGAGGAACGAATACATTTAATATTGTATTATTAATTTATAGGTATGTTAATATTACATATACCCTTAAGAAATACCGCTAATACTGTCAATGATTTTGAAGAATTTTGAACATATTAGAAGAGTAGGACAAAATTCCTCATAGAACGAAAGAAGAGATACAATTTCAATTATTTGTGTGTACAAGAAATGTTAAATTCGTTACTTATAGGGCGCGAGCAGTCATGTTACTTTGTTGGCCTTGGCAAGCAGATATAAGGATCCGTGTCAGAATGACGGCTAGTAGTTATGTACATAGATGTCACAATTGTCATATGTCATAATTTTTCTTGCAAAATTTCAAAATATTCTGATGTTTATTTGTCATCAATAGTATGGAATATACTTGTCGAGAAAAATAATCCACATGGATTTGGAAAATAATGTTTTGAATAAAAAATTATGAAACTTGACACCTATGTACATTATTAATAGCTGTCATTCTAACACGGGCCTTTATATCTGCTTGCCAAGGCCAACAAAGTCACATGACTGCTCTCGCCCTATGTAACATAAAATGAAAATGGCGAGAGGTATTGTGCTTTTTTATTTGGTTTTAAAGATACTGCTGTTAAATATGTTACGTGATCTGTTTGAGATATTTATACAAAGAGGAAGACTGCATTCTGCATTCTATTATTTTTCTTCGTTTTGTTTGGCCTGCACTCCGAAACATATTTCTGTCCTTACTTTTTATAGCACAAAATTAGGACAGCGAGTCGACTAAAACTAATATCTCTAATAATCCTTCTTCACAGCGTCACAGCTGTTGCTCTGCTGTTTCTTTCGCAACCATAGCGACTAATTGGTCACGATTGTTGTGGTTTCGTCACCGTGGTCTAGCCAACTCTGAAGGCTCTAGTCTCTGTTCTAAGGCTTGAGAACTAGATACAGAAAATACAGATCTAGCCGAGTAGTGAAATATGGCCAGACAAACATCGGCGTTTTGTAACGGTGATGTATGGTAATGTTGATTTTGTAAGATATGGATTAAATTTCGTAATGTATTGATAGTTACTGTTATTGTTCTAATGATCAGGTTAGGTTTATGAAAGTATTTAAAAAAAAATCTGTTGTGGCCAGCACAATAACTCTCACCACTTCCATTTTTGGTTACATAAGTATAGGGCGCGAGCAGTCTTGACAAGCAGATATGGGGGCCCGTTTTAAGATTTTCTAAATTTACGTAGTTATTTGTCACCAAGAAAATAAACCACATGGAATTGGAAAATCTTTAAATTTAGAATGAGAAATTATAATATTTGACATCTATGTACATAATTACTAGCTATCATTCTGACACGGGCCTTCATGCTTGTCAAGGCAAACAAAGTCACATGACTGTTCGGGCTATATTGTTTTAACACTCTACACCAAAAATTCAACTTAATCTATTCTGTATATTTAGATTTTTTAATTTTAAATTCATTCCATGAAGAAATTTTGTCCTACTCTTCTAATTTTTCGAAATGTTTCCAATTCATTCTCGGGATTGACAGTATTATTGAAGGGTATATGTAATATACCTATAATTTTAAATATTTAACTATTAGTACAATAAGAAATAATATAATGTATGTACTTCCCATAAAAAATCTTCAGTAATGTCTCTGGATTTTTAACACTGACATTTATCTCTTAGTTACAAATATTTTAATTTTTCAATTGGTTTCCATGTCATTATTTGGACTGTGAGATTTATTAAGATTATACCTACCTTATATTACTTTATCACTAAATCTATACAAGATATAATAAAATATTTGTATGTATCAGATAGAGAATTTACTCTTCTTTAATTCAAGCAAGAACAAAGATTTTCAAAAAATAATATTTAGATGATTGTTATTAAGAATCTGCTACTTCCGGTTGTCCAGTTATTACCAAAACCTTTTCAGCTCTTCCCAGTAATGTCCGATTGAGAAATACGTAGTTACAGTAATTTTTTTGAAAGATGTCCGATCAAGGTCGTATTGTATGAATTTAGATTTTTGCTCCGCCCATTCTGACAAATTCAGTAGTGTCGTTTGCTTAGTTTTTATGAGGGTACGTAAGTTACTACTGTTATTTTATTATTATAAAAATATATTACAGTAAAAGCATTCAAAAATAAGTCAACTGATAAGTTTGTAAGCAAATATAGAACCAAATATGTTAAAAATAAGATAATGACACAATGTCAGTGTCAGTGACTCTGACAGAAAATAACGTTATTCGTACGGCTATGAATCAAGGTAATGTATCTGAATTAATAAATAAACTTACGTTACAGCGAATTTTTGGAGACAAGCGTGTTATATCCATCCTTATCGTACACTCTTGTAGACTTTGCAAAAGAAAGAGATAAATGTATGCCTATTTGTTAATTCGTTCGTGATACAGATGACTTTGATCGGACATCTTTCAAAATTTTTACTGTAAACAGATATTAAGTTAAGTATTATAGTTTTTGAGAAATCGACCTGCCAACATCTCCTCCACACACATACACACATCATCGTTAATATATTAAATCTAATTGTAGGGACCTTAATCATTAAAATCTGGATATGCGATTTTTAGCATGAATCCAACACCTCTCTTAGCGAGAGGTAAAAAACTACAAAATTTTGAACTCTATCACCTTCTATGACACGTCCTGAAGCTGAAAAAACATCTCTGCAAAATTTGGCGTCCATATATAAAAGGTGTAGATGTGTATAGCGATCAAGTTTTCACTTTTATATATAAGATTGTGTGTCCGATACATGATATCGAAATCTGTACAGATTTTCAAAACATAATAATGACAGTTACGTTTTCTTTTTCCTGCATTGCTTCTCTTTACTTCCACTCCCTGCAGTACTTAGTTCCGGTTTCCGGTGAACTCGAGTCAAGGTGAATGTGTTCGGATGTCGGAACAGCTTTATGGCTTCCGCAATAAAAACTACCTCTAATCTGTCGCATTGTTTCTATATGGGCTTTGAGCTTTTTTAAAGCATAGCATGTCATGTAACCTATATCCTGTAAAATGTGTTGTAACGATGATTGTGCTAAGCTGGATTACACGATTATGATGGATTATGCATTGATTGATGGCAAGCAAGGCGCGAAAGAGATTGATGGAAGGAATTTTTTTGCTAATATCGGCAAAGTTCTCATGGTTGTAATTTTCTGCTCTAACTCACTACTATTATCGCACAATTAACAAATATGTTATGGCTTAGAGAGATTTTAAAATTATTTTTACATTCCGTCACGTCTAGGTAAGAAAGGTGGTGAGTTTTGACTGAATAAGCAGAATTCCAAAAATTTCGATTTTTACGTGTTCCTCTTCCTTACTTACATCCATATGCAGACTTGATTAGATTTTGGTTATAATAGGTCAACCGGAAGTACCCTCATATGCAGATTTTAACAGTTTTTCTTGAAATAACGCTTTTAAATATTATTTTTTGACGTTTAATGTTATTGTAAATATTAAAGAATATTCTTAACTATACAAATTGATTGCATTTTATATTCAGTTGATATAGAGTTAAAGAATTATAAAGAAATTTTATAAATCAGCCAGCTGTACTATAACCATGGAAACAACTACTATTTTAAGAAATTTCTAACTGAGAGATGTTAGTGTTAATGAAAAGAGAATGTGGCAGAGATGAGGATGTTGGGGAAGACACGGAAAGACAGATAAGGAATTAAAGAATAAGGAAAATTACTCGAGTGACAGAAGTTTCTAGATAGATACAAGAGACGATTACATTGGCTTGAACATGTCATGAGGAGAGATGAAAAATATATTTGAACAAGAATAAATAGCTTAGTAGTAGAAGATAGAAAAACAGAAAGATCAAAGATAAGATGGAAGGACTGTATTGCGGAAGATTTGAGAGAAAAGGAACTGAATGAGGACGACAGGCAAAACAGAATTGACTGGTAGAAGAAAATAAAAAGTAGGGACCCCTAACGAATACATAGTTTGTTTATGAAATAATTTTACTGGAAATATAGGATCTTTTGCAAGAAAAATTATGTATAGGGCGCGAGCAGTCACGTGACTTTACTGACCTTGACAAGCAAAAATGGGGGCCCGTGTTAAAATGACAGTTATTAATTATGTCTATAACTGACAAATGTAATAATTTTTCATTCAAAATTTCATGATTTTCGTATTTCATGGGGTTTATTTGATATCAGGAGTGTGGAATTCAACAGCCGAGAAAAGGAATCGTATAATACCAAAAATAAAATTTTAAATGAAAATTGTAACATTGTAACATGACTGCTTGCGCCCAATGGAATTTGTAGATAATACACAAGATTGACGGAAGGTAATGTGCTGGCCACATCAGATTTTTTAAATCGTCTGCGCTTTATTTACGAAAAGCACAATTTGTAAGATATTTTAAGATTTATATTTTACCAATGTAATCGTATCTATGCTTTGCGTCATCCCTAATCAAATCTTTATTGACGTCACTCAAGTAACCCTACACTCTTATTCTTCTTCTTCCATCTCATCGTGTTATGCGATATCTTCCGTAGATTTCATTAAAAACACATTACCGTAGTTCGCGCTGACCCTGATTCGTTTGCTAATCATTCTGATGTTTTTACCGCACTGCGCTGGTCTAGGTTGAGGTTATGTTAGCCAAGTCTCTGGTTTCAAATGTTAGGTTATTTTATGGGTAATTGTTCTACTGACGTCAATCCGGTTCCAAGAATGAATAGAACAGATGGATATGGACATGATTTATTTCTGAAAACAGGAAATGATGAACTAGTTTTACAATTGTTGTAATTTACAGATATTTATTTGGAAATTCAGGATGTTTAATTATAAAATGCTGTCTAATTTTATAAACATTTGTCACATGTGGGTAAAAAAACCAATAATTGTGGTTATTTCTTAATGAAGAAACAAATACATTTTTGGAATCATTTTTTTCAATATTTTTCTTCGAAAAATTAATATAATAGATCTTTTCGTGGGCGTGGGCCTGAGTGGCTGGTCGCGAATCTGGGGGACCCGGGTTCGATCCCGACCGGTACCAAAAATTACATCGAATTTTAATGGCACAAAATTGACCCCTGTGGCGCACTCTCCACGCCAGCAATGAGTGCCCGTGAGGTGACGCCTGGTAAGCGTCCGCACGGTACAAATATTCCATCATTACTGATATCTGTGTACGAAGCAGATTGGCACACCCAGCAATGGATAATGTGCCGTGATGAAATATTTATTTATTTATTTATTTATTTTAAAGATTACTGAATTTTCTACAGGCGTGTATTAATATTTTTTTTCTATATATTATATAGATAAATTAATAAAATAATCAATTTTATAAATCCCGGAGTCTATGTTTTAAAGATAAACACAATTTCTTAGTTACACAGTTGTTCATATTTCAAATATAAGTAACTGACAGATGAATGTCATTGTCAAAAAAATAATCATTTCAAATTAATAATAGTAACGTTTTAAAATGAAAATTAAATAGAACAGTAGTTATATGGAAAGGAACATAATATACATAGTTTCCAGTATTAGTAAATATACAGGTATATATTTATATAAAAAAAATATATCATCACGGCATATTTATTACCCATTGCTGGGTGTGCTAATCTGCTTTGTATACAGATTTCGGTAATTATGATGATATATTTGTATCGTGTGAGCGTTTACCAATCGTTGCCTCACGGGTACTCATTTCTGGCGTGGAGAGTACACCACAGTGCTCAGTTTTGTTCCATTTAAAATTCGAAATATTTGGTGTTGGTAGGGATTGAATTCGGTTCCCCAAATTCGCGACCAGACACTCAGGCACGCGGACACGAGACCCCATAGGTATATGTATTTAAATTTAAAAAAATAAATGACGGGAGGTATTGTGTTGGGCACATCACAGTTTTTTATTATAGAAATATACTCGACCAATTGTAAATGCATTTGCATACATAGTTTTGTCTAACAAAACATAATCTGACCCTAAACAAAAGACGTGCGGTTGCGGTCTGGTCTCCTTCCGTTTCCTGTGATAACACTGCCTTACAGCAGGAGCACGTGCTGGTCCTGCAGCACACTAGCAGGATTCTTTATGGCTTTTCTGATAGTGTAGGATTATCCTTAATCTTACCTGTGCCTATCCTGTAACCAAATCCATGCACAAATCCTTCTCTCTGGAATTTAAACTGACGGGAGTGTTTTCGAAGAAAATGTACGATGCGCTTTGAAAAAGAAAAGTATGTGGTATAATAAGATAGAATGACACTGGGAAGTAGAAAATTTTGTAAATTAAAGGATTTGGAATAGCAAATAGTTAATTGCTATATTAATTACTACAGATGTATAATAGTTAAGGTTTTGTTTGTTTGTTATTTTATTTCAATTCCATGGCTATCACTAGAAAAGAGCAATACGTACGTATAAAACTCCACTTTCATTTTATGTTACCTAAATAAATATATCATCACGGTATATTATCTATTGCTGCGGGTGCCAATCTACTTTGTACGCAGATATCGGTAAATGATGATATTTGTACTGTGTGGGCGCATACCAGGCGTCACCTCACGGGCACTCATAGCTGGCGTGGAAAGTGCATCACAGAGGTCAATTTTGTGCCATTAAAATTCGAAGTAATATTTGGCGTCGGTCGGGATCGAACCCTGGTCATAATTAACTAATTTAACATTTCTTGTACATACAAATAATTCAAATGGTATATCTATTCTTTCGTTCTATGAGGAATATTCTCCTACTCTCCTAATATATTCAAAATTCTTTATATTCATTTACAGTATTATGGGTATTTCTTAAGGATATATGTAATATTAATATACCTATAATTTTAAATATTTAATTAATAATACAAATAAGACATTTCAAATGTACTTACTTCCTAGAAATAGCTTTTTGTAATGTTAATAAAACTGTTGATTCTTGACACTGACATTTTCCATTTATCTGTCAATTATAAACATTTAAATACCTCAACTGGAGTTGTTTGGGCAACGAGATTTATTACAACAGTTTATTCTATATTATTATATAATATATCTCTAAATCTATAGAAGATATAATAAAAAAATTAAATGTATCAGATTGAGAATTTAAAGATCTTTATTATTGTATTAACATAAATTTTAAAAAAATATATATATTTAGAAGAATTTGTTTAAGAAACTACCACTTCCGGTTGTCCAATTGTTACCAAAACCTATTCAACTCTTCCCATTAATGTTAGATTGAGGAATCCGTAGTTAAACAGATCTTTAGTTGTATAGAGTTTGAAAAATCTTGCCTCCAACATCTTAACACACACACACACATCCACACACACAGCCTTCATCGTAAAAATCGTATTCTAGGGACCTTAAAACGTGTTTATTCAATAAAATCTGGATATGCGATTTTTAGGATGAATCCAATAACTCTCTTAGCGAGAGGTAAAAATATGTTCCTTTATGTAGCAAATATAATATCAAAATTATATTTATCAAAAAATTGACATTGGTTTTTCTCGCATAACCCAAAAAACTTAGTTCTACAATGTGCTATAATCTAAGCTTATAGTTTGTATTCTTTGATTAGATAGAATTAAGGACTAATAATGGTCTATTGAGTCACGAGTAGTATCATTACGCTATATGGATGAGCCCGGGACCTACTTCCGCCATGATTAATGATCCAGGTCGTTTGCAGGGTCACAAGGTCACACACCTACCGTCGTTAGCGATTAGTTTCATTGTCTTTGTATAGAAATGGTCTTTACAAAATTATATATGCATAATAAACAGATTTAACTATAAATAATATAATGTACGTCACGACAGATGGCCCCATACCTGATATCAATTGAATACACACACACACACACACACACACACATGCGATTTTTAGCATGAATCCAATACCTCTCTTAGCGAGAGATAAAAATAAAAAGTATTTAGTAGAAATAATAAAATAATAATGGAAATACCCTATATTTTATTATATATCATAAAAATTTATTATCTTTTTTATGTATTCACTATATTTGTTCAATGAGGTGTTAAATTTTCGGAAAACCTGAATAGATTTTTATGTTTTGTGTAGGAGGACCTATTGATGTATTCATAAATATAATAACACTTTTTTTTTTTACAGGTAAGGGCCTTCACACATATCTATTGACGTTTGATCTTTGGAATCGGTGAGTTACCTTTGCACCTGTTCCTGTAGTAAAACTTTATTGGGGTTATAAATATTTAGTGTCACTTCCAATATATGTTATTCAGAAGCTAGAAATATGACATGGATCATAAAACTACGAATTTACATTCAAGAGTTATCTAGGCTAGGCTAGGAAAAACAGCACGCTATAAATGTTGCACAAACAATTTTATTAAGAATGATATCAGAGGGAATGAAAATAGTATAAAATTACAAACAGATCATTATTAATTAGAAATGATGTTGTTTGTGAGTGACACCGTTTGTAAATGAAAGAATTATAATACATCTGTCTGATTTGATTGCTGAATATAATAGTTTTCCGTTTATGCATACACCGGTAAAATAAAGGGAACACCAAAAAATCTGATGTGGCCAGCACAATACCGTCCGTCAATTCTACTTTTTGTATAAATTCTACAGTGAATTTTTTTGCAAACTATTCTATGGGCATTTTCTTTTTAGGGGAGAAATGAAATGTCCTTACCTCGTACTGAACTGAACTGAACTACTAAAAAGAACAGTATGTTTCTTAAAATAAGAAGTAGAAAATAAAAACATATATATAACATAATCTGCTGAATTGGCTTATGGAATATGGGCCATTCCATTACTTGTTGTAGAATATACTATTCCAAAGACACAAATTTCATTTCATAATGAAAAATTGTCTGTAGCATAAAGAGGTTATCTTTATGGATTTCCCCCATTAAAACGAAATTAAAACAAAAGAATTACAAACCCGTTACCTGGCGATGATATCAAATATTTAAAACATTTCATTGTTATCAGATCTCATAAATTTCTAAGTCCACAGTTGGAGTGTGTAGTGTTTTGTTTCTGTAACGGTGTGGAATCGTTTGTATCGTCATGGCAACGTGTTTTTTCACCTTAAACAACTTTTTACTTTCTTCCATTTGTGTTGTTTTACCGTGAATGTCGTTATAGTGTTGAATCGATGTGAACTTTAGCGTAATATGCAGTTTAGCTACTTGGTAATTGATTTAATATGGTGGATTGCACAAACGGGACTAGATGATAGTAAATGAGATATTAAATGAATGTTATCTGTTTGATAACCATCAACATTAACCGCTAAGTCAAGTAGGAAATTATTTTTCATCCTAACTGATCACTGAAATGCTTATTATCACTTTTAGATTTTATGGATAGCTATTTCCTATACGAACTGTAGTATTAGGTATTATTATAAATAAATAAATAAACAAGCATATTAACATGGTCCTGATAATTTGTGTTCAAATCTAATGTCTACGAGGGTCCCGCTAGAATTATTGATAATACATAATGCGGTGTTTTTACTTCTCCCGAAGACAGGTATTGGATTCTGCTAAAAATCACATATCCAGATTTTAGGGATTAAGAACGTTTTAAGGTCCTTACAATCCGATTTTAACATTTTTAGGATGATGCCTGTGTGTGTGTGATTTTTTAAATTCCATACGACTAAAGACCTGTTTAACTACGGATTCCTCAATCTAACATTAATGGGAAGAGTTGAATAGGTTTTGGTATAACAACTGGAGAACCAGAAGTGGTAGTTTTTTTAAAAAAATCTTCTAAATATTAGTATTTGAAAAATTATTTTAATACATAATAATAAAGATCTTTAAATTCTCAATCTGATACATTTTAAAAAAATATTACATCTTCTATAGATTTAGCGATATATTATATAATAATATAATTTTGTAATAAATCTCGCTGCCCAAACAACTCCATGGAAACCAGTTGAGATATTTAAATGTTTATAATTGACAGATAAATGACAGTGTCAAGAATCAACAGTGACAGCTGTCATTCGTTTAAATTCTGAATCAATAAACAAACTTAATTTTGTGTGCCTTGTAACGACACAAATTGAAACAAAAAATTAACAAATGTTAACGATTTATCTGTCAAGCTAGGTTAATTTATTTTTATTATTGTAATTTCTGCTCAAGTGAACAAATATCAATTTAAATTGACAAATAATTGGAACAGAAATTAGAAATAATACCAAATAAAAATAAATTACCCTAACATGACAAATAAATCGTTTGAAATTTGTTATTTATTTTGTCTCAAGTTCCATGGCTATTGCTATTTTTGAGATGATTATCGACATTTTCATACCTAATTTCTGTCGTTACAAGGCATACAAAATTAATTTTGCTTATTGATTCAGATGCATGATTTTATGTTCCACAACTTATTTGAAGTTCCTGTACCGGTCACCATCCAGTATATATTTTGTTTATAATACTGGCCATTAATGTTGAAAGTTAAAGGAAAAATACTGTTATTAAATAGTTTATAAAATCACATTAATCGACATTGATCTCTGACTTATGAACTTTAGACATTTGCTTCAAGCACAATGAAAATTTTATGTAGTTATATGTAAAATAATGGAATTTTTTAAATTTTGTTTCTATTAAAATAAAATTGTTTAATTATTAATATATTAATAAAATTATCAACTTATGATCTGTAACCTTCAGCCAAGAGCAAAATAAAAATTTTATGAAGTAAAATCTAAATAATAAATTTTCCATTAATGTAGGTAATGTTAGTAACTATTAATGAATATGCATTTTTTTAAATATACAGACTAAACGGGCTATCTCAAATAATTTCTATATTATTAAAGTTACAATAAAATGCTATAAGATAATATTATACTCGTAGAAGACCAAGGGGGACAACTGAATAGAGAAGAAACATTATTTTTAAAACCAGTGGTTCTCAAGTTACAATACAAAGTTATATTTTTTTTAAATTTGATGATATACAGGCTGTATCACGGAAAGTGAAACAGGCGTTTAACATGGGAAATCAGTTTTTCCGTGCGCAGCAAAAGCAAATATTTCTACATCCGAATCAATAAATAAAAAATCATTTCGGCTGCTTCATAACTGCAGAATTAAAATTTGAAAATTCACGGAATTACAATTTAATAATATAAATAAAATAAATAAATATTTCATCACGGCATATTACCCATTGCTGGGTGTGCCAATCTGCTTTATACACAGATATCGGTAATGATGGAATATTTGTACCGTGCGGGCGCTTACCAGGCGTCACCTCACAGGCACTCATAGCTGGCGTGGAGAGTGCACCACTGGTGTCAATTTTGTGCCATTAAAATTCGATGTAATTTTTTTTGGCGTCGGTCGGAATCGAACCCGGGTCCCCAGATTTGCGAACAGACACTCAGGCACACGGCCATGAGACCCTATAATTTAATAATATTAACCATGGAATTAGAAACAAGAGACGAACAAAAGATTGGGTTATTGTTTAGCACAAAACGGAGGATTGTTTGAACATATATTATAATTTAAGAATATTTTTAGTTTGTTGTTGTTTATATTGAATTTAATTTGTTACATTAGTTAATTGTTAGTGTTACTTTATTTTATTTTATTAATCTTAAACAATAAATCATTTTATATCGTAACATAACAAAAATATTGAAAAAAAATCATTTGATTTCTCTTATAGTTATTTTTTAGTAGGCTATGTATGAAAACCCAGTGGATCGAACCCGCCAAAAACTGGGTTCGGTTCAGGTTAATTTATTTTTTGAGAGATGGATTCGGGTGCGGTTCTGGTTCAAACATCAATAAAATTTGCGATTTTGTTCCAGGTTCAGGTATTGGGTTCAGGTTCGGTTCGATCGTATTAATGTTTTTTGAATAACAATATTTATATAGAAATAATTTAAAAGGCGAGCCGAAATTTACGCAAGACAAGAACACGAACACAATTTTCACAGATAACAAAGGCGTCGATAATTGGCTGTATTACGATTATTCTTACGTTTCGAACTCAAAGTGAATCTGAACCGGAGCTTAACCCTGAACCCAAATTTTAATACCCGGTTCGGTTTCGACTCGGGTTCAATTGAAAAATACATTTGAGGTTCGGTTCCGGGTTTGGGTTCGCCAAAATGTTACGCTTAGGTTCTGGTTTTGGTTCGGTTCAGGTTCGGGTTCGAGCTTAAATCAAAATGACACAAATATTTGTTAATAACTTTATAAGCAGATTTGATTTCCATCCCTAATAATTCAAATTGAATTTACCATAGTTTAAATGTTCTGATTAATGAACAATTGTTTATATTTATTAGTGCTGTTTAGTTTATATTTAGCAATAAATGTTATAATTTACTAATCGCGTAATAAGTACGTTGGCTATTCTGCGAATTAGAATTTTTTGTCTGAGTTTCGTCCTTGTCCACCGATATCTAATTTCAATCATGCGGTATAATTTGAATTAACCAATTTAACACTCATTATTGGTAAACCGGTAATTTAGTTATCAGGTCAATGAAGATGCGTAGGAGTGAACTAATTTAGGTAATTTTGAATTTCACAACGAGAAAATTGATAATGCGAGGATAATTTGACAAAGTTGCTATCATTACCAAATAGGTTATTAGATTATAGATGCATTCTAGGACTTTTCCGTGACTGAAGTTCGTTCGTATCCTATAAGTTTATTCAGAAACTATTCGTTAATTTTGATTATTTCTTTCATTAATTTATAAACCAATCCAGAGGATTCTACCTAGTTACCAAATTTTATTTCGACAAAACACAGTCACAAAAAAAATTCGCATCCTTCGAGCCAATAGGATGCTGTATTTTTACAAGTGAGTTTTAATAAGCGATTTTTTTGACGTTTTAAGGGCACCTAAATAGTTATTTAAGTATTAAGGGCAGTAAGTGCACCTTACCGGTTGAGGATTATACATCCGATACCGGTAAGAAGCACTTAATGCCCGCAATGCTTATTATATTTTTTACACGATCGTCCCAATAAAAAACAAATTAAAGTTTAGAATTATTAAAAAATTATTTTGACATTTTAAAAAAATTAGTTGTCATTTTTAAGTAAGCTATGATCGCTGTTTTGTTATCGTTAAAGCTTTAAAAATTGTACATTTATTTTTTATTTATGTAATTTTCACCGCCTCCAGATCGGTAGGTAGTCACATCACTTACTGATCAGTAATTTGTAAACAAAACTTACTGCCTTGGAAACCCTTTCGGTAAAGTTTTAAAAAAACCTGATCGTGCAAAAAAAAACATTGTTTATATACCTGTCTTTTGGGTAAATAAGATCATACAAAAATTTGTATATACCCATGTACACAAAATACATTCGTTTTTACATTGTTTTTCAACATCGTACAAAAATTCCTAAATTCGACAACATAATATTCATCCACCTATTTCGCGGATCAATTTCTCAGGTTACATAACATCCTATAATCCAAAAAGCCGCGGGCTGAACAATACGGCGCAACGATTTAATTACTCAAACAATTTCACGCTTTACTTACAAGTCCCCAGTGGCGTAGCAGCCATGATTTACCTCGGGGACCTTTGAGAGCGTGTACAAAGGTAACTCCACCTTTGTGGCGTAGAACATAGAACGAGAGATAGTCGTATCTGTAGATACTGTTAAAAATTAAATACAGTATAAATGGTTCGGTAGATGGATATGGTGTAAATATGTTTATGTTTTGTGCCCCGTTTGAGACGCTAATGGTAGTGGGAGTTTGTATAGTGCTGTTTTGTACCAAGAAAAAAGTATAAGGAAATGAAAGATTAATTAGTTGTTTTTAATAATTATTTGTTTCAGAGAAACTTGAATTACTATTTATACTGTATTCTTTGAAAAGACAATTTTATTTAATTTTGTTTTTCAAATTAATTATTTTATTTTGAATACTGGCGTCCTCCACTCTTATTTTATATTATTTTAAATGAAAGTTCCTTTAATTTTGACGCAATTCGTAGTATTAAAAAGTTTTAATTATTTTTAGTTTAGCACAACGGCACAACTAACATCCGCCATTTTAGAGCTTCAATCATTCAATATCAGTGTCATAGTATTATTAATCATAGAAATTATACACAATGACGGGTTGTTCTGCTTCAAATTGTGCAAATCATTTGAGAAATGGTTATAATTTTTAAAGGTAAATATTACAATATGTTTTATTACTTTTGTAATACATATATTGTTCTCTAACCTCGAAAATCTTAAATTGTATTTTTACTTGTTTTGTTATTTTAAATAAATATAATATGACAAATAAGAAAGTTATATTTAATTATGAAAAATAATTATTACATCAATTTATAAAAAAAATACTTTTATTTTATAATTGACTGCATTCAATTTGGCTCCAATATGGCTGACCAGTCAGAGTAGAAAAATTGTTTACTTATTTAGTTCTATAATATTGATGAGCACGTAGAAATAACCTTTACTAAATAAGTTGTTCAAAATTACGTCTTGATTTATCTTTATTTACGTCTTCAAAAAAAGTAATTGAAGTACTTTTTATGAAAAAAAAAAAGTATTTTAAGTACAGTACTAAGTACTAATTTTCAAAAGTATTTTAAGTAAAGTATTGTAAATACTGAATGTATTTAAAGTAAGTACTTTTCCTTTAAGTAGTTCCCAGCTCTGCTTGTGGGATATGAACCCAAGACTTGTCGAATTGCAAATTAATCATTTATCCAATACTGTTTTTCTTACTTTATCGTACAAATTAGCACGGTACAAATTACCGCTTAGTTATTTATGCCTGTCACCAATTTAATACCTGTCAATAAAATGTACAGCGCTCTATCTAAAATGAGATACGAGTCGAATTTCGAAATCGGGTTAAACACACAACACTCAACCCGGATCAATTGCCTAAATGTTGGCCATGTTGGCTATTTTCACGTATTGATCCTTCCGTTTAACATTTCATCGCCTGAATTATACAGATAAGTTTCTAATACGTCAAAGGCGGTAATAAATTTACTTTTTCGCCATTGGGTAATAATAGTTATTTATGTATCAAGGCACTGAAGTTGTATTTTTTATCACAAATGTGGAGGTACATATTTTATTTGAGATTGAAAAATTATAAAAATGAAAGGAATATTTATTACTTCTTCATCGGAATTATTTAGTTCGTTCTTCTTGCATATATTTTTTGTAATTTTACGTGCATATTTACTACTGTACATCGTAAGCTTGTCCAAATTATCTTACATGTACAATAATTATCATAAAGTTGGCAACACTGCATTTTCATGAAATCGTCCTTATAATGGATTACTTTAATGCTAATTTCTGATCTTTTATTGATTGTGTACTTGTGACGATTTGAGATAAAAGTATAATAATAAGTAAATACAAATCTTTTAATTATACTTTAATAAAAAAAAACTTGAACTCCTTAATGATATGCGATAATTTTTGTGTGCGTTAACCTGGTTGCCTAGTAAATTACTACAAAATAAAAAAATGAGCGATAACATTATTTTATGTATATGTTCCGACGTACTTATATAGTATTTTAAAATTTCCTTTGATATGCAGTTCTTTATTTACATGATTAATTTTTACCGCTCGCTAAGAGAAGTTTTGGAGTCATTCTATGTGTGTGTATGTGTGTGTGTGTGTGTGTGTGTGTGTGTGTGTGGGGAGGTTGGAAGGACGATTTCTCAAAAACTATAATATAAAATAAGATATATAATAATCTGTTGTAATAAATCTCACAGCCCAAATAATGTCATGGAAACCAATTGAAAATTTAAAATGTTTGTAACTGACAAATAAATGTCAGTGTCAAAAATCCTGAGACATTACTGAAGATTTTTTTCTGGGAAGTACATACATTATATTACTTCATGTATTAATAGTTAAATATTGAAAATTATAGGTATATTACATATACCCTTCAAAAATACTGTCAATCCCGACATTGAATTGGAAACATTTCAAATCATTAGAAGAGAACATAATTTCTTCATAGAATGAATTTAAAATTAAAAAATCTAAATATAAAGAATAGATGTAAGTAGAATTTTTGGTATAGAGTGTAGGTATACAAGAAATGTTAAATACAATAGGGCGCGAGCAGTCATGTGACTTTATTGGCCTTGACAAGCAGATATGGGGGCCCGTGTCAGAATGATAGCTAGTAATTATGTACATAGATGTCAAATATCATAATTTTTCATTCTAAATTTACTGACTTTCCAATTCCATGTGGTTTATTTTCCTCGACAATAAAATTCCACATTCCTGGTGACAAATAAACCAAGACGGGTGGCGAGCGGTATTGTGCTGGCAACAACAGACTTTTTTTGATTTATAATAAAACAAAGTTTAACATGAACAAAGTTTTTTTATTAAAGATTACTAATTAATTATCCAAAATATTTTATTTTTACTTAAGGTGCCTTATTTGCCTCCATTTGACTGTATAACAGATATATTTTTTTAATATTTTACGGGTACCTACTAGCATTATTTAAAATAAATTGTATCTTCTACGTTATTTATTAGAGTGAAATTTAAATATATATGAGCAATAAATATATCTACTCGTAAGTCCACTTTTTCTCGCTTTAGTAAAACATTGGTAGGTACGTACTAATTTCCATCATTTTATGTGCAATTTACAACTCGGCTGAACGCTGAAATATATAGGATCCTACGCAGCGATATGGTAATCCTTCTATTAACGACTATTTTGATGCGTGTCCCTGAGTATAGTAATAATAAGGTCGAGGTCACAATATGTATTTACATACACACATGTTTATTCACGTGTGTTGTCATTACAATATTTTATATATACAATGCGTAATTGTAAAACGACACAGTTGTAATATTCCTGGGGCTATGGGAAGAAGAAGAGAATGCGAAAAATATGAGGAAAACAAAATAATAAATGGTAGAGAAAAAATATCTACGCATTAGATTAATAAATTATGTAGAGAACTCTAAATTAGTAAACATATTTTTCTTCCTGCATTATTTAGAATAATTTACCCTACGGTTACATATTGGCAACAGTTATATGGTGTAAACAATACCGAATAGACCTGCGACTTCAGGAAACTCCACAAGAACAAGTCTAGCGGGGTCAAATCACACGATCTTGGTGGCCAATTCACTTCTGCGATAGATAACCATACCCTCAAATCGTTCATGCAGAATATCATCGTGACGTCCGCTGTGTGGTACGTAGTGCCGCCATACTGGAACCACATGTCGTTTACCTCCATATCGTTCAATTTGGGCCAAAAGAAATCGGTTATCATCGTTTTGTAGCGCTCGCCGTTGACGGCGATGGCCTCACCAACGTCGTTTTCAAAAAAGTACGGACGAATGTCGCCGCCGGCCCAAAATCCGCAACAAACAGTAATTTTTGGTGGATGCATTACCACCTGGTGAACCTCGTATGGGTTGGGGTCGTCCCATAACATAGCCATTCATCCAAAAAGCGTCTCGTCGCTAAAGATGATTTTTGGCCAAAATTGGGGTCCTCTTCCAAACGCTCCTAAGCCTAGTCAGCGAACAAACGGCGTTGTCTATGGTCATTAACTCTGAGCTCCTGGGTTAGTTGGATCTTTTACGGGTGTAGGCCGAAGTTCTGACGCAAAATTCGCCAAGTTGAAGTCTGCGAAAGGCCGAGTTCTTGTGCATAGCGAGGAATTGACTGCCTCGGGTTCTCCTGCACACTTTCACGGACCGCGGCAATGTTCTCGGCCGATTTGGCGTTCCTTTGACGTACGGCTGATTGTTTACCGAACCGGTCTTCTCGAATGTGGTCACCAAATGTTGGAGAGTCGACTTTGAAGGGCCACCGCGTCTGCCGTAAAATGGGCGCAACGCGCGCATCGTTTGCACTAACGAACACTCATTTTTATAATAAAGTTTTATCATTTGGACGTGCTGCCCAATCGTGTTACTTGCCATGACAAAATAATAAACAACAGATTAGACAGACGCTACTAAAACAACGTGGCCGCCACAGGCTGCCAACATCGACCCGCCCCAATTGAAAAACCCTTTATAATGATTTTGAATAAACACTGTTACTAAATGTATTGCTAAACTTTTTAATGAATCGGAATAAAAATAAAATAATATATTTGAATAGGAATGTATAGCAAGAACAAATATTGAATGAATGGTTTAAAAATTATTGGCAATGCATGTTGTAGGAAATTGCGTCAATCCATATATTTGTATTCATAGAAAACTATTCATAAATGCCAGTAATGATTGTATCTAAAAAGTAAAACAAACTGAATTATTTTCCCGTACGTATGAAAATTATTTAGGAAATTTTATTCGGTCCTATTTTGTAACAAATATAACCAAACTTCTTTATGCATTGTGAAGTTAATAAAATCAGTCTATATCCTATAAAATCAATTTTAGTCTAACACTTGTGATCCGAAGAATATCATTAAAATTGAAATTAAAATGACCCGTACATAAAAGATTTTCTTTTTAATATAACCTCGTTATGCAATGCCGTCCTGTCTGCGTACAAAGAGTTGTTTTTTCCTGTTGAATAAAAACTTTCAGTTGAGATCGAACATATGTTGTATGACAGTGACCTTGGCAATGCTCCTGAAATCCGCTTGCCTTACAGCACAGCTACAGCTGTTATTTCTGTACACAGTCAGTATATTGGTAATACAAACACGTTCGGGTGGTTTGCGATAATCTACAACGATATTTTTGCAGAATCATATGTTTCACAAGCCTTTGAAATTGAGAATTAAATGGCGATTAGAAAAATAAATGAAAATATCTCAAAAAGATGGAGAAATTATACACACAGGGTGGTGGCCGGCATAGCCGAACATAGGACTTGTAACTTGTAAAATCAGACTTTCGTAATTTCCTGCTTCCCTAATTATTTTAGTTAAAAAAGTTCAAATAAAAGTTGTAGGGCATAAAATTCTGTGTCTGAAACGATAAACAAAATTAATTTTGTGTGGCTTGTAACGGCAGAAAATGACAACAATCACCCCAAAAATAGCTATAGCCATGGAATTGAAACAAAAAATTAACAAATGTTAACGATTTATCTGTCAGGCTAGATTAATTTGTTTTTATTATTATTTGTAATAAATAAATTTTGAAAGTGTGAAAAGATAATGTCAGCCACATGGATTTGAACCATGGACCATTACTAAAATATGTATTTAAAACTGCTATATTAACCAAGTTGATTTTGGGAAATTTGTGTTTGTAATGTTGTAGTTGATAACATTGGATTGACATTTATTCGATTATTTGAAAACTATTATCAATACAAAAAAATTCGTATCGAAATGAATGTTCTTTTGATACGAATTAGGATTTTTAATAACTTCATTATAACCCCATTGTGTATTCTTACTCATAAAAAATAAATTCCAGTATTACTCCTAAGTTAATTTGTATTTTTAAATGCTATATATAATGGGGTCTCGTGGCCGTGTGCCTGAGTGTCTGGTCGCGAATCTGGGGACCTGGGTTCGATCCCGACCGACGCCAAAAATTACATCGAATTTTAATGGCACAAAATTGACCCCTGTGGCGCACTCTCCACGCCAGCATTGAGTGCACGTGAGGTGACGCCTGGTAAGCGCCCGCACGGACAAATATTCCATCATTACCGACATCTGTGTATGAAGCAGATTGGCACACCCAGCAATGGGTAATATGCCGTGATGAAATATTTATTTATTCTATATATATATATATATATTCATATTTCCAAACCAAGAAAACTCATTTTATAGATTGTCTTTTATATTAGGTGGGTGTCAAACAAATAAGAAAACCTTGCGTGCTAATTTATGATTTGTTTAACATATCTTTTGATGGTGGCGCCATTCCAATGACGTGTTATTTATCAAAACTAAATTACATATTCAAACGAATAGGAAACTTCTTATATTTTGTCATATATCTTGTAACTACAGACCAAAATACGTAAATCAAAAAGTTTAGGTATGTATAAATTGTAATTTTTAGATGCAAATTCAAAGTTGCATCTCTCTAAAAACAATGGTCCGTAATCACAAACCATCTTTTGTCGAATGTAAGTTAAATTAAGCAACTATATATGTATTTAATTTATTTTTCTTACATATATACGTAAGATGTGCGCATATAACATTTCTTTGAAATATCGGGGCATGCACATCTCAACAAATCTTAAGTTAAAACAATTTTAAAAATCATCCACTTCAAACCAGTATTCTCCAACTTTAATTTTTTTTTAACATTAGAACATCATGTTGGCCCTACTCCACACATCTTCCTACGTTCCTTTTTGCACCAGCTGTTCTCTTTTATTTCCCCCCTGCCACTGTCTTGGCGCAGTCTTCTGTCTTCACATATAGTGCACATGCACTTCGCACGTGGATTGTGACGTCACAACACATTTGGCACTTGTTTTCTTACGTCGCTTCATTCATTACAATAGAGAGAGAGAGAGAGATAGAAACAGAAATAAAAGAGAAAGAGAATGGAAGTTTGAAGTGCGTTGTGATAGACATGGACGAATTGCGTGTAGAATTCAAGGTTAGAATAAATAAATGATGCGGGGTAATCTGGGTTAAATGTTAAATCATATGTTGCTGGATGAAAATTTTATGATCTAAATATAAAAATTGGTCGATAAAGTACTTATGGTATGTATGTTTCAAAGTATAAATTATACAGTACATTTCAGGAGTATTTTTTTATTTAAGCACAATAATAGTAGATACATAATTGCACAAAATTTTAATACATATATTATTCGTTTATCATATTTAAGGAAGTATATATATTAAAATACAGTGATAACCATATTACACCCACTATTTCCTTAAATCCAAATAATCTAATCTGAAGGCAGTTTTTGTAACAAAACTAACCTCAATGTCATTGCTAGGTTTATCTAATTTTACATAACTTCTTATCGTTTTTTTGTGGTTACTTGACGCCTACAAACGAGCCTTAATATTTCCCTCGGTACTTCCTCTACATACAGCCAAGGGCAGCACTGAAAATATTTTCGGGAATTGTGAAAAGTTGGTGCTTGAAAAATAGATAATTGTATTCCAGGAATTTAATGTTTGCAACGATACAGACAGAATACAATTGGAGATAAATTTCGGCATATGTGTTACCGGTTTTGATTGTGATTTTGTGAATCCTGATTAGTTTAATCTTGATCCTTTGAATCAAGATTTAAAAATTATATCAAGAAAACTTGAATAATATAAACACGTACACATAAAAAAATGTTCTTGGTAAGGAATATGAAGTATGTTTACTTAAAATAAACCTTTTATGTAACATATTTTCTTTGTTTTCAAAAGTATGGTAGGTCCATGCTTTCTTTGATGCAACAAACTCCACATTGATAAATTACTACGCTCGGAAACCTATTGTCGTCAGCCATTTTTAAATTTACTCTGAAATGAATTCGTGTGATTATTGAAAAAGGATGATTCAGAAGAGAAAGGGGAAGGTTGTCTAATGATCACAAAAACGAAAAATATACTTCTTCTTAATCATTATCACTTTGATCATTCAGATTGTGAATCACATTCCGAAGGAACACGGTTTGTAGATATTGTAATTAGTATAAAACAGAAGCAACTGGGCTGGCATGGACATATAATAAGGATGAATCAAAAAGTGTTAGCCTAGTAAGACAAGTAGTAGAATCTGGAAGTATGAACAAAAAACCAGGGATAGGAAGACCGGGCAAAATATGGAAATGAAGAACTGCTGAACTTGAAAATAAAAGATGTAAAAAATTGAAAGAAACGAAAAGATAGGAAAGGACAGAAAGAAGTGGAAGGAATAGATTAAAAAATTAACCTTAAGGAAAGGAAATTTCATACACCACTAAGGCTATCACGTATATGGAGAAGAAGAATAATTCATATATTCGTAGATTAATATGATTCATTTCCTTTTATTGCTTCTTCAGGAGTACCTCAAGGCTCCAATCTTGGCCCACTCCTGTTTCTCCTATTTATTAATGATTTACCGGCTTCTATTTCAAATCACAAACTTTTATATGCAGATGATCTCAAGATTTTTCGTTCTGTTTCAAATACCGCAGATTGTGATTCACTTCAAAATGATCTTGATAAACTAGTTGAATGGTGTGATAAAAATAAACTGCAATTGAATATTACAAAATGTAAAACTATGTCTTTTACAAGAAAGATTTCAACAATCACTTATTCCTATAATATATCAGGTATTTCGTTAGCACGTTGCCTTGAATTTAAAGATCTAGGTGTAGTATTCGATACAAAATTTAGTTTCAATGCTCACATAAAAAGTATTACTTCCAGTGCTTATAAAATGCTCGGATTTATTATACGGAACTCAAAGAATTTTACCACCATTGATCCAATACTCACACTTTATTATGCTTTCGTACGTTCTAAACTTGAGTATTGCTCAATAGTTTGGAATCCGTTGTATGCTACGAACATTAATTTATTAGAATCTATTCAGAAGAAATTTTTGCGCTATTTATATTTTAAAAAGAATAAGGTGTATCCCGACTTCAACATATCATATGAACTTTTATCTCAATATTTTAATTTTGCTAAATTATCAGACCGCAGAAATAATTTCCAATTAATACACTTATTTAAACTATTAAACAATTTAATAGATGATCCCTTAACTTTAAATTTAATTAATTTTCGTATTCCAGCATTCAACTCCAGAAACCAGAATTCCTTCTTACCCACGCGTGCTCATAAAAACATCCTTTTACATTCGCCTCTATACCATATGTATACCCTTCATAAAAACATTGAGTCAAAAATTGACATTTTTCATGTCTCACTTAATAAATTTAAAACCTTTTTGCGCAATACAAGTAAATCAAACTGATTTCGAGTTGTACTCCTACATTTTTCTTTTATAGTCTTTGTATATAAATATTGTTTATATCTAAATTGTTATTTTTGATGTGTATTTATGTACTCTTTTTCTGTATTTTTGTACATTTATTCCTGTCCAAATAACTGTTCGCCTGTCTGGACATGGTATTATAAATAAATAAATAAATAAAGAACTGTTAGGCTATTCTGTATATATGTATTTTTGTTTCATTGTTTCTGTCCATCAAAATATAAAAAAGATAATGAAAAAAATATTTTTTGTCCACGTTTACATTAATCTTTTCTCACAAACCAATAAAATCTTTACTTCCTTGTTTTTTTTTTATTTTATGTTATAGCTACATTTTGATCGTATATTTAAATGTTAATAAACAAATAATTAGCCAAAGAGACTAATGATATGTTTTATATTTAAAAATATCTAATAAACAATTTAGTTTTTGTGGTGTGGTATGATTACCTGCGTTATACTTTGTGATTTTTCAAGGTCACTTCCAGCTCTTGTAAATGGCAAAAATGGGAGCATTATTTCATTAGATATGCGCGGTGGGTTCGAACAAAAACTTAGAATTTGCATGTCATGTCGAAATTGACGAAAAACTGGAATAGATTATAATATTATATAAAAAGCTATATAAACGTGCCGAATAAGTTAAATCTTAAAATGTAGCGAAATAAATGATTATTATTTTCACGGCTTATTACATACTGCTTACAATATAAATAGATATATAAAATAGGTTCATTAATAAGAAAAAGAAGCAAGCGTTACGATCACAATAATAAAGAAGAGTGTTGAATGAACAAACTTTTTTTCTACAATCACTATTTTTACCTCTCGCTAAGAGAGGTATTGCATTCATGCTAAAAATCGCATATCCAGATTTTATTGAATAAGCATGTTTTAAGGTCCCTACAATCCGATTTTAACATTTTTACGATGATGTCTGTGTGTGTGTGTGTGTGTGGATGTGTGTGTGTGGGATGTTGGAAGGACGGTTACTCAAAAACTATAAGACTTAAAATTTGTTTAACAACGTATTTCCCAATCGGACATTCATGGGAAGATCTGAAAAGGTTTTGGTAATAATTGGACAACCGGAAGTAGAAGATTCTTGAAAAAAAATCTGATGTGGCCAGCACATAACCTCTCGCCGTATATTTTACCTGGCTCTATGCATAAAGCAAAGATTATTTTTATAAATACAAATAATATATTCATATAAATCTATGACGTATAAACTTCTTTATTATTCAATAATAGCATGTCTCAACATGAAGATATTTTACCATAAATTATGTTACAATAAATTACAAAGTAGAGTTTACCATATATAAATATTAGGCTGGTAACAGCAATTTTCAATTCGAACAACTTTGTTTACTTTCTCTTCATATTCTTCTAGTAAAAACATTAATTTTGGGCGGTCTAAAATGTATATATCTGGATTGTGCATCTATTCTTATATATCTTCTTTTACATTTTATTTTTTCATACTTGTTACATCTAAATAACCTTAATTCCCTTTAATAAAGTGACGGATAGATTGCACTCCGATTTTGTCAATATTTACAACTTACTTGAGAAGAATTTGATAGCTTTTTCGCAATTCAAAGTTACTCTAGTCTACAGTACTGGTGTACATTGTCCCATAATGTTTGAAACAAATTTAAGTCCTTCAACCTAGACTTGTCATCTCCATAATAGTCACAGATCAAGAACTAAGGGATTCTCCAAGTACATTTTTAATTCATTACTCATTATTTCTGACACTGACATTTATCTGTCAGTTACAAATAATTTAAATTATCAACTATTTTTCATGGCATTCTTTCGGCTGTCAAATTTATTACAATAGATTATTTTATATATTATACTTCTTTTATCTCTAAATCTATGGAATATATAATAAAATATTTAAATGTATCAGATAGAGAATTTAATTTTCTTTAATATTACCACGAAAAATTTTCAAAAAATATTATTTAGAAGTTTTTTTTTCAAGAATCTTCTACTTCCGGTTGTCCAATTATTACCAAAACCTTTTCGGATCATAGAGAATTTAATTTTCTTTAATATTATCAAGAAAAATTTTCAAAAAATAATATTTAGAAGATTTTTTTTCAAGAATCTTCTACTTCCGGTTGTCCAATTGTTACCAAAACCTTTTCAGATCTTCCCGGGAATGTCCGATTGGGAAATACGTTGTTAAACAAATTTTAAGTCTTATAGTTTTTGAGTAACCGTCCTTCCAACATCCCACACACACACACACACACACACACACATCCACACACACACACACACACACACACAGACATCATCGTAAAAATGTTAAAATCGGATTGTAAGGACCTTAAAACGTGCTTATTCAATAAAATCTGGATATGCGATTTTTAGCATGAATGCAATACCTCTCTTAGCGAGAGGTAAAAAGCTATCAAATTCTTCTCAAGTAAGTTGTAAATATTGACAAAATTACACATCGATATAAGAATAATCGGAGTGCAATCTATCCGTCACTTTATTAAAGGGAATTAGTGTTATTTAGATATAACAAGTATGAAAAAGTAAAATGTAAAAGAAGATATGTAAGAATAGATGCACAATCCAGATATATACATTTTAGACCGCCCAAAATTAATGTTTTTATAGAAGAATTTGAAGAGAAAGTAAACAAGGTTGTTCGAATTGAAAATTGCTGTTACCAGCCTAATATTTATATATGGTAAACTCTACTTTGTAATTTATTGTAACATAATTTATGGTAAAATATCTTTATGTTGAGACATGCTATTATTGAATAATAAAGAAGTTTATACGTCATAGATTTATATGAATATATTATTTGTATTTATAAAAATATTCTTTGCTTTATGCATACAGCCAGCTAAAATATACGGCGAGAGGTTATGTGCTGGCCACATCAGATTTTTTTATTTAAATTTGTATTGACATATGTAAAAAATGTCGATTTGTTGTTCTATTCGTTATTACCAAAGTAACTAATTAATTTTTAACCCTAAAAACAAACCTTAAAAGTCTACTTTTAATATATTTTTAGAAAATAGTTATTTTAACATATTTATAAATTTCCTGAAAAAAATGAATTTATGTGACAATTATTATTATTAGCGAATTCTACTATTTGAAAACAAAACGAACTTAACATCTACGTCATAGAATATTATAAAAAATATTACGACTTAACAATAAATACTTGTCTAGGACTACAAATGACTGTCAATTTAGATATTTCATAAAAGAAAAAAATAGTTAAACATCACATTAGGTATTATTGTACTTGTATTAGTCGTATTTGATATATTTCAAAATTAATTTTCCCTTTTCATGTATTAAAATTTTACTGTGTTTCCTGATTTAGCAACATTGCTAGATATTTATCAAATTATACTTCGTTATAAAAAATAGGGAAAGTGATAATAAACATTGTGGCTAATTATATAAATAACTAGAGATTGTGGATGATAAGGATTAGATTAAGAATATTAAATTATAAAACAGTTATTTTTTCATAATTAAAATGATAATTTCCACCAAGAAACTCTTTTGCAATATCTCTTTGCGGTAGTTACTATATTGCAGGAACTATATAGTTATAGAATTATTATATAATTATGCGATCATTATACGCATATCATTGTGATACATTCTCTGATAAACGTATTACATACATTCTTTAATTAAAAGATTAAAATTGTTTCACCATATTTTTTTTCCCATATAAATATAATGTTTCCTTAAAAAACAAAATAAAAAATAAAATAGAGTAAATTTAGGATATAAAATAAAATACTCTAATAATTAATGTATGACATTTTGATAATGAATGTCATGTATTTATTTTTTTACCTTTCGCTAAGAGAGGTATTGGATTCATGCTAAATATCTCATCCAGATTTTAGTGAAAAAGCACGTTTAAGGTCCCTAGAATCCGATTATAACATTTTTGTTTGATAATTAAATTCTCAATCTGACACATTTAATTTTTTTTATTATATCTCATATAGGTTTGGAGATATAGTATATAATAATATAGAATAATCTGTTCTTCTAATAAATCTCGTTGCCTAAAAAACTCCTTGGAAACCATGTTTGTAATTGACAGATAAATACAAAATGTCAGTGTCAAAATTTAGCAGTTTTACTAACATTACTGGAAGATTTTTTGGGAGATATGGGTACATTTAATGTATCTTATTGTATTATTAATTAAATATGTATTTATAATTATAAGTATTATACGTATATTACATATATCTTTAAGGAATACCGCTAATACCGTCAATGAATTTGAATAATTTTGAACATATTAGAAGAGTAGGACAAAATTTCTCATAGAAGATATACAATTTCAATTATTTGTGTACCAGAAATGTTAAAAAAGTCATGTGACTTTGTTGGCCTTGGCAAGCAGGTATGATGATCCGTGTCAGAATGGCGGCTAGTAGTTATTTACAATTGTCAAATGTCATAATTTTTTATTCAAAACTTCAAAATATTCTGATGAGGAAAATAATCCTTATGGATTTAGAAAATCATGATGTTTTGAATGAAAAATTATGATACTTGACACCTATGTTACATTATTTCTAGGTGTCACGGTCCTCAGTCATATGCAACATAAAATGTAAATGGCGAGAGGTATTGTGCTGGCCACAACAGATTTTTTTTTCATTGTGAATGTTTCGTATATTCCTGTTTATGAATACGGTTGGGGAGTGATCCCTCATGCTCCCTACAGTCCGGACGTAAGTCCACCAGACTTCGCCCTATTCCCAAAGCTGAAACAGCCTATTCGTGGACATCGCTTTCCCTCTCTGGAAGAGCTTCATGCTGCAGTGGTTGAAGTTAACTTCCATAGAGGAGCAAGTGAATTCCCCTTGCTCTCCCTAAACGGCGCCCATGTAGTATATGGGATCTGAAAACCCCAACACATATCTATATGGTGTGCTCTACAATTTTGTCCTTATTTGTCTCCTCCTGCTTCTGCTTTCCTTATACTGCAGAAAAAAAAGTTTCGCAACTTCTGCACCTCCCGTTAGGTTTAGCTTTTTAGTTCCTCTAGTATCCACCGCGCTAATATCAATCCCACAGCCTACCTTGACGTTTCACGTACCGTTCATCGCACGTTAGAGGGGGGGAGTACAACTTTCATGGTAGCCTACGATCTGACAGTACCGTGCCGTTGCTCTTGTATGGTGTATCGTAGCGCTCTGCGGGCGAATCGCTAACCACTCTGACAGTTGCCGGTCGCAAACATGTGAACGACAAAACAGAGAACAAGTGGAGAAAAGGTTTTCATAACCTTCTGTGATACGTATATGTGATTTTTAAGTTAGAATTGTGGTATAGACTTGTTCCGACAAGAATTTGGACGTGTAAACTTGTTTTATTAGATTATTAGATCTCAATATACCAAATATAGAGCAGGATTTTTAGTGTAGTGATTTATTAAGTGTTTTTTAATATCAAGTTGTTCTTGGAATTATTTGAACAGGAAAATCCGCATTTTAACAAATTGTGGAATTTTTAAGAGGTCAACTACATCCTAATAAATTGTAATATATTGTGATTTTTTGTGATACCAAAAATTTTACAAATCCAAACTTTAAAACTGTTTAAAAAGTATAAAAAACGGTATTGTACGAAGTATTTTCACGTTGCATTTAACGTTTATTATGGAAAAAAAATAAACATTTATTATATACATTGTTAAGTACGTAAAAAACAAAAATATACGTTAATATATTTTTAATTTTGTTACTTTAGACATACATTATTTAATTACATTTTAAGTAATTGTTAAAGTAATTTTAAATAACTCTTGTACCTTTATTTAAACTTATACGCTAAATATAAATACTTTATGCATTTAGAAAACAAAAGACAAACAACAAACAAGTATTGTTTATAATTTCATATATTACTTTGATCATTATTATGCAATTACTATTATATTAGTAATAAAATAAAGTCATACAATTTTATTTATTTGAAAATATCGGTGAATACGAATATTCCTATAGTGACAATTATTTTAAAGCAAAGTGTCCACCTGTGCTTCTAAACATTTCTCCCCGATAAACCCCTTTCAGTGTATCTAAACCATGTGCACCTTATTGTGAACCGCCAATTATGTCCCCGTACAGTCGCTACGGCCCCTTACCGGGCTCGGACAGCAGTGTTTTGCCCCCCGGGGCAGTGCCCGAGTGCAGGGTAACTACAGCCTGCCGATTCCTGCGCTGGTTGTCAAGACTTGGGCCCCAAACTGCCGCACAAGCAGGGAAGAATGCAGCGCAGGGGAGTGTGTTGAGGCATCGGACCATAAAGACCAGATTCGCGCAGCAAAACGGTAGGGGATCAAATAGAGTAGGGTAGTTGTTTAGAGTAAAGTTAGAGCGAAAAATTAAGGGGATGTTAGCAATAATAAATGTGAATATGTTGTTGATGTTGAGAGCAAACTGATGTGTTGATATGTTCTCTTTATTTTCTACAATGTTGAATGTAAAGAGTAAGGAACGAATGTATTTTGTGTACATGAGATGTAATGTTTACTTACCTAATGCAGGAGTGCATTGAAACGTCGGTATTGTAAGAAACTTCAAACCTATAAAAAATACATTCAAAAAATATGAACTCTGTTTTCTCATTAATTCTAACATGACCCACGTATTTCTAATACATATTTTCTTTTTAAAATTATATCATTATTATTGATCCGCTGCAAAAATTTTAAAATAAAGTCCGTAGGATTTATAAAAAAGCATTATTTATAAAATTGATATAGTCTTATGTATAAAACATACAGAAAAAAATTCAATACAAATTTATAGAAAATTCAAAAATCTTCAATTAATAATTTTTATGTATTGAGGTTCTCTAGAATCCGATTATAACAGTTGAATATGTTCTGGTAACAACTGGACAACCGGAAGTAGTAGTGTTTTAACAAAATTCTTCGAAATATTTTTTGAAAAATTATGTTTTTACAAATATTAATACACAAAATTCTCTATCCGATACATTTAAAAAATATATTATATTTTCTGTATATTTAAAGATATAGAAATTTAATCTATAAAATAATCTATTGTAGTAAATCTCAGTCTTACATCTCCTTGGTCTAATCAGTTGAGAAATTAAAATGTCTGTAAATGACAGATAAATGTTACCTACTAAAGTCAGTATCAAAAATTCAGAGATAGTACTGAAGGCTTTTTCTGGGAACGATATTTAATATTTCTAATTGTATTATTAATTATATATTTAAAATTATACGTATATTACATACACCCTTCAGAAATACCGCCAATCCCAATGAATTGGAACAACCTCGAATATTTAGAAGAAATGGAGAAAACTTGCTCAAAGAATGAATTTAAATTTATAGAAAATATCTAAATATAAAGATTAGATATAATTATAATTTTTTGTGTGTACAAAAAGTGTTAAATACAATTTTTTTTTTATATGTACTAAGGTAATTAATTTAGTTTGAACACTAGTGTTAAAAGTAGCAATAATCTGTCACTTTTTAACACTGGTGTCATAAAATTATTTTTTTATCCTAAAAACATTAAAAACCTACTTTTAAAGACTTGTAGAAAAAATATTTATCGAGGAACAATTACTTAGCTTCAAATAAAGTGCTATTTCAGTTTTGTGTATAGACTTGAAAATCTAATGGGTTGTTTCCATTTTCCAGTAGGAAAATCGGTTTTCAATTTTTTTTATCATAATTTTAACCTGACATATATGGGTTTAAAAGATAACCATAAAATAATTAAATCTGATTTTCCTCATATTTTTTAAATGAAATATAAATATTTTAATTAATTTTAGAACATATAAAATGTATTAAAAAAAATTAAATACCACTATAAATTTATGATGCGTAAAGTATAATATGTGTAACTCGACGTGTAATGTGTAAATATTGGAAAATTGCAAAAGTAGTTGTCGTAATAATTGATCAATTACTGTAACTATTTCCTAGATCTTTTCATATCATTTTAAATTACATAAAGGCAATTTTAATAGTTTTTACGTAGCAAAATTTATTACTTATAATTTTGTAAAGTACGATTATTATTTATAATTTTACGACTTGACGTCACATTAGGTAGATATGATGTGTGTAAAATTAATTACTTCAGATAATTGTTGCGATGTAGTTACTTAAAAAAAACTTGTTGATAACGTGATAATATTTATAATATATTAACCTAAACTCATAATATTTCGACCGGTATACATTTTCAACAAATTATTACTTTAAATATAGATTTATAATCTAATGTGGCCAGCACAATACCTTCCGTCAAGTCTTCCGCGATACAGTCCTTCCACCTTACCTTTGGTCTTCTTCTGTTTCTTCAACCTTCTATTACTGTTACTACTTCCAATATATTCTCCATCTCTCCTCATGACATGTTCAAACCAATGTAATCGTCTCTCTTATATCTTTCTAGAAATTTGTAACACTAGAGTTATTTTCCTTATTCTTTCACTCCTTATCGTATCTTTCCTTGTTTTCCCCATCTATCTCAACATCCTCATCTTTGCCACATTCTGACATCTGTCAATTTAAATTATCTGAATATATTAGCAGTTTCCATGGTTAGCATAGCTATGGCTGATTTGAGAAATTTAATATCTTTATAATTCTTTAATATCTATTGAATATGAAGTATATAATGCAATCAAATCGTATAGAGAATATCATATTCTTTAAGTTATAATAACGTTAAATGTCAATAAATGATATTTAACAGCGTTTTATTAAAATGAGGGTACTTTCGGTTGATCATTTATAACCAAAATCTAATCAGTTGTTCTTCTGGATGTAAGCTTGAGGAATACGAAAAAATATAATTTTTGGAATCGTGGTATTAAAGTTATGTGATTCGATACTTTCGTCACACACACATACACACACACACACACACACACAGACAGACAGACAGACACACAGACATCATCGTAAAAATGGTAAAATCGTATTATATGGGCCCTAAAACGTGCTTATTCATTAGAAATTCACTATCGATTTTTTTGACCAAAGACAATACTTTCCTTACATAAATAAAGCTGACGGAAGGTAAAAAACTGTTGGCCAAATATCGGGTGATAATAGTTCGACCGGCATTTCAAGGGTCATCTACAGTGTGTTCAGAAAAAAACCTAACTCGGAGTAGGCTATGAACAGTGAAACGTATGTCTGATCATTACTCAATTCAAAAGTCAAATTGTCAAAATTGATCTTGAAATGTAATTTTAAGCAAAAAAGATAATATAAGATACAGTATATTGCCATTTACCGTTTTCTAGTATATTTCCATTTCCAAAATAAGATTCAAGAAGAAAGGTTCGATTTCTTCTCGGATTTCTTTTGATAACATTTATGACAATATGTCATATTGACATTTAATTAAATACTTTTAAATTGTCATATGTTTCCTTGTTCATAGCCTACTCAGAGTTAGGATTTTTTTTAATACACTGTACTAGTCCAGAATTAGCTTCTTCGAAAACCCTTTACTTTTGATATAATGAAACACAACTTCGTAAAAATCCAGTACGTAGTTTCTCACCATTTGCGTAGGTTTTATAATTTGTTTCTCGAAAATGTCAACCGGCCGAAATATTATGGGTTTGGGCTCGTATATTATTGCGGGAATGACTACAGACAAGAAGAAATATCGCCCGTCCATATTTATTTAAAGTTTAAAATGCGAAAATAAATTTTCAATGACTATTCTATTTTTAACAAAAGAAGACCATAAAAATATTTACCGCCATGTTTTAGTTGGCATTGACAATCATTAAAATATTCGTACACAATCATAAAACGAGAACAATGAATAAATAAATAAAAATCAATATTTCACTTGTCATTTTGACTCGACATAAATTAACAGCACTTTAAGATCTATAAATAACATCCACTTCTTCTATGACGTTTGCATTGTTTCATATATTAATAATGTTAATGACGTCATCGTGAACAGCTGAACCACGCGATAAATAAACAAGTTCAAATGTCTCTAATCACAATAATTATGGGGGATTTAAGTGTTGCTAAAATTAGATTTATAAATGCAATTAAAATTTTACGGGGACATTGTAACTGTTAATTTGTAGGTTAATGAAAAAAACTGAAAGGAAATGAACAAAAAAAATGTATGTAATGTTTGAGTCATCGGCGGATATTACAAGTTGTCTTTCTTTGTTAAAGAAATTGTGTAAAGGTCAGAAATTATTATTTATTTATGTTTTTTCCAACAATTGAATTCAGTGGGATTTAACTGTCATTTTTACGTTTTAAAATGTTTTGTTGACATTTGATTTTGCGTATAATATATTAATATATATGCTCGCATGTGAAATAGTTTCATGCAAGAGTGTTTGAGTGGAAGTGGGGTTTTTAGCCCGCGGCATTGCAGATTGTGGTGCTTTGGAAAATGAAAGAAAATCACGTTTCGATGTGTATCTGGGTCGCACGCAACTTTTTTCATATGCATTGTTCTTACGATCATGCGATCAAAATCAACTTGCCATTTTTTCTTAAATTGACATAAACACGGTATTTACCCACAATAAGATATGTATGTACCTATTTACATACATATAAGTATATTTCAAGTAGGTTTTCTTTTATAGAGAAACATATGAAAATGTAAAAAATATTGTCACTGTTGCATAAAATGCAGCCAATAATATTTTATCAGTTAATTACCTTCCGTCACCTTTAGGTAAGGAAAATATTGTCTTTAGTAAAAAAATTCAATGATGAGTTTTTAGTGAATAAGCATTTTTTAAGGTCCCTATAATACGATTTTACCATTTTTACGATGATGTCTGTATGTATGTATATACATATCGGAACGCATAACTTCAATACCACGATTGCAAAAATTATATTTTTTTCATATTCCTCAAGTTTACATCCAGAAGAACAAGTGATTAGATTTTGGTTCCGAAGTAGCTTCATTTGAAGATTTAATAGTTAAATATGATTTATTGACATTTAACGTTATTATAACTTAAAGAATATATTATTGTCTATACGATTTGATTGCATTTTATACTTCAGATTCAATAGATATAGAGTTAAAGAATTATAAAGATATAAATTTTCATAAATCAGCCAGCTATGCTAACCATGAAAATTGCTAATATATTCAGATAATTCAAATTGGCAGATATCAGTACCAAAATAAAAAGTGATAAAAAGTAAATGAATGTGGCAGAGATGAGGATGTTGAAATAGATGTTGGGAAAGATACGGAAAGATACGGTAAGGAAATAACTCTAGTGTTACAAGTTTCTACAAATATACAAGAGAGACGATTACATTGGTTTGAACATTTCATGAGGAGAAATGAAGAATATATTGGAAGAAGAATGAATAGCTTAGTAATAGAAGGTTGAAGAAACAGAGGAAGATCAAATATAAGATGGATGGACTGTATTGCGGAAGACTTGAGAGAAAAGGAACTGAATGAGAACGACACGCAAAACAGAAATGAGTGGAAGAAGAAAATAAGACATAGCGGCCCTTAACGAATGGGAAAAGCTAAAGAAGAAGAAGATGTCAGTGTCAAGTGCAATTTGCATAGTTTGTTTAGGAAATAATTTTACTGGAAATTTAGAATCTTTTGCAAGAAAATTTATCTAAGTCTTATCAATTTTCGGCGATTATATAACTATTGTTCTATTTACAATTTTCTTTTTAAAACGTTACTGTTAGTAATTTGTCATTATAAATACAATTCTTATATGTAACTACTTTTAAATAGACTGCTAGATTATTTTGATATTGAATAAATCTGTTTACGGACTGAAATATTCACTAAAGCTTGACTTTTACATTATGTTCTATACAGTAAACTATTAAAATCAAATTATCTTATTACTTTTTCCATTACCTGTTCAGGTAAATTACTTAATAATAGTTATATTACTGGTACAAAATTACGTTAAATGTTATTAACATGTCTATCTAACGACTATCCCTATTAGGGCCGGTTTATCAATCTCCTGTTAACTTGCCGGTAAATTTATCTGGTAGTTAAATATGTTTTTCATTTATACTTCGTCTGAAGAACGAAAGTTATTGGAATATAATTGTATAAGAAACATTAAAATAGAAAGAATTATCTCGTAGTTGAAGAAAACTTATTTTTATACTTTGCATTTGAGATCTGAATTGTGTAACCATGTGAATGAGATGTTTAAAACTAAAAAAATATAGATAGTTTTATAAATTTATCTATAAAATATATAGAAAAAGTATTAATGCAAACCTGTAGAAAATTTAATGATCTTTAATTTTTATATAACATAAATCTCAAAAAAATAAAATTTAAAGGTGTTTTTCAAAGGAGCTTCCAGTAAAGTGCCATTTTTAGTTATATGATTTACTCCAAAATCTAATGACATATTTCCATATAAGAGTAAGGTAGAAATGCAAGGTTTCAAAATTTTCTGAACGATAGTATTTGAGTTAGAGCGTAAAGAGGATCCACACACGCACACACATACACACAGACATCATCGTGAAAATGTTAAAATTGTACCTTAAAACGTGGTCATTTACCAAAATCTCGATATGCGATTTGTAGCACGATTCCTATACCTCCCTTACCAAGGGTAGCGGGAGGTAAAAATTAAATTAAACGGGAGGTATTGTGCTGGCAGAATTTTTTATATTTTAAGACGTAAAATTTGTAGACTTAATTTCAACAAAGACGTTAGTAACTTAACAATACTGGTTTTGTCTTTACCTTCTAATGCCTCCGAAGTCAATCTTTCTGAGATTTGTTCAGTCGTCGTGGTTTGTGTCTTGTCTCCTGCAGACTTCTTAGAAACTACAGGTCGTTCCTGTGAGTCATTTTAACAGTAAACGGAGTAAATGCACTCGGACTAACAAAGCAACAGATGCACTACGTGTTACTGCACTGGCATTATGAGTATTTTATAATCATCTGCAAAATTAGCCCCATAATGAGGTTGAGTGTGTGTAATACATGCCTGAATACAATGAATTCTATGGATTCGATGTAGATGAGATTTTATAGAAATAATTTATCTATAATGGAAGAATAAAAGGAGAGTGACTACTGTATAGAAGTGCAGTGTACTCTGTTTCCATATATACAGGCGAGAATATAATTCATTAGTCACGTGACATGTTTTCCTCCAATCAACATTCAGAATCTTCCTAGTTATACATATCTATCACAGCGATGATAAAAAATCTGATGTGGCCAGCACAATACCTTCCGTCAATCCTGTGTATTATGTACAAATTCAAAATAATGTTACTGTACGCGCCCATACATAAATTGTCTTGCAAAAGATCCTATATTTCCAGTAAAGTTATTTCATTAACAAACTATGCAAATTGCACTTGACACTGACATTTTCTTCTTCTTCTTTAGTTTTTCCCATTCGTTAGGGGGTCGCCATTTTTTATTTTCTTCTGCCACTCATTTTTGTTTTGCGTGTCATTCCTCATTCAGTTCCTTTTCCCTCAAGTCTTCTACAATACAGTCTTTTCATCTTATATATGGTCTTCCTATGTTTCTTCCACCTTCTATTAATATATTCATCTCTCCTCATGACATGTTCAAACCAATGTAATCGTCTCTCATATATCTAGAAACTTCTAACACTAGAGTTACTTCCCTTATTCTTTCATTGATTTACATTTTATTGATACTGACATCTGTCAATTTGAATTACCTGAAAATATTAGCAGTTTCCATGGTTAAGTTAGCATAGCTGGCTGAATTATGAAATTTATGTGAAATTTATTATTTGTATTCTTCTTTAACTCTATATCTGTTGAATAACAAATATAAAATGCAATCAATCGTATAGATAATAATATATTCTTTAAGTTATAATAACATTTAACTGATTTTTTTCAAGAAAAACTGTTAAAATCTTCAAATGAGGGTACTTCCGGCCGACCAATTATAACCAAAATCTAAACAGGTCTGCATATGGTTGTAAGGAAGAGGAATACGCAAGAATTGTAATTTTTGGAATTCTAGTATTGGAGATATCGTCCACGAAAAAGCGGTCACATACACACACACATACACACACACACACGCACATACGAACACACACACACACGTACAGACATCATCGTAAAAATAGTAAAATCGTATTGTAAAAACCCTAAAACGTGCTTATTCAATGAAAACTCACCACCGAATTTTTTGACCAAAGACAATACCTTCCTTACCTAGAGGTGACGGAAGGTAAAAACAAAGAAATACGGTATTTATAGTCGTTACTAAGGGATTTGTTTTCTTTATTTATGACATTGGCAGTTAATTTTGAGTATAAAAATAAATAATAACAATAATTCAAACTCGGAAATATTGAATAAAACTCGTAAGTACCACGTTTTAATACAATATGAATATGTATATCAAAAGTTAGGTTAGGTTACAAAAATTCATTATATTCTCTCATTAAATATAAACTCCTGATATGTACATAATTACTAATTGTCATTCTGACACGAGCCCCATATCTGCTTGTCAAAGCCAACAATGTCACATGACTTCTCGCGCCCTACACTTATGTAATCAAAAACGGAAGTGGCGAGAGGTATTGTGCTAGCCACAACAGATTTTTAATTCAATATTTAAAAAAATATGGACAAAAAATATATTTTTTCAGTTTACTATAAATTAATTTGTATAATCTTTTACATAAAATAATAAAAAAATGTGCAACCACCCTATTACTTAAGTAAATGTCAGGTCATAGAATTGGAATATAATACAAAATGTAACGATGTTTTTATTATAATAGAATTAATTATTGCATTATTAATTGTATTACAATTAATTCATACACGATGTAGAAGTGAAACTGTATTATATAATTTAATTGAAGCTGGTGAAATATATATTATAATGACACTATATACTTGTAATTAAGACAATCTTAATGAATTGACATTTGTTGAAATGAAAGTAATAGTAAGACAAGTGTCTATAGAGTTACATTTTTTTTTATATAATCCGGAAGTGAAACGAGAAATAGATCATAGTTTTTTCACTTGTTGCACTTTTTTAGAAAACTATTATTATTTCTTTTATTCGTGAATAATATTTTTTTAGCACATTGCAACATTTTACACAGATTGATTGAAAAAATATTAACAAATGTATATTTTGTTTGTTATAGCTTGGTTCACGAAAGATGACAATTTAAGGTCATTTATTAACCGTATGGTATAATATTACTAGCAGATAACTTCACTGCATTTCGTATACATAGACGTGCAACATGAAATATTATGGATACATTTTAACTGAAAAAAATAAGTGTAATTTATTTGAAAATCATGTTTCTTTTTAAATAACGCCTTTGTCAAAGATTTATACTCTTCACCTATGTATTTGCAAAACCCAAAAACATAGACTTGACAAAAACAATGGAATAATAATTTGATTTAAATGTCAACGTCACTGGGTAACTAATAGGACAGAGAGCAGTGCAGTAGATAATTAGATATTGTAACTCTACGACATACGTCATTATTATTTGTAATGTGTTGGAAAGTAATGTCACCATTTATGTATATCTGTCACACAACATAAACTGTATAGGCATACGTCAAATAATCTTTCTCTTTCTAACATGAAATGTTGCTAAGTTACTACTTATAAAGTGCTGTGTATTCTTTCTTCGAACAAGTGACCATGAATAGTCATTTTTCGTGAACCAAAGTATAATCTTTTCTTTTTGAAATCATTGCACACAATCACAAATCACACACTCCTTCTGACTACTGTCTAATTCATCTCCTGCGTTTACCGTTAGTTTAAGCACAACACTTGTTGTTGTACTTGTATGAATGATCTTAAAATTAATCTTATACGAAATGTGCAGTTCGTCCGTTCGTGTATAGCCATGAACCCGTTTAGTTTACCAGTCTTACAGCAAGTGCTGGTAGGTAGACAAGTCACCGGGACCAATTAACAGCAGGATATTTTATAATTTCCTGGCAGGAGCCACTGCCAAACCGACCAACGTCAAATGAGATTTGCGTAGAGCCGTAGAGGAAGAATACGCAAGATCATTTCCTTTAAAGGTCAGCGGGAAGGAATTTATTTCATGTAAATAAGTGATCAATTTTGTAATGTATTATACGAAGCTAATAAAAACTATACTCTTAATTTATACAGGGTGAACAAAAATGGCTGAAAGTCACGTGTTAACTTTTGTTCCAAAATGATGTCAAAATAATATTTCAATTTTCTATAATTCATCAAAATTATTGTAACGTTTTATTTAAATGGGTGAAGTGTAAAAATAAGAGAAATATTATTAGTTAAAATAATACGTTTATTAAACGATAAATAATTAGGATAAATATTAAAAAGATAATAAAAGTAACTAAAACTATGAGTAAATAATTATAAACACTAATAATATTATTAAGTACTTAAATACTAAGATTATTTATTTAAACAATATTTATATCACTATATTTATTTATATAACTACATTTATTTATGTTCACCATTCGACGGTTTATTTATATCACTAACTTCATTGCTCGATGCTTCTATATATCAGACTATATCTTCGCTGTCGTTCCGACGGTATTTATACAGCCCAGTGTCCTTCTGGAACCTTCCGTCGCCACAATGATACCGAATACAATAGATTTAGGTCATCGGTGTAATTAACACGTCTAAGCTTTCCGGCGCCGGGGATTGCATCATCTGGGTAATTTCGGCGAGGGGATTACGTCATCGCTCGGGAACATTCTTTCAGTAGCGGCGCTCTCTGTTTATATTTCAATTCATAGGTTATTTTTTTAAATTTGGCAGCTATTGATGGTATTTAGTAACTTTATTCTTTATTAATATTTAGGGCGATATTACAGGTTTCTTTTATACAAGTTACTTCTTATTCGTTGATTCTGTAAAGTTTCTATGGATATTTATTTATTTTATTTCTACCTTGTGAATCAAGTCACAAAAGATGCTACTTTGATGACGTTTGAAGAAAAAGTAAATTATTTAATTTAAATTTAGTACTAGAATTATTTATTATTACTAATAATTATGTTCAAAATTTTGCACACAAAATAAATAGTAGGTACATTACTTAATTTCTCAGATTTATATTTAAAGTTTGCGCTAGTCTTCAATTATGTAAGGATATCGTCGTTAGCCAATAGGATTCAGATATTACGTACATGCGCAAAAATCAAGACTTGGGAAATTGAGTGAGATGACTTATGCAGCAATGATATTCCCATCTTTCAGTCAAGGCGTTACGGAGAGCAAGGAATCCGCAATATATTAAGCCGTGTTCTTTCGGACTGTGATTGTGATTTTGTGAATTCTGATTAGTTTAATCGTGATCCTTTTCAATCATGATTTAAAAATTATATCAAGAAAACAACTTGAATAATATAAACACCATCTAGCGTCAAATATCGTATGCAGACCAATATAAATTATTTTATTTTATAAATAATCTAATGTCGAGTGTTATAGTCAGCACATTAACAATGGATCATATAGAAGTAAAAAAACAAGTTCTTAGTATCATATGAAGTATGTTTACTTAAAAAAATCTTTTATGTAACATATTTTCTTCGTTCTCAACAGTATAGTAGGTCATTATATGCTTTTGTAAGAAAATCATATTTCCTTTGATACAACAAACTGCACATTGATAAATTAAAACGCTCGAAAACCTATTGTCGATAACCATTTTTAATTTGCTCTGAAATGAATCTGTTTGATCACTCAAAAAGGATGATTCAGAAAGGAAAGGGGAAGGTCGTCTAGTGATCACATAATGAGAAAGTGTGGATAACGAATAAGAAACGAAAAAAACATACTTCTTCTTAATCATGATCACTTTGATGATTTAGATTGTGAATCATAGCCCGAAGGAACACGGCTTTAGTTAATAGGTATATAGGAGCGACTCGTTTCTCTATTTTTGATCACTCTGTATGTCTGAGGTCCGTCTCTTAACTTTTATAATTAATATAATACCCTGAATTATAATTCTATGTTTTTGTTCTTTTACCGTATCAGTATAAACTAAGGATTACTTTGTCTGATAGTAATCCTTTTGTTTCACATCTAATATTTAAAAAAAAATGTTTTATCTATATCAGTTTAAATTTTTATTTACAACTCATATCATATACAAACCATCATTTTATATTTATTACAATCAATATTGATTGTCTTTCAATTTTATGATACATTATTGGAGCATAGTTCAAATGTTTGAAAAACAATTACCTACATTTATTATTTATTTTATTGATAACATATGGTTCACGCAGTACATATTGTATTATTTAAAACAATTTTAATTTATAGCTGGTTCAGATAATAAAATATTCGAACACAATCTGGATTCCGAGTAAAAAATTCAAAGCTGTTTGAGCCAATAAAAACCGGAATGTATTCCCCACAGATGACTAGAGAAATTCGCACTGTTAATTACATTGTAAAATAAACAAATGTAGCTAGGATACAAGGTCCTCTAGCTATTTTAGATACTCGTCTTAACTTCCTAGAATTCCTTAACAAATATGTAGACTAAATTACTTTCGCGAAGATATTGTATCCTTATAATGTGGTATTGGTTTGCGACATGAAATTAACTTGGCAAGGAATTTGTTGCATAGTGTATTTATCATTTTCTATTACGAATTCAATATAGTAGTTCTTATTCTTTAGATTTTTTTAAAGTTAACAAAATAATGTATTTAAGACATTTTGAATACTTTGATATGCGAATCCAAACTCATAATAATTGGTCGGTTATGTTTTCAACAAATTCAGATCCAGCAATAATTGTATATAAATCGACAAATATACTTTCAGAATTGCATATATGCCCAAACTCTGGAACATGTAGTTACTAAATCTTAGCAACATTGCTACAACAATAACCAATAATAATTGCAAACACTGAATGAAAAATCTGTTGTGGTCAGCATAATCTCTCGCCACTCCGTTTTTGGTTACATAAGTATAGGGCGCGAGCAGTCATGTCACATTGTTGGCCTTGGCAAGCAGATATGGGGGCCCGTGTCAGAATTATTCATTAAATTCAAGATTTTCTAAATTCACATAGTTAGTTTGTCACCAGGAGTTGGGGAAAATAAACCACATGGAATTGCAAAGTCACTAAATTTAGAATGAAAAAATATGATATCTATGTACATAATTACCAGCTATCATTATGACACGGGCCCCATATCTGCTTGTCAAGGCCAACAAAGTCACATGACTGCTCGCGTCCTATTGTATTTAACATTTCTTGTATACCTGCACTCTACACTAAAAATTCTACTTATATCTATTTAGATTTTTAATTTTTAAATTCATTCTATGAAGAAATGTTGTCGTACTCTTCTATTTTTGAAGGGTATATGTAATATACCTATAATTTTAAATATTTAACTATTAATACAATAAGAAATAATGTATGTATAGTTGGAGGAAGAAATATTTGGAACTGACTTATGCAGGGTTTACAGTCTTTTATGGACGGTTGGGTTTGTTTGCGGTCAGGACTCATAAATTATTCGAACTTGAAGGCATCAATTTTAGGGTAAGAAATGGGCCGTATTAAAAAAAATCATACTCAATGTTTGTATAAATTGTTATTTGAATACAGAGTTAAAAGTACATAATTAGGAAACATCTTATAATATTTTAATCTCTTTTCACTTTACAAATTGACGTTAGAAGATATACACTTAAAACGAATTATTATTTTAATACAGATTTAAAAGTACATCTTGAATGCAAATTTCGGATACGGCCCAGGACAGAAAACTCTACCTGGCTCCGAGTAGCATTACCGCAAAGTCCATAAAACTTTATAACGACCAATTGGCAGAATCTATAATGAGTTCCAAATATTTCTTCCTCCAATTATACTTCCCAGAAAAAAACTTCAGTAATGTCTCTGGATTTTTGACATTGACCTTTATCTGTGATTTACAAACATTTTAATTTTTCAATTGGTTTCCATGACATTAGTTGGGCTGTTAGATTTATTACAACAGATTATTATATACCATATATTTCTTTATCTCTAAATCTATAAACGATATAAGTAATAAAATATTTATATGTATCAGATAAAGAATTTACTCTTCTTTAGTACAAAAGCAAGAACAAAATTTTTCAAAATAATATTTAGAAGATTTTTTTAAGAATCTACTACTTTCGGATGTCCAATTATTACCAAAACCTTTTCACCTCTTTCCAGTAATGTCCGATTGAGAAATATGTAGTTAAACAGATATTAAATATTATAGTTTTTGAGAAATCGTCTTTCCAACCTAACACCTTTTACACAGATATCGGTTTCTCAAATAGGTGATTCAGTTTTTGTTTTCCAAAAAAAAAACTAACCGTACACAATGTGTGTTGTTTTGTTGTTATGTGAAAGTCAGTCGAGTCGATCTGGATGTGCATTGGAGTGAAAGTTAGTGTTCTGTGTGTTATGTAACACCCTGTGTGTCTATGCACGCTAAATTATCATGCCCTGCTCTGATTACACTCATGAATCAAACAAACTGTAACTAAAACACACACAGAGCTAGACCCATTCACGAGAAATTTGCAAAAGAAAGCAGCAGTGATGGTTGGTCATTTGTTCGCAATTCATTTGGAAACGGGCGTATTAAATTAGTTTAATAAAAAAAGATTAAAAGATTAATATCCAGGGAGTTTGTCCCTAAAAATGTTATTAATTTTTTTTATGCATACGAGACTCTGCTGGCTTTCCTTCTTTAACAAAAACTAGCAACAAATAATTATAATTCATTATCTCTAGTCTTTATTCGTAAAATTCCAATCGTGTAAACAATTCGATCATTGTGGAAAAATGTTGAATTTAATGTGTGCTAACCTCGCAGTGCGTCAAAGTATAAAATCACAATGTCGTAGACAAAGCAGAGAGCCGGCAAAGAAGGGAAATTAATTAGCTACACGAGGATAATTGCCCAACACCAGGAAATAGTGAAACTTGCGTGTGATGACCGCAAAGTTGTTGCTAGAAGTAGAAAAATCAGTAATTGTTGAGTAGAACTTGGTAAAATCACATTAATTGTCTTTCGAACAAGATATTTGAAGATTAATTGTCTTTCGAACAAGATATTTGAAGATATTAACCATTATTAACAGACCACCATAGGCGTTTTCGTAAAGGCGATCGTAAAATCAATCGGATTAATCTGACGCGTTCGTATATTCCCTCGACCAATCAAACCGAGCGATCAGATCAAAAATTTTCAACCCCGGTCCATGAGCAGGGTTAGTATAGATCGCACGTGCATATATGTACATTTCTGTTTCATAAATTTTTCTGTCATCTATCGGGAAGGAAGGTATTGTCTTTGGTCAAAAAATTCGGTAGTGAGTGATAAGATATTACTATTTTCTGATAAAAACATTAATTTAATACATTATGTGATACAATTACATATTCGATCGATTTATATCTAAAGTACGGGTAAATTAAGACCTATAATAAGATTGATTAAATTATTATAAATCTTTTTTTGATTTGAAATAAAATGGTGTAACATATTAATCAAATATAATTATTATTTGATTTATTAAAGTAAATAAATCATATTAACACATTGTAAATTAAATATGAGTAAACAATAATAATAAATCTACTATTTTTTATAAATATATTTAAATATTAATTTTATTTATATTAATGTTTAAAATTATGTCCTTTTATATTTACTTATTAGCTCTAAACTAGTAATCAAAGTATAATAATAATTTGACTGAGTTAATTATTAAAATAAATAGGTTGAATTAATATCTTAATAAATACTTATTAATAAACAAACAACTATTTTAATTTAGTTATATTATTGTTTATACTTGATATATTCTTTTGTTAGTGTGAAAAATTAATTCAGCATTTATTTAGTAGATATCTATTAATTAAAATATCTTGAGAACGAAATAAAAACTGACTTGCAATTTAATTGCTGAAAAGATTTTTTTACACTTTAGGGATTATTTAGAAAATTTCGACAATATTACATCCGAGATTATACACTTATTTTAATCTTAATGTTTGTATTAATATAAATAAGAATATATTTAGTAAATTATACCTTTATTATTTTGTTTACAATAGTTTATATAATGTTTATCATATTTTTAGAAAACTAATACGTAGGAATTTTTAAAAATATAAACAATTTATGTAACAAAAGGTTAAAATAGTAGGTAAAAATATGTTATAAATATATTTGTACTTTGGAATGCTATAATGTTTTTACAAATTATAATGACATGCAGTAACACACACCTACATTTATAATGTAATTAATGTAATTATATTCACATATAAATTAATATATGTTAATATATGAGGTCATATGGTTGATATGAAGTATTTTTTATTCTTTTAACATATAGAATTGACCCTTAAAGTAGCAACCATTTATTCATTGATTTATGCACAAAATAATATTTATATATAAGGTAAAATAAACATTTAATTTTGAAGTAAAAATAGATGAAGAACTTGTAATTATGTAACAAGATTTATAATTGCTTCTTCAGTTACAAGTTACATACACTGGTGTATCTCCGAGTTGATCCCTAGTCATTAATTTCTGATGCAAGAATTACTAAATTTTTATCTAGCATCTTTGTCGTACACACATGACATATATGAGACTTTTATTCGCAATCTCATTATCGTCGGTGTTTCGAAGGGGTATACGCTATCTCCGTCCAACCGACGGCAAAAGAAAAATAATTTGTGTTTCGTTGTATGTTGGTAGTTTTGTTAATTCTTGGTATTGTATTGTGCATTTTTTATTGCAAAGACGGTGTTTCTAAGTTTGCCGACAATTATTGCAACATTTGCTTTTGGACAATAGAAAGAGGTATCTGTAAATCTTCGGTTGAACTATATCTATTTAAAACTGCAATAAATCTACATTAAATTGATCCAGTATATGTAATGCAAAGTACGGTGACTATATGTTTATATAATGATTATACGTAGCTCCCGCGCCATATAGGTTAGGTCTGTTGTGTTCCACTCGCAAATCTATGTAAGTAGGTTATGCAAAGGTTGCTGTTGTTAGAATGTGTTAAATCATAGTTGTATACATCGCAAAACTTGGAGAAACTACGACACATTCTACTAGAGTTCACTACTAAAGTGTTAAAGTGGTTTATGTCTCTGACAGTTAGTTTCGAGAATCTTAACATCTAAGTAATATCTCTTGTATTGTATCTGGTGTTTCAAGATGTAGTAGATTGACCTTAATGCATAGGATGGAACAAATTCGAGTTTCTTGTAGGGTTACCATACTTGAACAGTTGAAAAAGAGGACCCCGAGCGAAGCGAGGCCAACACTGCCGGAAGCAAATCTTTTTCGAAAAAAGGGGTGTGGTCGAATTTTATGCAATTTGATTGGCACAAATACAATAGATATTATCATAAAAATATAAATAAAGGCTTTTTCAATAAGGGCGGTCGGTGTTGAAATGGAATAAAACAAGCAGAGGTGAAATAACGGAGATTCAGTTCTTGGTTAAAATATTATTTATTTAAAACAATACCGACGTTTCGGTCTCAATTAGACCATCCTCAGGGTTATGTTTAAATGTTTTTAGATATTTTGAAAAAGAGTAAATTGTACATAATTAAAAAAATAAATAAATAAATAATGAATAAAATAAAAAAGAGAGGTTGCAGATGTCGTCAAACTATAAAAAAATAAATAACACGTACATTCTTATTACAGATTATTATAAAACTATTTTAATTGAAGGCCCATGTATGCCATTATGTATGGAATATAACATCGTTCAAATGTCCGCCGCGGCTTCTCACGGTGGCGCGGATCCGAGTGGTCCAATTTTTAATGAGATTCGGCTGAATTTGAGCGATGGCATTGGTTATGTTGACTTTAAGGGCATTGGGCGATTGCACGATCTTGGTGGCCAATTCACGTCACCTCTGCGAGAGAAAACCATACCCTCAAATCGTTCATGCAGAATGTCCATCGTGGCGTCCGCTGTGTGGCACGTTGCGACGTCCTGCTGGAACCACATGTCGTCTACCTCCATATAGTTTAATTTGGGCTAAAAGTAATCGGTTATCATCGTTCTGTAGCGCTTGCCGTTGACGGTGATGGCCTCACGAAAGTCGTTTTCAAAAAAGTACGGACCAATGACGCCGCCGGCCCAAAATCTTTTTATGAGCCATTTGTTTTCTATTATAATAAAAGAAGTTAAAGGAGGGGACGTCCAGATTCATCCTGTATAACACCTGTATAATGAAAATTTTGTTTCCACTCACCCCCCCCCCCCCTGTTTGTTTTTATTATAAATAATTGTAACGCTACTGTGGCACAATAAAAATTATATGACAATTTTAATATGAATATTATAATACCAATCTGAATGTGCTAACGTTATGTATGAGTATTGTCTTTATGATAAAATATATTAATGTATTTTTCTTTGTTTACAGGTAAGTGTCCAACGATAATCAATTATTCAAGGAGGAAAATAATAGACAAAAGAGGTTTTATCAAATAATGTAAGTAGGTCAAATTGTTTTTGTTAAAGTGGACAGGGGCAGTAATATCAATATATTGATTATTGAACATACTAAGTGCATTTAATTTCTACATGGTATACCTTTTTATTCCTGAACATCAAAAACAAAATGCAAGGTTATCGTTTTTTGACATCTGAAGAAGCATTTGATGCGTTCAAAATGTGTTTTGGAAATATCTTAATCGGAGTTGAAAAAGTGCTTCGAAAATTGCTTCACACGCAAGCAAAAGTGTATTGATCTTCATGGAGAATACTTTGAAAAACAAATTTTCAAAGATAAATATTTGTTTTTGTTCTTTACACCCCAAAAAAGGCAACCCCAATAGATCAACATAATTTGGAAGTAAGATTGAAGAAAACGAATGCCCTACAATTCTATATTGTCAAAAAATACAAATTGACTTTCTATCTCTATAATACCTTGAACAAAAGAGCAATAATTACATAACAAACATCAAAATCAGCTAATAACATCTGCATTAACTGCATCGCACCAAACAAACCTTCCATTGTTATAGTCGCATTTCATTTGTCTGTTATACAACGCAGAACAATTGAACTCTACATCCACCAGTCGAGTGCCGGACATAGACACGGCAATTGTTTCAGAGAAATCTGTGGAACAAATGACAAGCGAAGAGAAAAGTGATAATGCTCTTAGTGCACTCATGCAGTGTAGTTAACTGTTATGAATCAGAACACATTTTCACTGAGAGATATGATTTTGTTTTGAAACGCTTTTGGTATGAATGAAGCAATAATAAGTGATATAAAGTGGTCTGATTCAGTTTTGAGAAATGCATATAGATTTTAGGAAATATAGGAAATTTATAAATGAGTAATTGTGGTTTTAGATAAATTGGAAATATTTCATAAATATAAATAATTGAAAAGCAAGAAAATATCAGTCCTTTAAAACAACCAGTGCGTTTTTTGAACGAACTAATGACTATAGAGAAAAATATATACAAAAAATCTGATATGGCCAGCACACTACTTTTTGTCATTTCTGTGTTATTATGTACAAATTCCATACTAAATTTTCTTGCAAAAGATTCTATATTTCCAGTAAAATTATTTCATAAACAAACTATAAAAAATGTGCTTAACACTGACTTTAGCTTTCCCCATTCGTTAGGGGTCGCTACTTTTTATTTTCTTCTTCGATTCATTTCTGTTTTACTTGTCATCATTCGGTTCCTTTTTTCTCAAGTCTTCCGCAATACAGTCCTTCCATCTTCTCTCTGATCTTCCTCTTTTTCTTCCATCTACTATTACTAAGCTGTTCATTCTTTTTCCAATATATTATTTATCTCTCTTCATGACATGTCCAAACAAGCGTGTCTTCTGCAACATCCATCTCAACATCCTCCTCTTTTTGCCACATTCATTTTCTTTTCATTGACACTGACATCTGTCAATTAGAAATTTCTTAATATAGTAGCTGTTTCCATGGGTATAGCACAGCTGGCTGATTTAATCCATTGAATATGGAGTGTAAAATGTAATCAATTCGTATAGATAATATTCTTTAATAATTATGATACTTAACAACGTTTTTCAAGGAAAACTGTTAAAATATTCAAATGAGGGTACTTCCGGTTGACCGATTATAACCAAAATCTAATCAGCTCTTCATTAGAAAAGGAATACGAGCGAATTATAATTTTTAGAACATACGCAGACTTCATCGTAAAAATAGTAAATTCGTATTCTAGTGGCCCTGAAACGTGCTTATTCACTAAAAACTCACCATATATGTTGAAGACCCGTACACTAAATTGTAATCTTTTGAGAATGAGGTGGCAACAACACGAATAAATTTAAGTTTAAAGTGAAGTAATGAAGGTAATAAAAAAGATATAAAATTTCACAATGTTGTTAGTGAATGTCACGTCACGTCAGCGGATTACACAAACCACACAAAACATACGGTGTCATTGTCACTACAGATAACAAGATATGCAGCGTGCATGTTCCATGTTTATATTTCATACGAGTGTATAATGTAAATCTCCCGTCATTTCATAACCCCTTATATTTACCTTATAATTAAAATTATCTGACGGTGGTGTTTATGTTTACATAATGACGAAACAGTTTATAATTACACAATAAAAATATTACACCTCGTGTAATTATGGCTCCGTTACAAAAGATATAAAACTTGGTATGAAGATGAAATAAACAAAATGTAACAACCTTAAACAGTTAAATTAATATTAACAAAGTATACATTTGCTTACTACTTATTTATTATTATTTGCTTACTTATTATTTACATATTAAAACGTATGTTTCTTGAAATTTCCATATTTTCCCAAAACTCACAACGTTCAACACTGGAAAGATATTACGATCCAACGAAGAAACCACTAATGTAGTAAATGCGTATTTAAAATAATAAAAAAGAATATATGAGCCATTTTTACCTTCCGTCACCTTTAGATAAGGAAGGTATTGTCTTTGGTCAAAAAATTCAATGAGTTTTTAGTGAATAAGCACGTTTTAAGGTCCATATAATACGATTTTACCATTTTTACGATGATGTCTGTATGTATGTGTGTCTGTGTGTGTGTGTGTGTGTGTGTGTGTGTGTGTGTGTGTGTGTGTGTGTGACAAAAGTTCCGGATTCCATAACTTCAATACCACGATTCCAAAAATTATAATTTTTTCGTATTCCTCAAGTTTACATCCAGAAGAACAACTGATTAGATTTTGGTTATAATTGGTCAACCGCAAGTAGTCTCATTTGAAGATTTAACAGTTAAATTTGATTTATTGACATTTAACGTTATTATAACTTAAAGAATATATTATTCTCTATATGATTTGATTACAATTTATACTTCATATTCAATAGATACAGAGTTAAAGAATTTTAAAGAAATTAAATTTTATAATTCAGCCAGCTATGCCAAACTTGGGAACTAGTAATATATTCATATAATTCAAATTGACAGATGTCAGTATCAATAAAAAGTAAATTAATGTGGCAGAGATGAGGATGTTGAAGTAGATATTGGGGAATACACGGAAAGATACGGTAAGAAAATAACTCTAGTGTTACAAGTTTTTAGAAAGATACAAGAAAGACGATTACATTGTTTTGAACATGTCATGAGGAGAAATGAAGAATTATATTGGAACAAGATTGAATAGTTTACTAATAGGAGGTTGAGGAAACAGAGGAAGACCAAAATAAGATGGATGGACTGTATTGCAGAAGACTTGAGAGAAAAGGACCTGAATGAGAACGACACGCAAAAATAGCGACCCCTAACGAATGGGAAAAGCTAAAGAAGAAGAAGATGTCAGTGTCAAGTGCAATTTGAATAGTTTGTTGATGAAATAATTTTACTGGAAATTTCGAATATTTTGCACGAAAAATGATGTATGGAATTTATACATTATATACAGGATTGACGGAAGGTATTGTGCTGGCCACAACAGATTTTTTTCTATTATAATAAAAAAAATAAAGAAGGGGCCGTCTTCCCAGACTCACCCTGTATACATCTTTTTCGTATTAATGACATCATTACATAAGTCTGTATTTTGTTATTTTTAGATATATAGTTATCTGTTCTACCAACATCAACAATTTAGCGAGATTAACAATGTTTATCTTCCTGATAAATTTTAATCCAAGGAATGTTATTTCTTGTGTTGTCGGAAGTTTTAATGGCAAAGTTTTTACAGGGACATATTCTTCTAGGTTAGAACGGATATAAATTCGCGAGTAACCATAAAATAACAAATTCCAGACCGGTGCAGTCTCAGCAAATTGATCGTAAACACAAATGTAAAGGTCAGTCTCCATTCACCAGCCCTCTTGTTCACAATATGAGACAACAAACTCGACTTTGGTTTGGCGTTCCAGCTAGAAGATTGTAATTATTAAATTCACCGTGGATGAATTCAAAAGTTATTCTGGACGTAAGAAAATATCTATTTCGAAATCGACAATGTTCATTTGCGCTCGAAACACACACAAGATACTTACACTACTACTCAATTAATAAGGATTAATATAAAGAAAAAAAGTCTTTTATATTTAATTTTAATTCATCGTTATTTCCCATTCTTCTTGACCTATTGCTTCAATCTAATCTAAACATTTTATACTTTCGTTTTTGTAAATGAATGCTCTATTTTATTTTCACAATAGTGCGGCATTTTTTTTTTGTTATGTAATATACCGACAGAGCAGTTATATGTCATATTGATTTGTAAAGGTGGTAAATGTGTCACTACAGTGTCATTAGTTCCTGATTAAACGTTTCCATTATTAATGTAGACAAGTGACATTTCTCAACATTGTATAGTTAGAAATTTGGACAGCGAGCGTTTTTTCTACTTTGTCGCGCTAGAGCGGCAAAGTGACATTTTGCGTTGACAAAAGAGAGCGCAAATGGCTACTTTCAAAAATTTTCAGCCTTCATCCTTGCTTCTATAATTCTGTAAAGTTCATGTTGATGAGGTTGGTAGTGGTCGATTATGAACAGAGTTATAAATATGTGAAAAGTGCGTCATATTGTGAATTAATTTCTGTTATTGTAACAAACAAATAAATAAAGGAGAAGTGTAACCATAGTGATTAATCATCATTCATCTGTTCCAATTTATTGTCCTTGATCTTCAGACTTTGGTCAGACTTTCTTTTTTATTCTGAGCAATTTGGAAAACACAGCTGTTCTGTACGCCCTCACATAACACGTATAAGGTGATGAGCGGTCTACATTCTAAAGATGGGTTATGTTATTTTAAAACAATTGTCTGCAGACATAGTACGCTATATTTAAAATACTGTTATTCACCTAATTGTTCTCATGTTATTATTAGACTGCGAACAATGAAGAATAAATACTTAAAGAAAATTTTAAATTTAATATATATTAAAACAAAAGCTCTTATTTAAATTCATAAAACAATTGATAACTGTAACAATTAATTACTATTTTTGCATATAATGTAAGTGGTGAATTGTGAACAAAAGTATTGTATTGTTTAATAATAGAATAATTTAAATTTAAACGGATCAAATTGCTTTTTACCTCTCGTTAAGAGAGGTATTGCATTCATGCTAAAAATCGCATATCCAGATTTTATTGAATAAGCACGTTTTAAGGTCCCTACAATCCGATTTTATCATTTTTACGATGATGTCTGTGTGTGTGTGTGTGTGTGTGTGTGGATGTGTGTGTGTATGTGTGTGTGTGTGTGGGATGTTGGAAGGACGGTTACTCAAAAACTATAAGACTTTAAATTTTTTTAACTACGTATTTCCCAATCGGACATTCATGGGAAGATCTGAAAAGGTTTTGGTAACAATTGGACAACCGGAAGTAGAAGATTCTTGAAAAAAAATCTTTTAAATAATATTTTTTGAAATTTTTTCTTGATAATATTAAAGAAAAATAAATTCTCTTTCTGATACATTTAAATATTTTACAATATATTCTATAGATTTAGAGATAGAAGAAATATAGTATGTAAAATAATCTGTTATAATAAATTTTACAGCCGAAAGAATGGCCATGGAAAATAGTTGAAAATTTAATTTGTTTGTAACTGACAGATAATGTCAGTGTCAGAAATCCGAAGACATTACTGAAGACTTTTTCTGTGAAGTACATACATTATATTATTTCTTAATGTATTAATAGAATTGGAAACATTTCGAAAAATTAGAAGAGGACAAAATTTCTTCATCAAAAATGAATTTAAAATAAAACAATCTAAATATATATGGAATAGATATATGCGTAAGTAGAATTTTTGGTGTAGAGTGTAGGTATACAAGAAATGTTAAATACAATAGGGAGTGAGCAGTCATATGATTTTGTTGGCCTTGACAAGCAGATATGGGGGCCCATGTCAGAATGATAGCTAGTAATTATGTATATAGATGTCAAATATCATAATTTCTCATTCTAAATTTAGTGATTTTCCAATTCCATGTGGAGCAGAATTAAATGTTAAATATCTAAGGCATACAAGTAAACTTTAAACTCCTGGTGATAAATTAACTACGTAAATTTAGAAAATCTTGAAATTTTTAATGAAAAATTCTAACATTTTGACATCTATGTACATAATTACTAATTATCATTCTGAAACGGGCCCACACATTTGCTTGTCAAGCCCAAAAATGTAACATTACCGTTCGCGCCCTATACTTATGTAACCAAAAAAAGGAAGTGGCGAGAGGTATTGTGCTGGCCACAACAGATTTTTTTCAAGTGTTTTGAACGAAATAATGTTAGCTGCAAGCAGTAACTTTTATTCTCCATTTTGTTAAATACATGTAAAACACTTCCGATCCTTTAACATATGAGTTAAAATATTCCCGTAATTATACTTGTAACATGGACCTTGAGGACGAAAGAGAAAAAGTAAAGGACGTTTAGAGAAGATTGGGTGGAAAAAGAATCTGATGTGGCCAACACATGACCTCTCGCCATTTCCATTTTATGATACATAAATAAATAATAAATAAATATATCATCACGGCATATTATCCATTGCTGGTTGTGCTTTGTACACAGATATCGGTAAATGACGAAATATTTGTATCGTGAGGTGCTTACTAGGCGTCTCCTCACGGGCACTCACTGCTGTCGTGGAAAGTGCACCACAGGGGTCAATTTTGAACCCGAATCATAATTAACGAATTTAACATTTCTTGTACATACAAATAATTCAAATTGTATCTATTCTTTCGTTCTATGAGAATTTTTCTCCTACTCTTCTAATATATTTAAAATTATTTATATTCACTGACAGTATTAGCGGTATTTCTTAAGGATATATGTAATATTAATATACCTATAATTTTAAATATTTAATTAATAATACAACAAGAAATTTTAAATGTACTTCCCAAAAAAAGCTTTCTGTAATGTTAATAAAACTGTTGATTCTTGACACTGACATTTTGCATTTATCTGTCAATTATAATCATTTAAATATTTCAACTGGTTTCCATGGAGTTGTTTGGGTAGCGAGGTTTATTACAACAGATTATTCTATATTATTATATAATATATCTCTAAATCTATAGAAGATATAATATTTTGTTTTAAATGTATCAGATTGAGAATTTAAAGATCTTTATTATTGTATTCACATAAATTTTCAAAAATAATATTTACAAGATTTTTTATTAAACTACCACTTCCCGTTGTCCAATTGTTACCAAAACCTATTCAACTCTTCTCATTAATGTTAGATTGAGGAATCTGTAGTTAAACAGGTCTTTAGTTGTATAGAATATGAGAAATCGTACCTCCAATATCCTAACACACACACAACCACACACACACACACACACAGACATCATCGTAAAAATGTTAAAATCGTATTCTATGGTGCTTATTCAATAAAATGCATCCGCATTTTTAGCATGAATCCAATACCTCTCTTACCACATCTAAAATTGTATGACCCTTGTTATTTCTAAAACATTTGATTAGGCTCATATAACATTTTCAAATAAATATCTTACATATTATATATGTATTTATTTTTTGACACTTAGATCCCCTTGAATTTAAAATTTTCAATTGCAGCAAAAGTGGATGCAAAATTATAGATTAATATGATATGTTAAGTACTAATTATTTTTAGTATTTAGTTGTATTCTTACTTTAAATAACAAGTATGTTTTGCTAAACCTTTATCATTTTAACTTATTAGTAATTGTGGAAATAATTTGTAGAATATACAAAAATATTTCGCGATATCACTGCTTAGAGATCATTGATAATATTTCCAAGAAATGTATAACTATTTTTAAACTTGTTAGCAGGACATACCAAATAGATTTCAATGTTACCATACTGTGAAAATGTATGAATTATGAAGAAGAATTTTTTAACTAGTTCTTGAATTGGAAAACAGATGTCACTGATTGCTGGCTTGATTGACAAGTAATTTATGGTTGTCGCGGGACAGATTCATTATTTGACTTTGTTTTTTATCGAGGTTTTTTGTAAGAGAACCGTAAGGCAGTAAAAAAATTGTATCTAAAATTATTTGACCTTCATTTCGCTGAAAGGATGTTTTAATATTACAACTTGAAACTAAAAGCATTTTTGATTAACTAGGAAATATATTGCGTAAGAGATTACTGTTTTCTGAGACAAGCGTTATTGGTAGCATGAGCGTTGTTTTAACATCGGTGTCAACTATAACCATGTCAACGACTTGACACATACGTCAAGGTTGTCCACAAAATCTGCGTTGCCAATATACTGATGTACGGACAGCCAATTCAATAAATTTGACTTCATTATTTTAAATTGTTTATTCTACATACAAGTCAAGAGACAAATCATATTAAACAATTTTAAATAATTCCGCCAAATTTATTGAATATGGCTGCCAGTAAATTTTTGGCAGCCATATATACTGACAACACTGATTTTTGATTTTGTTAATAACCCTGAAGCATGTACAAAGTTGCGTGAGCAATTTGAGTAAGCAACAAAAAATCGCATATTCAGATTTTAATGATTAAGCACGTTTTAAGGTCCATACAATCCGATATTAATAGTTTTACGATGATACCTGTATGTGTGTGTGTGTGTGTGTGTGTGTGTGTGTGTGTGTGTGTGTGTGTGTGTGTGTTTGTATGTGTGTGTTTGTATTAAAGAACAGTAAATTCTCTACCTGATACATATAAATATTTTATTATATCTTTTATAGATTTAGAGATAAAGAAATTTAAGGTATATAATAAAACTCACAGCCCAAATAATGTCATTGAAACAATTGAAAAAGTAATATGTTTGTAACTGAATGTCAGAGACATTACTGAAGATTTTTTCGGGGAAGTACATACATTATATTATGTCTTATTGTATGAATAGTTAAATATTTAAAATTATAGGTATATTATATACACCCTTCAAAAATACTGTCAATCCCGACAATGAATTGGAAATATTTCGAAAAATTAGTAGAGGACAAAATTCCTTCATAGAATAAAATTAAAATTAAAAAATTCAAATAAGAAGAATAGATGTAAGTAGAATTTTTGGTGTAGAGTGTAGGTATACAAGAAATGTTAAATACAATAGGGCGCGAGCAGTCATGTGACTTTGTTGGCCTTGACAAGCAGATATGGGGGCCCGTGTCAGAGTGATAGCTAATAATTATGTACATAGATGTCAAATATCATTTCATTCTAAATTTAATGATTTTCCAATTCCATGTGGTTTATTTCCCTCGGCAAGTAAATTCCACACTCCTGGTGACAAATTAACTACGTGAATTTAGAAAATCTTGAAATTTTGACTGAAAAATTTTGATATTTGACATCTATGTACATAATTACTAATTGTCCTTCTGACACGGACCTCCATATCTGCTTGTCAAGGCCAATAATGTCACATTACTGCTCGCGCCCTTTACTGTAATCAAAAACGGAAGTGGCGAGAGATATTGTGCTGGCCACAACAGATTTTTTTTTCCGTAAAGGTACGGTTTCCTAGACGCGACAAGCCGCGGCGACCAGTCGCGCGACACCTCTGCTTATAGGCAAATTATAAGAAGTGATCGGCGTGATCGCGACTTCGCGGCAGATCGTCTGCCGCGGCGACAAACGAATGACTGGTATAGGGAGGAGTACTCCGCGACAGTCGCCGGCGACCGAATGGCGAAATCAGCATTTTCAGCCGCAGATGATGAGAAATTAGTTGAAGAAGTTCGAGAAAAAAATGTTTTATATGATAGTAGCAATGATAAGCATAAAGATGTAATATATAAAGACAAAATATGGAAGGAGGTTGCAGAGAAAATAGGAAAATCAGGAGAATATAAATGAAATAATAAAAAAAAATGAATGCTGCTATAAATTGAAATTTACATTTGGAAAATATAATTATTTTGTAAAATAATTCGCTTCATTTCGAACTGCAGTTGTCGCGTCTAGGAAAACAGTAGTGCTCTGCGACTACCGATCGGAGTAAAGTCGCGGCGACCGACCGCCGCGGCTTGTCGCGTCTAGGAAACCGTACCTTAACGCTAACGAAGGGTTAATTATATTATGTGTTCTGTTGCAAATATATTGAGCTTAACTTATTTATTCTCGTTTGAAACATAATACAGCATTATTAACCTCATATATTCTAATATCTTCTAATAAATTGTGATTTGTATTGGCAAAGCGTGTCCTGGTTCCTGGTATAAATCGAAGCAAGCACACACTAACATTGATAATTTATTGAGTAACTGTAGCCATGGAGTCAACAACATATGTCTGGTGTGTGTTAATGATGTTTGTGTAAAACTTATTAGGACTGGCTGCAGATTGGATTGTTGATGATATTGTCACGTTTGCTGATGATCTTGACACTTTATGTCTTCACCAGCAATATAGATTTAGATGTTATGGTGTAGATTCAAGGATTATTGTGGAATTTGATACTTTGTGTGCGTGATCTATAAGAAAATAAAAGTTTTATGATAACTAACGAAGATAAAATTGAGAAATATCAGGGTTCTAAAATATCATATTTATATATATCAAAATATGGATATTTATTTTTATAATTCATTTTTACTTTCTGTCGCCTATAGATAACAAATGTTAACGATTTCTCTGTCGCACTAGATTATTTTATTTATTTATTTATTTATTTATTGTTTATGTGTGTTTAGTGCGTAATATGGTTTCGAAAACTCACGAGAAGACCTCTTTCACTAGACCTCTCTTGTTGTATAGTACCTACATTAAACGTCGCATTATATGGTAGTATGTAATTATGTTACCGATCATTGCTACCCCATTATGCGTGCTTGTTATACGTGAACACATATTTGACATACACGCATTGTATGAAAATCGTTCTACCTACTTACCAACCATTGTTTTGTTCTATACCGTAGTAGTTATTTAGATAACGGTAAGAGTTGCACACACTATACTACAAACTGCGAAATAAAAATATTTATAAACAGATATAACATCATATGTAATATAACAAGTGATATGATTATCATCGATGATATTCTCGAGTGAAACCGAGTTGCAGATTTCACGAACAATATCTTCGATTATTAATCATATCACGAGCTTATATTTAATGAGAGAATATAATGAAATTTTGTAAGACATTATGGGTGCTGCTAACCTAGCTTTTGATATACATATACATAATGTATTAAAATATGGTACTTACGAGTTTTATTTAATATATCGGATTTAACTGTCAATGTCGTAAATAAAGAAAAATTCCTTAGTAACGACTATAAATACAGTGATAATTTCTTTGTTTCACATCCATGCCGTGATGATATATTTATTTATTTTTTATATAAATACATACCTGCATATTTATTAATACTAGATTAACTATTGTTCTATTTACAATTTTCTTTTTAAAACACGTTACTATTATTAATTTGAAATGATTATTTTTTGACAGTGACTATCTGTCAGTTATATACATTTTGCGCTGAACTGTGTAACTATGGATTTTAAAGCATAAGCTCCGGGATATAATTTTTATAAAATATATAGAAAAACTATTTGAGCTTTAAGTAAAGAACCATTTCCGGTTATCTGATTGACACCAAAATCTGATGGCTTCTTTTCATATTAGAATACATGAATTCAAATTTTTCCGAATGATAATATTTGAGTTAACGTGTCCAGAAGATCCACACATACACACACACCCACAGATATCATCGTGAAAATGTTAAAATCGGATTGTAGGAACCTTAAAACGTGGTCATTTACCAAAATCTCGATATGCGATTTTTAGCACGATCCCTATACCTCCCTTACCAAAGGTAGCGGGAGGTAAAAAAATAAAAAATGCAAAGAATGAAACTATTATTTAAATTTGTATAAATTTAACATCATTTACCATTTTTAAATTCTTGTTGTTGTCTGAAGAATTTTATGTATTAATTTCAGCCATTTTCATTGTGTTGTCAAGGTGACACGAATTACCAAATTGTGTTTATTGTTACAAAAACAGCAAATTGAAGCTTGTTATACATTCATACCACATTTAAAATGATCTCTCTAGTGTTTTATTTTAAGTCACGTCACGAATAAGATCTTGTAATGATTTGCATATTTTTTATTTCTGTTCGCGGTTTCCGTATTGAAACATTGTAACTGAATTCAAGGTGATCGGGATATTAATAGTAGAAATTGATTCGTTTCATGCCAAAAAGGATAATTATTCAATGGATATTATATAATGTAACACCTACTATTTAAAAAGGTAATTTCAAATCGTCACTAAAATGTAGTGTTGCCAACCTTATGATAATTATTGTACATGTAAGGTCATTTGGGCAGGTGTATGATGTACAATAGTAAATTTGGAACTAAATAATTCCGAAGAAGAAATTTGAGATAAAACACATATGGTTTACTTGTATTTATTCATGTTCCTAATTAAAATCACAACTTCATTGCGTTTTATACATAAATATCTATTATAGAACTTAAAAATAATCTACGTCATGATGTCTATTAAATATTCTATATTTAGGTCGTTTTATGGATTCATAAATACTTTTAGGTAATAAATTTAATTGTTTTTAAATAAGAACTGAATAATGAATATTTATTACTTTATTTATTATATTATAATTGTTTATTCATATAAATTAAATTTTTAAAGGAAATAATAATATTCTATGTTGAACAATTAATTTGTTTGAAATTCCATGAAAAGTATAATTGGTTTTTAATATCTATAAAAGGTAATATATTATCATGATTATCCTATATAAAGTATATTTTTTTCATTATCAGTTCATGTAAAATTTTATTTTTATTCTATATGTTTTTTATGAATTTTATTTCTATGATTATATTAGTAATTAATTTATTAATTAAATTTTCTATTTAGGTATATATTTTCATAAATTATGCACACAGTTTTTTATTTGTATCATTAAACATTTTTTTTGTTATTCTTCATATTTGGATTATAATAATAATATATTTAATTATGTTATAACTGCAATGTAAAGTGAATTGAACTTGGCCCGTCTAAACCACAACCGGTAATTTCTACCCCTCTTTGTACTATATATTTTACAGTTCTGTATAATATTTTTTCGACGTTTGTGCGAAGAAGTAAAATATATTATTATGTGGCCAACACATGACCTATCGCCATTTCCATTTTATGTTACATAAATAATATATATATATATAGTAATTTCTTTAAAGATGTCAGATTAAGGTCATCTGTATCATGAACGAATTAACAAATTGACATACATTTATTTCTCTCATTTGCAAAGACTATAAGTGTGTGCGATAAGGATGTATATACAGTGGTGGTCCCATAGGGTATATTCCATATACGCCGTATACTCTCAAGGATTTTCTGGACATACTGCGTATACTTTCAAAGAATTTATGAAAACTTGTTAAAAAAATAATCAGAGGCACGAAATGAGAAACAAAAATAGGTGCAACATAAAGAATGCTTGATTACACGTTGAAAAGTGTTGGATAGATATAATATAAATAATATTTAAATAAAAATATTTAAGTTCATTTGTTTTCTATTTTCTTCGATATCCATGCGCCTCAAAACAAACCCATATCCAACCCCCCCCTCACGTAACCTTAGAAAAAGTAAAGAATATAGTAGCTAATCGGTGGTATACCCTCAAAAAAAATCATGGGACCATCACTGTGTATATAACACTCTTGTTGAGATGGTTTGGGCATGTAGAGAGAATGGCGAGTGAACGGCTTGTTAAGCGTATATATCTTGGTGAAGTTGAGGGTTTTCGATTGCGTGGCCGACCAGTGTGTAAGTGGATGAATGTGATTGGTAGGATGCTTAAAGAGAGAGAGTTTCCAAGTGTGAAGAGAAGAAGAGCATGTATTAATGCGATTATGAGTGTGGCCGAGGCGAAAGAAGTCTGCTTAGATAGGAATGTGTGGCGAAGGATGATTGTTTTCTAACTATTATTGTGATCCGGATGCGGTATTTCGCTACCGAAAATCGGTCATTTTAATATGTTTAAGAGTAAGGATTTGTTGTATGATGTTGATGTTGTTCTTATTGTTATCGGGTTTTTGCGAACCCACTAAGTGGGACACGCGTGATTTTATGTATGTATATATGTCTTTCAAAAATTCATATTGTTTCGACTAAGTTAGGACATTCCACTGTAAAACGATGATGGTTGTTGATAATACTTTCGCTGTAACGTAAGTTTATTTTTTAATTCAGATACATTACCTTGATTCATAGCCGTATGAATAACGTTATTTTCTGTTAATGTCACCAAACTTTATTTATTCCATTTTGAATAAATTTCAGTATTCTATAAATATAAGATGCAAAATTAGAAACGTCCACTTTCTCAAAAGAAACAACCGAGACCATCAAACTCAAACAAATGAAATATCTAGAAGAAAAAACAAATGCCTTTGATAAACATCACTACCCGGAAGAAAAAAACAAAATCAAAACAATGGCAGGTCGTTCTGCTTATCTGCTTCTATGGCTACCGCAAAGAAAGTTCTAAATTATAGATGCACTTGTGGAAATCGTAGTAGGCTAGTCAGATGTTTTGTTTTTTGACATTTTATGTAAACAAAGGAAAGTCATCAGTCCACAACGATGACCCAAATAGCATAAAGTGTGGGTACTCTTGTTATCAAATGACGACGATGGAGTGAGGTTAAGGCAATCAGCTGAGCGAATCAGGCGGGTCTAGTATTACTCGGCTGGCCTAAAAACAACCTTCGAGCTGTAAAACAAGTTGTAGTAGGCGGAAAGATACAAAACCGTGTTTTTATTAAGAAAATAATGAAATAAATATATTAACAGCAATAAAAAATAAATTTTTGGTTACAGTATTTAAAACTATATTAGCTTTTCTTTATTTATGTATTAATAAAGTGTACTGGATTTAAATACAATGTTATTAACTAAATTTCTCATTTAGACAATAATCTACGGCCAAATATATGACAACAGGCAAGTCCCAAAATATTTCGTTCCAATAGTAAATAATACAATATTTATGTTAGTATTATCTATAAAACTGAGGGTTAAAGTAACTGACAATATACTAAATTAATTGCCATCTTAAATTTTATTACTTTAATAAAAATTATTTGCGAATTATTAAAAACGAAAACATTTGTCACATGCAGACAATGGTTTATTTGCAAATAAATTATTATTAAACCTAAGAAATTATAAGCAATGTATTCAAGTTCTATACACTCTATTAATACACCATATCAAAATTTGTTGAATTGGAGAAATAATCATAGCATCGAGAAGTTTATTTATTGTTGTTTTTAATATAATTGTAGGTGGTACTTTAATAAATATATCACGTTGCACATAATTTTACTAAAAAAATAAAATTTAATATAATAATTAATAGAATATATTGTCAGTTTCATTTACCTTCAGTTTTATAAATAATACTAACATAAATATTGTATTATTTACTGTTGGAATTAAAAAAAATAGCACTTGTCCTATATTTACCCTTTATTTATACATAAAATAAAAAATTCCCAAATATAGTCTTAACTATTGTTATCTAAAAATTTATTTCTTCTTGCTGTAAATATAAATTTTTCGGGGATACGAATACATTTGGGGTTGGGCTCGTTTATGCCATTATATGCACTAATGCCGTTATGATTAATTATTATTAGTACATATTAAACATACATTACGAATTACGAGTACATTTGTTACCCCTCACTAAGAAAGGTATTGGTTTATGCTAAAAATCGCATATCCGCATTTTATTTTAAGGTCCCTCGAATACAATTTTTACATTTTTACGATAATGTATGTGTGTGTGATATCATATGTCATTGTTTTATTGTTAAAAACATTTGAACACTGACTAATGTTATGAGGGAAAAATTCAGTCTGGTATCTGTATATATTGTGATAAAGTCTCATGCTGTATGAATCTCATAAGTCATTATTAAACCAGGAACTTATAAACAATTCAAGTGTGACATGTAGTAGACAGCTTGTTTCTCACTATCTTATCACTAAAATAAATGATGATAACAGTCTGCTACATACACACGAGGAGGTATACAGGATGATTACTATCGAGATTATTATGTAACATTTTAAGTACCTGAGGCAAATAAGGTACACGTTGTAATAAGGCCCATGTATCGAAATGTGTTGTTTCGCGTCGCCTAAGCAACGTCCGAAACGTCAATTTCCCAGGTCTCCACCAGATAAGTGACCGGGACATTTTGGGCAAAACACTATTTCTAAAGCATTTCTTAAAGAACTAAATTTATAATAAAAAAGTATAGTTTCTCAAACACTCCAATGTTGGCAACAATTTCTGCTCGGCGAAAGTCGGTAAGACAGAGTACTCAGGATGTCGGTAACACATAACCAACAAACGTAATGTAAATTCTAATAAAATAATAAGAAATTTAACAAGTAAATTCATTGTATTTACAGTAAAATTTTTGAAAGATGTCCGATCAAGGGCACCTGTATCACGAACGAATTAACAAATAGGCATACATTTATCTCTTTCTTTTGCAAAGGCTGTAAGACTGTGTGGTAAGGATGGATATAACACGCTTGTCTTTCAAAAATTCAAATTGTTTCGAATAAGTTAGGACATTCCATTTATAAACTATGCTCGTTGTTGATAATACTTTCGCTGTAAAGTTTATTTATTAATTCAGATACATTACCTGGATTCATAGCCGTACGTATAACGTTATATTCTGTCAGAGACACTGACATTGTGTCAGTATCTTATTTTTAACATATTTGGTTTTACATTTGCTTATAAACTTACTAGTTGACTTATTTTTGAATTATGAATGCTTTTGCTGTAATATATATTTTTATAACAATAAAATAACAGTATCTTACGTACCCTCATAAAAACTAAGCAAACGGCACTACTGAATTTGTCATGATGGGCGGAGCAAAAATCTGAATTCATATACAATTCGTAGACAATTTTGATCGGACATCTTTCAAAAATTTTACTGTACATTTATCTTCAAGTTTCACGCTAATTTTTATAATTTTCTTACATTTTTAATTTTATTCTGCGCACTTATGTTGCTATCCTTTACTATCGTTTTGTAAAATCTCGTTTCACACATTTTTGGCACAGCTTCTCCTGTCGCCATGGAGATTGTATATGTTTTGTTCATCGCTCTTGCTGTGTTTATCAATGAATCCTGGAATTAACAAACATAAATATTCCTGAATAATGTAAAACTAAAATATATTTTTCCATTTTGGTTTTGCATATAACTATAAGATCTACAATTCATTTCAACGCTAAATAAGGATTGACTTAGAAATACTTGTAAATTTATTAATATATACGTTTCTTTAATAATAGTATATTTTTTCTCCTTTTTTAAAAAAATAAATAACAACTAATAATTTCTAGAAGTTATATTTCATTTCATAAGGTTTTTACCTCTCGCTAAGAGAGGTATTGGATTCATGCTAAAAATCGCATATCCAGATTTTATTGAATAAGCACGTTTTAAGGTCCCTACAATCCGATTTTAACATTTTTACGATGATGTCTGTGTGTGTGTGTGTGTGTGTGTGTGTGTGTGTGTGTGTGTGGATGTGTGTGTGTGGGATGTTGGAAGGACGGTTACTCAAAAACTATAAGACTTAAAATTTGTTTAACAACGTATTTCCCAATCGGACATTCATGGGAAGATCTGAAAAGGTTTTGGTAACAATCGGACAACCGGAAGTAGAAGATTCTTGAAAAAAAATCTTCTAAATATTATTTTTTGAAATTTTTTCTTGATAATATTATAGAAAAATAAATTCTCTTTCTGATACATTTAAATATTTTTATACATATTTTATAGATTTAGAGATAAAAGGAATATAATATATAAAATAATCTGTTGTAATAAATTTGACAGCCGAAAGAATGCCATGAAAAATAGTTGATAATTTAAATTATTTGTAACTGACAGATAAATGTCAGTGTCAGAAATAATGAGTAATGAATTAAAAATGTATTTGGAGAATCCCTTAATTCTTGATCTGTGACTATTATGGAGATGACAAGTCTAGGTTGAAGGACTTAAATTTGTTTCAAACATTATGGGACAATGTACACCAGTACTGTAGACTAGAGTAACTTTGAATTGCGAAAAAGCTATCAAATTCTTCTCAAGTAAGTTGTAAATATTGACAAAATTATACATCGATATAAGAATAATCGGAGTGCAATCTATCCGTCACTTTATTAAAGGGAATTCGTGTTATTTAGATATAACAAGTATGAAAAAATAAAATGTAAAAGAAGATATATAAGAATAGATGCACAATCCAGATATATACATTTTAGACCGCCCAAAATTAATGTTTTTACTAGAAGAATATGAAGAGAAAGTAAACAAAGTTGTTCGAATTGAAAATTGCTGTTACCAGCCTAATATTTATATATGGTAAACTCTACTTTGTAATTTATTGTAACATAATTTATGGTAAATATCTTTATGTTGAGACATACTATTATTGAATAATAAAGAAGTTTATACGTCATAGATTTATATGAATATATTATTTGTATTTATAAAAATAATCTTTGCTTTATGCATACAGCCAGGTAAAATATACGGCGAGAGGTTATGTGCTGGCCACATCAGATTTTTTTCAGGTTGGTGACGTGTGTGTTCTGCCTATTATTTTCACTATAAGTACATTGATATGTAAGGCAAGACACGTAATTACTTGAAAAATAGAACAGCGTATAATACTGAGAAGATCTGTGTTAGATATATTTTTAGGAACAATGCACACAACATGTAAATTGTTTCTCCAATATTGAAATTTTGAAATATTATTTATTATTCAGCTGTTTACAGTTGGGAACTTCTGTCCTAAATTTTTAAAGAATGCGTCATTGATGTTTGTATTGTTGAGGAAAATATGACTGTCATATGTTCGTGCGAAAACTGTGAAGGTTAGTATTGTTTCTGTGAGAAATCAGTGGAAAATTGCAAGGAAAATGCGATAGCAGCTGTCATTGTTTGCGTTTCATGGTTATTTTCCACCATTATCAGCCATATAAATTTGTATTATATGTCGGAGGTTTCATAAGAAACTGATGATAATTTTCATATTACACAAGAATTTCCTTAAGTGGAAAACAACAACTGAAAATGTATATTTGTTTAGTAAGAAACAATTACCAAAAAAATATTGTAACTACGAGTAGAACACGATTATTAATCGCTCTTATTAACACATTTAACAGTTCTTCATTAAATGCTGTTAACCCTGTGTACGATATGTGAGATGTGAGAAACCCCAATCTATTTATTTTTTAGTTTAAAAAATGTATTTTGTGTATATTAGAATAACGTTAATGAAATTTATATTCTGTAACATCTCCTTTGTAAAACAAATATTGTATTGTCTTTTATTGATTAAAAAAAAACACAAAATTGCTTCAAAAAAGTTAATTGCATATATAAAAAATCTGATGTGGCCAGCACAATACCTTCCGTCAATCCTGTGTATTATGTACAAATTCCATACATAAATTTTCTTGCAAAAGATTCTAAATTTTTGGTATTATGTGATTCCCTTTCTCGGCAACTGAATTCCATACTCCTGATAACAAACAAACCACATGAAATAAGAAAATTATGAAATTTTGATTGAAAAATTGTCAGTTATGGACATTGCTGTCATTTTGACACGGGTCAAAGTCATGTTACTGCACGCGCCCCATATATAAATTTTCTTGCAAAAGATCCTATATTTCCAGTAAAGTTATTTCATTAACAAACTATGCAAATTGCACTTGACACTAACATCTTCTTCTTCTTTAGTTTTTCCCATTCGTTAGGGGGTCGCTATTTTTTATTTTCTTCTTCCACTCATTTTTGTTTTGCGTGTCGTCCTCATTCAGTTCCTTTTCTCTCAAGTCTTCTGCAATACAGTCTTTTCATCTTATATTTGGTCTTCCTATGTTTCTTCCACCTTCTATTAATATATTCATCTTTCCTCATGACATGTTCAAACCAATGTAATCGTCTCTCTTATATCTAGAAACTTCTAACACTAGCGTTACTTCCCTTATTCTTTCATTCAATTACTTGCTTTTTATTGATACTGACATCTGTCAATTTGAATTACCTGAATATATTAGCAGTTTCCATGGTTAAGTTAACATAGCTGGCTGAATTATGAAATTTATATGAATTTTTTTATCTTTATTCTTCTTTAACTCTATATCTGTTGAATATGAAATATAAAATGCAATCAAATCGTATAGACAATAATATATTCTTTAAATTATAATAACATTTAACTGAGTTTTTCAAGAAAAACTGTTAAAATCTTCAAATGAGGGTACTTCCGGTTGACCAATTATAAATATAGTAAAATCGTATTGTAAAGACCCTAAAACGTGCTTATTCAATGAAAACTCACCACCGAATTTTTTGACCAAAGACAATACCTTCCTTACCTAGAGGTGACGGAAAATAATGAAATGGCTCGATAACACTAAAGTTAAAGTATAATAACAACAAAAATATATTTATTGGAAATAAAAAGAAAAAATCTGACGTGGACACCACACGACTGCCGTATACGCCTATTAAACTATGAATATTTTTTTGATAACTAAATTACAAAATATTAATAGTGTTATAAAGGCACAATTTTCAAACGTATTAAGGCAAGTGGGGTGTGACGTGACGCACCACAGTCGAATTCAAGCGCGTACGATACAAACACACGTTATGATTACTGATTTTAAATGCTAATAGAGCAGAGACAACTAAAATGAAGATACTGAGTTCAAATCGCAAATTGCCAAAAGTTACATACAATTTTTAACGACGATGGTAGAACCAAAAATTTTCAACAAAATAATGAAATCTGACATTGTGAAACTTTTGCCAAGATTCGCAACTTTCGTAGTCTGTTTTCTGCCGGAAATAAATTATTCGTTTTATTATTTTCGTTGTAATAATTCATCCTGTAACTATTCATCTTTTGATAACAGCGTTTCTAATCTGCTGCGTCCTTTAATCAAAATTTAATCATACATTCTCTTTCTTCGCTTTCACTTTTATAATGAAATTATGCCTTTTTCATTCCTTATCACATAGCATTGTCCTTTTGTTGGATTAAAACTGTATTTATGCAAGAATTTTATTTTTCTTCTGTCATCACATAAACAAAAGGACAGATTGATTGTATATAATAAGAGTAAAAGTGAATCAAACAAAAGATGTGAAACAATGTAATATCATAGCTTGCTTTCTAAATAATTGTTGCGTTTTCAGGAAAAATTATGAGTTTATGAAAAAAATGCTTTCTTTTGGCATATTTAGATTATTAGTTGTTAAGAAAGTACAAGGATACCCCGCCCAATCTTTCGTAAGTTCTTTATTAATTTGTTTTATGGAAAGTGAAAACGAAGTTTCTAATTTAATTTTTTGTCAGTAGAAACCAAATTCAGAATGTATTTTTACGTCTCGTTTAATTAACTTTTGTGAACGGTGACAATAAATTAAAATTGACAATGTTCAATTTATAAAAAAATAGCTAATTAAATTTCTGGTTTATAGAGTTTCAATATAAGTTCATTGTAATGTACAATGAACATGATTGGGTACTACCACTCTTCCTTTAATATTGTCCACCATCCTATTATCGGCAATACTGATACAAATACGAATAAATAAATTATAGAAAAAGGTAAAAATAAAATATATATTTACTTGTGAAATCAAAATTACTTCTGACTGAGAAACACAAATTTTGCGCATATCTTTCGGAAAGTTGTTGTCGCCAGTACAATACCTCTCGCCACATCCGTTTTTCATTACATAAGTATAGGGTGCGTACAGTCATCTGACATTGTTTAGTATTTATGTACATAGATGTCAAATGTCTTTTCATTAAAAATTTCAAGATTTTCTAAATTCACGTAGTTAATTTGTCACCAGGAGTGTGGAATTTACTTGTCGAGGAAAATAAACCACATGGAATTGGAAAATCACTAAATTTAGAATGAAAAATTATGATATTTGACATTTATGTACATAATTACTAGCTATTATTCTTACAAGGGCACCCGTATCTGCTTGTTAAGGCCAACAAAGTCACATGACTGCTCGCGCCCTATTGTATTTAACATTTCTAGTATACCTACACTCTACATCAAAAATTCTACTTACATCTATTCTTTATATTTAGATTTTTAAATTTTAAATTCATTCTATGAATAATTTTGTCCTCTTCTAATTTTTCGAAATGTTTCCAATTCATTGTCGGGATTGACAGTATTTGTGAAGGGTATTGTAACGTACCTATAATTTTAAATATTAAACTATTAATACAATAAGAAATAATATAATGTATGTACCAGAAATAATCTTCAGTAATGTCTCTGGATTTTTGTCACTGATATTTATCTGTCAGTTACAACATTTTAATATGTCAATTGGTTTCCATGACATATTTTATATACATTATATTTCTTTATCTCTAAAACTATAAAAGATATAATAAAATATTTATATGTACCTATCAGATAGAGAATTTACTCTTCTTTAATACAAGCAAGAACAAAAAATATCAAAAAATAATATTTAGAAGAATTTTTTTAAGAAACTGCTACTTCCCAGAAATGTCCGATTGAGAAATACGTAGTTATACAAATATTAAGTATTATAGTATGAGAAATCGTCCGTCCAACCTTCTCACATCACATACACACACACACACACACACACACACACACACACAGACATAATTGTAAAAATATTAAAACCGAATTGTAGGAGCCTTAAAACTTGCTTAATCATTAAAATCTGGATATGCGATTTTTAGCATGAATCCAATACCTCTCTTAGCGACAGGTAAAAATATATCATCCTCAAATTGTGCGTAGACAAGCGACTTCTTGTCTGAATAAGACCTACTGCAATTATTTTACGCTATTTTTTTCAAATTTGCGAATTACTACTTATTTACGAAGTAGATTGGTACATCCAATAATGGGTAATATGCCGTGATAGTATATTTATTTATGTTCTGTTTTTATTCTTTGGCTAAGTTAGTATTTCTCAGTTTTATAAAGACTTACTTGATAGTCAAGTATGTTAGTCAATATTTATTTGAAATATATATAAATTTATTGTATGCTAATATTTGTTAATAAACTAGGTTGCCCCACTTAAAATATTGACAAATCAAGCGACGATTCGATAAACAAAATAAAATCCCAGTCTCATTCCTAACCTAATTCCCATTCCTAGAAGTGATTTCCATCTTCCACTTGACAACATAACCTCAATGATTGCCTGCACTTATTGCGCAATCGCAACATAGAAGCAATTACACAAATCACATCAGCATCAAGTGGTCTGTGATGAAAACAAAACACAATCAACTGAACTAGGCAAGGAGCATTTGATTTATGTGACCATTATGAATTAGTCCGTCACGTGATTCAATTTGTTTGAGATGATTTGAGCTTGTTAAATTGGAATTGCAGAAGGGCAATTCAAAATGGAGAATAAGACGTTGAATCAATAATAGAGCCTTTTAAATTCAGAGGGATCTAAATGACTTTTTATATTATATTGTATTGTCTGCGATACAATAACGATAGTAGTTGTAACTTGTTCTTTTGTTATTCGTGTCATTTTTGTGTCAAAATATTTTCATTTTTGAACTTGTTTTCTTGAAGAATTACCTTTAATTTTGAAAACACTGTCCTTTATTTTAGGCTTCTGCTGTTACAAAGCCTATTGACTCAGATGCAGAATTTTAAGCTCTATAACTTTTATTTGAAGCTTTTTTACCTAAAATAATTAGGGAAGCAGGAAATTATGAGAGTAGATTCACAATTTAATAGTATTAGCCATGGAATTAGAAACAAGAGACGAACAAAAGCGTAACGTTTTATACGTCAAATTATTAGTATTTATTTTGACAACCAGTTGACACTGCCGTAATAAAACGTTACGCTTTTCTTCGTCTCTTGTTTCTAATTCCATGGCTAATACTATTAAATTGTAATTCCGTGAATTTTCAAATTTTATTTTTGCAGTTATGAAGTAGCCAAAATGATTTTTTTTATTGATTCGGATGTAGAAATTTTTGCTTTACAACATCCATTTGAAATTTTTTGTCTAAAATAATTAGGGGAGCAATGCGCACGGAAAAACTGATTTCCCATGTTAAACGCCTATATTTCATTTTCCGTGATACATCCTATATGTATTTATGAATCATTTCATAGAATCAAATTCTCTAAACAATTCTCATTCTCACGCAATTTGCATGGTTGCTGATTCCCGTAATCATACCGTTGATTGAGTGGGTTGATTAGATCTCCATTCCGGTGATTGCAAGGATCAACAGTTGTGATTGATCGTCGATCTCGCTCATGGATCACTGATCTATTCATCACGGATCACGCGCAAAGTTACGCGTCACTGAATCACGAAATGAGACGAAGATTGGGTGAATATGCGAATGCATATTGCGAGAGAATGATTTATTAGTGTTTGACAGATGTGACAGATTGTTTAGACAGGGAAAGCAAAGATGAAAATATATGGGGGATAGGATTTATTGAAATTTTTGCATATTTGAATAATGGATATTATTAGAAATATATAAATATGTCTTCAGTTTTATTTATACAAGGTGGCGCGAAAAAACGGATGGATTTCAAAGGAGTGCAACCTTCTTATTTTCTATATTATTAAAATCTGATGTGACCAACACAAAACCTCCCGCCATTTAATTTTTATTAATTTAAATATGGAGTCTCATGGCCGCGTGCCTGAGTGTCTGGTCGCGAATCTGGAGAACCAGATTCAATTCCTACTATCAAATATTTCGAATTTTAAATGGTATAAAATTGACCCCTGTCATGCACTCTCCACGCCAAAAATGAGTACCCGTGAAGTGACGCATGGTAAACGCCCGTACAATACAAATATGTCATCATCATACCGAAATCTGTGTACAAAACAGATTAGCACACCCAGCAATGGGTAATATGCCGTGATAATATATTTATTTTCTTATTTAAATACATACCTACATATACTAATATTAGAAATTATGTATCTTATTATTATTAATTTGAAATTATGTATATTAAGTTACACGGTAAAAATATTATTTCGTTTAATAATAATAGTTACAATTGTTTCAGTTCATTGTTTTATTTCAAGCCATAGTCATGGCTCACTATTCTCTTTTCGACTAGGTGTATAAAAAAGTGCCCGCCATTTTACTTTTTAATAATGTAACATATGGATTATTTTACATGATTGTAAAGCAAAATTGATGTACTTTCAAATTTGTAAAAAATATAGTATGTTCCATTTGAAATTTCAAAGTTGATATTAATTAGTAATAAACCGGAAGTGGTTTCATGAATGTACATCCGTCACCAAGTAGCTTACATGTTGCTGTATAAATCATGTTATATGAAAGAAATTACTAACTTAATAAATAAGCGAGATATTTGCTGGGTTCACTAAAATATAACATGCATTCTTTTTGCGCTATCTTGTACATACGTAGATTGTAAGCATTTGAAATATAGATCATCATTTTAGTATGAGTACATATTAGAGTTTTACAAATTTACAAATATTGTAATCTTTGTTTGTGTGTGTTGTACATATTTACTTCAGTTTGATGTTTGATGTTGCTGTCACGGAAAATTTATATTCAACACAACTGCTGATGGTTATTTCTATTTATTCAGTCTAAATATTTACTTTTAAGATTTGTTCTGTTGACGTAGGTTTACATATTTGCGAAAAAGTATTTATGTTTATTTATTAACAAACTACATAACATAACGTATGTACCGGGTGTCCCAAGCAAGTGGAAGAAGAAATATAAAATATAGCGATCCTTAACGAATGGGAAAAACTATAGAAGATGTCAGTGTCAAGTGCAATTTGCATAGTTTGTTTATGAAATAATTTTACTGGAAATTGCGAATCTTTTGCAAGAAAATGTATGTATGGAATTTATACATAATACACTGGATTAACGGAAGGTATTGTGCTGGCCACATCAGATTTTTTATTTTATTTATAAATAACACTTTTGTCCAAGGGTTTTTCTTTAAATATGTGTATGGTTATTAAATATTTATTAAATGTTAAATTTACTTTTAGAAATCTGTAGTATATAATATACTTACTTATCCACAGAAATGTTAACTAAAATAACATCGCGAAAATAAAAAAGTGTCCATACTTTTACCCCTACTGTATGTATAATTATTTATAGTTCACCTGCATTTGCAGTTATTATTTCCCCATACAAATTTCCTGCTCTTATCTGAATGTAATTCCAATACACCTACCCTCAATTAACAATAAGTCCTATAAGTATTTGTAACCGTACCCTCGTCGCTTGGGTTGTGCGTGACATACTGTTGTACACCGGTTAACCGGAAACAGTATGGAGTCTAGGGACAGACAGATGGAGCAGATGGTGCACGGAACGGCAGGTTCCGGTTCCGGAACCGACCGGAAGCACAACGGTTCGCGGTGAATGAAGTGAACTGGAGGAAGTTTACAAAATTGTTGCAAAGAAAGAAAAAGTTTAAAACACTTTCAAATTGATACATAATTAATAAAACATCACGAAGACTTTTTATGTTACAAATGAGAGTGTATTCTTTGACAACCTTATTTTACCCAGAATTAATTGAAATTTTAAGTATATCTCAACTGAAGTATCATCTATACCTGCTCTCCAAGTTTTAAAACAATTGAGTATGCGGTAACTACCTGAGATATTTGCAATTAAATTTGGCCTTTTTAACACGTGAAGAATAGGAAATGGCAAAATAAACTTATTTTAAATTATAACTTTTATGTCCATACCAACATTTAATCGAAAAATTTGAAAATTATTTACCACCCAGATTTAATTTTATTGCCTCTAGAAAATTATAATCTGAAGATACGATAAATAGGTAGAATTATACTTGACAACCATGTACAAGCGTTTCAGATGGAGTATCAGTTAAGTTAACAATGCCTGCTTGGTATTAGCGAATAAGAGGTGATCTTTGGTTAAAGGAATTTCAGATGTACATTCGAAGAAAATATTTTTTAAATTGGTACATATTTTACGTGAAAAGCATGAAAACTTGAAACAGTATAATACTACTTTTGTAATTTTAAGAAAGAAATATATTAATTTGTTTTGCAGTTTTCATTTGTAGTTTAGAATTAGTATTATATCTCAAAATATCTTATTACTTTTATACCCGAATGTACCAATAAATGTCTAGGTGCGACGTTGCCACAGTTATTCTTCAACATTCATACTGTAGTGTGAGTATATTGAAATACGACACTTGTGTATGTGATAGTGCGAGTGGTACAGTTTTCTACGGAAAAATAAAGAAAATTCATCTGTTACAGTGTTTGATATTAGCTTTTAACTATTTTGATGCAATCTGTGTATATAATATAGTGTTAAAAATATAAGTTATTGCAAATATAAACTGCATTAGCTTATTTTTTATTTTGAACATACCTTAAATAAAACAAAGTTGAAAAGTATTTTGGTGACGCCCTTAAAGGTACAGATGTATAACTATTATTTTCATTTCCAAAGTTTGAAAGTCTTATTGAAAATGAAAAGAAACCTACAGGAATCGTTGCAATAACTATTTATTGAAACAATTTTCGCCAAATTAACCCTAATAACTATTCCCTCACCTAAATCAACCATTTCGCGTCCTAATTTTCCGTCCTAAACTCTTGGAAGTCTATATCCAAGTGATGGCGTGTTCGCAAACAATTGAAGAGGATAACAGCTATGAAAACAATAATTCCCCTAGTATTACAGCGCCCCAGATCTGCAGGGTGAGTGTGCTACTTCCACCCACGAGCACGACATGCGATGCGGAGGGAGCAAGGTACGGTACGGTGTAACGTGGAGATGGTACCGAGAAATGAATATATAGGGTGAAGAAGTTAAACAACTTTGTTTTAAGATTGAGGAAATTAGTTACAAGAAGATAGTAGATAATTGTAGACGAAAAAGTTTATACGTTTGTATTTATACCTTTTCAACTTCAATTTCAGAAAAAGTAACTTCAATTTTAGAAAAAGTAAACCCTGTATTTAATAAATACGTTTTCATGTTAATTATTTATCTACTACTTTAATTATTACTATTCGTACAGTAAATTTATTTTCCTTAAATCCACCCTACACGGAATTACGAAGTTGAAAAATAACTCATGTGGAAAAGCAGGAGCTTTAGCACAGCCACCCTACCTAACCAATACAATTTCTACTCGTCCTATTTTCACTTCTCTCATATAAATTGTGTGTCAGTTTTTGCCAACACTTGGGCGTTAGGCTAACGGGAGATGTATGAAACTTGGCGCCTGGCCCACTTCGCACAAATTGTGTTTTGCAGGGTTAAATTCACGTGAAAAACTACGCAAATAGACAGATTCGTCTTACAGAAGGTCAGTTTGAGTTTGGGCGAAACTATAGGTACAGTAAAAATTTTGAAAGATGTCCAATCAAGGTTATCTACGAATTGTATGTATTCAGATTTTTGATCCACCCATTGTGACAAATTTAGTAGTGTTGTTTGCATAGTTTGCATGAGGGTACATACGATACTACTGTTATTTTATTATTATCAAAATATATGTTACAATAAAAGCATTCAAAATTGAAAAGTAAGTCAACTGGTAAGTTTATTAGTAAATGTAAAACCAAATATGTGAAAAATAAGATACTGACACAATGTCATTGTCAGTGGGACTGACAGAAAATAACATTATTCGTACGGCTATGAATCAAGGTAATATATCTGAATTAATGTATAAACTTACGTTATAGTGAAAGTATTATCAACAACGAGCATCGTTTTAAAATGAAATGTGTTAACTTAGTCGAAACAATATGAATTTTTGAAAGACAAGCGTGTTATATCCATCCTTATCGCACACGCTTAAAGCCTTTGTGAAGAAGGGGGATAAATGTATGCCAATTTGTCAATTCGTTCATGATACATACGACCTTGATCGGACATCTTTCAAAAATTTTACTGTACATATATACATAAAATGATGTGTGTCCCACTTAGTGGGTTCGCACAAACCCGAAAAAAATAAGAACAACATCAACATCATACAACAAATCCTTACTCTTAAACATATTAAAGTGATTGATTTTCGGTAGCGAAATACCGCATCCGGATCACAATAATAGTTAGGAAACAATCATCCTTCGCCACATATTCCTATCTAAGCAGACTTCTTTCGTCTCGGCCTCACTCATAATCGCATTCATACATGCTCTTCTTCTCTTACTTACAATAAATTTATTATTATTATGAGTTCTGAAAGCTTCTTTCAATATTTAATTCTTTTTTCTTTTTTTGCAGGTAAGCACCATCTATCCACACTTCTCTATGTGAATTCTTAGTAAGGTAACGTTACTATTAGCAATATATTACTTCTATTTCTTCCTGTATGCGGGCAGCGAATTTTACGGTTTGGTCAGTAGGTTACTAGCCTGCCAGAAGTTCGGCTATAACTTAACGTTGCGTGCTTCTCATGTCATGTAGGCCAATTCGGCACTTCGACTGCTACTATAGCCGATTATAAGTGACCGGTAGTCACTATTCACAAGATACTGTAAAGGTGTAGAGAATTATATATGAGAAATGAACAGGAGAGGTATTTTAAAATTGGGGTTAATTGGGGTATAATAATGAAGTAGCGATTATAAAAGGATTAAGGGTAGTAAGACATGCTAGATTCGTGCAAGGATAATTAAAATAAATGACTCTAATAGTAGTAAAGTCGTGAATGTTACAATTTTTAATTGTACATGGTATATCATTCTAACAAAATGTAAAATACTGAAAATAGTTTGATATATATTTTATTTTGTGAGAAGGAAGTTTGGAAACCTTCGAACAAAATAAAATCACATTTCACACTTACGTTATACACTATTTTCTACCAACACTATTTTTACTTCTCGCTAAGAGAGGTATTGGAATTATGCTAAAAATAAAAACATTTTTAAAATGATGTCTGTATATACGAGGTGTGTTCAAAAACTATCGCGAATTTTGAATTTTCGCGGGTTACGTATATTCGAATTTCGATCTTTTTGTGGCTTTATGTTGGTACTCATGTCTCTCACTTATGTCGACAAGCTCGGCCATTTTGAATGTTCACTTACTTGTTGACAGCTGCTTTGCTTGCACGTGTTTTGGATCGTCTTCGATTTTTACCTATTGTGCTTATTCGTTAAAAACTGACTATGAATTTTTTGACCAAGACAATATCTTTCTTATCTAAAGGCGACGGAACGTAGAAAAAAATAATTCATTTAAAATTTGTCATTGTCATAAAATGTTTTTATCAAAGAAGTTATTTCATTTCTACGAGTAAAATTCATAGTCAGTTTTTAACGAATAAGCACATTAGGTAAAAATCGAAGACGATCCAAAACACGTGCAAGCAAAGCAGCTGTCAACAAGTAAGTGAACATTCAAAATGGCCGAGCTTGTCGACATAAGTGAGAGACATGAGTACCAACATAAAGCCACAAAAAGATCGAAATTCGAATATACGTAACCCGCGAAAATTCAAAATTCGCGATAGTTTTTGAACACACCTCGTATATGTGTGTGTGTCTCTGTGTGTGTGACGAAAGTTTCGGATCGCATAATTTCAATACCACGATTCCAAAAATTATATTTTTCTTCAAACGTCATAAAAGTAGCATCTTTTGTGACTTGATTCACAAGGTAGAAGTTTAATTTCTACGCTGCCGGAGTAGAAGTAGCTAATTTCTACGCCGGCGGCGTAGAAATAAAATAAATAAATATCCATAGAAACTATATCAACGAATAAGAAGTAACTTTAATAAAAGAAACCTGTAATATCGCCCTAAATGTCACTATAACACGCTAGGTAACCTAAGAATAAAGAATAAAGAATACCATCCATAGCTGTCAAATTTAAATATATAACCTGTAAATTGAAATATAAACAGAGTTTACTTTTGAGGAAATACCATATTAAAGAATAGCAGACTTACAGATTACAATTACAGGGACGGTAATGAGCATAAGAATACTTAAAATTAAAGTGATAAGAAAAGTTTATATGGTTTTGCAGTGATTCCTGGACATATCTTTCAGCCACACTGTTAGATTTCCATCCAATTGAACAACTTCAGGCCGTACATTATAATATTTCAAATTCCGACATAACTGCACACAAGGAGGATATAAAATTGCACAGTTTTTATTTAAACGTCAAAACGTGAAATTTTTCACTTCAATGTTTATAACAAAAAGTGAACAAATAAGTATCCGTAGCTACAGGGCAATTGAAATCGCAAACGTAATTTACGTAAAATGTAACGTCAGTAATAGATATTTTTCTTTAAATATCTACGTTTGAAGAAAAAATATAATGTGTCATTCGGAGTAAAAGTGTCTTTGTGTGCCTCGCGTGCATTTATCTGACTCGCTTCGCTCGTCGTTAAAACTTCCACGCTCGCCACACAAAGTATCACTTTTACTCCTAATAACACAATATACTATTTTTTCGTATTCCTCAAGTTTACATCCAGAAGAAAAACTGATTAAATTTTGGTTATAATTGGTCAACCGGAAGTAGCCTTATTTGAAGATTTAACAGTTAAATTTGATTTATTGACATTTAACGTTATTATAACTTAAAGAATATATTATTCTCAATACAATTTGATTACATTTTATACTTCATATTCAATAGATATAGAGTTAAAGAATTTTAAAGAAATTAAATTTTATAAATCAGCCAAGTATGCTAAACATGAAAATGTCATGAAGAGAAATGAGAATATATTGGATGAAAAAATTAAATTTATTGTACTACTATGTAAAATCTTTGTAAATAAAGGCTTTTAAAGTAAAATGTATGAATCCGTATTATTTTACGGGAATACTGGATAAAATAAAAGCATTTGCGTGTATATTATAAACTGCACTATACAAAATCTGCTTATGTTTAATTCTAAAAGAAATATTGGTAAATAACAAAAAAATCTTTAATATCAACTTTATAATGAGTGTAAATTCTTTTTGTTACTGATATACTATTATATCATGGCCGTCCAGTAAGTTGAGACTGACCTTGAATGCGCAGTACCTAAAATTCGTACTTGGACGGGTCAAAATGTAATCGCGCGCTAACTATACATTTAAATGTAGGGCGCCATAATAATTATCTCTCTGATAAAATTACAAATTGCAAATGTTTCGAAGATATCGAAAGATTTCTGCATTAGCAGAACAGGTTCCCCTGAAAATATATTCGATTAGAATAACACCAGCAAGCATAAATCTAATTGCATTCTAAATTTATCACTGTCGAGATAATATATGCTTTACGTACGTTCTATAACTGTTCTTCCTGTCATTTACTCTTGCCATCCGCTTTTCTTACTAGTTCACGTCTTCTTTAAATTATCACTCACAACATTGTAGCAATTTCAACATTAAAATTACACAGAATCTATCACTACATGACGTGCAGCGTTTACGGAGTCCGAGTTTTTAAGAATACATTTAACTGTATCGGAAACGAGAGCTGTAAATTTTATATCTAATGGCCACCATTTGGTTGGTGTAAAATTTCGAGGATGTTTTAATTATTGAGCGATCGTTGAACAGAAAAACCTGATATGTGAATTGGGTGAAACTCTATGTAGGTGTGCAGTTGCAAATTAATTTCTGTTGAGTCATAAATTTGTGCAAAAAGTTTAATTTGTAAAATGGACTAGTATCATTAATAAAAACTTGTGTGGCTTCGTTTATTTTTTTGGTTTATGAACGTAAAATTGTTCGTTCACTTGTCAATTGAAGCACATAAATTCGATATTACTTAACGAGATCTATAGGTCATCCATTACTTTTTGGCACTCTAATAATATTTATAAGATATTTTCTCAAATCATTTTACTTATAGAATGACATACATACATCATGATTTTCCAAATCCATGTGGATTATTTTCCTCGACAAGTATATTCTATACTATTGATGACTTATAAACAACATATCAGAATATTTTGAAATTTTGAATGAAAAATTATGACATATGACAATTGTGACATCTATATAAATAAATACAAGCTGTCATTCTGACACGGACCCACATATCTGCTTGGCAAGGCCAACAAAGTCACATGAGTACTCGCGCCCTATAAGTACCGAATTTAACATTTCTTGTACGCACAAATAATTGAAATTGTATCTCTTCTTTCGTTCTATGACGAATTTTGTTCTACTCTTCTAATATGTTCAAAATTCTTCAAGTCATTGACGGATTAGCGGTATTTCTTAAGGATATATGTAATATTAATATATCTGTAATTTTAAATACAAATATAATAGTTATTTAACTATCAAGTGTGTTAATGAGGCCGATTAATGATCGAGACATTTTAACGCGTGAGCGTAGCTCACGCGTTAATTGTTGAGATCATTACTCGCCAATTAACACACGTGTTAGTTACAATATTTTTTCGTTGACCGTATCTTATTTAAATGGAAAATCTAATTTTATTCCATGACAAATTTTTTTAGGTGACTAATGGTTGACCGAACGTCAAATTTTACGTCAGAAAATCCATAAGTTTTGTCATCAATTGTTTTCAGTGGGTGTGTTCAGTTTACTTAATGCTAGACAACACAAGCGGTTTTTTTATGTTATTTGAGGAATTTTATTCTTTCAAATTCATTATAAAGGTATGCTACGTGAATATACCTAGCTAGTAAGTGTCAAAAGCATGACTTTTAATTCTGTCTACCTTTTTGCTACAACTTAGCGTTAGCAATACATGCTGTGTTCCATGTGGTGAACGCACCCAATAAATCGTTTATTAATAAAAATCATACATTAATAGGGGTCATTAATGAATGATTTTGTATACATTAAGATAGCCAATTAATAAACGGTCGACGGAAAATAAATATATCATCACGGCATATTACCCATTGCTGGGTGTGCCAATCTGCTTGGTACACAGATATCGGTCACCTCACGGGCACTCATTGCTGACGTTGAGAGTGCGCCACAGGGGTCAATTTTGTGCCATTAAAATGCGATGTAATTTTTGGCGTCGGTCGGGATCGAACCCGGGTCCCCAGATTCGCGACCAGACACTCAGGCACACGGCCACGAGACCCCATTAAGGTAAAATAATACGCCGGCTGAACTAATATGATTTTGGGCTCATATATGTATTTTCTTCTAACAAATTCATACGAGTATATCATCATAGCTATTGAAATGTCATGCATGAATCACATAAGCAACCACATAATATAATTGGCGTTTAGTATACAAAACAATATCGAATTCAGAGCATGCTAAGATGATTAATCTCCCTCTTGTTTATCAAGGCAATGTTGGCTGGCGCCAGCTTTTGTTTTCACTAATCACAACAGCCATATTACCACATTAATAAATGACAATAGCTGAAATGGTTGTTAGCGTCGTTGTTTTGTCTCCGAGATGAATGTTTGGAGAGCTGATTGTGTGATTTGATTATTGACAATGTTGTTTATATGTTCGGCAGTTGTTAATGGGAGTACATGAGGAAAGAATGTAAATATAGATGTGTCAATGAACGGAAAATATTTGTTTTGGATTTCATGTTTAAAATAATAATATTAATGTGTATAACAATATTATTATGGCGATAATTTTATCTTAAACTTATCGGAAGATTAAATATACAATTCGCAATTCACACTTAATAATAACAATATTCTTTCAATTGTTGATATAGATAATGCTTGATACGATAATATATATTAAAAATAAATATTTCTAAAACAATAAACTAAAGATAAAACATTTTAAACAATTTCTTTATATTGTGTTTATAATATATTCATTCCGTCATGACACCTTCTAATTTATGTATTTTTTCGTAACATTGAAATATATTTTCTACATTTCATAATATAGGAATATTTGGAAAGTGTGAATTTTATGTACTGCTTACTAATGAAGCGCGGAACCGCAATTAACAGTTATGTGTAAATATTTTAAATTTAACATACTTTTTACAAGCAATTGACCACGACAGCAGAACATAAAACTTTAGCATATAAAATAATATTTTCATAATTTCCTGCTTCCCTAATTATTTTAGGTAAAAATGCGTCAAATAAAAGTTGTAGAGCTTAAAATTCTGCTTCAGTATCAATAAGCAACAATTAATTATATTCACAATCAGTTAGTAATATGTGCCTTGCTAATCTACCAAACAATTGGAAAATATAACTAGACAAAACATTCTTTATCCATTTTCACTGAATGTTCGGCTGGCCAGAAAGAGACAACTAGAGATAAAGATATATTTAGTCTCGTTCAAGCATTTCTCACTAGATGCCATACAGTGTTAAAGTCAAAATTTAAGCGCCAATACGATGAAAAATAGGTTTATCGTTATAAAAATAAAAAAAGTTAAACGTAAAATATTTATTAATTATATATTATAATTACAAAATACAAAATTATTGACTTTACTTTTCTGTACGGAAACAAACTAATCTCACAACCGACAAATCAGTTTTTATTATAAAATTACACTAAATTTCTTTTCTCTTTTACCTTCCGTCACCTTTGGGTAAGGAAGTTATTGTCTTTGGTCAAAAAATTCAATGATGAGTTTTTAGTGAATAAGCATATTTTAGGGTCCCTATAATACCTTTTACCATTTTTACGATGATGTCTGTATGTATGTATGTGTGTCTGTGTGTGTGTCTGTGTGTATGTGACAAAAGTTCCGGATCCCATAACTTCAATACCACGATTCCAAAAATTGTATTTTTTTCGTATTCCTCAAGTTTACATCCAGATGAACAACTGATTAGATTTTGGTTATAATTGGTGAACCGTAAATAGCCTCATTTGAAAATTTAACAGTTAAATTTGATTTATTGACATTTAACGTTATTATAACTTAAAGAATATATTATTCTCTATACGATTTGATTACATTTTATACTTCATATTCAATAGATACAGAGTTAAAGAATTTTAAAGAAATTAAATTTTATAATTCAGCCAGCTATGCTAAATATGGAAACTACAATATATTCATATAATTCAAATTGACAGATGTCAGTATCAATAAAAACTAATTCCCCAATAAAAGTTGATATCCAAATTTCTAGCATGTGTTGAACTTGTTTCATAAATCATGTAATCTTGACGCCATTAGCCCACAAATAATTGCGTAATAACAGCTATTCTTCTCTATTTCTAAGCTGAAAGTTTTAATTCCGACATCAAGATCCACTTAACCTCTCACATTTTCCAGTCGTTAGGTGTACGATGGTCGCTGAAGCCTACAGCAACAGCAACGACTAACTATTAACATCTCTTTTCTCCAGAATCATTTACATCTGCAATTAACCGACTTGCTTACTCTAACCAGGGAGTAAACTTAAAATGAACAAATCGTGAGATAGGAAGAACTAAATATCATTTAGATCAGAAAAAAATCTGATGTGGCCAGCACAATACCTTCCGTCAATCCTGTGTATTATGTATAAATTCCATAGATAAATTTTCTTGTAAATGATTCTCAAATTGCACTTGACACTGACATTTTCTTCTTCTTTAGCTTTTCCCATTCGTTAGGGCTCGCTATTTTTTATTTTCTCCTTCCACTCATTTCTGTTTTACGTGTTGTCGTCATTCAGTTCCTTTTCTCTCAAGTCTTTCGCAATACAGTCCTTCCATTTTATCTTTGATCTTCCTCTGTTTCTTCAATCTTCTATTATTTATATTTCATATTCATTTTTCATCCAATATATTCTCCATTTCTCCTCATGACATTTTCAACCAATGTAATCATCTCGCTTGTATCTTTCTAGAAACTTGTAACACTAGAGTTATTTTCTTATCTATCTTTCCGTGTCTTCCCCAACATCTACTTCAACATCCTCATCTCTGCCACATTAATTTACTTTTTATTTATACTGACATCTGTCAATTTGAATTATATGAATATATTAGTAGTTTCCATGTTTAGCATAGCTGGCTGATTTATAAAATTTAATTTCTTTAAAATTCTTTAACTCTATATCTATTGAATATGAAGTATAAAATGCAATCAAATCGTATAGATAATAATATATCCTTAAGTTATAATATTTAACTGAGTTTTTTCAAGAAAAACTGTTAAAATCTTCAAATGAGGATACTTCCGGTTGACCAATTATAACCAAAATCTAACCACCTCTTCTTTTGGTGGTATTGAAGTTAGGCGAGCCGAAACTTGCGTCACACACATACATACATACAGACATTATCGTAAAAATGGTAAAATTGTATTATATGGATCCTAAAACATGCTTATTCACTTAAAACTCATCATTGAATTTTTTGACCAAAGACAATACTTTCCTTACTTAAAGGTGACGGAAGGTAAAAATATAAAGAAATTAAATTTCATGGAAATAGCTATTAAATTGTGCTTCTTCACTGAAAACTCACTATCGAATTTTTGGACCGACAACATTTCCTCCTTTACCTAGGTAGGCGGAAGGTAAAAATATATCATTACGGCATATTACACATTGTTGGGTGTTCCAATCTGCAGATATCGGTAATGATTATGACATATTCGTATCGTGTGGGCGTTTATCAGACGTCACCTCAGGGTCACTTTTGCACCCATTAAAATTCGAAATAAGTTTTGGCGTCGGTCGGGATCGAACCCTTTTAGTAAATATAAATCAATACGACTTATTACTTTTGTGTGATTTGAAAATTGGATATATTTTTCCCTTCAAATATAGTTGAAGAATTATTATCATATTTGAATAATAAAATATTCCAGAATGTAGTTACTTTGATTATCTTTCTAATTAAAATATGCTCTTTGAACATTCTGTAATTCTGATTTGAATTGAAAATTTATTGCTGAATAATTAAGTCATTATTAATGAAGTAGACATGCATTTGTGATGAGGCCATTATTATAACATTAAACAGAATAAAAATAAAGCATTTAATACTGCAGAAAACTTCCATTCATCTTACTCTTTTTATTACAATTGTATAATACAGTTAAATTGAGCAAAAATTCATAACACACTGTACAAGAAAATCTATTCAGACGATCATTTGCCAGAACCACGTCGTATTAAAACGATTTATTGCGGTAAAAACTTATGAAATATAACATTTCTTACACTGCCCAACACAACATGTTGTTCATTTCCACGATTTATTATTCTCTTTCTCAAAAAAATCTTTATCCAATAGCATTTTCCCACGACCATGAAATCTATTCTGTTATTGATTCAGTTGTTTTCTTTCGATTTCTTCTTTTGTTTTATCTGGCGGAATGTTAAAGGAAGCAAGCTGTGCGTTATGGCATTGTTTGGAACGTTGTCATGGATGCGATCTTGTTTAGAGTTAGAAACTGGTTTTCCGGGGTTCTGTTTCTTCTGTTGTCATTTGTCAGATAAGACACGTAGAATGAATTATAATTAAGAGAAACTCTATTTTATAGAGAACAATGATAGAGAAAAATAAACTATGAGGGCTGTTTTTATTTTCGCTGAGGCTATCTAGCAGGCTATGATATTTTGAAACAAATTTTGTTTGACATTTGAAACGAGTTATTTACAAGTTCAATTATGGTGACGGTGGCAGGCTCTTATTGTTGTGTCTCTATATTAGTGCATCATGAAGCGAAATCTATGTCAAATTATAACCTAGAATTTTTAAATAATTTGTAAATTTCACTGCAGAAAAAATCATCTTGTTGTTTTCTCACGGCTTATGGATCAATAGTGTGTTTACTTGCTATACATTGTTAATGCCTCTGCGGCGATCTGAATCCACGATTGATTCTCGTACACTTTGACCTTAAACAGCTTGACCTTCGGACAAGTTCTCATAGAAACACCAGTACTAGTGCAGGCTAAATTATACGCCTCACGACCGCGACGTCCACTTCACCGATGGGAAAACGCGGACTGCGCGCACCAAGGATATTAGATAACAAGGGTTGAACACTTCGAAATAAGGATTATGATGTTAGCTTTGAAGTATAATCAATAATTATTAAATATAGATAGTTATGGGTGAATATTTCATAAGTTGGAGTATAGTTATGAGTAGATGAACGGGATTGATAAGAAATTATAATAACTATATTTATAACTTTTTACCTCTCGCTAAGAGAGGTAATGGATTCATGCTAAAAATCACATATCCAGATTTTATTGAATAAGCACGTTTTAAGGACCCTACAATCCGATTTTAATATTTTTACGATGATGCGTGTGTGTGTTTAACTACGTAATTCTCAATCGAACATTACTGGGAAGAGATGAAAAGGAAGAGACAACCGGAAGTAGCAGATTCTTAAAAAAAATCTTTTAAATATTATTTTTTGAAAATTTTAATTTCTTGCTACTACTAAAGAAGGGTAAATTCTCTATCTGATACATATAAATATTTTATTATATCTTTTATAGATTTAGAAATAAAGAAATATAAGGTATATAATAATAAAAATTGAAATGTTTGTAACTGACAGATAAATGTCAATGTCAAAAATCTAAAGACCTTACTGTAGATTTTTTCTGGGAAGTACATACGTTATATTATATTTTATTGTATTAATAGTTCAATATTCAAAATTATAGGTATATACCCTTCAAAAATACTGTCAATCCCGACAATGAATTGGAAACATTTCGAAAAATTATAAGAGTAGGACAAAATTTCTTCATAGAATGAATTAAAAATTAAAAATCTAAATATAATTTTTTTCTCATTTAAAAACAAAAATTGGCAAAATAAAAAAATATGGAAAATTTAAAATTAAAAATACTTGCTTCTGATAAAAAATCAAAAAAGGCGACACTATCCCATTGGAGTTGGTTAAAAAAGTGTTTCCCTAATTTTGTTGAGCAGTGTATTTGCAAATATAAGGGTGGATTGAAAAGTCAATTAAAAAAATCCAATTAATTTACAAATTAAAGGATTAACGTAAAACTCTCAAGACACTAATTACAATTCACATAACCTCACAAGAAATAATCTTGTGCTGCCCTCTTTATATCAGGCTGCGAACTTTTCAATCCACTTCAGTACGAGGGAAAGGACCAAAATAAAAATATTTGCAATATCGCAGCTATATATTTCTTTCTTTTCAATTATCGTGTTTAAAATGTTCAATATTTCTTCAACACTTCTCCGGAAATGAGAAACCTATTCTATTCTGATTCTATTGTGGTATGTATTGGATTTAGGCTTAAGAGAAGTTATCTTGACACCTGATCCTGCGGTTCACCCTCCACTCAATCTTGTTTACAAGGAGGGGGCGATTAAACTGTTAGGAAGCCACGTGTCAACAAAACACCTAGGAAACCAACCGATGCTCACTTCAGAAATCTATTTCGAGTCAAAGCACTCTGGATTAAATTGACTTTCTCCAGATTTTGTTAATTAAAGTTGTGATTGCTGAAGTTGTATACAGTTAGCAATGGAACACTGTTGTCTCAGACGGTTACCCATCGATAGTGATGCCGCGAGACGAGAAACGGTGAGAAACAATTCACTCTCGTCTCGTTTCGAATTTTCGTCGCGTCTCGTCATATTTTTCATCTTCTATTCTCGTCTCGAATTTCTCGAATTTTTAATTAGCTGTATGGGTGTTCCATAAGCTGGCAGGTCAGAGGGTGTTTGTATGGTTGAAGGTAGCAAGCAATGACGCTGTAGACTGCACGCGTACAGTGCAAGGTAACGCTATTGGTTAGTAGGCTTTGCACCCACAAGAACTAACCTAACCTATATGTTCTGTGAGTGATATGAATTATTTTAGATATTTCATTTAAAATTATAATTTGATTTTAGGAAATAAAGTTCTTAACTTAATCCCATAGTTATTATTTTTTAAAATGTGTTACAAAATACGGATACGAAAATTAACGATTGTCGTTTAGGTATTACGATTTTCATAATAACGATTTTACAGAATACGCCTATTATTCACAATAATTTTAGCGTAACGCTCGTATTTAAATTTATTTGAAACAGAACTTCAACATTTAATAACTGAAATATACTAGACGCAATCTATAATTCAATTAAGTTGATTCAACTACTTTGATTCCATGGAATCAATCACTTCGTTCGTAACAGCCCAATGCAGTGAACCGCTTGCAATTCGAGCCCATTGCAAGTGCAACACAAAGTTAATTGCTAATTGCTACAGTAAACGGCCATCGCTGTCTCCAAGCGGAATTCAGACCCATCGATCGCATCGCAATTCTATTTCCATTAGTATTGTACACGCTTTACTTGTGTATACTGCCTCGAACAACGCAATGAAGATAGGGAACTTTCTGATCTGGAGGACTTTTAATTAATTTAAGATATTTAACTCTAATTAAATTCTGGTGTTTGGAAATTGTGCACGCATTAATTAATTTGGTAAAGCACCTGGAAAATGGATTCTTCCTGGGAAATCTAATAAGTTGTTATGGAAAATAAATGGGCTACTTGCATACAATAGGATTTTGAAAACTATTATATTTTTCAAGTTTAGTTTACTCAACTACATTATTTACATTATAAATTTTTCAAATACATTGTGTTATTATTTAATAAATTTAACATAAATGTATCCCTCCTATCTTGATAACGACACAATCACTAGCATTTGATTCGTTAATGTGAATGGGAAAGGTGAAGGGAAGATCGAGGATCAGACAACGTTCTACTATCTCCGTCTCTTTCTTCCCAACCTACAGAACTAGGACGTATGTCAGCCGTGATTGTCACGTCATAAAAAGAAAATATTTATTTTTAGCCGTAAGTGACAAAATTTTAAAAAAAGAAAAAATAGGGGGTCTTTTATTTTATATATATATTTCAAAAAACAATTTTCTTAGTATCATGCAAGTAGCCCATTGTCATGAATTCAATAGTTTTAAAATCATCATCTCCGTATGTCTCAAAAGTTTTCGGAAACATTTTCTATAAAAATGTATTTATATTAAACATCTTCGAATATAATTGCGGTTGGAAACAAATTTTAGCAGATTGATTAACTTTTAAAATAATTTTTCGGACTTGAAGTCAATAATAAACTTTATTCACTCCGACATTTAGATTATATCATAGTCTTCTTCAGGGCTAGAATGTTTGAGTTGAACTAATTACTAATGTGGATAACGGCAAATAGAGTCGGACATTTAAAATTATAAAAATAAATAAAGTGATCACATATGTCATGTTTAAAAATTTGAAATAATTTGCAAGTTTAACATTGATTGGCTTCAAACCCGGGCCATCAGAATCAAAACCGGTCAGTTATTCATAAATTGATGAATTAAATTCCGCATATATTTTGACTAAGCCATCATCATCATCTCGCATTCATCTTTCTTGGTGGTACGAATGAAAGAATGAAATTATCCGTTTGGGCACGGTCCTCCCATCTGTCAGGGTTGATGATTGGCTACGGCTACAGTGTTGTGGTTGTGGAGAATGCAGAGAGATTCCTCGAGGCATTCCCTGTCTCGGACTCGACTCACAAACGTATCATTACAGATCTGCGACGAGGACGTTCACACTACGGGGAAGACTGAAAAATATGCCGCGTACGAATAGCTCTGTGGGTGTTCCACGCAGAAAGAAATATAAAGAATGAATAGGGCATTCTGTGAGGGATTTGTCAATTTGAATCGTGGGATACAGTTTAAATCATCAAAAATATTATAAGCAGATATTGACAATTTTTTGGATGTGCTAACATAAATTTCGACAATGAAGATAGTTTTTAATTTTTAGCCGTAACAAAACAATCAAAAGAAAACATCGTAAAAGTTGAAGATTTGTTTTGACAGAAGGATAAAAATGAATTGCAAATAAAATAACGTATATCCAAATAGCTTCGGCACAAATTTCAACAATTTTTTTGTAATATAAAATGCATATACTTAAAGCTTTGTAATAATAATTAACTGTCGTAAGCCACAAAATTATGAACTTAAATTAAATAAAGATCAGCGTGTTCTTCCACAAAAATACAATATGTTGTTCTCCTTGATATAAAAGTGCTAAATACTAAAATTGAAAATTTTTAGATTATATTTTAATAATAGTTCTTGATGAAAAACTGTTATGGGTTTCAAGTAAAGTATCACTTCCGGTGTATCAATTTTAGTCAAAATCTAATATATTGTTCCCCTTGATATAATAGTCTTAAATACAAAATTGAAAAGTTTTGGATCATTTTAATACAGTTCTTCATTAAAAACTGTTATGGGCTTCAAGTAAAGTGTCACTTCCGGTTTATCAAGTTAAGTCAAAATATAATATGTTGTTCCCCTTGATATAAAAGTCTTAAATACTATAATTGGATAGTTTTGGATTATATTTTAATATAGTTTTTCATTAAAAACTGTTATGGGCTTCAAGTAAAGTATCACTTCCGATTGTCAATTTCAGTCAAAATATAATATGTTGTTCCCCTTGATATAAAAATCCTAAATACTAAAATTGAAAAAAAAATAGATTATATTTTAATACAGTTCTTCATGAAAAACTGTTATGGGCTTCAAGTAAAGTACCACTTCCGGTTTGTCAATTTCAGTCAACATATAATATGTTGTTTGCCTTGATATAAAAGTCCTAAATACTAAAATTTAAAAGTTTTAGATTATATTTTAATATAGTTCTTCATGAAAAACTGTTGTGGGCTTCAAGTAAAGTACCACTTCCGGTTTGTCAATTTCAGTCAAAATATAATATGTTGTTCCCCTTGATATAAAAGTCCTAAATACTAAAATTAAAATTTTTTTGAGTATATTTTAATATAGTCCTTCATGAAAAACTGTTACGGGCTTCAAGTAAAGTACCACTTCCGGTTTGTCAATTTCTGTCAAAATATAATATGTTGTTCCCCTTGATATAAAAATCCTAAATACTAAAATTGAAAAAAAATAGATTATATTTTAATACAGTTCTTCATGAAAAACTGTTATGGGCTTCAAGTAAAGTACCACTTCCGGTTTGTCAATTTCAGTCAACATATAATATGTTGTTTGCCTTGATATAAAAGTCCTAAATACTAAAATTTAAAAGTTTTAGATTATATTTTAATATAGTTCTTCATGAAACCTGTTTCGGGCTTCAAGTAAAGTACCACTTCCGGTTTGTCAATTTCAGTCAAAATATAATATGTTGTTCCCCTTGATATAAAAGTCCTACATACTAAAATTGAAATTTTTTTGAGTATATTTTAATATAGTCCTTCATGAAAAACTGTTACGGGCTTCAAGTAAAGTACCACTTCTGGTTTGTCAATTTCAGTCAAAATACAATATGTTGTTCTCCTTGATATAAAAGTCCTAAATACTAAAATTGAAAAGTTTTAGATTATATTTTAATATAGTTCTTGATGAAAAACTGTTATGGGCTTCAAGTAAAGTACCACTTCCGATTTATCGATTTTACTCAAAATCTAATATATTGTTCCCATTGATGCAAAAGTCTTAAATACTAAAATTGAAAAAAATTAGATTATATTTTAGTACATTTCATCATGAAAAACTGTTATGGGCTTCAAGTAAAGTACCACTTCCGGTTTGTCAATTTCAGTCAAAATATAGTAAGTTGTTTCCCTTGATATAAAAGTCCTAAATACTAAAATTGAAAAAAATTTGATTATATTTTAATACATTTCATCATGAAAAACTGTTATGGGCTTCAAGTAAAGTATCACTTCCGGTTTGTCAATTTTCCGAAATATTAATTTTTTATAGTTTTCCTTCAAAAATACACTATATCCCGGACTACAACTACTTGTCACCGAGATAAGCTGCGGACTTAACACTATGTTTCCCAACAAAAATTACAGTAAAAAGAAGAGTCCATTAAAATGAAATAGTTATATATTTCGCTCTCTGTCTTACAAAAAATAAATATTTGCGAGTAAGTGTACAATCCTGTTCTTTGTTATTCTATGACATGTTGTCTCTGTCTTACAATGTATAAGATAAATATGTTGTAAGACAGAGACAACATGTCATAGAATAACAACGAACAGGATTGTACACTTACTCGCAAATATTTATTTTTTGTAAGACAGAGAGCTAAATATATAACTATTTCATTTCAATAGACTCTTCTTTTTACTGTAATTTTTGTAGGGAAACATAGTGTTAAACCGCAGCATATCTCGGTGACAAATAATTGTAGTCCGAGATATAATGTATTTTTGTAGGAAAACTATAAAAAAATAATATTTCGGAAACGGCAAAAGACATCTATATATTTTTTTCAAATATAAACACAAAAAGATTAACCAATTGGAACAACATATTATATTTTGACTGAAATTGACAAACCGGAAATGGTACTTTACTTAAAGCCCGTAAGAGTTTTTCATGAAGAACTGTATTAAAATATAATCTAAAAATTTTCAATTTTAGTATTTAGGATTTTTATATCAAAGGGAAAAACATATTATATTTTGACTGAAATTGACAAACCGGAAGTGGTACTTTACTTAAAGCCCGTAACAGTTTTTCACGAAGAACTGTATTAAAATATAATCTAAATTTTTTTAATTTTAGTATTTAGGATTTTTATATCAAAGGGAATAACATATTACATTTTGACTGAAATTGACAAACCGGAAGTGGTACTTTACTTGAAGCCCGTAACAGTTTTTCATGAAGAACTGTATTAAAATATAATCTAAAAAAATTCAATTTTAGTATTTTGGATTTTTATATCAAAGGGAACAACATATTACATTTTGACTGAAATTGACAAACCGGAAGTGATACTTTACTTGAAGCTCATAACAGTTTTTCATGTAGAGCTGTATTAAAATATAATCTAAAAAATTTCAATTTTAGTATTTAGGACTTTTATATCAAGGAGAACAACATATTACATTTTGACTGAAATTGACAAACCGGAAGTGGTAGTTTACTTGAAGCCCGTAACAGTTTTTCAAGAAGAACTGTATTAAAATATAATCTAAAAATTTTCAAGTTTAGTATTTAGGACTTTTATATCAAGGGGAACAATATATTAGATTTTAACTGAAATTGACAAACCGGAAGTGATACTTTACTTGAAGTTCATAACAGTTTTTCATGAAGAACTATATTAAAATATAATCTAAAACTTTTCAATTTTAGTATTTAAGACTTTTATATCAAGGGGAACTACATATTTTATTTTGACTGAAATTGATAAACCGGAAGTGATACTTTACTTGAGGCCCATAACAGTTTTTATTTTAAGTTCGTTTCCATGTAACTCTTGTTCTATTTACAATTTTCTTTTGAAAATGTTAGTGTTATTAATTTGAAATGTTTTTTTTATGGTAACATTTATCTGTCAGTTACACACATTTAAGCTGAACTGTGTAACCAGGGAGTTGTGTTTATAGTTTTATAAATTTATCCGTAAAATATATAGAAAAAGTCCAGATGTAGCATCTATTAAGACCCTTTATTTTTGTCACAATGAAAGATATTTCGATAAAATCCAGTGCATACAGTAAAATCTACCTTGCACTATATATATTCGGGTTCGAATAAGATAAAATTAAATTGCAAACTAGTTTATATGTATATAAAGGAAAAAAATGATAAAAATATATGTACTCGTACGTGCTTGCTAGGTATGAAATTTTATGGAATATAAACCGAAATAGATTTTGTAATATCACTATTTAATAATGTCGTAAATATCAAAAACTTAGTACCACGTGTCAAACTTTTTTCACATAAATTTTTTATTATTCTTCATAAGTGACGTTTATGTACGAATTTTTATATGTTCCATATTATAGGTTTTGTCATTTTAACAAAAATAAAATCCAGAACAAACAAAATGTAATAAGGAAGGATGTAAAAAGCTTTCTTTTATTTTTATTAGTTAGTTCTTTACATTAACTTTTTTAATAAAAATATACTATCGTTTAATGGATAATTAAGGGTTTGTGTTGTGGCAGCTTCTGTATTTTCCAAGAAATTTATTTTCCTATAAATTTTGCAATTATGTCTAAAAGCGCAATTATTTTGTTTTACGTTGAAAACACATCGTTAATCAACCACCTATCAAATGTTTTGTTAGGAAAAGATGTCGTTTAATTACAATAATAGTTATTTACAACAATTGTTTGTTTATAATTAAACTATCAAAACAACATACTGTCGTAAACACGTCGTAAATGTACCTTCGAATCATTAACAAGTTTATTCGAATTTTTTTTTCCGAGGGTTTATAGGACCTTATACACAACAAATGCTTTTCGGCAACGTAGAGCGCGTTGCATTACGACTGAATATAATGATTTGAAACTTTTGAATATATTGACAGATACACCAGAAGATGAAACTATACACAAATCGGAGAAGATAAATGATTGAATAGAATACTTCGACTAAGGTAACATAAAAATCATGCGTCAAATTTTTGTTACAACAGGTTAGACAATCAAAAAATGGTAGGATATTTATAGAATGAAGTCGACGAAGAACAACACTACAATTGACGGAACAAGAAAACGCATAAATGAAATCAATAAATGTTCAAAATGGCCACGGTCATTGTCAATGAAGGCGACGACGAAATGAATCCTCTACTCTTTCCAGCATCTGCCTGTTGTTGAGTATGCTGTAGTTGCATTTTCAAGTTAACTGTTGTTCTTTCAATATCCTCCAAATTGTCATATGTGACTGTGTTGTAGTCCTATTTTTCATGTACTAGACCGTGGGCGTGTTCTTTCACGATCTTAAGCAGCAGGCTTAAAGGACCCATGATCTCGGAGATGCTGAACAACATGTACAAAGATACGTACATTCGGAAGATGACGATTCGGAAAACGTTCCAAATAAATTTCATGGGCTTGGGAAGCGTTCCCCTGAGCTTCACCATAGGCTAGCACAATATCTGTATACTCACTATCCGTAAAGGCAGGCATTTTTACTGATTATAACTTTTATAATAAATATTAATCGATTTATTTGTCAAAATTTATTTGAAATAGTTGACAACGCACATTTGTCAAAAACAATTGATTCATTGTCTTGCCACTGGATCAAATTATTAAGAAAATACCTAAACGACTCGTTAATTTATGGGGGGTAAAAATGCTAAAAAAAGTTATTAAGAAATATGTCTGTAAAATACATGGACGATTTAGACAAAAAAATATCTCTAGTTAAACTGTCAGTTATCGGTTAAAATTATTAGAGAAAACATAATTCCACAGCACACTACAAATATTTGCCATTTATTACTAATCCACTTTCCCTTATTAAGTATATTTGTAATATATTAATTAATTTTCGTTAAACATTATCCCTCTGGCGTCTTGCCAACTGTAACCCTTCCAATCAATCCCTGCGAATCCTGCTGAAGGAAACTCATCCTTATGCACCCTTATGTCGAAGGCGTCCTGCTTGCGGGTTCCGCGCTGCGCACTACGTCACCGCAGTACCAAGGTCACGTACTGGCACGTGCAACACTCAAGGACATAGATGGGTGGGGGAGGGGGAGGTATTTTCTTAAGGGCGCGTGAATAAATAGAATACATGAATGGGAAATTATTTTTCTAGTATAAATAAAAAGGTTGCCAGATTGTATATGTATAAAGGTTATTTCAGGGTAAATAGGAGAGAGTACTATACTTTCAAAATAGTTCAAGAAGATAATAAATAAATAAATAATTATGGATATTATCACAGCATATTATCCAATGCCGGGTGTGCCAATCTGCTTTGTACACTGATATCGGCATTGAAGTGACATATTCGTACTGTGTGGGCGTTTACCAGGCATCACCTCAATGACACATATTGCTAGCTTGGAGAGTGCATTACAGGGACTATTGTTCCATTTAAAATTTGAAAAAAAAATTGCGTCGGTCTGAATTGAACTCGAAACATGTTTATTTCTATTTAACTAGAAGGATCTTCATAAAACGATTGAAATCCTGTCAATAAATGTACAAAGAAACCCTTAAATATTAGCCACAATAAATATAAATGTAAAAAGCTAAATTTGATACTTGTGTAGCTGAAACGCGAAAGGCTTATCATAACTTAACCCGAATTTTTGGTGACCCTGAATCCGAACCGAATCTGTATATGTAAGGGTTAATAAACATAAACCGAATGCAAACCGTTTTAATATGAAATGCTGTTCGAACTATTATGGCACGATAGTTGGACCACTGTTTTTGTTTAATAAATTTTACTTAATAGATAACTATAATAAAATATTCAGTTTTTGTAATATTAAAGTCTGTATTTTAAAATAATGGAAATATGGATGATGTAGTTGTTTTAGGAGAAAATGAAGAATGATAGAGAGATACATGTAGTTGGAATAAATCCAAAGTGCATTTGAAAGGAGTAAATTGGTGACTGAGTGCAATGTGTTGGTGGATGGAGTGAAACTGGAGTAGGTAAATGAGTTTGTATATTTGGGTAGCATGTTGTCGAGGGATGCTCGAATTGATCGAGAGATGGATAGGTGAGTGAATGCGGGATGTAAGGTAATGGATGCTCTAGATACGGAAGCGAATGTTGGGCATGAACGGGAAAGCATAAAAAGAGAGTGACTGCCTTGGAAATGAGGTATTTACGTGGTGTATGTGGGTATGTAAGACGGGATCGCGCGAGGAATAATTTGGTGTATGAAGAATGTATGGTTAGATGAGATGGTTTTGCCATGTGGAGAGAATGGCGAACGTATATATCTTGGTGAAATTGAGGGTTTTCGATTGCGCCGCCGACCAGTATGTAAATGGATGGATTTGGTTGGTAGGGTGCTTAAAGAGAGAAAGTTTCCAAGTGGGAAAAGAAGAGCATGTATGAATGCGATTATGAGGGTGGCCGAGGCGAAAGAAGTGTGCTTAGACAGGAATGGCGAAGGATGATCATTGTTTCGTAACCGGATGTGGTATTTTGATATTGCAAATCGGTCACTTTATTATGTTAAGAGTGAGGATTTGTTGAACGCTGTTAATGTTGTTGTTATTAGCCGTGTTCCTTCGGGCTGTGATTCGCAATCTAAATCATCAAAGTGATCATGATTAAGAAGAAGTATGTTTTTTCGTTTTCTATTCGTTATCACAGTCCGAAGGAACACAGCTATTGTTTCGGGTTTGTGCTAACCCACTAAGTTGAATATGGTGATTTTGTGTATGTATGTATGTATTTCTGAAATACCAATTGGGATAGTTAGTTTCAATATTATTAAACCTAATTCATTCCTTTTAAATAGTGTCTCGAATATCGCGCCCTTATTGCCATCCTTCTGCCGCATCGCCCTACTACCCTACATCGCTCCTGCTTCGCCTCTCCTCTCCTGGCTCTCCCGACTCTCCAGATTCTCTCTTCCCTCTCCTGTACTCTCTCCCGCCCGTTTCCTGCTATCCTGCAGTTTCCCTGCTGGTCCAGTGTTCTCCGGGCTGGGACGGCGTGAGTGTTGCGCTGTTTCCCTTATATTCCTGCCACGATGACGAGTCCTACAGGAGGTGAGGTGTCTTGCCTGGGAGCCTACTGTGGCTTCATGTGCGGGGTCACGGAGATGGTGCTGTCTGCTAGCTGTGATTTTTTTTGGACGTCGAAAAAGGTAGAGATAGTAGATGGAAATTTTGTAGTTTGCGGTATTTCAGATGAAATGAGCTTTGTGGGTGATGAATCAGTGTAAAATTTTGTTTTGGGGAAAAAGTTTATAAAATCATTTGTTTAACTGGAAATTCAGTAATAAATGTTTATATACAAACAATATAAAAAGTAGTCTTTTAATGTTTGTGTTAAAAATGAATTAGTTATACCTTGGTAATCACGAATGGAACAACAAAGCGACATTTTTGACATATGTCAAAATATTAAAAGTACAAATTTAAATGAAAAAATAAAATAAATAAATATATCATCACGGCATATTACCCATTGCTTCGTGTGCCAATCTGCTTCGTACACAGATATCGGTAATGATGGAATATTTGTATCGTGCGGGCGCTTACCAGGCGTCACCTCACGGGCACTCATTGCTGGCGTGGAGAGTGCACCACAGGGGTCAATTTTGTGCCTATAAAATGCGATGTAATTTTTGGCCTCGGTCGGGATCGAACCCCGTTCCCCAGATTCGCGACCAGACACTCAGGCACACGGCCACGAGACCCCATAAAAAAATACTAATACTAATTCACTTTTAAGACAATGAAATGTCATACTTTTAACACTGGTGACATAAATAGTTATTTCCGATACAAGTACGTAAAGCTAGTCTTTAGTCACGAATGGGTCAGAATTAAAACACGAGCGTAGCGAGTATTTTAAGACACCTGAGTGCGTTCATGTATACGATTAGGTATTTATTTCTTACTTACTTACTCTTACTTCATATATTTATACCGCCTACTACTTTTGAAAATTAATCTACTTATTAACTTTGTTTTTCTACTCCCGTTGTTAAAATGAGACCTAACGTACTGGTTTCCAACATCTTAATCACAACTTGACAAATCTGTGACTTCGATCGTATTGGAAACGGCGTGAAACTATTAATCACTAACATCTGATTTATTAAACACGGGGTGAAGTTAGCTGCTGTATTTGACAGATGTTCTGTAAAAATAAGTAACCAAAAAAATGTATTTTTGTTGTCTTAATTTGCATTCGTAGAGAAAGTATAGCATGTACTTCCTAAAAAGGCGTTTAAAAAACTAAAAATACTGGACTTTTGGATTAAGAAATGTTTAATGTAAAAACTTATACTTTTGTCAAGTCAAAAGTAAAAAAATTGAAATATATTTCATCTATTTTGTCCTTAGTTATTAAAAAAGATACTACGGTTTTACGATATAAGAAACTGTCCTTTATTGTAATACATTTAAATTAAATCAATCTTATAGGACACTTTCATCAATGAAATTTCTTATTCTTTTGATTCAAAGGATTCGTACATATCACAGAAACTTCAAAGGGTAAGAAAGTGTTTGAAGAAATTTACAAGTTAAATTTTAAGTTCTTGATTTTACAAATAAATTTAACATTAAAAAATATCAAATTAGAAATGGATTATTTTATTAATAGTAGTATGACATTTTCTTGACTGGCTACATTTGAAAATGTTAATATTGTTTTATAGGTCAAAGTATTTCCAAATGGGTGAACTTTTCTTTATTTTTTTAATGGTATATTATCTAGAAATTTGTATAGCAAAATCGCTGAAGGACCTGAAAGCTATACCGTGAAGTGAAATCCACATGTGTTTTGACGAACTATACATGTTAAAACTAAATTATTATTTTCCATAAGGGTGGCGAAAATTCAAACACAACTCCATAGTTACACAGTTCAGATCTCAAATGTATGTAACTGACAGATATATGTCTCTGTCAACAAACTAATCATTTGAAATGATAATATTAACATTTTCAAAAGACAATAATAAATGGAACAATAATTATATGAAAGGAACTTAATACAGTTTTCAGCATAAATAAATAAGATAATAAAAATATATAATATATCATCACGACATATTACCCATTGCTGGGTGAGCCAATCTGCTTTGTACACAGATGTCTGTAAAAATTATAACATATTTGTACTGTGCGGGCGTTTACCATGCGTCACTTCACGCGAATCTGGGGAACCGGGTTCGATTCCGACCGACACCAAATATTTTAGAATTTTAAATGGCACAAAATTGACCCCTGTGGTGCACTCTCTATGCCAGTAATGAATATAGGTAAGTATATAAAGAAATAAATATATCATCACGGCATATTACCCATTGTTGGGTCTGCCAATCTGCTTTGTACACAGATTTCCGTAACGATGATGACATATTTGTACCAGGTGCCTCCTCACGAGCACTTATTGCTAGTGTGGAAACTGCACCACAGGAGTCATTTTTGTGCCATTTAAAATTCGAACTATTTGGCGGCGGTCGGGATCGAATCCGGTTTTAAATTTATTTTTAAGTATTTACATCAATAAAAAGCAGGGTATGGAACCCACCAAAAACTGGGTTCGGTTCAGGTTCAGATTAATTTATTTTTTGAGAGATGAAAGTCTTGTATACCAAATTTGAAATGTTTTGGATTATATTTTAAAACAGTTTTTCATTAAAATCTATTATAGGCTTCATGTAAAGTGCCACTTCTGGAAATTGTGTAATAACCAGAAAGGGAGGTGCACAACTAGATGTTATAGCAGTCCTAAATACAAAATTTCAACTTTCTACGGCTTACTGTTTTTGAGTTATACGAGATACGTACGTACAGACGTCACGACTAAATTAGTCAAAATGGATTCAGGGATGATCAAAATGGATATTTCCGCTGAAATCTGAAAACCGAAATTTTTCGCGATTACAATACTTCCTTTACTTACGTATAGTTCATCCAGGGATCATGTTCCGAGGACTCGTTATCGTTTTATTACGGCAGTACAATAGAGGGTCCCAATAGCCTGGCATGTGCCAGGGCTGTAATGAAGTAGGGGTTTGAAATATTTCATTTCACACATTTTACTTTTCAAAACAGTAAAAAAAAATTGTTTAATATTTAACTGTTTTAAAAAATATATTGTATAATCAGATTTCCGTGACCACCCAGGAGGTACTAATTGCGGACCGTTAATCTTTGTTTATAGTGGCGATTTCCCCAAGAGGCCTATAACCACATGTCATTTAAAAAAATATATGAATATTTAGTCGGACATGTGCACTCGTCCTCGTCTTTAGAATTGTTATCGGACATATCTTTAATTTAACAAAACAAAAAACACTTTCAGCCTTCGTACACTAGTTAGGAGGTACAAATGACAAGTGAAAATAATTAAACTCACCACCTATTTATATACCTACATAGCCACAAATAACGGCTTTATAATCCTTTGGAGACAAGTTCACAGACCTTATAATAAGCTATAAGAAAATTAGGGAAATTCTAAGTTCAAAAGATTAACGCATTAAAATTTTAGATATTAGCAAATACAGCCCTGGTAATCGGTTTAGAAAATCTGAAACGTGCAGTCTTGGTCTACAGTCGAATACTGGGCGTAAAATATATACCAGCATTGCAAATACTGAACTGGTCGACTGTACGGACCGAAATATTTTGGCATTGCGGTTTTAGCTATTGTGAACCCATAATAAAACGATAACGAGTCTTCGGAACATGATCTCTGGATGAACTATACAAGGAAGTAAAAACGATGTTTTTAAAAATTTTGACTGCAATACAAATATTTACTTATTTCCTTACACCCATCCAGTCAAGAAGCTTCATCATCTAATAATATTGATGAATGTTATTTTTTAAAACAAATGAAAATTCTTGTTAATTAATTGATGAAAAAAAAATTCAATTGTTGTTTGTTGTTTCATGGCTAAGTAGAAACATTATAAATTCATCCTGGTATGTACTATTATTGTTCTATTAGTAATGTTATTTTTATTTTAAATAAATTCAATTGTACTTTATAAAATAGAAATGTTTTGGTTAATAATTTTGCGGTTCACACTACTCCAATTGCTATACATAATAAAATTGATATTGTGTATCCATGTATTCTTCTTTTTATAAAAAAAAAAAACATTGTTGCCATCTCTCTATTGATTTTTGTGGCACATCCGCAAATGATAATGAATTCATGTAAAGGTTAGGTTATTGATTCCCGTTTTTGCTGTTGTCGATGAATGAGCTATGCGCCATACGAGTACCATGACTAGCGACGAGTAACGGGCTCATGTTTCATCAATGCAGCCAAACGTAACGCATGAGTAGACCTCATTGTCTCTACTGTTGGATTATTCTCTCATACATACACAAACACAAATGAGAAGAAATGGAGGGAACACAGAGCTCGTGTGCTCATTGAGCCGTGTTTGATGATATGAGTAGGTGAAGGTTTTTATCTTATGAGGGGAATGGAGGAGAAATGTAACCAATGTTTATTGTCATCACTGAACTTAGGCTTTCAGAGTTATCGAGATTTAAATTTCGCCTAAATAAAAATTTCGTATCATCAAAGAGAACACGATTCTAATGTAAAGGTAACAAAAAATACCGGTAGTCGACACTGTGTAATATTGTTAAATTATTAAAAAATCAAGAACTCATATTTCAATTAAAATGATACCTTTTTACCTCTCGCTAAGAGAGGTATTGCATTCATGCTAAAAATCGCATATCCAGATTTTATTGAATAAGCACGTTTTAAGGTCCCTACAATCCGATTTTATCATTTTTACGATGATGTCTGTGTGTGTGTGTGTGTGTGTGTGTGTGTGTGTGTGTGTGTGTGTGTGTGTGGATGTGTGTGTGTGTGTGTATGTGTGTGTGTGTGTGGGATGTTGGAAGGACGGTTACTCAAAAACTATAAGACTTTAAATTTTTTTAACTACGTATTTCCCAATCGGACATTCATGGGAAGATCTGAAAAGGTTTTGGTAACAATTGGACAACCGGAAGTAGAAGATTCTTGAAAAAAAATCTTTTAAATAATATTTTTTGAATTTTTTTCTTGATAATATTAAAGAAAAATAAATTCTCTTTCTGATACATTTAAATATTTTACAATATATTCTATAGATTTAGAGATAGAAGAAATATAGTATGTAAAATAATCTGTTATAATAAATTTTACAGCCGAAAGAATGGCCATGGAAAATAGTTGAAAATTTAATTTGTTTGTAACTGACAGATAATGTCAGTGTCAGAAATCCGAAGACATTACTGAAGACTTTTTCTGGGAAGTACATACATTATATTATTTCTTAATGTATTAATAGAATTGGAAACATTTCGAAAAATTAGAAGAGGACAAAATTTCTTCATCAAAAATGAATTTAAAATTAAACAATCTAAATATATATGGAATAGATATATGCGTAAGTAGAATTTTTGGTGTAGAGTGTAGGTATACAAGAAATGTTAAATACAATAGGGAGCGAGCAGTCATATGATTTTGTTGGCCTTGACAAGCAGATATGGGGGCCCATGTCAGAATGATAGCTAGTAATTATGTATATAGATGTCAAATATCATAATTTCTCATTCTAAATTTAGTGATTTTCCAATTCCATGTGGAGCAGAATTAAATGTTAAATATCTAAGGCATACAAGTAAACTTTAAACTCCTGGTGATAAATTAACTACGTAAATTTAGAAAATCTTGAAATTTTTAATGAAAAATTCTAACATTTGACATCTATGTACATAATTACTAATTATCATTCTGAAACGGGCCCACACATTTGCTTGTCAAGCCCAAAAATGTAACATTACCGTTCGCGCCCTATACTTATGTAACCAAAAAAAGGAAGTGGCGAGAGGTATTGTGCTGGCCACAACAGATTTTTTAGTTTTATTTCTGTTTATTTATTTAAATACCGACGTTTCGGCAGTATTAACTACTGCCTTCTTCAGGAATGAACAACAAATCAACAAATATATAAATAAATAATAACAAAAAACATTAGCAACAAGTAACCGAGGTGACAATTACAACATATTTAATATAGGAAGCCATGCACGACTAAGATCCAGACCGTCACAATGATTGAGATTATTACTCTTGGTTTTGAAAATCTCGATGGCTTCTCTAATTATAACCTGTTGTTTAGGTGTGCTGGTCTCGCCAGTATTTTTGTATCTTCGAATTTTATACGGTGGAATTCTTCCAGGGCATGCTCTGTAACTGAAGATTTTTCTGGCTGGTTCAATCTGATCGAACGCTGGTGTTCATTCAATCTTGTTGAAATGGTTCTACCAGTCCGGTCATTGTAAACTTTCCCGCATACACATGGAATCTGGTTAAAACCTGATGACTAAAGAGGGATGACGACTTTAACTTGTCTCAACATATGTCGAATTTTAATATATGGAGAAAATAACATCAAAATCAATATAAATTTCGCTGATACTTTATTGCAAATCTTGCTACCATTGAAAAGTTTTCGGAATCATCCTTCCGGTACACTTAAACACAGGAAACACGCTCCAGATAAAGAACTACTTATTCATCCTACTTTCTTGATAAAAATAGGTCATATTTACCCATCTGTATTTGTATGCATCACTTATAAAAGGTAATATACAACAATAACAACATTAAGCATCCTTTACCATCATTAATCTTTGAGTAAAATAAAGGTAATCGCTATGATTTATCCTCATTTCATGCGGTAATTGCACAACAATTCGCATTTATCAAATAGCTACCTACCAGGCAGACAGAATGCGGGATTATGAATAGGAATATACTATAAGGTAGAAATACACTGTGAAAGCAAATATGGAAAGCAGCCAAATGTGAGTATTTGGCACCCAAATCGATTCTGATATGCAAAAGTGGTTTGAATAGAACAAATACATTTATGTGCTTATCTAGATTCAATTTGGACAAGTTGTGGTTGACGAAAAATCGATTGCTGTACAGTAAAATTTTTGAAAGATGTCCGATCAAGGTAATCTACGAATTGTATGAATTCAGAACTCCGCCCATTCTGACAAATTCAGTAGTGTCGTTTGCTTAGTTTTTATGAGGGTACATAAGATACTACTGTTATTTTATTATTATAAAAATATATGTTACAATAAAAGCATTCAAATTTCAAAAATAAATCAACTGGTAGGTTTATTAGCAAATGTAAAACCAAATATGTGAAAAATAAGATACTGAATGAATCAAGGTAATGTATCTGAATTAATATATAAACTTACGTTACAGCGAAAGTATTATCAACAACGAGCATAGTTTTAAATGAATGTCCTAACTTACTCGAAACAATATGAATTTTTGAAACGTGTTATATCCATCCTTATCGCACACGCTTATAGACTGCAAAGGAGAGAGATAAATGTATGCCAATTTGTTAATTCATTCATGATACAAATAACCTTGATCGGACATCTTTAAATAATTTTACTGTATATGTAAATACATATGTATATAATCACGGCTTATTAATAACCCATTTTTGGGTGTTTCCGTCTGCTTGTATTTTCGCTGAGACCATTCCTCAGGTGTCACCTGATGAAATCTCAAAGTTGTCGTGAACACAGCGTCTCAAGGGTAGTTTTGTACTATAGTTTAATTCACGAAAGATGACAGTTCAAGGTCATTTATAAGCCGTCTGATACAGTATTACTTGCAGATAACTTCACTGCATTTCGTATGCATAGATCTGATGTGGCCAGCACAATACCTTCCGTCAATCCTGTGTATTATGTATAAATTCCATACATAAATTTTGTTGCAAAAGATTCTAAATTTCCAATTTTTACTTTAAGATCCTCATCTCTACCACAATTCATTTACTTTTTATTGATACTGACATCTGTCAATTTGAATTATCTGAATATATTAGCAGTTTCCCCATGGTTAGCATTCTTTAACTCTATATCTATTGAATATGTAGTATAAAATGCAATCAAATCGTAGAGAGAATAATATATTCTTTAAGTTATAATAACGTTAAATATCAATAACTCATATTTAACTGTTAAAATCTTCAAATGAGGCTATTTCCGGTTGACCAATTATAACCTAAATCTAATCACTTGTTCTTCTGGATGTAAACTTGAGAAATACGAAAAAACTATAATTTTTGGAATTGTGGTATTGAAGTTATGCGACCCGAAACTTTCGTCACAGACACACACACACATACATACATACAGACATCATCGTAAAAATGGTAAAATCGTATTATAGGGACCCTAAAACATACTTATTCACTAAAAACTCATCATTGAATTTTTTGACCAAAGACAATACCTTCTTTACCTAAAGATGGCGGAAGGTAAAAAGCTCTCTATTTTAAATTTTATCAATATGTCAAATACACTCCATAAAATATGTGTTGCTATTAAAAAGTCAGACTTCACGTACTGCGATCAGGTTTAAAGCTAATACTTCAAAATCGAGCCAGGAACTCGCTTTCTTGATTCCAAAATCATAACTGAAATATCATTTTCTTCTTTTTCTGCCCCACGGGAAATAATCTAAACTCTAAACAATTACCCACGCTGGGAAAAAGTAAAAGAATCATGAACTTCTCTCCCTTGGTATATAATACACTATTCTTGAAAATTATTACATACTAGGAAAATAATTATTCTGTTACTGAAACTGAAAATCATATTTGTCAATAAATTTTATGTATATTTTATCTTAATAAATGTACTAATTTTTTTTTTTTTTGTTATAGGTAAGCATCTTACAAATATACATCAACCCAAATTTGATTTAAGGTAATAATATATTTAACAATGTTATACTTTCTAATATTCTAATTAAATTCAAATGCTTTGAAAGTTCAGTCTAGTCTAGCCGTTTATAATAGCTTTATAATATGTAGGTATCAAATTCTTGCAAAATAATCACCTATTTTTACGTTATCATCAAATATTTTCGTATACAATTACCTTCACAATGTCATTCACTCTTCGATATTCGTTTTACAAGAAGCTAATGTACTTTTCATCGCCTACTAAACCAGCTAGCATCGTCAGCAAATTTGACAAAACGAAGTCTAAAGCGTTAGCATTTGTCACACATACATAACTCTACATGATGATAGGAAAAACTTTTCCGGACCGACAGCATACGAATGAGACAGAGATTCTGCTGGCGTAATGTTATTATCTTGTCTTTTTGCTACATTGCTTCACAATATACATATTCAAATTTCTATGAGAAATTCTGCATTGTTTAATATGCTAACATCAAGGTGAATTATTTGGACAGGAAAATAAGGTCACTGCATACAAATATGAGATTTTGTGTGATAAAGATTATGCATGTTAAATTTGGAACACCAAAAAACTTAAATAAAAAATCAGATGTGGCCAACGCAATGCCTCTCGTTTAATTTAATTTCGATCCCAACCGACGCGAAATATTTCGAATTTTAAATGGCACTAAAATGACCCCTGTATTGCACTCTCCACGCCAGCAATAAGTGCTCGTGAGGTGACACCTGGGAAACACCCGCACAGTACAAATATGTCATCATCGTTAAAGAAATCTGTGTACAAAGCAGATTGGCAGACCCAGCAATGGGTAATATGCCGTGATGATATATTTATTTTATTTATTTATATACTTACCTATATTCATGACTGGCGTGGAGAATGCACCACAAGGGTCAATTTTGTGACAAATTCCAAAATATTTGGCGTCGGTCGGGATATAACCCGGTTCCCCAGATTCGCGTGAAGTGGCACAGGTATAAATTTATCCATAAAATATATACAAAAAGTATTAACGCAAATTTTTATAATAACAAACCTCGAAAAAATAACGTTTAAAGGCATTTTTAGAAAAAAAAAACTATTTTGAGCTTCAAGTAAACTGCCATTTCCGGTTATCCGATGGACACCAAAATCTAATGGCTTCTTTCCATATTAGAATAAGGTAATACATGGTTTCAAATGTTTCTGGAGTGCTCAGAAGATCCACACACACACACACACATACACACACACATACACACCCACAGATACACCCACAGATATCATCGTGAAAATGTTAAAATTGGATCATAGGAACCTTAAAACGTGGTCATTTACCAAAATCTTGATATGCGATTTTTAGCACGATCCCTATACCTCCCTCACTGGGGGGAAAGCGGGAGGTAAAAACTATATATTTACAATTTTTGTTCAATCACTATGGATTCTAATTCTTACAGATTTCAATATTTTTAACAAGCTACTAAATTTTTTAAATACAATACAAGGATTGCTTAATTATTTACGATATTATTTTTTCCGCATCGGCAGCAACCGTGATCTAATTTTATTAACATTTCTCACGTCACAACTTTCTACCAGGATTTGAGTCAAAAGAAGACATTATGCAAAATGCGACAACCCAGCTAAACACCATTTCACAAGAAGCCTTCCAGAAATGTTTCGAACAATGGCTGGACCGCTGGGAAAATGTGTACATTACCAAGGAGACTATTTTGAATGGGATTAGGGTTCCAGACCGCGAAATGAATATTAAGAGTGTTAGTTATTCTTTTGTTTATACTCTACATCATTTTTAATCAAAACATGTTAGTTTACACAAATTCCCAAATTTATATTATGTCAATCATATTTGCAAAATATTTCTTAGAAGAACAAACTATCCTCCTACATTGCGAATTTCAAAAACCGGATGACCGCATATAAACAAAAGTCGGCTCAAAATAACCGCCAGCTGTAGGTGAAACAAGTGAACAAGTAGTGCTCTACTTTGCCGACTAGGCGCCGTTTGCCCTATCTGGCTTTGTGCAGAGTAACTTCGCTATTAATACAGTTGATTATTACATCTCTAAGTGCGTCTTTGATTGAAATGTAAATGTGGTAGTTATTACGTTATCGGGAACTGTATCTTTAATTAATAATACTCGGTGAAGTGTTTTGAAATGTGTAATAAGAGACTATGGATGCAATGGTAGTGGTGGAAATAGAAATGACAAAATGAGTTTTTGCTTGGATAATGGTAAGGAGGGGATTTAAATCGTAGTTTATTTTTAATTCAAGCATGTAATTATGTATTAATTTTATCTAAATAGAGGATAAATATGTGACTAATGCATGGATATATTCTTATACAATGTATAAAATACTAATTGGATAGGTAGCATTTTTTTAAACCTACTTTTAAATGTAATTTTCATCTATTGAAAACTCGTTACTATTTAACGGAAATATATATCCAAAACCATTAACAGAATTTATAGTATTCTACTACCGTGTAATGGCTATTACTAATTCGGAAATCATATAAATATATAATCATGTAATAACTTTAAAACCTTTACACGTTGTGAACATATTTTCTTCATGTAATTTGTAATACATACATACATAAAATCACGCATGCCCCACTTGGTGGACTAGCATAAACTCGAAAATAATAACATCATACAACAAATCCTCACTCTCAACATATTAAAGTGACCGTTTTTTGGTAGCGAAATGCCGCATCCACACATTCCTGTCTAAGCACACTTCTTTCGCCTCGGCCACACTCATAATCGCATTCATACATTCTCTCTTCCCACTTGGAAACTTTCTCTCTTTAATAACCCTACCAATCATATCCATCCACTTACACACTGGTCGGCCACGCAATGAAAACCCTAAATAATAATAATAATGATTTTATTTGGCCAACAGTATACACCATATAAAGGACAAAATATGATACATAATTACAATGAAAAACAAATGTTTTGATGGAACATAAATCGTAACAGAAAAAAACTAATACCCACAAAAACGAATGTAAAATATAGGTAATATTACTTACTATACATTTCTAAATAAATTTTATAGAAATCAGAGACTCAGTGAAGATGTCTATATCATTAACAACCAAATTTTATATATTATAAATTGGTGACCTGGTTTGCATATTTGTTCTATCCCTAGGACATTCAAAATATAACTTTTTTGATTGTTACACTCGTAATCATACAAATTATTCATATCACTTTGCTAAAATCATATGTGATTTATGTATTCATACTCTGCAATCACGTTTTTAATTGAGAAATGACATTTTTTTCTGTTGGATACACAAAAAAATATGATTTTATTGACAGTTACTATGCAACAAAGTTTTACTTTACGGGCGATAGAAAAAATATAGTTTTATTGCCTATAGTAAGTATCAATAAAAATCGAATTCACTGCCTAAGTTAAATTCAAAAAGCTGCCTTCGCTTGATACGCCATAATTGGTCGACGGTGAAATGGGCGATGTTTAACTGAGCGACCGTCAATTATTGGGCTACAGAAATTAAAAAAAAAAAAAAAATGCAGCAGATAAGTAGTCAAAAGTGGTATATATTCATACGTAATATAACAAGTGATATGATTATCATCGATGATATTCTCGAGTGAAACCGAGCTGCAGATTTCACGAGTCCGAAGGACGAGTTGAAATGTGCTGCTTCGATTATTAATCATATCACGAGCTTATATTTAATGAGAGAATGTAATGAATTTTTGCAATCTAACCTAACCTAATTTTTGATATACATATTCATATTGTATTAAAACATGGTACTTACGAGTTTTATTTAATATTTCGGAGTTTGAATTATTGTTATTATTTATTTTTATACTTAAAATTAACTGTCAATGTCATAAATAAAGAAAACAAATCCCTTAGTAACGACTATAAATACGGTGATAATTTCCTTGTTTTTTATCATCACTGTGATAAACGCGTAGCTAGGGAGATTCTGAATGTTGATTGGCGGAAAACATGTCACGTGACTAAGGAATTATATTCTCTTCTAAATATTCCTTAACAAGCTAATCTAATGTACAATTTTATAATTCTACACATCAAGATCACAAACGTCCATTCGCCGTGTCCAAAACACCGCCGCGGCGATAAATCTACTGGTTTTTTGCCTTGGAGGAAGAAAATTTAATATTCCTTGCTAATTAAAAGCTCCGAGTATGTGGTTAGTTAGCTTTTACCCTTTGCAGCTTTCAAAGCCATCTAGTTAGGTTTTGATGACTTTTTGCTGCTTCTATTTTTCCTGGTCAGTGAAGCGGTCAGTGCTATCACAAATACGGCTTTACTAAACCAGTTGTTTTTTATAAAAACTCCGTCAAAGGAAAGTACAACCGTTGCACTAAATCCATTCATTCCACACCCAAAGTATATCATTAAACATTGAATTTACATTGGTGCGTTTCCCATGCAAATTATAGGAAGAACTCGAAATTTCACACAAAAATATAGTGGACCCATAATTTATTTCTTTATCAAGGTTTATCTGGTGAGGAATAAATTTTTGAAATAAAGTTAACATCTCGTAATGGAACATGACACATGGAACCATTAACTTGCAATGAAATATAAAATATGGTATAGCAAATCCGGATGTTTATTTATGTCATAAATATTTCAAATGTGTATCAGAACAACCGAGTAACGTCATTTTTCATAACATAAAATCGCTAAAAATAGAAGTCAATAATAAATGGAAACGGAATTATTCCCATTTTTATATGAATGTTGAACTTTAACGACATAAAACGCGGATAACATTTTTCATGTTGTTTCTTTCATACATTTTAAAATAAATATGTCCACAAAAAATTGATTTAAACGTACAGACGTTATGCTTTATTTTTATAAATTCTTACTAAGGTATTTTTTCATTTTTTCTTTTCGAAAACATTTTATTAATTTCGGAGATTTTAATAACAGCATCTTAGAAACTTTTTTCATAAAACCGGCCTTCGTCTGATATTTTTATTTAATTTCAGGAAGATCAAAATTCTTTTACCTTAGCAACAGACAAAAGATGTATTTTATTTTAACCGTAGATACGTTGAATACTCAATATACAGGTGTTATATTTTAATGGACCCAGCAAATATCTCGCTTATTTATTAAGTTAATAATTTCTTTCATATAACATGATTTATACAGCAACATATAAGCTACTTGATGACGGATATACATTCATGATACCACTTCCGGTTTATTAGTAATTTAATATCAACTTTGAAATTTCAAATGGAACATACTATATTTTGTTACAAATTTGAAAAGTACATCAAATTTGCTTCACAATCATGTAAAATAATCCATATGTTACATTATTAAAAACTAAAATGCCGAGTACTTTTTTATACACCTAGTCGAAATTGACAAAAAAAAATATTTCGTTTATATAATAATAGTTACAATTAATGTAGTGTTTTATTTCAAGCCACAGTCATGGCTCACTATTCTCTTTTCGGCTAGATGTATAAAAAAGTGCCCGCCATTTTACTTTTTAATAATGTAACATATGAATTATTTTACATGATTGTAAAGCAAATTTGATGTACTTTTCAAATTTGTAAAAAATATAGTATGTTCCATTTGAAATTTCATAGTTGATATTAATTAATAATAAACCGGAAGTGGTATCATGAATGTACATCCGTCATCAAGTAGCATACATGTTGCTGTATAAATCATATGAAAGAAATTACTAACTTAATAAATAAGCGAGATATTTGCTGGGTCCACTAAAATATAACACCCTATATAACCTCAAAAAAAAATGTGCATCTAGTGCTGCCCTCTCTGTTTAAGCCGCAAATCACTCAACCTACCCTCGTACAACAAATAATCGCATTTATATTGAGTAAATCGCTGCAGTATTTCACTCGTACTTGTAAGAATGAAATGTGCTTCTTCATTGAATATTGCATTGCGCGGGAGCTGTGTTAGTCTTGCCTGAATCTTGACCCAGTTCGGGACTCCCATAGTTTCGGGACATTGATTGCCGCGCTCTTCGTGTCGTGACCTTCCCTCTCTCCCTTGCTGCCGCAGGAGATGTTTAGCGCCCTCCCACGCAATCACAAGAATTAATATACCATAATCAACATCAGCATACCTCACAGAATAACACCAAGTTTGCAGTCATTTAAAGTTTATTGAAATCGGTTCAGAAGTGAAATTGCGGATGTTTTTCCATTAATGTAAACGAAGAGGAACATGTATACAAGGGCAATGTATAAAGAATCTACCTAGCTATGCAAAAAGACACATTGAACTTGAACAATACTTTATTTTTCAACATAACTTCCTTCCATACTAAAACACTTTTCTCAACGTTTCTTCAACTGTGCCATTCAAAAAAATATTTTTTTGGAAAATCTGCAAAATAACTGTCAACACCATACATTAACTCCTCGTCTGGATCAAATCTTCTTCCACTGAGATTTTTTTTTTCATATTTTTAAATAAAAAGAAGTTACTAGGTGCTAAATCGAGGCTATAAGATGGATGGCGTAGTTTTGTAAAACTGCAGTCCCTAATAATAATGTCTTCAACTTTACGCGCTTTGTGAACCTTGCAATTGTCATTCAACAACAACTTCTTTTGTTTGTATAAATTCGGACGCTTTTCTTCCAGGGCAAGGGGCAAGTAATATTTCTTTGATTTTTACACTTCACCCATATAAATAAACGTTACATTATCGTTCGTCTTTTGGTTCATGGCTAGGTAAATTTCTTTATAAAATGCCCTCGTACCTACCCATTCGTTTAAAATTTCGTCAGTTGTGTGAATATTTCATCAGTTTTTAGCGTTTTGTAATAATTCAGCTCCTGCCATCTTCTCTGTTGTTAAGTAGTCTTCAAGCTAAGAAGTTTTATGTGTTGTGTATATAGTCGAGAGAGTTTTGAAGTTTGCCGGAGATTATATATGGTTAGGCAGTAGTTTTATTCAAGTGATAAAGGAGTGATGTATGGTAACGACTTCCAAGTGACATCCTCGTCTTCATTCAGAAATTGTTGGTGTTTCCTGTTATCAAGGCAGGAAATTTTGGTTGAGTATAAAAACTATGCTAGGAAAAATAACTAGACACACTACCGCTTTTCAGCTGCAATTTACCCATTGCTGGGTGTGCCAATCTGCTTCATACACAGATATCGGTAATGATGGAATATTTGTACCGTGCGGGCGCTTACCAGGCGTCACCTCACGGGCACTCAATGCTGCCGTGGAGAGTGCGCCACAGGGATCAATTTTGTGCCATTAAAATTCGATGTAATTTTTGGCGTCGGTCGGGATCGAACCCGGGTCCCCAGATTCGCGACCAGACACTCAGGCACACGGTCACGAAAATAGAGCGACTGTTTAAAAATCTTATATGTACTTTAACTGCGCCGGCGAGGGCATTACGGAGGACCCCCAAAAGCTTGTATTCACTAGAAAACAGTGTATTCTGTCATATTATGCCCTAATCAACCGAGTTGCATCGAAACCTTAGGAAGAATATGTCACAAGTTGGTCACACAAATCATTTCAGACCGTGAAACGTTCAAATCTGATGTATAAACTGTTTCTCATGTCTCCAAATCGCTTGAAAAGGTATGTATGTAATACTTGAATAATTATTTATAATAGATTGCGTTCATCGTGGCATCGAATTAAGTAAAATATCGATGATTTTGTGGTACAAACACCTTTATTTGTCATACGATACGTACATAGTTAATGAAACTTCTTGGAAACAGTGGAAATGAAGCATTTATCGTATAAATGAATAGTGTATGCTATTTGTGACTAATTAACATCGGTCGTTAGTGAATCCAAACCTCATGCAAATATTCCATCGTTTCTGAGAAATAATTACAGGAACGTAATGGTTTAATCATTCGGCCATGTTAGAAATTCTGTAGGGACTCAGTTACACCGTTACACCGGCCTTAATTGCTTTTTGCAATTTCCCAACACAATTAAAATAAATATGAATGGAACACGGAAAATGGACAAGGAAAAAATAACGAAGGTGCAGAGAACTTCTTACGCAGAAAAGAACAGGAAATTATATTCTTGTGCTTATACAGGGTGTAACAGAAATAAGTACATTAAATTTAACCAGTGGTAGAACTCGTCGAAAGCAACATATTAAGTAATAACTTTTTTCGAAATCTCATTTTTTAGTATTTTAACATTAAAGTTGATATTTTTTGGAAAAGTTATTTTTCGTCGTTCTACTTAAAACAACTTTTTTCAAAACACGAGGTATTATTAGATCATGAATGTTTAAATAAAACAATCTCCAAACATTCATGATCTAATAATACATCGATGGGTACCTCGTGTTTTGAAAAAAAATGTTTTAAGTAGAACGACGAAAAATGACTTTTACAAAAAATATCAACTAATATCCGCATCCTTTTAAATTGTATTTCATGAGCAAAGCAGCCCTATATTATTTTTACCTTCCGTCACCTTTAGGTAAGGAAGGTATTGTCTTTGGTCAAAAAATTCAATGATGAGTTTTTACTGAATAAGCACGTTTTAGGGTCCATATAATACGATTTTACCATTTTTACGATGATGTCTGTATGTATGTGTTCCGGATTCCATAACTTCAATACCACGATTCCAAAAATTATAATTTTTTCGTATTCCTCCAAGTTTACATCCAGAAGAACAACTGATTAGATTTTGGTTATAATTGGTTAACCGGAAGTAGTCGCATTTGAAGATTTAACAGTTAAATTTGATTTATTGACATTTAACGTTATTATAACTTAAAGAATATATTATTCTCTATACGATTTGATTACAATTTATACTTCATATTCAATAGATACAGAGTTAAAGAATTTTAAAGAAATTTAATTTTATAATTCAGCCAGCTATGCCAAACTTGGGAACTAGTAATATATTCATATAATTCAAATTGACAGATGTCAGTATCAATAAAAAGTAAATTAATGTGGCAGATATGAGGATGTTGAAGTAGATATTGGGGAATACACGGAAAGATAGATAAGAAAATAACTCTAGTGTTACAAGTTTTTAGAAAGATACAAGAAAGACGATTACATTGGTTTGAACATGTCATGAAGAGAAATGAAGAATTATATTGGAACAAGAATGAATAATTTAGTAATAGGACGTTAAAGAAACAGAGGAAGACCAAAGATAAGATGGAAGGACTGTATTACGGAAGATTTGAGAGAAAAGGAACTGAATGAGAACGACATGCAAAAATAGCGACCCCTAACGAATGGGAAAAGCTAAAGAAGAAGAAGAAGATGCCAGTGTCAAGTGCAATTTGAATAGTTTGTTTATGAAATAATTTTACTGGAAATTTAGAATCTTTTGTAAGAAAAATTATGGAATTTATACATTATACACGAGAATGACGGAAGGTATTGTGCTGGCCACAACAGATTTTTTAAAAATAAAACCATGTAACAAACGTAGACTAATTATATCAAAAGGCTGAAGATGGGTGAAATTGTTCCCCTAAACGTCCCACAAATAAATAAGATACTCAACAAACTCTAATTTTTTGAATTCCATTCCTAGAAGAAGGCCAAAAAAAGTAAATTTCCAAAAAAATATTAATTATTATTATAATGTTATTGTGTAGCTCTCCTACCTAATAATATACATAAAGTAAATCGTAGAAGATTCCCGTTAATGGCTGAGAACGCTTTATACATCCCAGTCAGTTAGTTGCTCTCATTCGGCAAATAGAGATTGTACTATGAATAAATGAACAGCCGCGGCAGATCCCGCTGATAAAAATGTGGACGCATTAAATTTCCAGAAGTTAACTCTGCGTTTCGAATGTAAATGTAAATGTTGTTTGCGTAATGTTTTTTTATTTCTATACTGGTGGGTGACACGTTTGTATATTTGCTTTTAAAATTTGGTCTATACTGCAAGCTGAATAAAAATTAAATTACCGGAAATTTTTATTGAAAAATGCAAAATAAAACGAGAACAAGTTTCAAAAATGCATACAAATGTTTTTGGATTAGAAATTTTAATATGATGTACAGTAAAATTTTTGAAAGATGTCCGATCAAGGGCACCTGTATCACGAACGAATTAACAAATAGGCATACATTTATCTCTTTCTTTTGCAAAGGCTGTAAGACTGTGTGATAAGGATGGATATAACACGCTTGTCTTTCAAAAGTTCATATTGTTTCGACTAAGTTAGGAAATTCCATTTATAAACGATGCTCGTTGTTGATAATACTTTCGCTGTAACGTAAGTTTATTTATTAATTCAGATACATTACCTGGATTCATAGCCGTACGTATAACGTTATATTCTGTCAGAGTCACTGACACTGACATTGTGTCAGTATCTTATTTTTAACATATTTGGTTTTACATTTGCTTATAAACTTACTAGTTGACTTATTTTTGAATTTTGAATGTTTTTCCTGTAATATATATTTTTATAATAATAAAATAACAGTAGTATCTTACGTACCCTCATAAAAACTAAGCAAACGACACTACTGAATTTGTCATGATGGGCGGAGCAAAAAGCTGAATTCATACAATTCGTAGACAACCTTGATCGGACATCTTTCAAAAATTTTACTGTAGGTAGAGTATTTTTTTTAAGGATGTCCGATCCAAGTCATCTGTATCATGAACGAATTAACAAATTGGCATACATTTGTCTCTCCCATTTGCAAAGACTATAAGCGTGTGCGATAAGGATGGATATAAAACGCTTTTCTTTCAAAAATTCATATTGTTTCGTCTAATAGGGCAATTCTGTAAACACCGTTATGACATATCGAATCGTTATAACTTTATAATAATAACGAAAATCGGTTAGGCTTATTCTGTAAACGTTCGTTATGTCATGCATTATTTCGTTATTATAACGATAGTCGTTAAAATGATATTCTGTAAACAATAACATAATTCTACATAACGAAAAAAGATAACGATAACGTTATTTTTCAACGACTGGACATCTATGTACATAATTACTAGCTATCATTCTGACACGGGCCCCCATATCTGCTTTTTATTTCTTGTATACACCAAAAATTCTACTTAAATCTATTCTTTATATTTAGATTTTTTAATATTAAATTCATTTTATGAAGAAATTTTGTGCTCTTCTAATTTTTCAAAATGTTTTCAATTCATTGTCGGAATTAACAGTATTTTTGAAGGGTATATGTAAGATACCTATAATTTTACATATTTAACTATACTATAAATACAATAAGAAATGTTGTACTTCCCAGAAAAAAAAACTTCAATCATGTCTTTGGATTTTTGACACTGACATTTATCTATCAGTTACTAATATTTTGTGAGATTTATTACAACAGATTATTATATACCTTATACCTATAAAAGATATAAAAAATGTTTGTGTATCAGATAGAGAATTTACTCTTTAATACAAGCAAGAACAAAAAATAATATTTAGATTTTTTTAAGAATCTGCTACTTCCTGTTGTCCAATTATTACCCAAACCTTTTCAGCTTTTCCCAGTAATGTCCGATTGAGAAATACGTAGTTAAACAGATCATTAAGTATTATAGTTTTTGAGAAATCGTCCTTCCAACCTCCCCACACACATACACACACACATACATCATCGTAAAAATATTAAAATCGGATTGTAAGAACATTAAAACGTGCGTCATCATTAAAATCCAATACCTCTCTTAGCGAGAAGTAAAAATTACTGTACCTACAGTAAATTTGGTATACCAGAGTCCACACCTATTTACTGATTAAACGATCACTGTCAGTATTCTACTTAAAATACTTTCATAAAATTAGCAATTATTAAATTCTTTTTCTCATAAATAGAGCACGAAAGAGATGTCTTAGTTTCTCCGCTAATTTTATTTTTACACTCATTTTTCTTTTAAAATTGGTTATTTTCCACTATTAATCTTCTACAATAGATAATCAAATTCTTCTTCTACGAATTTTAATTTCGTCTAAATTCCTTTTGATAGTTTTTGGTATAACAATTCCATTAGAGTGGAAAGCACTTTAGTTGTTAAATGACTGTGTATAATGACTGGGTGAATTGAAGTCAGATTTATTGTTACAATTGTGATGCAAAATGAATAATTACCTAGGATTTATGACCGAGGAATCCAATAGAGGTATATTTACCCGTATTTTATTGATTTCACTGCATGGCTAAGCAAGCATTACTTCAAAGTTTTGTGTCATGGTTATTCTAATATGTATTTCTAATTTTTCATATGAATTAAATTATAAATATCGAATGTTTATTACATATTTCAACTACAATGTCATCACATATACAGGGTGGTGACCGCGACCCCGGAACATAAGACTTTAACATGTAAAATCATACTTTCTTAATTTCCTGCTTTCTTAAATATTTTAGGTAAAAATGCTTCTAAAAGATTCTAAATTTCCAGTCAAATTATTTCATAAACAAACTATGCAAATTGCAGTTGACACTAACATCTTCTTCTTTAGCTTTCCCCATTCGTTAGGGGTCGCTATTTTTTATTATCTTCTTCATTTCTCCTTATGACATTTTCAAAACCATACATCCCTCTTGTATCTTTCTAGAAACTTGTAACACGAGAGTTATTTCCTTACCTATCTGTCCGTGTTTTTACCAACATCTACTTCAACATCCTCATCTCTGCCACATTAATTTACTTTTTATTGATACTGACATCTGACAATTTGAATTATATGAATATATTAGTAGTTTCCATGTTTAGCATAGCTGGCTGATTTATAAAATTTAATTTCTTTAAAATTCTTTAACTCTATATCTATTGAATATGAAGTATAAAATGCAATCAAATCGTATAGAGAATAATATATTCTTTAAGTTATAATAACGTTAAATGTGAATAAATCAAATTTAACTGTTAAATCTTAAAATGAGGCTACTTTCGGTTCACCAATTATAACCAAAATCTATTCAGTTGTCCTTCTGGATGTAAACTTGAGGAATACGAAAAAAATATAATTTTTGGAATCGTGGTATTGAAGTTATGCGATTCGAAACTTTCGTCACACACACACAAACTCCTCATTGATTTTTTTGATCAAAGACAATACCTTCCTTACCTAAAGGTGACGGAAGGTAAAAATTTAAGCATAAGTATGTCTTATTCCCAATAATTCTAGCGCGACTTCATATTACACGAAATAACACATCAACTTTTAATCTTCTTTATTTCTTGGTATATCACACGTAGCAACCCCATAGCCCTCTGGAGAGCCACATATTCCCATGATTTAGTAGCCACGATTGACTAAAGGGCCTTAATGTCCTCCTAAGGGCCTCGTCCTTTACAAGAACCCGGAATTGCGTGTTGCGATTGTTGGCTGCTTCCGTCATTATGCGCCAAGAGCTTTATATTTGATTATATCACAAGAAAACGGAGCGCAATTTACCGATTTAAAATCATAAAATAATGGGGAGATTGAGAGGTTGATAACGCTACTGTTCTAAATCCGTAAATGGGGGAGATTATTATACAGAGTGATTCACAGAGTTTAAAGCAGTAAAATAAAGGAAATGAAAGGTTGCAGAAATGTCAGGGAAATATAAATGTTATAGGAATGAGAATATAATACCATTATAGTATATGTTCACATTTCAAACATGAATTATTGTAAATTTCGTTTCACAATAATAAATATATTGTACACAGACGAAGGTCACACAAGAATTATTTAGAAGAAAATCAGATAATCTGTATAAAACAGAATTTGCGCTATTATCGATCATTTGATATCAGGTCACGTCTTAATTACAAATTAACGAAAAAAATGCATATCGAAATTTAGACTAATATTTAACAACTCATTTGACATTTCGTTCCGATATGATATTGTCAATTTCATCAAAAGTTAAAATGTAACTATAAGCGGTGCAATTTGCCATTAGTTAATCAATTTTTACCTTCCGTCACCTTTAGGTAAGGAAAGTATTGTCTTTGGTCAAAAAATTCAATGATTAGTTTTTAGTGAATAAGCATGGTTTAGGTCCCTATAATACGATTTTACCATTACGATGATGTCTGTATGTATGCATGTATGTATGTGTGTGTGTGTGTGTGTGTGTGTGTGTGTGTGTGTGTGTGTGTGTGTGTGTGTGTGTGTGTGTGTGTGTGTGTCCGTCTGTGTCTGTGCGTATATGACGAAAGTTTCGGAACGCATAATTTCAATACCACGATTCCAAAAATTATATTTTTTTCGTATTCCTCAAGTTTACATCCAGAAGAACAACTGATTAGATTTTGGTTATAATTAGTCAACCGGAAATAGCCTCATTTGAAGATTTAACAGTTAAATTTATTTATTTTCAAATATATGTTTCTATTTTCATACGTAATATAACAAATGATATGATTATCATCGATGATATTCTTGAGTGAAATGTGCTGTTTCTGTTTCACGAGCAATATCTTCGATTATGAATCATATCACGAGCTTATATTTAATGATATAATGAATTTTTGTAACACATTATGTGTGCTGCTAACCTATTTATACATATTCATATTGTATTAAAACATACTACTTTCGAGTTTTATTTAATACATCGGAGTTTGGGTTATTGTTATTACTTATTTTTATACTCAAAATTAACTGTAAATGTAAATAAAGAAAATAAATCCCTTAGTAACAACTATATATAAGGTGATAATTTCTTTGTTTTGAGTCTTGATTGGCGGAAAACATGTCACGTGACTAATGAATTATATTCTCAAATCAATATTAAAGAAGTAATTTAATTTGTTGTGAAACATTTTAGTAAGTTTTAAAATTGAATTTCCAGAAAATTCCTTGTCTAAATTAAAATTTGATAAATGAAAAGTGCATTTCAGAAATTAAGATTGAAATTTATCTTTTCCAACAAGATTAATAGCGTCAAAACTGCTGAAAATTAGTGTCTCATTTTCACCTTTCCAGTAATAATAATTGTCTTTTTTCAGTCGCTCACTTCTTGACGCAAAAAAATTACATTATTATTTATTTACCTGTTTAAAATTTCATTACATTTTTCTTTTATTAAGATGCATATTTAATAAGTTGAAATGCTCGTTGAAATCGCAACTATAAAGATGAAATTAGGAGCGGAAGTATAAAAGGGAAAGGTAGTAAGAACTATTAACAGCAAAAGATACTAATATAGGCCTACGAAGTATAGACCTTCAGGAAAGAGAAAAAATACTTGGAAAGGGTGCTATTAATTTCCCTATCCCAACAATTTCCTGGTGAACGTGAACGACCATCCATTCATAACCAATGCCACGTCATATTTGACAGCCACTCGGTGGTACGTTGTGACGTCACGTTGCAGATGTGCGTGACTTTAGACGCTTTGTAATAACAAACAATATATGGTTTATTAATGTAATAAGTAGAAACTAAGGGTGATAGGTTGCGTGTTTCTAGATATATTTTACGGGCTATTACAGATGTTTTCTACAATTAGATTGTGTGATAGGTTCATATAGAAATCAAGACCAATTCAATAATAAAACACATTAGTGTCATCTTTTTATAGTTATTTCTGGTAATAGAGAGACATATTTTGTTACTCTAGAGTGTTACATTTTTTTACCTTCCGTCACCTCTAGGTAAGGAAGGTATTGTTTTAGTCAAAAAATTCGGTGGTGAGTTTTCAATGAATAAGTACGTTTTAGGGTCCTTACAATACGATTTTACTATTTTTACGATGATGTCTGTATGTGTGTGTGTGACTATAATTTCATCCGCGATATGCCCAATACTAGAATCCCAAAAAAAATTACGTATTCCTCTTCCTTACACCCATATGCAGACTTGATTAGATTTTGGTTACAATTGGTCCAGCGAAAATACCCTCAATGATTCTAAATTTTCATATCTTCATATTCAATAGATATATTAAATTTCATAAATCAGCCATCTATGCTAACCATGGAAATTGCTAATATATACAGATAATTCAAATTGACAGATGTCAGTATCAATGAAAAGAAAATAAATGTGGCAGAGATGAGGATGTTGAGATAGATGTTGGGGAAGACACGGAAAAATAAGAAACTGAGGACGGTAGTTTCGGTTTCGGATCCAAAAATATCCGGATATCCGGGAATTGACTATTAAATTATCTGAATGTCGGATCCAAATCTCAGTATCGGATTTTGGATCCGAATCTGAGTATCGGATTTTAGTTCCGAATCTGAGAATTGGATTTTGGATCCGAATCTGAGTATCGGATCTTAAATCCAGATTCGAATATCGAATCTTGGAAACGGATTTAAGTATTGGATCTTAGATTCGAATATGAGTATGTCATATTAATATGTTACTTTATATGTGTAATTATACAAATTTGTATTTTTTTATTCATCATTTACTAAATAGGACTCTGTGAAAGTATAAATTATTTTTCTTTACATCTGCACAAACTACCTGGCTATTTTAGAGGGGTTTGCCTTCACATTCAGAATTAAAATTTGGATTCGGATCCAAAACCGAATTAAATTTACGGATATCAGCTTGAATATCTGAACATCGGATATCCGAGAGACCGCATATTTTAAAATCCGGGTATTCGGATCCAAGTTTTGTTGGATCCTCACAGCACTAGTTGTAAAACACCGATTAGACCACGGCCCAACAACCCGAAAAAGAATGAAACTTTCATAGACCCCGGCCGTGAAAAGCTTAAGTATTTATATAAATTATAAACTGTTACTTTATTTAGTGACTGGGTATATCAGTATATAAAGTGCCCTTTTACCACGGAAGTTCGAAAAGTTCTATGTGTCAGATAAAGATAATGCTAGAAGTATCAAATGTAAATATCTTTTGTCAAATTCGTATGGTAAAGTTTCGAACAGATTAGTTTACAAATTTTATTATAGTACTTAATTACTTCATATTGATGATTATGGAAATTTCTTGTTGATCATATCATTCTAATTCTTCCTCGCTTAACACCCTCATACAAATCAATAGTTGCTGAGCACTCTGGTTAATTACAAGCTAATTTGTTTCTGGGATAACGATGTTTACAGCCACACACACAGACACACAACTTCGCATGCGGCTAACTTCATTAACTCAACCATGGTAATTTTTCCCTTTCGCCGCCTCGTCATTAGCTATATACTAATTCAAGGTCTCATTAGGAAGAGTACGTAATGTACTCTGGATCAAGTTCATGTCGCCAAAATAAAAATAACCATCGTAGAAAATAGATACACGGTGTCAGGGTGATAGTAAATTTATGTCACCTTCACCTTGGAAAGAAAATAGATGCTGGAAATGCATGGAAATGAATTTCTTCGACTGACTAAGATCCGGAATGTCTCTCCAATATGTGGCTATGTCTGATTCCTCCCATTTTTACCTCTCGCTAAGAAAGATATTGGATTCATGTATTTTTTTGAATAAGCACGTTTTAAGGTCCTTAGTATACGATTATAACATTTTTATGATGATGTCTGTGTGTTAGGATGTTGTAAGAACGATTTGTCAAATTGTAACTAAAAACCTGTTTAACTACGGATTCCTCAATCTATAACATTAATGGGAAGAGTTGAATATGTTTTGGTAACAATTGGACAACTGGAAGTAGTAGTTTCTTAAAAAAATCTGATGTGGACACCACATGACTTCCTTGTACGATTATTAAACTATACATATTTTTTTAATTATTAAATTACAACATATTGACAGGCTTAAGCCAAGCGCGAGAAATATTTTGATATAGAACAAAAAATAATTCATTTACTACTATCATTCTTAAATTAACATTAATCTAACCCGGTTCTTTTTGAAGAGTGTTTTGATTACAACAAAGAAATATTTGATTACAACGATGAATATGACTAATTTCACAATAAAAATATAATATTTGTTATTGTACGAATTATAAAATTGCACGTATTTAACGTAATTTGACGTGAACATTTTTTTATTTTTTTGTCCTAATCCATAGCAAGCTTTATTACAAAAACAAAAAGTATATAATTTTTAAATTTAGATATCTTGCTTATACAAAGGGCTAATTTAATAATACTTGTGCTAGACGCAGAAATTAATTCTCTGAAACTTTTATTTGAAGCATTTATTTCTAAAATCAAAATAAAATCATTTTATTCAAGAAAAACTGTTAACAACTTCAAGTAATGTACCACTTCCGGTTAGCCTATTTTAACCAAAATCTATTATGTTATTTCGATTGACATAAAAGTCTTCCAAATTTGAAAAGTTTTGGATTATATTTTAAAACAGTTTTTCATTAAAATCTATTATAGGCTTCATGTAAAATGTCACTTCTGGAAATTGTGTAATAACCAGAAAGGGAGGTGCACAACTAGATGTTATAGTCCTAAATACAAAATTTCAACTTTTTACGGCTTACCGTTTTTGAGTTATGCGAGATACGTACGTACGTACAGACGTCACGACGAAATTAGTTAAAATGGATTCAGGGATGATCAAAATGGATATTTCCGCTGAAACCTGAAAACCGAAATTTTTCGCGATTACAATACTTCCTTTACTTACGTACAAGGAAGTAAAAAATGTTCTAAATATTATTTTTTGAAAATTTAATACAATAATAAAGATCTTTAAATTCTCAATCTGATACATTTAAAAAAAATATTATATCTTCTATAGATTTAGAGATATATAATAATATAGAATAATTGGTTGTAATAAATCTCGCTGCCCAAACAACTCCATGGAAACCAGTTGAGATATTGAAATGCTTATAATTGATAGATAACAATTTTATTAACATTACAGAAAGCTTTTTCTGGTAAGTACATTTAAAATTTCTTATTGTATTATTAATTAAATATTTAAAATTACAGGTATATTAATATTACATATATCCTTAAAAAATACCGCTAATACTGTCAGTGAATATAATGCTGGCAGTACACTCTCGCCGAGGCCGCTCGCCTAATGTCTCGGCGAGACTTTTGTTATGACGAGGAAGCACGAGTGGAGTGCAGTACACTCTCGATTTGCCTCGTCTCGGATTACACAATACGCATGCGCAATAATCAATATTAACCGTCATGAACGACGTTGAGGTTGAGTTGCTGCTGTTGCAGCTTATTGTGCAATTGCATAATTATGTTAATATATATTAGAAGTTCACTTAAACGAATCCATGCATCATTAATATTTTTTTATCTTTATGAAATATATGCACAGGGTCCCACAAAATATGCTCGTTCTGATAAGCTTCCAAAAAATTTAAAACGAATTCATTACTCCATTCTCCCATTTTGCATAATAAAATAATTCTTAATATTATTTTAGCTTGCACGCTAATAGGCTGATCAACACGACAAACGAGAGTGTACTGTGTATGCTTACGCACGCCGCTCGGTTCCTTTGACTCGCGCCAGAAAAACCGACACGAAGGCGAGCGACTACGAGGCGAGGCGAGGCACCACGAGGCGAGCCGAGTACTGCTAGTACACTCTCGTGCTCGTCTACGCTCGCCTTGCCTCGGCGAGAATGTACTGCCGGCATAAAGAATTTTAAATATATTAGAAGAATAGGAGAAAATTCCTCATAGAACGAAAGAATAGATACAATTTGAATTATTTGTATATACAAGAAATGTTAAATTCATTAATTATGATGCCAAAAATAACTTAGTAATTTAATGGTACAAAATTAACCTCTGCGGTGCACTTTCCACGACAACAGTGAGTGCCCGTGAGGTGACGCCTGGTAAGCGCCCACACGGTACAAATATTTCAAGATTTACCGATATCTACGTACAAAGCAGATTGGCACACCCAACCGTGCTGATATATTTATTTATTATTTATTTATGTAAAATAAAATGGACATGGCGAGAGGTCATGTGTTCATATGGTTTTTCAAGAGTCCGCAAGAAAGCTTAGACCTGTAAAACGGTAATTTGGCTCCGTTTTTACCGAACTCATCTGCTTTTTCATTGCCTAGAGGACTCCTTCATATACCAGGATACCAACCACAAAATGGCGTTGTTGTGTTTGGCTATATTTTGTATTAAATATACTTTTAAACTATTATTGTATCTATCAAAACATCATTATGATGATGTGCCCTATCTGCATGCCAATAACCTCGGTGCCTCAATTATCTGACACAACAATGCATGTATTCCACGTTCCACGCGTCCCTGAATATTTTGTCAATTCAACTACGAGCACAATGTAAGTACGGTCAACGGCCAGGCAAGGGATGGGCTAATGCTGATCGCTCATCAATCTAATCGCTATAGACACATTTTCTATACACGGCATTGAAAAAAATCCGGAGAAAGTATGTCCTCTCGCTTTTATAATCAACAAGACATTTACAAGATCAATGTTGTAGTTTTTGCAGATACAGGAAGTTAGAGAAAATACGAAATGTATTTAGATGGTGTACGATTGATAAAGATAAAAATAATATTGTTTAGTTAGTAGTATACTACTTAAAATAGTAATATGTACTGTTTTAATAAAAACATATGCGATATATAAACAAATAAAATAAATATATCATCACGGTATATTACCCAATGCTGGGTGTGCCAATCTGCTATGTACACATTTCTCGGTAATGATGAAATATTTGTACCTTTCGGGCGCTTACCAGGCGTCACCTAACGGGCACTCAATGCTGGCGTGGAGAGTGCACCACAGGGGTCAATTTAGTGCCATTAAAATTCGAAGTAATTTTTGGCGTCGGTCGGGATCGAACCCGATATATAAAAAATGTTTCAATAATTTCATAACGTATGTCTTAAAAATTTTGGCACAAATTTCAACATTTTTTTTTAATTACATATTGAAATTTTAATAAATGACCATGTTTCGAGGTCCATAGAATCCGATTTTAATATTTTCACAATGATGTCTGTGGGTGTGTGTGTGTGTGTGTGTGTGTGTGTGTGTGTGTGTGTGTGTGTGTGTATGTATGTATGTATGTATGTATGTGTGTGTGTATATGTATGTGTGTGGATCTTCTGGACACTAACTCAAATACTATCAATCGCAAAATTTGTATTTCGACCTTACTTAATATGGAAAGAAGCCATTAGATTTTGGTATAAATCGGATAACCGGAAATCGCACTTTACTAGAAGCTCAAAATAGTTTTTCTTCCAAAAATGTCATTTTTTCACGATTATGTAATTATAAGAATTAAAGATTATTGAATTTACTATATGCATGCATTAATAATTTTTCTATATTACATGAACCCCGGAGTCTACGTTTAAAGATAAACACAATTCCTAAAGGTGACGGAAGGTAAAAAATTGTTGAAAGTTGTGACAAAATTTTTAGGACATATGTGGGTGTATAATTTTACTACGTATCTGTCCATTTGAGGTATATATTTACAATATAACATTTTATCATTATTTTATGTATTTTGTATTAAAGTGTCATTAACGTACTTGTCCTTTTGTTGCAGGTATGTCGCCATGATAGAGATGTGTCCTTCCTGTTTCTCGATCTGCCGTTTCCGGTATCGGTAAGCGCTTCCGGTGCATAACATGACATTTCATTTGTAATTTAAAACGTGAGAATCAGTTCTCTATAAATCACGAACGATATTAAATTGCAATTATTCACAGTAGTTATTAAATAGAAATTAAATGTGAATATAAATATATTATAGTAATAAACGAGATTCATGGATCATAAAATTTAGTATTGTGAATGATATTGTAGGTAATAAGATCAGACGACCTTGGTATGATAGCTCAATAAGAAATATGTAATATTTTAAGTATACAATAAATAACGACATAATTAAATATACGAACACTACGAGGGCGGATTGAAGAGTATTAATTTTTTTGACAAGACAATACCTTCCTTCCTTCCTTACTAAAACTTAAAAAAGTTCTTGCAGAATTGGGGTGATTATGTTCAACAATGTTTTAATATAATTTAAGTTATAAACAATTATTATGGAGATAATCTGAAAAACAACTATAAGTATAAAAGTTGTTGTATACGAACTAAACTGTTAAATACCTCTCATGTGGAGTATGTTTTAATATGTAGAAACACCTTCGTTTCTATCCCAAAGCAATTAAACCGTATCATTTCCTCGTCGGATATTACTTCATAGCCACACACGGCGCGGCGTATTGCGCATGTAATTTGTTTCGTATTTAAAAAGCGCTGACTTCAGACGTACCAAACCAACCCAGTCTAGGTTGCGAAATTCGTTCAAACGTTCTTTACAGACACGGGCACACCTCTAACTAACTGTGAACGTGAACTGTGACTGATTTACATTCGTACATGGGTATTGTTCAACGAACATGATGATATAATGAGAAATAACCTATACATGAATCGTTGGAAAGGTTATGTCAATGAAATGTTACAAGTGATATGTAATTTTGGAATGTCTTATTTGATTTTAAAATCACATATTTAGGATGGTGACTCAAACACCCGAATATAGGACTTTAACATGTAAGATATTTACAATTTCCTGCTTCCCTAATAAGCTACTTGCGTGCCTTTTTATCTTCCGTCACCTTTTAGGTAAGGAAGGTATTGTCTTTGGTCAAAAAAGTTTTGGGGTCCTTAGAATAAGAATTACAAGTGCAAACTGCAAAAAGCAAATTGCGAATTTCTCCGTGAAACGAACAAAAATAATAAAAATTATCAGTACGTCTAGTTTCACTAGGATACAACTTCTGAGGCAGCTTCTATGTGAGATCGTCAGAAGTCGACCAGCACAACAAGTAACCATAGACGCGTTTCGCACTTATTAGTGCTCTTCAGTATGATATGACTTTAGTCAAATCAATTCTCGGTAGAAGGCTCTGCCGGTATTAACTTACCTCTACAGGCCTTTTACCATCGTAGATGATCTTATGATCGCCGCCAGCACAACGAGTCATTGTCTCTGCTACAGGAGTCCACTCACTGTGGAGGATCGAGCAGAGAACACAGGTTACACCATACTGAAGAGCACCAATAAGTGCGAAACGCGTCTCTGGTTACTTGTTTTTTCTTCTCACATAGAAGCAGACTCAGAAGTTGTATCCTAGTGAAACTAGACATACTGTGTAATTTTTATTATTGATGTCTGTATGTTTGTGTGTAAGTGAGTATGTATGTATGTGAGAATCGTTTCGAAAAGTATAATTCCATTATCACGATTCCAAAAATTATAATTTTGTATTCTTCGAGTTTAGATCCATATGCACACGTGATTAGATTTTGAACAGTTCTTCTTGAAAATACGTACGTTTTTTAAAGAATATATTATTTGATTGCATTTTATACTTTATATTCAATAGATATAGAGTTAAAGAATTGTGAAGATATTCAATTTCATAAATCAACCAGATATGCTAACCATGGAAACTGCTAATATATTCAGATAATTCAAATTGACAGATGTCAGTATCATTGAAAAGTAAATGAATGTGGCAGAGACTAGGATATTGAGATAGATGTTGGGGAAGACAGGGAAAGATACGGACTGGAAAGTTTCTAGAAAGATACAAGAGAGACGATTATATTTGAACACGTCAAGAGGAAAGATGAAAAATATATTGGAAGCAGAATGAAGGTAGAAGAGACTGAGGAAGACCAAAGATAAGATGGAAGGTCTATATCGCGGAAGACTTGAGAGAAAAGGAACTGAATGAGAACGACACGCAAAACAGAAATAAGTGGAAGAAGAAAATAAAAAATAGCGACCCCTAACGAATGGGAAAAGCTAAATAAGAAGAAGAAGGTGTCAGTATTAAGTGCAACTTGCATTGATTGTTTATGAAATAATTTTACTGGAAATTTAGAATCTTTTCCAAGAAAATTTATGTATGGAATTTATACATAATACACAGGATTGACGGAAGGTATTGTGCTGGCCACATCTTGTACGAGTATGAGCTAAGTTAATAGTCCTCAAAATTCTGCTTAACAAATCGAAATACGTAATAAAGTAACAGGAACCATGCAAAATAATAATTGATGATTTCTCCATTTGGATTATTTTCTTTCTCAAGGTGAAGGTGATTTACTATCACCGTGACATCGTGTATCATTTTCTTTGATAGTTATTTTTTATTTTGATTGTAAAACCCGTCTTTTATAAAATCCGGTAGATTGTAAACAACCAAGAAAAGCGATATTGGACACAGCCAAAGTAAAATCAATTAATAATTGTCAATAGAGGAAATGTAATTCATAAAAAGTATTAAAATTTCAAAATTCATTGCGATGAAACAGTCCGTTTTTCAATTAACTTTACTGGAACAAAGTGAACGTGTGGATCAGCTGTTCGCTGACACTTAATACTCAAATCAATGTCAGTACATGAATTACACATCTGGGGCACAGACACATACACATATGTACACACATACATACTCATTTTCATTTTCCCCTTGTATATTTGCCGGTATAAAACAAAGTGTTTGACATATGATATTGTCCCCATCTCTCTCTAAAGTACTATCGGAAATATGGAACCATTTCGCTCTTGTGTTTTCAAGTTTAAACTCGTTCTCGTTATCGATTTGCGCATGAGTGCAAAATGAAACTGTGGGTGTATGTGAACAGCTGGTTGTGACGTCATATGCCTTGGCGATTATAGTTTGTTTCTCTCAAGTTGTTTGGAGTTTTACTTGTTTTGGTTAGAGGTTTCTTTGGAAATGTAGTTAAGCTTCCTTATTCGAGTAGAAATACACAAATGTAACTTTTAAACGTATAGAAATTTTGGTTTTATTTATGAGGTGTTTAGCTAATGACCGTTTATATCGCATCTACTTAATCTGTTATAATAAATCTCACAGCCCAAATAATGTCATGGAAAACAATTGAAATATTAAAATGTTTGTAACTGACAGATAAATGTGAGTGTCAAAAATCCAAAGACATTACTGAAGATTTTTTCTGGGAAGTACATACAATATATTATTTCTTATTGTATTAATAGTTAAATATTTAAAATTATAGGTATATTATATATACCCTTCAAAAATACTGTCAATCCCGACAACGAATTGGAAACATTTCGAAAAATTAGAAGGGGACAAAATTTCTTTATAGAATGAATTTAAAATTAAAAAAATTAAATATAAAGAATAGATATAAGTAGAATTTTTGGTGTAGTGTAGGTATACAAGAAATGCTAAATACAATAGGGTGTGAGCAGTCATGTGATTTTGTTGGCCTTGACAAGCAGATATGGGGGCCCATGTCAGATTTATAGCTAGTAATTATGTATATACATATCAAATATCATAATTTTTCATTCTAAATTTAATGACTCAATTCCATGTGGTATATTTTCCTTGACATGTAAATTCCACACTTCTAGTGACAAATTAAATGTTTTGTCAAGGACAACAATGTCACATAACTGCTCGCGCTCTATACTTATGTAACCAAAAACGGAAGTGGCGAGAGGTATTGTGCTGGCCCCAGCATATTTCTTTTTTTATCTCAATAGAAAATCTATGTACGTATTTATTTCCATTTTTCCTCATTCGTTTAAACATTAATCACATATTTCTTATTAAATTTATACAAACAATTAAACAATATATTGATAATATTGGATGATAGTTTTCTGAGAAAATATTAACAATTTTAGTAAATTTATTTTCAACTTTGATTTATTTAACAATGAAAATGATATGATAACACATTACAAGTCAATTCACTCTTTATCATTACTTTGAAGCTATTTGAATAATACATACATACATATCAGGAAAACGCAACAATAATATAAAACCGTTTAAAAGTTTTTACATGTTTACACTCAGCCTTGAAAATATCAATGTAAAATGTAAGTTATTGAGTAGTAGAAGATATTGTTATCAATTGCGAACCGGAAGCTCTTTTTTGATATTGAAAATGACGTAAATCTTTATGTACAAAACACTTGAGAAAATATTGTTGGTAGAATTTTTTGAGTGCCAATATATACTTTTAATATCTGCAAGATTATTTGAATTGAAATCTTTATAATAACAAATACTGATAATTGAATCATACTTGAAAATATATTTGATAAAAGTATATTTTCTTTTAGAATTTATTAATCTATAAATAAATATTATATATCCCCAAATATATGTTGCCACATAGTAAGTATTACTCCAATGTTATGCTGGATGCATTAATAATAGTTTCCAATTTAAGCTGTTCAACGTGCGAAAAATATCTTATAAAATGAGTCCTTTATACTATTTTTTCGTAATGACTTCGTTATGAACGACACATTATCGGCCACCAATTTATTTGGTATACTTGATTTTCTTACAAAATAATTTATTCATATATATATATATATATATATATATATATATATATATATATATATATATATATATATATATATATATATTAACGAAAGATGTCACTTTAACAATTTCATGAAAAGTACCACTTTTGGTAGATTGTCTATATTATTGTAACGTGTGACGCCACTGACTCTAGGAGAACGCGACCGTCGCCACTGGTCGAACGCTGCTAGAACGGCGTCTAGACCTGTTTAACTATATCCGGCCACCTGACTCTTTGTATTCGATGTTATCATCGCGTGGAATGTCCCAGAGGGACACGGGACTGTATAAATACCGACAAGGAGGAAGTTTAAATAATCTTAGTGTTTAAGTATGTAATAATATTCTTAGTTTTAAATTAGTGTTTATATTTCTATTATCTTTATCTTAATTATTTATCGTTTAAAAACTTTTATTTTTAATTAATAACATTTCTTTGATTTTTACACCACCCAAATAAATAAATGTGACATTATTTATATAGAAATCTAATTATTTCATTATTCAATTCTACGGCAAAATCTGTAATAAAAATTTATTAGATCAATATCTTTATTCTGCATCATTTTTTTTTTAATTTTTAATTTTATGAAGTATAATAAATATAATAATATAATAAGTAATTCAATAAATACTAAATACTTAGTTATAAATATAAATGAAAATTAAATTTTCACTGTAATTAAATTAAAATAATTTAATTTTATAAACAACTAATTTAAACAGTATTATTTTATGTTATTATTACTGCAATTAATATATTTTAATAGTTAATGTAATTCAATAAAATCATATCAATATGATTATGTTTTTAACCTCATTTTATTTTATATTTTTTTGTTTCTATTAAGTGAATAAATAAATTGTTATATTTCCTAGTTAATTTAATAATTGCTATATATATTTTACCGCTCAAAAAAATAAGCTGTTAAAGCTTATGTGTAAGCTTTATTTACCCAATTTGCTATTTTAACAAACACCGAAAGCTCACAAATTTGAGCCAATAGGAGATAATAGAACCATGATGTAAATTATGTAATTGTGTTAGTATAATTTAGTGATGTATTGCGGGATACAATTCACGGTGCGAACTTTCTAAATTATTACCGCATACGTTCACATCACTTTGATTTACGGTATAAATAAAATATAAATTTGTTTTTGTTGTCATTATATAAATTCCGCTTAAATAGGTCAATATCATTTAAATACAAAACAAACACAATGAACTGCAAAAATGATAATGGTTTACTTTAACATTTTGCAACCAGAAAATAAATGTTGAAGTAAGAAAAATACAGCAAATTTTTACTTATCGCTAAGAGAGGTATTGGATTCATGCTAAAAATCGCATATCCAGATTTTAATGATTAAACACGTTTATTACGATGATGTCTGTGTATGTGTGTGTGTGTGTGTGTGTGTGTGTGTGTGTGTGTGTGTGTGTGTGTGTGTGTGTGTGTATGTGTGTGTGTGTGTATTTCTCAATCGTACATTACTGGGAAGAGCTGAAAAGGTTTTTGTAATAATTGGACAATCAACAGATTAAAAATATTCTTATAAATATTATTTTTCGATAATTTTTTTTCTTGCTAGTAAAAGAAGAATATTATATCTTTTATAGATTTAGAGATAAAGAAATATATGGTATATTATCTGTTGTAATAAATCTCACAACCCAAATAATGTCATGGAAACTTATTAAAAATTTAAAATGTTTGTAACTGACAGATAAATGTCTGTATCAAAAATCCAGAGACATTACTGAATTTTTTTCTGGGAAGTACATACATTATATTATTTCTTATTGTATTAATAGTTAAATATTTAAAATTGTAGGTATACATATTACACATACCCATCACAAATACTGAAAATGAATTGGAAACATTTCGAAAAATTAGAAGAGGACAAAATTTCTTCATTGAATGAATTAAAAATTAAAAAATCTAAATATAAAGAATAGCTGTAAGTAGAATTTTTAGTATAGAGTGTAGGTATACAATAGGGTGCGAGCAGTCATGTGACTTTGTTGTCCTTAACAAGCAGATATGGGGGCCCATGTCAAAATGATAGCTGGTAATTATGTACATAGATGTTAAATATAATTTTTCATTCTAAATTTAGTGATTTTCCAATTCCATGTGGTTTATTTTAAGAAGTAAATTCCACACTCCTGGTGACAAATTAACTACGTGAATTTAGAAAATCTTGAAAATTTTAATGAAAATATCTGACATTTGACATTCATGTACATAATTACTATTGTAATTCTGACACGGCCCCCATTTCTGCTTGTCAAGGTCAACAATGTCACATGACTGCTCGCTCCCTATACTTATGCAACCAAGAGGTATTGTGCTGGCCAAACCGATGTTTAAGTATTCTGCCTATGTATGAGTACGAAAATAAAACGAAATTAGCGAGTAGTATTATGCTGTCTATACAACACATTTAAAAAAAATAAACTCTTCAATTATCATCAACATAACCTCACTATAATTTTCAACTTTGTTTGATCCTTGCAGCGAAGTTAACTCGTATATCCACATGCTTACACTTTAAACTATCCTGTATTTGTAGCTACGAGCATGTACTCGTTTTGATACGTAGGTGTTATGTGTGTGTGTGTTACGTAATGTAATGCATGTAGTACAGTTACATCGCTTACAGTGTTGTAAACCGTTGTAACTAGAGGGAAGATTGCAAATAGCGGAAGAATAAAGACGATGTTTGTTTATTTTGTTTTCAACAGAGTGCAAATTGTTTCAATTGGATAAATACGTTCTAACTTCTAACAGATGGTTGATTGATCTGGATCTCAGTTGTTATTTTGTATAACTATGATTTGAATTTAATGTATAGATTAATGTATCATATAAGTCCTATGTAGAGCGCAGAACACATTCTATTTGTCTTTTATTTAAGTTTATTTGCATTTTAATATACATAGTGTCATTCTACCTACAGTCTCTGATATCAACTCACAATTTGTACTCAGTTCTATTCATAAGCTGTATATTCTTTTTGAATTACTTTTGCTCAGGTCCGTTGATAAGTGTATTGAGATGAACTGAATTGAAATGTATATACACATACCGGGTGTTTTTTACCTTCCGTCACCTTTAGGTTGTAATTGGTCCACCGGAAGTACCCGAATTTGCAACTCTTAACAGTTTTCCTTGAAAAAACGCAGTTAAATATCATTATTATAACTTAAAGAATATATTATTTACTATACGATTTGATTGCATTTTATACTTCATATTTAATAGATATAGAGCTAAAGAATTTCATAAATCATCCAGCTATGCTAACCATGGAAACTGCTAATATATTTAAATAATTCAAATTGACAGATGTCAGTATCAATAAAACTAATGTGGCAGAGATTTGGATGTTGAGATAGATGTTGGGGAAGACAAGGGGATAGACACGGAAAGGTACGGTAAGAAATGAAAGAATAAGGGAAATAACTCTAGTGTTAGAAGTTTCTAGAAAGATACAAGAGAGGTTTGAACATGTCATGAGGAAAGATGAATATATTGGAAGTAGAATGAATAGCTTAGTAATAGAAGGTAGAAGAAACAGAGGAAGACCAAAAATAAGACGAAAGGACTGTATTGCGAAAGACTTGAGAGAAAAGGAACTAAATGAGGACGACACGCAAAATAGAAATGAGTGGAAGAAAAAATAGAAAACAGCAACCCCTAACGAATGAGCCGTTATAGTTGGCTTTGACACAATTTGAAAAATAATAAAGAAAATAACATTAAAAATAAACAAATGATGATCTGTAATTGATTTTTTCATTTGTTTAATGAATTTCAATTTTTCTCCTCAAAAAATTAATAATTCATGGTTTTTTCATGTTTAAAACAAAATAATGTAGTTTTAAAAATTTTATAAAATAAAGAAAAAGAAGAAACTATTTTCAGAATATTTTCTATTTAATAGTAGTTTATATATCAAGGGAGTAAAGTTCGTCATTATTTGTCGAGAGCGAATATTGAATCCTGAGGGCGTAGCCCGAGGGATGCAATCGCTTGAGGCAAATAATGACATTTACTCCCGTGTTATATACAATATTTTATATACAAACGGAAAAAAATTATTTAGCTTAAAAAAAAAGAGACTAACAGCATGTGAGACTAGTAAAAATGAAGCAAATTCTTATAAACGAAAAATCTATTTATTTTTTTAATTTTTCACAAAAACAATTATGTATATTGTTTTTCAAAATAATTATAATCAATAATATTCTACACATTTGTATGTTAATATCAATTAAGAATTGAACACTAAGAAAATAAAATGATTCGGGTACACTGTCAATGGTCTTGAATCACTTTATTTCCCTAGGGAGTACTTGTCATTTTTATTTCCCTCGGTAAATAATGAAGCACATTAATTGATGATTTTGATAAGAATAAAGTTAACTTTATTTACCGGTTGTATATATAAAAATATTATGTTTGTGTTATAATTAGTCCACAGTATTTAATGTAAAAAAGCCTTATAAAAATTATCTAAACATTTTTTCTTTATCTTTTATAATAAGCGAGACATGAGATGTTTTCAAAATAAGCGAATATCGAGTAATAGCCTGTAGCTCAAAAACAAAAGACGATAGAAAATTCCTGTGATACCTATTGATGTCTCAAGGAGTTGACCCATAAAGACCTGCATCAATTTTCAACTTCTATAATATGCAATAGAACAATTCATAATTATTTTGAAAGCATTGTTGAAGGAACTACTTTCAACATATTTGAAATAAAACTCTAAAAAATATAAACCATGTGTCTTAACCTTTTATTTATATTATTTAATACACATTTCTCAAATTACTTTCATATTTATACAATTATTTCAAAAGAAGAAAAATTTGTAAATTCTCTATTTTGCAATTCAAATTCGCCGTTCATAATTTATCACCAACATTCAAAATCCATTTTAAAACTAAAAAAAAATAATAATATCACAAATCCATCAACTGTGGCACCATGGCAAATTTATCAATAATTTCCTACCACTTTATCAGATATTAAATATTGACAGTGCGAACAAGGACAGCGTGTCATTATCGCAAATTTCTATCGCTATCCTTGTCTAGCAATGTGCTATCAATAAACCAAGTTCTCTGCAGTCGGCCAGTTTCGGTCGATGTGATATTAGACATATTTTGCCAAGAAATGAATTCTTTTTTGACTTAGAATTGTGACGAAGATAGCACTGTTACAAAATGAGTAAACACAAACATCGAGTGCGTAGTTGAGTTTGTGAATTTTAGTGAAAATTTGCGAATGTGAAGTATTTGGTCAGGTTAGGAAGAAAATGTTTAATTTCAACTTTAATTTAACGTTTCGAAGGCCGCCCAGTAAGTTTTTTCAAAGTTTTTGTTAGTATTTTTAAGGAATTGAATATAATGATGATTTTTTTTTTGTATGTAAAATATAGGATATGTTATATGTATGAAATTTGAAATTATTTGACAGATGTTCAATTATCTTTGTAGACCAAAGTACAGTTATCATAAAATTGATTTAGAGTAGACATATTATAAATTAATCGATGTTACTGATAAAATTTTATTTTTAGGCATAGTATGTTACATATTGTTATAAATAACGTATCTAAAAGTTTGGGCACACGTTTCAACATTTTTTTTTTTTGTAATATAAAATGCATTTACCTAGTTTTGTAATACTTATGCCTGTTTGTACCGTTGCAATGTATAAGTTACACTTAAACAAGTAGCGCTTAAAAATAAGTAACACTTATATAGTAGTATCTTTGTATGACTTCCACTTAAGAATAACAAACTTTACTAAGCTTCACTTGCTCGTATCAATCTGGGGAATTTGATTTTTTTTGTTTCATTGTCATTTTCGTAGAAACGGAATATATTAATAATAATATTTGAGGTGACGTCTGGTAAGCGCCCGCACGGTACAAATATTCCATCATTACCGATATCTGTGTATGAAGCAGATTGGCACACCCAGCAATGGGTAATATGCCGTTATTTATATTTGCAAATAAATATATGAATGTAGATTATTTTTATTATTATTATTATTATTATTATTATTATTATTATTATCGGAACAGGATGAAATATTTATATTATAATATTACAATAACTATATAATCCATTTAAACCTTCCTATTTTGCTAATCTGCCTCATAAATTATAATAGACAACATTTTTTTTTCCTTTTGATAACAATGTCCAAAGTGCGAGCAATTGAATTATTATTATTACCTTCGTAATATGTAGTACACTCCATAGGAATAGTAACAAAAATGATAAGATTATATACAATACTACTCATTTGACGTAATAAAAATAATCACACCATAATATTGTAACATCATTGGTCAGAAGTCAGAATTGAAACAAAAATAGAAAAGTCGTGCACTCAAAGACGGATGTGATAAAAATGTAAAAAATCTGATGTGGCCAACACATTACCTTCATACATACATACATCATCGCAAAATTAGTAAATTCGTATTATAGGGACCATAAAATGCACTTATTCATTAGAAACTCACTATCGAATTTTTTGACGAAAGACAATACCTTCCTTACCTAAAGGTGAAGGAAAGTAAAAAGAATGAATCATAAACGATAAAAATAAGTACTAAATACTTAATTTTTTAATAAGAAACAGTTATTCATATTCACGTGAGTTGTATTTAGATAAGCGTTCTTTTTATCTATTTGAAATATAAATAATATTTTAGCACTACGGGCCAAATTGGTTCATGGCTTGTTTAATACGTTTTCTCCTCAGTTTTCGTGCCACATGTTTCCAGTTTATAGTTTTAAGTTCATCCATGTCCTTTGGCAGTGCATATTCTTCCTCGTCTCCTGCTGAGAGCTGCTCCTCTTTCAAACAACGACTTTGCTGTTGTGCCCCTTGGTAGTCTTTAATACTTTATCACTTCTATTATATTTGATTAATAATAGAAGGATTCTAAGGTTAAATTATCACCAAAACTAATACAATTACCCCTTAACCTTAAAATCAGGGCATTCGGCATCCGCGTTGCTACCTGTGTTAATTGTTTGTGAAAATTGTGTTCGTGTTTGCATTTTAAATAAAGATTTGTTATTCAAAAAACATTAATTCAATTTTCACTTTTATCATATATTTATTAACGATTAATAATTTTTTTTTTAACTTGTAAATGTTGTGAATAAATGCTGCAATACAGTTGACACTGACAATGACATATCCAATATTGTTTTTGAAACACAGACTATTGTGACTACTAACATGATAACGAACGCGAATACGAATACGAACGAAATGACGAACGCTCAAGAATACGGGCCCTGAACCCGGAACAAAACCGTTTACTTTTGTAAATTTTAGGTTATCTTTAAATGTCATTTGACGTATAGAACTTAGTGTGAAAATCAAAATGGCCGTTGATGGGTACTTCATACGCCACTGGGCGAGGAACGAGGCGAGAAAAATCAGGGTCTTTTTTAACGATATCATTTTTAATTGAAATTTTTTCATTATTAAAGATCGATTTGAGGAAAAATAAAAAATACGGGTCTATTCTATCATTAGTAATTAATTATTGTGTTGTTCAATGCAGGATTTAAAACTACAATTTCCCTGTAAAAAACAATCTTTCCTACAATTAATCCACTACTTCTCCTAATAGTATGTACCGTGTACATTTTATCTTCCACTTTTCCTCAACTAATTAACTAATCTACTCCCGCTTTCAATCCTACACGCTTTCCATCGTTCGGAACACTTCTTTGCCATGTTGTTTCCACTTCTTGCACATGTGATTCGCAACCGGAAGTGATATAGCTCCTGCTGTTACTGGTTCGTTCCCCCTGCGGAGCAAACCCCGTGGAACTCACTTTTGTTTCCGCTTGCTTTATGGTTCCGGACATGGAGAAACAATTAGTGTTTGCTAATGACAGAAAAAAGATTAAAGAGTTAGGTTAAGTAAATAAATAAAGTGTGGATTATGTAAATATGAGAGAAAAAGAGTGGACCATGTAATATAGGCATTAATATAGGTCATTTTAAATAAATAACACGTAAACAAAGCTTTTATCTAAATTTTGTATGTGTATGGCAAATATTTTATACGTAGTGGTACCATAAATACTGTCCTTATTGTAAGGGAGGTTTTTTTTTCATAAACATAAGAAATCTGATAAAAAATCTAATGTTATTTAATAGTTACATACTAAGAATATTAAAAAAAAAATCTGTTGTGGCCAGCACAATACCTTCCGTCAATCCTGTGTATAATGTATAAATTCCATACATAATTTTTCTTGCAAAAGATTCTAAATTTCCAGTAAAATTATTTCATAAAAAAACTATTCAAATTGCACTTGACACTGACATTTTCTTCTTCTTTAGCTTTTCCCATTCGTTAGGGGTCGCTATTTTTGCGTGTCGTTATCATTCAGTTCCTTTTCTCTCAAGTCTTACGCAATACAGTCCTTCCATCTTATCTTTGGTCTTCCTCTGTTTCTTCAACAACCTATTACTAAACTATTCATTCTTGTTCCAATATAATTCTTCATTTCTCCTCATGACATGTTCAAACCAATGTAATCATATTTCTTGTATCTTTCCGTGTTTTCCCCAACATTTACTTCAACATCCTCATCTCTGCAACATTAATTTACTTTTTATTGATACTGACATCTGTCAATTTGAATTATATGAATATATTAATAGTTTCCATGTTTAGAATAGCTGGCTGAATTATAAATTTTAATTTCTTTATAATTCTTTAACTCTATATCTATTGAATATGAAGTATAAAATGTAATCAAATCGTATAGAGAATAATATATTCTTTAAGTTATAATAACGTTAAATGTCAATAAATCAAATTTAACTGTTAAATCTTCAAATGAGGGTACTTCCGGTTCACCAATTTTAACCAAAATCTAATCAGTTGTTCTTCTGGATGTAAACTTGAGGAATACGCAAAAAATATAATTTTTAGAATCGTGGTATTGAAGTTATTGGATCCGGAACTTTTGTCACACACACACAGACACACATACATACAGACATCAACGTAAAAATGGTAAAATCGTATTATAGGGACCCTAAAACATGTTTATACACTAAAAACTCATCATTGATTTTTTTGACCAAAGACAATACCTTCCTTACCTAAAGGTGAGGTAATAAAATTATTCAAAATATCCGCCTTTCATACCCTTCTGCAAACGTTCCGGCCATTCATCGATTGAAGCACGCACCACTTCCAGAGTATGTAATCTGCTGTCTTCACCAAATAGCCTTTAATTAGTGGTGTAAGAATCCGACATGGATTCGAGAACCCGGATTTTAAAATATCTGCATCCTCGTCGGATATTGAAGCGGATATCTGAAGATTTAATTCGAATTTGGATCCGGATTCGATGTTTTGTTTACCGATCCGGATCCAAATTTTAATTCTGAATCCGTTCTTCATTTTGAATGTGAATGCTAACATCTGGAATTGAGTTCAAATTAAAACTTCAAACCATTTAATAAAATACAAAATATCTGCTCTATTCTATTTTCTACTTAGTGAGTAATGTTTTTGTTTGTACGTTACATAGTGCGTGTTTGGTTGATTTTGATTTCGCAACGTTAAGCGTTAAGTTCAGTGAAATTCGTGTGCGATTTAGTGGATTTCACGAGCGTGACCGTTTGTTGCTGATGATGAAAACGTAATTTGGTCTGTTGTGGGATAATTGCGCTACGGTATGCTACGGGTTGCGGGTACTTGCTTTGCAAATTACTCAAATCTAAATACAAACAGTCACTGTGCTAATCTAATCCGTATATTGCAAAAGCGGAACCTCAATGCTTATTCACAAAAATTGCACTTTTTAGTCTGGATATATTTGCGAATTTTGATGTTTCAAAATTATTGGGTCGATTCTGTTTACATCTATAAATCTTACAGATCTGTAAATCTGTAAAAAAGTGACAAACACATCTATTGGTGATTAATATAAAATTATACATAAGAATGGCAGCGTTCGTTGCGATTTTGTTCATTATTTACAGATATGAGCAGAATCGACCCATGTACAGGTGTTTATTAAACATGCGGCAAAAATTCAAGGGGTTATTCCTTGGACTATTCTAAAAATATTTTGTCCTTTGATGATTTTTGAAAAGCCGCTTTGTTTCGAAGATACAGGGCGAAAAAAAAAAATTCGACAATAACAACATTTAATACCAAAAATCACATGTAAAGTTTCTTAATCTACAAGAACCGTTGAAAATGACTACCTCCAGCTACGATGCAAGAATCCAATCTTCTTCTCATTGATTGCCGAACTCTTTCAAAAACACCAGGGTCGTTTCTTATGAAGTTACATCCAGCAATTATCCGATGTCTTAAATCTTCCAAATTTGCCAATGGAGTAGCATAAACTAATGACTTTAGATGGCTCCATAGGAAATAATTCCAGGGGGTTTAACTCCGGGGAACGAGCAGGCCATAAGTGAGGTCCACCTCGACCAATCCAGAGATTTCCGTATGTTACAAACAGCCAAACGTCAATCAGTCTCAACAAATTTGACACCTAACTTGCCTTCTATTACTGGATTAATAATTTGAAAAATATCTTCGAAATAAAGCGGCTTTTCAAAAATCATCAAAGGACAAAATCATCTTAGAATGGTTCAGAGAATAACCCTTTAAATTTTTGCCGTATGTTTAATAAACACCCTGTATAATACATCGTTCAACGAGAGAACGTACATGTTTCGCACAAGCAACACAACAACACAAGAGTTGTATTGTTATTATTTTCAGATTCATATAATAAAAGTACTGCAAATTTAATAGAAATGAGAAATATAATAATAGTAAGAATGAAAAAATGACAAAATTAGTTAGAGATCGAATACGTTGTCTCGTTCAACGAGGTATACTTATGTGAGTTATGAATTGTAACTCAACTGTTATCCATTACCATTAATAATTAGTTATAAATATCATAAAACATCAAGAAACGCATGTATAATATTTGTAAAATTCTGAATAGTGATGCACTCGAGACGAGACGAGGAATGTAAAATATCATTCAGAAGGAACAGATAAAAGAAATATGTTGGTATATTGTGGGATTTATTGTTGAAAGCTTTTTTAACAAGTAGGCGTTGTATGTTTTAACGATTGTCTAATGTTCTCATGACCGATGGTTTTTTGTTATTTGGATTCCGGACTTCAAGTTATGCTGGCCTTTATTGCAAAAACACTTGTTAGCTTTTTGTTTCTCGAAATGAAAGTTGTATGTCTGATGTTTTATGCTGTAAATTATATTTTGAAATTGCCCTACAATGTTATGTAAGAGTAAGTAGTATTTTTGCTGATCTAGAAAAGATACAGAAGAATAATGTATTATATTACAAAACAAAATATAGTACTATATATACTTTTAAATTATAATTCCGTAAATTTTCAAATTTTATTTCTGCAGTTATGAAATCTTTATTGATTCGGATATAGAATTTTTTGAAAACGCCTATGTTTCACTTTCCATGATACACGCTGTATGTAAATAATTAAAAGTTTTTCTTGAAATAATTTAATTATTATAAAGTGTTAATAATAACCAAAGCATTTCCGTGTATTACAATAAAAAGGAAACACATAAATAATTTTATTATTAAAGCATGGAAAATTCTCTTTTAATTCGTTTCAATGTGTGAATGTGATTATTTTCAGGAAATGAGAACAATTACCATTTTTATTGCTTGTGTGTACTGATTAGCATTAGGAAACAATTATTATTTATTTCAATATTTGAAATAAAAACTCAATTAAGATATTAAAATTCAGTTAATTGCCATTTCAAGAAACAGTTCATTCATTTCATATTTGCATATTAAACACAAGCTTTATTTCTCCAAACAGGATTTTATGTATTCATAGTTCCGGAATTTTTATGAAGACCAAGGAGTACAGCCAACAAAATACAGGTGTCCCCTGAGGAAAGTGTAACAAGCAATAACAAATAAATAGCGTTTTATAATCTTTTCTAAATTATAGTTTCAGAAATAATATTTCAATTTGTTATCTTTGTTAGTCAAACTTCTGTTTAGAAATAGTCATCACCTTTTATTAACTGACTGTTTAGTCTAGCTGTCAGAGACATTGGGCAGTTATTTGTTGCTAAAAAAAAATTGAGTTCTATCACTGGGTAAATTTAATGTACTTATTTCTGTTACACCCTGTATAAACTATGGGTCAATTCTTCGTTTTATTTATTCATTTAAAATCATCTTACTTTCTGTTTATCCTTATAAAAGTGAAAACATATCAATTAATAAATACTTTTCTATAAAATTAATCATAATTGCAATTACATTACATTACAACATACTACTGTACATTCTGTCAGTGAAAAGGTGAAATTACTGTCAATTAACAAATATTTTTACTTTTCTACTAATGATGATCCAGGTGTACTCTGCCTATAATTGTATATAAACAAGTGAAGCGTGTTGTTTACGTCAGTAAAATGGAGAACCTTTATCAATATTACAAGATAGGAGGCCTTGGGAATAAAAATAAATGAAGAAGATACGTCAAAAAGAAGAATGTGACAAAAACGACAAAAAGTACAGTAAAAAAATTAAAAGATGTCCGATCAAGGTCATCTACGAATTGTATGAATACAGATTTTTGCCCGCCCATTATAACAAATTCAGTAGTGTTGTATGCTTAGTTTTCATGAGGGTACATAAGATACTACTGTTATTTTATTATTATAAAATATATATTACAATAAAAGCATTCAAAATTCAAAAATAAGTCAACTGGCAAATGTAAAACCAAATATGTGAAAAATAAGATACTGACACAATGTCAGTGTCAGTGTATTCGTACGGCTATGAATCAAGGTAATGTATATGAATTAATAAATAAACTTACGTTACAGCGAAAGTATTATCAATAACGAGCATCGTTTTAAAGTGGAATGTCCTAACTTAGTCGAAACAATATGAATTTTTGAAAGACAAGCGTGTTATATCCATCCTTATCGCACATGCTTTTAGCCTTTGCAAAGGAAAGAGATAAATGTATGCCAATTTGTTAATTCGTTCATGATACAGATGACCTTGATCGGACATCTTTAAAAAAATTTACTGTAAATACATCATTTTGAATGATGACGGTTTAATGACTTGAACAACTCCTTTTGTCATTAAAAAAAAACGCGATAATACATTGTTGTCAATCATTTTAAATTTTGCGATTATTTAGCTACATTAGAATTTTTACTGAAATTATGTACAGTTACATCGTTCACACGGTACATTACATCTCAGTCATAAATGATTCTGTTTCATATATCTAGTCCCATTAAACTTTAATTAGCTACCTAATAAACTACACATAAATTAGATCTATAAACACTGTATTAAATTATTTATAGGTATATACAATATTACCAGTAATATATATTTTATTACATTTCTTCATAGTGTAGAAAATAACTTTTTTATTCACAAATTGTTATTATTAAAAATTACAAGAATTTTATAAAAATCAATAATAGATATTTATACACCAAGTGAATTAAGATAATGAGAAGAAAAAATATTTTCAGTGAATAAACATTCTTAACTCACGTGGTTTATACAATATTTGATTAACTTTTGACGAAATAGTAATAATAAAAGACCATTATAAAATTTAATTTTAACAAAATTAATTACGCTGTGCATGACAGTCGTCGTTGGTAGACGTCAAGTCGTTTATGTATAAATTATAAACAAGCTTTATTTTCTGTCATTTGTGTCGTAAAAAGTAATAAAAATGGCGGATCTGTCTGATAAAGACTGCGGTGTAAGTGTTATTTTCGTGCCTTATGTTATTTTAAATGCATTATTTGTAACAGAGTGAGTTAAAATTCTGTGAGAGTGACTTAAAAAAATTTGATCCACAACTGTCAAATACGCATACTTCAACCTATTGCTATCAATTAATGACCTTCGTTACTGTGGCTAAGGCCCGGTTTTTTCACCTCTGGATAAAGTGTCAGTTAACTTATGTGCCAGATAAAATAAAAAATACGCATCGATATTACAGTGTAAATTGAGAAAATTATACACACGTCAATTATTTGATGCGATATTTTTCTTTTATCTGCCAGATAAGTTAACTGGCGCTTTATCAGGAGGTGAAAAAACCGGGCCTAATTGAATAAAATTGACAGTTCGATGGAATAATATTATTCAATCGTTATGTCAAATTCAAATCTTACCTTTCAAAGATTACAAAAATTACTTTTAATAAGTAATTTTTTCTACATAAAAAGCCAGTTACACTAGTTTTGTCATTTTTTATTCTTTTATTTTCTTCTTAAGCTTAAACTGTAGCAGAATAGTCGGGTTTAAGATTTTATGTTAAATCACTTCATAATTTTGTTTCATCACGATAACTAGGTTTGTGTATGTAAACAAAATATTTTTTGCATTTGTCAGTGAAAAAATTCTACTTTTGTTTCAATACAAATATGTCCTGTCGGGATCGAACCCGGTTCTTCAGATTCACGAACAGACACTCAGGCACGTAACCACAAGACTCCATACGTTATGGCAGTTTATAACTGGAAATTGAATAAAATATTTTATAAATTGTTTGTGGTTATGGTACATAAAAAGCAATTAATTTTTTTGTATTAATGTGTGTAGAAATATATGTATGATGAATTCATGTATTATTTATATAATCTTGAAATCCAAGGTTAAGATCACATTTGCATTTATTCATTTGTTTTAATAGTGCATAAATTATAGTGCATCTCCTGATTTAACAGTTGATATATTTAAATTCAGAAGAATATTGTACATGATTTTAACATGAACCAATTTAAAAATAGTACAAAAGTGACAACTGTGGTGCTCTCTCCACGACAGCATTCTGTGAGAGCCCGTGAGGTGACGCCTGATTAAAGCCCTCAATAGTACAGATTTATCGTCATTATCATTGCCGAAATACCCATTAAATTTACTTGACTTTTTAAATACATTTAAAACCATTTGAAGATTTGAATGAAATTTGGTATGGCACACACGTGTTAATTACATAAGGCACTAGTCCCATAAATCACTATTATAGCATTTATGATATAAGTTTGCTTACAGCTATGAAAATACTTGAGACAGCAAACCAATAGTCTGTGTAATGAGCTGTTAAATGCAAGATATTGAAACGTGTCAGAAAATATACCAGGTCATCAGTAAACTGAACTCTATACGTCAATATTAACAGATGTTCGAGGCGAGGAGGAGTTTCGACGATTTGCTTACATTGTGTAATATTTGTTTTCTTGAGATTATGTAGATAATTTCAGGGTTTAGCATATGGAAAATAACAGTATATGTAATTGTTTTATTTCATATTGCATATGTTTCATAATTATGGTTGCTATATTTCAAATTATGTTTAATTTCTTAATAACATATCTTTTGTATTGTTGTATATTTTTGTGTGAAAAGAATATACTTTACAGAAGGTTTAAAAAATACAAAAAGTAATATTTAAATTCAAACGATACGGACAACAAAAAAATTATATCTCAATCATTAATCGCCTTCATTAACACACTTGATAGTTAAATAACTATTATTTCTTGATTTATACACAGAATTTTATGACGTAAATAATATCAGTATCATTACTCTACAAATTAATTCGCATGTACGAATATGAAAGTACATACATTGCATAATCCGTTAATTTATGAATACGACTTGAATAGATAAATTTATAATATATATTTACATGTCAAATACAGTAACTACTTATTCTATATTCTATTAATATTGCATCTTAATCTTTTTACTCTATTTCTTATTTCTGATACTGTGATTAATATAAACCAGATTTAAAACCGTAAACTATACTTCATTTCACGTAAGAAAATAGTAGACGGCGCTTGAGAGCCGACCGTTTTTACATGCATTAAATAAATAATTCTAATTTATGAAACCAAATTTTGTTAATAATAAATATCTGCAAAAATATACAAGACTTGATTATTAAACATCTGATGTGGCCAGGCACAACACCTCCCGCCATTTAATTTTTGTTAACTTAAATACTATTTATCTGTCAGTTACATAAATTCGAAATCTGAACTGTGTAACCAAGGAGACATATTTATCTTCAAATTATTTTATAAATTTATTCACAATATAAATAGAAAAAAATATTAATGCATATATGTAGATTTTATAATCTTTAATTTTTATAATAACATAAATCCCGAAAAAACGTAATTTAAATATATTTTTCCAAGAAAAACTGTTTTGAGCTTCAAGTAAAGTGCCATTTCCAGTTATCTAATTTACACCAACATCTAATGGCTTCTTTCCATATTAGAATGTTATAAATACAAGGTTTTAAAATTTTATGAATGATAATCTTTGAGTTAGAGCATAAACAGTATGCACACACACACATATACATACACACATATACACACACCCATAGACATCATCGTGAAAATGTTAAAAGCGGATTGTAGGGACCTTAAAACGTGGTCATTTACCAAAATCTCGATATGTGATTTTTAGCACGATCCTTATACCTCCCTTACCAAGGGTAGCGGGAGGTACAAATTACAACAAAACATTAATTAATTCTGTAGAATTTATTTCATAACTGACTACTGACAGGTGATATTTTTTTCGTTTTTATGAACTACTTTTGCATTCTGACCAATCAAAGGGCAGAATTTATATCCCTATCTAAACCAACGTTACGTGAAATGATGTAAAGTATCAATCCAACTACTTCCTTCATAGCAGAAACGCACTATATATAAAACAAAAGCTAGTAGCGTAAGCACAGCTAACTTTAATTACTATTCCGTTGTCAACTGTCAACTGTACTTCGTTCTATTTCTCTCATCAACGTGTATAAACGTGTGCGTTTGTATGTCAAATGAGGTAAGATGTGTGGACAATCATGCATGTTATACAATATGTGCGTTTACGTACATAATGTTAAAATATTTGAGAGATTACACGTTGTGAAATGTGACGAAATTTGGTAAATAATTTGCAAGATAGGTGAGAAATTTTAGAGAGTTGCAAATGCTAATTGCGATAGATGAAATTAGCACGAAATTTAAATATTGCAATACGGGACGATTTAGGTAATTTGTGGATAATTCTCCATTTCAAATGTAAATATGAAGTATACAGGGTGTCCCAGATACAAGAAAAAACTTGCTCCATTTAAAGTTAAATTTTATTATTTAACTCTCCCTAAGAGATTTTAATGATTAAGCATGTTTTAAGGTCTCTACAATCCGATTTTAACATTTTTACAATATCTGTGTGTGTGTTTGTGCGTATGTGTATGGGGAGGTTGGAAGGGCGATTTCTCAAAAACTATAATTCTTAATATCTGTTTAACTACGTATTTCTCAATTGGACATTACTGGGAAGAGTTGATAAGGTTTTGGTAATAATTGGACAACCAGAAGTAGCAGATTCTTAAAAAAATCTTGTAGATATTATTTTTTGATAAATTTTATTCTTGCTAATATTAAAGAACAGTAAAGTCTCGATCTGATATATATATAAATATTTTATTATATCTTTTATAAATTTGGATATATGTTTGAAACTGACAGATAAATGTCAGTGTCAAAAATCCAGAGACATTACTGAAGTTTTTTTCTGGGAAATACATACAATACATATATTATTTCTTATTGTATTAATAGTTAAATATTTTAAGATTATAGATATCACATATACCCTTCAAAAATACTGTCAATCCCGACAATGAATTGGAAACATTTCGACTAATTAGAAGAGTAGGACAAAATTTCTTCATAGAATGAATTTAAAATTTAAAAAATCTAAATATAAAGAATAGATATAAGTAGAATTTTTGATGTAGAGTGTAGGTATACAAGAAATGTTAAATACAATAGGGCGCGAGCAGTCATGTGACTTTGTTGGCCTTGACAAGCAGATATGGGGTCCCGTGTCAGATTTTTAGCTAGTAATTATGTCCATAGATGTCAAATGTTATAGTTTTTCATTTTGCAATTCCATGTGGTTTATTTTCCTCGGCAAGTAAATTTCACACTCCTGGTGACAAATTAACTACGTGAATTTAGAAAATCTTGAAATTATGAATGAAAAATTCTGACATTTATCTATGTAATAATTACTAGTTATCATTCTGACGCGGGCCCCCATATTTTATGTAACCAAAAACGGAAATGGCGAGAGGTATTGTGCTAGCCACAACAGATTTTTCTGTTTTGTATCCTATGGCATTTAAATCTGACTTCATCTGAAAATGTAAAATTAATTAAATGTTCGTTACAATGTTCGAAGATTTAATAATTCTTTATGATTCATTCACCGCACTTTTAAACCGTAGATGTCAAGGTACTTGAGTTTTAAAATATACAAAGTTGTGAAACATACAAACTTATAATTTAAGACATGACGTGATGTTAACTTTATTATTTTTAATGACTTTGTCGTAGTTTGAGTCACGTGCCATTATTACACTGCCAAAAGATCATTAGGAAAATATTTTCCAAGTGGGAAGTTACAAATATATCATTTTACCAAATAAGAAAGATATATACAGTGTTCAAAAGTAACTCGGAGTAGAAACATATGTCTTAATTTAAAAGTATTTTATAAAATGCTCAATTAAAGCTCTTCTTCTTGAATCTTATTTTAGAAATGGAAATAAATTAATAAACGGCGAATGGTAATATTCTGTTTTCTTCTTTATTATCTTTTCTCCTTAAATATACATTTCAAGATCAATTTTAACAACTTCACTGTTGAATTGTGAATAATGATCGGACATAAGATTCTCTGGGAAAAAGGGGTTGTTTTTCAGCTACTTTATTTATTCAATCTCTACGTTTCGACCCCATCATGGGTCTTCTTTAGGAGCTATACAATAATTTAACAATTACGAACAGAAACAATGTGTACAGTTTAGTTGCATAAAAAGAGACTTACATGAAAGTTCATTTAGTATGAAAATGCATAAATTGTGTAATATAATAAATATTTAAAAAAATTAAATATTTATTATATTACACAATTTATGCATTTTCATACTAAATCAACTTTCATGTAAGTCTCTTTTTATGCAACTAAACTGTACACATTGTTTCTGTTCGTAATTGTTAAATTATTGTATCGCCCCTGAAGAAGACTCATGGGGGGGTGTCGTAACGTAGAGATTGAATAAATAAAGTGGCTGAAATCCAGAAACTCCTCTCAATTCATCCCCACCAGCCAAAAAACAACCCCTTTTTCCCAGAGAAACTTATATCTGATCATTATTCAATTCAACAGTCATTACCGTTCGCCGTTTGCTAATTTATTGTTATTTATTGTGGCTGAAATCCAGAAACTCTTCTCAATTCATAAGTTTCTCTGTTCATAGCCTACTCCAAATTAGTTTTTTTTTTTACACTGTACAAATACAAAGACAATAAAAACAGTGACATTATTTAAGTTTAACAACAAAATTTACAAATTTCACATAATAACACATTAATAAATTGGTCATTTAGTCCTATATTAAAAGTAGACCTTAAAATTGTAGGATAGGGACTATCAAAATTTAAAAAAGTTTTTAGTTTTTAAAATATTTTAGTTTTTAATGCTACCATCTACGTCATATATCTACTCTTTTCCATATCTGCTTGTCCAGATCAAAAATTATGTTACTTGACATCTATGACCATAATTACTAGCGCTGTTATTCTGACACGGGCCCCCATATCTGCTTGTCAAGACCCACAAAGTGATATGACTGCTCGCCCCCTATTGTATTTAACATTTCTTGTATACCTACACTCTACACCAAAAATTCCACTTACATTTTTTTTATATTTAAATGTTTTAATTTTAAAATCATTCTATGAAGAAATTTTGTCCTACTCTTCTAATTTTTCGTAATGTTTCCAATTCATTGTCGGGATTGACAGTATTTGTGAAGGGTATAATGTAATGTATTTATATAATTTTAAATATTTAACTATTAATACAATAAGAAATAATATAATGTATGTACTTCCCAAAAAATAATATTTAGAAGATTTTTGTTAAGAATCTGCTAATTCTGGTTGTCCAATTATTACCAAAACCTTTTCAGCTCTTCCCACTAATGTCCGATTGAGAAATACGTAGTTAAACAGATATTAAGTATTATAGTTTTTGAGAAATCGGCCTTTCAATCTCCCCACACACATACACACATCTACAAACACACACACACATCATCGTATAAATGTTAAAATAGGATTGTAGGGACCTTAAAACGTGCTTAATCATTAAAATCTGGATATGCGATTTTTAGCATGAATCCAATACCTCTCTTAGAGAAAGGTAAAAAAATTGTGGAGGACCACATTTAAATGTTATAAGAACATGGAAATTCATTTTATTAAAACTATGGAACTAAATTTAATTTGGACGCTTTTTATCCCTAAAAAATTTGATCGTAGTATACCTGAAAAATTATCGTTCTATTCTACTCCTTGGTATATACTACCATTGTTTCTCCAATGTTGTGCGACTTCTATACGTTCCAAACTTTTTTATAATCGTTTCCCGCCGTACATCCTGGCTATAATCTCAGACTTACAACATGGTATAAGAAAAACAAACACGGACATATGTGAAAGAGTTGTAAAGTTCAAGTGTAAGTAACACGTCACTCTCTGAATCACACATGGGGAGTTAAGAGGTGTGTCAATAGTTGATCCATGTCCTGTATATAATTTATTATTTTATCCGTTTGTTTGTGAAGAGTTGATTAGTGTTTTTGTTGGTTTAAGTCGTTTTATAAAAGATTAGCAAATTTACTTTCAAGGAAATAAAATTTAATTAGTGAAACGCGATGTTTTGATAGTGATTTTATGAAATTTGTTTAAGATAATTTTTTGAAATAAGTAAATTTACTCGATTTTTTTCATAAAATTATTAAATTTACTTTGGACGTATGTGAAACCGGCCCTAAAGAATACAAAATAACTAAAACCAGCTATATATTCAAATTGTATATGTTACGCATATGAGTAAAAATTTTCAAGAATAGAAAATTCTATGAATAAATTAATAAATTTATACAGGATCTATATGAAATTTCCATATTTTTACCTCCCGCTACCCTTGGTAAGGGAGGTATAGGGATCATGCTGAAAATCGCATATCGAGATTTTGATAAATGACCACGTTTTAAGGTCCATCGAATTTGATCTTAACATTTTCACAATGATGTGTGTGTGTATGTGTGTGTGTGGAGCTTCTGGTCACTGCAGCTCAAATACTATCAACCGCAGAATTTTGAAAACTTGTATTTTGGTAAATCGGATAACTGGAAATCATACTTTACTAGCTGAAAATAGTTTTTCTTCCAAAAATACCTTTAAATGTAATTAATTATTATAAAAATTAAAGATTATTGAATTTTCTACTGGCATGCATTAATAATTTTTCTATGTATTTTATAGATAATTTAATAAAATAATCAATTTTATAAATCCCGGAGTCTATGTTTTAAAGATAAACACAATTTCTTAGTTACACAGTTCATATTTCAAATGTATGTAACTGACAGATAAATGTCACTGTCAAAAAAATAATAATTTCAAATTAATAATAGTAACGTTTTAAAAAGAAAATTGTAAATAGAACAATAGTTATATGGAAAGGAACGTAATATACATAGTTTCCAACATTAGTAAATATTCAGGTATATATTTATATAAAAAAATAACCATTGTTGGGTGTGCTAATCTGCTTTTTACACAGATTTTGGTAATGATAATGACATATTTGTATCGTACGGGCGTTTACCAAGCGTCGCCTCACGGGTACTCATTTCTAGCGTGGAGAGTACACCACAGGGGTCAATTTTGTGCCATTTAAAATTCTAAATATTTGGTGTTGGTATAAGGATTGCATCCGGTTCCCCAGATTCGCGACTACTAGTAGACCCCATAGGTATATGCATTTAAATTAATTAAAATAAAATGGCGGGAGGTATTGTGTTGGTCACATCAGATTTTTATTAGAATTTTAGCAATTTGCACATGAAATAAATCATTATTTGTTTGTTTATATAATTATTTCATGCTTTAAAGTATTATTCATTGGTTTAATTCCTAACCTTCAAATAAATAAACAGTATAACTTTGTTTACTACTTGGAACAGTAGTAAAAACGTAATAACCTTTTCCATATAAAATATTATATCATGTAAACATGTTGCTAAACTTTAATTCCAAAAGAAAATATATTAAAGATATTTGTGTGATTGCAGTTATCAGTATGATAAAAATGCTATAATGGGGTAAAATACCATAGTCTAATTTTAACTATCTTAGATAAGAATGCGAAAATATATGTAAATTAATGAGTAGTAGTGAAAGAATTTTGTTTAAATATTATTTAATTCGCAAAGTACAAGTGATTGAAGTCGATTAACAATTAGGATGTCGTATGGTGGATATCATCCACCAATCAAATTTGAATTTTGAAATTTTTCCCAAGTCGCTAAGAAATTATAAACAATATTGCCAAAGTTGAATAACAAAAATAATGAGAGACGAGCAAATATAAGTACAAAAATTTTAAGAAATAAATAAAAAATACTAATATGTCATTTATGTACTCCAAAAATGGTCATATATTTATTTTTTATATATAAAAACACCTTATCTAATTTTTATTTCCATGAAAAAGCTCCAATAGAGCTTTTAAGGCTGACAATAATCCTGAAACGAGTTTCATGCCGCCATCTTGTATAGCGCTAGTAAACCATGAAACGTCAGTTTTGGAAAATTTTGAGACAAAAAACATTCAATCATCATATATTTGTATAAAATAAGGTCAGACGTCAAATATTTATATTTTATCTGTATTATTTTCGAGTTAAAGTCCTAAGTTAGCTTTTTCAGCTATCATTAATTCCTGAAACGAGACTCATGCTGCCATCTATCCAGGCGTCGTCGAACTATCATACGTCAAAATTGAAATTATTAAAACGTCTTTTGAAGAAATTAATACTTTCAGTTCTATTTAAATTAATACAGAAAGCAAGCAATTCGTCAGAATATTTTTATTTCTTTGTAAATCCTTCATAATGTTGTTAAAAAAATTGTGCTTACACTTCCTATTCTCCCAATATTTATCTAATTTTGGCAACATTGTTCTTAACAACCTGAAAAATATTTCAACTAAGTTTTGATTGGACAACTGAAATGCGTTTATATTGTGATGAATGATAGAATGTTTAATAAAAATTATTTTTCTGTATACAATATTTACGAAGAAATAATACTACAAAAAAATATTCATTCAGGAAACGATTAGTTTTTCAAAAACTTTTAACGTTTGGTAGTTTAGCGACGTCACATAAGATGGCAGCATGAATCATGTTTCAGGATTAATGACAGCTGGAATTGTTCATTTCGAGCTTTATCATGAAAATAAAATTTGTAACGATATTTTTATAAAAGAAAAGGTAATGCCTGACCATATTGTAAATAAATAAATGATGTTTGAACAATTTTTATTCATATCTCAAAAAATCTGTGCTTCTACTTCCTATTCTCCTATTTATCTAATTTTGGCAACATTGTTCTTAACAACCTGAAAAATATTTCAACTAAATTTGGTAGTTTAGCGACGTCACATAAGATGGCAGCATGAATCATGTTTCAGGATTAATGACAGCTGGAATTGTTCATTTCGAGCTTTATCATGAAAATAAAATTTGTAACGATATTTTTATAAAAGAAAAGGTAATGCCTGACCATATTGTAAATAAATAAATGATGTTTGAACAATTTTTATTCATATCTCAAAAAATCTGTGCTTCTACTTCCTATTCTCCTATTATTTATCTAATTTTGGCAACATTGTTCTTAACAACCTGAAAAATATTTCAACTAAATTTGGTAGTTTAGCGACGTCACATAAGATGGCAGCATGAATCATGTTTCAGGATTAATGACAGCTGGAATTGTTCATTTCGAGCTTTATCATGAAAATAAAATTTGTAATGATATTTTTATAAAAGAAAAGGTAATGCCTGACCATATTGTAAATAAATAAATGATGTTTGAGCATGTTTTATTCATTTCTCAAAAAATCTATGCTTATACTTCCTATTCTCCTATTATTTATCTAATTTTGGCAACATTGTTCTTAACAACCTGAAAAATATTTCAACTAAATTTGGTAGTTTAACGACGTCACATAAGATGGCAGCATTAATTATGTTTCAGGATTAATGACAGCTGGAATTGTTCATTTCGAGCTTTATCATGAAAAAATTTGTAACGATATTTTTTATAAAAGAAAAGGTAATGCCTGACCATATTGTAAATAAATAAATGATGTTTGAGCATGTTTTATTCATTTCTCAAAAAATCTGTGCTTATACTTCCTATTCTCCTATTATTTATCTAATTTTGGCAACATTGTTCTTAACAACCTGAAAAATATTTCAACTAAATTTGGTAGTTTAGCGACGTCACATAAGATGGCAGCATGAATCATGTTTCAGGATTAATGACAGCTGGAATTGTTCATTTCGAGCTTTATCATGAAAATAAAATTTGTAATGATATTTTTATAAAAGAAAAGGTAATGCCTGACCATATTGTAAATAAATAAATGATGTTTGAACATGTTTTATTCATTTCTCAAAAAATCTGTGCTTATACTTCCTATTCTCCTATTATTTATCTAATTTTGGCAACATTGTTCTTAACAACCTGAAAAATATTTCAACTAAATTTGGTAGTTTAGCGACGTCACATAAGATGGCAGCATGAATTATGTTTCAGGATTAATGACAGCTGGAATTGTTCATTTCGAGCTTTATCATGAAAATAAAATTTGTAACGATATTTTTATAAAAGAAAAGGTAATGCCTGACCATATTGTAATTAAATAAATGATGTTTGAACATGTTTTATTCATTTTTCAAAAAATCTGTGCTTATACTTCCTATTCTCCTATTATTTATCTAATTTTGGCAACATTGTTCTTAACAACCTGAAAAATATTTCAACTAAATTTGGTAGTTTAGCGACGTCACATAAGATGGCAGCATGAATTATGTTTCAGGATTAATGACAGCTGGAATTGTTCATTTCGAGCTTTATCATGAAAATAAAATTTGTAACGATATTTTTATAAAAGAAAAGGTAATGCCTGACCATATTGTAAATAAATAAATGATGTTTGAACATGTTTTATTCATTTCTCAAAAAATCTGTGCTTATACTTCCTATTCTCCTATTATTTATCTAATTTTGGCAACATTGTTCTTAACAACCTGAAAAATATTTCAACTAAATTTGGTAGTTTAGCGACGTCACATAAGATGGCAGCATGAATTATGTTTCAGGATTAATGACAGCTGGAATTGTTCATTTCGAGCTTTATCATGAAAATAAAATTTGTAACGATATTTTTATAAAAGAAAAGGTAATGCCTGACCATATTGTAAATAAATAAATGATGTTTGAACATGTTTTATTCATTTCTCAAAAAATCTGTGCTTATACTTCCTATTCTCCTATTATTTATCTAATTTTGGCAACATTGTTCTTAACAACCTGAAAAATATTTCAACTAAATTTGGTAGTTTAGCGACGTCACATAAGATGGCAGCATGAATTATGTTTCAGGATTAATGACAGCTGGAATTGTTCATTTCGAGCTTTATCATGAAAATAAAACTTGTAACGATATTTTTATAAAAGAAAAGGTAATGCCTGACCATATTGTAAGTAAATAAATGATGTTTGAACATTTTTATTCATATCTCAAAAAAATCTGTGCTTCTACTTCCTATTCTCCTATTATTTATCTAATTTTGGCAACATTGTTCTTAACAACCTGAAAAATATTTCAACTAAATTTGGTAGTTTAGCGACGTCACATAAGATGGCAGCATGAATCATGTTTCAGGATTAATGACAGCTGGAAATGTTCATTTCGAGCTTTATCATGAAAATAAAATTTGTAACGATATTTTTATAAAAGAAAAGGTAATTGTAAATAAATAAATGATGTTTGAACAATTTTTATTCATATCTCAAAAAATCTGTGCTTCTACTTCCTATTCTCCTATTATTTATCTAATTTTGGCAACATTGTTCTTAACAACCTGAAAAATATTTCAACTAAATTTTGATTGGTAACTGAAATGCAATCATATTGTGATTAAGTGATTGAATGTTTAATTAAAAATTATTTTTCTGTGTACAGTATTTACGAAGAAATAATACTACAAAAAAATATTCATTCAGGAAACGTTTAGTTTTTCAAAAACTTTTGACGTTTGGTAGTTTAGCGACGTCACATAAGATGGCAGCATGAATCATGTTTCAGGATTAATGACAGCTGAAACTGCTCATTTCGAATTTTATCATGAAAATAAAACTTGTAATGATATTTTTATAAAAGGAAATGCCTGACCATATTTTAAATAAATAAATGATGTTTCAACATTTTTAGTCATTCTTCAAAAATTTTATGCTTATACTTCCTCTTCTCCTAATATTTTAATTATCCAATTTTGGTAATATTGTTTATAGCTTTTTAGCGACCTGGAAAATATGTATTTGATTGGTGGATCCAAAATCAAAATTTGAAATGATTGGACAAAACAATGCGTGGATATTTAAAATACATTTAATTGTTTATTTTATTCTTTTCTTAATTAAATCGACAAGAATTATGAATAATTAATAAAATATATACTTATTTTATACCGGGAAAAGGAAATACAATGGTAAAATTTTCATATCGCAGTAATTCGAAACATTTTAACATGTAATATTACAATCATTAATCATTGTAAGTTATTCTGACGAAGGAATAAAATAATTCCGAAAGCTTCACATTCTACCTAACTGGTCAGTCGTAATCACAACCAATTTATTTATTTATAGATGTCTAAAATTTAATTTTTGATAACTATAAATGTATATTTGATATCCTGGATATCTGAAATTCAATATTTTTCATCCTAAATTATTTAACGATGTCTGAAATTAATTTTAGACGTTCTTAATTATTAAGTTGTCTTTAAATGTAGAATAAATAATAAAACGGCGTTAAAATTCATATCTCGCTTACGTAAATTTTTTAAGTCACGTTTACACTAAAATGCTTCGTTCATTCAGCTCGTACAATAAAATAAAATAAAAAGAATTTGGTATATGACCCCATTGCGTCACGCAAAAATTAAAAACAAATACCTACACCTCATCAAAATGACTTATCTGCATGCAGTTGTTTATAAAAATATACATAGTACAAATCTGTGTAACTAATATCACCCCGCATTCATTTGTCAAGTAAACATGCACACTTCGCATTAATCCACGCCATCTAGTCTCCATAGAACTTTCCCGCTAAAAGAGTAAATATGGCGGCAAGTCACGTCATAGTGTACAAATGACATAGGTCATAGTGAGATATGAATTCAAATTGCAAATTACATAGTGCGGAGCTATTTTATATGGTGATGGATGACTAACCGACCGTAATTGATGGGTGGTGGACGTACGTCATCGCAAGTTGAGGTTAGGTTGTGTTTGCATTGCATACGAATTAAAAATTAAAACAGAAGTGAAGTTAGTCATACGATGTGAAAGTCGGGAATCGTTTGGCGGTAATAAATATGGATTAGTAATTAAATGAATCACTGAAATACTTTTTACCTCCCGCTAACCTTGGTAAGCCCTTAAGATATCCTCTCACAAAGAAGATAACGTTTTGTTTTTAGTTAGTCGGTTAGATAATCGTATCGATGAGACATGTAAACTAAGTTTTAGATTTGGACGCATGCCAACACGCAGAGTTAGATTTACAATGTATGTTTAGTTTAGGCCCAATTCTACCAACTTTAGTTAAAGTAACAGTTTATTAACCGCGTGAATGAGTGTCTGGTCGTGAATCTGGGGAACCGGGTTCGATCCGACCGGCGCAAAATATTTCGAATTTTAATTGGCATTAAATTAACCCTTGTGGTGCCCTCTCCACACTAGCAATGAGTGCCCGTGAGGTGAGGCCTGATAAACGCCGGCAAATAGTAACCCACGCACCACACCCGGAATGTTATTTCACATTTAGTTTCCATTTGTGGAAACGACTGAATACTAATAATTAAATAACTTCTGGAAATATTAACGAAGTTATTCAATTATAAAATGAAACTTTCTGGAACTACCAAAACTTTAAATTAACATTTTATTAATTTCTGATGAATCTAAAGTTTGCTCCGTTGGTTATTGATTGAGTTAATAATAATAAGTGTGTGAAAAGTAAAAGGAAAAGTGTGGACACGTTTTGAACTTTGAACTATGAGCTAGGAGTTAGGTTAGGGCAGACATTATGAGATTGGAGGGAAAGTAATAAGGATAAATCGCGGTTATCTCTACAGGCGGTCCAGGCTAATATTCATGGTTATAATTAATATTGTACTGTATAAAGTATGATTAAAAACAAGGAAGTATAAAAATATTACACAGAAAAAAAAGATAAACGGTTAAACATTTGTTAATATATTTGTTTCAATTCCATGGCTATCGCTGTTTTTGGGGTGATTTTCGACATTTTTACCGTTACAGAACATGAAAATTAAAATTTTATTTATTTTTACCTTCCGTCGTCTTTAGTTAAGGTAAGGAAGGTATTGTCTTCGGTCAAAAAATTCAATGATTAGTGAATAAGCATGTTTTAGGGTTCCTATAATATAATTTTACCATTTTTACGATGATGTCTGTATATATGTATGTGTGTCCGTGTGTGTGTGTGACAAAAGTTTCGAATCGCATAACTTTAATACCACGATTCCAAAAATTATATATTTTTTCGTATTCCTCAAGTTTACATCCAGAAGAAAGGGTGATTAGATTTTGATTATAATTGGTCAATCGGAAGTACCCTTATATTTATTGATATTTAACGTTATTATAGCTTAAAGAATATATTATATGGGGTATAGTGGCCGTGTGCCTGAGTGCCTGATCGTGAATCTGGGGACCCGGGTTCGATCCCGATCGACGCCAAAAATTACTTCGAATTTTAATAGTACAAAATTGATCCCTGTGGAGCACTCTCCACACCAGCATTGAGTGCCCGTACAAATATTTCATCATTACCGATATCTGTGTACAAAGCAGATTGGCACACCCAGCAACGGGTAATATGCCGTGATGATATATTTATTTATTTATTTAAGAATATATGATTCCCTATACGATTTGATTGCATTTTATACTTCATATTCAATAGATATAGAGTTAAAGATATAAAGATATTAAATTTTATAAATCAGCCAGCTATGCTAACCACGGAAACTGCTAATATATTCAGATAATTCAAATTGACAGATATCAGTATCAATGAAAAGTAAATGAATGTGACAGAGATGAGGATATTGAAGTAGATGTTGGGAAGACACGGCAAGGAATGAAAGAATAAAGGAAATAACTCTAGTGTTAGAAATTTTTAGAAAGATACGAGACGATTACATTGGTTTGAACATGTCAGGAGGAGAGTTGAAAATATATTGGAAGAAGAATAAATAGCTTAGTAATAAAAGGTTGAAGAACTAGAGGAAGACCACAGATAAGATGGAATAACTGTACTGCGGAAGACTTGAGAGAAGATGAACTGAATGAGAACGACACGCAAAATAGAAATGAGTGGAAGAAGAAAATAAAAAATGCTGACCCCTAAAGAATGGGAAAAGCTAAAGAAGAGGATGTCAGTGTCAAGTGCAATTTGCATAGTTTGTTTATGAAATAATTTTACTGGAAATATAGGAGCTATTGCAAGAAAATTTATGTATGGAATTTATACATAATACATCATATTTTTTTCAAAATAGTTTGTTACAGTTATCCAAATAACCAAAATAATTATTCTTTCCGAATGATTTAATATTTAAACAATAACAATAATTAAATAATTCTCAGTACTTTTAACTGTTTCTACGAGTTCGTTACTCCCATTGTAAACTGTCCTTTACGGTTTCGCGAACCGAATCACAAAGCTTCCTGTACATTGTGAACCGCACAGACATCTATGTAGGTGTAGGAAGACACTGCAACTCATAGAAAATAGAGATACTGACCTATAGAAGGCGCACTCTATGAAGAAACGCAAGTAGATTAGATGTACAACTACCGCGCTTGGCGGACGCGCCGAGAACTAAAGTTTTGTGAATGAATCATGGATTTAGTATTATTATTTGATTTAAATTGAATATCAATAAGGAAGAAAAGACACAAATTGAAAACTGTTCATTTGATTTATTTATTAAACCTTTTTTTTCTACAATAATTGATTGCATTTTGTATAACAATATCGTTAATGTTTCCTGACATATTTTTCCTACTAAAACACGATTAATTTGTTTAGTATAATTAAAAAATAAAAATCTTACAAAAAATTCGAGGCATTCCTCGTACAAATTATGTTCAATACATGTAAATACATTGTTTGCTATATATTTTGTTATTATTCTAATAATAATTTTGCTTAAATCTGCTTTGTGGCAAAAAATTGAATATTTTCATTAACTATTTTTTTTACATTATTAATAAAAATAGAAAATACTTTATTTGGGTGAAATAATGCATTTATATGATATGCCCTAGCTGAAATGACAGATGCATCATTTCTTTCACCACATATATCATTCCTGCAAGTTTTACAATTTTTATTTTTTAATATTTTTTAACAAACAACAAAAAGAATTTAACAAACAACAAAAAGCACTAAACAAACAACAAAAAGCACTAAACAACAAAACTGAATCGCAAACAGGAATACACACAAAAGAATTAGAGAAACCAATGCTGACACTTCAAGAGCGAAAACATGAGTGATTCCAACTGACATTTACCACCATTTTGAAAACTTTGTTGTGCTTATCAGCGCCATTAGCGGTACGGCGCAAAACTATTCAAAGCGACAGTGGCGAAATTGCGGTCGCGCCAACAACTATTTGAAAAGTCCCGGTCGCCGTATGGAGTGCGCATAGCATGCTGCAACTGTTTTATTTTCTGACGTCTCCCGATGCTCTTTTCTTTTGCGAAGCGAAAAAATAGGATGTGGGATCAGAGATAGCCATGGATCGTCTGCGTTTTGTCTGCGACGAACAATAGATGATGTATGCTTGTGAGTTTGCGGTACTTTTAGTAGGTAACATAAATTAGTGACGAGCTATTTTTTGCCATGTGTTTACAATGTGGGCACAAAGATGTACATTGTGATAAAATCTTTGGAAAGTGGAGTTCATTATACACATTTTTCATATTTTTACCGTCCGTCACTTCTAGGTAAGGAAGGTATTGTCTGGTTAAAAAATTCGATGGTGAGTTTTCATTGAATAAGCACGTTTTAGGGTCTTTACAATACGATTTTACTATTTTTACGATGATGTCTGTATGTGTGTGTTCGTGTGTGTGTTTCGGTCGCGATACCTCCAATACTAGAATTCCAAAAATTACGATTCTTGCGTATTCCTCTTCCTTACAACCATATGCAGACTTGATTAGATTTTGGTTATAATTGGTCAACCGGAAGTATCCTCATTTAAAGATTTTAACAGTTTTTCTTGAAAAACTCAGTTACATATTATTATAACTTAAAAAATGTATTATTTTCTATACGATTTGATTGCATTTTATATTTCATATTCAACAGATATATAGTTAAAGAATTATAAAGATAATAATTCAGCCAGCTATGCTAACTTAACCATGGAAACTGCTAATATATTCAGGTAATTCAAATTGACAGATGTCAGTATCAATAAAAAGAAAATGAATGAAAGAATAAGGGAAATAACTTTAACGTTTCTAGAAAGATATAAGAGACACGATTACATTGGTTTGAACTTGTCATGAGGATGAATATATTGGAAGAAAAATGAATAGTTTAGTAATAGAAGGTGGAAGAAACATAGGAAGCCCAAATATAAGATGGAAGGACTGTATTTCAGAAGACTTGAGAGAAAAAGAAATGAATGAGGACGATACGCAAAACAAATATGAGTGGAAGAAGAAAATAAAAATAGCGACCCCTAACAAATGGGAAAAGCTAAAGAGGAAGAAGATGTCAGTGTCAAGTGCAATTTGCATAGTTTGTTTATGAAATAATTTTTCTGGAAATATAAGATCTTTTGCAAGAAAATTTATGTATAGTGACGTGACTTTGCTGACTTTGGCAAGCAGATATGGGGACCCGTGTCAAAATGACAGCAATTAATTATGTCAAGTGTTATAATTTTTCATTCAAAATTTCATGATTTTCTTATTTCATGCGGTTGGTTTGTTATCAGGAGTATGGAATTCAGTTGCCGAGAAAGGGAATCATAAAATACCAAAAATTTAGAATCTTTTGCAAGAAAATTTATGTATGGAATTTGTACATAATACACAGGATTGTCGGAAGGTATTGTGCTGGCCACATCAGATTTTTAAATATAGTTATATTTAAAATCTATATTTTGAAACATGATGACAGTTCTTCCACGGATCTAAGTATGCTTCGTTTCAATATACTGAATTAATATTGTTTTATAGTGTTTTAAAATTATGATTATTATCTACAAAACTGGAGCCATAAATAATATTTATTATTTCATTTCAGGATATACATAAGACACTAATCTATTGTTTATAATTCATAAAAAACAAGATCTACATTTATATTGTTGTTTTAATTACTAAGTACACCTCTCTATTATCCTAGAAACAACGTAAATGTTTCTAAACAAATATTTGCATCACAAAACAAACAATTCTGCTTGACTAATATTTAAATAGATCTGTGAAACGCCGTTAAAATTTAACAATTACTGTTTGACATCCATTTGTTTCAACTTTTGTTATTTTCAAGGATTTTTTGTTATTCAAACATATCCGTTTCACTGACCCGACATTTTGTTTTAAAAATTTCGTAATTCTATTGTTTACTCAATAAATAAAAGTGACAAAATAATGGTATTGTTTTTGTTTTGAAAACAACAGAAGTCAGCATCGTTTACTGTCATCAAAATTAAGGTTAATTTTTTGGGAAATTTGCCCATAAAAATTTAGTAGAATTTAATTTAAATTATGGAGTAATATGAATATTAATAATAAAGTTGTAGTTGTCGTTGTTGTTTCGTATAAAATACTTTTTGTTGAGTATACATATAACTGGTAGAGTTTGGTTCACGAAAGATGACTATTCAAGGTCACGTATAAACCGTCCGATATATTACTCGCAGATAACTTCATTGCATTCGTATGCATAGGCATTCAACATGAAATATTTACGTATACATTTTAACTGAAAAAAATCTGATGTGGCCAGCACAATACCTTCCGTCAATCCTGTGTATTATGTATAAATTCCATAAATAAATTTTCTTGCAGAATTATTTCATAAACAAACTATGCAAATTGCACTTGACACTGACATCTTCTTCTTTAGCTTTTCCCATTCGTTAGGGGTCGCTATTTTTTATATTCTTCTTCCGCATTACAGTTCTTCCATATCTTTGGTCTTCCTCTGTTTCTTCAACTTTCTATTACTAAGCTATTCATTTTTCTTCCAATGTCTCTCTTGTATCTTTCCAGAAACTTCTAACACTAGAGTTATTTCCCTTATTCATTCATTCCTTACCGTAATCTTTCCGTATTTTCCCCAACATCTATCTCAACATCCTCATCTCTGTCACATTCATTTACTGTTCATTGATACTGACATCTGTCAATTTTAATTATCTGAATATATTAGCAGTGTCCATGGTTAGCATAGCTGGCTGATTTATGAAATTTAATATCTTTATAATTCGTTAACTCTATATCTATTGAATATGAAGTATCAAATGTAATGAAATCGTATAGAGAATAATATATTCTTTAAGTTATAATAATGTTAAATGTCAATAAATGATATTTAACTGTTAAAATCTTCAAATGAGGGTACTTCCGGTTGACCAATTATAACCAAAATCTAATCACCTCATCTTCTGGATGTAAACTTGAGGAATACGAAAAAATTATAATTTTTGGAATCGTGGTATTGAAAACTAATCATTGAATTTTTGACCAAAGACAATACCTTCCTTACCTAAAGGTGCCGGAAGGTAAAAATTATTGATCATATGTACTCTCGACTGGCATAATCAGTCAGATGTGATGTAAATTTAAATTGAAAATGAACTTTGGTTATCACAGTGAAATAATATCTGCTTTATTAAGCAAATGATACTTTTTATTATAAATTCAAGGTTAAATTCTGTTAATAAGCAATATTACATTATTTCCTCTTTGAGTATGGCATACATACACCTTACATCTTTCCATTAATTGAAAAAACGATCAAAATATGAACAATAGCATATTGTATCAAACATAGTAACTTGCATATATGGGGTACTATTTTGTGCTGCAAATAATGATCGATTGTATGCTAATCGTCTAGTAATGTTTTTGTTTAACTAAACCATGTTGAGTACTTAAAATGTCATTAACTTTTGTGAAAGTACTTCTTATCGTACAAGTATTTTTAATGCATTAAGTTTCTTCATACGGGCATAGCGCACGACAAGAAAAAAAATATTTTTTTAATAGTAATTAACGGGTAATGGATGAATAAATGTAAAAAGTTTATTTGAAATAGTGAAGGAGATTGCGAAATAAAGTGGAACGGAGTGTAGCTAATTCAACATGGCGTCGGCGGTTTGTTTTCGCTGTGTGTGCATGTGTTTTATTTTTGCGAGATGATTAAGAATAGCTTCAATAATACTAAAACAATATTTAAAATTACAGTTTTGTGACAAATGTAATTGCTGTGAATAAATAATAGATAGTTGTGTTTGAAATTATGAATTTATCTGTCATGTCATGTGACCTACATATCAAGCTTAAAGGTTATGTTTGATAATTTATATTTATACAAGAACTAATTGATTATAATAAGTAATATTTACTAGTTTTTCATATTTCCTTATCAATATTTCTTTCTAAAACGAAATTTGAATGTGTTTTGTTGTGTTGAAGTTCAACCACGTTGACAGTTTGCGGGAGACAAGTTCTAATGTTGTTGTGTTTTTACAGGGGTTCTAGACATGACGGCCACGGAGAACACAATCCGTTTCAGTGGCCACACGCTCGATAAGGCCACCAAAGCCAAAGTCACTCTAGAAAATTACTACAGCAACCTCATAGCTCAGCACATCGAACGAAAACAAAGGTTAGTTACATTTTGTTTTCTTATTCTGCTTGTCACATTGCCAAGTTCAACTTCGGCAAAAACAGGGGATGTTTTCAAACTTGTGCATTTTTCAAGTTGCATAGTCATGGACTAGTTATCCGTTCATGCATGGATGGAAAAACATTTTAAACTGCTTACACGAAAATGTATTCATTACTCTTTGTCATCCCATTTGTTTCTCCGCAGATTTTTTTTGTTTTAAGTGCATGCAAAATTAATTTTCATTAATGTATTGTTTCTTAAATCTTGTATCACTAAATTATTCTTTATACAAAATTTTGTAGTATACTTTGTTGGGTGGACGTGTAACCAAGAAGTAATATCAAATTAAAACATTTAACTTCAAATATATCTAAGTGCCATTTGCACAACAAGGCTAAATTTTAAGCTAGGTTTAAACAAAAAAATGCTAATCGAAATTATAACTACAATATATTTTAATTCATTTGACATTTCACTTCGATGCATTATTGTAGAGAATAGGGCATCGTTTTGAACTCTTTGATCGCCTGAAATTGGAGCCAAGTTTACTCAGTGTAATTTCAGAGCCAACCGTTTTGACATGCATTAAATAAATCATTTAAATTCGTCAATAATAAATATTTTTATTTGAAATCGGCGCTAAAGTAATTCATTATAGGACGATTTCATGAAATTTAGTGTTGCCAACCTTATGATAATTATTGCACATATAAGATGATAAACTGGGCAGACATACGTTGTACAATAGCAAATAATATGTGCAAGAAGAACGAATTAAATAATTCCGATGAAGAACACGCATAATTTTGAGTATGCATTACTATAACTTCAATGTTCGGAGGTTCGTAACACTGAACATGAGTTTGTATGTTTGACTGACAGCAATTGACAGATTTCTCATTATAACCTATAAAAATAAATATATCCTTCAATTTCACAAAATTTCTATTTCAAATAAAATTTAACATGTACCTCGGCACTGATGTTCCTTTTTATCACTCATATGGTTTATTTTCCTCGGCAACTAAATTCCACATTTGTGATAAAAAATAAAACTTCAGTGCCTTGATACATAAATATCTGTAAAAATGTACAAGACCTGAATATTTTTTTTATATAAACTAGGTTTATATTCTGACTAATCTAAGGGCAGAATTCATATTCCTATTTAAACCAACGTTTTTTTCTAACTTGAAATGAAGTACAGTGTCAGTGCACATGACAAGTGACATCTCGTGTCATTTTCATATGAAATGTCAAGTATTATTTTTATCCAATTTGGAAAGCAAGTAGATAATATTTAATATTTTATACCTACTGACTAGATATACAAAGTTATGATGGCATTATGATACCTTTTTAATATTTTAATAAAAAATCAGATGATATCTATTGACTATTGTCATTTTTTAATTTCATTTGTTTAAAAATGGCGCTGATGTGCGTTGATGCAACAGACCATTAAATAAACAAAAAGTATTTTTCACGATAACTGTTATAAACGATAGCAATATTTTTTTCTTTTAATAAAATTCTTATCTTACTATTTTGTTTAAATAGTAGCTAAGTACCTACGACTCTTTGCTCTACCAGAACCAGTTAAAATATTATAGTACTTGTATTTGTTTACTTTATCCAATACGTCTGGGAGCAACAATATTCCTTAATAACTTTTATCGAAATCTCATTTTTTAAGCATTTTTACCACACACATTTTCTCTTTTTAGGTTAGCAAAGCTCGAAGAATCCCTTAAAGATGACAGCCTCACCGAAGCCCAGAAACAAGAAAAGCGGCTACAACATGCGCAGAAAGAAACGGAGTTCCTACGGCTGAAGCGATCGCGCCTCGGCGTTGAAGACTTCGAGCCTTTGAAGGTAATTGGGCGCGGGGCTTTCGGTGAGGTGCGTCTGGTGCAGAAGAAAGACACGGGGCATGTATACGCCATGAAGATCCTCCGCAAGGCGGACATGTTGGAGAAGGAACAAGTCGCGCACGTTCGGGCAGAGAGGGATGTGTTGGTCGAGGCTGACCATCAGTGGGTTGTCAAGATGTATTATAGTTTTCAAGTGAGTTACCAAATGTTTTTTACAGATGATAGTTTCAAGAAAATCAGATAAGCCGTGGAAAAAATTGCCCATCCATTTTAATTTTTTTTATTTAGTTAATTTATGATATAAATAATACCTAACATAAATTATCTCCAATTTTTATTAATATTACGGACATTTTGTCGTCTAATATTTTTATGAAAAAACGTCTTTTATATACTGTACAATAATTTATTATTAAATTATTAAAATAGATCCTAAAGCTATGATTATATTTCATTCCAAAATTATAATATTTGCAGGAATTTAGTTCAATTATTTATCATATTATGGAAATAAATTATTCCAGGAAAATGATTTGCAATATCATGTACCGGGAACCAGATGTTAGTGAATTAACTCAATCAAAAGCAAAACTAATAATGTACTGTAATACTGTCGGTATCAGTATTATACAAAATCACATTGCATATTGAAATAGGCTTTTACCTCCATTTCAATATCCTTTCATAGCCATAATAATGTCATATTTTACTATATGAGTACAATATATTAATACAGTAATTCGCCATTGACGCGATGTCAACCGTCTTGTTCATGTTAGTTTTATTATATTTTGTGTAATATGTCGATTCCTGACCTTTTAGAGATTGGGACGTCATTCCTAACTGCAATAATAATCTCTTAGGTGGGAAATTAGTTATTTACATATCAAGTGCGGGAACGCTTGGTTCCCGGATGAGTGTTTGGCGGCGCGAGCTTGTACTTGTAGTATATAGCAAATTTTAATAAACTTGTTAAATTTCTTATTGTTGGTTATGTGTTACGTTACATATACACTGCTTTGTAATTAATTTCACTTGTTACATTTCTTATTGTTTTGTTACAATTTACATTAAGTTTGTTGGTTATGTGTTACTGATTTCCCGAGTACTCTGTCTTGCCGACTCCCGCCGAGCAGATATTGTTGCCAACATTGTGAACCAAATGCACAAAATTCATTATTTTAAAATTAAATTTCAGACAATATTCCACCATTTTCTCTTATATTATTAAGCGAAAGTGTTTGAGAAACTATACTTTTTTATTATAAATATAGTTCTTTACGAAATGCTTTAGAAATAAGATAGTATTTTTCCATCATTTCCCGGTCACTTATCTGGTGGAGACCAGGGAAATTTACATTTCGGACGTTGCTTAGGCGACGAGAAAACACATTTTAATGCATGAGCACAAAAAAACTATTAGAATGCTACCTTTACCTTTTGTTCCATATATTAATTATTCTATTGGGATATTTCATTAAGAATGCGAACCTGGTGGAAAAATTTGGAACTAAAAAACAAAGGAGCAATTTAATTTCATTCGTATGTTTTTACATACGCACGTAGTTACAGGATACAAGGCAATATATTCTACCTAAAATAATAATAATAAACAGTGAGAGAAAAGTCTAAATACAAGAAGAATCAAAGAAAAACTATTGACAGCAATGATACGCTTATGGAAGTTATTATTTATTCTATTTTTTATATTTTGTTGTATTGTAGGACCCTATCAACCTATACCTCATAATGGAATTCCTCCCCGGTGGTGATATGATGACATTGCTAATGAAGAAGGACACCTTAAGCGAAGAGTGCACGCAGTTTTACATCGCAGAAACAGCGCTAGCCATCGACAGCATACACAAACTCGGCTTCATCCACCGGGACATCAAACCAGACAACCTTCTTCTGGACGCGCGCGGACACCTTAAACTCTCAGATTTCGGCCTTTGCACGGGGTTGAAGAAATCGCATCGGACGGAGTTCTACAGGGACCTCAGCCAAGTAAGACACATTTTCCGCTTGAATTTATTTGATCCCTTTTCAATTTTCGAAATAAACGTCCGAGAAAGTGTTCGTTTTTTATTAAAAATACTGTAAAGAGATGTGTGTGCTGTAATTGGAAAAAAAGTTAAAATTGGAAATGTGCAAAGTGGATTATCTCATTCCAGTGATCTATTTTTTTACCTCTCGCTAAGAGAGGTATTGGATTCATGCTAAAAATCGCATATCCAGATTTTATTGAATAAGCACGTTTTAAGGTCCCTACAATCCGATTTTAACATTTTTACGATGATGTCTGTGTGTGTGTGTGTGTGTGTGTGGATGTGTGTGTGTGGGATGTTGGAAGGACGGTTACTCAAAAACTATAAGACTTAAAATTTGTTTAACAACGTATTTCCCAATCGGACATTCATGGGAAGATCTGAAAAGGTTTTGGTAACAATTGGACAACCGGAAGTAGAAGATTCTTGAAAAAAAATCTTCTAAATAATATTTTTTGAAAATTTTTATTGGTAATATTAAAGAAAATTAAATTCTCTATCTGATACATTTAAATATTTTATTATATATTCTATAGATTTAGAGATAAAAGAAATATAATATATAAAATAATCTGTTGTAATAAATTTGACAGCCGAAAGAATGCCATGAAAAATAGTTGATAATTTAAATTATTTGTAACTGACAGATAAATGTCAGTGTCAGAAATAATGAGTAATGAATTAAAAATGTACTTGGAGAATCCCTTAGTTCTTGATCTGTGACTATTATGGAGATGACAAGTCTAGGTAGAAGGACTTAAATTTGTTTCAAACATTATGGGACAATGTACACCAGTACTATAGACTAGAGTAACTTTGAATTGCGAAAAAGCTATCAAATTCTTCTCAAGTAAGTTGTAAATATTAACAAAATTACACATCGATACAAGAATAATCGGAGTGCAATCTATCCGTCACTTTATTAAAGGGAATTAGTGTTATTTAGATATAACATGTATGAAAAAATAAAATGTAAAAGAAGATATGTAAGAATAGATGCACAATCCATATATACATTTTAGACCGCCTAAAATTAATGTTTTTACTAGAAGACTATGAAGAGAAAGTAAACAACGTTGTTCGAATTGAAAATTGCTGTTACCAGCCTAATATTTATATATGGTAAACTCTACTTTGTAATTTATTGTAACATAATTTATGGTAAAATATCTTCATGTTGAGACATGCTATTATTGAATAATAAAGAAGTTTATACGTCATAGATTTATATGAATATATTATTTGTATTTATAAAAATATTCTTTGCTTTATGCATACAGCCAGGTAAAATATACGGCGAGAGGTTATGTGCTGGCCACATCAGATTTTTTTTAATTAAATTTTGACATGTAACAATTCAATTAAAAATATATCATACATGTGTCAATTAAATTAGTTTCCAATGCTTTTATCAATTTATACCGGATGGCGCTGGAAATCTGTTACATAGTGTACCGTTTATTTGTTTGGGTGAAGTGTAAAAATCATAGAAATATTAATTATTAAAATAAAGAAGATATAAGATAATAAAAATAAAGAACATTATGAATAAATGAATGCGTATTATTTTCTTCAAATAATATATTATTGAGTTTACATTAAAAAATTAATTAAAACTTTTCGTTGACATGTCAATGTAGTACGATTGTTACAAAAATACGCGGAAAGTCTCTATGTTTTACTATTTACTCACCGGACTGCTACGCGGGGGTTGGGCCTTGCGCGCGAACGTAAAAGTCAATGCAATACAGTGCACAGAAACGCAGTATTAATTCGCAGTGTGCAATAAGAAATCCAAGAATGTAATTGGTATATATTTAAGAATTTTTATGAGAATTAACAAAACAACTTATTTCTGCGCCATATTAACAGCTGTGCCCGGGGCAAGTGCCCCGCTCGCCCCACCCTATTTACGGCCCTGCACAGAGCCCAACCATTTGAGTCTGTGCTAGCAATTATAGCCGTGTTCCTTCTAACTGTTATTTTGATTTTGTGAATACTGATTAGTTTAATCGTGATCCTTTTGAATCATGATTTAAAAATTATATCAAGAAAACAACTTAAATAGTATAAACACCATCTAGCGTCAAATATCATAAACACACCAATACAAACTAATTTATTTTATAAATAATCTACTGTCGTGTCTTATAGTCAACATATTAAAAATGGATCATATTATAGAAATATAAGAAAAATGTTCTTGGTAATATATGAAGTATGTTTCCTTAAAACAAATCTTTTATGTAACATATTTTCTTTGTTTTCAAAAATATGGTGAGTCATTACATTATTTTGTAGGAAAATCATATTTCCTTTGATGCAACAAACCCCACATCGATATATTTTTTTACGCTCGAAAACCGAAAACCTATTGTCGTTAGCCACTTTTAAATTTGTTCTGAAATGAATCTGTGTGATCACTCAAAAAGGATGATTCAGAAGGGATAGGAGACGGTTGTCTAGTGATCACAAAATGAGAAAGTGGGGATAACGAATAAGAAATGAGAAAACATACTTCTTCTTAATCATGATCACTTTGATGCTTTTGATTGTGAATCACAGCCCGAAGGAACACGGCTTATATATCCGGCATTTCAAAACCGCCAACCCTGTCAAACAGCGCTTGTGAAAAAAATTACACTGACCGTTCAAATTGTTCCCTAAAGATGGCGCTTGGGTAACAGATCGAAAAGAGTGCCTAATAAAGATATCTAGTAGAAGAAGTCCAAACTAGAACCCTACCATCCGTCAAAAAATAATTCTCGTTATTTTTGGGTATCTCCTAGAATTTAATATAATCAGATAAAATTGGTTGTATTAAAATTGATATGTATTTAAAATTGCTACAACAAAATAAAAAAAAAAAATAAAGATCCATCTATTAATTATATTTACTAATCACTGTTTTATTTTGTCATTCACTTCTACAATTTTCTATCACATATTTTATATTTTTTTTTAGGCGAAGCCCTCAGACTTCATCGTAACCTCCTCGAGTCCGATGGACAGCAAACGGCGCGCCGAATCCTGGAAGAAAAACCGACGTGCTTTGGCGTACAGCACGGTGGGCACGCCCGACTACATCGCCCCCGAGGTCTTCCTCCAAACAGGCTACGGCCCCGCGTGTGATTGGTGGTCGCTTGGTGTCATCATGTACGAAATGCTTATTGGGTACCCGCCTTTCTGCAGTGAAAATCCCCAGGTAGGGAAACAATTCTTATTATATTTAGTAAAAATAAAAAAATATGTAGTAATTTAAATAAATTATAATTTGCTTAAAAGCACAATTCTCCTCAGGACACATACCGCAAGGTGATGACCTGGCGTGATACTCTGATCTTCCCTCCTGAAGTTCCGATATCCGAAGAGGCGCGGGACACCATCACCAGGTTCTGCTGCGAGGCAGACAGGCGGCTGGGCAGTCAGCGAGGCATGGATGAACTCAAGCTTGCGCCCTTCTTCCGCGGCGTTGATTGGGAACACATCAGAGAACGTCCAGCTGCTATTCCAGTCGAGGTTAGGAGCATCGATGACACATCCAACTTTGATGATTTCCCCGACGTCAAGCTGGAGATACGTAAGTGGAAAATATTTATTTTTTGTGCGTTAGAATAGTTTTGTATAATATTTCAAAAGTTAGCGCGCTCCGACTGACAACCTACACCAGCAAAATGCAATTAAAATCGTCAATATAAGAAATTTCGTCCCAGAAAGTTTATTGTTATGTCCAAAACGAAATTCACTATTAAAGGAAAGAAGAAAAGAAAAACAAGAATGTATAAAGGCTGTTTGCACAAAAATTCTCGTACAACCTACCTGCACCATAAATTAAAAAACTTCGTCTCCAAAAATTCAAAATTTTATTCTCTATGAATACAGTTTACAGAGTAGAAACGCCTATTGGATTATTTCATTAACAATGCGAGCCTGGTGGCAAAATTTGGAAGTAAAAACAAGGGAGCAATTTTATTTCATTCGTATGTTTTTACTTACGCACGTAGTGTATATAGTGGAAAATAGATAATAGAACTAATATTTACAATCAAATAAAAAATAAATAAATATTTCATCACGGCATATTACCCATTACTGGGTGTGTCAATCTGCTTTGTATACAGATATCGGTAATGATGGAATATTTGTACCGTGTGGGCGCTTACCAGGCGTCACGGGCATTCATAGCAGGCGTGGAGAGTGCACCACAGGGGTTAATTGTGTGCCATTAAAATTCGATGTAATTTTTGGCGTCGGTCATTAATTAAACTATTATTATCTATATTGCTGTAAAACTGTCCCTAAGAAAAAACAAAATTGTGATCATAACAACTACTAACGTAAAGTAGAAGATAATATTAGTGAAAAAAGAGAGCCAGAATGAATAAATTGTGGTGAATTTGCAGCGGCGGCACCCCTGCCCCAAGACGGCGAAGTGATATACAAAGACTGGGTGTTCATCAACTACACGTTCAAGCGGTTCGAAGGCCTGACCCAGCGCGGGACGCCCACCAAGAAATAGCAGCGCGTGGGTGCTGCGCTTGCGCCCTCCACGGCTCTCTACCTGGCCAGCAGCAGCAGCAGCAGCAACAACCACACACAGCCCCTTTAACTCAACAATCCTTGTACATACATACTATCCAATCCTACCCACATGCACGCGATGCGGTCAAATCATATTTTTATTGACAAATTTGCTGCGTTCGCATCTATCAGCTCTGTGTTATTTATTCTATTTCTATCCTACTCCGTTGTGGTTTTATCTCGAAGCTTGGCTTTATTTATTTTTTATGGATCAAGTCGGACTTGGTAGATGCGAATTGTGTTTCTTGTGAATATGTTATATTTGTGTTTCCTTAGGTAATTGTTACAAAGTGATAATATTATTTACATTATGTTTTTAACTTATGAAATGTTGATTCGAGAACACATGTAGTGATGAGATGATTGACAGGGCAGAACTGCAGAGTCGAGTTCGAGTCTTTTAAACTTGTAACGTATTCATTCATTCATTCGTTCATTGTTATTTTCTCACGTATTTAGAATTGGCACAACTTCAAATCATGCAACAGAAAACAAAAAAAAAACAACTTATTTATATTTTATTTCTTGTGATCATATTAGGTTCTTTTATTGTTTATATGTCTATAAAATATGCCCACTTTTTTTCTTTTTGTTTATTTTTAGGAAATCGCTAAATGTCTGCGGCGGTATTATTACACAAACCAAAAATTCCGCCGGTCGGCTAAATTTTCACGATTATAATAACATACATAAAGCACAAAATTCACGCCCTGGTAATATGTATTTGTTAGTTTTCTATTTAGTTGGAGAATGATGTAAAATTGATAAAATCGTAATAATCTTTGGCGTACAGATAGATTAAGTATTGATCGGAGTTTTTGAGCTCCAGAGTTGGAAGATTTAACGCGATGAGTATAGGGAAGTTCAAGAAATCATCGACATAATTGCCTCTAGAATCGCGATAACTTTTGACTAAAAACTAGGTGAAAATAAATGAAGGTCTGGGCAAAACAACATCAGTTATTTTCAATCTCTGATTCTAAACAATATCGGAACATTGATGATGGTTTATTACAAGAAATTTATAATCAAATAAAAACTGTTTGAGAATGGCAATGGCGCGAGTGATGCCAGCTGTTTCCTCATTTGAAACTACTTTCATATGTTGAAGTCGCCAATCAAAATAAGTAATATTCGTGACATTACAATAAAAGTATTTTAATTGAACACATTTGTTTATTAATACGAAGCCTGTCTAAAAAGAATCCGATCTTTGGCTGGGAAAAAATTATTGCATATCTGATTGGGTCCCCAATCCTCTTGCGCCTCCTCACAATTAGCCCACCGATCCTTCCACTGCTGGGAACACCCCTGGAAGCCTTCTTTTGAAATGGTCGCAAGGAGTTATATCTGGAGAGTAGGGAACTATATATTTTTCGGCGTGAACTTCTTTCGGCAGTTTGTCCTTCCGGTGCGTATTCGTGATGCATTATAATCTCATGATTATCAAAGAAAACAGTCAGAATCATCTTGATTTTGCTTGGCACGTGTAGCGCTTTTTTCGGCTTTGGGGATGAGGGATGCTTCCATTACGGTGACTGTGCTTTTGTTTCTCACCCAGTTATTACGATGTTAAGAAACTCGAGATCAACGTAGGCAGTGTTCAGTCGTTTCCAGCGATCGGAAATCCGACGAATACTTACAGTAGCTCACACAAGCCAGTATCAAGCAGCGAATTGAAAAATCAGGCATGCGTCCCCCTTCTGCGGCAAGTGGCGCCGCCCTATCGTCATTAATTTGCGCGGGAAAGTTTGATTCTTTTTAGACAAGCGTCGTATTCAATATTTTGTTAAAATCGTGAAAATTCCACTGGGCGGCGGACTTGTTGGTTTGTGTATTATAATTCCGCCGGCGAATATTCAGCCATTTTGTTATTTTTACAATGAATTTTTATAGCAGATTGAAGTAGTTGAGTACGTTTATGTTGAGATTGTATAGCGTAAAAACCAAAATAAATAGCGTATTATTTTTGCAAGGAGTTTATTGTGAATGTAGGATAGAGTAAGTAATTGTTCTTTCTTCAATGTTGGTTATCGCAACATAAACGTAATCATTATCAGTGTCTCCGCCCCTATTACACAATTCATTAAATTAATAAATAATTAAAAGCTTTCAAATTTAACTGAAATTACAGCCAGTTGTTGCAGAGACTCCATACGAGTTTTGTGTGTTTGGCAATCCTTTAAAAGGTAGGCTGTAATTTAAAAAAATGTGCTAGAGAAAATATGAAACATTTTTGAAATAAATACAATATTAGAGACACTGATATACTTGACGTATTCTAAGAAACCATCCTTTTTCGCAGCTCATTTCAACCAAGGATTTGATAGCAAGTGCTGTTATTTACATAAATTTTATACGTAAACTTTTGAGACGTAGACCCTTGTGCAGCTCAACGTGTTTTTAGTGTTTGATTTAGATTTAAGAGAGCACTGTGACACTCTAACGGACAATATGACACATCCTCCGTAGAAATAGATTAGCGTGAGATGCGATAAAAGATGGTTTCTTCTGCGATGAGTGATTTTCATCCGGTTTAGTTAGTGTGTGCATTTTTGGATGCGCTGGATTCTCACCAGAAAACAAAAATATGAAATTAGAACTTTGAAATTTTAACAGCTCAATTTGTTATTTTAATTTAAACTCGGCTGAAAGTTTAAACTTCACTTAATAAAAAATATTGTATTACTAAGCGATTTAACTAAAGTAATCACAGTTCTATTGAGAATAATAATGAAGAACCAACAATAAAAGCGATGCAAAATTAACTAAATAGTCGCCACGTTTAGTAAAAGTTTCTACTGTAATACCGGCTGTTAGAATTATAACAGTTTCTAATAGTAAATTTTATCTACTAAATAATTAGTTAGAGCTTTAAATTGGTCACCAGTTGATTCAAAGAATCAAACTGACTTAGCTGCACCAATTTTTATTAAAATATTTCAATAGATGAGCCATTAATTAATGATAAAATTTGTGTATCACAATTTATTAATACGAATAATATTACGAAGCATTGAAGAAGAAATGCTATAAGTATAAAACAATGTTTCCTGAGGGCATATTTAAAGTTAAAAATCCTAAATATTATGTGGCCGAGATCTGTTAAAAGATCTTTATAGTTTTTGTAGAATGTGTGGCGATCAAATTAGAGAAAATATTAAGTTAAAAATAACAATCCCATATTTTTTAATTTGTTAAATATACATGATAATTTCCTGCTGCCCTAATTATTTTAGGTAAAAAAGCTTCAAATAAAAGTTGTAGATCATAAAATACTGCATCTGAATACGCAAAGTTAATTTTGTATGCCTTGTAACGGTAAAAATTAGGTATGAAAATGTCGGAAATCGCCTCAAAAATAGCAATAGCCATGGATTTGAGACAAATAACAAATGTATACGGTTTTTCTGTCATGTTAGGGTAATTTATTTTTATTTGATACGAGAATGAATCAAATATAAACGGGACTATTTTTTTAATTCTGGGTTTATTGTAAAAAGTATATAAAAACATTTTTCTACATAATCCCTCGAGATTGGGAGCTTTTTAATCCCTTCGAATCGATGGCCTCCCAATTCTGTTCAATTTTTGCCTCGTAGTGTTTGCTTGAAGCAAAATGATATTTTTGACAATGCGTTTTTCTTTTCCTTCGATAGGACAATTTTGCGGCATCCAGTATGTTGCAATAATATTGCGTATTAATTATGCGTTTATCAGTCTTCATGAGATTCCGAACCGCCTCGATGTTGACTTCGGTAACGCTCATCCTTTGGTGGCAATCGTGGCTCTGATTCTCACCCTTAAGAAAGACACGGGTCCTTAAAAACGTGTTGTCCCCCCCCCCCTGGGCCTTTAACCTCCACAAAATTTCGGTTGGATTTACGCTTCCTTGGCCAAAAACTTGATAATAATCCGTTGCTCCACGGAGACATGCCCTTCTTGTTCGCTCATGGTTTTCTTTAATACTAAAGAGATCTAAGTGATTTGGGGTCATGTCTACCCCCTTCCTAACAGCCCAAGCTACTTGCTAATTAACTCCATACGGGTCTAAACAGCTAAATGACTCCTTTGGAATTTTAAAAAAATCAGCCGTTTATATTTGATTTCTGTTCCGGTTAACAATTATCTGTTAATTTAAACTGATATTTGTTCACTTGGACAGAAATTACAAGTAATTATAAAAATAAATTAATCTAGCTAGACAGATAAATCGTTAACATTTGTAAATTTTTGTTTCAATTCCATGGCTATAGCTATTTTTGGGGTGATTTTCGACATTTTTATACCTAATTTCTGCCGTTACAAGGCACAACAATTTAATTTTGTTTATTGATTCAGATGCAGAATTGTATGCCCTACAACTTTTATTTGAAACTTTTTTACCTAAAATAATTAGGGAAGCAGGAAATTAGGAAAGTCTTATTCAAGAAAAACAGTATTAGAATTTTTGTGACGTCACGTGTGCGAAATAATACAAGCAATGAGAGCGACAGAGATAGGTCTGTATTGTATCTCTTTCGCATTGTATTCGTAGTTTTGACGTCACAGAATTTTTAATATCGTTTTTCTATATTTATATTAATATTTAACAAAATTAAAAACATACGGTTATGTTAGTTTTAACCAGGGCATCGAACTCGCCAAAAACTGGATTCATTTCAGTTTAATTTGTTTTTTGAAAAGTGGAGTCGTTTCCTGTTTTGGTTCTAACATTAATAAAATTTGCGGTTTTGTTCCGGATTCTGGTTCGGTTTAATAAAAATTGAATTAATGTTGTTTGAATAACAATCTTTATAAAGAAATAATTTAAAATGCGAGCCGGAATATAACGCAAGACATCAACACAATTTTCACAATCACATACAGCAACGCAAACATAGAAGAATAAAAACTTGATCCGGAGCTGCACTCCGAACCCAAATTTTAATACATGGTTCGGTTCCAAATTGGGTTCATTTGAAAAATATATCTGTTAAAATGTTACGATTCGGTTCCGGTTTTGGTTCGATGCCCTGCTTGTAACTATAATTACATGGATTAAAATAAAAAAGATCACAATTTTTGTTTTCAAACAATATTATTGTTATTGAACGTTTAGATTTGTTTGATAATTTGCTGATGAGAATCCAGAGGTGTCTAATTTTGTGTGAAGTGTGCAATACGTGGTATAAGTGTTACGGTGATAGATACATATCACATCGGCTGCAATCTGTGAAACAGATCTGCCCTTTTCGGAGTCGAAGCCGAGTTCTCTAGTTTTGTACCCTGCTATGTTTCTGTTTCTCTTCACGCACCTTAAACTAAACGTTGAACGTGATTGCACCTGCCTCGAGTCGCTTCCTGTATTGCACTGTACTGTTTCCCGGTTCAGTGACGAGGTGCAAATAAATCGATATGATGTTAATCTAGATTATTTATATCAATTATGATTTGTTATTTATTATAATTCGTATTTTAAAGCCTGCCCACTTGATTAGTGCGATCTGTCTGTTAATGTAAATACTTTAATTGCAAACTGTGTATAACATTAAAGAATCATATAAATATTTATACTTTTTCCGTACTTAACCTATAAATTTGTGACATGAAATAATAACAGTACTGTGTTAGTTAATGTATTCAAGACCGAAGACAATAATAGGTAAGATATAAAAATATATGTTTATATTTTAAACTGAAGATATGCAAATGAAGTTTTATTTTTATCTGATAGGAATAATAATTTTTGTGCGTATGTACAAAGAATCATAAATCTTGCAAAAACCACAAATTATACAAAGTATTATATAAAATGTTTTCCTCATAAGTGTTATTGATAAATGTACTCATTGCGCAGCAGTTTGAATACAAAATAGAATGTTTAAATATTTATATTAGGCGTGACCTCTCGCTAAGAGAGGTATTAGATTCATGCTAAAAATCGCATATCCAGATTTTTTTACGATGATGTCTGTGTGTGTATGTATTAATAAAATTTGTTTAACTACGTATTTCTCAATCGGACATTAATGGGAAGAATTGAAAAGATTTTTGTTGTAATTGGACAATCGGTAGTAGCAGATTCTTAAAAAAAATCTTCTAAATATTATTTTTTGAATTTTTTTTGTTCTTGTTAGTATTAAATCTATCTGATACATATAAATATTTTATTATATCTTTTATAGATTTAGAGATAAAGAAATATAAGGTATATAATAATCTGTTGAATTAAATCTCACAGCCCAAATAATGTCATGGAAAACAATTGAAAAATAAAAAATATTTCAAACTGACAGATTTTTTCTGGAAGTACATACATTGTATTATTTCTTATCGTATTAATAGCTAAATATTTAAAATTATAGGTATATTACATATATACCCTTCAAAAATACTGTCAATCCCTACAATGAATTAGAAACATTTCGAAAAATTAGAAGAGGACAAAATTTCTTCATAGAATGAATTTAAAATTAAAAAATCTAAATATAAAGAATAGATATAAGTAGAATTTTTGCTAGTAATTATGTACATAGATGTCAAATATAGATTTTCATTCTAAATTTAGTGATTTTCCAATTCCATGTGATTTATTTTTCTCAACAAGTAAATTCCATACTCCTGGTGACAAATTAACTACGTGAATTTAGAAAATCTTGAAATTTTTAATGAAAAATTCTTACATTTGACATCTATTTACTAATTGTCACTCTGACACGGGCCCCCATATCTGCTTGTCAAGGCGAACAATGTTACATGGCTGCTCGTGCCCTATACTTATGTAACCAAAAGAGGCGAGAGGTATTGTGCTAGCCGCAACAGATTTTTTTTGTATAATCGTGTGGAAAATATTTTTTCTCTTATTCAAAATGAATTCAAGAAATCGCACTAATGCAAAAATTAATTAAAACATAAGATTTTTTTTGTCAAACTGTCAACAATTGTTTTCATGACTACGCACTAGTGTGAAAATTGACTTTCCCGCATTCATTTTGAGTTTGGAAACAGTTATTTCCTGTACGATTGTAGAAAAATAACTATTTGGAGCATTTACCCCGAACTCCGGACGAAAAAATACATTTTTTGTTGAATCAAAATGTTTTAGTAACAATTGTTGAAATGTATATGTTGCAAAGAAATATTTATTCTCGTGTATTTATATTTATAAAAGAACTAATGATAATTACTCATCAGAAATAATAACGAATGTTTAAAAAAAATCATGAAAGAAAACATGTTCAATTACTTTTAAATACTTAGAACTTAGCAATGAATTAAAATTAAAATGTGTGTAACCTTAATTACAAGAGGAAAATTACAGTTAAAACTTCATATTAATGATATATAATTGCATTGTGAAGAAATTTTATGTTCTTCTTTGTATTTGTCTTGTGGGTGTTTTATATAACATGGGAAAACATCTGCACATCAAGGTGTAAACAGATTATGTGTAAACAAGTAAAGTATAACCAAGGTGAAACAAAAAAATTACTATTGATCTTGATTCATGTCGTAAGATCCCCTGATAAAATTAATCTTCACTTTTTTATTTTAATTATTAGCCTAAATTTTGTTGTTTTTGGTAAACAACGAAAACAGGAAGCATGTCGGTAGCCTTCCGGTAGAAATATGAAGATGTTATAAGGACACAAAACCGATAGTTAGTTTCAAGTTTATTCAAAGAGATAATTGGTTTATCCTTTGATATTATAAATACGATTAATACTATTTCCTATCTTGACCTATACAAATAATTGTTTTGTATGTATACATTAAGAACCATTAAAATGCAATCTTATCCAAGATCACTATAAACTTAATTAGTTGAGACTTCAAAAACAATTAATAGATATATCGCCTGCTTAAAATAATAATGCTCATATAAATGCTATGTTAAAATTCTTATATTTAAAAGAAATTAAGATTAATTTTTGAAATGAATTAATTTATTTTTACACAAGAAAATGTGTGTATAGAATATATAAATAATACACAGGATTGACGAAAGGTATTGTGCTGCCCACATCAGATATTTTTATAAAGTGTAGATAAAAGTCAAAACGTAAATAAAAAATTATTTTATCTACTATTAATTACTTTATCTACTGCTGATGTTAAATTGTTATTTTATCCATAAAAACTGAACACACAAAGCCTATTTTCCCGCAGAATTTTAACTCATTCTGCAACAAATAATGCATTTAAAATGGGTCTAAAAAATATATATCATCCTATTTAAAAAAATATAACTATAAATTATTGTGAATCGCTGGTTAAAAAATATTTTTCTTTAATAAGTGAATGGTCCCGCCTTCATCTACTACAACTTTTATTTAAATAATTTACTTCTGTTTCTAATAACATAGGAAATAATCGAGGTGTCCCGTATCCGAGAAACCTCCTGTATAGGGATTGTAATATAATATTGCTCATCACTTCTTCTACGGCAAGGCGCAGTGTTGCCAAATTATCCCTTAGTTTTAGTGGATTTTAACAAGTTTCGTTTAAAGGATTTTAAATTTATATTCGAATATTTAACTTTCTATTATACTGAGCTTTACCGACTCTTCTCTAGCATACTTAAAAAAATATGGTTGAAATTCTAGGGGAATTCATTCAAGCTATTGAAAAATAATCATTTCATTAAGGGAAAATGTAGGTTTGTATTTGGCGGCACTGTTCCTTTGTTTCTTGTGGGAATCCCACACTTGTACTTACATTATTTTGCGTATTTGGTATATGCTGTTGTAATGGTGCATAGTGTCATATAATTAATCATTTTTGCTACCATTTCTTCGATAATATCCAATAACGCAAATTTTCATAGAAGTTCATCTAGTTTACGATCCATCCTGTGGGCCTTTGAATAATGTAAGATTATATTAACAATTATAGTTTATAAATAATACTCAAAATAGTCATTTGTAACAAACGTTGAGAACCCAATACATTTTTTGATTCTATTCATCGAACATGTTACATTTTGTTTATTTTCTTGTAACCACCAATATAATATTTGAATAAAAAATATTTCCTATATTTCTCATGTATATTTTTCTCTAATTCTTTCAAATACATAAATAAAAACTAATACATCGTTGAAAAGAGAAAAAAGGCGATTTATATTTTAGTAAATAATTATGTTTTTATTTAAAAAATAAAAGTTGATAGTCATATCTTGTATACCTGGCTTTATAAAAAATATTTACATCTACCATCAAATAGTATACAGGGTGTTTCCTTTAAAACAACCAGCGCTTTTTTGGGCGAACTAATGACTAGAGAAAAATGTTATATACAAAAAATTACCAGGAAAAAGGGCTTAATTTATGAGGAATAATAAATAAAAAATTCAACCAGTGGTTCTCAAACGGTAGAATAAAATTATATTTTTTTAAATGGCAACCTATATAAATTTTGTCCATTAGATAGAGAATTTTTTTCTGATTTCAACGATATAAATATGATATGGGGTTGTATAACAATTATTTCGAGAAAAATGATATTAAAAATCAGAAATAATTTTACAATATTGAAGTAGGCTATGCAATAAACAACTATTAATACAACTATTGTCTAGGTTACGATAGTATATTATTTTCTTATATCTAAAATAACTTGTTTTACTAAGAAATTCATAATAACAAATGAACTACTACTACCTGTATCATTTGTTTGCATTTGTTTATTGCATAGCCTACTTCAATATTGTAGAATTATTTCTGATTTTTAATATCATTTTTTTCGAAATAATTGTTATACAACCCTATATCATATTTATATCGTTGAAATCAGAAAAAAATTCTCTATCTAATGGACAAAAAAATTATATAGGTTGCCATTTAAAAAAATATAATTTTATTCTACCGTTTGAGAACCACTGGTTGAATTTTTTATTTATTATTCCTCATAAATTAAGCCCTTTTTCCTGGTAATTTTTTGTATATAACATTTTTCTCTAAAGTCATTAGTTCGCCCAAAAAAGCGCTGGTTGTTTTAAAGGAAACACCCTGTATATAAAATAATAAAACTTTTATATGGGGTATTTTATTCTATTATAATAAAAAAGTAAAAGGGGGGGGAGGACGTCTTCCCAGACTCTGCCAGTATATTGAAATTTAATGTTTGACAAAAAATAGTTCTGTTGAATGCAATTCGTTTATTTAAACAATTTTACAAATATTCGCCTAAAAATAATATGTGGTTATAATGCCATTCAAAAATAAAATTTATTTACATATTTACATAGATTTTTTTTGTTTCCTCGTTTAAAATTGTTACCGATCAGTTCGACGAGTAGATTCCAAAAACACGGTTCCGAATGTTACAATAAAAACATATAAATGTCACATCCCATGAAATAAATGTTAGTATATAAATGAATAAAATAAATAAATCATCACCTAGATCACAACTTCAGTAAGGGTGCCAGTGCAAAGGGTGAACCAGAACCACCCAGCAGAACCACAGCTTCCCGATATAACTATACTTGATGGAGAAAAAAGGACGTTCGGCCGGACAAGGCCATTACGAACCTTGGGATCATCATGTTCGAGCAGTGCACCGTATGCCTTGGTACAACGCCGATAAATTTTGCAATTTTATTAAGAAAATTAGATTCAACAGTAATTTAGCATATAATACAGGAACACTGAATTATGATCCTTTAAAAGAACTGAATAATTTAATTACTGATGCACCGTATGACAGAGAACGTAGATTCCCAGATAACTCGGATTGGATATGTGAAAGTTTGGGTCCTTGGGGTAGAACTTTTGAGGAAATAAGGGAATGTTTGTCTAAAAGTGGATATAGTTGGAAAAACGTGCAAACAACGGCTATACTAGACAAATTAGCACGCGCAGAATACGTTTGGTGCCGAGAAAATTTTGAAAAACAATATAACCTTCAATGGTTAGCATGGTAAGCATAATAATTATGATTTAGCTAAGCGTAGTTGGGAGTCGCTACCCTACCATAGTTAAGCGTAGTTGGGAGTCGCTACCCTACCATAGTTCAGCGTAGTTGGGAGTCGCTACCGTATGCCAGAAAACGTAGATTTCCTGATAACTCGGTTTGGATTTGGGAAGGCTGGGGTCATTGGGCTCAAACTATCTCGGAATTAAGGAAGAATTTAAATCCTTCTGAATTTATACATAATGCAAAAGACGTTCCGGCAACAACGGCTATACTAAACCAATTAGTACGCGCAGAAAACGTTTGGTGTAGAGAAAATTCCGAAAAACATTTTAAGCTTCGATGGGTGTGGTATCCACCGCAAATATAATTATGATTTAGTTATGCGTAGTTGGGAGTCGCTACCCTAGTATTTATATTTAGTTCTACGAGTTGTGAAATCGTTATATTTTGTATTTTTGCCATAAAATAAAAGTTATGTAACTATTATATAACATTTTCTATTTTTACCTTCCGTTATCTCTAGGTAATGAAGGTATTGTCTTTGGACAAAAACTTCGCTGGTAAGTTATCAATGAATAAGCACGTTTTAGGGTCCGTGTGTGTGTGACTATATTTTCGGCCGCGATATCTTCAATACTAGAATTCAATTTTTTACGTATTCCTCTTCTTACATCCATATGCAGACTTGATTTTGGTTATAATTGGTCAACCGTAAGTACCATCATTTGAAGATTTTAACAGTTTTTCTTGATGCTTAATGCTGTTAAATATTATTTTTTGACATTTAATGTTATTATATTAAAAAATATTCTATTATCTATACGAATTGATTGCATTTTACATTTCATATTCAATGGATATAGAGTTAAAGAACTATAGAGAAATTCAATTTTATAAATCAGCCAACTATGCTAACCATGGAAATAGCTAACTAAAATAAATGTTAGCTTATAAATAAATAAATAAATATGTCATTACCTAAATCACGATTCTCAACTTCAGTAAGGGTGTAAAAAGTCAACCAGAAACACCGAATAGAACCGCTGCTTCCAGAAGTATACATCGGAAAATCTCGTTTGGTCGATATCAAACGTATCCCGGAAGGTGGAGGATTAACACTTGTAGAAATGGCAGGCCATTATGAACCTTGGGATCTTCATGTTCGAGCAGTGCACCGTATGTTTTGGTACAACGCTGATAAACTGTGCACTTTGATAAAGAAAATTGAATTATACAGTTCATCCGAGAGTTCGTTTTTAATGCGTCTGAGAATATTACGTTCTGAAGCACCGTTTGCTAAAGGACGTAGATTCCCTGATAAGTCGGATTGGATTTGCGAAGGCTTGGGTCCTTGGGCTCAAACTCTCTCGGAATTAAGGAATAGTTTTAACAGCTCTAATAATTCAATAGCCAAAACCGGTCCAGCAACATCGAATGTATTAAAACATTTAGCACATGCAGAATATGTTTGGTGCTGAGAAAATTTTGAAAAACAGTATAAACTTCAATGGGTACCATAAATATGTAATAGCATAATACTTATAATTTAGTTAAGCGTAGTTGGGAGTCGCTACCCTAACATTTCTATTTAGTTCTACAAATTGTGAAACCGTTTGTATTTTTACCACAAAGTAAAATTTTATTATGTAACTACAATTGCAACATATTCTATTAACTGCATTTTTAACAGAAACATCAATGCTGATAGGCTGATATCTATTCAAAATAAAACAATCGTATTGCAATGCATTTAGAATGTGAAATTCACTTCTACGAATTTTCCAGATCACCAAACAAATAAACACAGCAAGTAAGGTCATATGAAATTCAATAATTAGCACAGATCAAATAGCTACCTGTTAATAGACATGTAATATGAGTCGTACACGTCTGTATTTTCCATTGCGTTTATATAAAAAAATATTGATGGAATATATTAGCAGCACTTAGACGCGGATGACACATCTAGAGAAGGTCGAAAAATCAACCTTCACACTGAGATTAAAAACTTAAGACGAATATTTTCCTCATGTATTTTTTGTCTGGAAATTAATGCAATTTATTTTATTTGCTATCAATTACAAAAGTTTTTTGATTAACTGGACACTAAAATATCAGATTCTCTATTCGATTTGATTTAATTATATTTTTTTCTTCATATTCAATGAATTTAGAGATAAAGAATTATAAAGAAATAACTCGCTTCAGAACCTAATGCTGCTGAAAGCTGCACCATGGAAACAGAATATTCAAATATTACTAATTGACAGATGTCAGTGTCAAATAAAATTCTTTGTGAAAAGATTTTACTGGAAATATAAAAATGTAAAATAATTTAACGTGGCAAAAAAATCACATAAGGTAACACAACGGATTGTAGCTATAAGCCAATTCAGCAGATTATTATGTTATGTTATAAATATAATGCTATGTGTTTTTATTTTCTACTATATATTTTGAGAAATATACTGTTCTTTTTAGGAGTAGCTCAGTTCAGTTCAGTACGAGGTAAGAGAAAACGCCATAGAATAGTTTGCAAATAAATTTTAATTACATTTAATCTTTATATTTACGTATTTTTTATAATTTTTAATTCATTCTATGAGCAAGTTTTCTCCATTTCTTCTAAATGTTCGAGATTTTTCCAATTCATTAACGAGATTGGCGTTATTTCTGAAGGGTTCATGTAATATACCTATAATTTTAATATATAATTAATAATACAATAAGAAATATTAAATATCGATCCCAGAAAAAGCCTTCAGTACTATCTCTGAATTTTTGACACTGACATTACTGACATTTATCTGTCAATTCCAGACATTTTAATTTATCAAGTAGTTACCATGGAGATGTTTGGGCTGTGAGCAGGCTGTGAGATTTACTACAAGAGATTATTTTATGGATTATATATCTATATCATTAAATATATAGAAAGTATAATAATTTTTTTAAATGTGACGGATAGATAATTTTATTTTTTAATATTTGTACTAACAAAAATTTTAAAAAAATAATATTTAGAAGGTTTTTGTTAAAATACTACTACTTCCGGTTGTCCAATTGTTACCTGATTCAACTCTTCCCAATACTGTTAGATTGAGGAATCCGTAGTTACACAGGTTTTTAATCTTATAGAATTTGAGAAATCATACCTAGAACAACATGCTTATTCACTAAAATCTGGATATGCGATTTTTATCATAATTCCAATAATTTCAAAATTTTCATTGATCCTATACCACTTAATTATTATTTTAGTTAATTTAACAATGAATTTGTTATTATTTATTTATAATCACTTTTAATTTGTATAACATTGATTTTGTCAAAATTTAACCTCTAATAACTAATAAGAAACATACCATAACAGCTAAGGATAATAAATGAAATATTGAAACTACTAATTTAGTTCTGCCTCGCAACCATTATAAGTTTTTTATGAACTGCTGTTATAGTCAACAGAAACCGGTTAACTATAAGTTGGGATAGGCTAAAATACATATATTATTTCGCAAAAATAGACGCTAAATTTTTAAATTAACAAATATATTAAACTTTGTTTGCTTATTCGTTATTGAAAAGGTGTCATTGACATCAAATTTAACTAAAATATTAAATATTAGTATATACTTTACAAAAAAATATTAAACATACTAAATTTGTTTAAGAACATTTATATTAATGAGTCATTTTAATTATTATTTATTAGCAGATGCTTCTGTTTAAATTTCATATAAACAATGTATACATTTTTAATTAGTGTCAATTTTATTATTATTATTAAAATGAAAGGAAATTATAAAAACACTGTTATTTATATGTTTGTAAATAATTTGATGAATTATTCCATAAATTATTTCTGGGAAATTTTCATAATACAATTTCCTTCGCCATTTTTTATAGAAGAATTATTTTTTATTGTAATTTATGCAATTTTTTTATTTAAAATCCACAAGAGTTTTTATTGAATCTTATTTAAATATTAAGTTGACTTCATTTAAATATTATATAGAATTATAACAAAAAATCTGATGTGGTCAGCACCAATACTTTCCGCCATTTATTTTTTATAAATTTAAATACATACCTATACATATTTACTAATACTGACCTGTATTAAGTTCATTTGCATTAAACTGTTGGTTCCTTTTTATATCTCGCTAAGAGAGGTATTGGATTTAATGGGACAAAATTTCTCATAGAACGAAAGAAGAGATACAATTTCAGTTATTTGTGTGTACAAGAAATGTTAAATTCGTTACTTATAGGGCGCGAGCAGTCATGTGACTTTGTTGGCCTTGGCAAGTAGATGAGGATCCGGCTAGTAGTTATTTACATAGATGTCACAATTGTCATATGTCATAATTTTTCATTCAAAATTTCAAAATATTTTGATGTTTATTTGTCATCAATAGTATGGAATATACTTGTCAAGGAAAATAATCCACATGGATTTGGAAAATCATAATGTTTTGAATGAAAACTTTGATACTTGACACCTATGTACATAATTACTAGCTGTCATTTTGACAAGGGCCCACAAGGCCAGCAAAGTCACATGATTGTTCGCGTCCTATTGTATTTAACATTTCTTGTATACCTACACTTTAGACCAAAAATTCTACTTATATCTATTTTTAAATTTAAATTTTTTAAATTTTAAATTCAATCTATGAAGAAATTTCGTACTGCTACCTACAATTTTAAATATTGAACTATTAATACAATAAGAAATTATATAATGTATGTACTTCGCAGAAATAATCTTCAGTAATGTCTCTGGATTTTTGACACTTATTTGTCAGTTACAAACGTTTTATTTTTCATTTGGTTTCCATGACATTATTTGGGCTGTGAGATTTATTACAACATATTATTATATACCTTATATTTCTTTATCTCTAAATCTATAAAAGATATAATAAAATATTTGTGTCAGATAGAAAATTTACTCTTCTTTAATACTAACAAGAACAAAAAATTTCATACAATAATATTTAGAAGATTTTTTTTAAGAATCTGCTAGTTCCAGTTGTTTAATTATTACCAAAACCTTTTAGCTCTTCCCAGTAAAGTCCGATTGAGAAATACGTAGTTAAACAGAAATTAAGTATTATAATTTTTGAGAAATCGACCTTCCCACATCCACACAGACATCATCGTAAAAATATTAAAATAGGATTGTAGAGACCTTAAAACATGATTAATCATTAAAATCTGGATATGCAATTTTTAGCATGAATCCAATACCTCTCTTAGCGAGAGATAAAAAGATGTTAATTTTTTTGCTACACATTGTATAATAGATTACTTTAGTGCCGATTTCTGAACTTTTATGACAATTTTGGCGCGCTTAAATTATTTTTTTTATAATTTATCCATATATATGTAGAAAAAGTATTAATGCATACCCATAGAAAAATGAATAATCTTTAATTTTAAAAAACTAAATATTTAAAAAGCGCTACTGTTGTTCATCCGATTAACACCAAAATCTAATGGCTTCTTTTCATATTAATAGAGTTGAAATACAAGATTTCAAAACCCGATATGCGATTTTTAGCAAGATCGTTATACCTCTCTCACCTTCGGTAGCGAGGTAAAAAATATAACATACAAATTTAGTACATATCCGAAAATAAACTAAGAATGGTATTCCCATAATATTTTTTCATACCGAAGTATAAAAAATAAGTTGGATTATATTATACGAATGTTTACTTATAATTCTTGATAAATGTTATACAATAACAATGACTATGTTGTTGATTGTTCATAAAAGAAACAATTAGCATGACCACATGACATGTCGGAGAGGTATAAAAGGAAAGATGTTTCAGGTCTCAGTGTCAGTAGTGAAAAATGGCGCGAATGGTAAGTCAAGAATAGAACATACATACATACGATACTCTAGCAAGAATCAATTTCCAATAACATATCAATAAATAATTGGGAAATTATTTGAGTAAAAACTTTTAAGTATTCTTTTGGTTCAAATTTGCTTTTTCAAAAATGACTATATACTACATACACAGTTTATTATTTATATATTAATAATAATTTTGCCAAATATGTTTGAATTTACAAAAAATATTTGTGCAACAAGTGAGGAAAGTGATATTTTTCCATACTATACACCATTCGCTGAGACGAGAGAATGTGGAACTAATTCTTGAACAGGAACAAGTGATTCTAATGATTCGACTCCAAATTATACTCTTTTCTCCTTTGAATAATAGATTGGCTTGTCTTTGTTTAAAAATTAGTTCCACATTCTCTCGTCTCAGAGAATGTGAGATTTTTAGCCGAGACACAGCCGAAATTAAAATTAAAAGCACACAGTGTACGAAAAAATATACTTTTCCTACATGTTGTATACAAGATTTTTTTGACTATCGTTTGAAACAAATACAAAAATGTTACAGTTCATATTTACAATGAATAAAAGCTATTATTTTTGAATGCGAAAAAACGTCCACACACAGTGCGGATTTTTTTTTATTTCTTATGAATATTAAAATAATATTTATTAAATGATAGTAGGAAAATACTTTTGCAACTTAATACTAAACAGAAAATTTAATTGAAAAGTTTTTTATTAATTATACAATATTGGTAGATTTTTAAATAATACTGCTGTTGTTATTCATATAATTATATTTCATTGTTTCATTCTACACTATAATTTTCAATTAGTAACAGTTTTTTGTATACCAATTAAATGTAATAGGCAGTATAATTTCTGTGAATCAAATGAAAACTTATTAACATACAACAGCAAACAAATCATAGAAGGATAAAAAAAATTCAAAAAAAAATTGATATTTTATATTTCTCATAATAAACATAAATTTATTTGTTGAAATCATTTTAAGGGTATATTCCAAAATTTAAAAAATCTGTTGTGGCCAGCACAATACATCTCGCCACTTCCTTTTTTTGGTTACATAAGTATAGGGCGCGAAAAGTCATGTTACATTGTTGGCCTTGACAAGCAGATGCGGGGGCCCGTTTCAGAATTTATAATTAGTAATTATGTACATAGATATCAAATGTCAGAATTTTTCATTAAAAATTTCAAGATTTTCTAAATTCACGTAGTTAATTTGTCCTACTCATCTAATTTTTCGAAATGTTTCCAATTCATTGTCGGGAATGACAGAGTATTTCTGAAGGATATATGAATGAAATCTTCAATAATGTCTCTGGATTTTTAACACTGACATTTATCTGACAGTTACAAACATTTTAATTTTTGAATTGGTTTCTATGACATTATTTGAGCTATGATATTTATTACAACAGATTATTAAATACCTTATACTCGTATTTCTTTACTCTTAAATCTATAAAAGCCATAATAAAGTATATGTATAAGATAGAGAATTTATTCTTCTTTAATACAAGCAAGAACAATAATTTTCAAAAAATAATATTTAGAAGAATTTGTTGTCCAATTATTACCAAAACCTTTTCAACTTTTCCCATTAATGCCCGATTGAGAAATACGTAGTTAAACAACCTTAAAACGTGCTTAATCATTAAAATCTGAATATGCGATCTTTAGCATGAATCCAATACCTCTCTTAGCGAGAGGTAAAAATAATAACCAAATCCTTGGTTTCGGTTACAGACTGGTTCTAGTCTTTGACTATAATTAATGAAACAGTTCGGTTACTTTCGCGTTCGTGTTCTGTCAAAACGATTCGTAACCTTTACTGGTACTATGTTTCATAAATATACAATTTTTACCATTTGAAATTATTTGGAACACTTTTGGTTAACTGCGGTTAAAATTTGTTATTTTTGGAATATACCCTAAATCTGATTTGATTAAAGAAAATGAAAAATTAGTCAACCGGAATTAAACCACATTTGACAATTTGTAGTTTTCATTAATTTTCTTTTAAATTTTGTGCATTCCTTTTGAATGAAATATATAAAATAAAACCGAAAAATATATTATTATATATATTTTACTATTTGATATCGAATTATTTTATATTATTGTATTTAAATATTCATTTGAATCAAAGGAAACATACATGTCTTTACAGCAACCAATTTTATTTACGTTCATTGTTTAATTTGATTTCTTTTGTTAATTAGAAAACTTACTGTCAAGTTCTCAAACATTCAACATCGAATTTATTAAGAATTTTATTTAACATGTTTCGTATTTCTGTGCAGATATTATCACTATTACTTGTAGTTTTCGTCACAAGTGTGTTGACGAATCCTTTACCAACAGAACCAACACCAGAACATGGAGGAGAACATCATGAACATGAACACAAACATGAACATGCTGTAAATGCCCCACGAGGAACAGTAAGAATATTTTATTTTGGTTATATTTTTTCATACCTTTACTACAAAGTAGATTGATGTTAATATATATTTATTTAATAATTCAATCGGTGTAATATCATTTGCGCTAACTTTTCATGATCAAGATTTGAACGTAGGTAACTGAACGAAACAGGAAATGAACAGGGCGATGTATGGACATTAGGACGCTTTTATAATAAAACTGCTTTTATGGAGCACACTGATAACAATATAATGTAAAGCACGCACCATAAAAGCGCTTTTATTATAAAAGTACGCTCGTAATACGGGTCAATGTTTTTTAAATCTTTTTTTTTTAAATCTCTTCTGACGAAGCCGCATTTGGCTTGACAATTGATTTATTTTCAAACTTGTTTGTATAGATTCCTGTGACAACACCGAGCTCAAGACATGCTAGAGATACCGACAAGGATAAACAAAGTGGCGTACAGCATGATCATGATCATGACCATGTTCATGAACATGAACATGATCATCAACACACTCATGGAGCTAAAGTAAGTTTTGTTAGAAAAAAATATTATTATTTGACGGAATTTATAAAAAAAATCTGATGTGGCCAACACAATACCTCCTGCCATTTAGTTTTAATTTATTTAAATACACCTATGGGGTCTCATGGCCGCGTGCCTGAGTCCCTGGTCGCGAATCTGAGGAACCGGATTCAATCCCTACCAACGCCAAATATTTCGAATTTTAAATGGCACAAAATTGACCCCTGTGATGCACTCTCCACGCCAAAAATGAGTACCTGTGAGGTGACGCTTGGTAAACTCTATATCATGATCATTACCGAAATCTGTGTACAAAGCAAATTAGCACACTCAGCAATGGGTAATATGCCGTGATGATATAAGTACTATTTTTTTTATATATAAATATATACCTGTATATTTACTAATACTGGAAACTATGTATATTAAGTTCCTTTCCATATAACTATTGTTCTATTTACAATTTTCTTTTTAAAACGTAACTATTATTAATTTGAAATGATTATTTTTAAAATATAGACTCCGGGATTTATAAAATTGATTATTTTATTAATTTATCTATAAAATATATAGAAAAATTATTAATGCATGCCTGTAGAAAATTCAATAATCTTTAATTTTTATAATAACATAATCGCGAAAAAAATAACAAATGAAGGTATTTTTGGAAGAACTGTATTGAACTTCTAGTAAAATGCGATTTCTGGGTATCCGATTTATGCCAAAATCTAATGGCTTCTTTCCATATTAGAATAAGGTCGAAATACAAGGTTTAAATTTTTTGCGATTGATAGCATTTGAGTTAGAGTGTCCAGAAGATCCACACACTCACACACATACACACACATACATACACACACACATCATCGTGAAAATGTTAAAATCTGATTCTATGGACCTTAAAACGTGGCCATTTACTAAAATCTCGATATGCGAGTTTTAACACGATCCCTATATAAAGTAGAAATATTTCATCTATTTATTCTTTAGAATGAAAAACAATTATTATGCATTTGGTATAAATAATCTTGTGTAAGATATTAATAAAACTTGTTTTACTAGTATTAGTCATAAATTGAACTATAAATAAGGAAAATAAATAGTAAATATTTTTCTAGGCGGCTGAAAACAAACCAAGGACAGCCCGTGATACTACAGAAGCCACCAAAGAAAAAGTACCGGAACACCCTGCTACAGTCAACAAGCAGGTAAACAATTTAAATTTTATTCTATTTTATTTCTATTCATAACATATTTAGTGCCAATGTTTCATTGTGTTGTTTGCTGGTTCTTGAAAGCTTTACTTATTATTCAGGAGGAAGAACCAGTACATCTTAAGCTCAGCGAAAGCTCTCTTACAACTCTAGTAGGTGGTAAGCGAGTGGTACGAGATGACAAGGCACCGAAACTACCCGCTGTACCAGATAATGCTCCGGGGCCTTTTTTAATACGAGGAGAACCTATTCAAATTCTTCTGCCTACTGTTAGTTTTTATTCCTTTTTGCATGATCGCATGATGACAATATTTTTATTGCATGTTTACATGGGGAAATTTAGTTTCTATTCATTGGAAATCTACATCATATTGGAATATTTCACTAAGTAGAGATGGCGTTATGCATCAACGTCAAACCTTCGACAAGGGAGCACTTTTGTTTACCTTCAAGGGTACCATTTCTGTCAAAAGTTTTTCTTTTATTCTTCTTGTATATTGACTTTTTCCTTATTTTAGGTAGAATATATTGCCTTGTGGGACACAATTGTAGCGGTAGATTAATTAGGTTATCTTCACAGTTTTGTTTTTTTCATAAGGATAATTTTACAATAAATATTAAATACTAATAGTTTAATTAATTATAAATATTAGTTCTATTATCTATTTCTCACTATACAGGGTGTTATATTTTAATGGACCCAGCAAATATCTCGCTTATTTATTAAGTAAGTAATTTCTTTCATATAACATGATTTATACAGAAACATGTAAGCTACTTGATGACGGATGTACATTCATGATACCACTTCCGGTTTATTAGTAATTCATCAACTTTGAAATTTCAAATGGAACATACTATATTTTTTTACAAATTTGAAATGTACATCAAATTTGCTTTACAATCGTGTAGAATAATATGTTACATTATTAAAAAGTAAAATGGCGAGCACTTTTTTATACACCTAGTCGAAAAGATGCCTTGAAAAAATGCCCGCCATTTTACTTTTTAATAATGTAACATATGAATTATTTTACAAAATTTGATGTACTTTTCAAATTATTAAAAAAATATAGTATGTTCTATTTGAAATTTCAAAGTTGATATTAATAACTAATAAACCGGAAGTGGTATCATGAAGGTACATTCGTCATCAAGTAGCTTACATGTTGCTGTATAAATCATGTTATATGAAAGAAATTACTAAATAAATAAGCAAGATATTTGCTGGGTCCATTAAAATATAACACCCTGTACATATAAACTACGCGCGTATGTAAAAACATACGAATGAAATAAAATTGCTCCCTCATTTTTAGTTCCAAATTTTGCCACCAGGTTTGCAATTTTAATGAAATATCCCTGTATACACCTCGAGAAAAAATATTCACTTCTCTCCCTTGATGAATAATATTATTTTTTAGGACTCTCCAACTCCCTTGTCCACTTCACAGCAGACAAAACCCAGAAGTCGCCGCGAAGATAAACAAGACACCTTACCTCATGTAGCTCCCACACAAGATCACCAACATCATCATACAGACGAAAAGGACAATAGCAAGACAAAGAATCCTCTTCTTCAGGCTGCTACACCGCCTAGACACAAGCGCGAAACATCTACCAAACCCCAACAAACTACTACCAAAATTACCCCAGTTCACGAACAAACCAAAGAAGAACAAAATCCTACTGGTCATCATCCAATTCAACAAACAAGAAGTAGACGAGACACCCCTGGAAGTCAACCAGGTGCTCCTGTGACTCGCCCAAATCCAGTCACCGTGAAGACTGAAGATGGCAGAGATGCTATTATCGCCGTACCTCCAATTCCTGGCGGCCCCAAACCCCAAGAAGCTAGATCAAAACGGCACCACACTCCCGAGCATACCGAACAGCAAAGAAAAGAAGCAGAAGAAGCACTAAGACATGAACCTGCTGCCGTGGCTCCACTTTCTGATGAACCTAAATTAACTCAAGAAGCTAGACCGAAACGGGACCACACTCCCGAGCATACCGAACAGCAAAGAAAAGAAGCAGAAGAAGCTTTGAAACATGAACATGGTGCTGTGGCTCCACTTTCTGACGAACCTAAATCTCCTCAAGAAGCTAGACAAAAACGGCACCATACTCCTGAACATACCGAGCAGCAAAGGAAAGAAGCAGAGGATGTATTGAGACACGAACAAGAAGAGAAAGAAGAACAAGCGCAAAAAGAAGCGAAGAAATTGAAACGGGATACTTACACCCAAGCACACAAAGAAAGCAGGTGAGATGATATACGCCTTTACACTCTTTAGAAGAAAAATTTGTATGCTTCACTTATTTAAAAAAAATCTGTTGTGGCCAGCACAATACCTTCCGTCAATCCTGTGTATTATGTATAAATTCCATACATAAATTTTCTTGCAAAGATTCTAAATTTCCAGTAAAATTATTTCATAAACAAACTATGCAAATTGCACTTGACACTATAACATCTCCTTCTTCTTTAGCTTTCCCCACCATTTAGTGGTGACTATTTTTTATTTTCCTTTTCTCTCAAGTCTTCTGTAACACAGTATTTCTATCTTATCTTTGGTCTTCCTCTGTTTCTTCAACCTTCTATTACTAATATACTCTTCATTTCTCCTCATGACATTTTCAAACCAATGTAATCATCTCGCGTGTATCTTTCTAGAAACTTGTAACACTAGAGTTATTTCCTTACCTATCTTTCCGTGTCTTCCTCCCCAACATCTACTTCAACATAATTATCTGTCACATTAATTTACTTTTTATTTATACTGACATCTGTCAATTTGAATTATATGAATATATTAGTAGTTTCCATGTTTAGCATAGCTGGCTGATTTATAATATTTAATTTCTTTAAAATTCTTTAACTCTATATCTATTAAATATGAAGTATATAATGCAATCAAATCGTATAGAGAATAATATATTCTTTAAGTTATAATAACGTTAAATGTCAATAAATCAAATTTAACTGTTAAATCTTCAAATGAGGCCACTTCCGGTTCACCAATTATAACCAAAATCTAATCAGTTGTTCTGGGTGTAAACTTGAGGAATACGAAAAAATTATAATTGTCACACACACACAGACACACACATATACATACATATAGACATCATCGTAAAAATGGTAAAATCGTATTATAGGGACCCTAAAACATGCTTATTCACTAAAAACTCATCATTGAATTTTTTGACCAATGACAATACCTTCCTTATCTAAAGGTGACGGAAGGTAAAAATGAACCATTGAATTTTGTATACTATACCATTTCAACTTGTATTTCAGAAAAAGTACATTCATTTTCAGAAAATGTAAATTCTATGTCAGAAAAAGTAAAGTCAAAAACTTTCCTTGAATTTTACATTAATATTTTCTATCTCTATAAACTGAAAAGGCCTATTGCCATAATCTCTTAAAAATACCATGTATAGCCGTCCAGGTATTAGTCAAAAATTTAAAATACATTTCGTATTTTTTCTTATTTTTGTGGACGATTCTAGAAAAAATATTGTTCGCTTCTGAATCACTAATTTTCCGCTGTTGTTACAATAATAACTAATTTGTTTCAGTGATGGTGAATCTAAAGGTGTATACCATGAACATACAAATCCAAGTAGTCCAGTACAACTTGCACCCCCTACCCAAGGCTCCGAATACGACAGACATGTTCGTGCAACTGATACTAAACAGTAAGTTTTTATTTTCCAAATATCTTGAATACAAAGGCATTTAACACGGGAAAACATTTTTGTACTTGTACTACAGTTAGTTTAAATGAGAATAAGAACCAATTTTACATTGTACGATTAAATTTTTTGTTGCAAATAAACAAAACTGAAAATGCCAAAGTGCTGCCAACTACCCGCTTCTAGAAATTATTGTTATATTCTGATATTTATATTGCATGAAAACTTTTTTAGAAATGATGATTCCTCCGTCTCTAAACCCCTACCAGTTGTTCACAAAGCCGACGATGAGGATGACGATGACGACGACGACGATGATGAGTAATAAAAAAAAATATAAATAATAAACCAATTTCTTACACATTTTCTTTTTCTTATAGCTCATCCGAAGAAAAAGAGCACAAACATTAAATGAATTAAATATAAAAGTATTATATTGTTAGTAATGTATTATTTTGACTATTCATATTGTGATGTATAATTATGTTAAATAAAATAATAAACATCAAAAGGTTTTCATATTATTGTTATAAATAAAGGAATAGCATATATGTATTGCAAATAGATACAGCGTTTTTACCTTCCGTCATCTATAGGTAAGGAAAGTATTGTCTTTGGTTAAAAAAATCGATGGTGAGTTTTTGATGAATAAATACGTTTTAGAGTCCCTACAAAACGAATTTACTGTTTTTACCATTTAATAAGTAATATTACTTGTGTGTGTGTGGGTGAAAAAAATTTCTCCTTCGATAACTCCAATACTACAATTCCAAAAGTTATAATGCTCATATTCCTGTTTCGTACGTCCATATGAAGAGTTTATTAGATTTTGGTTATGATTGGTTAACCGGAAGTAATATCATTTTTATGAACCTCGCATTATTCAAAAATGTTAGTTGAAAATAGATCACCAAATTGTTTAACAAAATAAAATATTAGATGATAAATTATTTTTTATTAAATAAAATACAATCAAATTTTAATAATTTGTTACAGATGAAATCGCCCAGAAGACCACCCTTCTGTCGTATGTTTTGGGGCGGTTTTTCAAGACTGAAGAATCTTTATTATTGTTTCTTGTAAAATAAAATATTTTCCTATGATAATTAATAAAACATAAATACTTTTATCTTAAATTTCATGTATTCATAATAAATAATATTAATAATATAATAATATATAATATTTTAGTAATAAGGGGGTAAAAATATAATATTAACGAAATTAATAAATATACTGTTAAATATATCTTTTCAATAAATATACTTAATAAAATTAGCTGCATTTCATTTTATATCCTGAAAACAACTATTTTTTTCAAATAGCATTTAAACTTTCAGAATCAGCAAGAAAATGTTTGAAAATTCACGTACCTATACATATAGTTCCAAATTGAACCGGAGGTAAGTGATGGCAGCACCTATCAACTTTCTCGCAAAGTTTTAAAATTTGGGGAAACAAATAACAAAATATGCCAAAAAAAACCCATTTTCAAAAAGTTCAAAAGCCCGTGTTTCTTGCCCTGTTGTCACCAAATTTTGGGAACATACTCTCTTTGACCTGTAGTACCCGTAGCCAAATTTTATAACTCCTGTGTTTATCAAAATTAAATTTTGATATTAGCTCTGTCGTATGCAGCTCGACCCATAAAATCCAAAAATCGAGTTTTTAAGTCTATCCACTACCCGCTAAAGATTGTTTTAAGCCCATCGCCCTTTAAATTAGCCCTTAGGGAAAATATGACCACAGATTCGTAATCTATGGGTCCAAATTAGTATAATAGAATTTGTTTCACCCTCCTAACCCTAATAGTTTCAGAGTTACAGTCCATTTTCTTATTTATTAGTGTAGTGATGCGTTTTGAATCGAAATGTTTCAATTAAAAGCTGTCAAATTTCAATTAGGCCATTTTGAAACCCTTGGCCCTAGGCCCTTGAAACTTAAATATGTTGTTCTACGACCCCGACATTTCAAAGGATGCTAAGGGAACGCGAAATTTCAAGGAAATCGCTCAAATCCCAGCCGTTTCCGAGATACGAGCCCCTAAAGATTTTGGGGGGTATTTTACCCTAATTCGCCTGTTTAAAGGAATTAAGGGCTGAAAAATAGCGTATCGGGTGTATTTTGAGCCGCTCATTCGATTGGCCTGCGTAGAATTGCATAAAACTCTTTAGTTCTTGGTATATTTACCCTTCAAATTTCTAGGGGTAACTGTGTTATTAATAGAGCTAGAAGGGTCGAATAAATTTTATTACACTAATTTGGACCTGTAGATTATGAATTTGAGCCCAAATTTTTCCTAAGGGCACTCTTAAGCCCTTTGCACTTATATTAAGACCATGGCCTGTTATTAAGCCCTTGGGATGAATCTGACCTCGGATTCGTATTCTACGGGTTGTAATTAGTCTAATAAAATTTGTCCGGCCTTTCTACCCCTTATAGTTTCAGAGTTTTAACACATTTTTCTTAATTAAATATGTTGCGTTTTGAATTCGCCCTTTAAATTAGCCCTTAGGGAAAATATGACCACAGATTCGTAATCTATGGGTCCAAATTAGTATAATAGAATTTGTTTCACCCTCCTAACCCTAATAGTTTCAGAGTTACAGTCCATTTTCTTATTTATTAGTGTAGTGATGCGTTTTGAATCGAAATGTTTCAATTAAAAGCTGTCAAATTTCAATTAGGCCATTTTGAAACCCTTGGCCCTAGACCCTTGAAACTTAAATATGTTGTTCTACGACCCCGACATTTCAAAGGATGCTAAGGGAACGCGAAATTTCAAGGAAATCGCTCAAATCCCAGCCGTTTCCGAGATACGAGCCCCTAAAGATTTTGGGGGGTATTTTACCCTAATTCGCCTGTTTAAAGGAATTAAGGGCTGAAAAATAGCGTATCGGGTGTATTTTGAGCCGCTCATTCGATTGGCCTGCGTAGAATTGCATAAAACTCTTTAGTTCTTGGTATATTTACCCTTCAAATTTCTAGGGGTAACTTTGTTATTAATAGAGCTAGAAGGGTCGAATAAATTTTATTACACTAATTTGGACCTGTAGATTATGAATTTGAGCCCAAATTTTTCCTAAGGGCACTCTTAAGCCCTTTGCACTTATATTAAGACCATGGCCTGTTATTAAGCCCTTGGGATGAATCTGACCTCGGATTCGTATTCTACGGGTTGTAATTAGTCTAATAAAATTTGTCCGGCCTTTCTACCCCTTATAGTTTCAGAGTTTTAACACATTTTTCTTAATTAAATATGTTGCGTTTTGAATTCGCCCTTTAAATTAGCCCTTAGGGAAAATATGACCACAGATTCGTAATCTATGGGTCCAAATTAGTATAATAGAATTTGTTTCACCCTCCTAACCCTAATAGTTTCAGAGTTACAGTCCATTTTCTTATTTATTAGTGTAGTGATGCGTTTTGAATCGAAATGTTTCAATTAAAAGCTGTCAAATTTCAATTAGGCCATTTTGAAACCCTTGGCCCTAGGCCCTTGAAACTTAAATATGTTGTTCTACGACCCCGACATTTCAAAGGATGCTAAGGGAACGCGAAATTTCAAGGAAATCGCTCAAATCCCAGCCGTTTCCGAGATACGAGCCCCTAAAGATTTTGGGGGGTATTTTACCCTAATTCGCCTGTTTAAAGGAATTAAGGGCTGAAAAATAGCGTATCGGGTGTATTTTGAGCCGCTCATTCGATTGGCCTGCGTAGAATTGCATAAAACTCTTTAGTTCTTGGTATATTTACCCTTCAAATTTCTAGGGGTAACTTTGTTATTAATAGAGCTAGAAGGGTCGAATAAATTTTATTACACTAATTTGGACCTGTAGATTATGAATTTGAGCCCAAATTTTTCCTAAGGGCACTCTTAAGCCCTTTGCACTTATATTAAGACCATGGCCTGTTATTAAGCCCTTGGGATGAATCTGACCTCGGATTCGTATTCTACGGGTTGTAATTAGTCTAATAAAATTTGTCCGGCCTTTCTACCCCTTATAGTTTCAGAGTTTTAACACATTTTTCTTAATTAAATATGTTGCGTTTTGAATTCGCCCTTTAAATTAGCCCTTAGGGAAAATATGACCACAGATTCGTAATCTATGGGTCCAAATTAGTATAATAGAATTTGTTTCACCCTCCTAACCCTAATAGTTTCAGAGTTACAGTCCATTTTCTTATTTATTAGTGTAGTGATGCGTTTTGAATCGAAATGTTTCAATTAAAAGCTGTCAAATTTCAATTAGGCCATTTTGAAACCCTTGGCCCTAGACCCTTGAAACTTAAATATGTTGTTCTACGACCCCGACATTTCAAAGGATGCTAAGGGAACGCGAAATTTCAAGGAAATCGCTCAAATCCCAGCCGTTTCCGAGATACGAGCCCCTAAAGATTTTGGGGGGTATTTTACCCTAATTCGCCTGTTTAAAGGAATTAAGGGCTGAAAAATAGCGTATCGGGTGTATTTTGAGCCGCTCATTCGATTGGCCTGCGTAGAATTGCATAAAACTCTTTAGTTCTTGGTATATTTACCCTTCAAATTTCTAGGGGTAACTTTGTTATTAATAGAGCTAGAAGGGTCGAATAAATTTTATTACACTAATTTGGACCTGTAGATTATGAATTTGAGCCCAAATTTTTCCTAAGGGCACTCTTAAGCCCTTTGCACTTATATTAAGACCATGGCCTGTTATTAAGCCCTTGGGATGAATCTGACCTCGGATTCGTATTCTACGGGTTGTAATTAGTCTAATAAAATTTGTCCGGCCTTTCTACCCCTTATAGTTTCAGAGTTTTAACACATTTTTCTTAATTAAATATGTTGCGTTTTTAATTCGCCCTTTAAATTAGCCCTTAGGGAAAATATGACCACAGATTCGTAATCTATGGGTCCAAATTAGTATAATAGAATTTGTTTCACCCTCCTAACCCTAATAGTTTCAGAGTTACAGTCCATTTTCTTATTTATTAGTGTAGTGATGCGTTTTGAATCGAAATGTTTCAATTAAAAGCTGTCAAATTTCAATTAGGCCATTTTGAAACCCTTGGCCCTAGACCCTTGAAACTTAAATATGTTGTTCTACGACCCCGACATTTCAAAGGATGCTAAGGGAACGCGAAATTTCAAGGAAATCGCTCAAATCCCAGCCGTTTCCGAGATACGAGCCCCTAAAGATTTTGGGGGGTATTTTACCCTAATTCGCCTGTTTAAAGGAATTAAGGGCTGAAAAATAGCGTATCGGGTGTATTTTGAGCCGCTCATTCGATTGGCCTGCGTAGAATTGCATAAAACTCTTTAGTTCTTGGTATATTTACCCTTCAAATTTCTAGGGGTAACTTTGTTATTAATAGAGCTAGAAGGGTCGAATAAATTTTATTACACTAATTTGGACCTGTAGATTATGAATTTGAGCCCAAATTTTTCCTAAGGGCACTCTTAAGCCCTTTGCACTTATATTAAGACCATGGCCTGTTATTAAGCCCTTGGGATGAATCTGACCTCGGATTCGTATTCTACGGGTTGTAATTAGTCTAATAAAATTTGTCCGGCCTTTCTACCCCTTATAGTTTCAGAGTTATAACACATTTTTCTTAATTAAATATGTTGCGTTTTTAATTCGCCCTTTAAATTAGCCCTTAGGGAAAATATGACCACAGATTCGTAATCTATGGGTCCAAATTAGTATAATAGAATTTGTTTCACCCTCCTAACCCTAATAGTTTCAGAGTTACAGTCCATTTTCTTATTTATTAGTGTAGTGATGCGTTTTGAATCGAAATGTTTCAATTAAAAGCTGTCAAATTTCAATTAGGCCATTTTGAAACCCTTGGCCCTAGGCCCTTGAAACTTAAATATGTTTTTCTACGACCCCGACATTTCAAAGTATGCTAAGGAAACGCGAAATTTCAAGGAAATCGCTCAAATCCCAGCCGTTTCCGAGATACGAGCCCCTAAAGATTTTGGGGGGTATTTTACCCTAATTCGCCTGTTTAAAGGAATTAAGGGCTGAAAAATAGCGTATCGGGTGTATTTTGAGCCGCTCATTCGATTGGCCTGCGTAGAATTGCATAAAACTCTTTAGTTCTTGGTATATTTACCCTTCAAATTTCTAGGGGTAACTGTGTTATTAATAGAGCTAGAAGGGTCGAATAAATTTTATTACACTAATTTGGACCTGTAGATTATGAATTTGAGCCCAAATTTTTTCTAAGGGCACTCTTAAGCCCTTTGCACTTATATTAAGACCATGGCCTGTTATTAAGCCCTTGGGATGAATCTGACCTCGGATTCGTATTCTACGGGTTGTAATTAGTCTAATAAAATTTGTCCGGCCTTTCTACCCCTTATAGTTTCAGAGTTTTAACACATTTTTCTTAATTAAATATGTTGCGTTTTTAATTCGCCCTTTAAATTAGCCCTTAGGGAAAATATGACCACAGATTCGTAATCTATGGGTCCAAATTAGTATAATAGAATTTGTTTCACCCTCCTAACCCTAATAGTTTCAGAGTTACAGTCCATTTTCTTATTTATTAGTGTAGTGATGCGTTTTGAATCGAAATGTTTCAATTAAAAGCTGTCAAATTTCAATTAGGCCATTTTGAAACCCTTGGCCCTAGGCCCTTGAAACTTAAATATGTTGTTCTACGACCCCGACATTTCAAAGGATGCTAAGGGAACGCGAAATTTCAAGGAAATCGCTCAAATCCCAGCCGTTTCCGAGATACGAGCCCCTAAAGATTTTGGGGGGTATTTTACCCTAATTCGCCTGTTTAAAGGAATTAAGGGCTGAAAAATAGCGTATCGGGTGTATTTTGAGCCGCTCATTCGATTGGCCTGCGTAGAATTGCATAAAACTCTTTAGTTCTTGGTATATTTACCCTTCAAATTTCTAGGGGTAACTTTGTTATTAATAGAGCTAGAAGGGTCGAATAAATTTTATTACACTAATTTGAACCTGTAGATTATGAATTTGAGCCCAAATTTTTCCTAAGGGCACTCTTAAGCCCTTTGCACTTATATTAAGACCATGGCCTGTTATTAAGCCCTTGGGATGAATCTGACCTCGGATTCGTATTCTACGGGTTGTAATTAGTCTAATAAAATTTGTCCGGCCTTTCTACCCCTTATAGTTTCAGAGTTTTAACACATTTTTCTTAATTAAATATGTTGCGTTTTTAATTCGCCCTTTAAATTAGCCCTTAGGGAAAATATGACCACAGATTCGTAATCTATGGGTCCAAATTAGTATAATAGAATTTGTTTCACCCTCCTAACCCTAATAGTTTCAGAGTTACAGTCCATTTTCTTATTTATTAGTGTAGTGATGCGTTTTGAATCGAAATGTTTCAATTAAAAGCTGTCAAATTTCAATTAGGCCATTTTGAAACCCTTGGCCCTAGGCCCTTGAAACTTAAATATGTTGTTCTACGACCCCGACATTTCAAAGGATGCTAAGGGAACGCGAAATTTCAAGGAAATCGCTCAAATCCCAGCCGTTTCCGAGATACGAGCCCCTAAAGATTTTGGGGGGTATTTTACCCTAATTCGCCTGTTTAAAGGAATTAAGGGCTGAAAAATAGCGTATCGGGTGTATTTTGAGCCGCTCATTCGATTGGCCTGCGTAGAATTGCATAAAACTCTTTAGTTCTTGGTATATTTACCCTTCAAATTTCTAGGGGTAACTTTGTTAGTAATAGAGCTAGAAGGGTCGAATAAATTTTATTACACTAATTTGGACCTGTAGATTATGAATTTGAGCCCAAATTTTTTCTAAGGGCACTCTTAAGCCCTTTGCACTTATATTAAGACCATGGCCTGTTATTAAGCCCTTGGGATGAATCTGACCTCGGATTCGTATTCTACGGGTTGTAATTAGTCTAATAAAATTTGTCCGGTCTTTCTACCCCTTATAGTTTCAGAGTTATAACACATTTTTCTTAATTAAATATGTTGCGTTTTGAATTCGCCCTTTAAATTAGCCCTTAGGGAAAATATGACCACAGATTCGTAATCTATGGGTCCAAATTAGTATAATAGAATTTGTTTCACCCTCCTAACCCTAATAGTTTCAGAGTTACAGTCCATTTTCTTATTTATTAGTGTAGTGATGCGTTTTGAATCGAAATGTTTCAATTAAAAGCTGTCAAATTTCAATTAGGCCATTTTGAAACCCTTGGCCCTAGGCCCTTGAAACTTAAATATGTTGTTCTACGACCCCGACATTTCAAAGGATGCTAAGGGAACGCGAAATTTCAAGGAAATCGCTCAAATCCCAGCCGTTTCCGAGATACGAGCCCCTAAAGATTTTGGGGGGTATTTTACCCTAATTCGCCTGTTTAAAGGAATTAAGGGCTGAAAAATAGCGTATCGGGTGTATTTTGAGCCGCTCATTCGATTGGCCTGCGTAGAATTGCATAAAACTCTTTAGTTCTTGGTATATTTACCCTTCAAATTTCTAGGGGTAACTTTGTTAGTAATAGAGCTAGAAGGGTCGAATAAATTTTATTACACTAATTTGGACCTGTAGATTATGAATTTGAGCCCAAATTTTTTCTAAGGGCACTCTTAAGCCCTTTGCACTTATATTAAGACCATGGCCTGTTATTAAGCCCTTGGGATGAATCTGACCTCGGATTCGTATTCTACGGGTTGTAATTAGTCTAATAAAATTTGTCCGGTCTTTCTACCCCTTATAGTTTCAGAGTTATAACACATTTTTCTTAATTAAATATGTTGCGTTTTGAATTCGCCCTTTAAATTAGCCCTTAGGGAAAATATGACCACAGATTCGTAATCTATGGGTCCAAATTAGTATAATAGAATTTGTTTCACCCTCCTAACCCTAATAGTTTCAGAGTTACAGTCCATTTTCTTATTTATTAGTGTAGTGATGCGTTTTGAATCGAAATGTTTCAATTAAAAGCTGTCAAATTTCAATTAGGCCATTTTGAAACCCTTGGCCCTAGGCCCTTGAAACTTAAATATGTTGTTCTACGACCCCGACATTTCAAAGGATGCTAAGGGAACGCGAAATTTCAAGGAAATCGCTCAAATCCCAGCCGTTTCCGAGATACGAGCCCCTAAAGATTTTGGGGGGTATTTTACCCTAATTCGCCTGTTTAAAGGAATTAAGGGCTGAAAAATAGCGTATCGGGTGTATTTTGAGCCGCTCATTCGATTGGCCTGCGTAGAATTGCATAAAACTCTTTAGTTCTTGGTATATTTACCCTTCAAATTTCTAGGGGTAACTTTGTTATTAATAGAGCTAGAAGGGTCGAATAAATTTTATTACACTAATTTGAACCTGTAGATTATGAATTTGAGCCCAAATTTTTCCTAAGGGCACTCTTAAGCCCTTTGCACTTATATTAAGACCATGGCCTGTTATTAAGCCCTTGGGATGAATCTGACCTCGGATTCGTATTCGTTTTATACATAATATATTATCTGATCTATTTAATATCGTATATTTTTTGTATGAAATTATTGTATATTATGTAATATTGAAATGCGTATTAAACACTGGTTAATCATCTAATACATCTTTTATTCGAATTCCTATTTTTTGTTCCTATATTTTTCTATAGCAAATTCCATAGGTAGATAACCAGTTGAGCGCTCTACATTCTTACGTAAGTATTTCCATCCTACAAAATTTCTAGAGATCCAGAGCACCAGCAAACAATTTTTAAAACCCAGTAGAGCACAGCAAGCATCCCAATCGCCCGAATACGAACCCAGAGCATTGGTAAGTAAATTACGTAATACATATAGTAGCCGATTGGCAACCTGGGGTACAGCAAGGCTACTAGCTAGCAAAATCCGATCCTAGAGCATCGGCAAGCCGCCTGCAGTACAGCAAAATCCGATCCTAGAGCGTATACAAGCGATTCAGATCTCCTAGCTAGTAAAAATCGTCGATATACAGCCCATAGCACGGCAGTTTCTGCATTTTACCTATCAGAGAGCCAAAAAGGCGATTTACAGCCCTATATCCACCAAAATCTGAATCAGAAAGCATTGGCAAGCATACAGTACAGACAAATTCGTTCCCAGAGCAAAAAATCATCGATATACAGCCTATAGCACAGCAGATTCTGAATTTTTAGCTCTCAGATAGCCAAAAACGACGATTCACAGCCTTCTATCCATCAAAATCTGATTCGGAGAGCATATACACACGATTCCTAGCCTTCAGACGGCCGGATCGCCGATATACAGCCCATAACAAGGCAGATTCTGAATTTTTACCTCTCAAATCGCAAAAATCGTCGATATACAGCCTTCTATCCACCAAAATCTGGATCTGAGAGCATATTTACACGATTTAGAGCCTTCAGACGGCCGAATCGCCGACATACAGCCCATAGCAAGGCATTTACACACCAAAATTCGAATCCATGAGTACATACATACGATTTCGAGCCGAAATTCAACTCTTCAGCTGATCAGAAGCCTAGTACACAATAAAAATTCAAAATTTCGGCGCTCGTTCCAAAATACAGCTAGTAGTACGCCTTCTAGCCGTCGAATCGTGAATCCTAGCCTTCGTAGAGGGGATTTTGCTGTATATATGCCTTGGAATAATAAAATGGCGGCAGTAGGACGGCTACAGCCGTCCGAATCGTAGATCTGCGTCACTCTGCTCCGTGATATTACGTAACGAGCTATATATGAGTTTCTAGCTGATTTTTTGGCTGCTGGATCGCTGGCCACCAGATCCGTAGCCCAGACCGCAGGCTGGACTACGGATGGTGAGGTTTCTTCACGTGGGTGGGCTCCCTGGTGGACCGTTCGTGGATCGTTGGAATTTTGTCAATTGTATTATGTAATATATTTATATTTTGAATGGTATTACGATTATTATTTTGGATATTATTATGATATACATTATTTTAATTGTCGTGATGAATTTTATTTATTTAGAGCACTTTAAAAGTTCGTTTTGTACAGAAAAAAAAGTTATTTTTAATGATAGAAAAACGGGAAAAGTTTTATTTTGTTACTTTTGAAATGTACAATACGAATTTGAAGTTAAATATGGTTAAGTTTATTAGGATGATTTGTATTGGGTTTATGGAAATGTGATTAATAAATAATGTTCTATATATATAATATTATTTATTTCAAATCAGAGACCAAATGGTTATTTTCACCAAGCATACATCAATAATCAAAATGGTACATAACATAGCTAAGGCACATAAGTATTTTTCTTTTTAAAAGCATAATCTTATACGTGAGCACTGGAAGAAATAACATATATGTACATGAGAACAAATTTACACTAGAACAGTACAAAAAATACTTTCAATAATTACACAGTGTTTTTAAGATGTGCGAAAATAATTTACTGTTTGTACTTAACATTTACATACTGCTGTATATACAAACTTATATTTATGTATAGCAAAGAATGCGATTCTGAGAAATTCATTTAAATTAAACTTTGCGCACAGATGAAATTGATTATTTCATTCAACAATCAAATAAACTTAATATAATATATAGGTACATCATCTGGAGAATAAGTTTTTAATAGGTACTAGAAAAGACGCAAAATTACTATAATAACAATAAGAATTGAAAATGTAAATGAAAACTCAACTAAACTTCATATAACATATCTTTATGAATGAAATTATATAAAGCTGTGTTAACAAAATCCGTAAGAAGTTTATTTTATTAGTCTTATAAAATGTCATTGCTTTCTAACACACAAAAACAAGCAGTGACGTATGTCGTAGATATGTAATAATCTGCCCTCTATGCTAATGTTTATCCAGTAAAGTTGACGTTTAAATCAAATAATTATTTCACGGTTTATGTCAAATTTATATTTTTATTTTATGCAAAGATACAGGCGAAGATGAAACTTTGAGTAAAAAAGAAACGTAATTTTCAAATAAATTACATATATTTTTTCAGTTAAAATCTATCCATAAATGTTGCACGCCTATGGGAACAAAATGCAGTGAAGTTATCTGCAAGCAATATTATATCATACGGTTTATAAATGACCTTGAATAGTCATCTTTCTTGAATTAAACTATAGTAAAGTCTAATATTATTTGTTTACAGAAACTTAGAAAATTCAAAATTTCATATGCATGGGAAGGTAACCTATCTTCTATTTCACATTAAATGATAATAATTGTGCAGAAAATAATAGTATTTTATGTATCTAGGACGAAAAGTGAATCTTTAAGGTATGAGCAAGTTGTGAGTGCCTTAAAGACACTTTTCATCTAAGGTACATACATAATTTTGTCCTACTGGTTTCTAGTTATTAAATTATGAAAAGAAATATACAGAAATTTATAGTAGTATGAGTTTTCTGTGCGTAGTCTATGTCGCAATTGTTCGGAAATTCCAGCAAAATTTTGACAGATTGAAATTGAATTTTTCTGGATTCGTTAACATTTTATTCGTTATAATTGGTGAAAAATACATTCATCGAGATATTTTGGCTAAAGATACTGAGGTGAGGAACAATTTACTGCCGGATAAATAAAAGATTCAATATGAAGGCAAAATTTTAAAGTCCTACAACTTTAAAATGATATTTTACAGATTTGCTACACTTTTTGTTTTATAAATTGTTCAAAAAACGTTGCTTTAGAAACCAGTAAACATTTATTTTTATAATGTTCCGATTGAAATTAAATTTTAGCGACGCGCAACATTTTAAACATAATAAAGTTGTTACGGATTCTTTGTTAACATACTCTTATTTAAAGTGTGTGATGTTGTTTTGCGCATTTTTAAGTTTATTTTAAATGAATATCCTAACAGTAAACTGCATATTATTATATAAAATCAGAGGCTTCGTTAGCTTATATTTTATTATGGTTTTAATTGTATTTTAATGATCTCCAGATTGTATTCTAGATTGAAAACTCTCTCCCTAAATTCAAATGATTAGAGTACATTCAAAGTGTTTTTTTTTTTAATAATGTTATTCTTAATAATTTGTCATATTAAAGTCACTGGAAAAACTTACAAAGTTTGCAATCCATAATAAAATACGGAGATCATTATTTTAACTTTCTATAAAAATGAATAAATGTACAACTTAATAAGTATTTATTTACATGAATTGACATTTGCTCACGCAAATATAACCTGCTTTATAATTATTTCTTTAAAAAAATTAAAATTATTTTCTTTGCAGTACAGAAAATAAATAATTTCATGCATACCCATATCTATATCACAAAATTAATAAATTTTACTTTTCATCAAACCCACAGTACTTTTAATGCATCGTTTTGTGCGACTTCAACAGGAGTCGAACTCCACCGTCTATGATTGATTGGTAAACCTATTTCGGGTCGATTCCAAATCAGCTTAGATTTATCAATACTTTTATCGTTTAAAACATCAATTTGAGTTATATTTGAGTCAGAGCTATTTACAGAAATATCTCCATTTTTAAATAAATCGTTATCAATTACAGTAGAATTAACAATAGGTAAACCAACTTCTTGAAACGAATTCATTGAAGAAAATCCACTTTCATCTTCCGCAGAACTAACACTACCTGTTTTTGGGGACGGAGGTTTATCTAAAACCGAATCAAAGAAAGCTTTTTCTGCAGATTTTTTCCCTGCGGAAATAACACTACTTCTTTTGTCGTCATCATTTGAGGTTATGCTATTCATCAAACAATAATCATTTTCAAGATTCCTAACAACTTCTGTTTTCTTCCTAAGGTCGGGTGTTCTCTGCAGAGAAAGCTTTCTGTTAAAAGCTGTCGAGATACGAATATCTCTATCCCTATCACTGGGGCTTATAAGTTGAGGATTGACGGAAAATGATGTCGCGCGCTGCGGTCGACTGGGAAACTCGCGGGCTAGCTGCGAAAGAAATTCCTGGTCCTTGGGGCTCAATTCGGCGGTTACATGAGCGAGATCTGGTTCCCGGGTGTGTAGAAGAGATTGGGCAGTACGTAAAAGACGGAAAGCTTCTTGGGATAACTTTTCCGGGGGGATTTCGTCCGGGGATGTTTGTTTCCGTTGTGGTCGTCGCCTAGAACATTAAAATGAATGCTAGAAACAGTGGATGAGAATATTCGTACGTAATATAACAAATGATATGATTATCATTGATAACATTCTCGAGTGAAACCGAGTTGCAGATTTCAAGAGCAATATCTTAATTATTAATCTTATCACGAGCTTATATTTAATGAGACAATATAATGAATTTTTGTAACACATTTTATATACATATTGTATTAAAACATGGTACTTCCGAGTTTTTTTTTAATATTTCGGAGTTTGAATTATTGTTATTACTTATTTCTAAACTAAAAATTAATTATCAATGTCGTAAATAAAGAAAACAAATTCCTTAGTAACGACTATAAATACGGTGATAATTTCTTTATTTTTTACCATCGCTGTGATAGACATGTAACTAGGGAGATTATGAATGTTGGTTGCCGGAAAACATGTCACGTGACTAATTAATTATATTCTCTGTTTAATACTGTTCTAAATTATGCAACAATAAATAAGTAAAGAGACAAACATTTATTGTTCGAAATTAAGTTAGCTAAAACATAATTAACCAATTTTCACTTTCCGTCAGCTTTAGGTAAGGAAAGTATTGTCTTTGGTCAAAAAATTCAATAGTGAGTTTCTAATGAATAAGCACGTTTTGGGGTCCCTAGAATACAAATTTACTATTTTTACGATATCTATATGCATGTGTGTGCGCATGTAAGTGTGTGTGTGCGTATATGACGATCGTTTCGAATCGCATAACTCCAATTATGTGTGTATGTGTGTGTGTACGTATGTATGTGTATGTATGTATGTATGTATGTGTGTGTATGTGTAACAATCGATCCGGATCGCATAACTACAATACTACAATTCCAAAAATTATAATTCTTTCATATTCATCTTTCGTACGTCCATATGAAGAGTTTATTAGATTTTGGTTACGATTGGTTAAACGGAAGTATACTAATTTGAAGATTTTTTCTTGAAATAAAGCAATAAAATATATTTTATTGATAAATGTCATTATCATTATCGAAATCTGTATATAAAGCAGATTGGCACACCCAACAATGGGTAATATGCCGTGATAATATATTTATTTAATGTTATTACATTTTAAAGAATATGTTATTCTCTATACGATGTGATTGAATTTTATACTTCATATTCAATTGATATAGAGTTAAAGAATGATAAAGATATTAAATTTCATAAATCATCCAACTATGCTAACTATGGAAACTGCTAATATATTCAGATAATTCAAATGGACAGATGTCAGTATCTATGAAAAGGAAATGAATGTGGCAGAGATGAGGATGTTAAGAAAGATGTTGGGGAAGACACGGAAAGATAGGTAACGTGTGATATGTTAGAGAAATGATTACATTCTCTCTCTAATTTTAGTTGCCTTGTCTAACTGGCGCTTCTGTATTAGTTTATTTATAATAACACCTGCAGTAAATGACAAAATTCGAATACGGATCTGATTCCCAACCCCTTATAAATATTCTTAATAAATTGCTGTGAAAGTCAGGCTATAAAGCAAGGGTGCTAATACGTGTCTCTTTATAAGTTTATAGTAACGTAGATGTTTAATCCTTTTATGATAATTCTTCGAATTTTGATGAGAAGAATTGTACCAAAAATGTGATGCCATTTTTGAAAGATACCATACTATTTTTTTTGTGTAGAATGATGTAATTATTGTTTGTTGATTTGGATGCAATACAAATAGCGATAGAAAACATAAATATAACAAGGTATTAGGCAGAAAGTAAAACATAATATTTATGAAATAAAATATACATAACAGAAATTATATACACAATGTTTGTCCCTTTCAATGATTCAACCCACCATGAGAAGTCTCGAAAATCATGCGGTGATTGATCTTGTCCCCCATTGGTGGTGGATTTCTCCTCAGGGGTGTGTGCCACGTGGAATTCCGACCGCGAACGCTGCACTCCTGCGCTGGTGCTGTGGCGCTGTTCCCCAATATTCGAAAGGGAACGATGTGCACGCTCTAAGAACGATGCTACTTGCTGCAGAACTGCGCGGTACATTTGACGGGACGCCTCGGCCTACAAACAAGGAAATAAGTTTTTTTATGACACATAAACATAATATGAATTATTATTGCCATCATCTTTAGTGTACAACATTAAAAAAATACATTTACAGTTACATATAAGGATAAAAGTTTTCGCAACTTCTATGTGGAGAAAGGCAGATAAATTTTAATTATTTAAGATTTACTTTTAGAAGCAGCAAATGGAGTAATAAAAATCTTTTGTGGCCAGCACTATACCTCTCGCCACTTCCATTTTTGGTTACATAAGTAAAGGGCGCGAGCAGTCATGTGACATTGTTGGCCTTAACAAGCAGATATGGGAACTCGTTTCAGAATGATAATTAGTAATATTTGTCATTCAAAATTTCTAAATTCACGCAGTTAATTTGTCACCAGAATTGTAGAATTTAACGAGGAAAATAAACCATATGGAATTGGACATCTATGTACATAATTACTAGCTATCATTCGGACACGGGCCCCCATATCTGCTTGTATACCTACACTCTAGACCAAAAATTCTACTTATATCTATTATTTATATTTAGATTTTTAAATTTTAAATTCATTCTATGAAAAAATTTTGTTGTCCTACTCTTCTAATTTTTTGAAATGTTTGCAATTCATTGTCGGGATTGACAGTATTTTTGAAGGGTATTATGTAATATACCTATAATTTTAACTATTTAACTATTAATACAATAATATAATGTATGTACTTCCCAGACAAAAAACTTCAGTAATGTCTCTGGATTTTTGACACTGACATTTATCTGTCAGTTACAAACATTTAATTTTACAATTGGTTTCCATGATATTATTTGGGCTGTGAGTTTTATTACAACACATTATTATATACCTTAAATTTCTTTATCTATAAATATATAAAAGGTATAATAAAATATTTACATGTATCAGATAGAGAATTCACTCTAATAAGCAAAAACATAATTTTTAAAAAAATAATATTTAGAAGATTTTTTTAAGAATCTGCTACTTTCGGTTGTCCAATTATTACCAAAATCTTTTCAAATCGTCTCAATAATGTCCGATTGAGAAATACGTAGTTAAACAGATATTAAGTATTATAGTTTTTGAGAAATCGTCCTTCCAACCTCCCCACATACATACACACACACACACACACACACACACACACACACACACACACACACACACACACACACCATCGTAAAAATATAAAAATCAGATTGTAGGGACCTTAAAACGTGCTTAATCATTAAAATGTGGATATGCGATTTTTAACATGAATCCAATACCTCTCTTAGCGAGAGGTACAAATGATTAATGAAAATTGACAATTCACGAATAAAATACAATGGAATTTCAAAGAAATTTCTATCTACTGGCAATTTTATAAATTATGGCAATTATTTTATATTTTAAATTGAAAATATAAAAAGTAAATCTCGCCCTCACCTGCTTCAACTGCCACTGAAGTGTATCCACCGCCGTCTGCAACTGTAGTTGCTCCACTGGAAGATCAGACCCTCTACGAACAAGTCTAGGTGTGGCAAGTCCAGATAGTCCCCCAGGTGTCCCGAGAAATGATCCCGGTGTTCCAGGAAACCCTCCAGGAGTTCCAGGTCGCGCTCCAGGTGTAGGGGTGCTCGCACTCACTCCGCTACTGCTGCTGGTGGACATCCGGCGGAGAAGGGATGGCGGGTCTTCTGACACGGAAGGTGGAGGAACGGGAACTTCCTGAAAAATGGCAAAAAATAGTGTTAACGTAGTTGTGTAGTAAATTTTGTTATGATTATTGTAAATTAATAAAAAAAATTGGATTTACGTGGGTGATCTTATCTTCTTTTATTTAACACTTCATATGAACTATCAAGAAATTTCAATATAATTTGTCAATCGGTCTAATAGTGCCAAACGTCTGAACCGATTAAAAAATTTCAATTTTCATTAACGCCTAAAATTATGTAACCAACGTAACGGTAAAGAAATTCTTATCCTAGTAATATATATAGTTTCAAGGCGCAATATTTACCTTATAAAGAATAGTAATACCTCAAATAGATAGTATTGTATAAAAAATAGAAATATTACCTAGTATTTTAATGTCCCAGTACATTTTTAACACCACACAAAATACGTCCGATTCCTTCAGCGATTCACAAATAACTGGCTGGCCATATTGAATAATGTCTATACAATTTAATTGATTAGTTATGTAGCTATCTAATTAAATATATTTAATTTAATTTACTAATACGTCAACAAGTGGAGACGTAACAACAAGTGAAATAGAGTTCTTAAATAATTTGATAAATACGTAAATATTAAGTAACAATTTTATTTATACTGTTTTAAATAAACAAATCATATAATTGTTATTAATTTATCTCGAATCATCTTAAATATAACTTGCTTATGGCCAGTTGCATCGCCGATGCTTAATTTTTTACCTCCCGCTACCCTTGGTAAGGGAGGTATAGGGATCGTGCTAAAAATCGCATATCGAGATTTTGGTAAATGACCACGTTTTAAGGTCCCTACAATCCAATTTTAACATTTTCAGGATGATGTCTGTGTGTGTGCGTGTGTGTGTATGTGGATCCTCTTTACGCTCTAACTCAAATACCATTCAGAAAGTTTGGAAACCATGTATTTCTACCTTATTCTAATATGGAAATATCTGATTAGATTTTGGTGGCATTCGCGGAAATGGCAGTTTACTTGAATCTCAAGATTGTTTTTCTTCAAAAAATACCTTTAAATGTAAATTTTCTCAATTTGTACTAATAAATATTTCAAAACTTTCTAAATTGACGTTAATTGCACTTATACATACAAATTTAGTAATCCGAACAAATCGTTAGTCCGAACATTTATCTTTTCGGATTAAAAAAGGGTCCCTACTTCATTTATTTTGAGGTAATTTATTTTCAAAAAATTTATAAATAAAAATCTTTACAACTTCCTGTATTCTACTTCTTATCTTCATAATTAGAATACACAAAAGACAGAAACACATTAAAAATAAAAATTCTTTTATACTTTTTATTCTCTTCAGTATAATTCATACCGGAAGTGACATTATTTCAGATGTACGTGTGCCGGTGCTTCATCCAACAATAAAATCAACCGTACAGCAATTGTTTTTTCAGGAAGAACAACAAAACCACGAATTCTTGTGCTGTGACTCACTCTAATTTTGGTTTTTATTTGAGCGACAAATGAAAATCGCATACTTCCTCTGCAGAACTTGTCGTGCAAGACGAAGATGACTTGGATCCCCACATATGAACAGTTGAACACTAATTTGGCTTATTAGAAAGACAACTGACATTCTAGTAACATTTTTAATTTATTTTTGTCACGAGACATGCTTCATTTATTGTTCAATGTAATTATAGGTTCCTATATATATATATATAAAATTTCTTGCAAAAGATTCTAAATTTGGAATCGTGATATTGAAGTTATGTTTCACACACTCACAAACAGACACAGACATCATCGTAAAAATGGTAAAATCGTATTATATGGACCCTAAAACGTCTTTATTCACTAAAAACTCACTATTGAATTTTTTGACGAAAGACAATACCTTCCTTACCTAAAGGTGACGGAAGGTAATAATGTATTGTACAATACACGCCGGGTAACTGTTTTACTGTCTCAAGGAGGTGCCAGGCTTGCCTTCTCAGCTCGCCAATCAAAATGAACACATGTCCATACAAACAACGTCATAATATCCCTATTTACACTATGTGGAGTAGTAAAAATATTAAATTTAATATTCGTAAATCAAATGTAACATAAAAACCTTTATTGTTCCTTAAAAGGCGGCTGTACATTACCAATTAACGCCGGTTTCACAAAAAATAAACGCATGAGAATATCTTTCAACTTTTTTTTCGTAATAATCACAGCTTACTACAAAGATTATAGCAGTAATTCAATTCTTTTGTTTTCTGACAGCGTGTGCTTTTGAAATTTTATTACCTGTGAAATATGTTATTATATTAAGCGAAAGATTTCGAAACATTTATAATTAAATTATGCTTAAAATATATGTCAAAAAGTAAAACACTCTTCAGGTAACTGGAACTAATTTTAAAAGAGAAAAATAATAATAAATAATTTATTAGTTATCATTGTTAAAATATGAAAAATTTGTTATACATATTGTAATTGTATGTTACAGGAAATATTTGATTTATGTTTGTATATTTATTGCAGAATGACTTAATTTCACTTTTAATTTAATTATTGTAATTGTAATAATCATAATTTATAATTTTGCATGTATTTAGACTAGTTAATTTTGTATATTAAATGGGACATTGTTTAGTTTCTATTTATGCAATAATATTGTGAAAAAAAAAACTAAACACGAAAAAGAAAATTATATAAATATATATGCCAAATAATAAACATAGCTAAATTATATTTAGTAACGTAACACTTAATAAAAAGTGACTTTAAAATCACTAAATTTAGAATGAAAAATTATGATACTATGTACATAATTACTAGCTATCATTCTGACAGGGGCCCTCATATCTGCTTGTCAAAGCCAACAAAGTAACATGACTGCTCGCACCCTATTGTATTTAACATTTCTTGTATACCTACACTCTAAACCAAAAATTCTACTTGTATGTATTCTTTATATTTAGATTTTTTAATTTTAAATTCATTCTATGAAGAAATTTTGTCCTCTTCTAATTTTTCGAAATGTTTCCAATTCATTGTCGGAATTGACAGTATTTAAAGGTTTATGTAATATATCTATAATTTTAAATATTTAACTATTAATACAATAAGAAATAATATAATGTATGTACTTCCCAGAAAAAATCTTCTGTAATGTCTCTGGATTTTTGACACTGACATTTATCTGTCATTTACAAACAATTTAATTTTTCAATTGATTTCCATGACATTATTTGAACTGAGAGATTTATTACAACAGATTATTATATACCTTATATTTCTTTATCTCCAAATCTATAAAAGATATAATAAAATATTTGTATGTATCAGATAGAGAATTTACTCTTCTTTAATACAAGCAAGAACAAAAAATAACATTTACAAGTTTTTTTTTTAAGAATCTGCTACTTCCGGTTGTTCAATTATTACCAAAACCTTATCAGCTCTTCCCAGTAATGTCCGATTGGAAATACGTAGTTAAACAGATATTAAGTATTATATTTCTTCCAAAATTCCAACCTCCCCACATAAACAAATACACACACACACATCCACACACACACAGATACATCATCGTAAAAATATTAAAATCGAATTGTAGGGAGGAACCTTAAAACGTACTTAATCATTAAAATCTGGATATGCGATTTTTAGCATGAATCCAATACCTCTCTTGGCGCTAAAAAGACGTATTAAATTTAACATATTTATTATTATATTAGTTTGTAAATATAAGCATATTGGCACACCCAGCAATGGATAATAAGCCGCAAATATTTATGTTCTTTTTAACATAATACAAGGAAAAAATACTTAAAACTCTGTGTTTATAATTTTGCAAAATGTTACCCTTGAAATATTATACAAATTTTCGCAATAATTCCAACGAATCGTATAAAATAATCTGATAAAAGGTAATGTGAATTTAATTTAAAAAATATATTACGACCTGGAACGATATTAAATTTGTTTTCAAGGCAAATTGTAAAAATTGTTTAGATTCTGTGGGTGGTATGTAATAAAAACTTTACAACAAATACAAGTAAATTAGTTCACGAGTAAAATCTTATTTGCTTTTGCAAACGATGTTTTTCAAATATTCATTGCATTGCTCTACTTCATTTCTTATAAAAAGAAGTCTTCAGCTAATGAACTTTGCTAAAAAAAACTATCTAATTAAGGAAGGACATGACAATTATTTTCCTAATTACATAATATAAAAATTATGTCTAATCGCTTCAAGAAGTAGCAAACTACAAAAAAAATATTATTACCTACAAAACTGATGTAACTGTAATTTAATACAAATTTTAAAATAAAATGTTATACATATTAAATTTCCTTTTGACACCAATAATATACGCAACAGTTCCTGTCCTGTCAACCTAGTTTCAACAATACAAAAGAAATTGAAAAACAGCATGGACACTAGTAAGTAGCCATGGTAGCAAAGAAAAAATAATATTGTTGTTTGTCTGGATCTTAGTTCATGTCGGAACGAATACGAGAATAATCACAATACACTATTAATCTAAATAAATCAACAATGTTAGTTATAGGGGTCTCGTGGCCGTTTGCCAGGTGCCAGAGTGTCTGGTCGCGAATCTGGGGAACCGGGTTCGATCCCGACCGACGCCAAATATTTCAAATTTTAAATGGCACAAAATTGACCCCTGTGGTGCACTCTCAACGCAAGCAATGAGTGCCCGTGGGGTTACGCCCGGAAAACGCCCGCACGGTACAAATATGTAATTGTAATTGAAGCCAAAGGATTTCTGAATATTACAAAGATATAATTTTTGTCAATTTAAGTAATCAATTTCACAATATTTAGTGAAAAAGAGCAACAACTATATTAACTTTACGAAAGAAATGTGACATTTGGTTGTATAATTGAAATAAAATCAAAACTCAGACAATAAGTATTAGATTGCTTTTAAACGTTTTAAACCATAACAAAACAACAATTTCATGCTTTAACAACGGTATCTATGTTTGGAGAAACGAAAATAAAAGAAAATGCTGCATTTCTCAATTTTACCGAAATAATAATAAAAAAAATCATTGAGAAAGCAATGACCTATTCATATAATATCGAGCAGTAAATAATGTAACGTTTATTTATTTGGCTGAAGTGTAAAAATTAGAGAAAAATATTAATTAAAATAATACGTTTATTAAACGATAAACAATTAGAATAAATATTAAAAACAATAAAAATAAGTAACACTATGATTAAATAATTATAAGAGACTAAGAGTATTATTAAATGCTTAAACACTAAGATTATTTATTTAAACAATATTTATATCCCTACTTTTATTTATATAACTACATTTATTTGTGTTCATTGTTCGTTGCTTCTATATATCAGACTGTCTTTCGCTGGCTTTGGCGACGGGTTTATATAACGCGATGTCCTTCTCGAACTTTCCGACGCCACAATGACATCGAATACAAAGAATCACCCCATCGGATGTAATTAAACTAGTCCAGACGCGTAAGGGTTTTCCCCCGCCGTGGATTACGTCGTCGCTCGGGAATATTCTACCAGTGCCGCGCTCGCATACTCTTAAGTCAGGGGCGCACGTTACAATATGTTATTTTCAGTTGAGGAGAAATTCATTTTGACGTTCGACGTTGGTAGGATTCGAACCGGGGCCTTAGATCTACAACCGATCATATAACACAACACAAAAATGAATTCTGCTGCACTTAGTATTTATTTACTATTAAAGCCTCATCAGCTGAAATGGCGCTCACAATTTGTTAAGTACAGCTCTGTATCTTGATGATAGTGATAATTTCGCGAGATCAGATCTAATGTACAGTTACCCGTAGATGGCTACTTATCGCATTACCTAAATTATTATGTTCTACTACGTAACTTTTGTATCGATACTTTGATCTACATAGACATACGAGTACATACGAAGCAGAAATGCTTACATACGAGTACATGATTATCAGGTTCGTACAGTAAACTCGAAATTGATCATATAACTAACCTATAACTAAAAGCTATTTACTTTACAACCTGGACATTCTTCCTCATAAACTAAACTACTTAGTCGTAGGTATTATCTGTTGGTATTAAATATGAGAAAAATTCAGAAGTAATGGAAAATATTAAAGTAAATAATAAGAAAAACTACCTGCAGCAAATAAATTTTATTTCAAATCATCGCTAAAATGTACAAAAATTCAGAAATCGGCACTTAAGTGATCCTTTCCACGACGATTTCATGCAAATGCAGTGTTGCCACCCTTATGATGATTATTACATATACAGTTAATTTTTACCTTCCGTCACCTATAGGTAAGGAAGGTATTGTCTTTGGTCAAAAAATTCGGTGGTGAGTTTTCATTGAATAAGCACGTTTTAGGGTCTTTACAATACGATTTTACTATTTTTACGATGATGTCTGTATGTGTGTGTGTGCGTTCGTATGTGCGTGTGTGTGTATGTGTGTGTGTGTGTGTGTGTGTGTGTCTGACCGCCTTTCATGCACGATGTCTCCAATACTAGAATTCCAAAAATTACAATTCTTGCATATTCCTCTTCCTTACAACCATATGCAGACTTGATTAGATTTTGGTTATAATTGGTCAACCGGAAGTACCCTCATTTGAAGATTTTAACAGTTTTTCTTGAAAAACTCAGTTAAATGTTATTATAACTTAAAGAATATATTATTCTCTATACGATTTGATTGCATTTTATATTTCATATTCAACAGATATAAGAGTTAAAGAATAATAAAGATAAAAAATTCGTATAAATTTCATAATTCAGCCAGCTATGCTAACATAACCATGGAAACTGCTAATATATTCAGGTAATTCAAATTGACATATGTCAGTATCAATAAAAAGCAAGTAATTGAATGAAAAAAAAATCTGTTGTGGCCAGCACAATACCTTCCGTCATTCTCGTGTATAATGTATAAATTCCATAATTTTTCTTACAAAAGATTCTAAATTTCCAGTAAAATTATTTCATAAACAAACTATTCAAATTGCACTTGACACTTGCATCTTCTTCTTCTTTAGCTTTTCCCATTCGTTAGGAGTCGCTATTTTTGCATGTCGTTCTCATTCAGTTCCTTTTCTCTCAAATCTTCCGCAATACAGTCCTTCCATCTTATCTTTGGTCTTCCTCTGTTTCTTTAACGTCATTACTAAACTATTCATTCTTGTTCCAATATAATTCTTCATTTCTCCTCATGACATGTTCAAACCAATGTAATCGCCTTTCTTGTATCTTTCTAAAAACTTTTAACACTAGAGTTATTTTCTTACCGTATCTTTCCGTGTATTCCCCAATATCTTCTTCAACATCCTCATATCTGCCACATTAATTTACTTTTTATTGATACTGACATCTGTCAATTTGAATTATATGAATATATTACTAGTTCCCAAGTTTGGCATAGCTGGCTGAATTATAAAATTTAATTTCTTTAAAATTCTTTACCTCTGTATCTATTGAATATGAAGTATAAATTGTAATCAAATCCTATAGAGAATAATATATTCTTTAAGTTATAATAACGTTAAATGTCAATAAATCAAATTTAACTGTTAAATCTTCAAATGAGACTACTTCCGGTTGACCAATTATAACTAAAATCTAATCAGTTGTTCTTCTGGATGTAAACTTGAGGAATATGAAAAAATTATAATTTTTGGAATCGTGGTATTGAAGTTATTGGATCCGGAACTTTTGTTACACACACACAGACACACGGACACACAGACACACAGACACACAGACACACAGACACACTTACATACAGACATCATCGTAAAAATGGTAAAATCGTATTATATGGACCCTAAAACGTGCTTATTCAGTAAAAACTCATCATTGAATTTTTTGACCAAAGACAATACCTTCCTTACCTAAAGGTGACGGAAGGTAATAAGGGAAGTAACTCTAGTGTTAGAAGTGTTTAGATATAATAGAGACGATTACATTGGTTTGAACATGTGGTGAGGAGAGATGAAGAAATTAATAGAAGGTGGTAGAAACATAGGAAGACCAAATATAAGATGAAAAGACTGTATTGCAGAAGACTTGAGAGAAAAGGAACTGAATGAGGACGACGCAAAACAAAAATTCGTGGAAGAAGAAAATAAAAAATAGCGACTTCCTAACGAATGGGAAAACTAAAGAAGAAGAAGATGTCAGTGTCAAGTGCAATTTGCATAGTTTGTTTATGAAATAACTTTACTGGAAATATAGGATCTTTTGCAAAAAATTATGTATAGGGCGCGTGCAGATATGGGGACCCGAATCAAAATGACAGCAATTAATTATGTCCATAACTGACAAGTGTCATAATTTTTCATTCAAAACTTCATGATTTTCTTATGTCATGTGATTTGTTTGTTATCAGGAGTATGGAATTTCGTTGCCAAGAAAGGGAATCATAAAATACCAAAAATTTAGAATCTTTTGCAAGAAAATTTATGTATGGAATTTATACATAATACACAGGATTGACGAAAGGTATTGTGCTGGCCACATCAGATTTTTTAAATGTCCGATCAAGGTCCACGAATTGTATGAATTAAGAAAGAATTTTTTTGACACATGTCCGATCAAGGAATCAAAGTCATCTACTAATTATATGAATTAAAATTTTGGCTCCGCCTATTCTGTTAAATTCAGTAGTGTCGTTTACTTAGTTTTTATGAGGGTACATAAGATACAACTGTTATTTTATTATTATAAAACTATATGTTACAGTAAAAGTATTCAAAATTCAAAACAAAGTCAATTGGTATTGGTTATTATACTTGCCGTCAAATAAGTATGAAATGGAGATTTCTACATTGTTGCCAATTCACTGGACATATTGAAAATGTTAAGTTATGAAGAAGCAGCAACATCTCAGGGCAAAGGACAGAGTGCAAAGAAGGGAAAAAGTTTAGTATCAGTCCATACTCATTTGACAGCGAATATATCAGTGACACTGACAAAAAATAACGATATACGTACGACTATGATTTAAGGTAATATAACTAAAGTAATGAATAAACTTACGTTACAACGAAAGTATTGTCAACAACAAGCATCGTTTTAAAAAAGAATGTCTTAATTTGGTCGAAACAATATGAATTTTTGAAGCATGTTATATCCATCCTTATTACATCCGCTTGTAGTCTTTGCAAATGAGAGAGATAAATGTATGCCAATTTATTAATTCATGCCTTGATCGGGCATCTTTATAAAAAATACTGTAGCTCCGACCATTCTGTCAAATTCAGTAGTGTCGTTTATTTTGTTTTTATATACACTTGACAGAAAATAATGGCCGCTTGTATGAACAAGTGATTAAGGGTGATTAGTGAGCATTTGACTAGCATTGTTTTATCTCTGCCAATCGTTTATAGATTATTTTAGAGAAAAATACTTCAAATAAAAGATGTGTGTAATTATTTTTTTTATAACTTTTATTTGAAGTATTTTTCTCTAAAATAATAAATAAACGATTGACAGGGATAAAACAATGCTAGTCAAATGCTCGCTAATCACCCTTAATCACTTGTTCATACTAACGGCCAATGTTATTCGTACGGCTATGAATTAAGGTAATATATCTGAATTAATAAATAAACTTACGTTACAGCGAAAGTATTGTTAACAACGAGCATCGTTTTAAAATAAAATGCAGGGTCCTAAAACGTGCTTATTCATTGAAAACTCAGCACTGAATTTTTTTGAGCATAGACAATACCTTCCTTACTTAAAGATGATGGAAGGTAAAAATTGTTAAAGAACAGTTTTTATTATAATTATAGATGTCAAGCTTAACAATAGCTAATTTGTTCTATTCCAAAGCCACAATATCCTATTTCATCTGCTCGTTACAAAGTCACCCTCCCAATACCAAACCAGGTCATAATTCCTCTGCATGTTCCTTATGCTCATCCACGCCTTCTGGCCTGGCTATGGTATCAAGTTACACTTTGACATTTAAACACAACGTTAGTTTGTTATGGGTGTGAAGACACAGCCCTGAGTATGTGTCTTGGAGAAAGGCGTTCAAAGGCCGTACCAAGTCATGTAACAAGAGATTGCGATAGGAATTGTAACGCGGAGATGTTACGCTTAGCTAAGAAGCAAAAAATCTACAACGGTATTATAGGAAATAAATAGAGACAGAGCTGAATTTAGATAGAATTTCAGAGGAGAAATTTTAAATATTGAAGATTTTTTATGAAAAATTTTCTTATTTGAAGTATTGAATACTTCTTTCACCTTAATAACTATAATAACAATAATAATAATATATTTTATTTGTTAAAAGACCTTAATAACTATAGTTGTGTTCCTTCGGGTTGATCACACGGACTCATTTCAGACCAAATTTAAAAATGGCTGACGAAAATAGGTTTTCGAGCGTAGGAATTTATCAATGTGGGGTTTGTTGCATCAAAGGAATAGTATATTGTGTTATTAGGAATAAAGTGATACTTCCACGCTCGCCACACAAAGACACTTTTACTCCGAATGACATTATATTTTTTCTTCAAACGTAGATATTTAAAGAAAAATATCTACTACTGACGTTACATTTTACATAAATTATGTTTGCGATTTCAATTGCCCTGTAGCTATGGATACTTATTTGTTCACTTTTTGTTATAAACATTGAAATGAAAATTTTCACGTTTTGACGTTTAAATAAAAACTATGCAATTTTACATCCTGCTTGTGTGCAATTATGTCGGAATTTGAAATATTATAATGTACACCCCTTGAAGTTGTTCAATTGGATGGAAATCTAGCAATGTGGCTGAAAGATATGTCCAGGAATCACTGCAAAACAATATAAACTTTTCTTATCATTTTAATTCTAAGTATTCTTATGCTCATTACCGTCCCTATAATTGTAATCTGTAAGTCTGCTATTCTTTAATAATGTTATTTCCTCGAAAGTAAAGTCTGTTTGTATTTCAATTCACAGGTTATTTATTTAAATTTGACAGCTATTGATGGTATTTAGTAACTTTATTCTTAGGTTACCTAGCGTGTTATAGTGACATTTAGGGCGATATTACAGGTTTCTTTTATTAAAGTTACTTCTTATTGGTTGATCTGTATAGTTTCTATAATTTATTATAAATAATAATAGTTACTTTTTAAAAAGAAAATAATAAATAGAACAATAATTATATGGAAAGGAACTTAATACAGTTACCAGCATAAAGGAATATAGGTAAGTATATAAATAAATATATCGTCTAAGCATATTACCCATTGCTGGGTGTATAATATATTTTATTATTGTTAAGAATATTTTTTTGTAAAATGCCCAGAAAAAGCAATTCTTTCGGTATTGATTAAATTTGGAACAATCTAAATAAATTCCTTTTTAAAATGTACTGTATGGGCGTAATTTAATTGTATTTTTTAATTACTTTTAGTTTTTATATGCTACATTTTTTATGTAGGAAGTATATCAAAATTTGCATAGTAAATATGTAACACATTATTTCTATGCCTCCTACACTTTTAAAATACCAATATATAACAATACATTCATTGATTTAAAAAATGAAATCTAAGCAATAAAAGATCGTTTCAAATCAACCAATATTCAATCTCAACCTTGAAACAAAATAGGATCAATGTAGAAAACAAATTCCGAAAACAAATGACTGTGCAACAGGTTGTTAGAGTAAAGGGCACGAGAGTAATTTATGTTATTAGCGGTAGATGAAAGTCATTCTCACAGTAGGCCTCGGTTCTCGCCAAATATGGCCCCCTCAAGAACAAAACACTATCGGCAAGGTGTAATACGTTTATTGCGTGATGGCCAGCGTAAAGGTGTATTATACATTGTATGTACAGTAAGTCAAATTAAATTACAGTGAAAACGAAGAAAAAAATTCTGATGTGGCCATTACCTTCCGTCAATTCCGTGTATTATGTACAAATTCCATATATAAATTTTCTTGAAAAAGATTATATATTTCCAGTAAAATTATTTCATAAACAAACTATGTAAATTACACTTGACACTGACATCTTCTTCTTTAGCTTTTCGCTTTATCCACTCTTTAGTGGTCGCTATTCTTGAATTTCTTCATACTCATTTCTATTTTCCTTGTTGTCGTCATTCATTTCCATTTCTCTCAATATAGTCTTTCCATCTTATCTTTGGTCTTCCTCTGTTTCTTCTACTTTCTACTACTAAGCTGTTAATTCTTCTTCCAATACATTCTTCATTTCTCCTCATGACATGTTCAAACGAATATAATCGTCTCTCTTGTATCTTTCTAGAAACGCGAGCCATTTCGCTTATCTTCTCATTCCGTATTCTATCTTTCCGTGTCTTCCTCAACATCCATCTCAACATTCTCATCTCTCCGCCACATTTATTTTCTTTTCATGGATACTGACATCTGTCAATTAGAATTTTCTTAATATAGACACTGTGTCCATGGTTATAGCATAATTGGCTGAGTAATGAAATTTAATTCCTTTATAATTCTTGAACTATGAATATGAAGTATAAAATGCAATTAAATCGTGTAGATAATAATATATTCTTTAATATGTCAAATAATGATATTTAACAGCGTTTTTTCAAGAAAAACTATTAAAATCTTCAAATGAGGGTACTTCCGATTGACCAATTATAATCAAAATCTAAATACCTCTTCTTTTGAATTTAAACTTGAAGAATATGAAAAAATTATAATTTTTGGAATCCTGGTAGACACACACAGAGACATACATACATACAGACATCATCGTAAAAATGGTAAAATTGTATTATAGGGACCCTAAAACGTGCTTATTCAGTAAAAACTCATCATTGTATTTTTTAACCAAAGACAAAACCTTCTTCACTTAAAGGTGACGGAAGGTAAAAATTGAAAAGACCACAAGACATTTCCCAAAATTTGTTTAATATAAGTCATTATTTCTAACGGAAATGATAAAGAAGAATACTAACAACCATGCCCGAACTCATGTAATTTAAAATTATATTACGTTTGTAAATTTGAAATAACGTTCTACTATTTACGTTCAATTATACGCAGGTTATATATACGTCACAAAAAATTAAACAAGTAAATTATACTGCAACGATATGTCGTAAATTTTTCGCTAAGTCATAAAGGTTACTACTCCACATTATAAGTAAACTAGTGTACAACGACCTTTACAAGTACCAGTGTAATTAAGATATTATCATTGAGTTAGTAAAACAACCAACGCATAGTAGTTAGAACTTAGAATATAAGAGTAGGAGTTACATAACAATCTAGATATTGCTGAATACTAAATATTTTATGTACCTACCTATTATCTAGATTCATTTATTACATATTGTTGAAAATTGGTGAGTTGAATATGCATGTAGAAATATTTCCTACAATCTGTTGAGAATTTGAAAGCAGGAAACGAAGGCTACAAATAATAAAATAAGTGTAACATCACACAATCTTTTCAATGTAGGAGTGGCATGCTGAATAAAGCAAATTTTCTATTTTTACCTTCCGTCACCTTTAGGCATTGGAGGTATTGTCTTTGGTCAAAAAAACAATGATGAGTTTTTAGTGAATAAGCATGTTTTAGGGTCTCTATAATACGATTTTACCATTTTTACGATGATTTCTGTATGTATGTATGTATGTATGTATGTATGTATGTGTGTGTGTGTGTGTGTGTGTGTGTGTGTGTGTGTGTGTGTGTGTGTGTGTGTGTGTGTGTGTTTCGGATCGTATAACTTCAATACCACGATTCCAAAAATTCTATTTTTTTCGTATTCTTCAAGTTTACATCCACAAGAACAAGTGATAAGATTTTGGTTATAATTGGTGACCCGGAAGTAGCCTCATTTGAAGAATTAACAGTTAAATATGATTTATTGACATTTAACGTTATTATAAATTAAAGAATATATTATTCTCTATACGATTTCATTGTATTTTATACTTCATATTCAATAGATATAGAGGTAAAGAATTATAAAGAAATTAAATTTTATAAATCAGCCAGCTATGCTAAACATGGAAACTACTAATATATTCATATAATTCAAATTGACAGATGTCAGTATCAATAAAAAGTAAATTAATGTGGCAGAAATGAGGATGTTGAAGTAGATGTTGGGGAGGACACGTAAAGATAGGTGTGGAAATAACTCTAGTGTTACAAGTTTCTAGAAAGATACAAGAGAAATGATTACATTGGTTTGAAAATGTCATGACGAGAAATGAAGAATGTATTGGATGAAGAATGAATAGCTTAATAATAGAAGGTTGAAGAAACAAAAGAAGACCAAAAATAAGATGTAAGGCCTATATTGCGGAAAACTTGAGAGAAAAGGAACTGAATGAGAACGACACGTAAATCAGAAATGAATGGAAGAAGAAAATAAAAAATAGCTACCCCTAACGAATGGGAAAAGCTAAAGAAGAAAAAAAAGATGTCAAATGTCAAGTGCAATTTGCATAGTTTGTTTATGAAATAATTTTACTGGAAATTTAGAATCTTTTGCAAGAAAATTTATATATGGAATTTGTACATAATACACAGGATTGACGGAAGGTATTGTGCTGGCCATAACAGTTTTTTTTCTATGATTTATAATAAAAAAGTTAAGGCGGAGGGGGGAGTTTTATAAAAATTAAAACAAAAATAGAGAATCCGATTTTACGAAAATCGTGGATGATAAAGATTTTATCTCATTTCATGGGTATTTAATACAAATTTTACGATTATTATGCGAAAACAATACCCTTCTCTTATAATAAGCATGAGTCATAAGTGAGATTATTGCGTATACTACAGATTGTAAGTGATATGTAAATCTTAGTTAATTTGTAGTTGTGAAATGAGCGCACAGACATGGAGTAGACTCTGCACACAATAATCGGAGGAAACACGGTTTTTTATTTATTGTAAGTTGCGTTGTCTACCCACTCCCATATACAAGTGTATAAAATATACTATAATAATATTAAGAATTCCAACTTTGTTTTTTACCTCTCGCTATGAGAAGTAAGTATTAGATTCATGCTGTGTGTGTGTGTGTGTGTGTGTGTGTGTGTGTGTGTTAGGTTGTTGGAGGTACGATTGCTCAAATTCTATAAGACTAAAGACCTGTGTAAGTACGGATTCCTCAATCTAACAGTAATGGGAAAAGTTGAATAGGTTCTGGTAACAATTGGACAACCGGAAGTGGTAGTTTCTAAAAAACAAATACTAAATATTATTTTTTGAAAATTTGTTACAACAAATAATAAAGATAATTAAATTCTCAATCTGACACATTTAATTTTTTTACTATATCTCGTATAGGTGTGGAGACATTGAATATAATAATATAGAATAATCTGTTGTAATAAATCTCGTTGCCCAAAAAACAGTTGCGATATTTAAATGTTTGTAATTGACAAATACATGCAAAATGTCAGTGTCAAATAATACCGTCAATGAATTTTGAACATATTAGAATAGTGGGACAAAATTTCTTTCAGAACGAAAGAAGAGCAACAATTTCAATTATTTGTGTGAAGAAGAAATCTTAAATTCGTTACTTATATGGCGCGAGCAGTCATGTGACTTTGTTGGCCTTGACAAGCAGATATGAGGATCCGTGTCAGAATGACGGCTAGTAGTTATTTACAAAGATGTCACACATTCAAAATTTCAAAATATTCTGATGTTTATTTGTCATCCATAGTATGGGATATACTTGTCGAGGAAAATAATCCACATGGATTTGGAAAATCATAATGTTTTGAATGAAAACTTATGATACTTGACATCTATGTACATTACTAGCCGTCATTCTGACACGGGTCCCCATATCTGCTTGCCAATGTCAACAAAGCCACATAACTGCTCGCGCCCTATGCTACATAAAATGAAAATGGCGAGAGGTATTGTGCTAGCCACAACAGATTTTCTTATTATTGTAAGTTGCGTTGTCCACCTATGAATTTTTGAAAGACAAGCGTGTTATATCCATCCTTATCGCACACGCTTATAGCTTTTGCAAAGGAAAGAGATAAATGTATGCCAATTTGTTAATTCGTTCATGATACAGATGACCTTGATCGGACATCTTTTAAAAAAAATTCTGTATGTATGTGTAGATGTGTGTATATATGTGTGTTTTATCGCCATTTGTAATTAGCGGGAGGTATTGTTGGTGACAAAATCTACTGTCACCTTTACACTTTAATTGTGTAGTTGGCGGGAGGTACCGCTACTTTAGTGTATGTATGTGTATATACATGTACGTGTGTGTGTTTTATCGTCATTTATAATTAACGGGAGGTATTGTTGGTGGAAAATCTACTGACACTTTAATTAGTTGGCGGGAGGTACTGTTATTTTAGTGTATATGTATGTGTGTATGAATGTATGTAAGTGTGTGTTTTATCGCCATTTGTAATTAGCGAGAGGTATTGTTGCTAAATATTTCTACTGTTACCTTTACACTTTGGTTAGTTGGAGGAAGGTATTGTACAAAAAACAATAAAATTAAAATTTTCAATTTTTACCTAAAAGTGTTCCCCCACGTCAATTACTAAACGGCGGGTGCATATTGTGTGACAGAGATAAATATATTGTAAGACAGAGACAGCATGACATAGAATAACAAGGGCAGGATGGAACACTCACTCACAAATATTTATTTTTTGTAAGACAGAAAGGAGAATATACAACTATTTCTTTCTAATTAATTCTTCTTTTTACTGTAGTTTTTATTGGGAACAAAGGTGTTAAGTCCGTACGTGTGCATATCTATGGAACCATAGAGTAATACAATACAGGATTGGACACTCCCTCAACAAATATTTATTTTTTGTAAGACAGAGAGCGAAATATATAACTATTTCATTCTAATGAACTCTTCTTTTTACTGTAATTTTTGTTGTGAAACATGGTGTAAAGTCCGTAGCATATCTTGGTGACAACTTGTAGTCTGGGATATGTGTAAGGTAGGTAATGCTTTCGGTGCAAAAATTCGATAGTGAGTTTTTAGTTTTTTTTACAATGATGTCTGTGTGCTTGACCATTTTTCTGCCGATAACTCTTCAATTGATACACGGAAGTGATACTTTACTTGAAGCCCATAACAGTTTTTAATGAAGAACTATATTAAAATATAATCCAAAACTTTTCAATTTTAGTATTTAAGACTTTTATATCATGGGGAACAACATACTAGATTTTGACTTAAATTGATAAACCGGAAGTGATACTTTACTTGAAACCCGTAACAGTTTTTAATGAATAATTATATTAAAATATAATTCAAAACTTTTCAATTTTAGTATTTAAGACTATTATATCAAGGGAAACAACATATTAGATTTTAACTAAAATTGATAAACCGGAAGTGATACTTTACTTGAAGCCCATAACAGTTTTTAATGTAGAACTATATTAAAATATAATCAAAAACTTTTCAATTTTAGTATTTACGACTTTTATATCATGAGGAACAACATACTAGATTTTGACTTAAATTGATAAACCGGAAGTGATACTTTACTTGAAACCCGTAACAGTTTTTAATGAATAACTATATTAAAATATAATTCAAAACTTTTCAATTTTAGTATTTAAGACTATTATATCAAGGGAAACAACATATTAGATTTTAACTAAAATTGATAAACCGGAAGTGATACTTTACTTGAAGCCTATAACAGTTTTTAATGTAGAACTATATTAAAATATAATCCAAAACTTTTCAATTTTAGTATTTAACATTATTATATCAAGAGAAACAACATATTAGATTTTGACTAAAATTGATTAACCGGAAGTGATACTTTACTTGAAGCCCGTAACAGTTTTCAATGAATAACTATATTACAATATAATCCAAAACTTTTCAAATTTAGTAATTAACATTATTATATCAAGGGAAACAACATACTAGATTTTGACTTAAATTGATAAACCGGAAGTGATACTTTACTTGAAACCCGTAACAGTTTTTAATGAATAACTATATTAAAATAAAATTCAAAACTTTTCAATTTTAGTATTTAAGACTTTTATATCATGGGGAACAACATACTAGATTTTGACTTAAATTGATAAACCTGAAGTGATACTTTACTTGAAACCCGTAACAGTTTTTAATGAAGAACTATATTACAATATAATCCAAAACTTTTCAAATTTAGTATTTAACATTATTATATCAAGGGAAACAACATATTAGATTTTGACTAAAATTGATTAACCGGAAGTGATACTTTACTTTAAGCCCGTAGCAGTTTTTAATGAATAACTATATTAAAATATAATTCAAAACTTTTCAATTTTAGTATTTAAGACTATTATATCAAGGAAAACAACATACTAGATTTTGACTTAAATTGATAAACCGGAAGTGATACTTTACTTAAAACCCGTAACAGTTTTTAATGAATAACTATATTAAAATATAATTCAAAACTTTTCAATTTTAGTATTTAAGACTATTATATCAAGGGAAACAACATATTAGATTTTAACTAAAATTGATAAACCGAAAGTGATACTTTACTTGAAGCCTATAACAGTTTTTAATGAATAACTATATTAAAATATAATTCAAAACTTTTCAATTTTAGTATTTAAGACTATTATATCAAGGAAAACAACATACTAGATTTTGACTAAAATTGATTAACCGGAAGTGATACTTTACTTAAAACCCGTAACAGTTTTTAATGAATAACTATATTAAAATATAATTCAAAACTTTTCAATTTTAGTATTTAAGACTATTATATCAAGGGAAACAACATATTAGATTTTAACTAAAATTGATAAACCGAAAGTGATACTTTACTTGAAGCCTATAACAGTTTTTAATGAATAACTATATTACAATATAATCCAAAACTTTTCAAATTTAGTATTTAACATTATTATATCAAGGGAAACAACATACTAGATTTTGACTTAAATTGATAAACCGGAAGTGATACTTTACTTGAAACCCGTAACAGTTTTTAATGTAGAACTATATTAAAATATAATCCAAAACTTTTCAAATTTAGTATTTAACATTATTATATCAAGGGAAAAAACATATTAGATTTTAACTAAAATTGATAAACCGGAAGTGATACTTTCCTTGAAGCCCATAACCGTTTTAATGATGAACTATATTAAAATATAATTCAAAACTTTTCAATAGCATGAATCCATTACCTCTCTTAGCGAGAGGTAAAAAGGAAGGTACTTTTAACAAAATGGAATAATTACTTTTAAATTACTTTAAAATAACAGCAACTTTGTAAGAACCCGTTGATGAGTAACTATATTTGGCTTTTAACGTAGAAGGTTCCTAATTATAAATATTTGCATATCCTGTGTTTGTTTAAATGCAAATGTAAATGACAAATCATTCTTGTTTTTTCCCAAACCTCGGACTAAAACAATCCCCCAATTAACACAAACAAACCGAACATTTCCTCAGCCAAAAACGTCTTACTAATACCTTTTACTTTCTGTGTAGCATTTCCATACAAAGCCTTTTTAAATAGACAGAATGTCACGTGTTCTCAAACATTTGCATTTTTGGAAGAACAAGAATTCTATGTTACTTATTACTTCCATATAAGTTGTTGAGCAATTTCTGACCAATTTTTTAGAGTAATTGCTCTAGAAGTCTAGTATGTGATCTAAATTCACAACGAAGTTTGGTATTGACTACTATGAGCCTAATATTTTGTACGAATAAAGACATTGCTTTTGTACAGTTTATGATAAGAGATAAAAGACTAAAAAATCTGATGTGGCCAGCACGTTACCTTCCGTCAATTCCGTATGTTATGTACAAATTCCATATATAAATTTTCTTGCAAAAGATTATATATTTCCAGAAAAAATATTTCATAAACAAACTATGCAAATTGCACTTAACACTGACACCTTCTTCTTCTTTAGCTTTTTCCACTGATTAAGTGGTCGCTATTCTTGAATTTCTTCATCCACTCATTTTGCTTGTTGTTCTCATTCAATAGAAGGTTGAAGAGACTGAGGACGACCAAAGATAAGATGGAAGGACTGTATTGCGGAAGACATGAAAGAAAAGGAACTGAATGAGGACGACACACAAAACAGAAATGAGTGGAAGAAGAAAATAAAAAATAGTGACCCCTAACGAATGGGAAAACCTAAAGAAGAAGATGTCAGTGTCATATGCAATTTGTATAGTTTGTTTATGAAATAATTTTACTGGAAATATAGGATCTTTTGTAAGAAAATTTATATATAGGGCGCGAGCAGACCTTGGCTCGTGTCAATATGACAGCTATTAATTATGTCCATACCTGACAAATGGTCATAATTTTTCATTCAAAATTTCATGATTTTCTTATTTCATGTGGTGTATTTGTTCTCAGGAGTGTGGAATTCAGTTGCCGAGAAAAGGAATCATATAATACCAAAACATGAAATTTTGAATGAAAAAATATTACATTTGTCAGCTATGGACATAATTAATAGCTGTCATTCTGATATGGGCCCCCATATCTGCCAAGGTAAGTACATAATACACAGGATTGACGAAAGGTAATACACTGGGCACATCAGATTTTTACCTTCCGTCACCTTTAGGTAAGGAAGGTATTGTCTTTGGTCAAAAAATTCAATGATGAGTTTTTACTGAATAAGCACGTTTTAGGGTCCATATAATACGATTTTACCATTTTTACGATGATGTCTGTATGTATGTGTGTCTGTGTGTGTGTGTGACAAATGTTCCGGATTCCATAACTTCAAAACCACGATTCCAAAAATTATAATTTTTTCGTATTCCTCAAGTTTACATCCAGAAGAACAACTGATTAGATTTTGGTTATAATTAGTCAACCGGAAGTAGTCTCATTTGAAGATTTAACAGTTAAATTTGATTTATTGACATTTAACGTTATTATAACTTAAAGAATATATTATTCTCTATACGATATGATTACAATTTATACTTCATATTAAATAGATACAGAGTTAAAGAATTTTAAAGAAATTAAATTTTATAATTCAGCCAGCTATGCCAAACTTGGGAACTAGTAATATATTCATATAATTCAAATTGACAGATGTCAGTATCAATAAAAAGTAAATTCATGTGGCAGATATGAGGATGTTGAAGTAGATATTGGGGAAGATACGGTAAGAAAATAACTCTAGTGTTACAAGTTTTTAGAAAGATACAAGAAAGACGATTACATTGGTTTGAACATGTCATGAGGAGAAATGAAGAATTATATTGAAACAAGAATGAATAGTTTAGTAATAGGACGTTAAAGAAACAGAGGAAGACCAAAGATAAGATGGAAGGACTGTATTGCGGAAGATTTGAGAGAAAAGGAACTGAATGAGAACGACATACAAAAATAGCGACCCCTAACGAATGGGAAAAGCTAAAGAAGAAGAAGATGGCAGTGTCTGAAATAATTTTACTGGAAATTTAGAATCTTTTGTAGAAAAATTATGGAATTTATACATTATACGAGAATGACGGAAGGTATTGTGCTGGCCACAACAGATTTTTTTGTGATAATTTTCTTTGTGTTTATTCGTAATAGTTAGAGATTCTTTCCTTTGTCTTACTCGCAAAAATGGTAGGTAGTCTAATAAGTACTCGTAGTTGTAGAAATGTCGCTAATGAGAATGTGTAGACACCGTAACATGTAGAGGGTTTTCGTAATGTACACACCATTGTCTGCTTTACACAGAACATGCGTACTTTTTATTCCATCATCATATCACTCGCCAAGTTTAAATGACTGCCTAATGCTCAAATAATTATCTCATTTCCATCAATGAATAATGCAAACGAACTGTAAGTAAGAGTAATAGTTGATGTTATTCAAATTACAGTAAGCACATACATTATAAAATAGTGCTAGGATTAGTAGTATTCAATCTCTAGTTTCAATTATTCATACTTCATATTAATTATTGGGTTACGAATTTAAATTATTTACTTACTGAATTTTATATTCATACGTAATATAACAAGTGATATGATTATCATCGGTGATATTCTCGAGTGAAACCGAGCTGCAGATTTCACGAGTCCGAAGGACGACTTGAAATATGCTGCTTCGGTTTCACGAGCAATATCTTCGATTATTAATCATATCACGAGCTTATATTTAATGTGAGAATATAATGAATTTTTGCAATCTAACCTAACTTTTGATATACATATTCATATTGTATTAAAACATGGTACTTACGTGTTTTATTTAATATTTCGGAGTTTGAATTATTGTTATTATTCATTTTTATACTCAAAATTAACTGCCAATGTCATAAATAAAGAAAACAAATCCCTTAGTAACGACTATAAATACGGTGTTTATTTCCTTGTTTTTTATCATCGCTGTGATAAACGCGTAGCTAGGGAGATTCTGAATGTTGATTGGCGGAAAACATGTCACGTGACTAAGGAATTATATTCTCAGCGTAATATACTACATTCTTAATATGGTTCTACGAGGTCTGGCTATTAAATAACGACACTGCGCGCGCAGAAGGCGTCCTAGAGGTGCAGGGGGGAACGAATGCAGTGTTGAATAGCTGGAAGTGTCTACTATTCCGGTACGAAACCACGTTTTTGTCGCTGTAGTAGTATTTTTTCTATAGAGGTTAGAAACGAACGTGTTTGTTTCTCGTGCCGATAACAATGTGTGGCGAAAAACACGAGCAACGGATCAATGTGAAATTTCTCGTTAAATTAAAAAAAAACTCCGATTGAGTGTTCTAAGTTGTTGAAAGAGCCCAATGGTGAGAATTCTCTATCACGTGCGCGTGTTTTCCAATGGTATAAACGGTTTTCTGAAGGCCGAGAGAGCACCGAAGATTTAAAGCCATCCTAATCGTTTTTTTTCGATATCAACCGTATCGTGATGACTAAATGGGTTCCTGAGGGTCAAACTGTGAACCAAACTTGCTATTTGAAAGTTTTGGCAACACTGCAAGAACGAGTTCGTAAGAAACGGCCGGAGTTGTGGAAAAACAAGTCGTGGATTTTGCACCAGGACAACGCACCTGCCCATAACGCGCTGTCTGTGAAGCGTTATTTAGCCGCTAGAGGCACTCCAGTGCTCGAACACGCGCCGTACTCGCCTGATTTAGAACCCTGTGACTTTTTTCTTTTTCCGAAGATCAAGTCTGCCTTAAAAGGAACCCGGTTCGAGTCGATGGAAGAGGTGAAGCGAAAATCGGCGGAGCTCCTGAACGCTCTTACAAAAGAAGACTTCCAACATTGCTTTGACCAATATATATATATATATATATATATATATATATATATATATATATATATATATATATATATATATATATATATATATATATATATATCGTATATATATATCGTATATCATAACAGTCTAATTTCAACCCATACTTTCTTCCATTTATATTTTTCAGTTCCAACCCGTTTGTGATTCGAACCTTGAAATAATCAGCAAAATAATCACCTCTCCGACCATTTTTGATTCTTTTTTCTTTGTCTGCATCATCCATCCGTTTCCGGTTCGTTACCTTGCCAACGAATTCTTTCGAGAATTACTAAATAAACTGAGAAACTGAGTGACGGTTGAATGTCCATTAAAGTGTATTTTGGGAAGAGGAATTAAGCAATTTTATGTCAAAAGAATGGGAAAAGACTTTTTGTTTTTAATAATATAGTACGTTATGTCCATATTTTGAAGCAGGAAATGCATAATAACGTGGAGACTTCAATGAGAGCACAGTATACAAATAAAAAAATTACCTTCCATCACCTTTAGTGTGTGTGTGTGTGTCCGTGTGTGTGTGTGACGAAAGTTTCAGATCGCACAACTTCAATACAACGATTCCAAAAATTATATATTTTTTATATTCCTCAAGTTTATATCCAGAAGAAGAGCTGTTTAGATTTTGGTTATAATTGGTCAACCGGAAGTACCCCCATTTATTGATATTTAACGTTATTGTAACTTAAAGAATATATTATTCTCTATATGATTTGATCGGTTGTGATTCGAACGGCTCAGGTTTGATTTCGACCGACGTTAATGTTGAAAATAATATCAAATAACACCAAGTGAGTGACGACAGACCGCGAGGTGACGCCTGACAAAAGCTTCTCAAAGGTTCAACGTTCAAATATATATTAATTACAGAAATCCGCAAATTGGAGCAGCACGCCCACAAAAAAATGGAACAATCCGTCATGTTGATTACTCACGGAATATGACTATTCAATGTCACTTGTTAGAAGAAAAAATACACAGCACTTACGATTTTTTTAACTACTGAATAGATCGTTATAAATATCATTTCCATGGATGATATAAATGTAAGTTTTGGTTGTATTACAAAAACTATGGGTTATTTGTACAGGTTGAACAAGGATTTATAGATTGTTTGTATAGCGTGTTTCGGGCTGTTCCGGGTGGTTACCGGAGCGTAGAAGAACATCCGCCCGTGTGGGACATGTCTTCAACTACTCCCAGGCGTACGATAGACCATTCTTTACAATACTATCTTTATCTATTAGGTATATCAAACTATTTTTACCGTCCGTCACCTTTAGATAAGGAAGGTATTGTATTTGGTAACAAAATTAATAAGCACGTTTTGAGGTCCCTATAATACAATTTTACTATGTCTGTATGTGTATGTTTGTGAGTGTTTGTATGTGTGTGATTGTAATTTCGGCTGCGATATCTTCAATACTAGAATTCCAAAAATTACAATTGGGCCAAAAAATTCTGTGGTGAGTTTTAGGGTCCCTAGAATTTTACTATTTTTGCGATGAAGTTTGTATTTGTATGTGTGTGTGTGCATGTGTGGTGTCGTACATACATATACACTCACTCTGTATCTCCGAGTTGATCCCCACGTCACTTAATTGCTGATTCAAGAATTACTAAACTTATATCTAGCATCTTTGTCGTACACACATGACATATATGAGTCTTGTATTCACTATTTCATTATCGCCTGTTTTTCAGAGGGGTATACGCTATCTCCGTCCAGCCAACGGCACAAAATGAAAAAGAAATTGTATTGCAACCGCGGTAACAAATGTAATTTTTAAATATTTGAATTATTTGAATATTCGTGTCATTCTGTCAGTCATGTGATACAGATGATTTTTTGATTTTTGCGTAAATAATTTATGTTTCGTTGTGTGTTGGTAGTATTGGTATTTCTTGATATTATATTGTGCATTTTGCTATTGCAAAAACGATGTTTCTAAGATTGCCGACAATTATTGCAACATATTTGTTTTGGACAATAAAAAGAGGTATCAATATTTTATCCACTGTACTTACATCGTATTTATTCAATTCGTTTATTATTGCTAAAAAACTATTTATACTTCGAATTTTGATAACAAAACTGACACAGTATAGGTTATATTTATTATAGTACTGTCAGTTTTAACATCAAAATTATTCAATTGATTTATTATTGCGAAATAAATGTCTTACTTCCAATTTAGATGAATAATAATATTCACACGGTATAAGTTATACTGTATACTGTCTGTTTTCAGTTTTGATTTATATGAATACTACAAAAATCAGACGAATTCGCCAGATTTCTCCCGACAACATGACGTCATCAATTCCCTCCAACCCCTGGCGATTTGAATCATATGGTTACGATTGATGACGTGGGGATCAAGTCGTGGAAACGAAGTTTATTTATTTATGTTCTGTAAGACATCTGTGACTAATTGGTAAATGAAAATGTCAAATGAGCGACAGGTGTTTAAGTAGCTTGTAACATTGTGAGTAAGCATTACTTGGTTGTTGAGGTAACAATCAGAAACTCGTGCGTTTTCTCTCGTTTCGTTGTAGAAGAAAGTGAAGCTCGTTTCATTTAAATCTGAATTGTACCGTGAAATCATCTTTCAAATGCATTTGTTGCAAGTACACACAGATAAAATTCTTTTTTAGTAGGGCAAGTTTTGTCTAATTTAAGCGATCTCGTATCTCCTAAAGTTCTCGAAATTTGACTGTTGGGCGATTTACAGTACCTAATTAATAAATTTCGTATATTTACCTCCCGCTACCTTGCTAAGGGAGATATAGAGATCGTGCTAAAAATCGCATATCGAGATTTTGGTAAATGACCACGTTTTAAGGTTCTTAGATTCCATTTTTAACATTTTCACGATGATGTCTGTGTGTATGTGTGGATCCTTTTTACGCTCTAACTCACATACTATAGTTCAGAAAGTTTTGATACCATGTATTTCTACCTTATTCTAATATGGAAAGAAGTCATTAGATTTTGGTGTCAATCGGATAACCGGAAATGGCAGTTTACTTGAAGCTCAAAATAGTTTTTCTTCAAAAAATACCTTTAAATGTTATTTTTTCGCAATTTGTTATTATAAAACTTAAAGATTATTTCATTTTCTACAGGTTTGCATTAAAACTTTTTCTATATATTTTATGGATAAATTTATAAAATAATATAAAAATTATATCTCGGAGCTTATGCACACAACTTCATGGTTACATAGTTCAGCTCAAATGTATGTAACTGACAGATAAATGTCAGTCAAAAAAATAATCATTTCAAATTAATAACAGTAACGTCTTCAAAAGAACAATATTTATATGGAAAGGAACTTAAGATACATAATTTCTAGTATTAGTAAATATGCAGGTATGTATTTAAATAAGAAAATTACCCATTATTGGGTGTGTTAATCTGCTTTGTACACAGATTTCGGTAATGATGATGACATATTTGTATCGTGCGGGCGTTTACCAGGCGTCACCTCACGGGTACTCATTTTTAGCCTGGAGAATGCATCACAGGGGTCAGTTTTGTGCCATTTATAATTCGAAATATTTGATAGTAGGAATTGAATTCGGTTCCCCAGATTCGCGACCAGACATTCAGGCATGTGGCCATGAGACCCCATAGGTATATGTATTTAAATTAATAAAAATTAAATGGCGGGAGGTTTTGTATTGGTTACATCAGATTTTAAATTATTATTCAGACTAATAAGTTCATAAATAATATGACATCAAAATATGAAAATACCATACCAAAAATGATTTTAACATTATTATTTCCATAAAATTGGTTGTATGTCATAACAAGTTATTTATTGCATGTATAATTTCTTGTTTACAACATTTTTATGTATCTGTAATCCAAATAAGGCATCGGCCATACCATAAATAGCGTAAATAACACAATATGATACAGAACATATGTCAGTGTGTCTCAGATTTCGCGAATTGCTATGCAAGTGATTCACGAGAGTCAAGTATATGTCATGGTGAACAGCTGTTGTACTGTTTACCTGATTTTCTCACGTTTTATTAACTTAACGGTAGCGGAGATTGTATATTGAAATTATTTATCGAGATATATTATTGATTACGGTAAATGTGTTATTGTTTTGCAATTAGTGTTTACGGTTTTATTTTTCACAGATGTCAAGCTTGAGAAGTATTTCATAACAAGGTAAAATAATTTTCTCTCCAATCATGATATGATTTCATTAAAGGTTTTAGTGCTTATGAATATAAATTCGGCACGCGGCCACGAGACCACATAACATACCTATAATTTAAAAGATAATTTCAAAATTATGCTTTTTAAATCATAATATATAAATTCACCTAAATTATAATGATTTAATTCTTAAACTACCACTTACTTCAACAACCATCTCGATTTCAAACACCAACAATTTTTCGGTTACGTCACTCTCTTATCTTTGTCAAGATCAAGATCAGAGCTCAGCAACTACCTCGACACTAACACTTACACTATCACTGTCACTAATGACTCAGAGTTGACACCTTCCTGAATATCAACGCCTGGGAACCGTAGACAAAGACAGAAAGAGTATTGATTTGATTTCTGCGGTTGAAATACATGCAGAGGATATTCTAAACCAAGCACGTTGCAAGGAACACGTGAGTAGGGAGAGAATTAGTCATTATACTCGAATGAAAGTGAAGGAAGATTATAATTTTTGGAAGAGATTAGGGATTTTGAAGAAAAGATTTGAATCCTGTTCGATGATAGGTACGCTAGACAATTTGACAACTGTCATTAAATTAATCTTATTAAGTACAAAATACTTTTAAGACAATGAAATCGATGATGCTTGTAAACAAAATTAACCTCATCAACATAATAATATTATTCTTCTTGTTAACAATAGTACGCAAGGAGCTCGCAATGGAAGCACGCGTGTTAATGTAATTGCAGTGATTATAGTTTAGCTGAGCTTGATAACATACACCGGAGGCATTGTGTAACGCCGCAATTAGCGAACATGTGTCAAACAATACGCGTAATTCAATTACTCTACGCATATTTCCTAAATAATTCACGAACAATTATATAACAAAAACACACAGAATAATTCAAATCACGAATTATTGATTGATAAATCAAAACAAAATTATCATTCTGTTCAGTAAAAGAAGCATTCTTCTGATTAAGAAATATTAAAATAATTATTTCTTTAACTAGACACTAAAATACCAGATTTGCAACAACAAATATGCGTTTAGTGCCGTGTTGAACCCAATATTTTTTTGATGATTGTAGAATTAATATTAATTTAAAGATTATTTTTAATACCTATTTTTAAAGTTATCGCCATCAACTTATATTGCTATGCGTTTGTTGATCGGTTGCTTTGCGTTTGTTGAGTGTTGTGCAGTAAAAGTGACTTCTGTTAAAAATCACTCTCTTAATGTCAATCGACAAAAAAGTCTTTTAACTTAATTTTTTCATGACTTTTTTACCTTCCGTCACCTTTAGGTGAGGAAGGTATTGTCTTTGATAAAAAAATTCAATGATGAGTTTTTATTGAATAAGCACGTTTTAGGGTCCATATAATACGATTTTACCATTTTTACGATGATGTCTCTATATATGTATGTATGTATGTATGTATGTATGTGTGTCTGTGTGTGTGTGACGAAAGTTTCGGATCGCATATCTTCAATAGCACGATTCCAAAAATTATATTTTTTTCATATTCCTCAAGTTTAGATCCATATGAAGATTTAATTAGATTTTGGTTATAATTGGTCCACTGGAAGTACTCTCATTATAAAAAACAGTCTATACGATTTGATTGCATTTTCATATTCAACTAAAACTAAAACAATTACCCCTTAACCTTAAAATAATAATATAAGCTAAATACGTATTTCGAGAACTAAGTTCTCATCATCAGTAGAACAAAAACAAAAGTTTAAGCAGAGTAGTTAAGATTACTCAACATGTAAACCATGCCAGAAGTCTAACAACTACAATTTACTATTTATTGACAGTTTGATAGAGGGAAAATATAAAATTTGCATTTCATTTGTTAATTAAAAATCCAAAATAGAAATTCTTTCCTAAATTACTACCGGTATAAATTAATGAAATAATTAAAATTGTCTCAATTTGTTGCAGTCAAAATTGAGATCAATGATGAATGAAAAGTGTCATTAAATACAGGATACTGTCAATACCTACTCCTCTAAACATTTGTTTACACCTTTCACCAAACTTTATATTTCCGTTTATTTGAAATTAGCTGTGAGCCTCAAGTTTGGGCTTTACTGCTCCCACGGTTGTGGAAATTCTGTTTCTTTTTGATGTTTTGTATAATTCTGGGAATTTCAACTGTATTTTTATGGTAATTTTGGGCAATTTAGTTATGAAATATTAGTAATTTTGACAATGGTAACATGATATCAACACAAAAAATGACATTTTGATGTATATTTTATTTTGTAATGATCTCGTGTAACCTACGTACCGAAAATTACATATTTGTTGTGTCGGTGTGGTTTTCTACACACTCATAGATAACGGTAGTATAAAGGTAAATCAGAAATGCCAAATATCTTTTGTGGCCAGCACAATACCTCTCGCCACTTCCGTTTTTGGTTACATAAGTATAGGACGCGAGCAGTTATGTGACATTGTTAGCCTTGACAAGCAGATATGTACATAGATATCAAATGTCAGAATTTTTCATTAAAAAATTCAAGATTTCTAAATTCACGTAGTTAATTTGTTACCAGGAGTGTGGAATTTACTTGTCGACGAAAATATACCACATGAAATTGGAAAGTCCTAAATTTAGATTAAAAGATTATGATATTTGACATCTATGTACATAATTACTAGCTATCATTACGATACGGGCCCCCATATCTGCTTGTCAAGGCCAACAAAGTCACATAATTGCTCGCGCCCTATTGTATTTAACATTTCACCTACACTGTACACCAAAAATTCTACTTATATCCATTCTCTATATTTAGATTTTTAAATTTTAAATACATTCTATGAAGAAATTTTATCCTACTCTTCTAATTTTTCGAAATGTTTCCAATTCATTGTCGGGATTGACAGTATTTTTGGAGGGTATATATAATATACTTACAACTTTAAATATTTAACTATTAATACAATAAGAAATAATATAATGTACATATGTACTTCCCAGAAAAAATCTTAATAATATCTCCGGGTTTCTGACATTTATTGTGTCAGTTTCATACACTTTAATTTTTCAATTGGTTTCATGGCATTATTTGGGCTGTGAGATGTATTACAACAGATTATTTTATATATTATATTCTTTTATCTCTAAATCAATAAAAGATATAATAAAATATTTAAATGTATCGGATAGAGAATTTAATCTTCTTTAATATTTGCAACAACAAAATTTTTCAATAAAACAATATATAGAATTTTATTAAGAATCTGCTACTTTCGGTTGTCCAATTGCTACCAAAACCTTTTCACCTCTTCTCATTAATGTCCGATTGAGAAATAAGTAGTTAAACATTAGTCCAACATCCACACACACACACAGACACACACACACACACACACACACACACACACACGCATATACATACACACACATAGACATCATCGTAAAAATGTTAAAATCGGATTATAGAATACCTCTCTTAGCGACAGGTAAAAATCAGTAATATGGATAGAACTAGTAGCTGTCACGGCTGTCACTTGTTTTAAATTCAGTCGGCGGTAAATGTAAGCCACTCCCTCATTAGTGAGTAGTTTTCTAACGTCATCAGGCGACAGAAAAGGCGGCAATTTAAATATTGTATTTTCAGAGACAATTTTCTCATGAATAAAGCGTAATATTAAAAAATAAATACAGGTAAAATGTTTTCTTCTTATTCTTTCGATCAAAAAAAGGAAAAAAAATCGTGCAATACCTTATTATCCAAAATATTTAATTTTTAATTAAAATGGGCTTTATTTGCCTCCATGTCCTTATATTAAAATACATGCATTTAATAATAATAAAGTATTATAACGTTTTTCTTACAAATAGAATTTTAAATATATTTATGTAGCTAGGTATATTATTACTAGAATAATTGTATCCTATCTATTTAATTATATTTAATAACGAGAAATTCTGCATATACAAGGAAACATGATAAGTACAAACAGTAACAGTTTAATGAACAAGATCCTTATCCAATAATCATACTGCTGTGAAATGAGTTGTCGTTAACTTCAGTCCAATGACAAATTATAAGAAAAGCCGATAGTTTACCCTGTCATAATAATTGCTGTTATATTCTATGGTAAAGAATTACAAGTTATTATAAACAGTATAAATTGAAAAGGTTTCATTGACAGTAAATATACTGACAAATAAAAGTTTCGTATTTGTTTATTTGAATATGTACGAATCTATTATGAATTTTACAGGTGAACAAGCTTTTCGACACCGATACGGTCTAAAGTATCAAGTTACACTTATTTAGGGTATAAAAAATATGTTAAGTTCAGTATTACGTGAACTATAGAAACTCGATACCTTGTCTAATACTTTCGTTTTTTTATTTATGTCATTGTTTTAAATTTAGAAATTCGATATTTTATTGTAATATCATCGTAAAATATCGTGTTTCGTGATATTTCGAATTTTAATTAAGAAAATTGAATTATATTTAAATATAATACGAGTAAAAAGTGAAATTGGAGTGTGAGAAAACATTTAAATTTTAAAATGAGAATTAAAAAGTAAAATTTGTTTAACATTTATTTTGGAAGGAAATTGTATGGTTTTCACACGTATATTTTCACTATAAACATGAGTTTTCTATTTTTATTTTTAATTGTTCTATAAAAAATATTATTGTAACACTTACAAAACAGTGGATTGTAAGTTCACTTGATTTTCGGTTTTGGTCTCACCTGGAACAAAATAAAATAAAATTATAAATAAACAGACATATAAATATTTGAATTACAAATTTCATATGAATCAAATAATAACAATATATATATAGAGCAACATCCTCCTCTCCCCCCGCCCCACACACACACATATACATACACACATATACATCCACACACACACACACACAGACATCATCGTAAAAATATTAAAATCGGATTGTTTATAGTTTTTGAGTAATTGCCCTTCCAATATCCACACACACACATATACACACACAGACATCATCTTAATAAATGTTAAAATCGGATTGTAGGGACCTTAAAGCCTGCTTAATCATTAAAATCTGGATATGCGATTTGTAGCATGAATCCAATACCTCTCTTAGCGAGAGGTAAAAATAGGTACACATTTTGTAATAGTAATATAGAATTTCTTGGTGTACTTACGTTCTTAGCAAGTAATAAAAGTAAATGATTTTAGTCTTTAAATGTAATCAGTAGTTATGAGAAAATCGGATTCGAGTACTATTAGAAATAATCTGGATTATAAAGTTAATCTTGTACCGCTTAAAATAGATTCTTGAAAGAATAGATAATACGCTGATAATATCAATGTCCATTTCTTTTATTTAAAGAAGTGTAGGAATAATAACTATAGCGGTTAAAATGATAAGTACTGTCTTAAACTTTGTGAATAATAATAAAAATCTGTTGTGGCCAGCACAATACCTCTCGCCATTTTCATTTTATGTAGCATAGGGCGCGAGCAGTTACGTGACTTTGTTGATCTTGGCAAGCAGATGTGGGGGCCCGTGTCAGAATGAGAGCTAGTAATATACATAGGTGTCAAGTATCATAAGTTTTCTTTCGAAACATTATGATTTACCAAATCTATGTGGATTATTTTCCTCGACAAGTATATTCCATACTAATGGATGACAAATAAACATCAGAACATTTTGAAATTTTGAATGAAAAATTATGACATATGACAATTGTGACATCTATGTAAAAACTACTAGCCGTCATTCTGACACGGATCCTCATCTGATTGCCAAGGCCAACAAAGTCACATGTCTGCTCGCGCCCTATAAGTACACACAAATAATTGAAATGGTTTCTCTTCTTTCGTTCTATGAGAAATTTTATCCTACTATTCTAATATGTTCAAAATTCTTCAAATTCAATGACGGTATTAGCGGTATTTCTTAAGGATATATGTAATATTAACATCTGTAATTTATATATATAATTAATTAATAATACAATAATATATATTAAATGTACTCTTACCTCCTAGAAAAATCTGACAATGACATTTTGCATTTACATGTCAATTACAAAAATTTAAATATCGCAACTGTTTTTCGGGCAACGAGATTTATTACAACAGATTATTCTATATTATTATATACTATATCTCCAAACCTATACGAGATATAATAAAAAAATTAAGTGTGTCAGATTGAGAATTTAATTATCTTTAATATTTGTAGTAACAAATTTTCAAAAAATAATATTTAGAAATTTTTCTTTTAGAAACTACCACTTCCGGTTGTCCAATTGTTACCAGAACCTATTCAACTCTTCCCATTACTGTTAGATTGAGGAATCCGTAGTCAAACAGGTCTTTAATCTTATAGAATTTGAGAAATCGTGTCTCCAACAACCCCACACACACACACACACACAAACACAGACATCATTGTAAAAATGTTAAAATCGGATTCTATGGACCTTAAATCGTGCTTATTCAATAAAATATGGATATGCGATTTTTAGCATGAATCCAATACCTCTCTTAGCGAGAGGTAAAAATAGTGAAATTCAAATGGCTGTAAACCAAATAAAGAATTGAAATTAAATTCAAAAATGTTTGGTATTCTATATAATAAAACCACGTGTCGTTGTACGTACGTTGTTGTTGTTGATGTTAAGTTATAGTGTAATATTTCTCAGTGGTGAGACAACCTCGAAGGTTGTCACCTTCGCATGGCCAGAAACATAATACCCTGGACAACTCACGGGAGAATACGTACACATCTTGTTACTACAATGAGGTCATGCAAAAAAAATGTACCTTTTTTTGTTTACATCGAACAAGGATAATCTAATTTATCATTCTGTATGATTAAATTATATTTACATTCTTGAGTATGAGTTTTGTATAAGTAGGCCATGTCGCAATGCTTGAAAATCTTAACAAAATTTTGACCGATTGATAGATCGGAGGTTTCGTTAATACTATTATTCGCTATAATTGATGAAGAATACATTCCTCGAGATATTTTGTATGAAGCTGCTGAATTGAAGACCATTTTAATGAATCATAAATACAGGATTTAGTATGAAGGTAAAATTTTAAAATCCTAAAACTTTAAAATATTATTTTTAATGTTTCACTTTTTGTTTTATAAATCGTTCAAAAAAACGTTGCTTTAGAAACCAGTATGACATAAATATAATTTTCATTTGGCCTGAAGTTTATTTAGACATTACCGAAGATTTTTTCTGGGAAATACATACATTATATTATTTCTTATTGTATTAATAGTTAAATATTTAAAATTATAGGTATAGTAGGTACATATTCCCTTAAAAAATACTGTAAATCCCAACAATGAATTGGAAACATTTCCAAAAATTAGAAGAGTAGGACAATATTTCTTCATAGAATGAATTTAAAATTTAAAAATCTAAATATAAAAATATAGAATTTTTGGTGTAGAGTGTAGGTATACAAGAAATGTTAAATACAATAAGACGCAAGCAGTTATGTGACTTTAATAGCCTTGACAAGCAGATATGGGGGCCCGTGTCAGAATGATAGCTAGTAATTATGTACGTAGATGTCAAATATCATAATTTTTCATTCTAAATTTAATGATTTTCCAATTTCATGTGGTTTATTTTCCTCGACAAGTAAATTCCACACTCCTGGTAACAAATTAACTACGTGAATTTAGAAAATCTTGAAATTTTTAATGAAATATTCTGACATTTGACATCTATGTACATAATTACTAATTGTCATTCTGACACGGGCCCCTATATCTGCTTGTCAAGGCCAACAATGTCACATGACTGCTCGCGCCCTTTACTTATGAAACCAAAAACGGAAGTGGCGAGAGGTATTGTACTGGCACCAACTGATTTTTTTAAACGGTTAGCCGGAGTATAATTTTTTTTTTTTTTGGTTTTGAAAACCGGAGTGATAACCCTAACCTTTATTTTGTTTCGATCGAAACCAAACCCGAACCTAATAACATAAAGGTCCATCTCCCTGAAATACGGTAACAAATTGGTTTCATTGGAAACGAATGTTAAGACAAAAATGATTCTATTCAATCATAAATTTCATTGTAAATTAGGATGATATACCGAATTACTAATAAAACTAGCAAATAATTTGCAAATCCGAGTACAAATCTAATTGATACACTATCGGTTTTGGATTAGATAATACACTGACCATCAAAGTGTATTAACCTTTTTGGTATCGTGTTGGTTACACTACATCACACTAATTAAAATATTGACCATGCAAATTAGCCAGCTAGCCTGCACTGTTGCCCAAAATTTAAATATTCATCAGAAAAACTGTACTTTTCCTAATCAGTCATTCAACCTGTTACACCACGTTTCATTTATTGAAAAACAAAAATCATTCGGTAATGATCAAAAAAATTTTTCACATCACTTTCACAATAACAATTATAACCGTTTAATTTATTACTTTCTAAGTAATACTCGTGGTGTAAGAATTAATAGATTATTGTAGTTAATTATTAATTTAAAATCTGTAATAGTTGTTAATTATGATTTAAAAAAACGCTGATGACATATTTGGACCGTGTGGGCGTTTACCAGATGTCACCTCACGAGCACTTATTGCTGGTGTGGAGAGTACACCACAAGGGTCATTTTTGTGCTATTTAACATTCGAAATATTTGTATTATATTTAATTTAATTTTAAGTATTTACATGAATAAAAATTAAATTAAACGGGAGGTATTGTGTTGGCCACAGATTTTTACCTTCCGTCACCTTTAGGTACGGAAGGTATTGTCTTTGGTCAAAAAATTCAATGATGAGTTTTTACTGAATAAGCACGTTTTAGGGTCCATATAATACGATTTTACCATTTTTACGATGATGTCTGTATGTATGTGTGTCTGTGTGTCTGTCTGTGTGTATGTGTGTCTGTGTGTGTGTGTGTGACAAAAGTTCCGGATTCCGGAAGAATATATTATTCTCTATACGATTTGATTACAATTTATACTTCATATTCAATAGATACAGAGTTAAAGAATTTTAAAGAAATTAAATTTTATAATTCAGCCAGCTATGCCAAACTTGGGAACTAGTAATATATTCATATAATTCAAATTGACAGATGTCAGTATCAATAAAAAGTAAATTAATGTGGCAGATATGAGGATGTTGAAGTAGATATTGGGGAATACACGGAAAGATACGGTAAGAAAATAACTCTAGTGTTACAAGTTTTTAGAAAGATACAAGAAAGACGATTATATTGGTTTGAACATGTCATGAGGAGAAATGAAGAATTATATTGGAACAAGAATGAATAGTTTAGTAATAGGACGTTAAAGAAACAGAGAAAGACCAAAGATAAGATGAAAGGACTGTATTGCGGAAGATTTGAGAGAAAAGGAACTGAATGAGAACGACATGCAAAAATAGCGACCCCTAACGAATGGGAAAAGCTAAAGAAGAAGGTGCCAGTGTCAAGTGAAATTTGAATAGTTTGTTTATGAAATAATTTTACTGGAAATTTAGAATCTTTTGTAAGAAAAATTATGGAATTTATACATTATACAAGAGAATGACGGAAGGTATTGTGCTGGCCACAACAGATTTTTTTATATAGGTATCAAATTATCCCTCTCACAATCTCTTTTGAAACAATGCACGTATCTTTTTTCGTTTTTAATTTTGTAACTTTTATCAAATTCGTCACGCACAATTATTTAGCATTTTGCGCTCACGGATGGATTGATGGTGTCCTTGTCAGAACCTTCACCTCTTTGCGAAGAGACAATTTCTTCTTTTTGGCAAGTTTGACGCGTGCTGTGCAGATCACATTAAGAAGAAAGAATCTCGTCTTCTGATGAAACTTAGATTCGACAAAAGAAAGGAGGTCGACTTAATAACGTATTGTTTAAAATTTGCTGCTTCAAATGCCTATTCAAATGAGATTCAATGTCATCATGGTTGACATATATTTTATGGTAATGGAGAAGTGAGATTTGTGATTTATGAGAAGCTGTAAAAACGATCGATAATTTATTCCTACTATTACCTATAAATTGTGTTAGGTTAGGTTCGTTAGGTTGCAAAAGTAATAATAAACATTTGATTTCAGTATTAATACTTAATATTTAATTTATAGTTTAATATATACAAAATTTAAAAAACTTTAATTTTTATAAAAACAAATCTTGAAAAAATAACATTTAAGGGTATTTTTCAAAGAAAAACAATTTTGTGCTTCCAGTAAAGTGCCATTTCCGTTTGTCTGATTTACACCAAAATGTAATAGCTTCTTTCCATATTAGAATAATGTAGAAATATAAGGTTTCACAATTTTCTGAACGATAGTATTTGAGTTAGAGCGTAAAGAGGATCCGCACACACACATACACACACACACACACACACACACACACACACACACACACACACACATACATACACAGAGACATCATCATGAAAATATTAAAATTTGATTCTAGGGACCTTAAAACGTGGTCATTTACCAAAATACCGATATGTGATTTTTACCATGATCCCTATACCTCCTTTACCAAGAGTAGCGGGAGGTAAAAATATAAATTAGAAACAGTGTATAAGGAGCTAAAGTTATACTTTCTGTACGTATTTAAGTTGCCTTATGCTCTCTGGTTAATCCCATAATTTCAATGTTCACTCACAGATACTTAAAAAATTATTATTCTAACGTTTTAACTAAACTTTCGCAAATTAATTTCATATGACAGATATATAACAATTTAAAACCATACTGCAAATTTTATTTTCCACGGCCTATCTTATTTTCTTATTGTCAATTCACAATCTATTCAAATTCCTAACTACAAACATTACATAACTTGGGAAAAAATTATCCTGCATTTGTCACATGCATCTATTTCCAAATTCCTGAACATTTCTAAATTCTTTTCCTGGTGGGACACAAAATTCATTAATCACCCACACGTACGTACATATTTCCTTCAACCGTGTGACAAGCTAAACTACGTTTACGTAGGAAGAGGTGAATGTCTCTAATATAAATTGTTAGAGAAGTTAAAATGAGCTAATATATTTTTTTACTTGCGACAAAAGTAATTCTAGTGAAAAAATTCGCAAAAACTGGGAAAAGCATGCAAAAAGACTAGATATTCTTCCGGAATATACAGGGTGTCCCTTAACTTCGAGCAAAAACTTTAAGGGCATATAGTACTGACCAAAATGAATAAAAAAGCTTCATAGGAATGATCTTCAACTGTTTCCGAGAAAAGCGAAAAATCTAAGAAAAACTGACAAAGATAGCGATCGAATAAAATTTTGTCTATGTCAGTAAAAAGACTATAAAAAACAATAAAATTTTATATGAAACATTTTTCTCAATTTCTTATAGTTACGTAGTTATATGAAAATTAAATATTGACCAAGGTCGCCACAACATTTCACTTTTGATTTTTATAAAATAACAAAAGGCCATCTAAGATTACCTCTCAAAGGTAAACAAAAAGTCTCAATTAATCAAAATCGTAATTCTTATAGTTTTCGAGATAGCAAAGGTAAATCTCGTAAAAACTCATTTTTCACTGCGTTATATCTAGGAAACTATTAAAGATCGGACACATTTTGACTGAGCTCTTTTTACTCATTTTGATCAGTATTATATGCCCTTAAAGTTTGTGCACCAAGTTAAGGGACACCCTGTATATGGCTTCATATTTTTTGATATATTGATTTATCTACCTTAGCTATCCTTATTATTTTTGATAAAGAGAACAATTATTGGAATATTTTAAAAAGAATTTAACATAAAAATAACATATTTATTTGTGAAATGCATTATTATTATGAAGGCGTTAGACTGTTTCTGAATCCAGAGTTCTTTTTTTTATTGTTTGCCGATATTGTGACTCCATTCTCGGCCCATTGGAAATTCACGATAATAATTTCACTGTGAAAAGTAGAAACCACAAAAAAATAAACTTGAATGAACAATAATACCACAAAGTAAAACGCAGTAAAAATAGTTTCACGTTGGTTGCTGTTGCTGTCTGCAGTGGAAGTTGTAATGTTCTGCTTGGTTCCAGACACTTTCCGCTCAGTGGCTCTCTGAATCACAAACCGAATTTTTACTAATGCCCCTATGTAATTTAACACTGAGACTTCCTATTTTCAAGTTCATGAAATAGATTGAACTTAATTTTTTTGCAAATAATTCTGTTGTTCACCGGCAAAAAATATATTAGGTATGTCACTTTCTTTAGACGTAAACAAAACTTTTGGCAACAATATATTATTATTATTTTTGCTCTTTTGTTTCTTACTACTTCAGGAATCCTGTCTACCATTGGATCTGCCTCTCAGTAATTGCTGGAGATGTAAAACTTGAAGCTCACAATTAATTTAACAAACATTTAATTAAAACTTGACAACTGACCGTTACCTAGTAAATAACAGTTTCACTCTTTTGTTTTGCCATTGTTAAACAAAAGCCACACGCATGTCAACTGGACAAATGCGTTAGTCATTTGACAAGTAGTACTTAGTTGTATTTAGTAAACAAACAAGAAACAACAAGTGATTGATTTTTCCAACTTTCTAAACAAGGAAATGTTTTGTAATTGCCGATATTGCAGATTGATTGGGGAGATTAATAATTAATTGATATTGTTAATTGGGGCTGACTTGCGAATGTAAGGATTGGAATTTTAATTAAAGGATCTAATTATAAGAGTTACGCTTCAATAAATTGAATGTTTAAAGTTTTAAACACTTTTATCAAAACTGCTACAATCCATCTTACTTTTTAAAGATCCACATAATTAATTATGGTACAAGTGAGTAAAGATTTATTTTATACACAAGCTTTTTACCTCTCGCTAATAGAGGTATTGGATTCATGCTAAAAATCTCATATTCAGATTTTAATGCATAAGCACGTTTTAAGGTCCCTAGAATCCAATTATAACATTTTTACGATGATGTCTGTTTGTGTATGTATGGATGTGTGTGAGGTTGTTGGAGACACGATTTCTCAAATTCTATAAGACTAAAGACCTGTGTAACTACGGATTCCTCAATCTAACAGTAATGGGAAGAGTTGAATAGGTTCTGGTAACATTTGGACAACCGGTAGTGGTAGTTCCTGAAAAAAAAATTCTAAATATTTTTTGAAAATTTGTTACTACAAATAATAAAGATAATGAAATTCTCAATCTGACGCATTTAATTTTTTTATTATATCTCGTATAGGTTTGGAGATATAATATATAATAATATAGAATAATATGTTGAGATATTTAAATGTTTGTAATTGACAGGTAAATGTAAAATGTCAGTATCAAAAATTATCATTTTTACTAACACTACCGGAAGATTTTTCTGGGAGGTACTAGTACATTTAATATATATTATTGTATTATTAATTAAATATGTATTTAAATTATAGGTATGTTAATATTACATATATCCTTAAGAAATACCGCTAATACTCTCAATGAATTTGAAGAATTTTGAACATATTAGAAGAGTAGAACAAAATTCCTCACAAAACGAAAGAAGAGATACAATTTCAATTATTTGTGTGTACAAGAAACGTTAAATTCGTTACTTATATGGCGCGAGCATTCATGTGAATTTGTTGGCCTTGGCAAGCAAATATGAGGATCCGTGTCAGAATGACGGCTAGTAGTTATTTACATAGATGTCACAATTGTCATATGTTATAATTTTTCATTCAAAATTTCAAAATATTCTGATGTTTTGTCATCAATAGTATGGAATATACTTGTCGAGGAAAATAATACACATAGTTTTGAATGACAACTTATGATACTTGACACCTATGTACATTATTACTAGCTATCACTTTGACTCGGCCCCCATATCTGCTTGCCAAGGCTAATAAAGTCACATAACTGCTCGCGCCCTATGCAACATAAAATGAAAATGGCGAGAGGTATTGTGCTGGCCACAACAGATTTTTTTCTATAGCAGATTTTAAAGTGTCGTTTTGTCTACTGAAAATAGTGGATTAAGTAGCACTTTAACATCAAGGATATATAAACTATTATTAATTTATATTTAAATTTTGTATAATTTAAAAATTGGAAATGATTTTTTACTGACTCCAATCAGACTCGAACCCTGGCCGTCAGAACCACAAATGATCACATAACACTCTACCACGCTACTCTATAATATAAGTCTGGGTTATATTAAAAATATACTCACAATCTCATAAATAAATAAATAAATATTTCATCACGGCATATTACCCATTGCTGGGTGTGCCAATCTGCTTCGTCACCTCACGGGCACTCATTGCTGGCGTGGAGAGTGCGCCACAGGGGTCAATTTTGTGCCATTAAAATTCGATGTAATTTTAGGTGTCGGTCGGGATCGAACCCGGGCCCCCAGATTCGCGACCAGACACTCAGGCACACGGCCACGAGACCCCATAATAAAATAATTGACATGTTATTTATTTCTATATAATTGAAAGTGATACATATTCTCGGGCATTTTCTAGTCTACATACAACTTATATATCCCGATTTGCACTAACGCATCTGAAAACTAATCTTGTGTAACATGACATGCAATCTGTAATAGTAATATTTTCACCAGCACCACGATAACATTGACGAAGAATTTGAAAGTTTCTTGAACATTGAAAACTGTGTGACAAAGCTCTGCAACAGTTTCACAGCATCAGATAAATTAATCATTAATTACTGAAGTGTGATATTAATTAGGCTTTATACAGGTAAATCAGAATATAGCAAATAGGCAAGTGAAAATGAAAGTGATAGATTTTCACTTTGATATAAAATTAATATCGGGATACATATATCAAAATATTTATTAGGAGACAATTTTTTTGTTTATACCACACAATCAACAATACTGTTCAGTAGGGTCTGTTAAAGATCATTTTACTTGGATTTAAAACCAGGCAGTAAAAACGAAAACGAAATAACGAAATAAACCGAAATTTTTATCAGCTTTTTTAACCGTTATTTTATTTAATATTTAATTTTATTTACAGCAAATATTATTGAATTTTCAGATATTTGAGTTGCAAACAAGCAGACTTTCAAAGTAACTCTCCCGTAGCTAACCCTGTTACGTGTTAGGTTAAACGGTATATTCGTCTCGTAGTTTCATCTATTGAACACTGACTGCGATAATTTTCATTTGCACACACTGGCGGTATTCGTTATGTTAAGCACTTATATAAGAAAACTAACATAAAGGAAGATTTGCTTGAAAACGTACTATTAGTTAGGTGAAATAAAATGCAATTAATGTTTTATTCGCTATTATATTATATTATATTTCTATATTTTCATCAATTGTTACTCATTAATAGTTATAACCGGTATTTAACTACTGTGAACGAAAACAAGAACGAAAAGATTTAGGTGGGAACATTAAGAACGGAAAGAACTAAACTAAATATTTTTCGTCTTTAGTCTGTTTAAAACTATTCCATTCATTTTTAAACTGTCTAATCCTTGTAAAAAACTAAACAAAACGTCTATACATAACACTAGAATATGGAGGAATAAAGAGTGTAAGTGTTTGTGGTAAGAAAAAGAAGACAAATCGTCATGTCCGGTCTTCTATTAATCCCGGCAGTCAAAGCAGCGGAAACGCGGCATTCGAGCGATTACCGTTTGTTCCACACAAAACTGATAATGCGGAAAAACATATACTAATTGGAAGTTGAAGACATTATAAACTTTATAATAATTAATTTAAAATTAATATAAATTAATCGTAGGATTAGGCCGTAGGGTCGAAGAAATATTTCGTTAAACGAAATAAGAATTTGTGAAAAATTCATGGATCTGACAGGGATTTTAACCCTGGTCCTTTTCATATCTGGTGAAACGCTCTAACCAACTGAGCTTCAAGATCCCTTCCCATTGAAGTCAATGAATATTTTATCAATTATATATGTATATATGGGAAGGGATCTTGTGGATCACTAGACATGAGACGGTGCACGGTTCAAATCCCTGCAAGGTCCATGAATTTTTCACAAATTCTTTCTTCGTTTAATTAAATATTTCCTTGTCCCTACGGCCTATTTCTAGGATTTCCACCTGTTTCTACAATTTAATTTCATATTTTATTATGAGCAGAAAGTTTTATAGATAATATTCAAGATATATTTAATAACAAAAAAATCTGTTGTGGCCAGCACAATACCTTCCGTCATTCTCGTGTATAATGTATAAATTCCATAATTTTTCTTACAAAAGATTCTAAATTTCCAGTAAAATTATTTCATAAACAAACTATTCAAATTGCACTTGACACTGGCATCTTCTTCTTATTTAGCTTTTCCCATTCGTTAGGGGTCGCTATTTTTGCATGTCGTTCTCATTCAGTTCCTTTCTCTCAAATCTTCCGCAATACAGTCCTTCCATCTTATCTTTGGTCTTCCTCTGTTTCTTTAACGTCCTATTACTAAACTATTCATTCTTGTTCCAATATAATTCTTCATTTCTCCTCATGACATACCAATGTAATCGTCTTTCTTGTATCTTTCTAAAAACTTGTAACACTAGAGTTATTTTCTTACCGTATCTTCCCCAATATCTACTTCAACATCCTCATATCTGCCACATTAATTTACTTTTTATTGATACTGACATCTGTCAATTTGAATTATATGAATATATTATTAGTTCCCAAGTTTGGCATAGCTGGCTGAATTATAAAATTTAATTTCTTTAAAATTCTTTAACTCTGTATCTATTGAATATGAAGTATAAATTGTAATCAAATCGTATAGAGAATAATATATTCTTTAAGTTATAATAACGTTAAATGTCAATAAATCAAATTTAACTGTTAAATCTTCAAATGAGACTACTTCCGGTTGACCAATTATAATCAAAATCTAATCAGTTGTTCTTCTGGATGTAAACTTGAGGATTACGAAAAAATTATAATTTTTGGATTCGTGGTATTGAAGTTATGGAATCCGGAACTTTTGTCACACACACACACACAGACACACAGACACACATACATACAGACATCATCGTAAAAATGGTAAAATCGTATTATATGGACCCTAAAACGTGCTTATTCAGTAATAACTCATCATTGAATTTTTTGACCAAAGACAATACCTTCCTTACCTAAAGGTGACGGAAGGTAAAAATATATATATTTTTAAATAAAATATATCTAGTAATTGTATTGTTTTTATAATGTATATTAAATTTAGAAAACGACTTTACTATTACTATTAAAGTATTTTGTTACAGTAATTTCCAATAATTATTTATTTAAAAATATAACTACAAAATATAAATTATATTGATCTGATATAAAACACATGGAAAGTATAATAATTACTTAAGCGCTTATAATATTAAATAATTATTGGAATATGCTAAAAAGTTTAAGGAAATAATGAAAGTGATAGTAATTATTATTAGTAATTGAACATAATCATTTGCGAATTTCATGCGTAATTAAGTTTATAATCTATGAGTAGATTAATAATTTGTAAAAAAGTGATGAAGTATTATTAATATATGTAAAATAAGGTGTTCTGGATAACAGAAGCATGATTTTTCCAGAGAGTGAAGACCAAAGAAAAAATAGCATTATCTTCTGAGGAGTATACAGGCTGTTTCTATAAGCTTGGTCACTATTGGTAGCATTTATTGACGAGCTACGGGGTTGGTTAAATACGCAAAATTGTGCCATTTTGAATAAAAAAAAATGTAATAACCGCAAATACTATTATTATTTTCTCTTTTCAATAAAGTAATGTTGTAATGTACGTTCAACTTTACGATGACAAATGACAGCGTGAAAGTATATTAAATAAATAATCCAGTAGACACCTTCGATCTAGTAAAGTGAAGCAATGCACACCACTTCGCACTTCTCAAACTGATATGAATAATGCCAGATATATTCTCCGTTTAACACCGATTACCCACAATTACTATTCCTTCATTCATCTGGGCTATTTTTATCGGGCGTTGCGTTTGCATTCAGAGTATGTCGGTGCATTTAGGCGTCCGCCATCACCTGCATGTGAATGTGAGTTCAGTGACAAGTGTCGAGCTCCAGACAGACAGAAATACCGGCGAGATGGACGCATGCATCTAATTGAATACGAAACTACACATAAACCATATGGAATATTTCACCAACCAACTTAAACCACATAGGAAGACTCATTTTTCTTTTAAATTTGTTGGTAAACATATTTCCTGACGACTAGTGAGAGAAGAATGCAATTTATTTGCGTTATTACTAGAGACGATCATTAGACTCTAGAAAAAGACGTATTGTTAATATTGATTGTAAATACTTAAAGTTAAATTAAATTTAAATACCGGGTTCGATCCCGACCAACGCCAAATATTTCGATTTGGCACAAAAATGACCCCTGTGGTGCACTCACCACGCCAGCAATAAGTGCTCGTTAGGTGACACCTGGTAAGCGCCCGTAGATTGGCACACCCAGTAATGGGTAATATGCCATGATATATTTATTTATATACTTACCTATATTCATTGCTGGCGTGGAGAGTGCACTACAGGGGTCAATTTTGTGCCATTTAAAATTCTAAAATATCTGGTTCCTCAGATTCGCGTGAGGTGACGCCACACGGTACAAATATGTCATCATTATTACCGACATCTGCGTGCAAAGCCGTGATGATATATAATATATTTCTATTATCTTACCTATATTCTTACATATTTACTTATGCTGGAAAGAAACTGTATTAAGTTCCTTTCCATATAATTATTGTTCCATTTACTATTTTCTTTTTAAAACGTTACTCTTATTATTTGAAATGATTAGTTTGTTGACAGTGACGTATATCTGTCAGATACAAACATTTGAGATCAGTGTAACAATGGAATTGTGTTTAAAGCGTAGGCTCCGGGATTAAAATTATAGATAACTTTATAAATTTATCCATAAAATATATACAAACAGTATTAATGCAAAGCTGTAGAAAATTTTAAAAACTTTAATTTTTATAATAACAAATCTCGAAAAATAACATTTAAAGGTATTTTTCGAAGAAAAACTTTTTGAGCTTCCAGTACAGTGCCATTTCCGGTTATCTGATTTACACCACAATCTAATGGCTTCTTTCCATATGAGAGTAAGGTAGAAATACAAGGTTTCAAATTTTTTTGAACGATATTATTTGAGTTAGAGCGTAAAGAGGATCCACACACACATACACACACACACATACGTACACACAGACATCATAATTCCTTAGTCACGTGACATGTTTCCAGCCAATCAACATTCAGAATCTCCCTAGTTATATGTCTATCACAGCGATGATAAAAAACAAGGAAATTATCACCGTATTTATAGTCGTTACTAAGGGATTTGTTTTCTTTATTTATGACATTGACAGTTAATTTTGAGTATAAAAATAAATAATAACAATAATTCAAACTCCGAAATATTAAATAAAACTCGTAAGTACCATGTTTTAATACAATATGAATATGTATATCAAAAGTTAGGTTAGATTGCAAAAATTCATTATATTCTCTCATTAAATATAAGCTCGTGATATGATTAATAATCGAAGATATTGCTCGTGAAACCGAAGCAGCACATTTCAACTCGTCCTTCGGACTCGTGAAATCTGCAGCTCGGTTTCACTCGAGAATATCATCGATGATAATCATATCACTTGTTATATTACATATGAAAATATTAAAATCGGATTATAGGGACCTTAAAACGTGGTCATTTACCAAAATCTCGATATGCGATTTTTAGCACGATCCCTATACCTCCCTTACCAAGGGTAGCGGGAGGTAAAAAAATTTCGGTATGTTCATTACATATGCTTGCCCACCCGCAATAAAGTATCACTTTCAGGTCTTGTGAAGTAAATTACTATTATTGTGTAAGAAATTACATAAAATTATAAAATATGTTTTCAAGGAACGCCACCAGTGTTAGCTGTAGCACTAATTAAAAGCAAAAATGATGAAGATTTACGCGTTTAAATGATTTAGGTCCAATTAATACATACGTAGCACAAAGTTAGCGACTTGATAGGTGCACAGTTGATAATTAGAGAGGTATTGATGAAGGTAAAGTTGTGTATCCTGCGCACTGTATATTCCCACATGTGCAGGCAGTGAAGCATAGCTGCAGCCGATCGACACACGTGTGTATGTTAAGCCTTATGCACCTTGCACGTGCAATTATTAAAGCTGACTGGGCGAAAGCTTACTAGATTAGCAGGAATTTTCATTATAGGAAGTGGGAAGTCGTATACGACTATTAGTTAGATTTATCGATTCAAATTGTAGTTTGATCAATAACGGTCATAAATTTGCAAAAAGAATATATAAATATAACATCCAGTTTATTACACATTGCTGAGCATGCCAATCTGTTTTTCTTTTACAAATTTCGGCACTGACGTAGATGTTAAGCTGTATCATAGAAGCACAGATAATAGTATATTGTGTTATTAGGAGTAAAAGTATCACTTGTACTCCGAATGACACATTGTATTTTTTCTTCAAACGTAGATATTTAAAGAAAAATATCTGCTACTGACGTTACATTTTACGTAAATTACGTTTGCGATTTCAATTGCCCTGTAGCTATGGATACTTATTTGTTCACTTTTTGTTATAAACATTGAAGTGAAAATTTTCACGTTTTGACGTTTAAATAAAAACTGTGCAATTTTATATCCACCTTGTGTGCAATTATGTCGGAATTTAAAGTATTATAATGTACGCCCCCTGAAGTTGTTCATTTGGATGGAAATCTAACAGTGTGGCTAAAAGATATGTCCAGGAACCACTGCAAAACAATATAAACTTTTCTTATCACTTTAATTCTAAGTATTCTTATTTTCATTACCGTCCCTGTAATTGTAATCTGTAAGTCTGCTATTCTTTAATATGTTATTTCCTCAAAAGTAAACTCTGTTTATATTTCAATTCATAGGTTATTTATTTAAATTTGACAGCTATTGATGGTATTTAGTAACATTGTTCTTAGGTTATCTAGCGTGTTATAGTGACATTTAGAGCGATATTACAGGTTTCTTCTATTAAAGTTACTTCTTATTCGTTGATTCTGTATGGTTTCTATGGATTTTTATATATTTTATTTCTACCTTGTGAATCAAGTCACAAAAGATGCTACTTTTATGACGTTTGAAGAAAAAAGAACATTTATGTTTTTTATCTATGGTAGAAGCGTTTACCAGTCGTCAAACGCAGCTCTCAATCTAAGCTGTCGTAGAGAGAGCACCAAAACGGATACTATTTTGTGTTTTGAAAGTGTGTGTAAGGGCTTGTTTATGATGAATTTAATTTACAAATTTAGATTAATAAATTTATATTTAGAAGTATAAAATGTTCACAAAAACATTTCCTTATATTTGAAATTTTATTTTTAAATCACACCAATCAAATTCATAAGTGTCCAATTTTAAATGTTGCGATGATATATTTATTTACATATTATTCCTACTTAAAATAGCTCCATTTTTTGCTGAGCATTTCAAGAATGTTAGACGGTTTAAAAATGTTAGGGTTATGTTTAAAATAGTACATTCAAACTTTTTTCTTATTGTACTTCTTCTTTGAACGTAATATGAAGCCAACGATGAGTGTTTTACTTCTACCACTGTTTATTTGATATTTAATTGTTTTTAATTTGTTTTACTGGGAAGAGCTGAAAAGGTTTTGGTAATAATTGGATAACCGGAAGTAGCAGGTTCTTAAAAAAAAATCTTCTAAATATAATTTATTGTAAATTATTGTTCTTGCTTGTATTAAAGACGAAAAAAATCTCTATCTGATACATATAAATATATTATTATATCTTTTATTGATTTAGAGATAAAGAAATATATGGTATATAATAATCTGTTGTAATAAATCTCACAGCCCAAATAATGTCATGGATTTTAATTGACAAATTAAATTGTTTGTAACTGACAGATAAATGTCAATGTCAAAAATCCAGAGACATTACTGAAGATTTTTTCTGGGAAGTACATACATTATATTATTTCTTATTGTATTAATAGTTAAATATTTAAAATTATAGGCATACCCTTCAAAAATACTGTCAATCCCGACAATGAATTGAAAACATTTCCAAAAATTAGAAAAGTACAAAATTTCTTCATCGAATGAATTTAAAATTAGAACCTAAATATAAAGAATAGATGTAAGTAGAATTTTTGGTGTACAGTGTAGGTATACAAGAAATGTTAAATACAATAGGGTGCGAGCAGTTATGTGACTTTGTTGGCCTTGACAAGCAGATATGGGGGCCCGTGTCAGAATGATAGCTAGTAATTATGTACATAGATGTCAAATATCATCATTTTTCATTCTAAATTTAGTGATATTCCAATTCCATGTGGTTTATTTTCCTCGACTTGATGAATTTTGAAAATCTTGAAATTTTTATCTATGATTGATATCTATGTATATAATTACTAATTATCATTCCGACACAGGCTTCATTATCTGCTTGTCAAGGCCAATAATGTCACATGACTGCTCCCGCCCTATACTTACGTAGCCAAAAACGAATGTGGCGAGAGGTATTGTGCTGGCCACAACAGATTTTTTTATTATATTATATCCAAACATTATTTTAATAAATTTTATTATGAAAATTACACTTAGTCATATAGCACAAATGCAAAACAATTATTCTTATATGCTACAAATAAAAAAATGAAATTCCTGACATGTGCAGATATTTCTTTGATCAGCAGTGAATGCAAAAAGAAGATAATTTGTGCTGGTACATAAATTTCATTAGTTCTAGTCTTAATGCTCGCACGTTATGTTAGCATATTACTTACGCAATAATATCTCCGTCTTTTTTACCAGTATCGGAGAGGAGAGACACAAAGATTAATTAATTATAGGTCACCGAACTTATAATTTATTTAAGAGCGTGACTCTGTCAACATAGGCATTCATAGTGCACAGATAACTGTTATTTATAATGAACGATTTTTCAATTTCACCTACATTCATGATAACACGCCAAACAGAGAAATGTTTGTATATATATCATGTTTGTTTATAAAACAACGTGTTTGTTATATCAAAATGCAGTAAATGATATTTATTAGGTTGTATTTTATATCTGACAAGTGTTTCATTATTAATGTATGTAAACATTAAAATTTTATAAACATTTTATGATTCTAAGATTGTGTACGAATTTTAATATTCATTTCTCATCATTTGTGGTATAATTTGGGTACATATTCGACCATCTGGCTACGGCGGTACATTCCTAGCTTATAAGATTATTATTTTGAAGATCCGTTATCTTAGTCCAGATTTAGAAGAATTTTTTCTACGAGTAATTATACTGTACATGGAAATTACCGAATTACTGAGCTAGACCTATGATTATCTGTTCACTAGTGCCCTAGATACACGCTATACGATAACAGTGTATCATCAAAATATGATACATGAGCATCACTCTCTAATATAACGTGAACGTGGTCAAATTCCATGACAGATGCACTCAAGAAACTTTTATGTGAGAACAGAAATTTCTAAATTGTAACCGACAAAAATTAATAAAAGAAATATTTTGTAAAAAAAATGTGGGCAGCACAATACCTTCCGTCAATCCTGTGTATTATGTATAAATTCCATACATAAATTTGCTTCCAAAAGATTTTAAATTTCCAGTAAAATTATTTCATAAACAAACTATGCAAATTGCATTTGACACTAACATCCTCTTCTTCTTTAGCTTTTCCCATTTGTTAGGGGTCGCTATTTTTTATTTTCTTCTTCCACTCATTTCTGTTTTACGTGTCGTTCTCATTCAGCTACTAAGCTATTCATTTTTCATCCAATATACTCTTCATTTCTCCTCATGACATTTTCATTCATCTTTCTTGTATCTTTCTAGAAACTTGTAACACTAGAGTTATTTTATTACCGTATCTTTCCGTGTGTTCCCCAACATCTACTTCAACATCCTCATATCTGCCACATTAATTTACTTTTTATTGATACTGACATCTGTCAATCTGAATATATTAGCAATTTCCATGTTTAGCATAGCTGGCTGAATTATAAAATTTAATTTCTTTAAAATTCTTTAACTCTATATCTATTGAATATGAAGTATAAAATGTAATCAAATCGTGTAGAGAATAATATATTCTTCAAGTTATAATAACGTTAAATGTCAATAAATCTAATTTAACTGTTAAATCTTCAAATGAGGCTACTTCCGGTTCACCAATTATAACAAAAATCTAATCAGTTGTTCTTCTGGATGTAAACTTGAGGAATACGAAAAAAATATAATTTTTGGAATCGTGGTATTGAAGTTATGCGGTCCTAAACTTTCGTCACACACATACACATACACATATACACACACACACATACAGGGTGGGGCAGAAAAACCTATCCGATTTTAAATCCCTTTTTCTCAAAATAGGGAGCAGGTAGAGTAGTGGGGTAAAAACCGTTAGAAAGCCGGTTTTATGCCATTTGTCAGTAGTCAACATGCCTTGGTCTGGTGAACATCGTGCTTTTGTTATTGAGCGGTTTATCGAATGCGGCGGTTCGATAATTGCTACACAACGTGCTTTTCGAATTCATTTCGGACTCGGGCGTCATGATCCTGTTCCACATCACGCTACGATTAAAGTGTGGGTGTCAAATTTTAGACAGACGAGTTCAGCATTGAAAAAGAAGTCGCCTGGACGTCCCAGGACAGCAACAGGACCTGAAAACGTGGCCAATGTGAGAGCCGCGATTGAACGTTCCCCGCGTCGTTCGGCGCGAAAACATTCGCTCGCTTTGGCGATTTCCAACCGCAGTATTCGGCGCATTTTGCACCGGGACCTCAAAATGCATCCCTACAAAATGCTTGTTGCACAGGAATTAAGTGAAAGGGATTTTGAAACCCGTACGAACCTGTGTCGCGATCTCCGAGAACTCCCAAACGACGATGTTGTGCTCTTCACGGACGAAGCCCATTTTCACCTTTGTGGTGCCGTTAACAGGCAGAATTTTCGATATTGGAGTGACGAAAATCCTCGAGAAATCCATCAGGAACCCCTCCATAGCCCAAAAGTGACTGTGTGGTGTGCTCTTTCCCGCCTAGGCGTCTGGGGGCCTTACTTTTTTGAAGAAAATGGGCAAACCGTAACGGTCAACAGCGAGCGCTATTGTTTCATGCTGGAAAATTTTCTTAGACCCAAAATGGAAGAAAATGGCGTGGAAAATGTGTGGTTTCAACAGGATGGGGCAACCGCCCACACATCGCGACGATCAATGGACATTCTCAGGGAACTGTTTCCCGGTCGCCTCATTTCCCTGAGAGGTGATCTTGGCTGGCCGCCGCGCTCACCGGAACTCACTCCATGTGACTTCTTCCTTTGGGGTTACCTCAAATCGAAGGTTTACCAGCATCAACCAAGGACCCTTCTTGCTTTACGAAGGGAAATTGCTCGGGCAATTGAAGAAATTCCTGTGGAAATGACGGTGAAAGTCATGGAAAGCTACCGCGAGCGCCTAAATCAGTGTATCCGCTCCCAAGGACGACATTTGAGTGATGTGCTTTTCAAAACTTAAATTTAAAAATGGCATAAAATTTGCGATATGTTAATAAAATTTTTTTTTGACAAGTTGAGTGGTTTTAATTTTATAACGTTTTGAAATCGGATAGGTTTTTCTGCCCCACCCTGTACATACATACAGACATCATCGTAAAAATGGTAAATCATATTATAGGGACTCTAAGCATGTTTATTCACTAAAAACTCATCATTGAATTTTTTGACCAAAGACAATACCTTCCTTACCTAAAGGTGACGGAAGGTAAAAACTAAACAAAAATATAAATTACATATTATGAACTTGAGTTACAAGAAAACTGCGTTTTGTGCTCTATATATTTTATAAAACTATATAATTAATAATTGTATATTACTTCATAAATAGTTGACAATATAAAATAATAAAAATTCTCGTTAACGCGTACCCTTGAGTCAGCAGTGCGGAAGAGTTGTTGGCACATAATACTTAGCTGCTCGCGTGGTGTACGAGTCTATGATTACGAAGTATGCAAATGGCTATAATAAAGCCTAATTGTTACATTCGTCTCTACCTGGACCATAACTGTGTCTCTACTTGGGCAATATCCTGTGTATTATGTCTCTGCAAGTCAATAACACACACGTCTTTGACTTGGTCATTGTGAATAACGGAGGTTTTACACAATTACTACAATTATACTAGCTGGACAAGTGGATGAAATATGAATAGAAAATCTCAAATTTGTAAACAACGGATCTAAGTACGAAAAAATCATTATACAAAATTTGTTTTTCGATAAGATATTTTAATAGGACCAGCCAAGATTTTCATTTCTTCCTTCTTCGGGAACAATTAATATAGTAGCCGTTTCCATGGTTATAGCATAGCTGGCTGATTTATAAAATTTAATTTCAATATAATTCTTTAACTTTAGATCTATTGAATATGAAATAATTCGTATAGAGAAGAATATTCTTTAATATTTATAATAACATTAATGGCCATTTGCACCGCTTATAGTTAAAATCTTAACTACAGGTTAACAAAAAAAGTGCGTATCGAAATTTTGACAGTAATATTTAATAACTCATTTGACATTTCGTTTCGATACGATTTTGTCAATTTAACCAGTAGTTAAAATTTAACTATAAGCGATGCAACTGGTCATTAATGTGTAACTAATATTTAACAGCGTTTTTTCAAGAAAAACTGTTAAAATCTTCAAATGAGGATACAACCAAAATGTAATCAAGTCTGCATATGGATGTAAGGAAGAGGAATACGTAAGAATTGAAATTTTTGGAATTCTAGTATTGGAGATATCGCGGCCGAAACCGCGATCACACACACATACACACACACACACACACACGCACGTACACACACACACACACACACACACACACACACACACACACACACGCGCGTCCCAAACATACACATACAGACATCATCGTAAAAATAGTAAAATCGTATTGTAGAGATCCTAAAACGTACTTATTAATTGAAAACATTGAATTTTTTTTACCTATTCCAAGAGGGGGGGGGGGGGGTTAGCGTTAATCCAGGCCAATTAAGAAAAACAACAGTTATTAACAATTTTAACGTAATCAAATGTAACAAAAACATGAATAATGTTTAAACTATTGTTGCTTTGTTTTTTTACAAGAAAATAATATTTTATTTTAAGAACTATTTTACGGTTCACTAATTTTGTTTTTCAATAAAAAAAATATCACCGCGATAACAATAATAAATTTATAAAAATAACAAAACATTCCAACCTTGCTTCTTGCAAAACAATTTCAATTGTCAACTTTACTGTTATATCTTCTAAACAAATTCTAATCTCATGAAACAAAATCAACAAAGCACTCTCTATCTGTCTACCGTTTAAGATACACTTGACTTTTCAATCTCACGTATTCTGCAATCTTACCTTTTCTGATTATACGTGAAGTTGTGAAGCTATGTGCATATAGAAGTTATGCGTGCAATCGTGCATGTTGCTATCTTCATGGTGTACAATATGCGATATGAAGTTTGTTCACATAACCTTGACTTTCGGCAACTTGTGAGGTCGAGGAATGCAAATTTTTGAGAGAATAATTGCTAGTCTCAACAGTCACGAATGCACAAGAATTTTGTGGAAGAGAGCTGATGAATATAAAAATGGTGTCACGAATACATTTAAGAATAATTATTTAAAAACTATAAAAATCAAATTTTTTATAATAACGTGTCATAAAAGTTATGGCTCAAATTTCAACATTTTTTTTGTAATATAAAATGCATTTACTAAAGTTTTGTAATACTTAATAATTAACTGTCAACTTAAATAAAGATGGGCGTGTTTCTTTCACAAGGCGTAGCTTTCTATGAACACCTATAATTGGGTTTTGGACTTTTTGGACCCAGGGTTGTCCCAGACAACCCTTCAGATAATTAGAATACTACATATATTTGCGGCCACATCCAAATAATACCAATGTATATCTCACTATACCATGCGTATCAAATACACAAATAGTGTATAACATATCAGTCAAGCACCTATACATACTTGAACGCCATACCTGTACAGTAATTAGAATAACTGTGAGTATTACTACTCACCTTTAATTACAGGGGTGTCATTGCCTTTAGGAATGTCAAGTGTTTTTGCCTGCACTTCTAACCTAGTGGTGTACCACCGAAAAGTGAATCTTACATTAAATATTTCAAAACTTTAAGAAAATGTATTTTATATTACAAAAAAAAAAATTGTTGAAATGAAACTTTTGGAACATTAGTTACTGAATAAAATAATTCAAAAATCACAAATACATAATTTCAATAACTATTACACGATTACAACTACATAAACTATAAAATCTTCAACAAGCGTTAAATTGGCATTGCCAACTTACCATAAAATACAAATAAAATTATCACTCACACCGTGTAAATTAGCTCCAGGCTTGTCATAAAACTCAAGAGTCCTTTAACAATAAACCAACATACTTATTACATGTACCGTTCAAATTTTTCATTTCATTTTGCCTCATAAAAGTCAAATACTTTACGCCTACTATATTTCTCATGAGGAAATGAAACTTCAGCTGTTTTTACCAGTCATCGCCTTCTGCAATCTTAACTTAGGTATCTTTCTCTCTCATATAATAGCTTTGGAATGTAAGAGCATTATATAACAATATGTTGGATTGGTCACTGCATATGTGGAATGTGAAGCATATATCTTTTGATTGTATGTTGTATAAGTAAGGTATATGCTCGTATCTCTGATTATGTATGACATTTAGATTTATATTGCAAATCAAGTGCTTAAGTGAAAGGAAGAAACAAATCTTGATACATTAGGAGTGGTTTTGTTGTATGGATATGTAATGTAGCGAAATTTAGTTCCAGTCTGTCAGAATGATATTTGAATAATGAAAATAAAAACGAAATATGTCTAAAGATACTCATTTGGATTTGTTCTAATTTATAAATAGCAAGGTTTTTTTTGAGATGGAATTTAATAGCTTTTGTCACGTAATTAATGGGCTTCTGGTAAAAACAATCTTTGTCCATTATTTTAATCTGACAATCAAAAAAAAAAAACTCCGTATCCTGCCCTGCCATGTGTTTCTTCATAACTTAGCATTTTCAACATTGCCAACAATGTAAAAATCTAGAATTCATACTTATTTGACTGCAACTATAATGATTTTCATAGGACATTGGTTGTCTTTCTAAGAAACTTATAATTTACAAACAAGAAAGTCAATCAACATAAAAAATAAAATACATTTATTATACAAAATTAGCCTACACTTTTCTTCAAAAACAATCAATACATCTGAATTGTTTTTACCACTCGCTAAGAGAGGTATTGGATTCATGCTAAAAATCGCCTATACGCATTTTATTGAATAAGCACGTTTGTGTGTGTGTGTGTGTGTGTGTGTGTGTTAGGATGTTGGAGGTACGATTTCTCAAATTCTATACAACTAAAGACCTGTTTAACAACGGATTCCTCAATCTAACATTAATGGGAAAGTTTTAATAGGTTTTGGTAACAATTAGACAACCGGAAGTGGTAGTTTCTTAAAAAAATCTTCTAAATATTATTTTTTGAAAATTTATGTTAAAGATCTTTAAATTCTCAATCTGATACATTTAAAATTTTTATTATATCTTCTATAGGTTTAGAGATATAATAATAATATAGAATAATATGTTGTAATAAATCTCGCTGCCCAAACAATTCCATGGAGTCCAGTTGAAATATTTAAATGTTTATAATTGACAGATAAATGCAAAATGTCAGTGTCAAGAATCAACAGTTTTATTAACATTACAGAAAGCTTTATATGGGAAGTAAGTACATTTAAAATTTCTTATTGTATTATTAATTAAATATTTAAAATTATAGGTATATTAATATTATATATACCGCTAATACCGTCAGTGAATATAAAGAATTTTGAATATATTAGAAGAGTATGAGAAAATACCTAATAGAACGAAAGAATAGATACAATTTGAATTATTTGTATGTAGAAGAAATGTTAAATTCGTTAATAATGACCCGGGTTCGATCCAGACAGCAAAGAGTGCCCATGTGGTGACGCCTGGTAACCGCACACACGGTATAAATATTTCATCATATATATCTGCGTCCATAGCAGATTGGCACACCCAGCAAGCCGTGATGATATATTTATTTATTATTTATTTATGTAACATAAAATAGAAATGGCGAGAGGTCATGTGTTGGCCAAATCAGATTTTTTGTAGAAACACTGAAACAGTTTTACCTTGAAAATATAAAATTGACTGAAATTATAAATATATAAAAAAAAATAACAAAGAAAGTAAATCACAAATTTATCTCTTCCAAATATGTACATGTCTTTTGAATATAATAATATGTATACTCGTACGAGAGTACAAGCGAGACTTGTATTGTGCATTGTGTTTCGTATTCGTACACGTATTCCCAAATAAAGCAAAAGTTCTCTCTTAGTCAAAACAAACCCAAATCAGCATAATTCCCACATGGAATGCTGCGAGTGTATTTTTAGCATCGTTGAAGTCATGGACCGGACCAGCCAAATATTTAATGGCGGCCATGAGAGGCCGTGACCCGCATACGAAATGCAGAGGTGTGAACATACAACAATGACAACAAAATACAAAGTACTGCACACATAAATATGGGAATTAAATAGCTATTTTTGGGGTGCGGTATTTATACTCGTATTGATAAACAATTTTTTGGAAGATAAATAAACATATTTTCTTTAAGGTAGTTATATCATGAAACCATTATATCCAGAATTAATTGAAATTTTAAGTACATCTCAACTGAAGTATAATCTACCTGCTCTCCAAGTTTTAAAACAATTGACCACGCGGTACCTGAGATATTTGCAATTAAATTTGGCCTTTTTAACACGTGAAGAATAGCAAATGGCAAAATAAACACAATATTTTAAATTATAACTTTTATATCCACAATGACATTTAATCGAAAAACTAGTATGTAAACTAATTTACAGATTTAATTTTATTGCCTCAGAAAATTATAATCTGAAGATACGATAAATAGGTAGAATTATACTTGACAACCATGTACAAGCGTTTCAGATGGAGTATCAGTTAACACCCGCTTGGTATTAGCGAATAAGAGGTGATCTTTGGTTAAAGGAATTTTAGACGTACATTCGAAAGAAATATTTTTGAAATTGGTATTTTACGTGAAAAGCATGAAAACTTTAAACAGTATAATACTACTTTTGTAATTTTAAGAAAGAAATATATTAATTTGTTTTGCAGTTTCCATTTGTAGTTTAGAAATAGTATTATATCTTAAAATATCTTATTACTTTTATACCCGAATGTACCAATAAATGTCTAGGTGCGACGATGCCACAGTTATTCTTCAACATTGAAATACGACACTTGTGCATGTGTTAGTGCGAGTGGTACAGTTAAAAAAAAACTTTTCTACGGAAAAATAAAGAAAATTCATCTGTTACAGTGTTTGATATTAGCTTTTAACTATTTTGATGCAATCTGTGTATATAATGTTAAAAAAATATAAGTTATTGCAAATATAAACTGCATTAGCTTAATTTTTATTTTGAACATAGAACAAGTTTTTGAATAGGTACAACTACCTTAAGATCTTAGTTCAAACTTTTTCAGTAAAATCTCCACTATAAATTATATTCGCCTGAATACCTATATGCCTAATAAACATTCTAAAACAACTAGAACTATTCTTTACGATGGCATGCCTTACAAATATGCAATTCTAGAAATTTGTTCCCCATACATAACCTCACACTTGCACGCCATATTTAAGATGGCGGCGGTGACAGATTTACAAGTGCGTATCGCGTACTAATTTGCGTTTTTCAGTCGTCGTTTTGCACACAAGCTCGTGAAGTCTATATGGGAATGTTTTCGCAGTGTTTGGGGTCTATGTACGAAACGCGTTCTTGGAATTCATAGTGGATACGGTACGCTGAATGAAAATAATTATTCAGTAGTATACGTACGTACAAAGGAAGTTAGAAGATGTTACGTTCATTTTTTTGGATAATGTTAATAATGGGTTTTGTTGACGAAACTTTGTTTTAAATTTGGTTCATATATGATGAAGAAATGAATAAATATAAATATACTTGCATAATTAATTAATTTGGACATTCCATTTTTACCAGTTGCTGAAAAAAATATTGACTTGTTATTAGCAACGTAAGATTTTACTAATTATGTATGAAGCAGTTTGGCACACCCAGCAATGGGTAATATGCCGTGATGAAATATTTATTTTTATTTATTTATTTATATAGCAGCAAGTGTAGGCGTATGATACTCGGTTACTAAAAAAAAGTTAAAATAATTAGTCAGCTTATCATGTTCCTGTCAATTCGAATTGCAAAATAAATCTATAAAAAATCTAACACCTTTGCTAAGTGCTAATCTAACACTTTGGTTTCTACAACTTTCCAAATATATATCTGTCACGAACACTATCAGATAATACTGTATAATGAGCGAGTGCCAAAATTTAGTCCAATTAACATTCGCCAAATTCCTCGCAGACTACTGACCGCTACAGCTACAGAACTACAAGTAAAGCTGTTCATGTCTTAACCTACACATTGCAGGTCCGAACTCGTGCCGTGAGTGAAACCCACGTCCTGCACCTTGGCAAGGTCAATGCCAAGGTCACACCAGGACGAGGAATGAAGGAATGACATCGCAGGAACAAAAATGGACACGTGAAACAATGTAGAAAATAAGAAATGTACAGCAGATGTAGAAAAGTTAAAGATATGATTTTCATTTATTTTGATTATTTATCGTTTAATAAACTTTTACTTTAATTAATAATATTTCTCTGATTTTTACACTTCATCCAAATAAATAAACGTTACAATCATTTAATATTTATTAAATGGTTACAATATGAAAACTGCACACAAATGCAAACGCACGCCGCGCAACACATTCTGCATTTTTTCCAAGGCAACCGTGATTCATCGCTGAATAATTTACATGAAATTGTATTGGGAATCCTGTGAAGAGCATAAAAAGTATGCATTTACATACCGCGCTGGATAAGGCAGCCCGTGGTCTGGCCCGCAATGCACCCGCGGAAAAAATTCATTAGCATTTTCACACTTGACTGCGCGTTTATGTTCGATTATTGGGCAATTAAATCGATTAATTACTTGATTACGAGACAGAAAAACGACCACGTGCTTCGCAAATTCCCCACTTACTTTATTGTTATTGCAAATCTATGCTTATCTATTCAAATTAAACACCCATCAATGGCGAGGGAAAACGTAAACATCGCTATATAACTTTGATTTCATTGATATTAGGAAGCGAATACAACTTTTGCAATAGTTTCTATGGTGCATCTTTTAGCAGCATTAGGTTGCAAGATATTTCTTTATAATTCAATCTCTAAATTCATTGAATATGAATAAAAATATATAATTAAATCGAATAGAGAATAACATATTTTACTTATAATAACATAAAAGGTCAAAAAAATATATTTAACAGTGTTAAAATCTTCAAATTAGGGTACCTACTTCCGGTTAAACAATCATAACCAAAATCTAATCAATTTTTCATATGGACGTACGAAAGAGGAATATGAAAGAATTATAATGTTTACCTTCCGTCACCTTTAGGTAAGGAAGGTATTATCTTTGGTCAAAAAATTCAATGATGAGTTTTTACTGAATAAACATGTTTTATGGTCCTTATAATACGATTTTACCATTTTTACGATGATGTCTGTATGTATGTATGTATGTATGTATGTGTGTCTGTGTGTGTGTGACAAAAGTTCCGGATCCCATAACTTCAATACCACAATTCCAAAAATAATATTTTTTTCGTATTCCTCAAGTTTACATCCAAAAGAACAAGTGATTAAATTTTGGTTATAATTGGTGAACCAGAAGTAGCTTCATTTCAAGATTTAACAGTTAAATTTGATTTATTGACATTTAACGTTATTATAACTTAAAGAATATATTATTCTCTATACGATTTGATTACATTTTATACTTTATATTCAATAGATACAGAGTTAAAGAATTTTAAAGAAATTAAATTTTATAATTCAGCCAGCTATACTAAACATGGAAACTACTAATATATTCATATAATTCAAATTGACAGATGTCAGTATCAATAAAAAGTAAATTAATGTGGCAGAGATGAGGATGTTGAAGTAGATGTTAGGGAAACACGGAAAGATACGGTAAGAAAATAACTCTAGTGTTACAAGTTTCTAGAAAGATACAACAAAGACGATTACATTGGTTTGAACATGTCATGAGGAGAAATGAAGAATTATATTTCAACAAGAATGAGTAGTTTATTAATAGGAGGTTGAAGAAACAGAGGAAGACTAAAGATAAGATGGAAGGACTGTATTGCGGAAGACTTGAGAGAAAATTAACTGAATGAGAACGACACGCAAAAATAGGGACCCCCTAACGAATGGGAAAAGCTAAAGAGGAAGAAGATGTCAGTGTCAAGTGCAATTTAAATAGTTTGTTTATGAAATAATTTTACTGGAAATTTAGAATCTTTTGCAAGAAAAATTATGTATGGAATTTATACATTATACACAGGATTGACGGAAGGTATTGTGCTGGCCACAAAAGATTTTTGGAATTGTATTGTAGGGACTCTTAACATGCTTATTCATTAAAAACTCACCGTTGATTTTTTTGACCAATCTATAAGTGACGGAAGGTAAAAAAAATAATTCTAAATATGTCTATAAATGCCACACCTGAAATATGGAAACAAAGTGTGAAACAAACGACAATCATTCCATTATTCTTCATTAAAACAATACCCAATCGCAATTTCCACTAACAATTGACAATAGGTCACTTTACCAGTCTTTCCATCTAATCAACTTGGTTGGAATTTTTGATCAATTGACTATTCAGTGACTATTGACTATTCTGCAGTCAAATGAATACCAACGTTGGTGTAATTGTCTGCAGGTTGAGGGCAATGATTTATTCTTTGATTCGAGAAGGAATTACACAAATCATGTACCACCTAGTTGCGAATCATGCCTTCGAAATCGTGATCGTGACGAAGAATGAATAGTATACCTACGGATGATATTACAAAATGAAATGGTTTGGAAATACATCATTTTTATGATATTTACAAACGTTCAAATTATTGTTGCCAAATTTTGTAATAGTTTCGTGGGTTATGCAGAGATTTGAGCACAAAAAGAGTGGAATGAAACAATATTTGGAAAATAAGTATTTCTTTTTATAATTTCATCTGATAGTATAACTAAAATTAAAATTTTATGGATAATTTCTCGACTGTGATGTGGATAAGGTGTTAACAGTTACTCGAAAGCTCAGTCAAATAACATTTATTCTTACTCTACCGACGTTTCGGTGCACCCTTGCACCTTCTTCAGGGTAGTAAGATCTTACAGAATGTTACAATTCATGTACACAAAATACATTCGTACAAAACAGTTATTTTATTAAAACATCGTACAAAAAATTCAGAGAGCATATACACATCTATTTGCTCTAAAAAAACGTATTTAAAAATCTGTTGTGGCTAGCACAATACCTCTCGCCACTTCCGTTTTTGGTTACATAAGTATAAATATATCACATGGAATTGAAAAGTCAGTAAATTTAGAATGAAAAATTATATTTGACACGGGCCCCCATATCTGATTGTCAAAGTCACATGACTGCTCGCGCCATATTGTATTTAACATTTCTTGTATACCTACACTATACAACAAAAATTCTACTTATATCTATTCTTTATATTTAGATGTTTTAATTTAAAATTCATTCTATGGAGAAATTTTGTCCTCTTCTAATTTTTCGATATATTTCCAATTCACTGTCGGAATTGACAGTATTTTTAAAGGGTATATGTAATATACCTATAATTTTAAATATTTACCTATTAATACAATAAGAAATAATATAATGTATGTACTTCCAAGAAATAATCTTCAGTTATGTCTCTGGATTTTTGACACTGACATTTATCTGTCAGTTACAATCATTTAACTTTGCAATTGGATTTCATGACATTATTTGAGCTGAGATTTATTACAACAGATTATTATATACCTTATATTTCTGTATCGCTAAATCTATACAAGATATAATAAATATTATTAGCAAGAACAAAAATTATCGAAAAATAATATTTAGAAGAACTTTTTTAAGAATCTGCTACTTGTTGTCTAATTATTACCAAAACCTTTTCAGCTCTTACCAGTAATGTCCGTTTGAGAAATACGTAGTTACACAGATATTAAGTATTTATTTATTTATTTATTTAAACCACTCAACAGGACTTACGTCCCAGTTACAGAGGGTAACATTACAAAATATAATACACACAAAAAAAGTATTCTAATGGTAACAAAGTAGTACAGTGTAAACAAATTGAAATAATAAAAAGATTGAAAATATGAAAAACATCAATTCACAATTGTTTTAAAATAATGAATTAATTTATGTTTGTAGACATTAAATTTATCATTAGTACATACGCACACAGACATCATCGTAAAAATATTAAAATCGGATTGTAGGGACCTTAAAACGTGCTTAATCAGTAAAATCTGAATATGCATTTTTTAGCATGAATACAATACCTCTCTTAGCGAGAGGTAAAAAATATTTAAAAAACTGAGTCGCATTGAATGTTTCAATAAAAAATTCTTTCTATTTGATAAAGAGGTCTAACTTTTTCTGAAAATTTTTGTTACATCCGTTATGTATGAAGAAGTAGAACTGTTATATTTTACAATGATGAAAGGTATAAGCAATTTCGATAGTGTCAGGAATTGATTGAAAATATTATATTACTTTTTATATACAGATCTTTTCTTTTATGGCTAGGTAGACAGCATTCCAAATCATACTCGTATTTGAAAGGAAAATCATTGTTCAATACAAAATAAATTCATTGTTTAGTACGATAAATATATAAATAAATCAATTTCTAGTACTTATCAGATATAAAATATGGGAAGCCAGCTTTCTTGATGCATAGAATACATAAATAGAAGATATTTTTATATTGTATCATTATAGTATATAAGTTGTATTTAGTTAGAGTTTACGAGTGAGTAGATTTCAATAATAAAACATGAAAACCATCTATTACTATTACCCAACAATGGACACTTCACGTAGATCATGATAAAGTTTACAGCTAAGCTACGGTGAAGAAATATATTTCATGCTTTCGTTTATCGTTTGCTTTGCAACAATCGTGATGGTGTTTCACTTCACTTCGTTATTTTTCTAAATTTATGAAGTACAGTTGTAAGACGATTAAAATAACTGAGTTTTTTTTACAAAAACAGAACATTGAAACAAACTAAAATAAATTCTTATTTAAAATTGCTCATTGTAAGAATGTGAGAATTTTTCTCCGTTTATATAATAAGTATAAAAACAAGACGTTCAATTTGAAATTTTATTTTTTCTATTGCGGTGTCCTTATGAGTCTATTTGTAAAAGCACGTTAAGAAGATCTATAAACACATTGTTTACGAGTTGAAATGTGCTGTTTCGGTTTCACGAGCAATATCTTCGATTATTAATCATATCACGAGCTTATATTTAATGAGAGAATATAATGAATTTTTGCAATCTAACCTAACCTAACTTTTGATATACATATTCATATTGTATTAAAACATGGTACTTACGTGTTTTATTTAATATTTCGGAGTTTGAATTATTGTTATTATTTATTTTTATACTTAAAATTAACTGTCAATGTCATAAATAAAGAAAACAAATCCCTTAGTAACGACTATAAATACGGTGATAATTTCCTTGTTTTTTAACATCACTGTAATAAACGCGTAGCTAGGGAGATTCTGAATGTTGATTGGCGGAAAACATGTCACGTGACTAAGGAATTATATTCTCCATAAAATAATCGTAAATCTCACAGCCTGCTCACAGCTCAAACATCTCCATGGTAATTACTTGAGAAATTAAAATGTCTGCAAAACAGATAAATGTCACTAATGTCAGTGTCAAAAATTCAGAGATAATCCTGAAGGCTTTTTCTGGGAACGATATTTAATATTTCTTATTGTATTATTAATTATATATTTAAAATTATAGGTATATTACATGAACCCTTTAGAAATACCGCCAATCCCGTTAATGAATTGGAAAAACTTCAAACATTTAGAAGAAATGGAGAAAACTTGCTTATAGAATGAATTTAAAATTAAAGAAAATACGTAAATATCAAGGTGTAATTAGAATTTTTTGTGTTAAATACAATACTTAAATATAACACAATGGAAAGGACGAGAGGTATTGTGATGGCCACAACATATTTTTTGTATAATGTACTTGTAATTGGGATATGATATCCTGTAGGTTGTAGATTGATAATAAATAAATAAATAAATAAATAAATAAATTTGTGAACAGCTATTTGAATTTTAATTTTTTTTTTACCAATATTAATTAATGAAATATTACTTACAACTTTGATTATGATATGGTACTTATGAAGAAAGTGTAGAACTTTAATCCCTTACCTAAAAAAGAAAAATAAAATCAGTAAAAGTGAAAAAATATATTATCAAAAGAAAGTTTTTTATGTTACCCATAAAAATAATTTGAGATCTATACAACATAATATACTCGCACATAAAAAAAATTTCACTTTTCCATTTACTGCGATTATTCATATCCGTATTATTATTATTATTTACTTTTTCTCTTTTTCGTCAAACGTAATATCCATGCAATTTGTTAGAAATCAATTACATTTGACTTTAATGAACTTAACTTCTTGTAATGGTACACCATTAAAGCTTTATATTCCAACTAGAGCTTTTTAAGCTTTTTGCTCAAAGTCTTAAAGATTATTAATTTTCTCATGCTCATTCTCAGCAATTATTGATGTTTTATGCTCATAGACGTTGCTGATTTATGTTCGAAAATCCAATCCACCTTTCAATTTGTACTAATGGGAATTTATTCGCATTTAATATCAGTAGTTCAAATAAAAAGATAATTTACTTCTAAATAAACGTCAAATTAGTTGAAATCATTCCAACACATGGGAAGAAATATATTAGTGTCTACTGATTGCTGTTTATGAGATGAAAATATTCATTAAATTACGCAATAACCATATTTGCATTAAATAAATATATTTTTAAGTATGGTACACTTTATGTTCAATAAATTTGGAAAATAGTCATAATTTACTTGGCATTAAATATTTTTACCTTTCGCCGCCTATAGGTAAGGAAGGTATTGTGTTTGGTCAAAAAATTCGATGGTGAGTTTTTGACAAATTTTGGAGTCCCTACAATACGATTTTACTGTTTTTGCGATGATGTCTGTATGTGTGTGTGTGTGACAATAATTTCTCCTTCGATAACTCCAAAACTACAATTCCAAAAATTATAATTCTTTCATATTCCTGTTTCGCACGTCCTTATGAAGAGTTGATTAGATTTTCGTTATGATTGGTTAATCGGAAGTACCCTAATTTGAAGATTTTAACAGTACTTCTTAAAATATCATTTTTTGACCTTTTATGTTATTATGAATAAAATAATATGTTATTCTCTATTCGATTTAATTATATTTTTTTCATCATATTCAATGAATTTAGAGATAAAGAATTATAAAGAAATATCTTGCAACTTAATGCTGCTAAAAGCTGCACCATGGAAACAGAATAGTCAAATATTACTAATTGACAGATGTCAGTGTCAAATAAAATTTACATAGCTTTGTGAAAAGATTTTACTGGCTAAAATTGGCAAAAACAAATCACATAAGGTAATACAAGAGATTATAGCCATAATCCAATTCAGCAGATTATTATGTTACATTAAAAATAAAATGCTATATATGTTTTTATTTTTTGCCTCTTATTTTAAGAAACATACTGTTCTTTTTAGTTCAGTTCAGTTCAATACGAGGTAAGATCAGTTAATTTTTCCCCTAAAAAGAAAACGCTCATAGAATACTTTGCAAAAAAAATTCTGTGTGGAATTTGTACAGAGTACATAGAATTAACGGAAGGTATTGTGCTGGCGACATCAGATTTTTAAATATTATTATTAAATATTTGTGAATACAAAATGTTCCATTATTTATGTTTTTAATTATAGTGCACTACACTAATTATAATTCTAATCAAGTCTTCCTTGAATGAAAGCCCTGTTTACAAATGTTTTTGACAGAATCTGAATCCTGTGTTTCGATTGTGTTTTGTCTTTTCCTTCGTGTGAATAGAACAACGGTTGTTGATTGTCTATTGCTTATTGTAATCTAGGTGGTCCATTGTTTTCCCACTATTCGATTGTTATTGTTTCTCTGGAAGCCTTCTAGATGTGTTTTGTTTACTAGGAGTACGTGGTATAGCTTGATCGTAAAAATTGATTTTTTTTTTGTTACGTGAATGAGAAATAAGAATGGGTTCTTCATGAAAGTAACAAATTAGAATATAAGTAATTTATATTAAAATAGACCTTAACACTGTATTATTTTAAAAAAAGTTATTAGTTTTTAAAAGATTTAAAATTTGAAGAATTTTGAACATATTAGAAGAGTAGGACAAAATTCCTTATAGAACAAAAGAAGAAATACAATTTCAATTATTTATGTGTACAGTCATGTGACTTTGTTGGCCTTGACAAGCACATATGGAGAACAATGTCAGAATGACGACTAGTAGTTATTTGGATAGATGTCACAATGGTCATATGTCATAATTTTTGGTTCGATCAACGCGGTATTTAGCTACCGAAAATCGGTCACTTTAATATGTCAAGAGTAAGGATTTGTTATACGATGTTGATGTTGTTATATATATAGCAATCTCTATATAAATTGAGAGGAAAACTCCTGAAAAATGTGTTTTCTTCAGGTGTAACCGTCTCTATCTTGCAGGTGCGCAGCAACCGGATGATGTCCGGCGGAGCTATTTCCGGTGCTCAGTGGAAGGCGACGTTTTGTTTCTCTCAGAGCCCACTTACGCGTACAGCTGAGAATCGGATTCTTTCAAGTGCTACGGCAGCAGATAATTGCTTTAATGGATGCTGTTAAGACTGTAAGATTGTTCTTTGTGTTCACAGGATATCCACGGATATAGATACGGATCTAGAGGAGTTATCGATTGCGAAGCGATTAAATCGAAGCAGGAATTTTAACATTTATCGAGAATATTTTAATAGTTGCGCTAATATTCTTCGTTTTAAAATGAATTGAAGTAATAAATCAGTCAGTTACTACACTAACATACACTACACTTTTGAAATAATCATCGAAGACAAGTGTATTATATCTGAGGGGGGTGACTTTGGAGGGGACAAAATAGATATTGATGAATAAATAAATATTTTTCGAGAAAAATAAAGTCACCTTTTTTTGAACAAACCTCGTATACATTGTTAGAGAAGTAATTTTATTACAGATACAAATATGACAATCTCAACTCTCCAAATAAATTAGAATAGTTTTCAAGTTGTTCTAATGGTTTGAGTTCGACTCCGACCAACATCACTATTATCCACGACTGTTTTGGGAGCCAGTGAGATGACGCTAGGTCATTAACGGTATGTCGTGATTAACGAAATCTATAAATAAAAACAGATGACACCCAAATATTTTATTTTGATATCATTTTGTAATTTTGTTGAGATATACAATAAGTAAATATAACATAATCATAGCGATAAAACAGAAACGAACTAAAATATTTCATAATTTTTATCAACATTTTAGTGTCTACGTGTGAGGTCTACATATCGTAGCATTTTTTAAATAGTTGATAAAGGTTAAACCAAATAGGATCATTAAACATAGAATGCAATAAACCTATTAGCCGAAAAAGGAATGTTTAAACGAATCCAACCATTTATCTTCGAATTTTTTCTGTTTTTACAAATTTATTGCGTATTTTCATTAAAAATAAAAAATATGGAAACGAAAAAAAAAATTAACATATGACTCATTTATGTATGTGAACCAATTCATTTATTCCTAGTTAGAAACAATTGTCTAAATGTAGATTTAAATAAGTGACACATTTGAACCGTGAAATACGATTACTATCCGTGAAATGACAACGCATAACATTTGAAAACGAAGATTTTCTTCTATATGCAGATATACTATTGAATTTATTAATACAATATTTTTCTAACGTACAGGGTGAGTCTGGGAAGACGCACCCCCCCTTAAACTTTTTACCTAAGTGAGGTATTGGAATCATGTTAAAAATCGCATATCCAGATTTTAGTGAATAAGCACGTTTTAAAGTCCCTAGAATCCGATAATAACATTTTTACGATGATGTATGTATGTGTGTGTGTGTGTGTGTGTGTGTGTGTGTGTGTGTGTGTGTGTGTGTGTGTGTGTGTGTATGTGTGACTAAAGACCTGTGTAACTACGGATTCCCCAATATGTAACAGTTATGGGAAGTAGTAGTATTTTAACAAAAATCTTCTAAATATTGTTTTAAATTTTTTATTATACCTTCTATAGATTTAAAGATATAGATATATAATCTAAAAAATAATCTGTTGTAGTAAATCTCCAGCCTTATCTGTAATTGACAGATAAATGTCACAATGTCAGTGTCAAAAATTCAGAGATGTATTGAAATCTTTTTCTGGGAACGATATTTAATATTTCTTATTGTATTATTAATTATATATTTAAAATTATAAATATATTACATGAACCCTTCAGAAATGAATTGGAAAAACCTCGAACATTTAGAAGAAATGGAGAAATATAATGGTTAGGTGTAATTAGAATTTTTTGTGTGTACAAGAAATGTTAAATACCATAATTATATATAGCAGAATGGAAAGGGCGCGAGAGGTATTGTTATGGCTACAACTGAGTTTTTATTATAAATAATAGAAAAAAATAGTTCATATAAAAGTTTTATTATTTTATATGTACTATTTTATGACAGATGTAGACATGTGATTTCTTTAAGAAAAATGTGACTATTCATATAAATGGGCAAAGGGCCGTTTTCATAATCTGGCTCACTGTAAGACTTTAATTAAAATTACTTTAAAACTTTATGTTTAATTTAAAGCAAGGCTACAGTGCCCGCTAAAGTGCTAAAGTGAAGATAGTTTATTATAAAAATAGCTTTAAATATATAAATGCCCAACGCTAATAACTTAATGAATGAAAAAACTTCCGATATGTGTAAGTATATGTATTGAGAATACTCATATATTTTAATGTAAATTAGTTGAATATTGTTTTGCCCGCACGGTTCGTGGTGATATATTGCGGAAACGGAAATAGTTGAAATGCGATGTTTCGATAAACAAACGCAGGTCGCAATGACCATGGCAAGCTGAATTTTTAATCCGAAATATTATACCAGGATTCATTACAAATCAAGGACTCTTATGCAACAGTTTCAGTTTTGATTTATGGTTTTAGAGAAACTTTATGATCAAATATCAAATAAAAATAAATTTTACCCATTGCTGGGTGTGCCAATCTGCTTCGTACAGATATCGGTAATGATGGAATATTTGTATCGTGTGGGCGCTTAGCAGGCGTCACCTGACGGGCAATCATTGCTGGCGTGGAGAGTGCGCCACAGGGGTCAATTTTGTGCCATTAAAATGCGATGTATTTTTTGGCGTCGGTCGGGATAAAACCCGGGTCTCCAAATTCGCGGCCAGACACTCAGGCACACGGCCACGAGACAAATATCAATTAAATAAATAATTTGTATGGATATATATAACCCTTTTTTCATAAGCTTTGTTCCATTTTTACCTCTCGCTAAGAGAGGTATTGGATTTATGCTAAAAATCGCATATCCAGATTTTAATAATTAAGCACGTTCTAAGGTCCCTACAATCCGATTTTAACATTTTACGATGATGTCTGTGTGTGTGTTTGTGTGTGGATGTGTGTATATGTGTGTGGGACGTTGGAAGGACGATTTTTCAAAACTATAATATTTGTTTAATTAAGTATTCTTCAATCGGACATTACTGGGAAGAGCTGACAAGGTTTTGAGAATAATTGGACAGCTGGAAGAAGCAGATTTTTAAAAAAATCTTCTAAATATTTTTTTTTGAAATTTTATATTCTTGCTATTATTAAAGAAGACTAAATTCTCTATTTGATATATATAAATATTCTATTATATCTTCTATAAATTTAGAGATAAAGAAATATAAGGTATATAATAATCTATTGTAATAAATCCCACAGCCCAAATAATGTCATGAAAACCAATTCAAAAATTAAAATGTTTGTAACTGACAGATAAATGTCAGTATCAAAAATCCAGAGTCATTACAGAAGATTTTTTCTGTGAAGTATATACATTATATTATTTCTTGTTATAAATATTAGTAGTTAAATATTTAAAATTATAGGTATATTAAATATACCCTTCAAAAATACTGTCAATACCGACAGTGAATTGGAAACATAGGTAGAATTTTTGTTGTAGAGTATAAGTATACAAGAAATGTTAAATACAATAAGGCACGAGCAGTCATGTGACTTTGTTGGCCTTGACAGCAGATATGGTGGCCCGTGTCAGAATGATAACTAGTAATTATGTACATAGATGTCAAATATCATAATTTCTCATTCTAAATTTAGTGATTTTCCAATTCCATGTGGTATATTTTCCTCGACAAGTAAATTCCACACTCCTGGTGACAAATTGACTACGTGAATTTAGAAAATCTTGAAATTTTTAATGAAAAATTCTGACATTTGACATCTATGTACATGATTACTAATTGTCATTCTGACACGGACCCCCATATATGCTTATCAAGGCCAACAATGTCACATGAGTGTTCGCGCTTTATACTTATGTACCCAAAAACGAAAGTGGCGAGAGGTATTTATGTTTCAAACACGTTTAGATTTTTGAAAAAAACTTACAAATATTTATCATTGTGTGACACACTTTAAATTTCCACCTTGAACTTTACTGTTATGTGTTAAATCGTAAATTTTTGGTAAAAAATCTCTCCGCGAATTTTACGGAAATTCTACTGTTAGTCTTTTGTCTATTGTTTTCTATGTAAAGATTCCTAAATAGTGTGTTAGTTTTTTTGGTGTTTGTGGAACTATTTAAATAGAACATTACTGTGTTTTTCTATAACGGTAGCTTGTAATGAAATATTTCCCTAACCGCGTATTATGTTTTCCGTAAGTACGACCGAACGGGAGACTTGAATAGCGGCATAAGAACAGTACCCGTGAAATAGAGAAATTATACGTTTGCGTTTAAAATTGTACGGTATTTATGCAGTTTTAAGCTATTAACAAAGGTTTCTTTGTCTTCTTTTGTAATATGAAATGAAAACAATTGTAAATGCAAAATAATCAATATAGAAATTGTTTCCCAAATACGTATTTATTGAAGACATAATAATTAGAAAATAGTACTCATTGGATTTTATTAACTATCAAATTTTCAAAAAAATCAACAATGGGGTCATTTAAAAAAAATATCGTTTTTTTATACAACCGTGAAATAGGTCTCATTTAATAAAATAACATGAAATATGCGAATTTTCATTTATAAATTTGCTAATAAACTTTCGCGGCTGTAAAATTCGTGGGGTTTGTTACTCACACAAAGTCATTCCTCTAACACACACGCGCATTTACGGTCCACGTGGTTTCCGTTTGCTGTTGTAAACAAACTAACCTAAAATTGTGACAGGTGACAGCAGAGTTAGAGTAAAGGTATGTAAATAAAACATTTATTATACTTATTTAAGTATTAAGGACAGTAAGTGCACCTTACCGGTTGAGGATTACCGATACCGGTAAGAAGCACTTAATGCCCGCAATACTTATTATATTTTTTGCACGATCGTCCCAATAATAACAAATTAAAGTTTAGAATTATTTAAAATTTATTTTTACATTTAAAAAAAAAATAGTTGTCATTTTTAAGTAAGCTATGATCGTTGTTTTGTTATCGTTAAAGCTTTAAAAATTGTACATTTATTTGTTAATTATGTAATTTTCACTGCCTCCAGATCGGTAGGTAGTCACATCACTTACCGGTCAGTCATATCACTTACTGATCAGTACCACATCACTTACTGATCAGTAATTTGTAAACAAAACTTACTGCCTTGGAAACCCTATCGGTAAAGTTTAAAAAAACCTGATCGTCACAAAATCAAACTGACAAGTGATAACCCAAACAATCATAGTTCCAAACACAACCGGTAGAGAGCTTCTGCCGCATTCGCCAAGCCGCGACGTCAGCGTCCAAATATTTGAAATTAAAGACAACTTTTAAAAATATCTCTGATTCTAAAGACTTGTAAGGTGTAAAACATACACCTACAGGAAATTTTTCTCCTCATATCAAATTCAGTTTTAATTAGATATAAATTTTAAGAGAATTAAATAATTATTTTCTTGCAAAGTACTGTATGCATTTAATTGAAACTGCTTCTCCTAACAGTAGCTTTCTTATCATAGATTACAAATTCTGTTATCATCTCTTTGCTTTCTTGTTTTCCGTTCCTCTTTGATGGTTTTCAGATTGTTCCACCCTGTGCACATACTAGACTTGTCTACACCTGCATCACACCTGCTAAGTTTACTCTAAAAGTTGTTGACTCTACTTTGAAACTAGTTTCACATGCCTGTATTAAAGATAATCATTCAACGATTCAACAAATCCTGGAAACTGATAAGAAAATGATGGCATAGATACTAGGAAATAAATGATATCTCTACAGAACTATATTGTTGAAAGTGTAAGAAGAAAAAGATAAGCATGAATCATAGTTCGCATCTCTGGTGCGTGGGCAAAAGAGTAAAGTCAAATTTTGGTGAAAACAAGCTAATTGTGTTACTAGGTTAAATAATTCAGTATCTTTAGTGTGGTTATAACAGTATGAGTAAAGCTTGTTTGTTTTGACCGTCAGGTTATGTGATCTTTTAAGTCTATGTTGAAACGTATTATACACTAGTGACCAATAGAGTATAAGTGCAGTTGTACTGTTTTTACCAGAGATTTTAAAAATTGGTCCTAATAGTATATATATGTACTTATACTGTTACAACCACTGCATTAAATTTCCAAGTGTTCATTTGTACTATTTTACATGTAGCAACATAATCTAAAAGTTTGTAAGTGGCGTCTGTGAATATTGTTTTTAAGCGTTTTCACGTGTTTTTACACATTCTCGTTCCAGTATGCCAGTTTTGTTGTACTTTGTTGGTTAATTTAGTATAAGTCATTTGTTAAATGTATGTTTCTGAGATCAAAGTAGTATAAGTCACTTATTTTTTATTATGGTGTATGTTTGTTCTTGTGCCGTTTTACAAACAATAATCATTTATTATTTTATTTTTAGTCTTATCAATGATCTTACAAGACACGTTAAACATTCAAACCTATCTCCTGCGAAATACAGTTTTTGTACTTATACTCTTTTGCCCACGCACCAGATATATATAAATAAATAAATAAATAAATATTTCATCACGGCATATTACCCATTGCTGGGTGTGCCAATCTGCTTCGTACACACAGATATCGGTAATGATGGAATATTTGTACCGTGTGGGCGCTTACCAGGCGTCACCTCACGGGCACTCATTGCTGGTGTGGAGAGTGCGCCACAGAGGTCAATTTTGTGTCATTAAAATGGGATGTAATTTTTGGCGTCGGTCGGGATCGAACCCGGGTCCCCAGATTCGCGACCAGACACTCAGGCACGAGACATATATACAGTATATCTGCTTATCAAGGCCAACAATGTCACATGACTGCTCGCGCTCTATACTTATCTAACTAAAACGGAAGTATTAGAGGTATTATGCTAGCCAGAACAGATTTTTTTGTACAATCTACCTGTAATTGGGATATGATATCCTGTAGATCAGATTGATAATAATTAATAAATAAATAAATATTCCATATATCTAACACAAGGTCATTAACAGATTTATTTATTGTTATTAAAACAGTTTTACATAGTTTCATTATAATAAACTACAATAATTTATATGATTTCTATTTCCATTATTGTTTTGAAAGTCCAAGATGAATTATGAATCACGAATGTAAATATTGTGGTTTGTAACAGGACGTAATTCCTGAAAGTATCCTTGAAGTTAAGTAACAGTACTGACAGTGTGTACCTACTTGGGAGACGGGTGTAGTGAAGTTTCAATATACAATGGCATGAAGGAAAAAATCAACACAAAGCTACCAAGTCAGCTTCCTGTACGGCTACAGGCTATTGTTGGAAGCTAATCACTATATACTACCTATACTCACTAACTAACTTCACAAATAAACAACATACAGAGAGTAACACCTAAACGAGCTATTTCAAATAATGTCTATAACGGATGTAACAAAAGATTTGAGAAAAAGAAAGAATTTTTACCTCTCGCTATTGGATTTATGTTAAAAATCGCATATTCAGATTAAAATGATTAAGCACGTTTTAAGATCCCTACAATCCGATTTTAATATTTTTACGACGATGTCTGTGTGTGTGTATGTGTGTGGGGACGTTGGAAGGACCATTTGTCAAAAACTATAATACTTAATATCTGTTTAACTACGTATTTCTCAATCGGACATTACTGGGAAGAGCTGAAAAGGTTTTGGCAATAATTGGACAACCGGAAGTAGCAGATTCTTACAAAAATCTTCTAAACATTTTTTTTAATTATTTGCTAGTATTAAAGAAAAGTAAATTCCCTATATAATAAATATAAATATTCTATTATATCTTTTTTAGATAGATATAAAGAAATATAAGGTATATATTAATCTATTGTAATAAATCTCACAACCCAAATAATGTCATGGAAACCAATTGAAAAATTAAAATATTTGTAACTGACAGATAAATGTCAATGTCAAAAATCCAGAGACATGGCTGAATTTTTTTTCTGGGAAGTACATACATTATATTATTTCTTATTGTATTAATAGTTAAATATATAAAATTATAGGTATATTACATATATCGTTCAAAACTCCCGACAATGAATTGGAAACATTTCGAAAAATTAGAAAAGTGTGACAAAAAAATTTCATAGAACAAATTTAAAATGAAAAAATGTAAATATAAAGAATAGATATAGGTAAGTAGAATTTTTGATGTAGAGTGTAGGTATACAAGAAATCAGTCATGTGACTTTGTTGGCCTTGACAAGTAAATTTAGAGATTAATTATAAAGATATTAAATTTTATAAATCAGCCAGCTTTGCTAACCATGGACTCTGCTAATATATTCAGATAATTCAAATTGACAGATGTTAGTATCAATGAAAAGTAAATGAATGTGGCAGAGATGAGGATATTGAGGAAGAAACGGAAAGATAGGATAAGGAATTAAAGAATAAGGGAGATAAGTCGAGCGATAGAAGTTTATAGAAAGATATAAGAGAGACGATTAAATTGGTTTGAACTGAATGAGGACGACACGCAAAACATAAACGAGTGGAAGAAGAAAATAAAACATTACACACATTAAATTCACTTTCCTGTTCCAACTCTCTGAAATTAAGTAGGTGGTACAGTTCTCATTTCATCAGTCATTGTCTTTATTATATGTAGAGTAATTATACCAGCATATACATTCACAGAATAGTAGACAATGTACAGACAGATTACATGTAGCGATGTGCATGCTATACTATGCCATGGTAAGCCAACCTGTGCTGAAGTGATACAGAATCGAGTGCGGTTATTATGAAGTGAGAAACCAGCGCCGTGAAAAATAGATCACGAGTATGAAGCGCACAACGGTATTCAGAGAAGCTCTGGCACTGGCACTGGCAGTGCAGCTTATCTCAAATATGAAGAAATTATAAATAAGTTTATCAAATGTTTTAATTTATGTATAGCTACGGTTATATACAGGGTGTTTATTAAACATAGGGATTATTCCCTGGACCATTTAAAGATGATTTTGTCCTTTGATGATTTTTGACAAGCCACTTTGTTTCGAAGATACAGGGCGAAAAGGCAAGTTATATGTCAAATTTGTTGAGACGTTTGGCTGTTTGACGTGTATTTTCTATCTATAATACATAAACTTTTGTTAGTGAAGTCCTCTTATCATGAATAGCTATACGAACGCCGATGCATTTCATTTATGGACTTGCTGATGGCAATTCATTACAACCTAGGCGGATTCTTACATCGTAGCTGGAGGTAGTCATTTTCAACAGTACTTGTAGATTAAGAAAATTTACATGTAATTTTTGGTATTAAATGTTGTTATTGTCGAAAAATTTTTCGCCCTGTACTTTCGAAACAAAGCGGCTTTTCAAAAATCATCAAAGGACAAAATCATCTTAGAATGGTCCAGGGAATAATCCCTTAAATTTTTGCCCTATATTTAATAAACACCCTGTGTATGTGTATGTGTATGTGTGTATTTATGTATATATATATATATATATATATATATATATATATATATATATATATATATATATAAATGGTTTAGGAATGTTTTCAGGTAAATTAGGCAATAATCAAAACAGAATGCTTTTTGAGAAAAACTGTGTTCGTATTTTTTGTGTTGAAAGATAGTAAAATTATTATATAAGAGAAATATATTTGAAAGAGTGATAAATTTTTAAGATTCTCTTCTCAGGACACCTGTTTTTAATTACAATTGCGAAAAACTGTGTAAAGTTTTGTAAAAATAGTAAAAACTCCCATTGTTCTAAGTTAAACTGGTGTAATTCTTCTCTGAACGCTATTCAGCTGTTTTTATCCTGGGAATGCGTGCTCCTTTTATTGTTACTATAACAACAGCTCCTCTAATTGTTTGTTTTTATGTACATAGCATAGCAACCGTTGCTATGTGAAAACTAGTCTTTTCATTTTAAATATGTTGCATGTCCGACTAAGGACTTTCACGGAAATATAGCAGGGAAATGTTCCACCAGTCATGTTGGTAGAACTGGATGAGAAAGATTATGTTTGTACGTAGGCTTGTTATAAGAGGAAATTTTAATTTGTATAATTGTGAAATTATTGTGTATGGAATAAGTATGACTGTGAAATTACGGAAAGTCGGAAAGTGTAATTAAGATGTGATGATATGTAATTTTAGTAAATTTATGCTGTTTTTATTATGCCATTTTCTAGTACATAACTTGTAATGTCTTTAGGAAATACGAGAAAAAAATAAAAATTAACGATAACTCGACATTTACCAGTTAAAGAGGTGATAGCAAAAATAACCTTAGTCCATTTTTACCTCTCGCTAAGACAGTTATTGGATTCATGGTAAAAATCGCATATCCAGATTTTAATGATTAAGCACGTTTTAAGGTCCCTACAATCCGATTTTAATATTTTTACGATGATGTCTGTGTGTATGTGTGTGTATATGTGTGTATGGGGAGGTTGGAAGGATGATATCTCAAAATCTATAATACTTAATATATGTTTAAGTACATATTTCTCAATCGGACATTACTGGGAAGAGCTGAAAAGGTTTTGGTAATAATTGGACAACCGGAAGTAGCAGGTTCTCTATCTGATACATATAATTATTTTATTATATATTTTATAGATTTAGAGATAAGAAAGGTATATAATAATCTGTTGTAATAAATCTCACAGCCCAAATAATGTCATGGAAACCAATTGAAAAATTAAAATGTACATACATTATATTATTTCTTAGTTAAATATTTAAAATTATAGGTATATTACATATACCCTTCAAAAATACAGTCAATCCCGACAATGAATTGGAATCATTTCGAAAAATTGCAAAAGGACAAAATTTCTTCATAGAATAAATTTAAAATTAAAAAATCTAAATATAAAGAAGAGATATAAATAGATTTTTTGGTGTAGAATGTAGGTATACAAGAAATGTTAAATACAATATGGCGGGAGCAGTCATGTGACTTTGTTGTTGACCTTGACAAGTAGATATGGAGGCCGTGTCAGAATGATAGCTAGTAATTATGTACATAGAAGTCAAATATCATAATTTTTCATTCTAAATTTAATGATTTTCCAATTCCATGTGTTTTATTTTCCTTGACAAGTAAATTCCATACTACTGGTGACAAATTAACTACGTGAATTTAGAAAATCTTGCAATTTTGAATGATAAATTCAGACATTTGACATCTATATACATAATTACTAATTGTCATTCTGATACGGGCCCCCATATCTGCTTGTCGAGACCAACAATGTCACATGACTGCTCGCGCCTACCAAAAACGGTGGCGAGAGGTATTGTTCTGGCTACAACAGATTTTTTTTGCATCCATTGTTCTTACACATACACTTTTACAAGAAAATACGAAAGTATGATTTTACATGTTAAAACCCTATGTTCGGTATCGCGGTATGACGATCGTAGTAAATAAATAAATACAAAAAACTGCGCACTGAGTAATGTTCAGTTCACTAGAAAAGTATAAATAAAACACATGTATATTTTACCATACAGATAATAAATAAAAAATTGTTAGAATTTCTTCATTTCTTCGTCCGGTTTCAGTAACATTCACGCACATTTTTCACTATTTTTATTTCCATAGCAATCGTTGCTATGTCACTGTCAACTCGTGTCGTTTTTTACTAACATCAGAATGTCATTTACATTGTTTTGTTTGGTGTGAAGGCATTTCGACACTAGATGATAGTGTGAATGTTGCTTTTGCTCCTAATTTCTTACTAGAGAATGGTAATCTACGCCTTGCACAGACGAAATTACCTAGATAAAAGATGTTACTAAAAATTCTACAATTGTAGGTAATTTTCATAAAAATAAATTACATAGATCTAGTTGCGAAAAGTGAGAATTATTCTCGGCAATTAAAAATTGTGCACGAGCTGGAAATTTTAATGAGAAAATAAATATAGGATGATACAATAAATAAATACAAAGTAGTATATTAATACACATTCCATTTATTTATTTTTTGCTTGAGTGATATAGGTTATTATAATGGTATATTTACAGATGGAAATTTTTCTTGAGGTACAAAGATATTTGACCTATAATTTTGGACTTATTAGACACATCGTTTAATTCTGATCAAATTTTGTGTTCACACTTTTTGCACAAAAATTAATAGCTTTGAATATATAATACATATAAGAACGGCAACGTAATGTATTTAGATTAAATATTTCGAGAGAAGGTGCCATCTATCCCTCCGTATACGAATTATTTCTGAGTTAGTTCAAAAAATACATAATAGGTGGATGTTGCACAGTGTTGCCACGTAGCTAGAACAGCAAGATAAGATTTATATAGGTTTTTAAGTTTGCTACTGTAAAACAAGTATACATGTACATTGAAGATTCAAAATATATTATCTGGTTATTATGAAACAATATTTTTGAATTATTGATTATTGAATACCTCTAACAAATAGTATCTGGCAATGCTATCAGCACGATTTACCGTAGTTCATAGTTTTGTGGTAGGAGTCACTAGCTATCTATAATAATTTTGTGAATAAAAAGAGACAGATATAGTATCTTGCTAGGCCATATGCGTTGCCGTTCTTATATGTATTATATATTCAAAGTTAATAGGTATAAACGTATTGTTAATTGAATATTTATCATGTGATCAGAGAAAAAAGTAGACCCCCGGTATAATATCAGAGCCCACTGTATAAACAGGAAAGAAATATCATATTTTTGGTAATTTCTCTTTCTAATTTATTATATGTTGTTCGTTTTGTGGCTTACCAAATTTCTAATTATATTTTAATGCTGAATATTCACAAAAACCTATTTTCTAAAAATAATGTGGCATCTGAAAGTGAGTAACAACTTTTTGATGAGTTTGTAAGAAAGGAAATCAGTGTCATCTTTGTACAAAACAAAAACCATCGATCTGCAGCATATTTCAGCTTCCATAATCACCTTATAATTTCACTATATCACCGTTACCCACATACGATTATAAATAAAATCACAAAATGTAAACAGGGAAACTTTCACGATCGAATAACTACTTCGAGTATGGAGTGTTCATTATGAATGTAAATCAACTTTGAAATAGCTTTGTGCAATGAAAATATAAAATTAGAAAATACTTAGAAATTTTCTATAGGTAAATGAATTTTGTAGGCTTTCAGAGATTTAAAGCTTATAGAAAAATCTGTTGTGGCCAGCACAATACCTTTCGCCACTTCTGTTTTTGGTTACATAAGTAAAGGGCGCGAGCAGTTGGCCTTGACAAGCAGATATGGGGGTCCGTGTCAGAATCACAATTAATAATTATGTACATAGATATCAAATGTCAGAATTTTTCATTAAAAATTTCAAGATTTTCTAAATTCACGTAGTTAATTTGTCACCAGGAGTGTGGAATTTACTTGTCGAGCAAAATAAACCACATGGAATTGGAAAATCACTAAATTTAGAATGAAAAATTATGATAATTGACATTTATGTATCTGCTTGTAAAGGCCAACAAAGTAACATGACTGCTCACGCCCTATTGTATTTAACATTTGTTGTATACCTACACTCTACACCAAAAAATTTACCTATATTTTAATTTTAAATTCATTCTATGAAGAAATTTTGTCCTACTCTTCTAATTTTTCGAAATGCTTCCAATTCATTGTCGGGATTGACAATATTTTTGAAGAATATATGTAATATACCTATAATTTTAAATATTTAACTATTAATACAATAAGAAATAATATAATGTATGTACTTCCCAGAAAAAATCTTCAGTAATGTCTCTGGATTTTTAACACTGATATTTATCTGTCAGTTACAAAGATTTTGAATTTTCAATTGGATCAATGACATTATTTGGGTTGTGAGATTTATTATATAACTTATATTTCTTTATCTCTAAATCTATAAAAGATATAATAAAATATTTATATGTCAGATAGAGAATTTACTCTTCTTTAATACAAGACATCCACCCACACACAGACATCATCGTAAAAATATTAAAATCGGATTGTAGGGACCTTAAAACGTGCTTAATCATTAAAATCTAGATATGCGATTTTTAGCATGAATCCAATACCTCTCTTAGCGAGAGGTAAAAATTAAGTTTGTTAATAATAGAAGAATTATTGGAAACGTACTTTTGTAAATACAGGTTACAAATTTATAAGGTATGGACGGGATACAATATAGACTAACTTTTACTAATAAAGTGATATTCGGAAACGCCCCGAATTCATTAACACCATGTATCCAAATAAACAGTTGCGGTTGTACATAACCTCTCTTTTGAAAGTAACAGCTAAGAAACTTGCACTGGATTTTTGTAACATGTTTCATCGTGTTATAACAATACTGGGAACGACGTCATTATCTTACAGTTGCACTTAGTGCAAACTAAATACATAAATGAAAAACGCTAGAAGTTGGGGAAACCTATCATAAATCACCCTTTTTATTAAGGTAATACATACTTCATATATTCTTTATTAAAATGGAGAAAATTTTCCTCTTTACCGGTTTCTTCTCTTCTCGTAGATTGAGATATGAGAAAATCGCGTGCAGGAATTTACCCGTTTGCCACAGATACTTCATTTGTTATCTATATTAATCAGCTGTCTTGCATCTCATCATTTGCCTTATTTAGCTCGCTCATTTATCACAATTCATCTGTTTTTGCAGAATGTTTTAGCATAATCTGCTCGTTACTTTATCAATATTAATTAAACATTATGCACAAAGTGAACATTAGCCAGAACCGCTCATGAGAATAAAGAGTATAAATCGCAAAGGAGAAAGGCAAATATGTTAATATTATAATGTTCATGCAAGGTGCAAGATTTGAAAACAAGAGAAATATGGTTCAGAATAAGAATGAATGCATATAGAAGAGATAAAAAATATGAAGACATCTACCATCTGTTAAGAATTTCATTGTTTACTTTATACTAAATATTCTTGAACGACAGAGTATTATAAGTTAATTCGAATAAACATAAATAAATTCGAATAAATATAAAAAATAAAAATTTATATTGTTAACACGTAAAAAAATTCTGGAAAATATTATGGTATGATAAAAAAATCTGTTGTGGCCAGCACTATCCTGTGTATTATGTATAAATTCCATACATAAATTTTCTTGCAAAAGATTCTAAATTTCCAGTAAAATTATTTCATAAACAAACTATTCAAATTGCACTTGACACATCTTCTTCTTCTTTAGCCTTCCCCATTCGTTAGGGGTCGCTATTATTTATTTTTTTCTTCCACTCATTTCTGCTTTACGTGTCGTTCTCATTCAGTTCCTTTTCTCTCAAGTCTTACGTAATACAGTCCTTCCATCTTATCTTTGGTCTTCCTCTGTTTCTTCAACCTTCTATTATTAAACTATACATTCTTCTTCCAATATATTCTTCATTTCTCCTCATGACATTTTCAAACCAATGTAATCATCTCGCTTGTATCTTTCTAGAAACTTGTAACACTAGAGTTATTTCCTTACCTATCTTTCCGTGTCTTCCCCGTCATTTACTTCAACATCCTCATCTCTGCCACATTAATTTACTTTTTATTTATACTGATATCTGTCAATTTGAATTATATGAATATATTAGTAGTTTCTATGTTTAGCATAGCAAGCTGATTTATAAAATTTAATTTCTTTAAAATTCTGGAACTCTATATCTATTGAATATAAAGTATAAAATGCAATCAAATCATACAAGAATAATATATTCTTTACGTTATAAAAACGTTAAATGTCAATAAATTAAATTTAACTTAAATCTTCAAATGAGGCTACTTCCGGTTTACCAATTATATCCAAAATCTAACAATTTGTTCTTCTGGATGTAAGCTTGAGGAATACGAAAAAATTATAATTTTTGGAATCGTGGTATTGAAGTTATGCGATCCAAAACTTTCGTCACACACACACACACACACACAAACACACATACATACATACAGACATCATCGTAAAAATGGTAAAATTGTATTATAGGGACCATAAAACATGCTTATTCACTAAAAACTCATCATTGAATTCTTTGACCAATACCTTCCTTACCTAAAGGTGACGGAAGGTAAAAGTTGTCAACATATTTTTAAAATACTAATCATAAAAATTTTCAAGGCTAAAATTTCAATGTCAAAAAATCAGATTGTGATTAACTAGGAAATTTTTTGCAATAAAATGTATTGTATAGTTGCGTAGGTATTTATATTTTTCATGATATATGACACATACATGAAATATTTCAATTGTGCTGCATACCAAAGGAATTTTATTGCATATTAGAATATTTTATATAAAAAATATAGGTACAAATAGTTATGTACAGAATGCACATTTTATCTGTTCCCGCCTGAAAATTCATGAATAGGCAATCCATGGTACATATCTCAAGTGACATTGGGTGATACATATTAGTAAAATAGCCTAGTCCAAGCTCATCATTTTACAATTTAGTGCAAATAACAATAATATATTGTATGTAAAATCATAAAAAGACCAATTATTGGTATTATTTTTTTATTCAGTTGTCGCCGGTTGCAGATATGGGTAACCGGCGCCGGCTGCCAAAGCAATGTAATTTTTAAATATGACAACTTTTGAATAAACCTTATAACAGCTAAATAAGCGTGAGCATTTATTTATTCACACTTTCATTTGCATTTCTCAGAAAATATGCCAAAGAAATTGCCTATGTAAGTGAATAACTACATCTTATTTCTTTTGTTCTGCTATAATAACTTTATTGCTTCGTAAAGAAAATCTAGTAGGCATCTACTTATTAATAGAGATAATTTCATGAATTCTTCTTATTTTGCATCAAGCTGGCGCTGGCATATCTAATTAATAGCAAATAAACGCAATAAATGGGAATCAAATCACTCAATAAATGAAGCAATACTGCAGGATATTTTTCCACTCTGCAAGCTACAGAAAAAAAATCAGCGCAATTCTTAAGAAATGCGCAATACACCAATACAGTAGTTTTTAGAAAGTAAAGTTGACTATACCTAGCACGAGTAGATAGTTTTTCTGTTTTTTGCAATACATATTACAATAAAATAAAATATCCACTTAAATTAGTGCTGTTAAATGTAGGTAGTCACATTTGTAACATATTCTTAATCTATCAATACTAGAAGGCTATGAATCCCAACAAGTGTTAGTCGCTTATTAAAACTATGTCAGCTGGAGTGAGTTGTCAAGGTTCTCGAACAAAAGAAGGATAAAAACAGTGGACAGTAGCAAGTAGCATGCAGATGTTTTGCTCGAGATAGAAACAACTGCAGCACGGTGTAGAGAGCTTCCGTGGAATTCACTACAGCTACTTTCACATTGTACAAGAGTTATTTACTAATTTTGTTTTTGAAATAACACAAATTTAAATTAATAATGGTATTTATGCGCATTTATTCTACATAAAGGAGAAAATAGTTTCCGCAAAAAATGATAAGAATGTGGGAATATAAGATTAGAAGAGACAATAATACGGTCGTTGAAAATGCAAAAACAAAAAATCTGTAGTGGCCAGCACAATATCTCTCGCCACTTTTGGTTACACAAGTATAGGGCGCGAACAGTTGGCCTTGACAAGCAGATATGGGGGCCCATGTCAGAATGACAACTAGTAATTTTGTACATAGATGTCAAATGTCAGAATTTTTCATTCAAAATTTCAAGGTTTTCTAGATTCACGTAGTTAATTTGTCACCAGGACTGTGGTATTTACTTGTTGAGGAAAATAAACCACATGGAATTGGAAAGTCACTAAATTTAGAATGAAAAATTATTATATTTGACATCTATGTACATAATTACTAGCTATCATTCTGATACACGCCCAAATATCTGCTTGTCAAGTACAACAAAGTCACATGACTACTCACGCCCTATTGTATTTAACATTTCTTGTATACCTACACTCTACATCAAAAAATCTATTTATATTTATCTATTCTTTCCATGTATTTTTTTTAAATTTAAATTCATTCTATTAAGACGTTTGTCCTACTCTTCTAATTTTTCGAAATGATTCCAATTCATTATCGGGATTGACAGTATTTTTGAAGGTCATATGTAATATACCTATAATTTTAAATATTTAACTATTAATACAATAAGAAATAATATAATGTTTGTACTTCCCAAAAAAAAACCTTCAGTAATGTCTCTGGATTTTTGACTTTGACATTGACATTTATCTGTCAGTTACAAACATTTTCATTTTTCAATTGGTTTCCATGACATTATTTGGGCTGTGATATTTATTACAACAAATTATTATATACCTTATATCTTTATCTCTAAATCTAAAATAAAAAATTTAATAAAAAATATTTATATGTATCAGATAGATAATTTACTCATCTTTAGAAGAACACACACACAGACATCATCATAAAAATATTAAAATCGGATTGTAGGGACCTTAAAACGTGCTTAATCATTAAAACTTGGATATGCGATTTTTAGCATGAATCCAATGGAAATAATTTTCAAATGATACGCTCGTATATTGTCAATTATATTGAGAATATAATTCATTAATCACGTGACATGCTTTCCGCCAATCAACATTCAGAATCTCCCTAGTTACATGTCTATCACAGCGATGATAAAAAACAAAGAAATTATCACGGGATTTATTTATTTTTTACGACATTGACAGTTAATTTTGAGTATAAAAATAAGTAATAACAATAATTTAAACTCCGAAATATTAAATAAAACTCGTTAAGTACCATGTTTTAATACAATATGAATATGTATATCAAAAGTTAGGTTAGGTTAGATTGCAAAAATTAATTATATTCTCTCATTAAATATAAGCTTGTTATATGATTAATAATCGAAGATATTGCTCGTGAAACCGAAGCAGCACATTTCACTCGAGAATAACATCGATGATAATCATATCACTGGTTATATTACGTATGAAAATAATTAATCAAATCTGAAAGTTTAATAAACAATTTTTATTAATATACATAAAGGGTATATTATTAGCATACCACACCCAAAATTAGAGCAAATTATCTACACTAATCTCACCACAAGATTAAATTTCCAAGCAATTACTAATTTTTCCTGTAACAGATAATTGAATTTCACAGATAATAATCAATTTTCATTTACGAGTCTAGCTCTATAATTGTATTACATAAACGTTACACATTTTACAATGTACAATGCACCTGACCACTCGCTATAATAATTTCACTACCTACAGTCCGTCCGGTAAAAATCCTTTTCCAAGGTAAGTTAGGTCGACTTCTCGCCGCTATTATTTATTTACAACTTTATAATAAATTATTGGTAATTATAGAGCACGAAACGTGAGAACATGCCAAAGTGAACCCTTCACAGATCTAAGATAAAGTGAGACATTTAATGGAACAGGTGATTTTAATTTATTATGGAATTTTACTCATTATATTGTTTAAGAACCAAGCGATTATAAATTTTTTGAAATTGGAACTATAAAATAAGAAATTATTACAATGTAAAACTGAGAAGAATGTATAATGCTTCAAGATGTAAGATCTAATTCATAGTTGAAAAATTTAATAGGTTTTCGAAAATAGAAAAGTGTAATAGGTATAGTTTGGATCCGTATCCGTAAACAAAACATCGATTCCAGATCCAAGTCCAAATCCGGATCCAAAATAGAATTAAATTTATGGATATCCGCCTCAATATCCGAACATCGGATATCCGAGGAACCGGATATTTTGAAATCCGCGGACTTGGATCCAAGTTTTGTCGGATCCCCACAGCATCCCTTTTAAATTAATTGCTTTAAATTTTTCCGAGTAAAAGTGTTGGTGAAATATTTATTTAATATTCTGTGAAACATTTTTATTGTGTAATTCTTATTTTTGACGGATATTTCTCGCATGACTGAACGTAGAATTGTAAAGAGAAATTTTAAGACTTGATTTGAATGATAATTCCATTCTTTGGAAAGTGTTTAACTAGTGTAGTTATTTAAGGAAATTTAAAAAGTGGATTATTATTTTTATTGTGTAATATTAAATGCACACGCTATACATATTATGAAAATGGCAAATTTTTGTATGTGATATATTCGTCATGGTAAATAAATATAATAAAATCATAAAAAATATGTTGTGGCCAGCACAATACCTTCCGTCAATCCTGTGTATTATGTAAAAATTCCATACATAAATTTTCTTGCAAAAGATTCTAAATTTTTGGTACTTTATGATTCCCTTTCTCGGCAACGGAATTCCATACTCCTGATAACAAACAAATCACATGAAATAAGAAAATCATGAAATTTTGAATGAAAAATTATGACACTTGTCAGTTATGGACATAAATAATTGCTGTCATTTTGATACGGGTCCCCATATCTGCTTGCCAAAGGCAGCAAAGTCATGTCACTGCACGCGCCCTATACATATTTTTTTGCAAAAGATCCTATATTTCCAGTAAAGTTATTTCATAAACAAACTATGCAAATTGCACTTGACACTGACATCTTTTTCTTCTTTAGTTTTCCCATTCGTTGGGGGGTCGCTATTTTTTATTTTCTTCTTCCACTAATTTTTGTTTTGCGTGTCGTCCTCATTCAGTTCCTTTTCTCTCAAGTCTTCTGCAATACAGTCTTTGCATCTTATATTTTGTCTTCCTATGTCTCTTCCACCTTCTATTAATTTCTTCATCTCTCCTCATGACATGTTCAAACCAATGTAATCGTCTCTATCTAAAAACTTCTAACACTAGAGTTACTTCCCTTATTTTTTCATTCAATTACTTGCTTTTTCTTGATACTGACATCTGTCAATTTGAATTAGCTGAATATATTAGCAGTTTCCATGGTTATGTTAGCATAGCTGGCTGAATTATAAAATTTATACGAATTTTTTATCTTTATTATTCTTTAACTCTATATCTGTTGAATATGAAATATAAAATGCAATCAAATCGTATAGAGAATAATATATTCTTTAAGTTATAATAACATTTAACTGAGTTTTTCAAGAAAAACTGTTAAAATCTTCAAATGAGGGTACTTCCGGTTGACCAATTATAACCAAAATCTAATCAAGTCTGCATATGGTTGTAAGGAAGAGGAATACGCAAGAATTGTAATTTTTGGAATTCTAGTATTGGAGATATCGTTCACGAAACGGCGGTCACATACATACACACACACACACACACACACACACACACACAACAACACACACACACACACACATACACACACACGCACATACGAACACACATACACACATACAGACATCATCGTAAAAATAGTAAAATCGTATTTTAAAGACCCTAAAACGTGCTTATTCAATGAAAACTCACCACCGAATTTTTTGACCAAAAACAATACCTTCCTTACCTAGAGGTGACGGAAGGTAAAAAACTGATATGACAACACAATACGTCCCGCAATTTACCTATGGGGTCTCGTTGCCGCGTGCCTGATGTCTGGTCGCGAATCTGGGGAATCCGATTCGATCCCGATCAATGCCAAATAATTCGAATTTTAAATGGTATAAAATTAACCCTTGTGGTTATCACCCGCACCATACAAATATGTCATCATCATTACCGAAATATGTGTATAAATCAGATTAGAACACCCAGCAATGGATAATATGCCGTGATAATATATTTATGGCCCCCAAAGTCGCACCACATGTCCCCCGAAGTACGTATCTCTTATAGTTTCCGAGATGGAAATCTGGACATCCTGTATAAGCATGTAATTATAAAATCTAATGATTTTTTGACATATCTTATCACTAATACATAATTATCCCATTAAGTACAGTTACATTATCTACCAATAAAATCATAATTTGTTTCTGAAGCTCAAACGCAGAAAATTAATCTAATTGAAATATCTACGTGCAGTGTATTAGTAACTGTTCATTTTGTTTATGTTGCTATGGTAATCAAATTAACACTTAACAAGCCCAATAAGGATAACTGTTTTAAGATTTTTATTTTTTTACAGTCAATGACATATAGGTAAGTTTAAGAAAATAGACAGTGCAGTGAAATAAATGTAATAGTTTTATCTTCCCACATCTTAAAATGCTCAGTTTATAGAGAAAGTACACACAATAAAAAGTTTCAAAATATTATTTATATGGACTTAAAACTAGAACGATTGCGTAAGGTTCCCATAGAACAAAAAATTTCAACAGAAAAAAGAAAAATTAGAGCAATTCGCAACAGGTTTTATTTTTCCTATATCATCTTGAATTTAATCTACGGATTTTTTTTCTTAAACATATATTTTTAACCAATATTTATTATAAAACCGCCGTCAGTATATGAAGTATTTTTTTTCCTAAAATCAATTTCTACGAATATTGAATGAACATATTATTACTTTGAAGGAATTAAGTTCTAATGATTTTTAAATGGATGCCTACACTTATTTTTATATTTTCTAAAAATTTTAATTAGCTTTAAAATGATGCCAAATACCTATCTATATTTTGATTAAAAATTACCCTAGTTAAATAAAATCTGATGTGGCCAGCACAATACATTCCGCTAATCCTGTGTATTATGTATTCTAAATTTCCAGTAAAATTATTTCATAAACTATACAATTTGCACTTGACTCTGACATCTTCTTCTTTAGTTTCATTTGTTAGAGGTCGCTATTTTTTATTTTTTTCTTCCACTCATTTCTGTTTTGCGTGTCGTTCTCATTCAGTTTCTTTTCTCTCAAGTATTCCGCAATACAGTCCTTCCATCTTATCTCTGGTCTTCCTTTATTTCTTCAACCATCTATTACCAAGCTATTCATTCTTCTTTCAATATATTCTTCATCTCTCCTCATGACATGTTCAAACCAATCGTCTCTCATATCTTTCTAGAAATTTCTAACACTAGAGTTATTTTCTTACCTATCAATTTGAATTATCTGAATATATTAGCAGTTTCCATAGTTAGTATAGCTGGCTGATTTGTGAAATGTAATATCTTTATAATTCTTTAACTCTATATCTGTTGAATATGAAGTATAAAATGCAATCAAATCGTATAGAGAATAATATATTCTTTAAGTTATAATAACGTTAAATGTCAGTAAATGATATTTAACCAATTATAACCAAAATCTAATCATCTTGCAATCCCTATTTATTCATAATTTTCAATCAATGAAATATGATAATTCCAACATAAAATGATATTCATTAATTACATCCATGAAATTGTCTGTGACTATAGGCAAAGATAATTCAAAAACGGGACATTTTTCTATTTCCTCTATGAAACCGTCACCCTTTTTGTAATAGGTGATAGAGTCGGTGCATGGTGCATTTCAGGGTGGTGCACCCTACCGGAAGTCCGGTTGAATACATGTGCCGGCGTCAGTCATCGCTGACTTCCGGTCAGGAGCTAGACATGTACAATACGCATATGTATTTGTACGCATACTATGTACTCCATGTAACGACTACGTGAGCTATATGATTTCACTATCTGCTATCACTGTGGGAATACTGATATAAAATGACAACTTATTTTATTTTACAAAAGGGGATAAAAATATAATTTAACTGAAAAGTTAAATATGAAAAGAAAAATATATTTTATACTAATTTTAAAATTTTAATCTTAATTTTTCCTTTTATAGTGGCAAGAATGCGTAATAATCTAAAGACCTAAATATTCTGGTAATATTTTGTATGAAACGCATGTGTAGAGTGTGAATATGAAATAATTAACTAATTATGAAACTTTCCCATGAAGCGTACTACTAGTACATACATTGTTAATAAGGAAGTGAAATAAGAACAATTCAAAAAGCGTAAACATTTCAATTTTCTTTTTATTAATTATTAATTACAGCCATTTTCATCCTCCAAGTTTTCATGATTAATTAATCACGCATTCTTTTATTGAAAAGAAACATTTTGTTCTTTTATTACTTAGTATTAATTGATATGTTATTGAAGAAATTTTCATTAGTAAAATTCATAATAAAATGAAGCATTTAAGTTGAAAAAGAATTAAGTGTCGTTTCTTCTTCTTGTTGTTGTGATAAGGCGAGTGTCAATAACTAGCAAATAACATTTTTATACGAGTAGAGTGAAGTAGAATATTTATTGACTATAGGAAAAGTATATAAAAGATACAAGTAGAATAGAATACCTCGATTAAGGTAAAAAAAAATCATACGTCATATTATTATGTTACAATAGGTTGGACAATCCAAACATAACGATATTTATAGGGTTACAACTCTACAATTGACGGAACAAGAAAACGCATAAAAATGATTAAAAGTAATGCAGGCATAAATGAAATCACAATAAATGTTCAAAATGGCCACCATCATTGTCAATGGCTGAAGACATCGACAAAATAATGTAACTGTTGCTCTTTCAATATCCTCCTCTGTGTTTTGGTACTATTCTTCGAGTACTGGACCCTGGCGCGCAGCAACCTATTAAATATTCCTCGAAATATTCTCTGAGATTCAGGGCGTATTCTACCACGATCTTGAGTAGCAGGCTTAAAGGACTCATGATCTCGGACTCGGAGATTTGTTTTATTTACATACATGTACAAAGGTGTCAAAATTTAGAAGATGACGATTAGGAAACGTGCCAAATAAATTTGGTAGGTTTCAGCAGCATTTCCCTGAGCTTAATAATTATTAATCAATTTATTTGTCAAAATTTATTTGAAAAAGTTATTATAGATATCATAATGCTTTAATTTCTCTATTTACACATGCGATATAGTCAAAAGCTTTGGATAAATCGCACGATACGTGAACGTTCAAAATAAATAAATTACTCAAAAGTGAATAAGGACAACAGAAAAAGTTTTTTTTTATGATACCGAACCGTAACTTGTTAATTTGTATCAATATTTCACTTTTGACTATTATAGGTGCTTGTACTCCTTTAACCTTCAATAGTTATTTGTATTTAATTTAATAAAAACATATAAAAGTCATAAGTAATTCAATATTGTTCCGATTGATTACATTCACTGCCCTAACCTTGAAATACGATAACACGTACCGCAGATGTATTTATATAAATCCCTCGCTTTTTTGCAATTCAGCTTAGAGCAACTCTACCATGGCTTATTGTCTCCCGTCATTTTCATTCTGCGATCTCTCGGTAACCATGGTTGCTCACTAGTTTCAATTGTTTCAGTTTAAGAAGCCAATTAATGGCTCGCACAGCACGGTTCACATAGCGTCTTCTCTTTTTAATTAACTATGAAACAAAACACTGCCATACCATGCCATGGCACTCTTTGTTGTCGCGGTGAATGTCAGGCATTAGAAATTTTAGGTTAAGCGAAAAATTGCGAGTGCAAGTGATATTTAAATGAGCGGAGAAAATATTTACAAACAATTTTGGGAATTTTCAAAAAAGATATTTGAATTTCAAGGCACACTTTCGCCGTAAAAGCAACACTTTCGTTTTGGAAATATATGTATAGCTATAATAGAGACAAATTAAATTCATTTCATTACTCATGAATACAAATGCTATTTAAAAAATCTGTTGTGGCCAGCACAATACCTTCCGTCAATCCTGTGTATTATATATAAATTCCATACATAAATTTTCTTGCAAAAGATTCTAAATTTCCAGTAAAATTATTTCATAAACAAACTATGCAAATTGCACTTGACACTAACATCTTCTTCTTCTTTAGCTTTCCCCATTCGTTAAGGGTCGCTATTTTTTATTTTCTTCTTCCACTCATTTCTGTTTTACGTGTCGTTCTCATTCAGTTCCTTTTCTCGCGATGTCGCCCATTTGAGAATCACTGGTTTAAAACAACTTATTACATTATAAAAGTTTTCTTATTTAAATAACCATAAACTCCTATAACTTTGTAACAATATACCGTTAAATTCTCGCATATTTCATGATCAATAAATTACACTATAACTTACGTTACTGTAATTATTACTATAATAGCATTTTATTATTGGGACATAATAACTATAGGCACATAAAACATATTTTATTGCAATGTTCTGTGGCTTGGTAAATTGTTTAATAAATTTATGCGAATGATTGCGGTTTCAAAAATATATATGCAACCTCTGTAAACACCCGTTAAGGTCGCATCGTAACAGAGAAAGTTTTTATTTTATTTTTTCAAATGTGTCGGACAATGCGCATTAAACTTACATAAGAACAGATAATGACTATAATTTATGCACAGATATTAATGCAAGTATTGAAATTGCAAATTATACTTACATATTTCAATGCAATCGTACTAGATTGTAAATTATTATTTACAATAAATTTTCTTTATAAAATGTTGGTTTTATAATACAAATATTTAATAATACTCAATTGAAAAACTTGTAGTATTGAAAATTGTAGTACAATCATACAATTTAATAATTATATTGCGCCAATAAATATTTCTTATAATAAAAAATATACAGTGACTCACACACACAGACATCATCGTGAAAATGTTAAAAATGGATTCTAGGGATCTAAAAATGTGGTCATTTACCAAAATCTCGATATGCGATTTTTAGCACGATCCCTATACCTCCCTTACTAAGGGTAGCGGGAGGTAAAAAGTTAAAGGGATGGGGGGGGCGTCTTCCCATATTCATCCTGTATTTATTGAACCCGTCAGCAGACGTACAAATAATAACGTTTACACTGGCGGGTTTTATCGTACCACGTAAAGAAGATTTTGTACTATTGATTAATATTTTGTAGATTGTAAAACAAAGGATGGATAATAATTGAAAACAAATTCATCCGATTACTTTCAAGGATGAATTCGTTTCCTATTTATATAGTCGTAAATCAGTCTAATACAGGGTCGTATCATGTAATTTATTTTAACGCTCCCTATTTACTCCTACGCTAATTACCTGAAGCTAATAATCATGATCTTCATTAAACGTTTTCCGCAATGTTTACGAACATATAATCTAATACAACGCCTTGAATTTCATGTATATTTAATGCTGTTGGGTCAAGTTGAAAGTTTTTTCACTACTCTGTATATTTTATTATTCACGAATTAATTACACGCCTTAATAAGATGGAAATAAGTTTATTATAAACACAAAGATATAAAAAATATTGTACCTTTAACTGCTTTTTGAAGATTTAACAGTTAAATTTGATTTATTGACATTTAACGTTATTATAACTTAAAGAATATATTATTCTCTATACGATTTGATTACATTTTATACTTCATATTCAATAGATACAGAGTTAAAGAATTTTAAAGAAATTAAATTTTATAATTCAGCCAGCTATGCTAAACATGGAAACTACTAATATATTCATATAATTCAAATTGACAGATGTCAGTATCAATAAAAAGTAAATTAATGTGGCAGAGATGAGGATGTTGAAGTAGATGTTGGGGAAAACACGGAAAGATACGGTAAGAAAATAACTTTAGTATTACAAGTTTCTAGAAAGATACAAGAAATATGATTACATTGGTTTGAAAATGTCATGAGGAGAAATGAAGAATTATATAGGAACAAGAATGAATAGTTTAGTAATAGGATGTTGAAGAAACAGAGGCAGACCAAAGATAAGATGGAAGGACTGTATTGCGGAAGACTTGAGAGAAAAGGAACTGAATGAAAACGACACGCAAAAATAGCGACCCCTAACGAATGGGAAAAGTTAAAGAAGAAGATGTCAGTGTCAAGTGCAATTTGAATAGTTTTTTTTATGAAATAATTTTACTGGAAATCTTTTGCAAGAAAAATTATGTATGGAATTTATACATTATACACAGGATTAACGGAAGGTATTGTGCTCGCCACAACAGATTTTTTTATGATTTTATTATATTTATTTACCATGACGAATATATCACATACAAAAATTTGCCATTTTCATAATATGTATAGCGTGTGCATTTAATATTACACAATAAAAATAATAATCCACTTTTTAAATTTCCTTAAATAACTACACTAGTTAAACACTTTCCAAAGAATGGAATTATCATTCAAATCAAGTCTTAAAATTTCTCTTTACAATTCTACGTTCAGTCATGCGAGAAATATCCGTCAAAAATAAGAATTACACAATAAAAATGTTTCACAGAATATTAAATAAATATATCACCAACACTTTTACTCAGAAAAATTTAAAGCAATTAATTTGAAAGGGATGCTGTGTGGGGATCCGACAAAACTTGGATCCGAGTCCGCGGATTTCAAAATATCCGGTTCCTCGGATATCCGATGTTCGGATATTGAGGCGGATATCCATACATTTAATTCTATTTTGGATCCGGATTTGGACTTGGATCTGGAATCTATGTTTTGTTTACGGATACGGATCCAAATTTTAATTCTGGATCCGATTCTTCATTTTGAATGTCAAATCCCTCTAAAATATAGTGAAAATGATTTGGCAGAAGACTCACGTCATCAACCTGAAAAAAAACCTTATAAAATGAAATATAACTTGTAAAAATTTTTGGGTGTTATTTATTTTTCAAAGAAGAATAAAAAGTGCTACTATTAAGTAATGTATATATTAATGATATTTACAATTATTTGAAATAATTGTAGTGTATTTTTATACTATAACGTTGGCACTACTGAATGACCATGTTGTGTCAAATAATTTTATATTCCGTAAAAGGATTGGCTTAGAAATAATTGTAAATTTATTAATATATACGTTTCTTTAATACTAGTATATGTTTTCTTCTTTTTAAAAAAATAAATATGTTGAGTCGAGAAGGATCAGTTGGAAATTTCGTTGAGTATAGAATAGAGTAAGGCCTTGGTGATCCAGATTTTTAATATTCTTTATTATTATTATGCTATTAAGTCACTCATAAGCTTAAGATGGGTGCGGTTTTTATCAAATTGTATTGCATTTTCGACCGTTATTATATTGCTTTATTACTTTTTTATATTTATAACTTCTAATAGTTATGACAAAATGTTAACCGACGTTGAATATTTCCATACAAATTTTATTAATGCTGAAGATGAACCACTTTGGTTCGAAACGTCCGATGTTCTGAAATAAATAAAGAATATTAAAAATCTGGATCACCAAGGCCTTACTCTATACTCAACGAAAAAATAAATAATTACTAATAATTTCTACAAGTTATATTTCTTTTTATGAGGTTTTTTCAGGTTGATGACGTGAGTCTTCTGCCTAATCATTTTCACCATAGCCAAGTAGTTCGTGCAAATGTAAAGAAAAATAATTTATACTTTCACAGTCCTATTTAGTAAATAATGAATAAAAAAATACAAATTTGTATTATACACATAAAGTAACATATTAATATGACATACTCATATTCGAATTTAAGATCCGATACTAAAATCGTTTCCAAGATTCGATATTCGAATCCGGATTCAAAATCCTATACTCAGATCCGGATCCAAAATCCGATACTGAGATTTGGATCCGAGATCCGGATACTATAACATTCAATTATCCGGATATTTTTGAATCCGAAACCGAAACCATCCGGATCCGGATCCCACCACTGATCTTAACTCGTGAGTGTGTTTACATGTATTTAAACAAAATATAAAGACGAAGTTACAGCTATCAAATAATATTAAAACATCAAATTTTCCCTTAGGTCTTAATTTAAATATTTGTTTAAAATATTTCTTGACAAAATTTAGTTTTATATTTGAGCAATCGAGAAAAGAACATTTCTATATTTTTATTTATCGTTTAACGATAAGGTCAACGTATATAGCGAGAAATATTCAACCTAACTTAACAACATTTATCTGCAACCGAATAGAAAATTGTACACCACTCGAATATAGCAATATTTTTTAATATCTGCTTAAAAATACTATGATAACAAATATATGATCAAATATAATCAATCTTGTACATAATTAATGACAGTTAAGGTCATTAATTAAATTAAATTGCCCAGGTAACTAAATCTGTAACAGCTTCTGAATATGATTGAGTAGTTCTGTCAAAATGATTTAACATCATCCATAAACGCGCTTTCATCTTAATATTATAATGCCCCAATTAAAATTTGCACGTTGCAAGGCAATACAAGTAAAAATTCGTTACAAACCGCTTACCTTTTTCAGCTTGAATACATCATCTGCTTCATTATTCCCTTTATTGAACTTTTGCAGCTGCCGTATATCCAATGATTTACTACATTTAGTATGGAACTGAGAATTCACCACCACCGAACGCGCGAAACAACTTTTGTAGTTGCTATCACCAAAATCCGCATTAAAATCGAACTGAACTTTATCATTTGTTGCCACCATTGTCACTAACAATATTTTGATTGTTGCAATCAATTGTTTTAGACAGTGAACAAGCCTACTTGAAACCCGTCAAATAGACAGTCACTGGTCGAGGTTAATAAATTAAATATTAATGTCACTGACACATAATCATCCATTTTACAACACACGCGAATTATTTTCAATATTTCGCGATGCACGAGATTTTTCGTGTTCAACACCAACATGCACGCGCAAACACTGAAAGATTCAAACTGAACGAATGAATGAATACGGCTCGAAGAAGTGGGGAAGCACGCACCAATCACAAAGGAGAAAAGAGACATGTGACTAGCTGGCGCTTAAAAGTTTTAAATTTATGCGCAAGATGTGAATAAATCATATAAGATTGAAGTCCAATTAATTTTATGCAATAAATTTAAGGGATATGAATAGGAAACAACCACAATAAAATATAATTAAATAAAGGTAGTATCACGGCTTATTACCCATTTCTGGGTGTACCAATCTACTTTTTATTCGCAGCTGTCATGAAGAGAGATTCACAATAAATATAAATCAGATAAACATACCCAGTAAAAGGTATGGAACATAATGTATACAAAATCGTTTATTAATAACCCATTTTTTTGTCATGGAATAAAATTAGATTTTCTCCAATTTAATAAGATATGAACAAATGACCACCGGAAAAATATTACAATTAACACGTGTGGTTTTTTCATTTAAATATTTATTTTATCATCAAAAAATTAATTGTTTCTTTTTTGTTTAAATAACCATAGTTTAATTTATCGTTCTGTATGATTAAATTATTTTTTATTTACATTTTTTGTTGTATAAAATTGTTTTATTTGAAATCATAACTAAAATGCACAAAAATCGTTATAAAAAGTTCAGAAATAGGCACTAAAGTAATCAATGGCGTTTATAGATTTATATTTCGGAGGGGGCCTAGATTGTACAAAAAATCTTAAAGTACAGATATAATATATATTTGTACCATAAGGTGTAGGATGTACAGATATATTTAATTGAATTTTAGTTTTATTGCCTGTTTCTGTTGGTTGGTAAATAAATCATATTAAACATATAATATCATCCACCAATCAAATTTGAATTTTGAATTTTTTCCCAATTCGCTAAGAAACTATAAACAAATATTGCCAAAGTTGGATAACAAAAATAATGAGAGACGAGCAAATATAAGTGCAAAATTTTTAAGAAATAAATAAAAAATATTAATATGTCATTTATGTACTCCAAAAATGGTCATACATTTATTTTTTATATATAAGAACACCTTATCTAATTTTTATTTCTGTGAAAAAGCTCCAAAAGAGCTTTTACAGCTGACAATAATCCTGAAACGAGTTTCATGCTGCCATCTTGTATGGCGCCAGTAAACCATGAAACGTTAGTTTTGGAAAATTTTGAGACAAAAAACATACAATCATCATATATTTGTATAAATTAAGGTCCGACGTCAGATATTTATATTTTATCTGTATTATTTTCGAGATAAAGTTCTAAATTAGCTTTTTCAGCTATCATTAATTCCTGAAACGAGACTCATGCTGTCATCTATCCAGGCGTCGTCGAACTATCAAACATCAAAATTGAAAATATTAAAACGCCTTTTGTAGGAATTAATACTGTCAGTTCTATTTAAATTAATACAGAAAGCGAGCAATTCGTCAGAATATTTTTATTTCTTTGTAAATCCTTCATACTGTTGTTAAAAAAATTGTGCTTACACTTCCTATTCTCCTATTATTTATCTAATTTTGGCAACATTGTTCTTAACAACCTGAAAAATATTTCATCTAAATTTTGATTGGACAAATGAAATGCGTTTATATTGTCATTGAGTGATAGAATGTTTAATGAAAAATTATTATTCTGTGTAAAATATTTACGAAGAAATAATATTACAAATATTTATTCATCCAGGAAACGTTCAGTGTTTCAAAAACTTTGACGTTTGATAGTTTAGCGACGTCACATAAGATGGCAGCATGAATCATGTTTCAGGATTAATGACAGCTGAAAATGCTCATTTCGAACTTTATCATGAAAATAAAATTTGTAATGATATTTTTATAAAAGAAAAGGTAATGCCTGACCATATTTTAAATAAATAAATGATGTTTGAACATTTTTTATTCATTTCTCAAAAATTCTGTGCTTATACTTCTTCTTCTCCTATTATTTATCTAATTTTGGCAACATTGTTCTTAACAACCTGAAAAATATTTCATCTAAATTTTGATTGGACAATTGAAATACGTTTATATTATGATTAAGTGATGCATGTTTAATGAAAAATTATTATTCTGTGTAAAATATTTACGAAGAAATAATATTACAAATATTTATTCATCCAGGAAACGTTCAGTTTTTCAAAAACTTTGATGTTTGATAGTTTAGCGACGTCACATAAGATGGCAGCATGAATCATGTTTTAGGATTAATGACAGCTGAAAATGTTCATTTCGAGCTTTATCATGAAAATAAGACTTCTAATGATATTTTTATAAAAGAAAAGGTAATGCCTGACCATATTGTAAATAAATAAATGATGTTTGAACATTTTTTATTCATTTCTCAAAAATTCTGTGCTTATACTTCTTCTTCTCCTATTATTTATCTAATTTTGGCAACATTGTTCTTAACAACCTGAAAAATATTTCATCTAAATTTTGATTGGACAAATGAAATGCGTTTATATTAAGAGATGCATGTTTAATGAAAAATTATTATTCTGTGTAAAATATTTACGAAGAAATAATATTACAAATATTTATTCATCCAGGAAACGTTCAGTTTTTCAAAAACTTTGATGTTTGATAGTTTAGCGACGTCACATAAGATGGCAGCATGAATCATGTTTCAGGATTAATGACAGCTGAAAATGCTCGTTTCGAACTTTATCATGAAAATAAAATTTGTAATGATATTTTTATAAAAGAAAAGGTAATGCCTGATCATATTTTAAATAAATAAATGATGTTTCAACATTTTTTATTCATTCTTCAAAAATTTTATGCTTATACTTCCTCTTCTCCTATTATTTTAATTATCCAATTTTGGCAATATTGTTTATAGCTTTTTAGCGACCTGGAAAATATGTATTTGATTGGTGGATCAAAATCAAAATTTGAAATGATTGGACAAAACAATGCGTGGATATTTAAAATACATTTAATTGTTTGTTTTATTTAATGAAAACGTTCATTCGCGTCTTTTATTTGTACTTACAAAAAGATATTACACCCAGAAACGGGTGAAAATCTCAATCATAATTTATTTATAATTAAATATAATATATCATCATGGCATATTACCCATTGCTGGGTGTGCCAATCTGCTTTATGTGTAATGAATAATAATGAAAACATAGTCCTACCTTCGGGCATTTACCAGGCGTTACCACATGTGGAGAATGCACCACGGGGGCCAATTTTGTGCCATTTAAAATTCGAAATAATTTTGGTGTCGGTTGGAATCGAACAAAAATTTAAATAAAATCCTTCCACTTACTAATTCACATTTATAAAAAACATAGCGAAGCTTAAAACAGTTGAAACTATTAACTTCTTTTCTTCAACACATTTTAATTATTCATCATTCTTTACAATCGGCAACGAATTTATAATATTCTTTTGTTTTCTTACTTACTGCACGTTCAAAATTCAAAAAGATGGCAGCACTGTCTTAGATCACAGTCTGAACTCTCCGGTTATTGACCCGACAGACAGAGTCGGACTCAGAAATTATAAGCAGTTAAAATATTAAAAAATAAACACTTTTCTTTTCATTAAGTTTTAAGAGATAAATGGAAAAAATGTACTTAAAAATTATTATACTTACCTATTACAGAATATAGAAAAAGAAAACATTTAGGGATTGGGATAAAAAATATATTTTTCAATAAATATTATACAACTATTTTCTAAGTAATTATTTAATAATATCTACAATTATTTTCAAGATATAAAACAAAATGTTTATACATATCGACATTTTTACAATTTACATTTCTTATAAAAATAATGGAATTAAAACATCTTAATATTGTTGCGTATCTAATAAAGCCATTTCTTCATCACTTAATGTAAGGGGATCTGGTTTATTTTGTTGAGAATTTTCCAGTCCCAACAATTTCTTACAAAACGTTTCTCTCTCATTTTCGGAACAATTAATATATGAATTTAAACTAAAATTATTTGATGAAAAACCTTCCACTATATTTTGACATTCTTCTAAGTATCGGTCTACATCCTAAATGAAGAAATAAATACAAATAATACAGAAAAATGTTATTAGAATTATTATTTACCTGCGGTAAATTTTCGATAAATTCTTGCATATGTTGTTGTAAATATGTTTGTTGTGGATAGCTTGATACAACTGTATAATGATTACCAATAGCTTCTCCGTAAGATTTGAATGGTTTTTTATGAATTAAATTCATAACTGATACTATTTTTCCAGGAGTTAATCCATCAAATAATGTACAAGCGTTTGGACTTTCGCGTAATACTATCTTTAAAAATCTAAACAAAAACAAGATAAACAATTAAAATTTCTATTTCCTTCCTAGCCAAACCAATGGGGCACAATTTAGAAAAGGAGAAGAAATTTTTAGAAAGAGCGAGTTATATTTCGTCGTTGATATCACTAAAGTCGAAATACGAGGTCTGGCTATTAAATAACGAGGCTGCCCCTCCCCACACACCGTTCCATTCGTTTTTTCCATTGGTCAAAAGCAATGTTGGAAGTCTTCTTTTGTAAGAGTGTTTAGGAGCTCCGCCGATTTTCGCTTCACCTCTTCCATCGACTCGAACCGGGTTCCTTTTAAGACAGACTTGATCTTCAGAAACAGAAAAAAGTCACAGGGTGCTAAATCAGGCAACTACGGCGCGTGTTCGAGCACTGGAGTGCCTCTAGCGGCTAAATAACGCTTCACAGACAGCGCGTTATGGACAGGTTTTTCCACAACTCCGGCCGTTTCTTACGAACTCGTTCTCGCAGTGTTGCCAAAACTTTCAAATAGTAAGTTTGGTTTACAGTTTGACCCTCGGGAACCCATTCAGTCATCACGATGCCGTTGATGTCGAAAAAAATTATTAGGATGGCTTTAAATCTTCGGTGCTCTCTCGGTCTTCGGAAAACTGTTTATACCATTGGAAAACACGCGCAAGAGATTGAGAATTCTCACCATAGGGCTCTTTCAACAACTTATAGCACTCAATCGGAGTTTTTTTTAATTTAACGAGAAATTTCACATTGATCAGTTGCTCGTGTTTTTCTTCACACATTGTGAGAAAAAAACACGTTCGTGTCTAACCTCTATAGAAAAAATACTACTACAGCGACAAAAACGTGTTTTCGTACCGGAATAGTAGACACTTCCAGCTATCCAACGCTACATTCGTTTCCCCCCCTGCCCCTCTAGGACGCCTTCTGCGCGCGCAGTTTCGTTATTTAATATCCAGACCTCGTATATGTTTTAGTAATATTTGTTTTGTTAAAAACGAACATTAATAGACTTCCTTTAGACAATAAATTAAAAATTAAAGTAACACAAATTAATAAGAGAAAAGCCCAGAACAGAATATTATTCCCTATTTTTCAATTTATATCTGCGAAAGACATGAGCTGAATTTACTTTAAGAAGTGATTTATGATTTCTTCATCTACTTCCGGTTGAAAAACATAAGCCGCCATTGATAATTTGATCATCTTACCGTTGGTTTTCATCGGCTAACCACAAAGTTTGCGTAGTTTGTTGTACATCAACAAAAACAACCATTCCTACTGTATCATATTCTCCAAACTGTGCTTTAAATTCTGGATTGGACGTCTGAATTATTGGAGTAACAACCCTATTTAAAGTTACATATCTGCCTGGATCATAATCCGAATTTTCTTCGAATTGCGTTCGGGGAATAGACGACAAAGTTCCATTATTTCTACAACAAAAAATAACAAACATTTCTTTCAAATAAATAATAATAACAGACTTATTTTTCTCACTTGGCTGTAACGTTGTAAATATTAACAATAATCCCCTCTTTCAATATTTGGCTGTGCAATTCTGTTGGTCGCCAAATACTCATCATACGGGAATGATAAGGACTTTGTACATCAACTAAAAGAAGTTTAAGGACTGTAGATACATTCCTAGGTTGATTTTTTTCTTTGGAAAGTCTTTCCCGAACTTTGGAAGATATTTCTGATTGATGTTCTATGTTTAACTGAGCCTGATATTCTTGAAGATATAATATTTGAGCTGATGTCAAAATTTCCTAATAGAAAGAAGAAAAAGTGAAAAAAGTGGCCAGCACATGACCTCCCGCCAATGGGGTATTCCAGTGTAGTAAAATTTAAAAGAAAAAATATTGTTATTAACTAGGTTGAAAAACGACCGAATTCTGAAAAATAAACTCAAAATGTTTTATTTACTATGATTTTCCAATTGTTTTATTTTAGCGCGGAAAAGATTACACGTGGTGTATGACGTCCATTCGTTCTATAACGTATGTAATGACGTACTTGTCTGCTTGTGGAAAAAGAAAAAGCAGTGCGTTCACCATTGATGCTTTCTCGTTTCTCAGCTGATCTTTGTTTGTGTTTCTTGCTAGTTTTGATATGACAGCAACCAAATTCTTAATTAATAATACTTTAATATAGTTACAACTAAAATCCACGGATAACAAAACAAATAAAACAAATGAAAGTCATCCAAAACAAAATAGTATCTGACACTGTGAACAAACCAATTCCCCCTCCCCTTACTCGCTCCAAGCCAAGCGACTAACAGCTGTAGTCTTTCCACAGATCACATGATGAAGCGAATAGACGTCATACCATATAATTCAAATTTTTAAGCATAATTCAAAAATTCATATTTCGTGGAAATGACAATAAAAAACTTAAATTTTCACATTTGTATTTCAAATTTATTGGTTTCAGAAAAAAAAATATAAAAAGATTATTGGAATACCCCATTCCATGTTTAAAATAGCAATGAGTTTGTAAACCAAATCAATAAATAGAAAAGACTGTAATATAAAATTTTGGATTATATTTTATTTCTTCCTCGAAAATCTGTTAAGAGCTCCAAATTAAGTACCACTTCCGGTTTATCAGATATGTCCAAATCTAATATGTTATTTCAAATTACACATTCACACACAATGGGGTCATTTCACATTTTCTAATTTATTTTTTTCTTGAAAAAATAGGTCAAAGTAAATATGTAGGTGTATGTTTTACACCTTACAAGTCTTTAGAATATGATATAAGATATATTTTAAAAGTTGTCTTTAATTTCAAATATTTGGACGCTGACGTCACGGCTTAGCGAATGCGGCAGTGGAGCTCTTACCGGTTTTTTTAGAGTGCTCGTCAGCTAAGAAAAAGCCATTTACGTCATCAATAAATGCGCGAAGTAATGACGTAGGCTCACACATTTTGTAGGCAGGGGCGTGCCATCTTATTCTTTACACTTTTCATTAGAACTAAACGTCAGAATAAGACACGAACGACACTGGCGTGTCACGTGAACAAGCTATTTAACCCGTACAGTCCATACGATTTAACTTGGCGATCCAAAAGAATGTAATTCAGTACACTATTCCTAAGTTGCGTTTTGTCAAATATTTACTTTTACTTCGATGCCGCACAGCTTCAGAAGTGAAATAGTGAATGTACAATGTTTTATTGCCTTACACAAAGCAAATTTCATCCTAATACACTCAAACTGGGGGTGTCAGGTACTTTTCAACCCAAGAAGTTATATTCATCATACATAAGCGTTGGTGCATTTTTTTCCAATAGCAATAGAAATTTTATTTTCTTAACTTTATTAATTTAAAAAATAATTAATTATAATATGATTTATATAATAAATAATTCATTCCAATATTTGTAATATATTTTTTTGTATAAATAATTTCTTTTTTTTGTAATATTCGTAATTTTATTGAACTTCATTTTTCTTCGGTACGCCTATGGATTTTATAACTTTCCTATTACCTATGGACTGTAGCTATAACAACCAAGGGCAATGACAAAAATTGGTTTCTGCGCTGATGACGTAAATGGCTTTTTCTTAGCTGACGGGAACTCAAAATTTATTTTAATAAATGTTACCTTTACTCTTAACTCTGCTGTCACCTGTCACAATTTTAGGTTAGTTTGTTTACAACAGCAAACGGAAACCACGTGGACCGTAAATGTGCGTGTGTGTTAGAGGAATGTCTTTGTGTGAGTAACAAACGTCACGAATTTTACAGCCGCGAAACTTTATTAGCAAATTTATGAATGAAAAGTCGCATATTTCTTGTAATTTTATATTATTATATTTATTAAATGCGACGGATTTCTCGATTTCAGTTAATATAAATAATTTTAATAAACATTTTTACTTACTTTAACACTATCAGGATCAACACTTTCTTCTAAAAACTGATACAGCGTCTTTCCACACTGAACCCCTCTCACATCTTTTATCTTCAACTTTCCTTTCCTCTTCTCCCTTTCTCTCCATTCCTTCTCCATTTCTTCCTCCACTTTCGCTTGTACACTTTCAATTGTATTTGTATACTCAGCTTCCCATTGGTTGGCGCGGCGCATTTCCGCGCGTTCATTTCTCCAAGTTGTGCTTTCGTCACCCCTTTCCATGAAACTGATTGGATAAACGCGAGCGATATAAGCGATTACTCCGCCTATTGGACCTCCGGAATTGGATATCATGCGCAAAGAGATGCGCAGAGGGCCCGGATGAGGGTAGGAACCGAGTTTGAGGTGCCAGGCAGCCCGGCGAGTTGAATTGTAGTGGATTTGAAGTCGAACATTAGAAGGAAGCTAAAAATGAGAAGGAAAACTTTTATATAAAGTAAAAATTATTTCATTGCTAACATACTTCTAAAGGACAGCATCCTTCGCAATTTAATAACTCTGCTCCCTGAGTCATTAGTTTCATTCCAATTCTAATCACTTGTTTTTCTACTAAAGAATTTAACGGCAGATCTATAAGTGTTCGAATGCTGTACCACCCATCAGTCAATTCTAATTCATGCTGATTTTCAGTCTGTAATATCAAATAATTTAGAAAAATATAAATTGAAATACAATAAAAATTACTTTGATAATACTGGCAACACATAAAACCATTCTTTTTGCAGGGGCATCGTCACATTCTACGATTTTTCTTATAACTGGTCTTTGCGCGCGATCTATTTCACGATCATATCTAAAAACAATAAATAAATATATCAGAACGACTTATTAGCCATTCCTGGATGTGGAAATTACTTTTTTCCACAATCGTGAGCAAAATTCATTATTATTCAACTGAAAATAGTGAGCAAAATAGCATATTTAATCACAAGTGAGCAAAGTAAATATTTTTTTTTTCATTAATAAACAAAGTACAATGTTTTATTTTTTTGGGAAAATTGTATTTCAAGATTGTGGAAAAAATCATGTTTAGCACACGTGAGCATGTCTTTTTTCTCACTTGTCCAGTTGGCGCACTCGCTTCTCTCGTGCGGCCAATTTCTGGACGCGTGAGAAAAAGACATACTTTGCTCACTTGTACTAAAAATAGCTATTATTTGCCAATAAATATAATATTGTTACGTTTGTTTATAAGGTGGTGTACAAATCAGAGAAATATTAATAATTAAAATAAAAGTTTATTAAACGATAAATAAACAAGAAAACGATAATAAAAATCTGATGTGGCCAACACAATACCTCCCGTTTAATTTAATTTTTATTCATGTAAATACTTAAAATTAAATTAAATTTAAATACCCCTGTGGTGCACTCTCCACGCCAGTAATAGTGCTTGTAAGGTGGTGGTAAATGCCCGCACGATACAAAAATATCATCATTACCAAAATCTGTGTACAAAACAGATTGGCACACCCAGCAATGGGTAATATGCCGTGATGATATATTTTATTTATATACTTACCTATATTCATTGCTGGTGTGGAGAGTGCACCACAGGGGTCAATTTTGTGCCATTTAAAATTCTAAAATATTTGGCGTCGATCGAGATCGAACTCGGTACCCTAAGATTCGCGTGAGGTGACGCCTGGTAAACGCCCGCACGGTACAAATATGTCTTCATTATTACCGACATCTGTGTACAAAGCAGATTGGCTCACCCATCAATGGGTAATATGCCGTGATGATATATGTTTCTATTATCTTATCTACATTTTTACATATTTACTTATGCTGGAAAGAAACTGTATTAAGTTCCTCTCCATATAATTATTGTTCCATTTACTATTTTCTTTTTAAAACGTTACTATTATTTTTTATTGATGAATGACTCTAGACCAAAGTTCATTTTCATGATTTATGAGTAGTAATTAAACTTGAAAAATCTTTATAATTACCTGTATTTAAGCTGTCCCATAACATTTTCCACGCTCAAATAATCCTTGAAAACATCTGGATAATTCCTCTCCATACTTGCCAGTTTCCAAACTATCCATCGATAGTGATTTCCAACCCATTTCTTCATCACCAAACTAGGATCAACTCCCGGCATAGCCAAAAAAGCGTGTTCAATTTCCGTAACACCAAAAAAATTTTGTTGATTCGGAATTATAAGTGCTCCATCTTCAGTTCTAATCACTGCCGGATAAGTGCGGTTGTCGTTTATCCACCAGGGAACATGGAAATGTAAACTGGAGGAATTTTCTGGAGTAATATTGAGAAGGGATGAGTTTAGGCCCATGTTTAAGCAGATTTGATGGGTGTTTTTTTGGGGTCTTCGGTTGTTGACAATTTCTTTTAAAGATATTCGAGAATGGTTGTTTAGTTTTTGGGTGAATAAATGGCCTGGACGTTGCCTAAAATTATATAAATAATTAAAGAAGAAGAGATGCTGGGAGCTTTTAAAAAATGGTGGTCTGACAATATACGAGGGTCATTCAATAAGTAAAGAGACAAATTCTATAATTTGAAAACTATTCAATGAATGTGTACAATCTTTTCAGGGGTGTTAGTTGGCAACCTTGGGATATGCTCTGATCAGCTGTTTCATCATTTTATGTCAACATAACCTCAAAATTTTCAGTTCAACATAGCAAGTCCACTAGAAGATTGCACCTTAGAAGAGCAGCGCTCAGTCATTAGATTTTTAGTTGCAGAAGGTGTAAAACCAAGTGAATTTTTTTCTAGAATGTTAATACAGTACGGTAAAAGTTGTATGAACCGTGCGAATTTTTACAAGTGGGTTGATCGGGTCAAAAGTGGCCGAACAAGTGTAGGTGATGAACCCCGATGTGGACGTCCAGTCTATTGCGATTTCCTTGAAGATCAGCGAACTATCAATAGCCAATACTACTCTGAGATGCTAGAACACAAAGTTAGACCAGCTATCAGGAGCAAACGCCGTGGACTCTTGTCAAAAGGAGTCATTCTTCAGCACGATAACGCCCGCCCTCATACAGCCCAGCTGATCCGTGATAAGCTTCAAGAATTGGGTTGGGAGGTCTCACCTCATCCTGCCTACAGTCCCGATCTCGCCCCATCTGATTTTTACCTGTTTGGACCCCTAAAAGACGCCCTACGTGGAAAAAGATTTGCTAACAATGAGGAAGTTAAGGAAGCGGTGCAAAAGTGGCTTCGGGGTAAATCGAAAGAATTCTTCGCCAAGGGAATTAGGAAGATGCAAGAAAGATGGGACAAGTGCATAACTGTGGGGGGTGATTATGTTGAAAAATAGGCTTAATTTTGAAAGATTGAAATAAACCGTTTTTGAGTTATAACCATTTGTCTCTTTACTTATTGAATGACCCTCGTATATTAGATAAAAAAAAAGAATTTGATTTACCTTCGATGGTCAGAACTTCCACTTTCAATAATTTCTTGCTGCTTATTCATCATCATCATTCTACTTTCAATAACAGACATTTTTAATTTCAACATCTCTAATTCCTTTTGTAAATCATTCGTCCATTTCTTTACATCTCCTGTTGTATTTTCTCGAAATTGAAACGCCGAACTATCTGGATTTTCATCCAAACAAATCTTCTTCGGTGGACTTATTTTTGTTTGTGATAAATTTAGTTTGATTATCTGATTTGTTTCTTTCATCGAAACAGAAGAATTTAATAAAGATTGTGAAGAAATATTAGGAGCACTTTTTGAAACTGTTGGTGTTTTAATCACTGGTGAATAATTCAAAAGATTATTGTTGTTAATTGTAGTTTCTTTTTTCTTTGGAGTATCCACATCATCAAAAAATAATTTTGCTCGTTTCAGACTATTTTCTTCTATATTTATCTGTTTGCATGATGATATACCATGTCCAAGGCTTCTCTTCTTTAAATTTCTTCCATTTTTGTTGCGCAAAATTGGAGTAGAATCATTAGATGATGTTTGTGGAGATGAAAAAGATTTGTTTGTTTTTTTGGCGGACAATTTTTGAACACTATCTGGTTTTAAAACAACATTATTTGGTGTGTTATGTTCTGAAACACATCTTTTTCTCTTCAAATTAGATATTTCATCAATATTTTCTTCATTTTTTGATAAAATATCTTCATTAAAAATATTTTTAACCTTATTTGAAGTTTCTTCAGATATGTTAACGTTTTTATTAGAAACATTATCGACAGAAGATTGTGGTGATGAATTTATTTCATTGTTCGCATCTTCAAAAATAGTTTTAGCTTTCTTCAAAGCTTCTTCCGATACCGAAATGTTGTTACCAGATGCTGAAGTAAATCCAAATGAAGATGTATTTTTGGATGTATTTATATCTTCATCGCAATCTTGGAAAAGATTTTTCGCTTGCTTCAAAGCTTCTTCAGATATGGAAACCTTTTTACCAGATGCTGAAGCAAATCCAAATGAAGATATACTATTGGATGCATCTGAATTTTTGGGTTTATTAATATTTTTATTGAAATTATCTTCATCGCAATCTTGGAAGAGATTTTTTGCTTTCTTCAAAGCTTCTTCCGATACGGAAACTTTTTTACCAGACGCTGAAGCAAATTCAAATGATGCATCCAAGTTTTTAGGTGTGTTAATATTTTTATTGAAATTATCTTCATCGCAATCTTGGAAGAGATTATTTGCTTTCTTCAAAGCTTCTTCAGATATGGAAACCTTTTTACCAGATGCTGAAGCAAATCCAAATAAAGATATACTATTGGATGCATCTAAATTTTTGGATTTATTAATATTTTTATTTAAATTATCTTCATCGCAATCTTGGAAGAGATTTTTTGCTTTCTTCAAAGCTTCTTCAGATATGGAAACCCTTTTACCAGACGCTGAAGCAAATCCAAATGAAGATGAATCCAAATTTTTGGGGGTATCAATATTTTTACTGGAATTATCTTCCTGACAGTCTTTCGCTTTCTTCAAAGTTTCTTCAGATACGGGAACTTTTTTCCCAGAAGTTGAAGCAAATCCGAATGAAGATATACTTTTGGAAGTATCAGAACTAATTGGTATATTTAAATTTTCTTCAATATAACAATCTTGGAATATATTTTTTACTTTTTTCAAAGATTCTTCGGATATTTGAACATTTTTTCCTGAAGCAGTTGCAAAGCCAAACGAAGATAAATGTGTTTCAAGGCGATCTTCAATATTACAATCCTGGATGATGTCAGTTTTCTTCAAAGTTGCTTCAGATATTTGAACATTTTTTCCTGAAGTAGTACCAAAAAAATTGTTTTTATTTGTTTCAAGATTTTCTTCGAAATATTTTTTAGTATCTTCACAATCCTGAAATATATTCTTTGCTTTCTTCAGGGCATCTTCAGAAATGGAAACTTTTTTTCCAGAAGCCGTCGCAAATCCAAAACCAGAACTAATTTTAGGAAGATCAGATATTTCATCTTCAAAAATATTTTTCACTTTTTGTAAAGAATCTTCAGTTGATACTTTATTAACAGTGTTATCAGTTTTGTCATCATTTTTTTGAAGATATTCTTCAGTAACTTCACAACCTTGAAAAATATTTTTGGCTTTCTTCAAAGCGTCTTCAGAAATGGATATTTTATCGCCAGATGCAGTAGCAAATCCGGATGAAGATAAATTTTTTGGTGAATCTTCGCAATCGTGAAGCAATTTTTTTATTTTTTGTTCAACTGTTTCAGTTATGGTTACAGTTTTACCCAAATTAGTAGAAAATCCGACAGAAAAGTCGTTAAAATTTTCTTCAAAATTATTAATAGAATTTTGTGATTCATTATTTAAATTAGAATCTTCAAATAAATATTGTACTTTCTTCGAAGTTTCTTCCGAAACTGAAATAACTTTGTGATTATTAAAATTATTAATATAATCTTTCTCTTCTAGTACAGTATTACTAATTTTAGAATGGTTATCACAAATGTTGGATTCGTTTTCGAGTACTAAATTTTCTAAAACATTTTTATGTTCATATTTTATTTCGTCTGATGAAATCAAAGAATTCTCTATAGAATTTAAAAATTCATCTTCTAAATTCTGTATAGTTTTCTTAATATTAATGTCAGTATTTATAGAAATATTATCTGGAATATTTTTTTCATCAGTTTTACTTGTATTTAATAAACTGTCTATACTTCTTCTTTTTCTACCTCTTGTTGATGTTTTATCAATAATTATAAAATCTGAAAATAATTCTTCATTTGTAGATTTTCGTTTACTTCTAGTAGTCATACTTATATTTAAATTTTGTGAAGATGTTTGTGAATTACTTTTTCGTTTTTTCTTTTCTTTATTGGAATATATAACCCCAGATTTTTTTCTATTTCGAAAAGAATATTTGTAATTCTTATTTTTATATTCTATACTTCTTAGAATATCGCCGAAAATAAAACTAATTGGATAGAAAATATTATTCTTTATATCTTTCTCGATAAGTTTGAAACTTTTTTTATATAGTTCATGAATTTTTAATGATTTTAATGCATCGTCCCATGTAAAACCATGACAAGAATCTAATTCTTCGTTTTTAATATTTTTGTCTTGTTCGATTGAACTAGATGATTCTTCATTATTTTGTGAACTGCTTGAATTGTACGGCACTAAACTGATATATTTTGGACACTGTTCATTTAAAATTTCGGCGGAATTATCGATGTTGTCTGTAAAAAATTCTGATCGTACACTACCTGATGCTAGAAGAGACATTTCTAAATTTCTAGACGATTCAGAATTTTCATTTTCTTGGACATTTTCATCAATACCGCAACCAGAAAATATATTTTGAACTTTATTCAAAGATTTTTCGATTTGAATATTTTTTTCGGGTGCCGCAAAAACTCCGCAAATATTGTTTTCTTCTTCACTATTTTCTACTAAATCTTCTTTAAATGGATTCGCAAAATTTGTGTCGGTACTCTCATCAAAATCTTGAAATATGTTTTCAACTTTCTTCAAAGATTGTTCCGAAATTTTTATTTTAGTACCAGCTGCTGTAGAAAATCCAAATTCCATATTTTTATTATTTTCTTCATTACAGTGTTCATTAATATCTTCAAACATTTTTTGTGCTTTCTTCAATTCCTGTTCAGATATTTCCAAATTTTTTCCAGAGGCTGTAGAAAAACCAAATTGAACATTTTTCATGTCCGATAATTTTTTATTTTCTTCTTTTTTTCTTTCAAAAATTTGCAAAAATTCTTCTGAAATTTTATCCGTTTCTTCTTCGCTTTCTTCAAACGATAAATTTCTGCTCATAACTGTTCCGTCTTCACAAACAGTAAGATTTTCGAAGAAATTTTCCTCTTCTGGCGATACAAAATCTTCATTTTCTTTATTTTTTTCGACCGAAATTTGTGTTTTCTTCGGTGATGTTTTATGTTTCGAGTTCATAACTGTTCCGTTTTCACAAACTGTAAGATTTTCGAAGAAATTTTCCTGTTCTGGCGATACAAATTCTTCATTTTCTTTATTTTTGTCGACTGAAATTTGTGTTTTCTTCGGTGATGTTTTATGTTTCGAGTTCATAACTGTTCCGTTTTCACAAACTGTAAGATTTTCGAAGAAATTTTCCTCTTCTGGTGATACAAAATCTTCATTTTCTTTATTTTTGTGGACTGAAATTTGTGTTTTCGTCGGTGATGTTTTATGTTTCGAGTTCATAACTGTTCCGTTTTCACAAACTGTAAGATTTTCGAAGAAATTTTCCTCTTCTGGCGATACAAAATCTTCATTTTCTTTATTTTTGTGGACTGAAATTTGTGTTTTCGTCGGTGATGTTTTATGTTTCGAGTTCATAACTGTTCCGTTTTCACAAACTGTAAGATTTTCGAAGAAATTTTCCTCTTCTGGCGATACAAAATCTTCATTTTCTTTATTTTTGTGGACTGAAATTTGTGTTTTCTTCGGTGATGATTTATTTTTCGAGTTCATAACTGTCCCGTCTTCACAAACTGTAAGATTTCCAAAAAAATCTTCATCTTCTTTATTTTTTTCGACCGAAATTTGCGTTTTCTTCGGTGAGGATTTATTTTTTGGACTCCATTGACTATCTCCAAAATCGACTATACATTCGGCACTTTCTGCTGCCCAGCACATTTGCGTATCTGTTATTTGAGAAAAGAGATTTTTGGTTGGTGATACGTTTTCGTTTTTGTCTAAAGGTGGATCTGGGATTTTAAATTCTATTTTGTGTTCTGAACTATCATTTTTTTCATCAAATAAATTGAGATCTGAAGTATTGGTTTTTTGAGGCGATAATTCGTAAATATCGTCAAATAAATTTTGTAAAGAAGTTTCTGATAGTTTTAAAGTATTTCCACTTGCTGTTTTGAAGTTAATATTACTGAAATTTTGTTCGGTTTGATTAGACTTAGTTTTATTTATTTTATTTACTTCACTTTCAGAATTCATACTACTTAAAATAATTGATGAATTGTAAGGTAATTCAATAATATCATCGAATAATTTTGAAGCTCTTTTCAAAGCCCTCTCCGATAAATTTATTTTTTTACCACTGCCAGTTTCAAAATTTGGTTCAAATTTTTGTTCAATTTTATTTTTACATTTTGTTCCAGATATAGGAGATTCTGGAATTTTAAAATTAAAATCATTTTCTTTATTTTCAACACTGGTTTTGGAAACAAAAGTTTTTGAAATATCCACAGGAAGTTCAATTGTTTTAAGATCTGTAGCACACGATTCAATTGTTTTTGAAGGTGGATTAGATACGTTTTTAGCAATATCGTAACAAAACTTTTTATTTCTTTGTATTTCTAAACATCTTTTCATTCGTTCTTCCAAATCATCACTTTTATGTTTCTCTGTATTTTGTGGTACACAACAATCTATTATTGGTTCTGTATTATGTGTGTCTTCTTCTTTAATTGGAATGAATGTTTGCGATTGTAAACTTTCCTGAGAAGTAAAACTACTTTGCGAAAATCTATTCATTAATTTTATTCTAGATTTTCGTCTAGCTATGTGTCTTAAGCTTTTTTTGCTATTTGTAAGTACAGGAGACAACGGGGCCTCAATTTCCGTAAAAACAGTGTTAAAAGAACTATTTGTTTCTGATATATCCTGAATACTTTGGGCACCCGTAATATCATATAGTAAATCATCATCATGTTTTGTATCTTGATTGTTGATAGGTGGTGAAACTTTGAAATCCATCTATAAACAATAACACTAATAATTAAATAAATAATAAGAATGACATATTTTTTTTAGGTTAGAAGTCTGTTTTTAATAGAAAATATTAGTTCACAAAATAAAATGGAGAAAACTAAACATACCATTGGTGACAAAACAAAATTGAATTAAACTCACAAAATAACTTTAAAGTAAAATAAACTCAGGACTTAATAAAAGTTTACATATAAAACGTCAACAAGTTGTTGTGTTCACATTTTAGCGGTAACATACATTTCATAACTTACTTTGATCATATGATCTACAAGTTTAGCGTATTTGGGATAGATGGCTATACTAGGATTGTTTTGGGTCAACATTCTTTAAAAAATATAATTTGTGAAGCACTGATACCCTTAGGACAAAAATGTTATACGCAAAACTTGTTATTCTTTCAATTTAAGGAAACATTAATTTAATTTTTTCCCAATATCGATAATTTTAAAATTGTTATTTCTATTATACTTCATTTCATGTAAGAAAATAGTAGATGACTCTTGAGAGCCGATCGTATTTACATGCATTAAATAAATAATTAAAATTCGGAAATCCAAACTTTGTCAATATTATAAAAATGTACAAGACCTGAATGTTAAAATTTGCAAATATGGCTAAACATCACTTAATTCTGTAGATTTTATTTGATAATTGACAACTGACGAGATATTTTTTTGGTTTTGTGAACTGGGTTTGCATTCTGGCTAATCAAAAGGCAGAATTTATATTCCTATCTCAAATACCGCTATTTTCTTACGTGAAATGAAGTATAGACTCCGTTTGCTGAAACAAGAGACTGTGGAATTAATTCTTTTGACTAATAGATTGACTTGTCTCTGTTCAAGAATTAGTTCCAAATTCTCTCGTATTAGCGAACGGAATATAAGAACAAACACGTGATTCAAGCGACCTTGACGTGCTTGGCATCAGCCGATTTATGTCTGAACTTGGAACGTGACGTCACAACATGGCTGATTTTTATAACTTCCAGTTGTCCAATTGCTACCAAACTTTTCAACTCTTCCCATTAATGTCCGATTGAGAAATACGTAGTTAAACAAATATAAAGTCTTATAGATTAGTAATCGTCCTTCCAACATCCCACACACATACACACACATCCACACACACAGACAGACATCATCGTAAAAAAGTTAAAATAGGCTTGTAGGGACCTTAAAACGTGCTTATTCAATAAAATCTGGATATGCAATTTTTAGCATGAATCCAATACCTCTCTTAGCGAGAGGTAAAAATTATGAACCATGTGTTATATTCTCAATAATTTCGGTATAATTTTCGTATTAATGTTACTTTAATTTATAATTTATATAAAATTTAAGTAAATATGTCACTATAAATTGATTGGTTTTTGTGTCTGAAATACCGTAAAAAGTTAACGAATTCCATGTTTTTTTTGTAACTTTTTTATAATGAATAATTTTTTTTATATATATTTTAACTTTGCTGACAAAGCACTTTTATCAACAAAGTTACCAATTAATGATTTATAATAATACCAAACAGTTTTTAATAAATTTATAGATACATAAAGAACTCTAACCCGTGATATTCATTTTCGCTAACGTAGCGACAAAAACATACTAACAGCCGTACTAATGATGATATTCGTGGCCTTGAAGTCAGTGGCTGTCCGGATTCAGCCTGGTGCACATCGCGGTACAATTATTCTTTATCATCATGGCTAGTGCGTTGAAATCCGTGGTGCTTCTGCTGGCGATTTTAGCATTTTGGGCCGCATATAAAGTCGCTAAAATGTTAACACCTCCTCCACTGCCAGAATTGGACCAAAATGCGTATTGGGGGCCTGGAAAACCAAAACCGGATGATCCAACAATAAGACCATTCAAGATCAATGTTCCAGATGCGGTAAGAATAATAATATGCTATTATATGTAGCTTAATTTTATATATATATAGACTAGTATAATACTTATAGCTATGTGCATATGGATGTTTGTAAATATAACTAAGTTTAATTATTGGTACAATTGGCTTTGTCGGTCTTCATATTTTATAAATATTATGGAAACTAATTTTGATCGCTTCAAACTATATTTTCATGTAAATACTTCTATTCACGAACTATTTAAAAATACTTTAACAAGGACAATGAATCAGATAGGTATGTAATTATTACGGGAAAACAAAGAAAAAAAAAACATATAATTATAGTGATTTTTATGCCAATTTATTTAGGTATTTTTCCTCTCTAATTTAACAATATGAAAGTATTAGAAACGTACGCTTTTCTCCAATATCAAACAAGAAAACATTAAACAAACACTGATAAACGGCCGTTTACTAAAAAAGATAAATTTAATCAAACAAGTAGTCAATTTATATCTAAAAATACATATTCTATGTAACGGCAGATGCAACTTATTTTTCTTTAATTATCGATTTATTATTTTTTTCTTCAAATATATTCTAAATACAACTTTACAACACTTCGACATAATGAATTAAAATATTTTAATAGTTATGTCAGTTATTAAGGGGCCACCCTAAAAATTACAGATCTCGACAATATGACTGCAATTTTTAATAAATTTTATATATTTTGGTTCAGGAAAGATGACTATTCAAGGTCACTTGTTCGAAGAATGCACAGCACTTTATACACCAGTAGTTTAGAAACAATTCATGTTAAAAAGAGAGAGATTATATAACGTATGTCGTAGAGTTACAGATATCAAATTATCTACTACACTGCCCTCTGTCCTAATGTTTACCCCATATCCAGTGACGTTGACGTTTAAATCAAATTATTATTATATTATGTTTTTGTGTAAAAACATAGATGAAGAACATAAATTTTTGAGATAGACAGTATTTAAAGAGATATAAGTTATCTGCAAGTAATATTAGATTAACTCCTGAATAGTAATCTTTCGTAAATCAAACTATACAAGTGATATTTGTTTAAATTAGTGAAAATATGGAATTAACCATAATAATAGTACACCCGCCATAGTCACCTGATTTGGCAATGTGCAACGTTAGACTATTTTTTAGGCGGGGTAGAAGACTTTGTTTGAAGTATAGTGATGTAATGGGATATATTACCATATTAGAATTTCAATATATTAATTTGTAATAATAGTTATTAGTAATTTAATCTTTAGGAAAAGAGATATATGACGTGAGCATGGTAGGATCGTAGAAGAAGACAGATAAACTGGGAGAGAAAAATATACTTATATATCAGCATTGAGCGTTGCGATTATGTTGTGGTAGGTTATTGTCTAAGGGTATGGTATAACCACGGAATAAACTCTCTTTCCCTCCCAGTCTATCGTCTTCTTCCACGATCCTACCATGCTCACGACACATGTCCCTTCCCCAAATTTTTAATAATTATTTTCTCCTAAAGTACAAATAATTAATAGAATTAAAAAAATTCGGTAATTTAATTTTTTTGTCTATTATCTATGTAATTACCGCATTTTTGCTTATCTTATTCTCAATCATTCTAACGTGACCCCCGTATTTTAGTTTTATAAATTTAAACAGACTGGATAATTATGTTTGTATTTTTTAGTATCATTATGACAAATTATCTATCGGTTACAATTTATGGTGGGTAATTATTCACCGTAAATAATTCGTAAACAAATAAATACTTCTTAAAAATAACATACAAATTACATATTTATTTATGTAGACTAATGTTTCTTAGCTGACTCACTATTCCTGGATAAAATTAGAAGTATGAGATAATTGTTATCATTTAATATTTTATACTTAAAAATGTTTCGTTATCTTCTTGACACGCCTAAAAATCACAGAAAAACAAACAAAAACTAATGAATTTGCAACTCATTTTGTTTTTATAAGTTTATTTACTGACACGAAACACTGTTAGAAACTATAAATTAAAGTAAAATGTATAATAATAGAAGTGGATAGTGTGTCAATCTGTAGATATTTAGCGGAATGGAATGCACTGCACTGACCTATTCCATCAATCAGAAGTATTTGATATGCTATCGGTTAATGCATATAATTACTGTATGAAAGTGCAATATCTGCACTTTTACTCTCACTGCGTCATCATTAACAACCATTAAAAATATATAAGAAAATTGTGAAAACCAATTGTCTTTGTACATATCCGTATCAGTACCGTGATAAATTTAAAAAGATTATATCGGGTATAATACGAAAAGCAGGCCATGAAAATTGTAGGCGTGAGGCGACACCTAATAAACGCTCTCAAAAGTACAGATATTCCGACATTTTAAAAACCTGTTCATTCATTTCTAAAATAAAGTAGGAGTATAATTTAAAAGTAGGTAATTTTATTTCTCCATATTTTTCATCCGGATTCAGAATTTCGAATGTAACTCAATGACCTGAATACCCAAAACGTAATTTTTTTATTTTACATTCGAAATAGTGACATTCAAAACCTACATTTAGAAATGATTTATCAAACAGTTTATAGGTTAATACGTGAGTATGATAAAACTTTTTACGTATAGCAAGTTCCATTCACAAGAACAGAGCCGGCATACTTTCAAATTTCAATAGACCAAGAAATATGTAATTTAACAATTACATGTATTAATGTAGATATTATCTCTCAACATCTGGATTTAATATTTATAATAACATTAAATGTGTTTTTTCAAGAAAAAATGTTAAAATCTTCAAATGAGAGTACTTCCGGTTGACCAATTATAACCAAAATCTAATCAAGTCTGCATAAAGATGTAAGGAAGAGGAATACGTAAGAATTGTAATTTTTGGAATTCTAGTATTGGAGATATCGCGGCCGAAACCGCGGTCACACACACACATACAGACATCGTAAAAATAATAAAATCGTATTTTAGAGACCTTAAAACGTGCTTATTCATTGAAAACTCACCACCGATTTTTTTCACCAAAGACAATACCTTCCTTATCTTAGAGGTAATGGAAAACACATTTTTATACAATTCATTGTTTTAATCATAACGACCAGTTTAAATTTTATTCATACGATATTTCAATGAGAAAATATGTAAACCTAAAATAATTTTTCATGTTAGTACAAAATATCTGTTGTAAAGATATTTTCTTAAGCATCTATTCCTCAAATAATCTTCTAGGAAATTTGTAAAATTTGATATTTCAATATTGTAATAATTATTACATCCCCCACTGTATCACATATTTGATGCCCCACTCGCATTCATTGCAAATATTTTATAAAATAGAAATTGCAAAATTATTCTAACAAAAGTTTGTTACGTTACCAAAACGACCCAAGTTGTTATTTTTGTCCGCTGTCGGCGCTGACTACTTTTGTACACACCGCCTATAACAAGCCTTTCTCTACATTTGAACAGAGATCAAGAGTTCAATGTCAATAAAAATATCTACCAATTCAAGATTTCCTGAACGTAGTTCGGCTCTGTTTAGATCTTACAATGTAACTAAGATGTAAAGTGAAAACGACCTCCTTAAACTATGAATACTCGTTAAAATACCGTTTTTGAACATTGGATATCAATACGATTGTACTTATATTTATCGTGGAACAAATTTCATAAAAAGTTTTCATAATTTCGCCACAATTTTCATACAATATTAATATAGTTTAAACTTAAATTCTAACATCAGTATTTATCAGCATATAAACTTGTTTGTACATAATTTATTGTTACTGAATCTAATTAAACCTAACAATTACTTTATTGCATGCACTTGAAAACCATACTAACACTATTGTTACATTATACTTCAAATCAAAAAAACTGTACTACTTTCTACTTACCAAGTTAATAATTCTTTAATTATATATTTTAAAAGTTTTATTCTCGATCTTGTTACCTGAAATAATTACTCAAATTAGAAACTACAATTACTTCAAGTGGTGTTAATATGTGTAGTGTATATAGTTATATTTTCATGTATATATTGTAAATATGCATGAAGATTTTGCTTTAACTTCTAAAAAAGTGGTCAAAAATTCTGCTAACAGGTATTGCAAGATTTAAATCGACGCCTGGATCACACAAAACTTGCCAAACCTTTAGAAGGAATAAACTTTGAATATGGCTTCAATTCAGACACTCTACAAAAGATTGTGCAATTTTGGAGAAATGAATACAAATGGCGAGAGCGCGAAGTATTCCTAAATTCTTTGCCGCAGTACAAAACACAAATTCAAGGACTGGACATCCACTACATCCACATAAAAAGCACCGCGAAAGGAGTGCGTTCAGTTCCACTACTTTTAATGCATGGTTTTCCCGGGTCTATGCGGGAATTCTACTCATTTTTACCGCTAATCACCAGACCTAACCTCAAAACAGATTTTGTTTTTGAGGTTATAGCTCCATCACTTCCTGGTTATGGATTCTCCCAGGCTTCTTCTCGTCCAGGTTTGGGGGCAGCAGAAATGGCCGTCATCTTCAAAAACTTGATGAAGAGATTAGGACACGACAGATTTTACATTCAAGGTGGCGACTGGGGATCTGTGATAGCTAATATTTTAGCGACTGTATACCCCGAAAATATTATAGGACATCATTCGAATTTTTGTGGGTTGTTAACTAGTCAAAGTTGGGTGAAGTTGTTCTTAGGAAGTTTATTTCCTCCGTTAGTAGTAAGCAAGGAACATCAAGATAAAGTGTACCCGATAAGTAATTTTATTAGTTTTACGCTGGAAGAAATGGGATATTTTCATTTGCAAGCCACCAAGCCTGACACAATAGGTGCGTTATTATTTATTTATCATTTATTTGCTCTAAGTATTTTTTATATAAAATGCAAATATATTGCTGATATCTCAGATCAAAGTTTCTGTGGTCATATTTACCAACTGGCCATTTAAAAGTCACGCTAGAATTATTGAGAATAAGAAAATTATATTGGAAAACAAAATTTGCACATTTCAAACAATTAAAAGATATAGTTTTAATTTTTTCCAATGGGGTAGTTACCATATGTTAAAATTGAATGAAATTCTTATTTGTTTACAACATATGACTAATAATAAGGTATATACTTTTATAAAATTCGCCATTTATTATGTAAATGTTTCAAAAAGTTATTTAATATATTACAAATTGACCTCCTCTCTGTGAAGTCACGCTTACATACTTAAAGCCGCAAATGTCGCTAGTATCGTTGTATTACAGCGATGGAATGTGACGTCAAAGTGACAGTTGATGGTGATACTGACACCATATACATAACCTTGTTTATATTTGTTTCTTAGGCATTTATTCTATCTTTCTCGTAAGTAAAAATATATACATGATTATGGATTGTCTTTAAAATAATATAAACAAACAAGTTCCCCTTACCCCGCAAGACATACGTCGCAAAATATCTTTGTCATACTTCGAGCAGCACGTCGGAACTAAGTTACAACGGAAGCGGCAAGGGTAACGTCACAGTGGCGGGAATAGATATGTCCGATATTTTCAGTATTTTTTTTTCTCATTTAAAAACAAAAATATGGAAAATTTAAATTAAAAAATACTTGCTTCTAATAAAAAAATCAAAAAGGCGAAACTACTCCATTGTCAGGACTATTAATTTCTATTACATGTGAAGTTGGGCTAATTACAATATGGCGTGAGCAGACGTGACTCGAGCGACCTTGAAATGCTTGAAATCAGCTGATTTGTGTGCGCTTGTCACTTTGACGACAACAATGTCACTTTGACTTATTATGATTTTGAACTGGTAAAGTTATTTTAAATGTGTTTTTACTGCCTGAAAATGCATATCAAATACACAAATTAAGTATTTGATAATCCACACTTAAACGCTATAACTGTATAATAATTAGAATGACTGTGAGCTTTACCATTCGCCTTTAATTATTGCAAACTGCTGTCTTTTCTTATGGACACATACCCGTTTAGTTCTATAGTCTCGGCACAACTAACCATCCAAGGGTCGGAGGATAGGTATGTTATTATATTTGGGAATGTCAAGTGTTATGTCTCCGGTTCTAAATCAGTGGCACGCGATCAAAAAGTGAATCTTACACAATTATTTGTCATCTTGTCACTTGAAATTAAGTTGTGAAAGTTCAGTTAGAACTTCTTTTTCTTCTTCTTCTCTACATTACACTCCTGGTTGAAGCTGTAGCATTTAATAAGTAATATTACATGTCTAATATTTTTCATGGCATTTTATTCTCTTCCATTCATTTTATGTGCCCAATACTTTAAACATTTTAAAATAAAATTCTAAAAAAATATTCTCAATAATTTTAGCGTAATAATATTAAATACATAATTTAAATTCGTGAGACAAAACTTTACTAAATATGTATTCTGTAAAAAAGACAATACCCGAATATTAAAAATTACAAAGTTGAAATAAAAAACACGGTTAAATCGTTAAATATATATTCTTGTACGGCCGTAGAATTCGACAGCAACAGGGATATTCTATTGCTACCAGAAGCTTTGTGAAAGCGAACTATAGTTAGATTGATATTTTAACATGTTAATTAAAATACAGATCTGAACGCGACATGCAACGTATTTTGCTTTAACGAGCTCCAAAAATACATTAATTACCTTATCCTCTACTTCGCTATGCAGGAATTGCTCTAAGTGATTCTCCAGCGGGCCTGGCTGCCTACATCCTGGAAAAATACTCCACGTGGACCAATCGAAACTGGAGATCATCTCCAGACGGTGGTTTGACCAACAAGTTTACTTATACGGACCTTTTGGATAACGTAATGATCTATTGGGTGACAAATTCTATCACCACGTCTATGAGACTGTATTCGGAGACTTTTAATGCTCGGCATATGAGTATGCAACTTGAAAGGTGAGGAATTAAAAGTTAAAGACACAAATACATAATATGAGGGTTCCAAAATAACGAGAATTATTTTCTAAACCAAGAATAATAATCTCAATTATTGGCTGCGTTCAGTTTTAAGTTCTGAGCGATCTTTTTATTCAGCTCTACGGAGCGCACAAAGCCCGATCTGTTCGCTCGTTCTCTAACCATGGAGTATGTTGAGCAGTTGTGACGGTTTAGAACAGTTATCTTGGTTACTTGTTGCTATTGTTTTGTTATTATTTATTTATGTATTTTTCCCTGAAGAAGGTAGCAATGTACAGTAAAATTTTTGAAAGATGTCCGATCAAGGTTGTCTACGAATTGTATGAATTCAGATTTTTGCTCCGCCCTTCATGACAAATTCAGTAGTGTCGTTTGCTTAGTTTTTATGAGGGTACGTAAGATACTACTGTTATTTTATTATTATAAAAATATATATTACAGGAAAAGCATTCAAAATTAAAAATCTGATGTGGCCAGCACATAACCTCTCGCCGTATATTTTACCTGGCTGTATGCATAAAGCAAAGAATATTTTTATAAATACAAATAATATATTCATATAAATCTATGACGTATAAACTTCTTTATTATTCAATAATAGCATGTCTCAACATAAAGATATTTTACCATAAATTATGTTACAATAAATTACAAAGTAGAGTTTACCATATATAAATATTAGGCTGGTAACAGCAATTTTCAATTCGAACAACTTCATACTTGTTATATCTAAATAACCTTAATTCCCTTTAATAAAGTGACGGATAGATTGCACTCCGATTATTCTTATATCGATGTGTAATTTTGTCAATATTTACAACTTACTTGAGAAGAATTTGATAGCTTTTTCGCAATTCAAAGTTACTCTAGTCTACAGTACTGGTGTACATTGTCCCATAATGTTTGAAACAAATTTAAGTCCTTCAACCTAGACTTGTCATCTCCATAATAGTCACAGATCAAGAATTAAGGGATTCTCCAAATACATTTTTCTTTCATTACTCATTATTTCTGACACTGACATTTATCTGTCAGTTACAAATAATTTAAATTTGCAACTATTTTTCATGGCATCCTTTCGGTTGTAAAATTAATTACAACATTATTTTATATATTATATTCCTTTTATCTCTTAATCTATAAAATATGTATATAAATATTTAAATGTATCAGAAAGAGAATTTATTTTTCTTTAATATTATCCAGAAAAATTTTCAAAAAATAATATTTAGAAGATTTTTTTTCAAGAATCTTCTACTTCCGGTTGTCCAATTGTTACCAAAACCTTTTCAGATCTTCCCATGAATGTCCGATTGGGAAATACGTTGTTAAACAAATTTTAAGTCTTATAGTTTTTGAGTAACCGTCCTTCCAACATCCCACACACACACATCCACACACACACACACACACAGACATCATCGTAAAAATGTTAAAATCGGATTGTAGGGACCTTAAAACGTGCTTATTCAATAAAATCTGGATATGCGATTTTTAGCATGAATGCAATACCTCTCTTAGCGAGAGGTAAAAAATAAGTCAACTAGTAAGTTTATAAGCAAATGTAAAACCAAATATGTTAAAAATAAGATACTGACACAATGTCAGTGTCAGTGACTGACAGAATATAACGTTATACGTACGGCTATGAATCCAGGTAATGTATCTGAATTAATAAATAAACTTACGTTACAGCGAAAGTATTATCAACAACGAGCATCGTTTATAAATGCAATGTCCTAACTTAGTCGAAACAATATGAATTTTTGAAAGACAAGCGTGTTATATCCATCCTTATCACACACTCTTATAGCCTTTGCAAAAGAAAGAGATAAATGTATGCCTATTTTTTAATTCGTTCGTGATACAGGTGCCCTTGATCGGACATCTTTCAAAAAATTTACTGTACTTTTTAAATTGTGAGCGCGCCAAGTTCATCTGCGCCAACTTCATGGTGAAGATTTGAACGTTAGGAAACCGAACGAAACAAGAAATGAACGTGGCGACGTATGAACATTAGGACATATATGTATTCCCGCCCGCCAAAGAATAATTCTCGTTATTTTTGAGTTGGTATGTATTGAGAAATGTCTTACCTACTAATTTTTCGTTAATTGTTGGTAGTATACCCACGAAGACACAAACAGCTTGTATAAAATTCAGAAACGAAATATTTTACATTCCGGATTCGTTAATTCGGGATAAATATCATCGATTAGTCCAGGTAACGGATGTAGACGATGGCGGACATTTTGCTGCGTTCGAAAATCCGGAAATACTTGCAGATGATCTATGGAAAGCAGTTATGTACATGGAAGAACATAAAAACGGCGAAAAAAGAAAATTCTGATGTTATGTAGAATATTTTTGTTTTTGTACTATATTAATACGTTTTTATTTAAATAAAAAGTTTTTAATTTTTTATTTTCCTTTTATTTTTGACACCTGCACACCCTGAAGTGAATGAAATACCAATATTTATTATTTTTTTAATGAATTTGAGAAATTTAAGGTACAAATCATAGCCATATTAGGGTATGTAACGTTATACTGGCATTTAATTTGAAGTTAAAGTATGTAATATGTGTAAAACAGTCAGGCATGTATCTAATAAATACGAGGACTGTTCTCTTAATTTTGAACCTAATATGGTAAATGAATATTTTATGAAAATATTTCCTATTATAGTCAATACAATTTTGCAAGCGAATGAACCAATTTTCAAAATGTTTTTCCATGTTTCAAAATAAAATGCATTTCTCACAATTTATCTTTAATCTGTGGAAATAAAAAGGATTTGTTGGGTGCCTAGTTGCGACTATATGGTGGATGACTCATCAATTCAATGTTTTGCTGGTTTAAAAGCGCTACTGTTCGAGCGGAATATTGTTTATTTATATGTCGTAAAAATAAGAATTAAGTCAATTTGCAGATGTTTAAAATTTTAAAGGAATCAATTTCTTGTTCTTAAAATAAAAATAAATAAATATTTCATCACGGCATATTACCCATTGCTGGGTGTGCCAATCTGCTTCGTACACAGATATCGGTAATGATGGAATATTTTACCGGGTGGGCGCTTACCAGGCGTCACCTCACGGGCACTCATTGCTGGCGTGGAGAGTGCGCCACAGGGGTCAATTTTGTGCCATTAAAATGCGATGTAATTTTTGGCGTCGGTCGGGATCGAACCCGGGTCCCCAGATTCGCGACCAGACACTCAGGCACACGGCCACGCGACCCCATATTTAAATATTTGCTGTCAAAAAATCGTGTGGCATTTGTTCGTTCAACATTAAAAGAACATCCCTCGTACGAGCCCAACCCCAAATGAATTCGTACCCTCTGAAATAAATATATTAACAGCAATAAAAAATAAATTTTTAGTTTACAATAGTTAAAACTATATTTGGGCATTTTTTATTTTATTTATTAATAAAGTGTACTGGATTTAAATACAATGGCCGCTAGTATGAACAAGTGATTAAGGGTGATTAGCGAGCATTTGATTAGCATTGTTTTATCTCATTCAATCGTAGATGGATTATTTTAGAGAACAATAGTTCAAATATAAAATGCATAGAATTAATTTGACTATAACTTTTATTTGAAATATTTTTCTCTAAAATAATCTATAAACGATTGACAGAGATAAAACAATGCTAATCAAATGCTCGCTAATCACCCTTAATCACTTGTTCATACTAGCGGCCAATGTTATTAACTAAATTTCTCATTTAAACAATAATCTAATTTATTTCTTCTTGCTGTTAATATATTTTCTTCAGAGTATTAATCTAAACTTTGACAATAATATATATTTTGTGTGTAAGGTCCTGCAAGATTTAAACTATCGTTTGGATCATACCCGCCCATTAACACCTCCTCTAGAAGATGTAAACTTCGAGTATGGCTTCAACACAGAAACTCTCCAGAAGATTCTAACCTTTTGGAGGAAAGATTACAAATGGCGGGAACGCGAAACCTTCTTGAACAGTTTACCACAGTTCAAAACAGAAGTACAGGGCTTGGACATACACTACATCCACGTTAAGAACAATGTAAAAGGAGTGAGAAGCGTACCGCTGCTGTTGCTGCACGGTTGGCCGGGTTCATTTCGAGAATTTTATTCTTTAATACCACTGCTCACCACACCAAATCCCAACTCTGACTTCGTGTTTGAAGTGATAGCGCCATCATTGCCAGGTTATGGATTTTCTCAAGCTGCGGTTCGCCCTGGTCTCGGAGCAGCGGAAATAGGAATAGTTGCCAAGAACTTAATGAAAAAATTAGGGCATGATAGATTCTATATACAAGGGGGCGACTGGGGGCAACTTATTGCAACTTCTCTTGCTACTTTACATCCGGAAAATATTATTGGTTACCATTCGAATATGTGTGGTTCTTCCATGGCATTATCCAAAATTAAAATGGCAGTAGGAATTGTCTTTCCATCTTTGATTGTGGATAAGAAACATGAACATAAGATGTACCCTCTTGGTAAAATTATTAGTAATCTTATGGAAGAAATGGGTTACCTTCATTTGCAAGCCACTAAACCAGATACTGTTGGTTAGTATTATAAACAGGAAATGGCTAAATGTCCAACGATGGATTTTTTACGATTGTATACTTCATTTCACGTAAGAAAATAGTAGATGGCGCTACCGACCGTTTTTACATACAGTAAATAAATAATTTAAAATGTGTAAGACCTGAATATTAGAAATTATAACAAAACATAATTAAACATCACTTTTATTATTTTATTTTTATTTAATAACTGACACGGTGATTTTTTTTCGTTTTTGTGAACTAGGTTTGCATTCTGACCAATCGAAGGATAGACTTTATATCCTTATCTAAACCAACGTTATTTTCTTACATGAAATGAAGTATAATAACAAAACAATCTGATGTGGCCAGCACATTACCTTCCGTCTATGCTGTGTATTATGTACAAATTCCATACATAAATATTCTTGCGAAAGATCCTACATTTCTAGTAAAATTATTTCATAAACAAACTATGCAAATTGCACTTGACACTGACTTCTTCTTTAGCTTTTCCCATTCGTTAGCGGTCGTCCTCATTCAGTTCCTTTTCTCTCAAGACTTCCGCAATACAGTCCTTCTATCTTATCTTTGGTCTTCCTCTGTTTCTTCCACTTTCTTTACTAAGCTATTCGTTCTTCTTCCAATATATTCATCTTTCCTCATGACATGTTCAAACCAATGTAATCGTTTCTCTTGTATCTTTTTAGAAACTTCTAATACTCTAGTTATTTCCTTATTCTTTCATTCCTTATCGTATCTTTCCGTGTCTCCCCCAACATCTATCTCAATATCCTCATCTTTGCCACATTAATTTTCTTTTCATTAACACTGACATCTGTCAGTTAGAATTTTCTTAATATATTAGCTGTTTCCATGGTTAGCATAGCTGGCTAATTTCTTTATAATTCTTTAACTCTATATCCATTGAATATGAAATATAAAATGCAATCAATTCGTATAAATAAGAATATTCTTTAATATATAATAACATTAAATGTCAAAAATAATATTTAACAGCGATTTTTCAAGAAAAACTGTTAAAATCTTCAAATGAGGGTACTTCCGGTTGACCAATTATAATCAAAATCTAATCAAGTCTGCATATGGATGTAAGGAAGTGGAATACGTAAAATTGTAATTTTTGGAATTCTATTATTAGAGATATCGCTGACACACGCACATACACACACATATTCATTGAAAACCGATATTTTGACCAAAGACAATACCTTCCTAAGGGTGATGGAAGGTAAAAATGCATATTAAAACATTTGCATTTGAAATAAATTTTATCCAAAGCTTCTAAACACAAATTCTTCATATGGCTCGAAAACTTCTCCGAGTTTGTCTTTTACTTTTTCTATTTTTACTACATAGTTTTAAGATTTCCACATTAAAGGGTCACTTAAACAATTAACTAAAATAATACCGCCGATGCACATTTAGCCATTTTGTTATGAATATCAACATCAAATATTTTATTAATATTATTTGTTATGTTACAGGAGTAGCACTTTCTGACTCACCAGCTGGTTTAGCTGCATACATTTTGGAAAAGTTCATTACATGGACCGAACCAGAATGGAAAACCGAGAAAGATGGCGGCGGACTTACTAACAAATTCACATTGACAGACCTTTTGGATAACGTAATGATTTATTGGGTTAGCGGATCTATTACTACTTCTATGCGTTTGTACGCAGAAGCAATGTCCATTAGAGCCTTCGCAAGGGGATTAGACAGGTTAGCAATGTTTTAAAATGGAGATTACTACGTCTTCTTGATACCAACAATAAATTGTTGTTTTTGATGGTGCTTTATTACCAAACTGCAACAAGCCGTTCCATTCACTGATTAAGTTTCTGTGTCAAATAACCTTAAATACCTTTTTTTCTTTTTGCAGTATTCCCACAAATGTTCCTGCAGCTTGTGCGCGATTCAAGAACGAGTTGTTGTACGCTTCAGATACTCTCCTAGTTGACAAATACACGAATTTGGTACAGACCACAGACTATGATGACGGTGGACATTTTGCCGCTTTCGAAGTGCCGAAATTACTTGCCGACGACATTTGGCGCGCATTTATTAAAATTGATGCCGCTGGAAGACAAAGCCAAAGTAAAACCACACAGTGATATAAAGAATAATTTGTTGTAGTTTGTTAAGAATCAATGAATTTTTATTGAGATTTGTATACTTTTTGTTATAAATAAAGTAGAACACAGTATATTGTTTATTTTATAATGAATTTATGTAAGAAAGTGGAACTTTTTTGCTTCAATATCATGAGTTCTAGAAAGGACTCATTCTGCACGATTTCATACATTATTGTTTCAACAGCCTAATTTTGAAAAAAATATTGAAATAAATTAATATAACTCTATATTAGTCGATGCTGATTGTGATTTTCAAAAAATAATATTTAGAAGTTTTTTTTTTAAGAATCTACTATTTCCGGTCCTCCAATTATTACCAAAACCTTTTCAGCTCTTCCAAGTAATGTCCGATTGAGAAATACGTAGTTAAACAGATATTATAAGTATTATAGTTTTTGAGAAATCGTTCTTCCAACATCCCCCCCCCCCCACACACACAGACATCATCGTAAAACATATTAAAATCGGATTGTACGGACTTTAATAGTTATTTGTATATCAAGGCCGCGAAATTACTCTTTAGCGTACCGAGAGAAAAATTGTCGCCGAGGCCGCTTGCGGCCGAGGCAAGACAATCTCGAGGACGCTAAAGAATTTCGCGGACAAGATGTACACAATATTTTTTGTGCAACCGTAAAAAATATGTAATTACAAATTTTATTAATTTTAAACAGTTTCACTGTAAATTGAAAGTTGGCTTTCAAGGTAGCTATGGAATTGACATTTGATAAACAAAACAATTGTCATAGTGATTGTTTACTCAATTTCGCGGTCATGACAGCGGCCGCGAAATGGATTTCGCGGCCGTTGCCATAACAACGACCGCGAAATTGAATTTCGCGGCCTATATTGCGGCTGCGAAATGCCTATTTCGCGGCCGGTTGCACAAAAAATGTATTTAATCATTAAAATCTTGATATGCGATTTTTAGCAAGAATCCAATACCTCTGTTAGCGAAGTAAAAACTGGAATTGTTTGTACCGGTCAGTATAGATAACCCGTACAACATTGTTAAATTTATGGTTGCAAATGAAAAGCAAATTTTGGAAAAAAATACGAATACGTTTCAATTACTAGAAGTTTAAAAATATGGTCATAAAAATGAAATTTAGAAAACCAATTAAAAGCAAAGTTATTCTTTTGTATATTTATAGAAAAATAAAACTTTAAAAGAATGATAAACTTTATTTTTTCTTTCCGTAATTTTAACTATGCGCATGAGTCAGTAAAAGGTCAAATTTTGGTAATGTTGCAATTATTCAATTGTATTAATATTTCAACCTTGATTAATCAAAGTTCATTTAATAATAATTTATAGTAGACGTATATCATTCGCAAACGAGTTTATTTACATAATTCTTAACACGGAAGGAAGAAAGAAATATGTAATGCATATTAAAATTAAGATAAGTTCATCTTTGCAATCAGCATCCACACGAAGCAAACAAAAGACAACCTGTTCGTGTGAAATTCCTCAACATCGGGTCGACCCGTCGTCCCACTAGTTCAGTTGTTTCCACGGTCAGGTCCCTGGTCGCATTTACGTCATTTATACATCCTATTCATGGCAATAAAACATCGAAAAAGAGAAACCATTTAAACAAGAGTGCTGTGAGTGATATGTTGTATACACGCGCAACAATTCTCATTGTTGACAGCAACAAAAGACAATCTGTGAAACACACCAACCTGTTGCTGGACAGTTGACAGTGCAGTGTGCAGTGGCGTGCGGGTTTTTGTTTCCGAAGGGCTAAGCCAGCAAGGTGGCGGGTGGTAAGGGCAAAAAGTCCGGGGGCCTCCGGGTGTTCTGGCTACCGAAGAAGACTCATAATCATGAATACAGGCAGAAGAAAAAGGAAAAGCACCATGGGAAGAAAAGTGAGGCTTCTGTTGCAAGCCAATCGGGCCCTGCGGGGGCTGCCGCTGGATCGGCAGCGATGACCCAGTGAGTTTTTTTGTTTTGTTTTGGAAGTTTTCATAGGGATAGCTATCGCTAAATGATTTAGTCTTTGTGGAATTGGCAACATCGCAGTACGCTTCGAAAATGTATGTATAGTTCTTCCATTTATTCATAAATAATATAAAGAATAAGTTTAATGTTTTGTTACACCTGAAATATAATAAAATTAAAATACCAAAATATGATTTTTTTGGCAAAAATTTAAATTTTTACATATTAAGTATTTTTCTTATATCATCACGGTTTATTACCCATTTCTGGGTGTACCAATATATTTTTTCATATACAATAACGATATATTTATACCATTGAAGGCATCTGCTCACAGGGTCTCAAAGCTGACATTGAGAGAGCACTACAGAGGTCACTTTTGTGCTATTTGATAATTGGAGCTATATCAAATAGTTTCTATATTATTAAAGATACAATACCCGAATTCGGGCGTTGTATGAAAAAATTGCTTATTACAAACTCGGTTATAGATATTTTTCGGCTAAAACGAACTAATTTAAAATTAAAAGTACGAACTGCATAAGAACATTGCTATTGTTTTTGTTTATAACGAATCGTTTTTGCCGTTCTGTGGATTTCATTATAAGTGAAAATTACTAATAAGAATTGCTATTTTTGTTAATAATTAAATAAAAATATTGGCGCCAGAAGTAGTCATGAAAACCCCCACTCACGTGACGTCAATCATAGCCAATAGGACAACAGTTTAGCCATCACCTATAAATAAATGTACCTAGGCGATAGTTCGTCACATGTTACACTGTATGTACTCTGACGTCACACTCTGTTTCAGATCACGTGACTTTCAGAATATTACACGAATTTCAATAATTAATTGTAAATCTAATGGATATTTCGTGATATTTTCAAATTTGAGAACAATATTTTTTAAAATTTAGTATTTAAAGGTCATAAAAAATTCTTACAACAGCCCTATTAGGTGTAAAAAATTACTCGAAATCTGTCATACAGCATTTATTCTTGCAAACACACACACATCGTCCTAATGTTCATACATCGCCCGTTCATTTTTCAACGTTCAAATCTTGACCATGAAGTTGGCGCAGATGAACTTGGCGCGCTTACAATTTAAAGGACACTCCGGAGTACAAAATTTACATGAAAATTATTTATTGAATTGGATATTTTTTTAAATTGTACTGCGGAGTGTACTTTTTAAATTGTGAGCGCACGAAGTTCATCTGCGCCAACTTCATGGTCAAGATTTGAACATTATGAAACTAATATATATGAAAACAATAATAAATTTTATTTTTATTAAAAAAAAATTGGCCCTCCTGCGCATTAGAAAAGTCTGTGCCTATGTTAACACCTAACCAAAGTCGAGAAATTTATACGGTAAAGAATTGAAATATTTCTTTAAAAAAAATAAACTGGTTATAATCTGTATAAATACGATAAATATATCAGATAAGTAATATGATGTATGTTATATTTCCACGCATATATAATAAACTAATAAACATTTTACACCTGAAGCTAAATAAACGTACAGTAATAAAATAAATTAACGACTTTTAATAAGGAAGTTCTTTAATTAGAAATTTGTCATACTCGAATATTTTTTGCTTCAAAGAATGCTGATTCCATCTTGGACCATAAATACTAACTGTACATAATAACAAATAGTTATAAATATTTATAAAGCAATCTTTATATTGGGAAAAAAATATTAGCACGCCACTGTTCTTCTAATGAACTTTTAACAATGTGAACAAATTTTCCAATATTACCAATTATAAGGACATTAATCCTTAAATGATACATGCATTATTTTAAGAATTTTGAATACCTCTGTCGCCGAAATTCTTCGTGGATTTGTGAATCATCTTTTAAATTTAATGACCATTTCCTCTTGCGCCATGTATCATCATCTTCGTTTCTTGGTCTTCCTGAAGAAAGTTCAAATCTGTGGTGACAGATTTGATGACCGATTTAACCACATTCTGTGTCACAATACGATATATGTATGTAACGACTAGTCAAAGACTTGTCCATATATTGCGTTATGTTTCAAGGCAATGAACTTTTCTTCTTTCAATGTGCCACTTATTGACGATAGAAAAATTTTAATCTCTGAAAAAAGTTTTCTATTATCAAAGGAGACAAGACAGAAAATAGTGTTTCATGTTTTGTCATTTTAAATTTGTGTGAATTTTTTTAATATTTTTTGTTACATTATACAAATATAAATAATGTAGATCGTTTTGCGAATGATTATGTAGTTAAATATTTATAAAATAATTTCGAAAGTTACATAATTCGAGGATGTATGTGTAAAATGATCTATTGAAGTTTTAAATTAATATAGTTAAGTAAACAACTAATAGAGAAAACTAGTTTATTGCAGAACAAATATTATTCTTTTTTACCCAAATGAAATTCAATATTTAAACAAACTTTTCTGATTGGGAAATAATTTATTCAACCGATATAAATACCGAGGCCTGTAAAACTTTCGAAGTGAATACCGAGGGCTAAAAGTTGCTTATACAATGATTTTATTGGACTGTTATGGTCCTTCCACGAAATTAACCAATTACGTCATTGTAAAAATATGAAAAACTAAAAATCCCCAAATGTTTGAAATGTTTTCGAAAATTGTGAATTATTTTAAAACTTTGATAATTAAATTTATGTTCAGTATGCGCGTTATAAAATAAACAGTAAATAACACTTTCTTCGACGTAAATCTTTTAAATACATTGATTTCTGATAATAATTTTGTATTTTGTAATTATATAATTAATAAATATTTTACGTTGAATTTTTTTATTTTTATAACGACTATTTTTCATCGTATTGGCGCTTAAATTTTGACTTTAACACTGGATGGCATCTAGTGAGAAATGCTCGAACGAGACTAAATATATCTCTGTCTCTAATTGTCTCTTACTGGCCAGCCGAAATCAAAACATTCAGTGAGGAGGGATAATGAATGTTTTCTCCAGTTATATTTCGTCGTTGGTATAAATAAATTAATTTTTATAGTATATAATGGTTATACATATATGCAAAATATTTTGGGAACACACACATAGTCCTAATGTCCATACATCGCCCCGTTCTTTTCTTGTTTCGTTCAGTTTCCTAACATTCAAATCTTGACCATGAAATTAGCGCAGATGAACTTGGCGCGCTCACAATTTAAAAAGTAGTCCCCAGAGTACGAAATGCACATGAAAATTATTTATTGAATTGGAATAGGTAGTTAGTATTTTTTTACATTGTACTGCAGAGTGTTCATCTGCGCTTTTTCATGGTCAAGATTTGAACGTTATGAATCTGAACGAAACAAGAAATGAACAAGGCGATATATAAACATTATAACCCCGTGGCGGCAGTGAAACTGCTACTTTTTTGCCTCATTAAATATCTAAATTTGTTTTCATAAAGAATGAACATTAAACGTTGCTATGACAGCAGATTACTTACGTCGGTGTCGGAAAAAACCTCATCTCATTTGTTTTCAACCTTTCATGGCACGGTCAAAATTTCTCGGTCCAAATGTCCAAATTGACAGTTCTCGAAAACAATAAAACACACCTGCAATGTGTCAAAATCTTTCCAAAAATATCCGTCTATTTTCTATTCAAAATATCACAAATGTCTTTTCGAAAGCCTGGAGACGATTACCTGCTACTGCAGCTGATAACAGCGTCCAATATATTCAGGTAAATCACCCGGTTTTGACAGCTGCAGTCATTGCAATGTCAGAAATATCACCTGTAGTTGTGTTTCACGTGTGTTAGTCAGAGCAGAGGGGCAAAGCGCAGAGCTAACGACACTGAATCGTGTATCAGTTCAGTTGACATATCCACTTTGTCGTAGGAACATTATTGTTGATGTTGAGCAGTGTTTTGTGATAAAACAATCAGTGAAACCACTTATTTTAACGAAATCTCACAGAATGTTTTTTGCCAAGGTTGTATTGAATAAAATACTTCTGGAAAATTAGTGGGCGTATGGTTTAAATTTTAAATATAATCAACAGGTAGATGTTTGTTGTATTGGTGTTGTAAAACTAATCAGGTGAAGGAAATAATAAAAGTTTTGCTGACTTTTTTAATAAAAATGTTCTTATGATTGATTTCAACAATGAGTATTTATTTACCGGTATCGAATCACGTCATGGAACAATGAAAATCTTGCTATTGGCGTTTTATTGCACATGCAATGAGCAATGCACTTGAATATGTATTGGACTTCATACAACAAACACTAATCAAAAACAAAAAAATGCGCGCAAAACGGCGCAATCAAATGTAAGGTTACCGATTGTTTCAAGTGTTTTCATTTCAGTTTTGGGGCTTGCCAATCAGATGAATTGAAAAACTGTTTACTGTTAAAGAGAAACTTTATTTCTTCAAATGCAATAAATGTTGCTGACTGTTGTTTTTTGACCTTATAGAAATGTTTTTGTCAATAAAACTGTAGTTTTTAATTACTTTATTGCTTGTACTTTTTAATTAATGAGTTTAAGAAACTGTGTCTGAATTAATTAATTTTTCTTCTGATAGCATCTCGGGTAATTTTCATTATTTAGCTTCGTTAGCAATAAAAACGTTTATTTCCTTACATGTCGTGTATTACGTTCCATAGATCGTGTCCCCTTTAGATGCATCACAAATTATTTAGATAATTTATTTATTAAGCCACAATAAATTGATTTCAAGGCTGCATTTCCCATTGGATTCAATGTTACGACTTTGTATTTCTATTTTCTTTGCATAATTAACTTCAATTCATTCATAAATTAATTTGTCAGTCTAGATATTTGAGACACTCACTGTCGCGTCTCTATTTTCTATACATATTTATACATTAACCTCAAGCTTATTTATTTGACAATCTTATTTGTCAGTGTTGTGACAAATAATCACAGTGATTGTCATGTTCTGTGTATTAGAAAGTTTGTTCAACAACAAATCCAGCTAGCATTATTTAAATCTGTAACGTTCTATCACAATTTAATAGTAATTTCATCTATTGAGATGTCAAGGTGGCGGCAATACCACGAAGTGTTCCTTTCTGAAGGGTGTGTATATTACAGGGCGATGATGTCCGGAGACTCGCCCGATACGAATAGGCGGACGGACCCGCTGCTGGAATTAAAGGAGCGCCCTCCGGTGGCCTGTTCGTCAAATGGGGCTCCTGGGAAACTAGCCGGAGAGACAGTCACGGCGTCTGTGTTGGTAGAGCCGCAGCCACGACAGCAAGATAACACAGGTAGAAGAAGATAGAAATGTTCGCTTATTTTTTGTTTTTCTTTTATTTGGATTATAAAATAGGAATTTCGTCCGTTTTAGTGACAATATTTATTAATTAATATATGAAACACAGATTTTGCGCCGTTTTAAATATTTATTAACAAAATTAAATGTCTTTTGTTCAAATCTGCTTCAAATACTAAATTTTTAGGCAGAACTATTACGAAATGTTTATTTTACGTGGTTTTAATATTTATTAACAATATTAAATATCTTTTGTTCAAATATGCTCCAAATAGTAATTTTTTTAAGTAGATACATTACTAAATGTTTATTTTATTTATTTATTAATCTAGTTTAAATAGTAAGAACTTTGTTTTACCTAAGTAAATCATATTTTTTATTTCTTTAATAGATAAATTGAATAATATATTAACTAGAAAATAACTAGAATAATATAAACACCATCTTGCGTCAAATATATGCAGACCAGTGCAAACTAATATATTTTATTGTATAAATAATCTACTGTCAAGTGTTATAATCAGTACATTAAAAATGGATCAAATAAAAGTAAAAAAAAGGGTTCTTGGTTTACTTAAAACAAATCTTTTATGTAATAGAAATTCTTTGTTTTCAAAAGTATGGTGGGTTATTACATGATTTTGTAGGAAAATCATATTTCCTTTGATGCAAGAAACCCCATATTGATAAATTTCTACGCTCGAAAACCTTAGACCAGGAATAGAATGTATTTCGCCGTAAACATATTAGTGACTTTCGACCTTATGGCAACGCCAGAATCAGCTGAATCGGTCTAGTCGGCCAGATGTGTTACAAGCGTATTTTATTTAGCCTGTCCGTTATTTATATTACGTTTTTTTATGAATATTACTTCTTTCATATTTATTTTACATTTATAAAACAGAATCAAGAAAATTTGTATTTATGAATAATCAAATATTTATTTAGATTTGGTCAACTGTAACATAACAGTATTTAAATGGTCGATTAGACTGATTCAGCTGATTCTGGCGTTGCAATAAGGTTCAAAATCGCTCAGATGATTTTGAAACGTACGTGTGACTATGCCTTGTTTAAGTCGAAAACCTATTAGCCATTTTTAAATTTGCTCTGAAATGAATCCATGTGATCACTCAAAAAGGATGATTTAGATTGCGAATCACAGCCCGAAGAAACATGGCTAATATGGACAAAAAAAATCAAAATACCTGACATCTGATAAGAAATTTGTGAACGTATCATTTGTTGATGTAGTGAAATGTTTATTTTATATAAATGATGTTTTGCACTAAATCGTTTGAACTAAAAACAACAAATGATATCACTATTTTATTAGACAAAATGGCGGCGTGATTTTGTTTTCGTCCGTCCTGCCATCTACAGTTAATTTTTTCTCCTATACTTCAATATATTCACCAATAACCTCCTTACCTTTTAGGAGTAACAGTCCTCCTAGGCGACGAAACCTGTCTTCCAAACAAACGTACACATTCCACTTCCACTGACGACGACACCATAGAAACAGCAGCCACTCCCCTCACCAACAAGAAGCTTGACAACGGTCCCTTGGATATCACAGACGGGGACCCCACTAAGTTCGCCAACAACGCCAAGAAGGTCCCGGAAGACGAGGAAGAAGAGGAAGGTTGTGGCGTTAAATGCCTTTATTATACGCTCCAGTGTTGTGAATGTACGATAATGTGACAGTGTAGTGATAGTTGATTCGTGCCATAATTAGGTGGTGGAAGTGGATGATTATTTTTAAAGCAATATTAATTTTATGCGGTAAACCTGAAAATATTATTATTTTTATGAATATGTTCCCTGTTTTGTATATAATTCAAAATCAAAACAAGATTACGAACGGAAGTTAGTCTTTTATCTTCAAAAAATATAGAAATATCAAAATATCTCTTTATTTTTTATGGAAACGTACATACATATGTATACTAAGTATATATTCTACAAGGGTACTTCAATAAGAAACATAAAAACCTAAATTTTGGAAGCAAGTTTATAATATCTGAAATCTGAAGTCATCTTTTCTGAAATATTGTCAATTTGCTGTTTCTTTGAATCACCTTTGTAAATATCTTCGTGCAAATATTTTGCAGTACATAAAACTGCTGGCAGTTTACATTTTATAAGCATTGTCTGATATTTTGAAATATCTGACCTAGATTTCCGGGAAAAGCAATTGGAAAATAACAGTTTAGTGGCACGATCAACAATTTCAATAATTTTAGATCTAACAGCCGTGCCTAGTGCAATTACTGTGCAATGGTGCTTTTTAGAAATAATATCCTATACTGCAAACAAGATCTGTTTAATATTTACTATAGTTGCCATTTTACAAGTATTTTAAGTAGTAAAAATAATGCGTATGTTGTTTTCAAAACAGGACGGTTTTCTTGAGAATATTTTGTTGTTGAAAAGTGTTATATAATGCGATTATAATTGTTTAAAGTTTGAGGAAGTAGATAATCAAATATTTATTTTTCTAAATATTTACTCGTTAGAAAAATCCGACAGTAAACGAACTTATGATACCATGTGACTTCGATTTAACTGTTCTTTGCTTGATTAATTAAAACTATGACGCAAATTTGTGATCTTGTTTTTTGTAGCGTACAAATATGTGATTCGATAGTATTAAAATTCACTATACAGAGTGATATTGAAAAACGGGCCATCCAAAATAACTTTTTTTTTTTTTTTTAATTTTCTTGATACATTTGTAAATTTGATTAAAAGGGCTCACAAAGCATGATATTTGGCATAGAGGTAGCGCTTCCGGTTTAACCGGAAGTGACATTAACTTTCATATTTCAAATGGGACACCTATATACAGAGTGTTTCCTTTTAAACAACCAGCGCTATTTTGGGCGAACTAATGACTTTAGAGAAAAATGTTATATACAAAAAATTACCAGGAAAAAGGGCTTAATTTATGAGGAATAATAAATTCAACCAGTGGTTCTCAAACGGTAGAATAAAATTATATTTTTTTAAATGGCAACCTATATAAATTTTTTGTCCATTAGATAGAGTTTTTTTCTGATTTCAACGATATAAATATGATATGGGGTTGTATAACAATTATTTCAAGAAAAATGATATTAAAAATCAGAAATAATTCTACAATATTGAAGTAGGCTAGATAAGCGAGATATTTGCTGGGTCCATTAAAATATAACATCTTTTTTTAAAGTCATTAGTTCGCCCAAAAAAGCGCTGGTTGTTGTCACGGTTAAACCGGAAGTGCTACCACAATGCCAAACAGCAAGATTTGTGAGCCACTAAGCCTAGTTTACAAATATATCAAGAAAATTAAAAAATAATTATAAATTAAAATGTTAATTTGAGTGGCCCGTTTTTCAGTGTCACCTGTAAATTGATTTTGGTGTTTAGTTAACATATAAATATACAATAATTACTTCATTTATTTATAAATATAGTGTAGACTAAATATTTATATGTTCAAAAAATTAAATAAATTTCACTTAGAACAATTATACAAAAAAGGTGCTCGAAATGCAATACATTTTGTGATATTAATGTAAAATTAACATTCCTTTTTATGCAAATTATATTATATGCAATATTCATTTACTATTCCATAAATATTAGCAGCTATATATAAAAGTGCTAGACATTTTACTATATTCTGGGAACTTTTACTAGTTTCGTAGACACTAAAATATATCTATTTTTGTACTAGAATATTTTTAAGTATTGAAAAATTTATGTACAAATTAATGTATTTATAATTTGGTTTTAATTTAAGATATTTATATTGTATAAAAGACATTTTAGGTATCAAAATTATTGCTAGACTAGAAATTATATTAAAAATTGGATTATTTTATTATAATAAATAACGTAAAAACAATATTTTACCACTTTATTTAATAATTATATAATAATAGAGTATTTGCCATGTAACAAGATAGAAGAGTATAAATAGGAAGTGTTTTACAATAACTTATTCTGCAATAATGTAAAACAAAAACACATAAGACATAAAATACCACAAAATTTAAATCTCCAGATAATTATAATCGAATGCTACATCAGATATTCAAAACTCGCATTTGAAATGTACGAATCAAATATGTAAATGCATAAGTACCGCTGGTCCGTTAAGTATGTTGGCCAACCCAATACTGAACGCCATAATAGTAGAATAATTAATGATTTGATGGTTTGGTCCACTGTATCCTATATCGTGATACGCAAACGAAATTTATTAATTAATATGCAAGTGATGGTTGGAATTCTGTGTGACATTCCATTATAGTTAATCTCTACTGGTATCAAAAGAATTTATGTATAATCTATGCCATCGTCGTAAGGACAATTGACGGGCTCAGTAGAAAAATACTACAAGTAGTATTATTATAGGTTTGTAAAAAAAAATGGGTAGAAATGCAGTATACGGTACGCGTTTATTTCCAGCGTCAAGAATGATTTTTTTGAATTTCTAAAATAAATATATCACCATTGCTGGGCGTGAGGTTGTTTACCAGTTATTATCTCACTGGCACTCATTTCTGGCATGGAGAGTGCACCACAGAGGTCAATTTTGTATTTAAAATTTGAATTATTGGCGGTCGGGATCGAACCCAGTTCCCCAGAATCGCGACTCAGGCACGCGGCCACGAGACTCCATTTAATTTTTAACCATATTGAAAACAGAGAAAATACTCTTTCCAATAAAAGATATATGGTTCACTGAAAAAATATATGTACAGTAAAATTTTTGAAAGATGTCCGATCAAGGTCATCTACGCCTATTCTGACAAATTCAATAGTATCGTTTGCTTAGTTTTTATGAGGGTATATAAGATACTATTATTTTTTTATTTTAAAAATATTTGTTACAATAAAAGTATTCAAAAATAAGTCAACTAGAGATAGAGATATATTTAGTATAGTTCGAGCATTTCTCACTAGATGCCATCCAGTGTTAAAGTCAAACTTTAAGCGACAATACGATGAAAATTATATATTATAATTACAGAATAGAAAATTACTGACTTTAAATATGTACGAAAACAAACTAACCTCATAACCGACACATCAGTTCTTCTTATAAAGTTACACTAAATTTCTTTTTCTTTCACATAGTATTCGAAACCCTTTTCAAACCTATTCTTGTAACAAGAAGACCCACTAGCACTTCGCCTTTAACTTCAAATATTGAAAGGCAGAAATTTGGTACAAGATGTTTTAACACCTTTGCAGGACCATAACTTGATCAAGACCCTCTTAACAATCTCTAAACATATCTCTATCTCTAGTTGTTTCTGTCTGGCCAGCCGAAATCAAAAGAAACCAAATAAATTTTTGTCAAGTTATATTTCGTTGTTGGAAACATCCTGTATACTTCAACATTTCGTTACTAGATGACAATAGTGATTGTGCGCCAAAATAATAAAGATTACGGAATTTGAATAAAAAAAGTACTTGTACCATTTTTCAAATGAGCTCGTCATCTGTACGAAATATGTATATTATTGTGTTGTTTATTTGGAATGTATATTTACTATATCCATTGAAAAACGTAATGAATATTATTCTACTACTTAATATATAAACTAAAAACTATTTACATTTACGATTCAAGAATAGATTATACACATTTGCAAACCAATACACTAAAATATCCAACTAAACTTGTTGAATTTGCTTGTATTGCTTGTGCCTCGCAATGAATAAAATATATGATAAGAGTGTGCTCTGTTTGCTACACAGCGCGGGTTGACTAGACAACCTCTTTTCAACTTGACGGTGGTTCACTTTACACATTGCAGGGAATACTTCAAGTATTCCGTACAAGTGCCACTAGTGTTAAACCCAAGTTCCCACCCCCAAATAAAGTAACATAGTGGCACATAACTCAGTCGGGACGGTTGTTCGCCTCTTCCAACAGTTAGATTCTTTAACTAACAAGAAATAAGATAAAATGTTAACAAATGTTTTAAATTAAAATACTTTTTATAGATAATGGATTTTAGCGGGTCGATTTCCCACATAGAAACATCAAAAAGTGAGGCGTGATGTCAAGTCATAAAGCATGTTTACATTTTACATAAAAAAATATAAGACCTTAAATAATATTCTTGAAACAAATTAGAAATTTGACAATCAGACGACGAGTTCACATTTGACAGATAACAGATCTGAAGTTGAATACTGCGGTATTCACTCAGTATTACCAACATGAATGTACAAAAAAACTAAATTTAGACAACTTAAATGTCACACGTGTATTGATGGTGGTATCTCTGTAATGAAAATAAAATACGAAAATCGTTTACTTTACATATTGTTTGTTGTAAAGTTGGTACTTTACACATCGGAGATAAAAAAATCTTACATAACTGTCTAAAATAAATTAGAATACGGTTCTAATCAATTTTTACCTTCGGTAACGAAGGTATCATCTTTGTCAAAAAATTCGATGGTGAGTTTTTAATGAATAAGCATGTTTTTTTACGATGATGTCTGTATGTATGTGTGTGTGTGACAAAAATTCCTCCTTCGATAACTCCAATACTACAATTACAATTCTTTCATATTCCTCTTTCGTACAACCATATGAAGATCTGATTAGAATTTGGTTATGATTGGTTAACCGGAAGTATCATAATTTGAAGATTTTAACAGCTTTTCTTGAAAAAACGATGTTAAATATCATTTTTTGACCTTTCATGTTATTATAAATAAAATAATATTCTCTATTCGATATAATTGTATTTTTTTTCTTCATATTCAATGAATTTAAAGATTAATAACTATAAAGGAATGTCTTGCAACCTAATGCTGCAAAAATATTACTAATTGACAGATGTCAGTGACAAATAAAATTTACATAACATCTTTGTGAAATGAAATTACTGGAAATATAAAAATGTAAAATAATTTAAGGCGGCAAAAACAATTGGCTGAAATTTGAGCCAAGAGACAAGTTTACCCAATGTAATTACGGCTGATGCTGATGCGAACGCCATATGATGAATGCGTTAAATGAAACAGCATAGACAAGAAAAAATCAACAGCAAATTTTTTCTTATTGATTTTTTCAACCTAATTTTCTACGCTTCTAAGACAAGTATGTTAACTTTTTTGACATTTATAAAACTTCAATTCTCTATCCAATCACTAATACAAATAATTAAGGCAAAAAACTGAATAAGTATCGCGCCCAAGTTTGGTTTAATGTCAGTTTTTTTTTTCACAGTTGTGCCAACTTTAAACTAATACTTAAACTAAAGTTTAAAGGTCGATGGTTGGCACATTAGCTCATTGAAAGAAAAATACAAAATAAATGTAGAAACAGTTCTCAAATTTAAGAAATATATAAAACTGATTTATAAATTTTATTTCTGTGTTAGTTGAAGAATCTCCCTCATACCGTTGAATAATTCGCGCTACATAAAATATCTACCCTACACACTTAGGCCGTATGTATATACAACAGTAACCGAACATAAAACTGTATTTTACAATAAATAAAACCTCACATTTCACAGCCAAACTCGATATAGAGATACATTCATTCATAGTAGGTACAAACATTTCACACTCTATACATAATTCGTTATTATAAATTACTTATTACAGTCATATTATGAGTAATTTTGAAAATGTACGGTGTTCTATTAGAGTGGTAACTGGGTGATTATGATTGTCGACAGGTATTATTTTATGGTTATTGCGATCCAAAAGGAATTCAATCAAAAATTTAAAAGGATCTAAAACTCGAAAATAATTTTATGAAAAAAGAATTTAGATTCATCTGAATTAAAATGCTCCAATTTACTGAGATTATAATAATACCCGTATTATTAAAATTTAGCAACGATATATCAAAAACAGATGAAACATCTATAAAAATAAAATCTATTCTTTTGGATGTATTTGTTTGAATTATTGTGAGTAAATGGCTTCATATGAAATATTGGTGACTGTAGTAATGCAGGCCGAATATTAATATATTTTCTTTGGTGTTCAATCACTATACGAATTAAAATGCAGCTCTAGGTTCGATTACTTGAGTTCTACTTGAAAATGTTTTACCCTGGGTCATGTTTAGCTAGGGTGAAATAGGTATGTATAATTTGTTTCAAGATATAGTAGACTATGACTGTATTTCACTAATAATGAGACTTATCAGGATACGATTAGCAGAATTTAGAAATCATTTTTTTATTGGGTTCGGTACTTATATTTATATTCATTTTATTCTGAAAGTTTGAATAAAATGATGAATTTTAGCGTTTGTAATAATACAAATTTGTATTTTTTTATTCATTATTTACTAAATAGGACTCTGTGAAAGTATAAATTATTTTTCTTTACATTTGCACAAACTATTTTAGAGGAGTTTGCCTTCACATTCAAAATGAAGAATCGGATCCAGAATTAAAATTTTGACCCGGATCCGTAAACAAAACATCGAATCCGGATCCAAATCGGAATTAAATTTACGGATATCCGCTTTAATTTTCGAACATCGGATATCCGAGGAACCGGATATTTTGAAATCTGGGTACTCGGATCCTCATAGCTCTAGTAATCACGGTTTGAGAACCACTGTTTAGTGACGTACCGTTATAGCGCGATTTTTTTTTTTGTTATGAATAAAACGTTTTATATTTGGTACCAAAATTTGTCTTCATATTTTAATAATTATCTGGCAATATGGCTGCTTTGAGATCGATATTAAAACAAAGTTTATTAAAAATGGGGCTAGTTTTTATATCATAACGAATTTTAATGGCACAAAATTGACCCCTGTGGTGCACTCTCCATGCGAGCAATGAGTGCCCGTGGTAAGCGCTCGCACGGTACAAATATTTCATCATTACCGATATCTGTGTACACAGCAGACTGGCACACCCAGCAATGGGTAATATGCCGTGATGATATATTTATTTATTTTTTTAGAACGGTATATTACCCATTTTTGGGTGTGCCAAGCTGCTTCTGTATCGTGGGGAGAACACCGCACTACTATTATAATTAAAAATATTTTTTCAAAGTTCAGTCCAAATTGAAATAATTCGGTCTTCTTGAACTCTTATAATTTTCTTATCATATCCGCCATTCTACTACATCTTGAAACAAACTATATCTCGTACTGTTTCCATTTCTCGAAATGATATTAACAAATTGTAATTTGTAAGTACGACGATTTCACCTATATAATAGGTATATAATTTCAAATACTATTAGTTAGCATTTAGATATGACGGAAAATAAGAAATTTCCTAGATTATCTATATTTCACTATTTGCTCTATAAGTGCATAATTTTTATTATAAAATTAATCAAATCATGGAAATTTCCAGAATTTTTCTAGTGAAACAAATAGTTTTTCGAACAATAACACTGTAACATGAATCGAACAATAACAATTAATTTAATCTAGTAACGAAACAGATAATTATGTACGTTCACTGATATAGATAATACTCTAGAATGAATGATATTTAGTTTTTACTGAATATAGAGACCAACTATTGCTTTATACATCCACAAATGTAAGTGTTAAATCTGCTTTAAGCAGAACTTTCCATCCAATTTTAATATAAACAATATTCCATTTTCATGACAACATTTTATTAAATAATAACACTTACACTACCACAACAAATAACATATTTCTTACCGTTTGTTGCATCTCTGTATTCAGTTAAACTCCAACTTACAGACCCGGAGTCTTCTTATTTTCGTTCTGTATGAACTGGAAGCGGATGCGCTTCGGAATTGATAACAAATCTGTCCAGATCTAAAGATCTGGTATCTGCCGTGGAGTCCTCGAATAAGAGGTAGAGATACTTGAGGGTTTCACCCAAGAAGAATGATTCCATCATGTCTTTTGGACGCGGGTTCTGGGGGCTTCGGACGTTGCCGATGGAAGTGTAGCCGTTTACTACTTTTGTGTATTTCTCAAAAGCCTGAAAGGAGAGATTTCATTTTTATACAGTTATAGTAAGATAAGAATTGATTTTCTGTAGAGCTAAAGTAGCGCGATTCATTAGGCCTGTGTATTTTGGAGCCAAAATGGCGGGCTAGTCACTTGTACAATTTATTTTAAAACGTCTTCTACTGTTTAACATGTAACAAGAATAGATCTGAAAAGGATTTTCAACTATTTAGAAAACTACGTGAAAAAAAAAGAAAAGAAATTTGGTGTAACTTTAGAAGAACTGATTTGTCGGATCTGTCAGTTATTTGTGAGGTTGGTTTGTTTTTGTTCCGTAAAGTCAATAATTTTGTAATTATTATACATAATAAATATTTTACTTGAAATTTTTCAATTTTATAAGGATTTTTCATCGAATTGGCGCTCAAATTTGGAGCCAAAATGGCGGCAAATCGCGGTACTTTAGTAATCTAGGAACTTTAAATAGCGGCAAATAACTTGTAGTAATAATTAGTTATTTATTTTTAAAAAAGAAAAAATATACTAATATTAATGAAACGTATAAATTAATTAATTAATTAATTTACAATTATTTCTAAGTCAATCCTTAATCCTTTTACGGAATATAAAATTATTTGGGGGGGGAACGAATGCAGCGTTGGATAGCTGGAAGTGTCTACTATTCCGGTACGAAAACACGTTTTTTGTCGCTATAGTAGTATTTTTTCTATAGAGGTTAGAAACGAACGTGTTTTTTTCTCGTGCCGATAACAATGTGTGACGAAAAACACGAGCAACGGATCAATGTGAAATTTCTCGTTAAATTAAAAAAAACTCCGATTGAGTGCTATAAGTTGTTGAAAGAGCCCTATGGTGAGAATTCTCAATCGCGTGCGTGTGTTTTCCAATGGTATAAACGGTTTTCTGAAAGCCGAGAGAACACCGAAGATTTAAAATCGTTTTTTTCGACATCAACGGCATCGTGATGACTGAATGGGTTCCCGACGGTCAAACTGTAAACCAAACTTACTATTTGAAAGTTTTGGCAACACTGCGAGAACGAGTTCGTAAGAAACGGCCGGAGTTGTGGAAAAACAAGTCGTGGATTTTGCACCAGGACAACGCGCTGTCTGTGAAGCGTTATTTAGCCGCTAGAGGCACTTCAGTGCTCGAACACGCGCCGTACTCGCCTGATTTATCACCCTGTGACTTTTTTCTGTTTCCGAAGATCAAGTCTGCCTTAAAAGGAACCCGGTTCGAGTCGATGGAAGAGGTGAAGCGAAAATCGGCGGAGCTCCTAAACGTTCTTACAAAAGAAGACTTCCAACATTGCATTCGATTATAAAATAATTTTTAAAATAACTCTTTTTCATAAGCAGTCTCGTTATTTAATAGCCAAACCTCTTACTAACAGCATCCCAGTTTTACTGTTTCAGAACGCCGTAAATGAACTCAAAGACCGCGCCAAGCGGTGTGTGGATTTAGGCGGAATGTAGTATATTGACGAACAAATTGTAATTTTGATAATATAAAGGTTTATGTCTAATTTATAAGGCAAGTCCTAAAACTTTATGGCCACAGTGTGTAAAATGTATATTTACTTACCTGGAATATTTGCCATCCCCAATCCTGGTATGTTTTATTCCCCGTAAACCTATACATATAGAACAAACTTTCTATGAATTCTGGCCTTAAGAGGTTATGTGCATCATTATTCTTAACATGCATATCACTATGAGCTGCCGCATCGCCGGCTATGTAGAAATACGTAATCTCTGGTGCTAGGAACGTAGGTTGCGTCGCATATGTTTGATAGCATGTATACAGCAAGTCTTCAGCTAATTTCATATGCGACTGGGGCATATCGTGCCGTACTCCCAAGGCTAAAGTACCCGGGAGATAACAAGTCAAGTGGTCCATCTTCGGTTTGAAGTCTTTACCACCGACTAGAAGCTCGCCGATGAAAAGGAGATTGTTGGCAACGGTGTGGCGAACGAGGTGCTTTTCAACGCCTTCGATGGCTGCGAGGTAGTCTTCTTTCAAACTAAAACAAAACAGGTTGTACATGATACCGAATGTAAAACAAGCAAAATTACACACAGCGATCAGCTGACTGCTCGTCAGTGGCGTTCATGCAAGTTCCGGTGTACAATGAAATAATTATTGTTACTTACTAATCAATCGTCTTCCCTGTCTGTATCCACTGCTTGAGCAAATACTCATAATAACTATCTCCTCTCGCTCCAAGAGTTATAGTAGCATACGATCTAAACTGTCCAGTATTTGCATTTATAAAAATCGGCACTAAACCATCCGTCTTCTCCAAATTATGCACATGTTCCGAAACCCTCGCCACAGCCTTCTCAAACTTCGGAATTCCAGAACTCCTCGCTAAATCCCTAAACTCCAGCTGGAGTGTTGTGACTTCGGACGTACTGCTATCCGGAGACCATTTTGGAGAATGTGCCTTTCTTGTAGCTAAATTTACATCAGAGTAAGGAACTCCACTGTCGGAATCAAAGCAAGGGAGAAGACGTTCGCCCAAATCTAGAGCTTTGTCGAGGAAGAGGCGATCGCCGGAAAGATGGTAAGCACCGAGAAGGCCGCCCAGAACCCGAATAGTAACTTCAAAAAGGTTGACGTCCCGGTTGACGTCGAAGTTTAGGTGAGTTGCAACCCATTCGCGCGCTTCGTTGAATTCTAAAATAGAAATACTTTCTTGTCAACGGAAATTACTTTTTTAATACATTCTCGTACAAAAAAAAATGTTCTATATCCAATTCACGACAGCGAGAGAAATTTTTACTAACTCGCGAACAGAGACGAGTCGTTTTATTGGTCGGATTGGGATAATTTTCGAGGCAAACCAGCAGAACGAACTAGTACAAAATTCTCTCGCTACCGTGAATGTACTATAGGGCACGAGCAGACACGTGACTCGAGGGACCTTGAAGTGCTTTGAATCAGTTGATTTGTGTGCGTGGGTTACTTTGACAAGAACAATGTCACATCGATAGGCTAGGTATGAAGCGTCATAATGTTTATACATCGCCCTGTTAATTTTTTGTTTCGTTGAGTTTTATAATGTTCAAATCTTGACCATGAAGTTAGCGCAGATGAACTTCGCGCGCTCACAATTTAAAAAATACACTCCGCAGTACAAATTTTAAAAAATACTAACAATAACTCTACCTACAATTCAATAGATAATTTTTATGTACATTTTGTACTCCGGAGTGTACTTTTTAAATTGTGAGCGCACCAAATGTAATTCAAAACTTCAATTTCAGAAAGTATCAAATTTAATTTCTAATATTAAATTCATTATTCTTCTACATTTGATACGTTCCAAAATTAAAATAATTATGCAAATTTATGAGTGTAAATGATGTCGTTAAAATACAACTTGAAAACAAAATTTTAAAACTAGATTTAACTACTGACTACTACTTTAACAAATATTTAGTAATACGGTTATTATTCTCAGAAAAAACAGGTTATCAAGAAGCAATTAAGATAAATTTTAATTTAAATAGTCGCTGATAATAAATAAATTACATAAAATTAGTTTACAAACTTTTTAAACATGTTTTTCCTGTTATCAAATCAGAATTTATTACTCATGAAGTCACGCATTGTTTTATATTTTATCAACAATTATTCTAAACTATAAATTCAACTGATTAGATTTCAATTTACAATAATGTATTTTGAAATATTTCTATAGAAAATATATTTTTCTTACCTTTAGTAAGTCCCATTAGGTACATCGTGTCTAAAGAATCAACAATAGTTAATCCCAAACCGAACCAATCTTGAAAACCAGCAGTTATTGGCTTTAAATGATCATGGCCCCACGCATATTGCTTGTAGCCCTTCCAAGCATGTTTAAATGCCTCTACAACAGCCCTTTGCCTCTCATTGTTGGGCCCCGTGAACGTCATTGCAGTCACAGCTTGTTGCTGGGGCTTCAAAGGTAATTCTTCATAATGGGGCTCTTCTAAAACGTTATTGTTTTCTCGCACTTCGTTTTTTTGGACAGTGTCTTCAACAACTTTGTTAATGGTTTTTTGGACTAATAAATCTTTGTTTAATGTGTTTATATCCTGCATTTCAATTTCCACTAAAACGGGACTATTTGAATCTGCCGGAAGGAAATAAACTATTGTAATAAATCCTATTAAAGCTAACATATATAACAGACTACGTTGAAATTTTGTCAGCTGATTCCACCACTGGAAAGAAACAATAAAGTAATGACAGTGACACATACATCTTGATTTAATAAGTTATGTAAGAATTTTTTAAACAATACACACCCTCCAAATACGTCTACATTTTCTCTGTTCTGAATATCCTTCACTTGTAGGTACATTAACAACATGATCATTTCTTGAAGTAAACATTACGATATGTCTAGCACTGTTTCATTTAACATAATTCATACTTAATTGTGTATATTTAGATATTTATTGCACTAATAATTTATTATTTCTAAAAAATTTACATAAATTTAAGCACCGATGAGAGAAGTGCCAAAAATGAACAACTTGACACTTCTAAATTTAGTGATTTAATCCGAAATGTCACTGGGATGTTGGATATATCATCGCGTAGAAATTATACTAAATACTTTATTGAATATAAATTAAGTGTAATTAACATAATTTTTATCGGATGTTTATCAGCTTTTAAAATTAAAAATATAATTGCTCAAGCAATGAATTCATAAAGTAGTGACCAGTAACTAGTTTCTCGCTGATTTATGACGATTCGTTCGTTATTTTTCTAACCTCACCGGTTTTGAAATTTACTTGGCTTTCCTCGTGTAAATATTTTTATAGTACAAAATGTCATCTTTTAATTTAGATGAAGTTACCAAAGCTTTACAAAGTGCCAGTGTAAAAGGAGAGGAAGACTATGGTGTTAGTTTCGAAGGGAAAAATTTCAAATTGAACACGGCTGAAGATGGTAAACAATCATTTATTTAAATTATATCATGGAATATTTATTGTATGGTTGTTTATTTTACAGCCCAACCTATTGTGGATGCAATTATTGAGTGCAAACAACTAGGATATTTAAATTTGGCTGGAAATACGTTAGGGGTTGAAGCTGCAGCTGCTTTGGCGAAAGCTTTAGAAAAACATCCGGAATTCAAAAGGGCATTATGGAAAGATATGTTTACGGGGCGATTAAAAGAGGAAATACCAAAGGCTTTGGTAAGTTTAATAAATTTTATTCCATAACCAATACAATTAATATTAGCGTCTCCCCTTTCCTTTCTTCTTTTGTTGTTGTCTTCTCACATTTCCATGCCCCCCTCGGTGTTGAGCTTGTTCCTGAACTTCAGGACTTTCTTGAGCTTGTAATTCAACAACTTTCGAATAATCATAAGCATCTGCTTGGCCTGATGATGTCCCTTGAGATCCCTTGATGATATCCTTCGCCCTACGGTCCCTCTTCTTCCTGAATCCAGTTCGTTCATACTTCGGCAACCATCTCTCTGGATCTGGTGCAACTTCAGCGTTGTAATTCTTAGGAAGTTTGCCTTTACGCTTGCGATGTTTTTTCTTAATGATGAGATCTGTTTTTGGAGTGCCAGGTGAGGCATCTCCTTTGCCCTTTTGGGATTTTGTTCCGAAGATCCAGTTGGTTGTTTCTATTTCATCTTCGTTTAAATTCTTGATGAGGTCCTTAACAGGGGATAGTTTTTTGCAAAGTGATTTAGCTTTTTCTTTGTCGATTTTAACGTAAGCCATGATTAATTTGGCTATTGTTCGTTCATCTCCGGAGCTGTTTTTGAGGAATTCTTCTAAACTTTTCGCTGCGACTAAGGGATGACCGTGGCGCATGTGGAATTCGGCTGCTTGCATCCACATGTTTCCTAAATCGCCCTGGCTTACTTGATGTTTCCGGTACCAAGCTACAGTGTCTTCAAATACTTTTGCGGCTGCTGGTTCATCTCCTGAAGCCATTTGGAGGGAAACTAAAGCGCCTACAATCGCTGGTCTGTACGTTACATCTCCCAAATTGCTCAAAATTTCTGAAGCTCGTTTTTTATCGCCTTGTTGCAACAATAAATGCACTTCAGTTAATTGTAAATACAATTTATCTACAGGATTTGATTTGACGAGACTTTCAAGCAAATCGATTGCTTTTGAAATGTCGCCTTCTTTAGAGAAAGATAATGCTTTTATAATAGTTGCATTGCTAATCATTTCTGGCCATTTTTCAATCAATTTTTCGCATTGTTTTCTGCATTGATCAGGTTGACCTATATAATAAGAAAGCAAGCAATTATTCAAAGCAATAGTTCTGCGTTGATACGAATTTAATTTGTGATCCAAAATTTCTTGTGTAGCTTGTTTTATCTTTTTCTTGGAATCAAAAACATTTTGATCTTTGTTAATAGTAACTACGTTGTTACTAGCAACGGCTACTAATCCAACATCGTCGGATTTTGTTTTCAAAACAGATGAATAAATTTGTTGAGCTTCTTTTGTTCGACTTTGTTTTTGAAAAACAAATGCAAGTTGAACCTTTATAATGGCTAATTCTTGTTCAATTTCTTCTTCGGTGCATCCATCTTCTTCTAAAGATTCGCGACAAAGTTTTTCACATTGTTTAAGTTTTCGTTCTGCTTCGACATACTTTCCGTTTAGAATAAGTTGATAAGCAATGTTGTATAAAATTTCGTATGTTGGACTTGGAGGTTCGATAGTATTTGCGTCTTTCAAATTAGCAGCAACTGCATTTAAGTTGGCTTGGCGTTCATCATCGTAATCATCATCGGTGTTTTTGATGATATCTCGATAAAGTGAATAACTTTCATCGAACTTTTCTAAACGGTAGAGTACCTGAGCTTTCAATTCAACTAATTGTGAATCATTTTCTGGTGCAGCATTAATTGTATTCAAAGCTTGTTCGGGAACGTTTAATCTGTATTGACAATATGCTTTTTCAAAGTACAAATGACTGGACAAATCAGGATTTTTGTTGATGAAGTTTAACCCTTCTTCAAACTTTGTCATTTGGATGAGGCATACAATTTTGCAATGAAATGCTTCCGCATCTTTAGGCGAAGCATGTAGAATCTTATTTGTAGTTTTTAAGGCTCGTTCATATTCACCGTTTTGTTCGAATTTAAACAATTCGAGATATAATTGACTTATATTTTTTTCTTTTGGCGAAGCTGACATATTGACGACACGCGTTCAACAAAACAACCGTCACTTTTGCGGGAAATGAGACCTCTAACGGAAGAAACCACAAGGTTATCAATGGCGCGAATTTTGAAATTTTATGTTTTCTATTTAGGAACATCTTGGCAAAGGTCTCGTCGCTGCAGACGCCCGTCTTACTGAACTAGATTTGAGCGACAACGCTTTTGGACCGATTGGAGTTGCTGGTCTTGCTGCTCTTCTTCGTAGCAGAGCTTGCTTCGCTCTTCACGCTTTACGATTAAACAACAATGGTCTAGGTATCGGAGGAGGGCGCATGTTGGCACAGGCGTTAACGGATTGTCTTGAGGGTAGCAAAAAAGAGGGAACACCTCTACAATTAAAAGTTTTTATAGCGGGACGAAACAGATTAGAAAATGAGGGCGCGAAAGCGTTAGCCAAAGTATTTGAAGTAAGATATTCATTTGTTTTTTATAAACATTTATTTATTGTATTATTTTTGTAGAAAATAGGAACATTGGAGGAAATAGCAATGCCTCAAAATGGTATTTATCATGTAGGTATTACGGCGTTATCAGAAGCTTTTTCCAAAAACATAGATCTTCAAGTTTTAAATCTTAATGATAATACAGTGGGGCCAAAGGGTTCCAAAGCTCTAGCTAAAGCTTTGACGAGTTTCCAACAGTTGCGTGTTTTAAATTTGGGTGATTGCTTATTGAAAAATAAAGGCGCGCAACGAATTGCCAGCGCTTTAGAAAAGGGCCACACTCTTTTAGAGGAGGTAAGTTCATTTCTTTATTCTTAATATTATATTTTTCATCCAGTAAAATAACACTTTCAACTGTTTATAAAGGTTTAAATAACAATTTATTTTATAATTGATGGGGTCTCGTGGCCGTGTGCCTGAGTGTCTGGTCGCGAATCTAGGGAACCGGGTTCGATCCCGACCGACGCCAAAAATTACATCGCATTTTAATGGCACAAAATTGACCCCTGTGGCGCACTCTCCACGCCAGCAATGAGTTCCCGTGAGGTGACGCCTGGTAAGCGCCCACACGGTACAAATATTCCATCATTACCGATATCTGTGTACGAAGCAGATTGGCACACCCAGCAATGGGTAATATGCCGTGATGAAATATTTATTTATTTATTTTATTTATTGATACTTAGTATTTTTTATTAAAATCTTCGATAGAAAAAAGTAGAATTTGATAGATGACGAAATAATTTAATTATCGATCCGTAAAAAATAATTCACCCACGATGAATTCCTTGTGAATTAACACTTCCCGGTCGTCAATAAAATACACAGTGTAGCTACAAAGTTTTAAGATTTCCTTTATAAATAATCACAATTTATTCTTTAATATATATTCCTTCTAAATCCACACAGTACTTTGGCGAGATCTTTAAGTCCATTTACGGCGTTCTGCAGGGGAATATTAAATGTAATAAAGAAATAATTTATAAAATATTTATTGGTTTCTAAATAACACAATTTTGTTAAACTTATTTCTAATATAATTGTCTTTCTCCGAGAGTAACTTAGTCTCATGATAGAATCTAATTTTTACAAATGTATCAATTATAATTTGCGTTTTATGATTATCTAAAATGGTTTGTTCTTTGACGTGGTTTAAAAATTCTGTTGTCGTAAAAACTTTAGTGCTACAGAAAATCAGTCACATTGTGTATAATTTTATCGTCTATTATTATTTGAATTCAGAGACTTTCCAAAAAATTGTCTTCTTAATCCAGTAATATATGCTATTATCGCCCTAGGTGAATATGGAAGCCAACGAAATCCGCGCGAGTGGCGGTATGTCCATCGCCCGTTCAGTCATCAACAAACCCAACATCTCTCGCTTGCTACTAGATGGCAATCAATTCGGTTCGGTGTCTCGCGAAGAAATCCGTCAACTCTTAGAGGTTTCCGGTCATGGCGACGCTCTCGCAGAGTTCGAAGAAGACGAATCCGACGCCAGTGACGAAGATGATAGTGATTCTGACGACGATGATGATGACGATGAAGATGAGGAGGAGGAGGAGGAAGAAGAAGACGAGGAAGAGAAAAGTGTTGATATTAGTGAAGTAGTTGAAAAGGAGGAGGAAGAAGTTGTAGTAGTAGAAACACCGAAAATTGAAGAAAAAATTAATAAAGTTGTAACAGTAGATGAATTTCTGGAGAAACCAATCGCGGATAATTTTATTGCGTTAGGAGATGACAAGATAAATTTGTTAGTCAAGGCTGCAACGGTAAGTAATTGATAATATTTTTTTGACTTTACATTGTATATATTTTCATCCATTTATGTTGTCATTTTTCATGTTATTTTCATTTTTATTTTAAATAAAATAACAATACATCTTAATATTTAATTTCTACTAATTTATTCCTATTATTGATAACAAATTAATATTATTAATAGTATAAAATAAAACAATCTGTTATATTTCACAATATTTAAAAGTAGAATCTTGGGAAACATTTTTTATTCCTCTGTACATAAAAATATTAGACTCGTATTTTGTATTCTCGACGAAAAATTTCTAATACACCAGAAAAAAAAACTGTTGTGGCCAGCACAATACCTTCCGTCAATCCTGTGTATTATGTATAAATTCCATACATACATTTTCTTGCAAAAGGTTCTAAATTTCCAGTAAAATTATTTCATAAACTATGCAAATTGCACTAGACACTAACATCTTCTTCTTTAGCTTTCCCCATTCGTTAGGGGTCGCTAATTTTTATTATCTTCTTCATTTCTCCTCATGACATTTTCAAACCAATGTAATCATCCCTCTTGTATCTTTCTAGAAACTTGTAACACGAGAGTTATGTCCTTACCTATCTTTCCGTGTCCTACTCAAAATATAGACCTGCTATTTTAAATTAAATATAAATTTTATCTATATCAAAACAAAAATAGTCAAAATGCGCATTTGATTAATAGAAAAGAATAACTCAATGTCTTCCCCAGATCTCCACCGAAACCGACAAATTCCTCGACAACTTCATCCCAGTTTTGATGAAGGTAAGTTCCCTCGCGTCGTCATCTCGTCCAGAGGTATCAAACGAGGCTATTTCTGTATCCGACGCGCTATATCGCGAAGTATTCGCTTGGGCACAAAAAACGCAACAACATGCACAATTGAATAATGCCCTCCTTGTACACTTGGGGCTAATCAAATCTGAAGATAAGAAATTCAAACCTGAATGGAATTTGGATGGTTGCCTCACGTCTTTAGAATCGGCGGTGAAGCAGAGGGTGTTACCTACTCAGACTAAAGACACGTTGAAGGTTTTCATGGGAAGGTAAGGATGAAGAATTTTGAAATTAATTTGAAATACAGTAAAATTTTAATAAACTGGACACATTTTAATCCATATTCATCTTTAATTCAAACGCTTGATTTTCTTTTTAATCATGAAATGACAAATTTGTGAGCAAATAAATTGTAGCTGGTGCGCGTTAAGTTGAGACTGGACCTACGCATTGACTTATAAATAAATCCCTTTATACTCATTTTAAATGTTAACGGAGTCTTTTTTTTGTTTAACAATAGCATATTATAATTACTATTACATTTGTTCAAGTACAAATTTTAGATTCTGCGCATTCAAGGTCAATCTCAACGCGCGGCGGCTATATTCCGTCCAGAAATTCTTTATATCTACCCTTGCTTAGTTTTAAGTTCAATAAAGCACACTTTAAAATCTGCTATAAAAAAGAGTATATTTTGCATCTTTTCAAAGATATTAATAAAAAATCTGATGTGGCCAACACAATACCTCCCGTTTAATTTAATTTTTATTCATGTAAATACTTAAAATTAAATCGGGGTTCGATCCCGACCGACGCCAAATATTTCGAATTTTAAATGGCACAAAAATGACCCCGTTGGTGCACTCTCCAAGCCAGCAATAAGTACAAATATGTCATCATCGTTACCGAAATCTGTGTACAAAGCAGATTGGCAGACCTAGCAATGGGTAATATGCCGTGATGATATATTTATTTTATTTATATACTTACCTATATTCATTGCTGGCGTAAAGAGTACACCACAGGGGTCAATTTTGTGCTATTTAAAATTCTAAAATATTTGGCGTTGGCCGGGATCGAACCCGGTAGGCTCCGGGATTAAAATTATAGATGATTTTATAAATTTATCCATAAAATATATACAAAAGTATTAACGCATGTAAAAAAATTAAAAAACTATTTTGAGTTTCCAGTAGTGCCATTTCCAGCTATCTGATTTACACCAAAATCTAATGGCATCTTTCCATATAAGAGTAATGTAGAAATACAAGGTTTCAAAATTTTCTGAACGATAGTATTTGAATTAGAGCGTAAAGAGGATCCACACACACACACATACATCATCGTGAAAAATTTAAAATTGATTTCTAGGGACCTTAACGTGGTCATTAATACCTCCCTTACCGAGAGTATCAGGAGGTAAAAAAATCAATCTTGTTTCAAATAGCTACTATCTTTAAAAAAATAACAGTTAAATCTACAGTATAAGATTTAATGCGATTTTCATGGAACAAAGAATTTTTTTTTATAATGTTATGTATTATAAATAATAGGCCAATTTAAGTGCTATATAATTAAGGTTTTTGTATAAACGCGATGACTATTAATAATTCTCTGTTATAGGTGTAGTGCGAATGTCAATCAGAACCTAAAGACGAAACTGATCTCAGAATTGGAGAATTAATTTTTCTGCACGATATATTTTTAATTAAACTGGACCGAATTTACAATATAAATCATGTCATATTGTTTACTAGGAATTTATATTTTTAAAGTGAAAAGTGATAAATTATTGTATGTTTTGTATACATGTAAAATCATAAGTAGAATAAAAATATTTATTTTATTATCACAGTGGCAATTCCCAAATTACATATTTTACATTTTAAATTTTTTTGACACAAGTTTTAAAATGAATTACTAACTATGAACACATTTGTAAAACAGAAAATAAAGATTTAATCCTAAACACATAACTGAAAATGAGTAATGCAAAAAAATAACAAACACTTCGAGAAATAGTAACAAAAATTAAAATTATATTTGTACAAAGCAAAAATCTTATACAATATCTTATCTATTCAGTCTTAATAAACATGAATTGTATAATTTATAAAACGCCTGCAAATTGGACAAGTGCGTGAATAATTTTTTAAAATGCTGATGCACTCAGCACAAGTGCAAAGATGTCTGCACGGCATTGTTAAAATACATTTATCTCGTTCCAAACATATAACACACATCCTATCTCCTTGTTCCAACAATTCTTTGCGTCTTTGTTTTTTGGTTTTCCAGCCGGCTTCAGTGGTACTATAATCGATTGGATCTATAGGCTCAAAATTGCTCATAGATACATCTGAATCGCTTGATGAATCGCTGTCGTCCAAATCCGATTCATTAATTGTATTAATTCTTGTGGTAGATGTTCTTTGAAGCCAAAAAGTTTTCAATCGATTTACATATTTGTTCATTGTTCTAAGTGTGTGTTTTGCAAATCGTCTCAAACCGCTGTAAAGTGCAAGATGGAATACGATAACAGCGTATATTAGGCAAGATATGATCAAAAGTCCAGCCAAAGATTCTAATGGAACGTCGGTTACAAAAGTAAAAACGTCTTTTATTCCTGTTGATATTTCGGAACACAACATAAATGCAGCGGATTGTATTTCTTCAAATGCTCTTCCTATGTAATATGTTGTCATCATACAAATATAAACTATAAATATTGGCACTAAAGTTATGGCAAACCACACACCAGATCCAAAAAGAACCACCAAATGCTTCACTGCTGCTATTAAAGTACCAACACTCGATACAACTTTTGTTATTATAGTGATTATAGTTTGAAAACATGTAATAATTGCACTTGAGGTAGCAAATGCCAGGCATTTTATCCCAGTAAAAACAGATACAATGGAATCACTCAAGTATTCGGTAAAATTGTACATTTCGTTCAGTATCAAAATAACTCTGTTCCACAAATCGGAGAGAAATACTAATAAATCTTCTTCTAAAATAACCCCAAGAGTCCATAATGTACTAAATAATTTGAAAAAAAGTTCATAACAAGTTGTAAATCCACTGACTATAATTTTCCCGGTGTTATAACTCACAAATAAGGAGTAATATACAACACTTTTCATCGTTTCGAACAAAGTTATCACTGCACTTAACATTTTTGGTTAAAATATTTATAAAATAGGTAGAAATCATATAAATTTTTATAAAATAATAACTGTGTGACACTTTTTATGACAGATAACGTAACGGTCGAATTCTTGGCGCCTTGAAGGCACATGGAGGTTATTTGATTTACTCGATTTGTCGAATGCTTTTGTACATGTACCGTCCTCTGTACGCTTTTTATCCTATTAAAGATATTGCGGGAAAATTATTTTGTAGAAAATAATGTTAAAATATGAAGGCTCAGGGGAAAAATAGTATAAATGACAAAATCTAGAAACAGGAAAAACAATAAGCAAAATAAATTTATCCATGTGATTTTGTTAACCTTGATAAGCAAATGTCTCGCCATAAACCATATGTATGTCTGCATACTCTTGATTGGTGAAGGTAAATGGTATTTTGAAAATATAACGTCATTAGGCCGATATAATGCATATAACGGACGCGGCTGAAGTTTGTAAACCGAGGCGATAGCCGGGGTTTATAATCAGCCGAGTACGTTATTTGCATATCGGCCGCGTGGCGTTAGGTCCCTTTAGTTTATAAATTAATGAATAGTCAATATTTAATTATAATTCTGTTTGTTTGAGACTGCTACAGATATGAAATGTCTTGTCGTTTGCTGTGGAAAAATCGAAGATACAAGATAAGAATATTCCAAGAAATATTAGGTATTGTGTGTCTGTCTGTGTGTATGTGTGGGACGCTCAATGAATGTTGAGAATGAAAATATAACGCGGTTTCCGTACGCAAGTCGTGGTCATCGGGAAATCCTGGAGATGCTACTATAACTATGATTAGTAGGTGAAGTAAATTTTGTTCGTTGAATTGTTATAAGCAAGAGAACTCTCATTTAATTCGGCATAATCTATAAGGATATTTTGCATCCATCACAGATTCTATCGTGCAAAAATAAAATATTTATTTAAAAATATACGTTTTTAATTACAAAAAGTACAGTTATAACTTTTAAAATCAATCTGAAATAAGAAATAACAATATATTATAATAAAAACAATATCAATTTTCATATAAACGGGAAAATGGTTGTTCTGGGGTAGGTTGTAACCAATTATCTTCGGAATATTTGGTATTTCTCGTTTCAATTACATGGAAAGTATATGCATTTCTTGGTTGCGTAGACTTATTTGGCTCGCTGTAATGGACCACTTGTCCGTGAAGAAGTATACACGTACCTACAAAAGAAATAATATAAACTATATTTTTCCTAAATATATTTCGGAAAATAACTATTGTAATTAAGAAAATTATTAGTAAAAGTATATTGCAAGATTGGCACACCCAGAAATGGGTATTAAGCGCTAATTATACATTTTGAATTACAATTGACGATTTCTGAAATAAATTTGGACATTTCTAAAAATTAGGAAAAGTGTAAAACCCTACAAAATATAAATAAAACAATTATAATTTTTGTCCGCTCTTAAAATATTGATATTGTTATCACCTTTTTGTACAGGTACAGCCTTAAAGTTATTCTTCGAATAAAAAGGCGCTGACGCAGTATAAATCAACAATTCATCCGATTTCGGATCCGGGTTTCTGACGTATCTTCTATGAACGCCACTCTTATGGGAGCCACTGGCAATCCAAAGACATCCATTTTCGACTGTAGCATCATCCAGAGCGATCCAGAAGCCGATAATATTCACGGGGTCTGTATGCAGGTATGAAGCATCTTGATGCGGCGTCACTAGAATGAAAATAGATTTTTACAGTTTGTTTATGTCAGTGATGTAAAGATGATATGCGTGGATTCATTGGCATGAGTTGAGTCAGGTCGTGTGGGCTTCAAGAATGTCAGAGAGGGAAATTTCTAAATGAATGAGTTTTTATATTTATACATTGTTTAGAAACTAACCAAAATAGAACAATTGGAGCATTTAAATTCATTGGCTTTCAATGCTATATTATGTTTTTAAAGTTATTCAAATTATTATTGTAAGCGTGACAGCGTATTCTAATGAAAAAATCAAAGGACATAATTTATATCCCTATCTAAACCAACGCTATTTTACGTGAAATGGAATATAATAGAATTAAAGCTAATATTAAATTTAAACATAGGACTTTAACATGTAAAATCAAACTTTCCTAATTTCCTGCTTCCCTAATTATTTTAGGTAAAAAAAGCTTCAAAAAAAAGTTATAGGGCAACATTAATTTTGTGTACCTTGTAACGGCAAATATTAGGTACGACAATGTCGAAAATCACCCCAAAAATAGCTATAGCCATGGAATTGAAACAAAAAATTAACAAATGTTAACAATTTATCTGTCAAGCTAGATTAATTTATATTTATTATTATTTGTACTGTTGAAGTGAACATATATCAATTTAAATTAACAAATAATTGTTAACTGGAGCAGAAATTAAAAACAATATCGAATAAAAGTAAATTGCCCTAATATAATAGATGAATCGTTAGACATTTGTCATTTATTTTGTCTCAATTCCATGGCTATTGCTATTTTCGAGGTGATTATAATATTCATATTATGCTACTGTATACACACTATAGAAGATATTCATACTGACCATACTGAATATTGTTATTTGACAGTTATATCGTTCGTGGTTTGTAGTGTACACAGCCAACTTTGGCTGAAATTGCAAACTCTACAATTAAAACAATTCCAAAAAAAATATTTAAAAAATCCCCAGTTTTCTTTGAAACGCTTAAAGAAAAAATAGTATATGTTATTCGGAACAGAACGTCCTTCTTGTGTTTTACCCATATTCGATATTTATACAAATTTCTCACCATTTGTGTAGGTTTTATAATTTGTTTGTTGAAAATGTAAACGGGCCGAAATAATATGAGTCTGGGTTCGTCTGTTAAACGTAAGAATTAATTTATTACCTTCTCCGCCTGTTCCAGGGCTCTTGAAGATATACATGGACTGCGCGACAGCTGGTTCACATATACCCAACTGCCAACACGTTTCCTTCATACGCTCATCTTCTAGTGTATATTTCCTGAACACGGGGTGTAAGTTGTGCAAAGCATGGCCAACTTTATTCACAGCTACGGATTTGTCTACCAGGAGAGAGCCATCGGGACCTACGGCTCCGGATTCGAAGAAGTGGCGAATCTAAAGGTATATATTTTAAACTTTCTAATGGTTCAATTATTATGATAATGTAAATTTGTTGTTTCCTACCTTATCGCCGCTTTCAAGGAAGTATTTATTGCGATTTTGAGCTGATTCTGAGTCAGTCGTACTGAATACTATTCGTTCATTTTGTTCTGGCATGGAATCTATAAGACCTCGACCAGCTTCAGCTAATTCTGCTACTTCTTCTGGTTTTAAGAAATCTTCTAACACTACGTACCCATCTTGGTAGAACTGAAAATAAAACCGTTCATACAAAATCAAGTCAATAAGTTTTATATTTGGAAGAATAATAATTGAGGTGAAAAAACGGTAGTGTTTTTTTTTTACAAATACAAGCGCGGGAAATTAGTGATTCGGAAATGAATGCAGCGAGTTTTGGAATTTGAATGGAGTTTCAGAAACACTAATTTCCCGCACTTGTTACAAAAATAACTGTTTGTAAAATGTCCGTAAAGTTTCAGAACCACGTTTTCCGCTCTGTTGCAAACAATACTGCAATCGGCCACAAAAATAAAAAAATATGTTGTGGCCAGCACAATACCTTCCGTCAATCCTGTGTATTATGTATAAATTCCATACAGAAATTTTCTTGCAAAAGATTCTAAATTTCCAGTAAAATTATTTCATAAATAAACTATACAAATTGCACTTGACACTAACATCTTCTTCTTCTTTAGCTTTCCCCATTCTTTTCTGTTTTCGGTGTCGTTCTCATTCAGTTCCTTTTCTCTCAAGTCTTCTGCAATACAGTCCTTCCATCTTATCTTTGGTCTTCCTCTGTTTCTGTTTAGCATAGCTGGTTGATTTATAAAATTTAATTTCTTAAAATTCTTTAACTCTATATCTATTGAATACGAAGTACAAAATGCAATCAAATCGTATAGAGAGCAGACGAAGCTTTCCATGGCAACAAAACAAAAATCTTGTTTTAAGTATTTCTCGCACTAGCGCAGAAATTGACTAATTCCCACACTTGAGTGATCATTTTTAATTTGAGAACACTTATTTCCCGCATGATTATAGAAAAAATGTGTAGGAAATGATACCTAAACTTCGTATTTATATTTGCAACTCCTGTGATGCTCTCTCCACAACAGCTTTGAGAGCCCGTGAAGTAACGTCTTATTTGTAATAGAAATTGATAAGTTTAGTATAAAAAAATCTCAGACAGAGAAAATAATTAAAGAAAAATAAATATATCACAGAAATGAAAGTAATTTATATGGAAATGTATTTTTAAACATAGATTATTGCGTTTCTCTTGCAATTTATAGACTGTAAGTCACCTGGTGGATGACTAATAACAGAAAACACTCATTTGGCCAAACTATGAATTTCTCAATATCATTTCAAAGCGAAATTTTAATTTTGAAAAATATATTGCGAAATAGGTACATTGTTCTTGCTAACACAAAAATACTTATATGACGACATAACATAAATGTGCCAAAATATAATTCACTTTGTTTGGAAATATTGATAATTACTTTCATAAATATTGTAAAGAATGTTTTATAAGTTTCCCAATCATAACTTACTTATTTGTTTGTATTTATTTTATTTCAATATCATTGATCAAATATTAAAATTTCCGATCTTTGTGGACTTAGGGTTATCATAATAGCACATTAATCTAATAAAATATAAATTAGTTACATTAATCTCAAAATTTATGTCGGGCCACTTTCCAAGCGCGTATTTGCATAGTTTCTTCGTTGGCTTGTATTTCATTTTTATAGCCGCAAAAATAAATGCCACCAGTCAAGTTCAAGGTGTGTACAAAAAATAAAGCACTGACTTAAATATATCTTTTATTACGCCCTAAAATTTTTATTTTATTTTAGACTAAACTTAAAACAACTACAATTAATATAGACTTTATTTTTTTATATGTATAATAGAATTTTAATTTCATTTTATTTTGTTAATTTATGTTACAAATAATTATTGACATAAATTATCGCCAATTTTTATTATTATTGCGGACATTTTGTCGTTCTAATAACATTATCTGAATATATTAACAGTTTCCATGGTTAGCATAGCTGGCTGATTTATGCAATTTAATATCTTTATAATTCTTTAACCCTATATCTATTGAATATGAAGTATAAAATGTAATCAAATCGTATAGAGAATAATATATTCTTTAAGTTATAATAACGTTAAATGTCAATAAATTGTATTTAACTGTTAAAATCTTCAAATGAGAGTACTTCCGATTAACCAATTATAACCAGTATCTAATCACATTTTCTTCTGGATGTAAACTTGAGGAATACGAAAAAATTATAATTTTTGGAATCATGGTATTGAAATTATGCGATCCGAAACTTTCGTCACACACACACAGACACACATACAGACATCATCGTAAAAATGGTAAAAATGAACTTACTAAAAACTCATTATTGAATTTTTTGACCAAAGACAATACCTTCCTTACCTAAAGGTGACGGAAGGTAAAAAACCATATAAACAAGCTTTATTTTCTGTCATTTGTGTCGTGAAAAATAATGAAAATGCCTGATGTTATTTTAAATGCATTATTTGTTGCAGAGTGAGTTAAAATTCTGTGAGAGTGACTTAATTTTTGGTATAATTCACTAGCAAATAAATAGTTACTTGTAGTTGTTGCTATGGAGTTAATAATTACAGTTTAAAATGTCAAAATTGAATAAAAATATTTATTTGAATGGTAAAAAGGCCGTGATATTAATTACGTTATTTATGTTAGTTGATATTTGTAACATAAATTAACTAAACAATATTATAGGACGGGGCTCGTATATGGTTAAAAATCTGAAACCAATTTAATTTCTTACAAGTTTTGTAACATAAGTGGGTATTGGCGTCTTTGTGACGCATAGTCTCCCACGTTGCATTTCAGAATGTCATCGGATATAAACAAACTTGGTAGCCGATTTATAATACAAAGATCAAACTGATTCACATGTTAAATATTTCAAAATATAGTCGCATGTTGTTAATCTAAAAATATATTTCCTTTCAAAATATTTGAGAAAACTGTACTAAATATTTTATGAAATGTTTTAAAAATAATATTTATTCTGATCATATGCGGTAAACTATTTTTAATATTTATTAATGGAGTAAATATATTAGTTTTAATTATTCAATGTTTATTTTATTAAAGTATCAACTTTTTAAAATACGCACGCGTATAAATAATAATAAAGAGTTAATGAAATTGAATTTTTACCTGATCAAGTATTCCTCCTCTCATTTTCTAAACTTTGGTCGAAGTCACTGAAATAAATCTGTATCCAAAACACATACACAACTCAAGCAACCTTCGCATTTAAAACTAGTTCTACATATACGTCCGCGGTTTATAAGTCATTTTTAACGCATGCGTATGTAGATTTTACTATAATAGTTACATATATTTTAAAATAGTTAATTATTTTAAATTAAGTATATTATACTTTCCACGATTATTAGTAACAGAATATTTATATGTTATACATACGTATATAAAATTTGATAAAATAATTTAAAAATTGTATTTGGGAATTCATATTCATCTCTAAATATAAATTTATAGGTCACAATATTTTCCCTTTGCGTTTTTATTAATAAACTTACGCAATTTCCGTTCGTATATGTAATAAAGGAAGGTGTAATAAAGGGGGAGAATACAAGATAGAAGGAGAAGAACATTAGTTCAAGTGTTTCGAAACAGTAGCAGAAGAGTACCAGTCTAGATATCTTTTATTTTAATTTAATACATTTAATAGAAAAGCTAAAGAGAATGTAATACTCAAAAACTTAGGCGACAATTTAAACGAACTACTATTTCTCCAACATTTACTTTTCTTTGGAAACCAGAATCATGATTTAAAAATTATATCAAGAATAAATACTAATAATTTGACGTATAAAACGTTACACTTTTGTTCGTCTCTTGTTTCAAATTTCATGGCTAATACTATTAAATTGTAATTCCGTGAATTTTCAAATTTTATTTCTGCATTTATGAAGTAGCCAAAATGATTTTTTATTGATTCGGATGTAGAATTTTTTTCTTTACAACATCCATTTGAAACTTTTTGTCTAAAATAATTAGGGGAGCAATGCGCATGGAAAAACTGATTTCCCTATGTTAAACGCCTATGTTTCACTTTCCGTGATACACCCTGTCCTGTATGTATAAGTAAAGCGGTGAGCGTGGAGTGCCGAGTCGAGCCAACAAGTCACGAGGCTGGCCGAATGGCACGACCGTCGTGTCATACAAGGGTGGCATGAGTCGTTTTTACCCCCGAATAGGTGCGCCATTAGATGTTTCACATCAAAAAGTCAATAGAAAGCAAGAAGCGTTTTTCTGCTAGGCAAAAAAAATGCGTACGACCTTAGGGATAAGATTTACAATTTTTATTTTTGCCTTTTGAACAATTCAACCGCAAAATTTGCAATGGAATTGTATTTAGAAATGTTAAAAGAAAAACGCTGGACAAAATAGTGTCAATTTAAAATAATTTAGAGCACACAATTTCAAAAATTGTTATTTTATAGCTGGATATTTAGGGTTTTTAACTTTTAAAACTAACAACTAACCTCAAAACAATACTGACTGTACACCGTGTTTGTGTTTACGGTTTGGAATTTTCTATTTACAAGTAATAAATAAAATAAACACGATGATTGCTGTTACGAGCATAACACAATCAGGAATTCCTGATAAAATGTGGCAACCAGCTTTCGTAGTTTTAGAAACAACGTATGTTAAACAAGTTTACGATTTAGGTTAGTTTAAACTACCGGTTTATTTTTATAGTATGGGCGAAATTACAGTTGAATTATACTGGAAACACGCACCGCAGACTTGCCGAAATTTCGCTGAATTAGTCCGTCGCGGATATTACAACGGAACAATTTTCCACAGAATTATAAGGGATTTTATGATCCAAGGCGGTGATCCTACAGGTACTGGCAAAGGAGGAACTTCTATCTACGGACCGACTTTTAAGGATGAAATTCATCCAGAATTAAAGCATACAGGGGCTGGGATTATTTCCATGGCTAATTCTGGGCCAGATACAAATGGATCTCAATTTTTTGTTACGCTGGCTCCTACTCAGTGGTTAGATGGAAAACATGCTATTTTCGGTAGAGTTTATTCGGGGATTAATGTTGTTAAAAGGGTGGGTTTGGTGGAATGCGATAAAAATGATAGGCCTGTTGATGAAGTAAAAATTGTTCGCGGAAGAATTCAAAAATCTTAATTTTGAACACTAAATAGGAATATAATAATTTTTATGTATTAAGTATGTAATTTTATAAATGATGTACAATAAAATAATGTATTTTGTACTTTTTCAACGAGTTTTGAATCAATTAAATTTAGTTTTAACTTTTAACAATTTGGTTAACCTGTTTGTCAAAATTCTAACCTTACTTATTAAGTGGTTTCAACTACAAATTGTAAATTTGTTTAATATTTGGTAATATATCAATTTTTCTTGTTTAATTATATTTTTTAAACAATTAATTATTCGAAAATATGTTTAATGTTTCTGTTATTTTTTCAATAATATTGTCCACATCATGGATTCCGAAAAAAATTAAACTCATTTCCTGGTCTAACCTGTATGAAAGTATGTAATTTTTTCTTTTAGAGTAACAAAATATGAAAATAGAAGTTCATCCACTAACGCAAAATCCAACAGCAGCTTGGAGAGAAATTTCACAGGATCAAAAAGTAATAAAACTAAACGTCAAACCTCCAAAATCAGATGTAGTTGAAAATAAAGCTAGGATAGTCTGTATGAGCGATACCCATTCCTTAACGTCACATTTAAAGTTCGATGTGCCACCAGGAGATATTTTTATTCATGCAGGAGACTTTACTAGATGTGGAAGATTAAAAGAAGTTAAGGAGTTTAACAACTGGCTTGGTAAGATGATATTTTCATGACACATTTATTTAGCTATATTTCATACAAAAGCAATTGTATTTTTTCAAAGTCTTACGTAAAAATTACAGAACCATAATAATAAATTAGAACATGGGTTAGGTTAACTTTAAATTAGTGCTGAGGATCCGAGTACCCGGATTTCAAAATATCCGATTCCTCGGATATTGAAGCGGATATCTGTAAATTTAATACGGATTTGGATCTGATTCGGATTCGAAGTTTTATTTACGGATCCGGATCGAAATTTTAATTCTGGATCCGATTCTTCATTTTGAATGTGAAGGCGAACTCCTCTAAAATAGCCAGGTAGTTTGTGCAAATGTAAAGAAAAAGAATTTATACTTTCACAGAATCCTATGTAGTAAATGATGAATAAAAAAATATAAATTTGTATTACTATACAGTACCGTATTAATATGACACTCATATTCGAGTCTAAGATCCGATACTAAAATCCGTTTCCAAGATTCGACATTCGAATCCGGATTCAAGATCCTATACTCAGATTCAAATAACATAACATTTTTTTCTAGTCATTAGTTCTCCCAAAAAAAGCTCTGGTTGTTTTAAAGGAAACACCTTGTATATATATATATAGAATAAAAATAAAACATTGATCCGTTTGTATTTGAATGCTTCAAATGTTTTAGGTAAACTCCCGCACAAGCATAAAATAGTAATAGCTGGCAACCACGAACTCAGTTTCGACACCACATTTACTCATCCTTTCCAACAGGGTTCAAATGATAATGAACGTACCAAACACACAGGAATTAGCCTCGTAGATAAAATTCCTGATTTAGGTATCCCTCGCGACAATCTTTCAGAGGCAGTCCAAACTATAAATATAAAAGAACAGCTTACAAACTGTACATACCTAGAAGATGCCATGGTTGAAATCTACGGTTTGAAGATATACGGAACTCCTTGGCAGCCGGAATTCTGCAAATGGGCGTTCAACGTTCCTAGAGGAATTCCTTGTTTGAGTAAATGGGATATGATACCAGAAGGAGTGGATATTTTAGTAACGCATACGCCACCGGTTGGACATGGGGATTTGTGTTGTTCTGGGGTCAGGGCAGGATGTGTAGAGTTGTTAACGACTGTACAGAAAAGGGTGAAGCCGAAGTATCACATATTTGGACACATACATGAAGGTAAGTTTCACATAATAGACAAGTTTTTTCGTTGATGATTATGTGTATATTTGGTTTTTAGTATAAATTCACACACTACATAATGAACTGAATTGGTATCGAATTATATTTATACGAGGTCTGTTCATAAAATAACGGAACTTTATTATTATTAATTTTACATTTTATTGGTCCTTTTCCCCTTCAAAGTACTCCTCTTCCCTATTCACACTTCCATTTCGCGGAGCAACCCTGGATAGCTTCATTTGAAATGGCCTTTAAGGTCTGTAACGAATTTGCTTTGATGTCATCAATAGTCTGAAAACGGCGTCCCAGATTTCGTCTCCCGTTATGATCCTCTGCATGAATGTTTCATCATCATTCGCTTGTTCAAGGAGTTGCCGTCAAACGTCCACTCGATTATCTTTTTGTTGTTTGGTCATCAAACGAGGAACAAATTTTGCTGCAACTTGATGCATGTTAAATTTTGAGATTCTAACTTCTGCAATTTCTCTGACAGTCAATCGGCGATTTTAACGCACCAGATCGTTAATTTTTTGAACGTCGGAGTTGAAGCCGAAGACCTTCCTGGTCGAGGATCATCTTCAATTGACTGACGTGAAAATTATTCGTAACATAACATCATCTCCGTAAGTTTGTTTCAAAAGTTGAAACGTTTCTGTGAAAGTTTTCCCTAGTTTCAAAATTGCAAAAAATCGCTACTAACACACGTTGCACTCAAATAACAATATCACAAAAACTAAAACAAATAACAATAATTCAAGAGCATGTGGTTACAGAGGAGGTTTTGCGCTACGCAATGATGCCAACCGCATATCAATATCTCCGTTGGCGCGTAAGTCAAATGTTCCATTATTTTCTAAACAGACCTCGTACATCAACTCGAGTTAAATAATTAGCGAAATCTCGGCTTCGCCGAGTTTCCCCTATTCCACCGATAGTATTTTATGATAGTCTAAACACCAAAACTGCTCACGGAACCTGCCCATCCAATATAAATGATAACTCACTCCTATAAACTAAAATAATTACTGAATGTGAAGTTAATGACGATATTTTTAGGATATGGCATCACATCCGATGGAAAAATAATTTATATAAATGCTTCTACTTGTGATCTTAGTTATATACCTAATAATCCGCCAGTAGTTTTCGACATATCTTTACCAGAAGGAGCAGTAAAGGACTGAAATTGAGATGTAAGCGCACAATTAGACATAGATCTATACGTACTCTGCCAAATTAAGGAAAACAAATGTGATTTAGTATTCAACTCAAAAAGTATTATTGTGTCATATAATGTGATAGAAATGTAGAAATAAAGTCCCAGTATTGGCGCTTACGATATTTCACGAATTTAAAAAATATTAGTGCCAGTTTTAACATTCAACAATTTATTTTCAAATTCGTTATTATACAAATCTTATAAGATGTCCATTAAAATGTCGGTCGAACTAGTATCACCAGTCATTTGGCCCACAGGTTTTTACTTCCTTGTACGTAAGTAAAGCAAGTATTGTAATCGCGAAAAATTTCGGTTTTCAGTGGAAATATCCATTTTGATCATGCCTGAATCCATTTTGACTAATTTCGTCGTGACGTCTGTACGTCCGTACGTATCTCGCATAACTCAAAACGGTAAGCCGTAGAAACTTGAAATTTTGTATTTAGGACTGCTATAACATCTAGTTGTGCACCTCCCTTTATGGTTATTACACAATTTCCAGAAGTGGCACTTTACATGAAGCCTATAATAGATTTTAATGAAAAACTGTTTTAAAATATAATCCAAAACTTTTCAAATTTGGTATACAAGACTTTTATGTCAATCGAAATAACATAATAGATTTTGGTTAAAATAGGCTAACCGGAAGTGGTACATTAATTGAAGTTGTTAACAGTTTTTTTTGAATAAAATTATTTTATTTTGATTTTAGAAATAAATGCTTCAAATAAAAGTTTTAGAGAATTAATTTCTGCGTCTAGCACATCAAATATTATTAAATTAGCCCTTTGTATAAGCGAGATATGTAAATTTTAAAATTATATACTTTTTTGTTTTTGTAATAAAGCTTGCTATGGATTAGGACAAAAACATAAAAAAAATGTTCATGTCAAATTACGTTAAATACGTCCAATTTTATGATTCGTACAATAACAAATATTATATTTTTATTGTGAAATTAGTCATATTCATTGTTGTAATCAAATATTTCTTTGTTGTAATCAAAACTCTCTTTAAAAAGAACCGGGTTAGATTATGGTCGCTATATATCTTACTGTTTTGAAGTTAAAATTAATATTTTGTAATTTAGTTATTAAAAAAATATGTATAGTTTAATAATCGTACAAGGAAGTCGTGTGGTGTTTTTTTTTAAGTTTTGAGTCTAAAGTAGCGGAAAGAATTTTGTAGAAATTTCTAACCATTTGTATAGGTTTTATAATTTGTTGAAAATGTGAACCGGCCGAACTATTATGGGTTTAGGCTCGTAGATGTTGGAAAAATTGATTTTAAAATTTTATTTTAGTGTGTAATACAGATATACATATTTTATTTTTTACAAGTAGAACTAAATTAGAACTGCAATTGGTCAAATTTAAATTATAGATAGACTGCATCCGGGCCCAAAATAATTATGAGTAGAATGGTATAATTTTGGCAGAGTGTTAAAATATACGTACGAATACTTGCCTCCATTGCTTATAAGTTGCATGAAAATTCAACAAACAGCACTCAATTGTACATGGTCATTGTATTTTGTATACTTAGTAGCTAGAAGGTGTTTTTATAGAATGTAATTTATATATAATTTATAAATTTTTATTATGCCGTGTTTTTATTTTGTGATATGTAAAATAATGTACAAATTAATTTTAATTTTACACTGACATTTTTCCTCAATAAACAATATCTAATAATTTGTTCAGCAATAATTAATAATATGGAATGTATCAATTACAATAATTTCATCATCATTTTGTTGAAAATAAACGAAGACAGCGATTAAAGAGAAATTTGTATATTGTTGGAAGTTATAATAATCCTTAATAGGTATAAAACATGATTATCAAGTTTAAAATATAATTATCTAATATGGCAACAACAAATACAGTGAACTACTTTAATAATAAATTTCTAAAAGAGAAACAATATAAATGATAAACATGGTCAAAAATATTAGACAGATCTTTATATATTGCGGGCAGACGCTTACAAATTCTTTATATAAAAATATACATCGAATATATTCTTTCTTTTTCAAATTTAAATAAAAACAAAATGACAATAATTGCAAGCACCGATAGCCTAATAATTCAATGAATAGGAGTTGCACAAAATGAAGCTTCATATTTAAATTTAAAGGGATTAAGTGTAAAAAAATAACATAACCTAAAAATCAAACCATAAAAAAATCCAAATCTTGGTTGAAATATAAAAAGATGGAACTATTTTTCGTTTTAGATAAGAACAGATTATAGGTTTAGATAAAGACATACAAATAATAGGTATTTATTCATCAAGTGAGTAAAGTGTCATTTTTTGTACGGGAAATAGTTATTTTTGTGCAATTGTTCACAAAAATAAGGAAAAATATGAATCAATTAGCGATTCAAACGAACTTTTCCCGCCGTTATATAGCCTTGTTGTGACGTCACAACTGGGATGTACGAGCTGTCAATCTGTCACTGATACCGTATTTTACACTTTTTAGAGATATTTAAAAACATGAAACTTGTGTTAAAGGATATTTTAAATTATTTAAATGGTCTGCAAACTCCAGAAAATTTCCATGAAAAGAAAGAAATAATATATTCTGGGCATATTTTTAACTCAAAATTTAACCACCAGATAGAGTTTGCTTAACTTGAATCGCGAATAGTTCGAAAAATTGACTGTCCCGTTGGCATCCATATTATAATGCAAGCGATATTTGTCAAGGTCAATAAACCTTAACCGAATTTAAACCGTTTTAAATTTAGATTTGGTTTAGATCTGCTAAATATAATTAAAAATTGTAAATTCAAATTAAATTATTAATTTTAAAAATAATAAATATTACTGTATTTTTGTGATTGTGTGTTGAACCGAAATTCGAACCCGAACCAAAAACCGTTATAATTTTCTTGTTCTCGAACCGAAACTAAATCTGAACCGACATTTAATTCTACAACCTGAACCATAAATACGTTTCGGTTTAGGTCCCGACAGTCAATTCTTCTGACTGTATTAGCTTTTTCCCGCACTCATTTTGAGTTTGACAACACTTATTTCCCGCACGATTGTAAAAAAAGTATTTTACTCACTAGTAGCATATAAAAGTTTTTTCTACGTGTACAATAAAGAGTGAAAAAGTGCCATAGCGTAAAAAAAATTCTATAAACAAAGTTTGGTTTAACGAATTTAATTATTTATTTATTGCAAGTAAAACTAGTCCATTCTCAAGTAAAACGAAATATATATTATTATAATTATATAATAAAGAAGATAATATCAAAAATCAAAGTGTTACATAACTTTAAAATATAAAACTGCCTCTTAGATCCCTTTAAATTTAAAAATGCTTCAACTAATAATAAGTTCTCTTTATGTATGGTACATAATATTTATAAAACTCTGCGCAGCAGAGATGAGACTGGGAACAGGAGTCGAGTCTGGTAGTGCGGACGCACGAGGCGTAGCCCTAGCAGGTGGATTTATTTTTATACGTAGCTACCTAACTTAGCAATAGATTTGAGAAAAGTATCTACGGCTAATACGGTACGTTTGAGAAAAGGTAGGAGACTGATTCACCGTTGTGCGTTCTCCTAACTGCTTCGGCGAACATCATCGATACGTCGATACACTGAAATAGAAATATTTCTGTAAATAACCACGAATATTGCTGTTGTTTTGTCCTAAATTTTAATTCTGGAGGACTCGGGGCGATGAGAAGGTGAACATACGAAAAAGGATCAGACCTTCATTTTTCCCGCGCAAAATAATGACGGTAGAGCGCGCCACTTTCCACAGTGCGCCTTGATTAGCTATCTTCGCCCTCGACAGTAATGAAACACTTAAAACTTATTTGGTTGCCTGATACTATTTCCCAGCCAAGGTCGGATTCTTTTTAGACAGGCCTCGTGTATGACCCACTGGGACTTACAGTTAAAGATCTGGTTAATTTATTCACTACAATTTTATCGATATTTTAAAAAGTAATAAATCTGTCTCACCTGTATCTTGGAACAATCCTTCATGTGCTCATCCTGAGGTATCGTATTGGTAACAACCACAGCCTCAAAGCAAGCGTTGTTAATCCGTGAGATAGCTGGCCCCGAGAAGATACCGTGTGTGAGAATCGCGTAAACTTTAGTAGCACCGGCTTCCAGAAGTTTTTCTGCTGCATGGCAAATTGTACCGCAGGTGTCTGCCATATCGTCTACCAAGATTGCAACGCGCTCTTTTACATCTCCTACGAGAACCATGGAAGCGACTTCGTTGGCCTTTTTGCGCTCTTTGTGGATCAGGGCGAACTCTACGTTCAATCTGAAAAAATGACAGGAAAATCAAAATGGGGCCCAATGGGCTACTAAAAATCCGATTTCTATCAATATATACCTAATATTACTTTCAAAACGTATGTAAAAATATAAATTTTATTTAAAAAGAAATGTTTTTTAATAAATTAAGAAAAAACATTTTCTGTGACGTCATTATTTTGAATTGGAAAAAGGTTAGCATATTTAAGAATGTAACCTATAGATGGCGCGCGAGGAAGTTTTAATTTAAAGTCCCTAGATTACCAAAATAGCGCGATTCATTAGGTCTGTGTATTAGCAATTTGGAGCCAAAATGGCGAACTGTTGGTGGATCTTGTCACTTATAAAATGTATTTAAAAATGCCTTCTTATTGCAAGAATAAGTCTGAAAAGGGTTTTCGACTATTTAGAATACTACGTAAAAGAAAATTGGAACTTTATATCAGTTGTGAGATTAGTTTGTTTTCGTTCATATTTATTGTTCGGTAAAATCAATAATTTTGTGTTTTGTAACTCGGCAAATATTTTCACTCTACAGATGACCTCAGAGATCGCAAAATGACCGTGCAACTTAATAACTTTAAATCAAACCCGTTCACTGTTACCTCTGGGGTCCCACAAAGATCAAAGTTGGGCCCACTATTATTCAACTTCTTCATTAATGACGTGGTGGATTGTGTTCAACATTCTCAAATACTTTTATATGCCAAAATGGCGGCAAATCGCGGTATTTTATTAACCTAGGGACTTATTTGAATTTGATATTAGTTCATTTTTCTCTCTCTGTGTCTCTCTTGTTTATTAATTAAAATTTGCGTGGTTTCTGATATTTATTACGCATTTCGATTTGTTAAAGAAAAAACAGGGATCAAGTTATCTTCTCTCCAAAAATATTAAATAAAAAGGCACGCAAGTAGCTTATTGTTGTAGTGTTTTCTGGAGAAAAAAATACCTGTCAGCGATTGAGGTGACCCTCTTGGCACCACCAGCATCCGGCGACACAATAATACTATTCCTCCATTCAGAGATATTTTCTTTAATCCATTTAAGCACGGCTGGTTCGGCATAAAGATTATCTACTGGGATGTCAAAGAAGCCCTGAATCTGGGACGCGTGGAGGTCCATGGTGATGATGTGATCGGCCCCAGCCACAGAGAGCATGTTGGCAACCAACTTGGCAGAAATAGGGGCACGACTCTGTGGAAAGCAACCCTAGTAAGTTGATGTAGGCGGGACTCCGGACCGAACTAACGTATGGTTCATTTGCAACGCCAGAAAGCGAAGTCTTGTCAAAAATAAAATAGCAGAAACGGGGAAACAAAATACAAATACACGACATAAGCCACGGGCCGGTGGGGAATTCCACACTACATACAATAATAAATACATTAAAAATAAAATTAGTAAAAAAAAAAACTGTGTATGTAGTTTTGGAATTCTTAATGAGAACTTACCGTTGCTTATAAGTGCAATTTTGGTTTTGTAACTTGTTTTTGGGTATTTTATACAGACAAGGAAAAAATGTGCGAGTATGTTGCAAATGCACCACAGTTAGTCAAGTTGTGTGGTTCAGTGTCAGTTACGTACAAGCTGATTCAAAATTCATCAGTAAATAATGATAAATTCATTCGATTAAGGATTGCCATAAAAGCAGATGAATGTAAATTTTAATTTTGAGAATATTAAGTGTGCCAACACCAAATTATTAATACTATCAGCTTGAACGTAACCAAATTAGAAAAATCATTAGAAATTAGTCCCACAAGAGCAGATTAGCTAGCGGAGCATTGAGTTAGTATCAAGAGTAAACATAATCACGATTTAAAATATACTAATTGTTTTTCTTAAAACGCGTGTCCAAATAATTCGTGTTTCCTTGCTTTTTCTACTAAAGATGCAACGTGCTAACGACGCGATTGTCAAATGTTGAGATATTCATTTTCATTCTATAATACGGTATTTTAAATCATAATCAAAACGAATATAATTTTTTTATTTTGAAATAGTTATTTCTGTAACACGTGCTGAAACGAATACAACTTTCCGAAACGAGCCCAGCGACTTTTAGAATTTGCATGGAATTTCGCAGAATCACGTTTTCGGTATGTGTATATTTTTTTCTGCATTCGTCCAAAATTAAGAAAATTATGACAATTCCTTTCTTGATAACAAATGAATAAAACAAAAGTAAATATGTTCAGATTTCTCGCACTAGTGCACGAATTAGCTAATTCCCAGACTTATTTTGAGTTTGAAAACACTTATTTTCCGCACGATCCATTGAATTTAAATATTGTAGTTAGTTTCTAAATAATATATAAAAATAATAATCATTTAGAAATAACAACAAAACAAAAATCTTAGGTTTTAATTATTTCCCGCATTCATTTTGAGTTAGAGAACACTTCTTGTACGATTGCACGATTGTAGAAAAAACATTTTTTATTGTTAAGAGAAAAGGCTGCTTGACTCGATGTATTGATTAGGGAATAAATTGTTGTTGGATTGCAGTCATAATTATTTTTATTTAATAAATTCGCGGGTCGACCGGTTTCGAGCTCCACATGAGCCATATTCAGGAGATGAGAATTATGAACATTGAAACATATTTTTGTTATTTTATTAAATATTTTTTTTTATGACTGCAATCCAGCAACAATTTATTCTCTCATTTTTTCTTGTATTTTGTTTGTAGAAAGTAGCCCAAAACAGGGTCGCTGTCACGTATGGTAAAAATGATTACGCAAAAGACATACGTCATCAACCTGAAAAAAAAACCTTATAAAATAAAATTTGTATAAATTAATGATATTTACAATTATTTCTAAGTCAATCGTTATTTCTTTTACGGAATATTAAATTATTTGAAATAAATGTAGTTGATTTTCGTACCATACGTTGGCACTGCTGAGAATGACCGTGTTATATCAAATAATTTTATATTCCGTAAAAGAAATAAGAATTAATTAATACGAATATTAAAAAAAAAAAAATAACACCCAATAATTTATACAAGTTATATTTCATTTTATAAGGTATTTTTAAGGTTAATGGCGTGCGTCTTCTGCCTAATATTTTTTACTATAATGCATCTAACGGATATTGAAGGAAAGACGTATCATTTGTAACCTTAAAAACAAAGACCACGTTCAGCACCTCTCATCGCCGCCGGGGTGCCGAACATGTCCAATGGCTCGTATTACCAGCGCACTTTTATGGAGCGCGCTTTTATATTATAATCTTATGAGGAGCTCTTTTATTATAAAAGTGCGCTCGTAATACGGGCCATTGAAATGAACGATAAGTAGCATAATTAGTAAATATTTTAAATCGTGAACATAATACATAGTTAATGAGAGCATTTGTGAAGCCAGCTGACTGATAAAATCATAGTAAAATCGCCAACAGTCTGTTAAATTACACATAAGCAAAAAGAAATAAAGGAGGAAGCGGCCAGAAAACGCAGGCCGTGCCTGTATCGATATTTTGTCCCCGTTTTATCAGAGATTCTACTAGATGGTGTTGCGCTCATCACAAGTTTAAGTTAGTCTATTTATAGACAGATTATCCTATTATTTATTACTGTGGATAATACGCTGCCAAATGTAGGCGTGGCTGCAGAGGGGTGGGCCCCATTCACTTGTTAAACCTACTCAAATTTAAAGAAAATATAACATATAAACGCATTTGAGTATGCAACAAGTGAATGATTTCCCGAAAAGAAAATGAAATACATAAAACATGATTAAAATGTCGAGTCAGTATCTGAAGCCGGGCGTCCAGCACAGACAAGGGCGGGTAGGGGAGGTACTCACTGTAGTCATGACGGGAACAAAATCCTGAAAGCCATAAATCATACGTTAATACAATGCAATCACTACCCCCAAGACAGCTCGCTGCTCACTGCGGGATACCTATTATAAATCCCTAAACAATTTACGTTTCTTTCTCTCACGTGGATTTTTCTTGGAATTAGTCTGTGTACAGTAGGCCCACTTGAGCTTGGGACACATGATTTATGGCCCCAGAATTCTGACTTCATCCTGATTTACACGATCATAATTTCTTTGAAAATAAATATTTTGATAAATTCGTCATAAATTACATATCAAAATTTGGTAAGGCACACCAAATGAGTATATCTCTGGTGAATTCTCTGAACTCCTCAAAACTTAAGCGATTATGAATCTATACAGCCAAAGGCTCTGTCAAACCAACGCGAAAAATTCGCAGCGATGGTGACGACGACAATTTCGCGTTCATTGCGGGAACGAAATTCGCGAGTGTATATAAATTTTTGAAAGATGTCCGATCAAGGTTGTCGTGCATTCTGACAAATTCAGTAGTGTCGTTTGCTTAGTTTTCATGAGGGTACATAAGATACTACTGTTATTTTATTATTATAAAAATATGTTACAAAAAAGCATTCAAAATTCAAAAATAAGTCAACTGGTAAGTTTATTAGCAAATGTAAAACCAAATATGTGAAAAATAAGATATTGGCACAATATGTCAGTGTCAGTAACACTGACAGAATCTATGAATCAAGGTAATGTATCTGAATTAATAAATAAACTTACGTTACAGCGAAAGCATTATCAATAACGAGCATCGTTTTAAAGTGGAATGTCTTAACTTAGTCGAAGCAACATGAATTTTTGAAAGACAAGCGTGTTATATCCATCCTTATCGTACACGCTTATAGCCTTTGCCAACGAAAGAGATAAATGTATGCCAATTTGTTAATTCGTTTATAATACAGATAACCTTGATTGGACATCTTTAAAAAAATTTACTGTACCTACACATCATATAGCTTATAAATTGGATGCGAGAAAAATAATAAAACAAGCAAGAAGTTGAATAAAAAACTATTTTATTTATTGTGTTTTTTCAAATTAGGGAACACACACATCGTCCTAATGTCCATACATCGCCCCGTTCATTTCTTGCCCTTGTAGAAACGCACTTGTCGTTGCGAATATTTCGCGTTAGTTTTTAAGTAATGACTATTTTTTTTTGCTATAAATTTTTCGGTTTTAGTTTACTGAATTGTTATTCTAATGTTATGTTACAAAGTTAAAGAAATGAATATGAACTGAAATATACAATTTTTTCTATTAAATAGCCATATTACTCATTTTATACAAATTAGTTCAATAAAAAATAAAACAAAATTTCTGTTGCTTATGGGACTCAAATATCTATTTTGTAAAACACAGTAATGACCTTTTTGTATGAATGAAGCAGTGCAATCGATATTTCTATGCTCCAATTGTCATGGAAACGTCTGTAATATAGGTGTCTTAAAAGTGACGCCCAAACTTTTGGTATTTGATTCAGGGGGCTAAACAACATATATGGAAAATATTTCGTTTTCTAATATTCGTTTTAACCCCCATTACAAGCATCGGCGGCTTTTCCCAAACCAGAAAAAAATGATAAAACACTCATAATATATTTTAATTTCATGAGGATTTCTTTACCTTCCTAAAAATTACTGCTCAGTATGAGGGATTTTTTATTTAAAATTGAGGTATCGGATATTACTGCAAATGTGGAAAATTTCTGTTATAGTTTTGTTCACGAAAGATGACTATTCAAAGTCATTTATAAGCCGTCTGATACAATGTTATTTGCAGATAACTTCAATGCATTTCGTATGCATATATTGGAAATTGTAAATAAACAATATGACATATGGTGCTATTAATTTGGTTGTATAAAAATAAATCGCCTTGTTCATTTCTTGATTCGTTCAGTTTCATAACGTTCAAATATTGACCATGAAGTTGGCGCAGATGAATTTGGCGCGCTCACAATTTAAAAAGTACACTCCGGGGTACAAAATGTACATGAAAATTATTATATTGAATTGGAGCAGATTGAGTTGTTAGTATTTTTTTAATTTGTACTGCGCAGTGTACTTTTTAAATTGTGACCACGTGACAATAATTTTTCTTCCTTGTATTAGACATTTAGTTGTAATTGTTAACAATTATTTTGCAGAGAACATTGTGTAATATATTGTGATAACCAAAATTATCATAAATATAATTTTGTATTTTTCATGAATTCCTTGTGTTTTTTTTTTAATATTTTGAAGCTGTTAGAAGTGTCGAAAGATTCAATTAATACAAATAGTATCTAAAGTCTAAACCAACATTCATTTTTGAATAATAAACGTGTCTATTACATCAATAAACATAAGTGAGGAAATCCCCTACGTGCTTGTACTGTTTAAACTCCAGGGCGCGTTCCAAAAAGATACAGAGTAAGTGGATCCCCTACTTTGAGCACGGTCACATGACCATATTTGCTGGAGTATTTATGAACAGCTTTGAGTAAATAAAATAACCTTAAAAATATGAAAATATATTTGTGACACAACTTTTTGGCTGCCAAAAATTATTTATTGTGTGCAATTCCTGTTTTATCAAGACATTGCAATTAATACATGTACGAGCCCAACCCCAAATATATTCATACCCTCTGAAAAATATATTAACAGCAAGAAGAAATATTTTTCTAGATTACAATAGTTACGACTATATTTGGGAATTTTTTATTTTATGTTAATACTAACATAAATATTGTATTATTTACTGTTGGAACGAAAAAATTTAGGACTTGTCTTTTGTCATATATTTGCCCGTAGATTATTTTTTAAATGAGAAATTTAGTTAATAACATTTTATTTAAATCCAGTACACTTTATTAATACATAAAAAATGCCCAAATATAGTCATCACTATTGTAACCTAAAAATTTATTTTTTATTGCTGTTAATATATTTATTTCAGAGGGTACGAATACATTTGGGGTTGGGCTCGTATTACTAAAATGTTTTTCAAATGACTTTTTATAAGAGGAGTAAACTCTAGACTAGAGTGCGTACTCTCAGAGTAACGGAGATTATTAACGGAATTTATTATACTCGATACTCCAGAGAAAGGGTTTGGAACGCACCCCAGTTGGTGTGTTTTTCGAATTCTTTAGAATATCAAATCCCAAAAGCTTGGGCGTAACTTTTGAGACATCTACATACATTTCTATATTGTTTTTACTTTCTAGGAAGTGTATTTTTGTATTGTTTAGAATTTAAGAGCCAGAAATCATGTGTCCGAAATTTAATTGGGCTTACAATACTGTTGTTGATATTGAGAAATCAAAAGAATGTATAATTTCAAGAGGTATGAAATAAAAAATAAATTATCTGATGGATTTGTTTTTGACCTTAACATATGTGACGTATAAGCCGTGCCCCCATTGCTTCACAGTTCAACAAAACACGCGGTTATCAGACTGGCTAGCGTCAAATACCAAAATATCAAGTTGTTGAAAATTTATCTTGCTACTAGGTTCTCATATTTGTAATTGTCATGCAGTTTAAAATATAAATAAACTCATAAAATTTCGTAATAATAATCATAGGATAAAATTTTCCTGGTCTGTGAAATACATGCATAACATAAACATTTTTGTAAAACACAAGCAATGTCTTATGAAAACGAATAAAAGCCCCATTTTCTGCTCAATAATAATCCATGTTAAGTGATAAATTGAACGTGATAGAAATATTTTACCCTGAATTTCCATTCGTTCGATTTCCATTGTTTGATCCTCGATCCTTCTGCATTTTCACCCTATGCAAATTAAAACATACACACATACATTTTGGCTACTTTATGTAACAAGTGCCAAAACGATGATTCGCTAAACTAATTTCCATAAAAATAATAACCATTTCAAAATCATTGAATATTTTGCAATAGCATAAAACATAGAAAGCAAATGCTATAAGAGAAAGAAAAATAGTATATCAAGCAATGTAAAACTATCACCTGTAAGATAAAGAAACTGAAATTTGACTCTACTACTACCCGGCCAAAGAAAAAGTTGTATTGGCTACAGAATGAATGACATTTAAAAGGAGTTTTAAATATCCCGCTGCAACATACCTTGTCTTTCTTGTCTTGACGTGCGTACGGGAAGCATGGGATAACCGCGGTTACTCTACTAGCGGACGCAATTTTGCAAGCGTTAATCATAATAAGAAGCTCCATCAAGTTATCGTTGACTTCTCCGCTTCCAGATTGTACGATGTACACATCTTCCCCTCGCACTGACTCTCCAATTTCCACACTAAAATAACCATATAAATTATTAACATTTTCCAAATTAGAGACTTTTCATATAACGTCAAAATAAATAGCGTGAACGTTATAGCTCATTTTGGCTATTATAATTTTTCACGTAGGGCGTGGTCGAATTTTATGCAATTTTATTAGCACAAATAATGGGGTAGTTACCATATGTTAAAATTTAATGAAATTCTTATTTGTTTACAATATGACTCATAATAAGATATATACTGTAATAAAATCCGCCATTTATTATGTAAATATTTCAAAAAATGATTTATATCGACCTCTTCTCTGTGACGCCACGCTTACATACCGCCGCAAATTTCGCTAGTGTCGTTGTTTTACAGCGATGGGATGTGACATGTCAAAGTAACAGTTGATGCTGATATAGAAGCCGTGGACATAACCTTGTTTCTATTCTTAGGCATTTATTCTATCTTTCTCATAAGTAAAAAATATACATGATTATGGAGTCTTTAAAATAAAATAAATAAGTAAAAATACGTGCCAACTTGACAGCAATCTAACCTAACAAACAAGTTCCCCGTACCCCGGAAGACATACGTCGCAAAATATCTTTGTCATACTTCGAGCAGCACGTCGGAACTAAGTTGCAACGGACGCGGCAAGAGTAACGTCACAGCGGCGGGATTATATATGTCCGGTGTTTTCAGTAATTTTTTTCTCATTTAAAAACATTGTGCAAAATAAAAAAATATGGAAAATTTAAATTTAAAAATACTTGTTTCTAATAAAAAAATCAAAAAAAGGTGAAACTACCCACACATCTTTATTTGGTATATAATGATGTCAAATGGCGAATGAACAAAATATTTTGATACTTTTAAGTTTAAGTTTATTTCTCTGATCCCCCCATTTGTTTTAGAATCGTCTTATTAATCAATTAAAAAAAATGTTTATAATTTGAATCATTAATGTACTTCTAATTCTTGATATATTTAATCTATTTTTTCCTCTGTCCACTGGGTATTCATAATAATAATAATAATAATAATAGTTATTGGAAACACCCTTTCAATTATTAGCGTTGTGTAAATGAAAAAAGATGCCGAACCCGGCCCTTTACTCCAAAAAAAGACATGTCTGGTAACCTTATGGCCGCGAGCAGACACGTGACGCGAGCGACCTTAAAATGCTTGAAATCAGCTGTTTGTATGCGTTTGTCACTGATAAGAACAATGTTTTGACTTGTTTTGATTTTGAACTGTTAAACAGTTATTATTTTACAATTTTCAGGCGATAAAACAAAAGAAATTAAATATAATAACTTTTTATCGGTTTAAAATCCAAATAAAACAATAAATTGACACACAATCAGCTGATTCCAAGCATTTCAAGGTCGCTCGAGTTACGCGTCCGTCGAAAACTACTTTATTTGACGTTAAAGCAGACTTAACCTAACTTTTAGAGAAAGATAGATGCAATGTTTTAGTTTGATTTTATTTTGCTCAAATGATGTAGAAGTATCTTTTGTTTGTATGACAATTTATTAAGGTATCGTTGATAATCTTTCTCACTTAAAATTGCTAACTTATTAATCAAAATAATTTCTAATTCGCCTCCCACTTTTTTCAGTCAGATAAAATAACGGGTAGGGTATGTGAAAACACATTTTGCTGTACAGAATAGCGTTCACGTTACCTGAAGTTTTAAGGTTCACACTATCTATTTTAGCGTTAAGTGAAAACTCTCTCTATTACATTTGTAAAAGAACTGAAAAATCTCATCAAAATATTGGCGCGCATTTAATAATTACATAATTTAAATGCGCAGGATATAGTTTATAGATGTCCTACGTACGGTAATATAAATTGCTACGTACACTAATTTTTAATAATTATGACCGCTAAAAATCAAAGCCAAGCAAAAAAGATTGGATCATTGTCCTCATAACCTTGCCGAAATAAAATAATCATCGAAATTCGACGCGTCCAAAATGACAGCATATAATACATCAATTTTTTTATAACAAATGATGAAACAATTGAAATCCCAAAACAAGAGAATGTACAAACACTAAACAAGGGCTAAACAAAAGAACATGCTAGACGTCAAGCAGAAAGCGTGGTATGTTGACACTCACCATGTCTCTAGATTGCTGAATTTCTTTGTGACCACTTTTCCCAAATCAATACCCAGCCGATCGACAATTCGTTGGGCCAGATCCGGGTGAGATGTGCCGCTGAAGACCTTTATGTTCGGCATTCTGGTGCGGATTAACACACTCGGTTTCTCAAGATTTCCCCGCAACAAACACTTAGCACGTAAGGGTTCAGATAACACGGGCATCACTGTAAAAACCGACAGCCAATCAGATTCGGCGGATGTGACCTTGTTGGGGGACTTCGGCTGAACTTCCGCCATGAAAGTCGGAGTAAATCTAAAAAGTCCTGCTCTACTGGCGGGAAACTTAAGTATAAGTGACAAATTTGAAACAAAAGGTGTAGAAACGGTTATTTTATAATAAATAAACTGTAATAATTTTATCAATGTCATATTTATCCATTTGTACATATTTTGATTTTTACAGAATGATTGTACAGTAACAGACATAAATGTGTAAAACATAAATAAATAATTTCACTTAGGATGGTGTGTGTTTTTAAATAAATTTATTGAAATTAATCACAATACATAAGTAATATCGATGTTTTTATAAAGAAAAACGAGAAAAATCTACCAAGAAATGAATAGTTCACTCATCTGATTTCATTTTGAGTATACGATATAAATAGTGTGACCTGATTTGCCGCCGTGTTTTGTCTTTAAAAATGGTTCATTCTTGCTTTTTGTTATAAAAATTCAAACAGCGTTGTTCATTATTCACATAAAAAACATATATCATTTGTAAGTTAACATCTTTATTCAGAAATTACTGGAAATACAAACCGTTGAGACTTGCAAATGATGTAATAAAAAAAATTGGTGTTGCTAACTTCATTACAAATTAAGTGTGTGAAAGTCAATTCCCTTAAATTATACTATTTTTTAAACATTTTTAGTACATTGTTTTAATTTTTACGGGTAATGAAATTAAGTTTACTGAAACCCGGGCACGCAGAATTTTAGAAATGGCCAATATAGCTGCTCAAAGAATTAAACGGGAATTCAAAGAGGTTATTAAGAGCGAAGAGGTAAATATAACTTTTTTTTCTTATGTCATGCTGCATCAGTGAATTTGAATATATCTATATTAAATATAACTGAGTGATCTCACCATCTTTTGGTTCATCCATGATTTTTTTCCAAATTTATGTACCATACGATGTCTTAACACATATTTGGTTTTTAAGTTGTCTGCTGGTGCTATTGATTATTTTTAAACGTTTCTTTAAAAGGTTATCACTCTTATGACATTTGAATAACGTACTTATATTGTGATAATAAATATTTAAAAATTATAGGTTGCAAGATGTGCGATTAAAGTTGAACTGGTAAACGATAGTTACACAGAACTGAAGGGTGAGATTGCGGGCCCCCCAGACACACCATACGAGGGTGGAAATTTTATATTAGAAATCAAAGTACCTGAAACCTATCCTTTCAATCCACCAAAGGTAAAACTAAGAGGCATGTTTGCTGATGATGATATTTTTATCATATCTCAGGTTTTCTTTCAATGACACTGCACTTTTTTTAACGTAGGTTCGCTTTATAACTAAAATATGGCATCCAAATATCTCTTCTGTTACGGGAGCTATTTGTTTGGATATATTAAAAGACCAATGGTATGATTAAAATATTTTTGCTTTTTATTTATATTAATGATCATATATTTAGGGCTGCTGCCATGACCCTTCGGACAGTTCTTTTATCATTACAAGCATTGTTGTCGGCGGCAGAGCCAGATGATCCACAAGATGCTGTAGTAGCTAAACAATTTAAAGAAAATGTAGACATGTTTCAACTTACTGCCAGGCATTGGACTAACGTCTACGCGGGAGGTAAGATGCTAAAAATATACCCCAAAAAATAAAAATATTTCACGTAATTGACACAATTTCTAAGTTAAAAATAGACCAATACGTACTTGCAATTACGCCATTAATCAAAATGTGGGTTGGTACAAACCCTAAATTCATACATTTATGGAACAATCATTTTTACTTTAAACATATCCATATTTATACAAATTCATCTACTCCTACTTCCATAATTATACAGTAAAATCTCGATTATCAGAAATAATGTTGCCTGAGCTCGCTGAGCTCGTTGAGCTCGTTTTCGATAATTCTTTACTTCATTTCACGTAAGAAAATAGTAGATAGCGCTGAGAGCCGACCATTTTTACATGCATTAAATAATAAATTAAATAATATTTTTATCTGTAAAATTGTACAAGACCTGAATATTAAAAATTACAATAAAACATCACTTAATTCCGTATTTATTTGGTAACTGACAACTCACAGGTGAATGTTTTTTCGTTTTTGTGAACTTGGTTTGGTGAAATAAATACTTTGGGGCTTCCTTTTATAGATTTTTGTAATTTACCTCAGGATCATATTTAAATATTAAAAAAATATTTACTGAATGCTAAGAAATAGGAAAATAATTATTCCTCGAACAATTACATAATAAATAGACAGTTTTATAGGACGTTTTTGTAGAAAAAAAAATACAAAACGTAGCGTAAACAATAATAATAATGAATAAATAAATCTGCTATAAAAAAGTTATTTGTTTACAATAATCAAGGTTCCGATAATCGGGGTTTTACTGTATTGTTATTAAGCACACTTAACCGATCATCTACTTATTAATTATTTAATTTTTAATTTCATATATCACTTTAAACTACAATACATAATATTTTAATAATTGGAGAGCTCAGAGGTAAAGTGCATGATATACAAAAATTAGATAAATATAAGGCTCATATTAATTTACAGAAAAAATGGTACAGATTTTTCATTTAATGTATCTTTATTCTGTTTTTTCAAATTCTATAGTTTATCACTTGCACAACTTTTCACTGAGCTCCTAAATTATTTTTTTATCAATACTTTATATAGTCGGAACAAACCTATATAGGAGTGACGTCAATTCAATAAATTTAATCAACATTAATAAAATGAGATCTCGTACAGATTGTCCGCGTATCAACTTCGAGTAAAAACTTTAAGGGCGGACAGTACGGACCAAAATAAGTAAAAAAAAACACTTAATGAACATGGGTCCGAAATTCAATAGTTTCCGACATATGACAGTGAAAAATGTGTTTTTACAGGGTTTAACTCTGCTATCTCGAAAACTATGAGTTACAACTTTGATTAAATGAGATTTTTTGAGAGATCAGATGTGCTGTTTTTCAAAAAAAAAAAAAATCAGATGTACAAGTAAAATGTTAAAGAAAAGTTTTATATAAAATTTTATTGTTTTTCATCAACGACGAAATATAACTAGACAAAATTTCATTTGGTTTGTTTTACGGATATATTTAGTCTCGTTTGAGCATTGCTCACTAGAGGCGCAAATATTCTTAATAATATATTCTTTAGAAATAAAAAATAAAACTACTAAATTGTGATTAAAACCAACAAACGAATTATAATCCAAATAGGATACCGAAACAAAAAAATCTTCTTATTGTTGTTACATTGTTTACAATAACTTTCGTTTCCTGGTGTATTCTAATTTTAACCCTCAACTGGTATGGTATGTTCGACAATCACTTAAGGTATGGTGGGTCAATACTGACCCTCTATTTTTTTTATTGTTTTATTATAAAACTTTTGGCATAAATAACGTTAGGTTGGTGATTACTTATTTTTTAAGGTTTTAATTTAACAGTTATAGCAAAATACCCTTCATTATATACCAAGAACACAAACATTTTCAACTAATATAAAACAATGTATTTTTCTGAGCACTTTATAACAAAATATTAAAATAAAAAAAAACTATTCCAAAATGGGTTGACGTCTGCATGAATTCAGATTATTCAGTACACAATTCATATTATTATTTGAAAAAAATACAACAAAATTGTCATTATCAAAAAAAGTCTGAAGTGTTTATTTTTACCTTATTTTCAATCACTGCATTACTGACAGATTGTAGTAGAGATGCTGTGGGCCTTACATACCCCATTATTACATGCAGAGCATTTAAGGGGATGTTTGTTATCACATGTAGCACCTTCGTCTTTTTATGTCTTTCGGTTTATTTTGTGTCTTTTGTTATTCTTCAGTCCCAAGTAGTTTTCTGATCATGTTCCGAAGTTATAATATTTTTTTTTGAAAAAATATTGACTTACTTTTGTCTGTGGTACACCGTCTTCTTCTGTTTCTTCTTCTGTTGTCTCACTTTTCTCATTTGTTTCCATGTCTAACAACTCATTTTGTTGTATTACCTTATCGTCTGAATCATTTTCCTATTCAGTATCTGTGCTATGGGTGCTCAATTCATCCTCAGAATCGGAATAATCACTTATCTACGCATCCAAGGCCAATATTTTCAATTCGTGCTCTGTAAGCGCCCGTTTTGTGTCCATTTTAACAAAATTTTAATTATACGAAATAATGACACTTACGGTATGATGGGTCAGATATGACCCAAACAATAGTATAACCCTGAAACTACGCAAGACACATTAGTAACGCATATAGCATGTACAACTACTTTAAATGTTTGGAGAATTCTAGGTGTACGCAGCTGTGCGAAATAAAACCAATAGTAATAACTGAAATAAAATTGTTTTGGGTCAGATTTGACCCACCATACCAGTTGAGGGTTAAAATAAATATCTAAAATTAAATTTAATAATTGTGTGATTGTTCAGAGGGTCTTGATCAAGTATATAATCCTGCAAAGGTGTTAAAATGTAGCAAATTTCTGCCTTTCAATATTTGGAGCTAAATGGCGAACTGCTAGTGGATCTCGTCACTTTTAAAATGTATTTAAAAATGCCTTCTTGTTGCAAGAATAGGTCTAGAAAAGGGTTTTCGACTATTTAGAATATTATGTAAAAGAAAAGAAATTTAGTGTAACTTTATAAGAAGAACTGATTTGTCGGTTGTGAGGTTAGTTTGTTTTCATACATATTTATTGTTCGGTAAAGTATTTTCCATCATATCGGCGCTTAAATTTTGACTAACACTGGATGGCATCTAGTGAGAAATGCTTCTGGCCAGCCGAAATCAAAACATTCACTGAAGAGGGATAAGGAATGTTTCGTCGTTTTTATAGTATATGACATATACAAAATGGCCTCTTTCTCGGAATCAGTTGAAGGTCAGACCTACATATGTTGATTAAGCTTTTTTACTCAATTTGGTCAGTACTATATATTTTTTTATACTTTTTACCCTGTATATATCTGTCAGTAGATTATTTTAAGACGTCACTCCTATATCGGTTTGTTCCGACAATACTAATGAATATTGTTGATTAGGACCTCATAAAAGCCGTGAATTCAACGACAAAATCCGAAGACTCCTGGATATGGGTGTAGAGGAGCACCAAGCTAGAGTAGCCTTGTCTTCATATAACTGGGACCTAGAGCGCGCCACCGAACAGTTGTTCAGTTAGTACTATTTCGTACTTCGAAAGCGCGAGCACCACTGCTGGTTTCCAAACAACAACACTGCGCACATACCTAACACATGTAATGTTCTCTCCAAATAGTTTTGGATGTAACAGTTTGTAAATATATATAATTATTTTTTATTTCGTATTATCAGCGTTCCATATTAAGGTTTTTTTTTTATTAAGTTATATATAAAGTTACAACAAAACTATAGGAGATATATATATAGTTTAATTTTCAACACTTTAGAGCTGAATTCTTCTGTGACAAATACAAATACTGCGTTTGCTGTTCACTTGACTATTAAATAGTATCGTACACAGATATAAAATTTGGTTTGTTTATAAAGACATGTGAAAGACACCAGGAAAACCTTACATGTGTTATTTTTATTTTGCGCGAAACACTTCCTTATGCAGATTTTAAGCATGTAAGTTCATACTGTTGATATTTGGTGATAGCGCTAAGAGATTTTTCATTGTCATCAAGATTTGTAAACCAATAATAGCTTACATATTGCTAGTTTACTTTCCAATTTTTATTCTTTTAAATTTGTAAATAAATTATTCATGTTTACGAACGATGTTTTATTCGTTATTGAAGGCGAGTGTCACAGAACTGTAAATAATTTTATTTGTAATGTGATTATAATATCATCTTTAATAAACGAATTTATTTAATTTTTAGTATATGTAAGTAATCTATTATAAATATATTTCTTTGCCTACTGATTCTCTCAAATAAATATATTAACAGCAATAAAAAATAAATTTTTAGTTTACAATAGTGATAACTATATTTGGGCATTTTTTTATGTATTAATAAAGTTTACTTGATTTAAATATAATATTATTAAGTAAATTTCTCATTTAAACAATAATCTACGGGCAAATATATGACAAAAGACAAGTCCCAAATTTTTTCGTTCCAACAGTAAATAATACAATATTTATGTTAGTTATCTATAAAACTGAGGGTAAAGGTAACTGACAATATACTCATTTAATTGCCATTTTAAATTTTATTACTTTAATAAAAATTATTAAAGACGAAAACTTTTGTCACATGCAGACAATGGTTTATTTGCAAATAAATTATTATTAAACCTAAGAAATTTTATTATAAGCAATGTATTCAATTTTTAAATCGTAGAAATAGGCTATTCGGATCGAGGAGAATTTAAATACGAAGAAAGAAATTGTGAAAAATTCATGGACCTCGCTGGGATTGTGAATTTTTCACAATTTCTTTCTTCGTATTTAAATTCTCTTCGATCCGAATAGCCTATTTCTACGATTTAAAAATTAAACATTTAGGATGGATCTAAAATATTTATAATCTACAATGTATTCAAGTTCTATACACTCTATTAATACACCATATCAAAATTTGTTGAATTGGAGTAATAATCATAGCATCCTGAAGTTTATTTATTTTTGTTTTTAATATAATTGTAGGTGGTACTTTAATAAATAAATATCACTTTGCAAATAATTTTACTAAAAAAATAAAATTTAATATAGTAATTAATTGAATATATTGTCAGTTTCCTTTACCTTCAGTTTTATAAATAATACTAACATAAATATTGTAGTATTTACTGTTGAAACTAAAAAAAATAGCACGTGTCTGTTGTCATATATTTGCCCGTAGATTATTGTTAAAATGATAAATTTAGGTAATAACATATTTAAATATTGTCAACTATTGTAATCTAAAAATTTATTTCTTCTTGCTGTTAATATATATTTTTTCAGAGGGTGCGAATACATTTGGGGTTGGGCTCGTACTAACGATCATTATATCTCTAAAAATTAGAGTAGTTACAAGGAAATATTTGAAAAAGAAATAAATATTATAAAGATCTTTATTACACTTAAACAATATTAAATATTTTTAGTATAAAACTCACTTATCATATTTAACAATAACAATGATCTTACAGAGATTTAATTGACATTTTTAAATTGCCACATTACTATTTTCAAATTGTTATTTGCAATATTTACAATTTATTTCAGGGTAACTTCGATATTTAGCAATACATGCATAGTTTTATTTAAAATTTTGATTATTTAATATAAGTTTTTGTCGAAAGAAAATAAATTTGTCAATGAAAAGTTTTATGTTAACATCAATTAGAAAAATTGTCAGCATTTCGAATTATTAAATTTGAATTTACCCAAAAACAACTACCATAAATTATAAAAATCACAATTTTAATACAGAAAAAAACAAAAATCATGATAGTTCCAATTTGAAAAAATCTACTTTCTTCTCATACAATGTACATAAATATTGTGCGGAATCTGTGAGCACTGGGCACAAGTCCAGCACGGGCGAATGTGCAGGTAACGCGCTAATTTTTTTACCGCTCGAAACACTCCAGATATCTACAGCCTAGAAAGGAAAAATATGGGTCTACTTTTAGACGATCTTACAATTATTTTCGCTTACCTTCGTCGCTTCCTGGTGCGCTGAAACCAAAACATCGCCAGCAACATTCATCTGGCAAGACCTAGACAACAACTTCTGCACTGGGGCCCCTTGAAAAACTTGCACAGTGCTAGGAACTATCATATTGGTACTATCTCTCACTAAAGTACAAAGTGTATGTCTGGAAAATGGGTTGCGCATATTTGGTCGCGAAGTTACGAGTAGATGACGAGTGATGTTATCGTAACGCATGGACACGAAAGGGCCGTCCAGACACAAAGGGTACATAGTGTATGGTTCATCATTTTGATTTTCAGTGAAAACGGCACAGTTGTTTAGCTTGCAGACTATTACACCACCCAGGGGCAGAGCACCGCCGGGGCACCAGCCTGCCGATGCGAGGGACACAACGGGAGAGAAATCGCCGGGAACCTACACATTTTTTTTTACATATAATTAGAAAGTTCGTCTGGTTTACATTTTGAAGCAGATGCATTAAAAAATAATAAAACCAACACAAATAATACGATATTTTTATAAAATTCTTTCGATTATTTTAAAATACTTTAAATTGGTCAAGGAGTGAGGAATATTTGCTGTTTGAAAATGTATACCGTATAGGGGATTTTTTATTAGAAGCAGTATTTTTAAATTTAAAATTTCCATATTTTTTTATTTTGCACAATTTTTGTTTTTATATGAGAAAATACCTGACATGTATTCCTGCCACTGTGACTTTACTCTTGCCGCTTCCGTTGCAACTTAGTTCCGACGTGCTGCTCGAATATGACAAAGATATTTTGCGACGTATGTCTTGTGGAGTAAGGGGAACTTGTTTGTTAGGTTAGATTGCTGTCAAGTTAGCACGTATTTTTACTTATTTATTTTTGTTTGAGCAAGTTTCCTAAGAAACAAGGTTATATCGACGGTGTCAGTATCATCATCACCTGTCACTTTGACATGTCATATCACATCGCTGTAAAACGACACTAGCGACATTTGCGGCTTTAAGTATGTAAGCGTGACGTCACAGAGAAGAGGTCGATTTGAATCATGTAATTTTTTAATAACTTTTTGAAATATGTACATAAATGGCGAATTTTATTACGGTATATACTGTAAACAAATAAGAATTTCATTAAATTTTAACATATGGTAACTACCCCATTCAGTATTGTAGAGAATAGGGCATAGTTTTGAACTCTCTGATTGGCTGAAATTGAAACCAAATTTACGCAATGTAATTTCAGACGTGTCGTGTTCATGACATGTGACATCTCGTGTCATTTTTATGTGCAATCATCTTTATCCGATTTGGAAAGCAGGTAAATAATACTTTATATTTCACACTTACTGACTAGAATTTCTGGCGTTACAAGGCATACAAAATTAATTTTGTTTATTTATTCAGATGCAGAATTTTATGCTGTACAACTTTTATTTAAAGCATTTTTACCTAAAATAATTAGGGAAGCAGGAAATTAGGAATGTCTGATTTTACATTTTATTATAAAAGTGTGCTAGTAATACGGGCCCATTGTCTTTGAGTCCAATTTCGGTGTTCCCGAGTGATAAAATCCCTCTATCTCGAATTGTGAAAGGGATGAAGGTAACTATGGTCAAGCAAAATTAATCAAACATGAACAGTTTTTGTTGTATAACTTTTGCTTAGGTAACTTGAATAAAATATTCAGTTTTTGAAAGTTTAAAGATTAGATTAAAGCAGGGCATCGAACCCGAATCAAACTAACATTTTAGTGAACCCAGAACCGAACCTCAGCTTCAGGTTAATTTTCAATTCTAAACGTAATCGTAATAATTTGTATTGATTTTTCGAGAAAATTGTGTTCATTTCTTATCTTGCGTAAATTCCGGCGAGCATTTTAAATTATTGCTATATAAAGATTGTTATCCAAATAACATTAATTCAATTTTTATTAGGTTGAACCGAACCCAATCCCAATAACTGAACCCGGAACAAAACCGCAACTCATTTCAAAAAATAAATTAACATGAACCGAACCCAGTTTTTGCGGGTTCGATGTCCTCTTTTAAAGTAATTTTATAGAAATATTTGTGAGTTTTACAATTTGTTAATGCATTTTCTTGAAAATATGAACCGGCCGAATTATTATGAACCCGGACTCGTATATTTAAAGATTTAAACGAGAGTGAATGTGGAATATAGATACTGAGTGCTTGTAAGAAGAGATTTTTTTTAATATTGACTCACCTGCAAACTTAATACCTTTTCGGCGAGATTGCGAATATCATATTTCGAAGCAGTCCCAGACTGTTCCCCAACAAAAAAGTAATTCGAATTTGTCGTATCCCAACAACATGACCACAAAGGTCCAGAACAAGTAACAGTATTTACAGATTTGCTATTTGCAGTCTCAGTTAAACGAACACATTTATCTACAGAGACACTGAGCAAAAGTTCTTTTTGTGGATGGAATGAAATGTCTCTAATCATGGCAGAGTGTAACGGAATGTATGTAGAATTTTTGAAATCACTAACGTGTACTTTGCGAACACCAAAACCGGAGAATAAGGCGCTTTTTGATTGGGCGGACACTACCAAAATGTTGGATGATTTGTAAAAGTCCATGACGCGACAGCCACCATCTCTGCTAATTTCAAAGTATTTTTCTTTGTATATTTTCCAGTCATTTGTTGTATTGAAACTTTGAGAATTATTTAATACTCTAGCAGATTTTAATGTTTCAATTTGTTTTTTTAAACTTCCAATTTCTCTAAGATTCAGTTCTTCTCTTTGTTTACATTGTATCAACTCAATTTGTAGCTTATTTTTTGCAATTTTTTCTGCGTCTAATTCTACTTTTAATACGTTTAATTCGGTTGTATCTACAGCTATAAGCTTCTTAGCATATATAAATCTAATATCAGTCTTTTTTACCGTTCGCTTACACGTGGGGCAATTTTTCTGCCCATGTAACCATCTTTCAAGACAACTATGTCCAAATAAATGCCCGCACCGTAAGGCACACACTCGATGAGCCCCAGAAGTTGTCCAAACATCAAGACAAATTGGGCAAAGCTTGCCGTCGTCGTCATCAAAATCATCGGACGGAGTTTTTGATTTTTTGCCTCTACAGCTACACTCACATTGGGGGTCACGCATTTTTCCTGCTACCAATTCGTCAGATATAGGACTTTGTCTACAAGATATAGTACTGTTGCTGCTTGTCGAATGTTGGGTTAAAATTGGGGAACGAGATCTTTCTTCATGGGGTATTATTATTCCGTGGTTATTTTGAATAGACACAATTACTGGTGATAATGGTCTCTCTTCCTCGAGATCTATAACTACTTCTACTTCCATTGGATGGTCTAAAAACAAAATAACAATGAGAATTTTAGGTAAAAATCATATTTGGAACATACCTGAATCTGTTTCTGTGGAACTATTACTCATCTTGCTTTATAAACAAAATATTTTTTCATTTAACACTTTCTAAGTTAGTTTTTGGTTAACGAAAAATTTTAGCGCTAAAATGTTTACAACTTTTAACAGTCTCATGAACAAGAACATTTATTTTGAAGTACATACGCAGGCGCGACTAATCAGCTGATTGTATATGTCGTGCAGCTGATCATAGTTTGCTAACTTCACATACTCCAATCAATCAAGAAATCATCTTTTACTCATTTGTAAGTAAATATATTCAATTATTACGGATATATTATAAACTTACTTGGATTTGCGTAAAATAAATCAATTTCTTATTAAATTAACTTTTTCTTCGCTAATCATTGAAAAAACAGTTTTGTTTGTCATCTATCCAGTTTGTCAGCCGGTATAGATAGAATATAATCTTTTTGATAGTTTTAACTGATAGTTGCCATTGTTTGCATACTATATAAATGATAAGTGCATAAAAATTTGATTGTAGTTCATTTGCGCTCCTCGTCAAGACTACACGTATTAAAATGGCTCTTCCTGGACCTCTCCCTAAACTTTTCGGGTATGTGGCAAATTTATCTTAATTTTAAGTGGCTAGAGTCCCGAACGCGTGTTTAAAATATTATAATCCCAAAGAGACGTGGTTACAACTCAATATTATTTAACCTAACGCATGAAATTCAGGCTTGGAAAACGTGGACCGACTTGCCGAATATTATGCGTTAGGTTATTATTCTTTTTAGAGAATTATATAAGTAAGATTTTCAACAACTGTTCCGCATTCGGCTGGAATTTTAATTTTTCAACAACAGTCCCGAACGTTAAGCCACGCCTATTCGACATTTCTGGTACAAAACCACGCCTCCGTGTTCGGGATAGGGTTGTAATATTCGTACTAAATTAATAGTTTTCTGTATTTACATTTTCTCTTCGTAAATATCTGTAATTTTTTTCATGTTTTTGAGTTTAATCCAATTGTGGAAAAATCCATATCGAACTGTCTGAACATAAATTAATACTTTATCAGACAAAAAAACCTTCTGGCATAGTTTTAAGTTTTGAATTACGTGACAGATAAACCGTTAGACATTTGTTGTTTATTTTGTCGCAATTCCATGGCTATTGCTATTTTTGAAGTATTTTTCGACATTTTCATACGTAATTTTTGACGTAGCAAGACACGTAAATTTAATTTTGTTTATTGATTCAGATGCAGAATTTTATGTCCTACAACTTTTATTTGAAGCTTTTTTACCTAAAATAATTAGGGAAGCAGGAATGTTCGGCTGTATGTCAACCGGTATAGTTTGGTTCACAAAAGTAACTATTCAAGGTCATTTATAAGTCGTCTCATGTAATATTAGTTGCAGATAACTTCACTGCATTTCGTATACATAGGCGTGGAATATGAAATATTTATGGATACAATTTAATTTTTAATTAGTAAATTTATTTAAAAATTATGTTTCTTTTTAAATAATGCCTTCCTCAAAGATTTATATTCTTAACGTATATTTTTGCAAAACACAAAAACATGAACTTGACATAAACCATGGAATAATAATTCGATTTAAACGTCAACGCCACTGAGTAAACATTAAATATAATCCAAATATCTCCAATAAAATCCAGGTGGGTTGGGTTTTTTTAACCCTGGTTCGGGACTAGCCACGTCTTCATTTTAAATATTTCTTTGAAACAATATGTTTTTTATTTAGTCATATTGACAAAAATAAGGCAACATATATTGAAACCTTAAGAGAAGCTGTTGCTATTCCTTCCGTGTCTGCATGGCCAGATAAACGCAATGAAATAGTTCGTATGGTGAACTGGACTGCCGAAAGAATAAAAAAACTTGGCGGTACTGTTGAATTCTGCGATGTAGGAACTCAAAATCTGCCTGATGGGCGTACTATTCCCTTGCCACCGGTAATAATTGGATCTTTCGGGAAACAAGAGGGCAAGAAAACGCTTTGCATTTATGGACATTTAGATGTGCAACCAGCGTTGAAAGAAGATGGTTGGGATACAGAACCGTTTGAGCTAGTGGAAAAGGATGGAAAATTATACGGAAGAGGATCTTCCGATGATAAAGGGCCGGTTCTTTGCTGGTTACATGCCATTGAGGCCTACCAGAAAATTGGTAAGATTATTGTTCTTTTAAATCATGATAGATTAATTTTTCGTAAACATTCTTTCATACCAGGAATTTATTATTGTCTAATTAAATGAAAACTATTTGATAACTTATGTTACTAACTAATGGTTACTTGTTGTGCTAGCCGCCTTCTGACGATGGCTTCACTGGAGTTGACTCAGAAGTTGTAAACGAAACTAGACGTAACTTTATTATTTCGTCCTCGTCTGCTTTCTCAGACTCGGCCGAAAAAAAATCACTTTTTGGCCTTGGTACACAAATAATTATTTTATAAAATAAAAGTGAAAAAAGGTGCACTTTTTGTGAAAAAATGAAACGCTATGGCACTTTTTCGCGCTTTTATTGTAGACGTAAACAAATATAGGTATGCAAATAGAGTAGGAATGCATAGGATTTGACGCATTCGCCTAACCATTACCATTAACTATATTTTTTTCTGTTTTTTGTCCTGATTTTAACACAAATTGTGAGAATTTTTGGTAAATTCATATTTTTCTCTAGGCGAGGAAGTCCCCGTAAATATTAAATTCTGCTTTGAGGGCATGGAGGAAAGTGGTAGCGAAGGTCTAGACGACTTACTCTACGCACAAAAGGATAAATTTTTATCCGATGTTGATTATGTATGTATTTCTGATAATTACTGGCTAGGAACCACGAAACCATGCATCACGTATGGTTTGAGAGGAATCTGCTATTTTGAAATTGTGGTTGAGTGTGCTAGTAAAGATTTGCATAGTGGTGTATTTGGAGGAACTGTGTAAGTATAGACTATAGTGAAAATGATCATCAACCTGAAAAAACCTTATGAATTTTTTTGGTGTTATTTTTAAATTATTTCTAAATCAATCGTTATTCCTTTTACGGAATATAAAATTATTTGAAATAATTGTAGTTTATTTTCGCAACATATGTAGGCACTACTGAGAATGATCATGTTGCGTCAAATAATTTTATATTCCGTAAAAGGAATCAGGATTGACTTAGAAATAATTGTAAATTCATTAATATATACGTTTCTTTAATAAATAACAACTAATAATTTCTGCAAGTTATATTTCTTTTTATAAGGTTTTTTTCCAGGTTGATGACGCGAGTCTTCTGCCTCATTATATCCACCATATCTTCAATTTTATTTGATAAATGTTGTATACTTCAGATTTTATCGAATTTTGTATAAAATGGGAACAAATATTTCGAGTATTTTTGTACATTATTGAATTATTTTTATAGTGCTGATAAAATAAAAACAGCAGTTAGTAACAAATATGATAAAAAATGTAAATATGTAATAATAATCACTGAAACATAAATATTGTTGCGTTTGTAAATAAGATAAGACTACAACAATAATTTCGATAAATTCCACTTGAAAAACAACATTACATTGTACTAAAAAATATTTACTTTTAAAATTGTTAACACTATTTTTTTTATTTATATAAAATTGTTATTTTTTTTTAGTCATGAAGCTATGTCTGATTTAATTTATTTGATGAACACTTTAGTAGATAAAGATGGACATATTTTGATTCCTCATATATACAGAGAAGTGAAACCACTAACAGATGTTGAAAGACAACTATACGAAAAAATTGAGTTTCATGTGCCAACCTTTCGCACTGATGTCGGTCAAAGTAAACTTTTACACAATGAAGATAAAGTCCAATTACTCATGCACAGGTATGACAATTTTTTTTGTCAAGTTAATTGCTGATGTTCTTGTTGCTATTATTGCTTAATTTTCATTTATAAGATACATATTTTGTAGCTTATTTTGAATATTTTAGATGGAGATATCCTACTTTGTCCCTACATGGAATTGAAGGTGCCTTCAGTGAACCTGGCCAAAAGACTGTTATCCCTAGAAAAGTTCATGGAAAATTTTCTATTCGTATTGTTCCTGATCAAATGCCTGAAAATATCGAAATGTATGTTCGAGATTATGTCCAGGTATGTACAATACAATGTAAAATATTATCACTTCAATTCAGTTTAGAAATTGTGAAATTCATTTTAATAAATATAGTAATATAAAATAATTTCAAATATGCGACTTTTTATTCATAAATTTGCTAATAAACTTTCGCGGTTATCAACGCGGACGAAATTTGTGACGTCACAGCTTCATACTGACACAAAGACATTTCTCTCACACACATACGCTCCATGTTATTTGCGTTTTAGCAGTTGTAAACACATTAAAATAAATACTAAACCAATAGTTCCACAGTAAATCGGTAGAGCTCGCACCGCCATATTCGTGAAGCTGTGATGGCGGCGTTGAAATATTTGAAAAACTATTAAAAAAATAAAGACATACGTATAAAACATGCACCTACATAGTTAATTTGACCTATTCTTTCAAGAAATTAGAAAATGTAAATTAAAATAGGGAAAAAAATTGACAAATCTTAAAAAAGCTATACGGGATTTTTTTTCAAATATTGTCTTCCAAAAATGAAATTAGCTGTTTAAAAATCTAGTTATTATTATTATTATTATTATTTTACTCTGTATTACCTTTAGAATAGGGGATTATAGCTCAGTCGAAGTAAGAGAAATAAGAAAAAAATAGTGAAAGTATATGCTTAATAATGAAAATAATAAAGAAATAAATGGGAATAATGTTCATACATAGTTGCAAATTGCATTTGACAATAAACAAACATAACATAACCTGTCTTGTCTAGCATTTTTATTATAATAGGCTCTGGTTTGCGACTGATACGTATTGCACTAAATAATTAATTCTTTTATTTTTTTCGTTGTTTTTAATGTTTACCCACATAGTGTTTTTGTAATTTGAATTTTAGTTGAAAACAAAAAAAACAAATAATGGCTTCGACTTCAACTTTAAAAGAATTGAGTGATAATATAAGGAATTCTGAAGATATTGTTAATTTTTTAATTAACAAAAATTTATTTAATCAACTTATGAAGTAAAGTATTTGTCAAAGAATTTCCTAAAATGTTCTGTGATCTGGCAATTTATTTTTCTACATGAGAGGGGAAAAATATGCATTTGCACATTGTTTGAAAAAATGTAACTTTTAATTATAAGGCATTTGACCTTGAATGAAAAAAAATAAAATTCTGGATCCTTTGCTTCACCAAAGTTTTAGTGCACGAGCCGCCACTGATTCCTACCCAATTTTGAATAATTATTCCAAAAATCCAAATTCTCATATTAGGTAAAAAGTTCAATAAAAATATCCAATTCTTCCAGGCTCAGTGGTCCAAACGCGGCAGCCCCAACAAGATGACCGTCCAAATGATGCACGGGGGCCGTCCCTGGACAGAAGATCCAACCCACCCTCATTACATGGCGGGGCGACGCGCCACCAAACACGTATATGGAGTGGAGCCCGATATGACTCGCGAAGGGGGCTCTATTCCCGTAACTCTTACGCTGCAGCAGGCTACTGGAAAAAATGTTATTCTACTCCCTGTGGGAGCTGGGGATGATGGGGCCCATAGCCAAAATGAAAAAGTGGATGTGAGGAACTACATTGAAGGGGTAAGTGAGAGTTTATTATTTTTGATGGTGGGGAAATTTTATATTAAATACAATTTAAAATAATACATGGTCCATTACTTTCAGACAAAACTTTTGGGGGCCTACTTGTACGAAGTATCCCAATTATAATTCCAATTATAAGGAATAAAAATACTTGTATTCAATATTTGATATAATAACGTTATGTATTTTTATATCATCTAAGTAAAATGTTACTTTAATTTTGTATTTTTAATACCCAAGCCCATTTTACAATAACAGTAGCTTTATCGGGTAACATTACACTAACATATCTATTTACGTCTGAAATCATCCACTGAAAATAAATTTTAAGATAAAATATCTTCCGATAAATTGTAACGTATCTTTTCTTACCGCAAGTTTTGTTGATGTTAGCAAATGAACAACAGAAACAGTTTTTTCTTGAAATAATTTAAACACTCTTTCTAAACGGATAATATTATTACGTGGCCACTCTAAAAATATTGCATATACAGCGTTGTTTTTAGAAGTATACCAAACCGAAACATCTGTTTCATTTTGATAAATCCAGGGATGACTTTTGTATATCGCTTCGCCATTGTGTGATAGCCATTCGCCTAGTTGTAACAAACGTTCTTGCATTATAGGGGGGATGATTCCATCTTTGGTGGGGCCGATGTTTATGAGAAAATTACCTTCAAATAATAATATACAATTAGTAATGTCTCCATTCATTTGAGGAAAGTAGGATTTATAAAATTGATTATTTTATTAATTTATCTATAAAATACAGTAAAAATTTTGAAAGATGTCCGATCAAGGTCGTCTACGAATTGTATGAATTCAGATTTTTGCTCCGCCCATCATGACAAATTCAGTTGTGTCGTATGCTTGGTTTTTATGAGGGTACATAAGATACTACTGTTATTTTATTATTATAAAAATATATATTACAGGAAAAGCATTCAATATTCAAAACTAAGTCAACTAGTAAGTTTATAAGCAAATGTAAAACCAAATATGTTAAAAATAAGATACTGACACAATGTCAGTGTCAGTGACTCTGACAGAATATAACGTTATACGTACGGCTATGAATCCAGGTAATGTATCTGAATTAATAAATAAACTTACGTTACAGCGAAAGTATTATCAACAACGAGCATCGTTTTTAATGGAATGTCCTAACTTAGTCGAAACAATATGAATTTTTGAAAGACAAGCGTGTTATATCCATCCTTATCACACAATCTTACAGCCTTTGCAAAAGAAAGAGATAAATGTATGCCAATTTGTTAATTCGTTCGTGATACAGGTGCCCTTGATCGGACATCTTTCGAAAATTTTACTGTATATAAATTTTTTGTCCATTAGATAGAGAATTTTTTTCTGATTTCAACGATATAAATATGATATGGGGTTGTATAACAATTATTTCGAGAAAAATGATATTAAAAATCAGAAATAATTTTACAATATTGAAGTAGGCTATGCAATAAACAACTATTAATACGACTATTACCTAGGTTACGATAGTATATTATTTGCTTATATCTAAAATAACTTGTTTTACTAAGAAATTCATAATAACAAATGAACTACATAACGAAGAAATATCAAAAAATAATAGTACTAACATAAAAAGAAAAACAATATGATGGAAATTATTTACAAATTTATGCAACCTTAGGTATTTTTGGTATTTTTGCACTTAAGAGTACTATTTTTTATTATAATTTGTGCTCGAAAACACCTCCTTGGTTTTGAAGACAAAGTTGAATTCTTCTTCTCAATTCGGAAGATGTAGCACATCTGTCACCTGTATCATTTGTTTGCATTTGTTTATTGCATAGCCTACTTCAATATTTTAAAATTATTTCTGATTTTTAATATCATTTTTCTCGAAATAATTGTTATACAACCCCATATCATATTTATATCGTTGAAATCAGAAAAAAATTCTCTATCTAATGGACATAAAATTTATATAGGTTGCCATTTTAAAAAAATATAATTTTATTCTACCGTTTGAGAACCACTGGTTGAATTTTTTATTTATTATGCCTCATAAATTAAGCCCTTTTTCCTGGTAATTTTTTGTATATAACATTTTTCTCTAAAGCGCTGGTTGTTTTAAAGGAAACACCCTGTATATACCTCCCTTAGCAAGGGTAGCGGGAGGTAAAAAATGATTGATCAACCCATAAATAAGTAGTATGTCGTAATGATATATTTATTTATATTTTAAAATAATCTTACCTCTGCAGCTTATAGCCCGGACTAGCAAAGCAATTAATGCTTCAATAGTAATATATTCGTCAATATCGGTTGCTCTGCGATATCCCCAAGAATTTTTATCCAATGTTACTGTACTTTCCCATTTATGTTTTTGTAGAACACCTATATATTAATAATTGTTCGTATACGCATTTTTTTTAAATATATATTTCGCTCGATATTTACCCGGATTGAATCTGTCTTCACAAGAGAAAAAATCCCCATAGTTGCAAGAAACGTGTTGTCCCCATCTGTCGTTCGCAACAACCGTATCTCTTACTGGACTATCGTTATACAACCAAGCAAGAAATTCCTTTGATTGGAAATATTCTGCCGATGCTTCCCAATCACCGTCTGCCCAAAATATTTCTGGTTTATATGCCCAGACCATGTCTTGCATTTCAGGAATCATTTTCGTTGTGGGAAATCGATTACAAGTAAAGTTAAAATCTCTATCGAGTAGGTATAGCGGATGGAAAAATTCGAAAAGGGAATAATACAGCCCGAATTTTAAGTCTGTTGAGTTTCTTATTGCTGTAGATAGTTCACCTGGAATAAATTAATAGCTTTGAATATATAATACATATAAGAACGGCAACGCATATGGCCTAGCAACATACTATATCTGTCTCTTTTTATTCACAAAATTATTATAGATAGCTAGTGACTCCTACCATAAAACTATGAACTACGGTAAATCGTGCTGACAGCATTGCCAGATACTATTTGTTAGAGGTATTCAATAATCAATAATTCAAAAATATTGTTTCATAATAACCAGATAATATATTTTGAATCTTCAATGTACATGTATACTTGTTTTACAGTAGAAAACTTAAAAACCTTTATAAAATCTTATCTTGCTGTTCTAGCTACGTGGCAACACTGTGCAACATCCATCTATTATGTATTTTTTGAACTAACTCAGAAATAATTCGTATACGGAGGGATAGATGGCACCTTCTCTCGAAATATTTAATCTAAATGCATTACGTTGCCATTCTTATATGTATTATATATTCAAAGTTAATAGTTAAGAAGAAATTAGAAGCAGAATGGGGTAGTTACCATATTTGTTTACAATATATGACTCATAATAAGATATATACTGTAATAAAATTTGCCATTTATTAAGTAAATATTCAAAAAAGTTATTTAAAAAATTACATGATTCAAATCGACCTCTTCTCTGTGACGTCACGCTTACATACTTAAAGCCGCAAATGTCGCTAGTGTCGTTGTTTTACAACGATGGGATGTGACATGTCAAAGTGACAATTGATGGTGATACTGACGCCGTGGACATAACCTTGCTTCTATTTATCAACTGTAATACAAAACGTCGTTACAAACTTGCCCAAACAAAAATAAGTAAAAATACGTGCTAACTTGACAGCAATCTAACCTAACAAACAAGTTCCCCTTACCCCGCAAGACATACGTCGCAAAATTGTCATACTTCGAGCAGCACGTCGGAACTAAGTTGCAACGGAAGCGGCAAGGGTAACGTCACAGTGGCGGTATTTTCAGTATTTTTTTTTCTCATTTAAAAACTAAAATACGGAAAATTTTAATTTAAAAATACTTGCTTTCTAATAAAAAAATAAAAAAAGGCGAAACTACCCCATTGTATAAGTAAAGGCAACAGTACAATATAAGATGTATTAACGGCATTATTATATAAGGATTTATATGGATGTATGAATAAGGAGAAAAAGTACTGGGAAAGTTTTGAAATGTGGTTGTGGCGACAGAAGAAAATTGGATGGGATCCGTTGAGACGTGTTTTAATGTAAATAAAGCAGATTGGGACACCCAACAGTAATATGATGATATGGTGAAAATGATTAGCCAGAAGACTCACGTCATCAACCTGAAAATAACCTAATAAAAATAAATATAACTTGTAGTTATTATTAGTTGTTATTTATTTTTTAAAAAAGAAAAAATATACTAGTATTAATGAAACGTATGTATTACGGAATATAAAATGAATTGATACAATATGGTCATTCTCAGTAGTGCCAACGTATGGTACGAAAATAAACTACAATTATTTCAAATAATTTTACACTCCGTAAAAGGAAGAACGATTGACTTAGAAATAATTGTAATTGTATTTTTTTTCTTCTTTTAAAAATAAATAACACCCAATAATTTCTACAAGTTATATTTCATTTTATAAGGTTTTTTTCAGGTTGATGACGTGAGTCGTCTGCCTAATCATTTTCACCATATATTTATTTATTTTAGAACATACCTACAATATCTCTATGAGGCCTTACATCCATAGAATTCCAGTTAAATGAGTACTTTGAGGGAAACATCGTAAAACCATCATGATGTTTAGCAGTAAACACAACATATCTGCAAAAAATATTTGAAAAATTAATTAAACAAATCGTTTACCTTACCTTGCTCCAGATTTTTGGAAAAGTTCGGCCCATTTATGCGGCCTAAAAAGATCAGCCGTAAAATCTTTAACAAAATCTTGATATTCAAATGTTGGGGAATAATTATTTTTCATGTAATTCGCCTCACAAGTATTATTAGCTAGAAAGAAATAATATTATGAATAAAATATACACATATAAAATTACCAACATTTCCAATGCATCCAAAACCATTCGGAACTATTTCCGAAACTTGGAACAGAATATAATCCCCAATGAATAAATATACCAATCTTTGCTTCATCGTACCAAGATGGAATAGGCCTCGTGCTTAAATCTTCCCAAGTAGGAGCATAATTTTTAATTTTTCTCTGTCTTATTATTATTTGTTTTCCATTAACAATGTTAATAACAATGAACAAAAATAAATAACAGATAGATTTCATTGTTGTGTGCGATATGCTTGGTCACTAAAAATAACTGTCATATGGTGAGGTTCTTCAACAATAAATTATGATAATATAATCGCATTTGTTGTTGTCCGGTGCCAAAACTCTTTAATATATTGTTATGTTTAAAATTTAATTTTAAAAATGTTAAAATAAATTAGATAATTTTATTAGTTTGTAATGTGAAATATAGATTAATTCATATTTTAATAAATACCTCATGACAGTTTTATGGAGGTTTTTCGGATGTTTTAAATTTGATTACTGTGATGTTTTATTCACATTTTCTAATTTATTTTTTCTTGAAAGAATAGGTCAAATTAAATATGTAGGTGTATGTTTTGCACTTTACAAGTCTTTGGAATCAGAGATATGATTTTTTAAAACTTGTCTTTAATTTCAAATATTTGGACGATGACGTCACGGCTTGGCGGATGCGGCAGTAGCTCTACCGGTTGTGTTTGGAACTATGATTGTTTGGGTTATCAATTGTCAGTTTGATTTTGTGACAGCAACATATTGTTAACTAAAAACATATTTCATACAACTTTTGATATTTATTTTAATAAATGTTTTATTTACATACCTTTACTCTTAACTCTGCTGTCACCTGTCACAATTTTAGGTTAGTTTGTTTACAACAGCAAACGGAAACCACGTGGACCATAAATGTGTGTGAGAGAGGAATGGCGTTGTGTGAGTAACAAACCGTGACGTCACGAATTTTACGGTCGCCAAAGTTTGCCTGGATTTTTGACTCTGACATTTATCTATCAATTATAAACATTTTAAATTTTCAATTGGTTTCCATGGCTTTATTTGGACTTTGAGATTTATTACAACAGATTATTTTATATATTATATTTTTTTATCTCTAAATCTATAGAAGATATAAAATATTTAAATGTATTAGATATATAATTTAATGTTCTTTAATATTTGTAAGAACAAAATTTTTCAAAAAATAATATTTAAAAGAATTTAAGAATCTGCTACTTCCGGTTATTCATTTGTTACACCTTTTCAATTCTTCCCATTAATACCCGATTGAGAAATACATAGTTAAACAGATATTAAGTCTTATAGTTTTTGAAAAATCGTCCTTCAAACATCCACAAACACATACATTCATAATACCGGAAAACTGGATTTGGCCCATTTTTTCATTTTAAAATTATTTCTAAACTATTAGTTATCGCGAAAAATGTTTCAAATAAAAAAATTAGATATTTTTATTGTTCATCGAGTGGTATACGAAAATATTTTTTCTATCGGTACATGAAGTATAAAATGCAATCAAACCGTATAGAGAATATAATATTCTTTAATATTTATATGTAACATAAAATTTCAAAAAATATTTAACTGCGTTTTTTCAAGAAAAAACTGTTAAAATCTTCAAACGAGGGTACTTCCGGTTGTCCAATTATAACCAAAATCTAATCATTTCTTCTTTTGGATTTAAACTTGAAGAATATGAAAAAAATATAATTTTTGGAATACACACATACATACATACAGACAGCATCGTAAAAATAGTAAAAACTCTACCTTCCTTACCTATAGATGACGGACGGTAAAAATCGATTAAATTTAGTTTTCCGTCATTGTAGTAACCTATGGGAAATTATAGCAAAACAAAAGCACATCTAAGATGGCCTCCCAAAGGCACACCACATGTCCCATTTGACCGAAGTCGTAACTCAGTTTACGAGATCCCAACGGTGGCCTTCGAAATCTGGACATTCTGTATGTATAATCGTCACTAACGAAAAAGGTATTAAGAAAAAAAGAATAATTTCATATTTACTATCTCCACATTTTTATTGTAAACGTATTAAAAACAATAAGGTACATAAAATTTATTTAAAAGTACACTAAGATATAACTATTATTACATAAATTTTAAGTCGGTTTCTGATATATTTTTAAAACCCAAGCCCATTGAACTTCGACATGAGCTTTATCTGGAAAGATGATGTTTACTTTTTTGTGGTCTTCAGTTAACGTCCACTGAAATAATAAATAGTGTTATTAGTGACAATAAGATCAAACAATAAGGAAAAAATTGGGATTAATAAATATTTATATAATTACGCGTTTATCTATTTCACAATTAAGAAACAAATAAGGAAAAGTGATATTTTTCCGTATTAGGTGTGAAATTTTTAGGTTATTGTTAAATTTACAATAAATAAATCTGTTGCAACAAAAAAATATAGTATATTTTTCCTTTTCCTATATTATAAGAATATTAAAGTGCTTTTTTCAATCGGTAAAACGAAAAAATAATGTCCATTCTTCCTTACCTTGAGTTCCTCTGACGCCAGCATACTAACTACTGTCTCTCCTTCCACAAAAAGATCCCGTGATTTCTGTAGAGATAAAATTCCATCTTCAGGCCAGTCAAGACAAATGGCATAAACGGCATCATTGTTGAAAGTGTACCAGACCCTCGCTTTTGTCTCGTTTTGATGAATCCATGGCCTGCTGCCATATATGGCTTCACCGTTGTAGTCTAACCATTCTCCTAGTTGTAATAGGCGCTCTTCAAAAATAGGATTGATGGTACCGTCTTTTGAGGGGCCTACGTTTACCAACAGGTTGCCTACAGGAAGATTTAATCAGTAATAGGCGATTACAGCTATATTTTAGTGGACCCAGCAAATATCTCGCTTATTTATTAAGTTAGTAATTTTTTTCATATAACATGATTTATGCAGCAACATGTAAGCTACTTGATGACGGATGTACATTCATGATACCACTTCCGGTTTATTAGTAATTAATATCAACTTTGAAATTTCAAATAGAACATACTATATTTTTTACAAATTTAAAAAGTGCATCAAATTTGCTTTACAATCATGTAAAATAATCCATATGTTACATTATTAAAAAGTAAAATGGCGGGCACTTTTTTATACACCTAGGCGAAAATAGAATAGTGGCTTGAAATAAAATACTGATATATTCTATAATAAAATAATAACACACCTCTGCAACTTACAGTACTCGCTAAAATAGCAAGTAATTTTTCAATGGTCATATATTCTGATATATCCGCATTTCTTCTAAATCCCCACGATTTTTTATCAACAGTCATTGCATTTTCCCATTTGTGTTCTTGTAATACACCTAAACACACAAACTAAATATTATTATAAACTAGCATGGACAAGGAATTCCGAGGAAAATATGGGAAGGAAGAATCTTGGAACTCGGAAATAAAAGATGTAAAAAAACTAAAGAAATGAAAAAGATGGCAAAAGAAATGGATTAAAAATTAACATGAGAAAAGGAAATCTCACATCCGACTATAGGTATCAGCGATAAACAAAAGATAAACTATACCTAAATGGGGTACTATACCATAATCAAATTTTAACTCTCTTAGATAAAAAAGCGAAAATATAAGAAAATTAATGAGTATTAGTGAAGTCGATTAATAATTAGAGTGACGTATCGGGTCTTTGCAATTTGATTGGTTGCCTGATTTTAAAAGCAAGACCCGCGCGCTTGTTTCGCCCGCCTGAAACGTTAATGGAAAAACACAGAAGTCACTTTTGTGCTATTTAAAATTCGAAATATTTCTTTTTGGGGTTAGGATCGAACCCGGTTCCCCAGATTCACGACCAGACAATCAGTTTATACAGTCTGGAAAGACCCCCCCTTTAACTTTTTTTTATTATAACTATCAACTTTTATTTTGTAAATAGCAGCCTATAATTATTTTACTAAAGTATAAACCGCCATTTTTTTCTCTTTTCAACGATGTATTAGTTTTTATTAAAGTATTTGAAAAATTTCGATAAAAATAAGATAATTGAGATATATGGGAAATAATTTTTATAAAATAAACAAAATGTAGCAATGTTAATATCAACATAGTATAAATTTGTTTGTTACTTATTTATTATTACTTTATTATTATTTACTTATTTATTTATTATTTTCACATAGCCACCTAGAATATTTGAATAAAAATTATTTCTCATATATCTCAATTATCTTATTATTTCGATTTTTTTCAATTAATAAAAGCTAATACATCGTTGAAGACAAAAATGGCGGTTTATATTTTAGTAAAATAATTTAGGTTGCTATTTAAAAAATAAAAGTTGATAGTTATATCTTGTAAACCTGACTTTATAAAAAAATTCTATATTTGCCATCAAACAGTATATTTGAAATAATTAAACTTTTTTCTGAGCCATTTTTTTTATTACTTATAATAAAAAAGTTAAGGGGGAGGGGGCGTGAAACATTTGTAAATTTTAAATCGCGTTTACACTAAAATTCTTAGTTCATCCTGTTCTAGAAAAAAATTGGTACACAACCCCATTATGATATTTTCATACCTGGATTATATCTATCCTGACAAGTATAATATCCACCATGATGGCACGGAATATTACTTCCCCATCTGTCATTCACCACCACTGTGTCCCTAACTGGACTATCATTGTACAACCAAGCTAAGAATTCCTTAGATTTCCAGTAGGTATCTGTGGGTTCCCAGTCACCGTCAGACCACACAACTTCAGGTTTGTATTTCGCAACTAGTTCTATCAATTCGGGAAGCATCTTCAAAGTAGGGAATACATTGGTAGAAAAGTTGTTTGCCTTGTCACTTAGATACATTGGATTGAACCATTCGTATAGAGAATAGTAAAGACCGAAACGCAGGTTGGCTTCGCGAACAGCTTCGGCTAAATCGCCTACAAAATTCGACTAATATTTATAATTGCACAGCAAAAAAATGATTTTTACCTTCCGTCACCTTTAGGTAAGGAAGGTATTGTCTTTGGTCAAAAAATCCAATGATGAGTTTTTAGTGAGTAAGCATGTTTTAGGGTCCCTATAATACGATTTTACCATTTTTACGATGATGTCTGTATGTATGTATGTGCGTGGGTGTGTGTGACGAAAGTTTCGGATCGCATAACTTCAATACCACGATTCCTAAAATTATAATTTTTTCGTATTCCTCAAGTTTACATCCAGAAGAACAAGTGATTAGATTTTGGTTATAATTGGTGAACCGGAAGTAGCCTCATTTGAAGATTTAACAGTTAAATTTGATTTATTAACATTTAATGTTATTATAACTTAAAGAATATATTATTCTCTATACGATTTGATTGCATTTTATACTTCATATTCAACAGATATAGAGCTAAAGAATTATAAAGATATTAATTTTCATAAATCAGCTAGCTATGCTAACCATGAAAATTGTTAATATATTCAGATAATTCAAATTGACAGATGTCGTATCAATAAAAAGTAAATAAATGTGGCAGAGATTAGTATGTTGAAGTAGATGTTGGGGAAAACACGAGAAGATACGGTAAGAAAATAACCCCTAACGAATGGGAAAAGCTAAAGAAGAAGAAGATGTCAGTGTCAAGAAAATTTATGTATGTAATTTATACATAATACACAGGATTGACGGAAGGTATTGTGCTGGCCACAACAGATTTTTTTTTATTGATTTGGATGTAGAAATTTTTGCTTTGCAACATCCATTTGAAACTGTTTAAAATAATTTGGGGAGCAATGCCCACGGAAAAACTAATTTCCCATGTTAAGCGCCTATGTTTCACTTTCCGTCATACACCCCATATAATTTTCCGAAACTTTTTAAATACACTCATAATAGAGCATTAATCAATTACTTATTGAAAATATAGAATAGCTTTAAACGTATTAAGCCAATTAATTCATTTGCAAGAACAATAATAGTAGTTTTACTTAAAAATAAGTACTCATTTTACTAATTAAAGTCGCGTAACAAATAATTCACTCATTTCTGTAGGTGTTATCGTCCTTGAAAATAATGTCATATTACCTACTAGATCGCGGTGCGGCCCAATATCAACTGCATTCCACCCAAATGTATACCTCGATGGAAAAAGAGTAAAACCTTCATGATGTTTGCTTGTAAGAACCACATATCTGTAATAAATAAAACGTAGAATATACAAAACTACAAAAAAAAAACATACTTTGCACCGGAGCGTTTGAAAAGATTCGCCCATTTTTGAGGTTCATAAAATTCTGCAGTAAAATCCCTTCCAAAATCCTGATATTTAAAACCAGGAGGGTAGTTGTTCTTCATAAATTCAGTATATTTGGAACTGTTTCCTGAAGGATATTCATATTACAATATTATTAAAAATAAAATATACAAACTTACCATTCCAGTTCGACCAAAACCACTCCGATCCAAAACTAGGAACTGAGTATACGCCCCAGTGCAAAAAAATACCAATTTTTGCATCGTCGTACCATGACGGTAACGCTCTAGAATCCAAACTGTCCCATGTTGGTTCGTATTTCTTACTCTCCACTGATATTATATGAGGTTTTGATATAACTGAATTTATTAAAATAACACAAGTAAAAAATCTAAGAAACATATTTACAACGAATAGATCTCTTTGTTATCAAAAACGCTGTGAATTCAAATTGAAAATAACTGTTTATATAAACACGTCTGACCTCTTGATTCAAATGTCGTATTGGTTGAAGATAAAGCTTTGCTTATATATTGATCGGATAAAATAAAATAACGGGTGTTAAATTGTGTGATCAAAACAGGTTGGCGTTTCGAAATTATCTAATTAAGATAGCTGATCTTGAAACGTAACTGCATTTCAGTTTGAATGAACCATTTAAAGTCGGGTCAGAGGGGTCTAAGTGCCCATTTTTGTGTTTTAAAGATAGGCAGCCAAAAGTGTTTTGCACTGCAACTTTTTTTTTATTAATATTCTTATTTATTTTGTTTAAATATGTGCTAAACACTTACGACCTTTCGACATTTAAGACAAAATATTTTAGTAATATATATTTGTTTACGTACACAAACATTTGTTTATAAAATTACCTCCCGCCGCCCTACATATAAGGGAGGTAAAAACAGCACTTTTTACTATTTTTACAACGATGTCTGTGTGTGTGACGATTTTTTCTTCCACGCTAACTCATCAAAAACACCAAAAATTTATATTTTCCGTATTTTAACTTTCTGCATTCATATAAATAGTTGATTAGATTTTGGGTAAAATTGGACAACCAGTAGTGGTATTTTACTTTACCCCATAACAGTTTTTAATGAAAAATTATATTAAAATATAATTCAAAACTTTTCAATTTTAATACTTAAGATTTTTATGTTCTTAAATTTAAATAAATAAATATATCACGGCATATTATCCATTGCTGGGTGTACCAATTTGCTTTGTACACAGAATTCGGTAATGATGATGAAATATTTGTACCGTGCGGGAGTTTACCAGGCGTCACCTCATTGCTAGCGTGAGGAGTGCCGGGATCGAACCCGGTTCTCCAGATTCGCGACCAGGCACTCAGGCACGCGGTATTTAAAATTCGTATATAATTGGAAACAACATTAGATTTTGACCATATATGATAAACCGGAAGTGTTACCTTGGGAGTTCTTAACAGATTCTGGGCGAAAAACATAATAAAATTGACCGCTCAGATGTTTCTCTAGGGTTGAAGCTTGGGTAACAGATGTCTAGTAAAAACATCTAACGAGAGAAGTCGAAACTAGCGCCGTACCAGCCGCCAGAAAAAGTTATTTTCGGGTACTCCTCACACCTTAGGAAGATCGCAGCATAAACAAAGAGATAGGGAAAGAAAACATAAAAGAAAAAGCTGGAAGTATGGACAAAAAAAGAGGAAGACCGACAAAAACATGGGAAGGAAGAATAGCAGACCCCGGAAATAAATGAGGTGAAAACTGAAAGAATCGAAAAAGATGGCAAAAATAGATTAAAATTTAACCTTGAAAAAAGGAAATCTCATGCCCGACTACGGTTATAAAAGGGTACGGAGAAGAATAATATAATTGCTTTCTTTCATTTATAAAAAATACTACGTATGGGACCGATTAGATAAGATAAAAGTTGCCGCACTAGTAAAAAATACAACAGTAATAAAAAAGTAAAGTTTGTAATTTTCTATTTTTGGTCAAATCTAGTGACCTATTTATATTCTGGATAAACAAAGACATAACAAATAAAATAGCAATTTACGCTTGATTAAAAAATCTGTTGTGGCCATCACAATACCTCTCGCGCCCTTTCCATTGTAGTATATATAAGTATTGTATTTAACATTTCTTGTTTAAATTTTATTCTATTTATCATTATTAAATGTATTTATGTGGTTGGAACCGCTAATATTGTTGGTAATGCAACAATACTTTATATCCAAGAGTCTTAAATACTAAAATTGAAAATTTTTGGATTATATTTTAATAAAGTTCTTCACTGTTATGGGCTTCAAGTAAAATTTTTGGACCGAAAACTACGTACCTTACACTATAACAACTACTAGGTCACACAGACTTAACACTTTGTTTCCCAATAAAAATTACAGTAAAAAGAAGAGTCCATTAGAATGAAATAGTTATGTATTTCGCTCTCTGTCTTACAAAAATAAATATTTGCGAGGGAGTGTTCCATCCTGTCTTTGTTATTCTATGTCGTGTTGTCTCTCTCTTACAATATATTTCTCTTTGTCACACAAAAATCAACTAACAGTTTAAAGGTGACAGTATTTTTTTCATCAACAATACCTCCCGCTGATCACAAACAGTGATAATACACACACATACATAAATATACATACAAACACTAAAGCAACAGTACCTCCCGCTAATTAATTGTGTGATGTACACATATTTAAGAAATCTAATGTGGCCAGCACAATACCTCCCGTCAAATCTGTGTATTTTATATACATACATACAAACACTAAAGCAAACACGCGTTTTCTTTAAAAATTAAAAATAAATTTATTTAACTTGAAGTGCATTCCCTTTCGATGATTCATCATAAAATCGTGCGTTTTGATTGCCCAGACGGCATCTAGGGAGAGTGAATGTGAAAAAAAAATATATAAATTGGTGTGTCGGGGCATGCTTGCTGTCGGATGGTGTGAGAATCAGGAAGTAGGGGGTGTGAGATTCGAAACTTGTACACAAAAAATTCTAATTACACCTTTATATTTACGTATTTTCTATTATTTTAAATTCATTCTATGAGCAATTCATGAACGGGATTGGCGATATTTCTGAAGGGTTCATGTAATATACCTATAATTTTAAATATATAATTAATAATACAAAAAGAAATATTAAATATTGTTCCCGGAAAAAGCCTTCAGTACTATCTCTGAATTTTTGACACTGACATTAGTGACATTTATCTGTCAATTACAGACATTTTAATTTCTCAAGTAGTTACCATGGAGATGTTTGGGCTGTGAGATTTACTACAACAGATTATTTAACTATGTCTTTAAATCTATAGAAGGTATAATAATTTTTTTAAATGTGTCGGAAGAGAATTTTGTTTTTTAATATTTGTAATAACATAAATTTTCAAAAAATATTTAGAAGTTTTTTGTTAAAATACTACTACTTCCGGTTGCCCAATTGTTACCAGAATCTATTCAACTCTTTCCATTACTGTTAGATTGAGGAATCCGTAGTTACACAGGTCTTTAGTCGTACAGAATTTGAGAAATCGTACCCACAACAACTTCACACAGACAGACATCATCGTAAAAATGTCGGATTCGAGGGACCTTAAAACGTGCTTATTCATTAAAATTTGGATATGCGTTTTTTAGTATGATTGCAATACCTCACTTAGCGAGAGGTAAAAACTTTAAATCTAAGTTTTCGACTTATCTGGAATATCTTGTTTATACATTTTAATCATTTACAATTTAGAAAAAGTAATTATCATAAAACATCAAAATAATAAATATGTTGATAGGTATTTTTTTTAGATTAAAGTACATTTAAACAAAAACAATTGTTGTATTAACAATAACAATACATTTAATGATAAGGTAGCAAAATCAAAACACTTCAGTTTAATCATATAAATATTTAATAGTGCCAAAAATTACTTTATATAAAAATAAATTTACAATTTTAAGCTCTTTTTAATTTCGTTAGTCCAAACAATTGCTTGGTCTCCCAAATCCACTATCAATCTTTTCGATTCTGTCCCAACAACAACTAACGTCTCCCAAAGTACGTTCACTGTTGCGTTGACTCTTTCATCTTTCCGAATTTCTTCTGCCATGACCACAACATTCTCCACCAGTCTTCCAGTCATGGAATGAAGATTCAAAAAGTGACCTTCGAATTTGTTAGCCCAGGGTTTGTAGTCCGACGGAATTTGCTTCAAAGCTTCGCTCCAAATTTCTCCCGCTCTTTGCCTCAGAAGCATAGAAGAATTCAACTTCATTGTAGAAAGAATGAATAAAAATGTAGAAGAGAAAATAAACGTGAAGAAAAGAATCCTGAAGAGCGATGCACACAAATTTGAAGAAGGTTTTGGTTTCTTTTTGTTTATAGGTTTCTTGAAACTTATTTCAATTGGAATTGGTTGTGGTACATCATGATTTTTCTCTTTTTTATTCTTCTTATCCTTTTTCGCTTTCTTCTTTTCTTTTTTCTTTTGTACTTGCTTCTGCTGCAGAGCCTCCGTTTCTAATTCCGCCTGTTTTTGCAGTTCTCTTCGTGCTTTTTCTTCTTCTACTTGTTCATTCATTTGTGTGAAGAAAGTCACAACACTTCGAGCGCATTGCGTACATTGGGGGGCATCTAAACAGGGCCCGGCAACCTTTGCAACAGCAGGAATCAGTGGATTGTTCTTCAAATCCAGCCATCTTAGTGCCTTTAGTTGATGGAAACTCAGAGGTAGATGAGTTAAATTGTTGCTGTAGAGATCTAGATGTCTCAGTTGACGCAGCTCGCCGAAATCTTCGGGGAGTTCAGTGAGTAGATTTTTACTCAAATCTAATTTGATGATGTGCGTTAAACTGGCGAAATTTTTCTGGAAGTACGAAAAATATTTTGTTAAAATTAGTTAGAGCAGCTTAATCCGTCTCATTTAATAAATATAGTAATATAAAATGATTTGAAATTTGTGACTTTTCGCGGCTGTAAACATGGACTAAATTCGTGACGTCATAGCTTCATATACAAAGACGTTTCTCACACATATGCAAGCATGACGCTTCACGTAATTTCCATTTAGTCGTTGTAAACCATAAACTTATATTTAATGACAGAAAATAATCAATTTTGGTAACACATTGTGTGTGCTACTAACCTAACTTTTAATATACATATTCATATTGTATTTAAAACATAGTACTTACGAGTTTTATTTAACATATCGGAGTTTGAGTTATTGTTATTACTTATTTCGAGACTTATTTTTATACTCAAAATTAACTGTCAATGTCGTAAATAAAGAAAACATCGCTGTGATAGACATGTAACTAGGGAGATTCTGAATGTTGATTGGCGGACAACATGTCACGTGACTAATGAACTATATTCTCACCCTAATATCTAAGTCCTAAATTTATATTCCCTAAATCACGTCATTATTTAGGATTTTCGGAATTATACTTCACTTTACGTAAGAAAATAGTAGATGGTGCTTGAGAGCCGACCGTTTTTACATGCATTAAATACATAATTAAAATTCATGAAACCAAACTTTATCAATAATAAATATGTTTATCTGTAAAAATGTACAAGACCTACATATTAAAAATTACAACAAATCATGGTTAAACATCACAAAAATATGGTGAATTTAAATATTGCGCGCGTAAACCAGTGACACCTTACTTTTTTTTACATAGTTGATAGGTAACCGTTCATAGACCGGACACTAGTGAACTGTGTATTCGGCAGAAAAATGAGCATATTCAGAACCCAGAGAACCACATGTTTGCTGAATGCGCCCAATGTGATTTCTTCTGTGAAGTAAAAGTTTTCAGCGGGAAGTGCTACCAACATAACTGATAAAAACACCAAGTCACATTTTTTAAGAATCTAATACAATTATAAAACTCGTGTGCCTTATGAAACTTGTTTTTTTAATATACTATTATTGATGTGAAAAGGATGTGCGATTAGATAGACTTTCAACCGTGGGCGAGCAATGATGACAAGGTAAAATAACTAATAACTTTTTTGTGTGCAATATAATGGACATTATAGAACTATTTGAATATAATCTTACCCCTAGTAATGATAGCCTGTTGTTAGAAAGGTCCAAACTCGTTGCTTTTTTCAAAAGAGCCTACATTAAAAAAAAGTTAATATCCTTAACAAATTTTATTATCTGTAGTACGCTTGCACTATAAATAATACAGTTTAAGTAAATATTTTAATGTGATAATATTATCAACAAAATATTTACTTAATAAATAGAATTTTTGAAACAATAGAACATATATTAATCCATATATAAACAAATATTAACTTAAAAAACTTGCACGTACAATTTCTCGAACCGGAACATCCTGTAAATCTGATAAACTTAGATCAAGTTCCCCGTCTTCCAATCGTTCTTTTAGGTTAATTTTAGTTTTCGGGGCCATAGTTTATCTGAAGTAAATTGTTATACAACTTGTATTAAACAAATAATAAAATGATTATTTTACACACATGCTTACCTGAAAAATATTTATAATAAAATAAATGACACAACCTGCAAGATGGATATAAACAAGTACACGTCAAAAATACGTCACGTCTCACGTCGTCGTCTCAATCTTAGAAAACAAAATTCTCTAGTTTTGTTGAAATTTTACTTTTGTTTTATATTGTTTAATAAAATTTACGTAGTGTTGCCAAATTATGAGTGCATTTTGAATGACAAACAATATGAGTAACAATTAAATTTTGGTTCAGTAAAATAAAGATTCTGCGACATCTACATTTTTTTTAAATAGTTAAAGATGTCATGGTCGCGAATGACATTTTGTCATAAGTTGGTATATAATAATGGCATACATGCGAAGCAATAATGTATTTTGCAAGTGAAAATTGCAAGTTTCGCGTTCGTACATCCGAGAAAAGTACAAGATCCGTTGTTATATAAAAGACAAAAGAACAGATTAACAAAAGTGCATCATATGTTAGTGAATTACATTGTTGCTGTTCAATAATTTCGTTGTGAAATTTCGTTCCCATATCAACACATCTAAAAGTGGACAATAAAACACGGTCAATGTCATTGCTGCGTTTTTAACAATTTTGTGCTAAATAGAAGTTTTATGGGTTCTAATAATTCTTCATCTAGAATGGATGACAGTGACTCTAGATCACGGTCAGATGATGGTTCGGACCAGGAGACAGATCTCGCTACAATATTGCAGTATTTAATAAGGAGGTACGAAGAACTGCGAGCACTATTAATTCAGGCTAACTTTTTCGGTTTTCAGTGGCCAAGTTCAAATAATTTCATCGACTTATGATGACGACATATATTTGGGTTCTAGGATTCCCAAGATTAAGCACAAACCTAACACTTCCGCCCTGGACGTACGTTGTTATCGCAAAAGTGAAGTATGATTTTATTACGTTCTGAATTTCAGAAAAGTGAATTTGCCCTGCAGACGAAGCAGGCTTCGGGGTTAGGGATTTCTAAGCGAAAACAAAGGGGTAATAGTATCACGCAAATGATACTTAGTAGAGAGGTATTTTTTAGTGAATAAAAACTTATTAAACACACCCAGAAATGGGTATTAAGCCATGAGATATATTTATTTAACTTTCTTGCAGAGAGGTATGTTCGCATACGATAGTTTTTCAAATAGAGATCGATGTAAATTAGGTAACAAATTTCTTCCGAATGAAATGAGCGTGCTCGCGAAATATGGCGGAAAAGCATTCTGTGGTGTTTATTCTCAAAACGGTGAATATTTTTTAAGTGCTTGTCAAGGTAAGATAATCTTTACAGAGTGTGAAAAGAATATCTAAAAAGATTTTCCTTTAGATCGGCAGATCCGTGTATATAAAACCGACGGTGGTAATTTTACGCTTTTTAATTCAATCCAGGCAAGAGATGTTGGCTGGAGTGTAATAGATGTAGCTTTTAGTCCGAATAATAGCCATTTTGTTTACTCTAGTTGGTCGTCTGCATGTGAGTATTAACTTTCTCTTTGTCTATATAATTTAATCTGATCGAGTATTGGGTTCAATGATTTCATAGATTTTCATTAAATTTCAAGTAAATAAACACTGTGACTGCTGAAATGGGTTCCCCACATTTTTTTTATAAGACTATTTTGTTTGTTAAACTCAGTTTGTTCTCAAATCTTTTTCAATACTTATAAAAACAATTATTTAAATTTAAAATAAATGATTTTAGAGTTTTTCTTTAAAGTTCAAGTAAATAACTATAACTGCTGGACAGTGATGTATAATATTTGAAATATTTTATGTAATTATTTAAAATACAAACCTTCCGTCCTATCTGGTCGATTTGTAATATAACATGAAGTAATTCCCTAATTTTTCTTGAAATAAACAGTTGCCTATATTAATGTTGAACTTCTTTTTAATTAAATAGAAATACGCGAATAAATTGAATATGAAAAACAAATATTTGAAATATTGGTATATTTCAAATACTAAACAAAATAATTCAGTTTTATTAAACATTTCAAAAGTCAAATTGTCAAAATTGATCTTGAAATGTAATTTTAAGGAGAAAAGATAATAAAGAAGGATACAGTATATTGCCTTCTTTGGAAAACATTTTTGACAATATCTCGTGTCAAATTGACATTTAATTAACTATTTTGAAATTGACATACGTTTCTTTGTCTATAGCTTACTCCGAGTTAGCATTTTTTGAACACACTGTACTTGTATTTTGTATTTGAAATAGGTTTTTTCAAGTCCTTTATACAACACTGCTGCTGAAATAGGGTCCTCCACATTTTTTTTATGAAAGTTTTTGTTAGTCTGTACACGATTGGCTATTTTACGATTACGCTTACATTTCGAACTGAAAATTAATTTGAACCGGAGCTGAACCCTAACCCGAAGTTTAATACCTGGTTAGGTGCCGATTCGGGTTCAATTGGGGTTTGGGTGTATAAAATGTTACGGTTTAGATTTGGTTTTGGTTCGGTTCAAGATCGAGTTCGATGCCCTGGTTTAAAATAACTTTTGTAATCAATGATTTTAGAGTTTTTCTTTAAAATTTAAGTAAATGATCAATAGAACTGCTGGAATAGGGTACTCCACAATTTTTTATGAAACTTTTTATTATAAATTGATCTTTTTCTAAACTTATAAAATCATCAAAATGTAGAAAACTACCCCTGGCGAGTTTTCTAAATGACAAGTGCGAAAAACATTCTTATAAAATGAGTCCTTTATACTGTTTTTTGTATTTTGCGTCTTTTATATGCTAAAATATTTTAAAAGAACAGCTATTTAGGGAAATTTGTATGTTTAATGTTGTAGTTGGTGACATTGAATTGACAATTATTTGAAAGCATGTCAATTCTGATTTATGAACATAAGTAAATATCATCTAGTACCAACCTTTTAATACAAAAAATTGCGTGTAGAAATGAAGGCCCTTTCGATACATATTTGGGTTTCGTGATGACTTCATTATAAACACCAACTTTTAACTATCACTTTCATAGAAACGCAACGAAAAACATTTAAACAAGTGTTATTTGGTTTACTTTCGTTAATTTTTCAAAAAGCCGATAGCAGAAGGGTTGAAAATAGTACGAATTTGGAGAGTAGATGTGTGACGAAGATGTTATTTTAAAAACTAATAATTTTTTTAGTTCTTATCTTATTATTGTATTTGTACATTATAAAAAACTGGAAATTAATTCACCATGAATTTATTATGTTTTGTTTTTTAATTGCAAATTAAAAAAAAATGTTTAGTTATTAATGTGAAGTCCAAAGTTAATAGTTATTTATAATACATGATATTTGCATGTCTTTGTTTTAATGAGGTTTATATTTTTTTGTTTTAGTGCATCTATGTTCGTTGACGGGTGACTCAGACAATCAGGAAACATTGTCGTTATCTCCGACTGACCGACGGTTTTGTATATTTTCTGTTGTGTTCTCATCCGATGGCCGCGATATCTTGGGAGGAGCAAATGACGGATATCTTTATGTTTACGATAGGGAGTGTAATCAACAATCGCTCAAGGTAATTTGCAATTTTTGTTTCAGTTTTAGCAGTATGCACTAGTTGCAATTAGATTATATCTAAATTTTCTGGATTATTTATTATTTAATCTCGGGGTTACTCAATACGTGAATCATATTACAGATCGAAAAACCACATTTTTAAGTCATTTGAAAATATTGAGGCAGGATATTTTGACAGCGGAATGATAAATGTTAACTTTGATATATAGTTTGATAATTAGAGCATGAAATTAGTGTAACTAGCCTATCTATTTCAAATTTAAAGAGGCCAATTTAGAAATTATTTAAAAGTGCTGCTTAAAGAAGATATTTAAGAATTTAAAAAGTATAAAATTTAATAAAACAAGTTTGTTATTGAGTTATTTTGAAAGATATTCATGATGAGCATAAAACTAATACATAAATAAATAATTGTAGTTTATTTTCGTACTGATAATGATAATTTTGTGTCAAATAATTTTATATTCCGTAAAAGGAATAAGGATTGACTTAGAAATAATTGTAAATTCATAAATATATACGTTTCTTTAATACTAGTATTTTTTTTACATAATTTTTAACTATGACGTAATTGATCAGTTTTAAGGGGCTTCGATCTTATAGAAAGCATGTAAAACAAAAATTATTGACAGATTTACTATAGTGAAAATGATTAGGCAGAAGACGCATGTCATCATCTTGAAAAAAACCTTATAAAATGAAATATAACTTATTTATTTTTAAAAGTAGAAGAAAAAATCTGTTGTGGCCAGCACAATACCTTCCGTCAATCCTGTGTATTATGTATAAATTCCATACATAATTTTTCTTGGAAAAGATTCTAAATTTCCAGTAAAATTATTTTATAAACAAACTTTTCAAATTGCACTTGACACTGACATCTTCTTCCTCTTTAGCTTTTCCCATTCGTTAGGAGTCGATATTTTTGCGTGTCGTTCTCATTCGGTTCTTTTTCTCTCAAGTCTTCCACAGTACAGTCCTTCCATCTTATCTTTGGTCTTTCTCTGCTTCTTCAACCTCCCATTACGAAACTACTCATTCTTGTTCAAATATAATTCTTCATTTCTCCTCATAACATGTTCAAACCAATGTAATCGTCTTTCTTGTATCTTTCTAGAAAATTGTAACACTAGAGTTATTTTCTTACCGTATCTTTCCGTGTTTCCCCAACATCTACTTCAACATCCTCATCTCTGCCACATTAATTTACTTTTTACTCATACTGACATCTGTCAATTTGAATTATATAAATATATTAGCAGTTTCCATGTTTAGCATAGCTGGCTGAATTATAAAATTTAATTTCTTTAAAATTCTTTAACTCTGTATCTATTAAATATGAAGTATAAAATGTAATCAAATCGTATAGAGAATAATATATTCTTTAAGGTATAATAATATTAAATGTCAATAAATCAAATTTAACTGTTAAATCTTCAAATGTGGCTACTTCTGGTTCACCAATTATAACCAAAATCTAATCACTTGTTCTTCTGGATGTAAACTTGAGGAATACGAAAAAATTATAGTTTTTGGAATCGTGGTATTGAAGTTATGGGATCCGGAACTTTTGTCACACACACACAGACACATACATACGTACAGACATCATCGTAAAAATGGTAAAATCGTATTATAGGGACCCTAAAACATGTTTATTCATTAAAACTCATCATTGAATTTTTTGACCAAAGACAATACCTTCCTTACCTAAAGGTGACGGAAGGTTATAAGTACTAGTATTGAGTAATGTATATATTAATGATATTTACAATTATTTTTAAGTCAATCGTTACTCCTTTTACGGAATATAAAATTATTTGAAGTAATTGTAGTTTGTTTTCGTACCATACGTTGGCACTACTGAGAATTGCCTTGTTGTGTCAAATAATTTCATATTCCGTAAAAGGAATAACGATTGACTTAGAATTGTAAATTAATTAATAGATACGTTTCTTTAATACTAGTATGTTTTTTCTTCTTTTTAAAAAATAACAATTTTTACAAGTTATATTTATATGATGCACGTTCCTTGCATTTTGTTATCAAGATGACAAGCGCATACAAATCAGCAGATTCCAAGAACTTCAAGGTCGCTCCAGTCACGTGTCTTGGTGTCTGCTCACAGACTATAATGCGTCAATGCATATCTATTTTGTTATTTTTAGATAAGCTTCTTTAATTAAAAAATAGTGCTGAATTCGTCATATGACCAGATAGTATTTTAAATCATTCGCAAATATTATAAACGTCTCTTCGTAGATTAACGCTCACGACTACGACGTCAACACGGTCGCATTCGCCGACTCCACCTCCCAAATTCTCTACAGCGGTGGAGATGATGGTCTCGCCAAAGTATGGGACCGGCGCACGCTAAGCGAAGCCAACCCCAAACCCGTGGGGTACCTAGCCGGTCACATGGACGGCATCACCTTCATCGATAGTCGTGGTGATGGTCGGCACCTTATCTCCAACAGTAAAGATCAGAGTATCAAACTGTGGGACGTGAGAGTTTTTTCTGGAAGTGAAGGACAAAATAATACTAAAAAGGCTGTGCAGGATCAGACGTGGGATTATAGATGGCAGGAAGTACCCAGAAGATGTAAGTGCATTTTTTTAATGTTTTTTTAATAATTTATACGCAAATGGTGAGATAATTTTTATGCTGATTTTGAAAAATATTTTTACGAGCACAAATTTAAAGTCTTGTGTAAATCAAATTACAATTATACTCTGTTTGAAAATACGAAAGAATTTTTACAGTTAATTGTGGCTTGGTTTAGAAGTCTGTTTTATACCAAACCAGTTTCGATTTTTAAAAAGAAGCTGTAATTACACAAAAAAAAGAAAATGAATACAGGAAAATAGCTAGGTAAAATTACAAAACGACAATACAACAATAAATAACGCACAGCACAAGAATCTATCTGTCAATAATATCTATTGTTTCTGAATTAAACTTGACACTTTTTGAAATTAAATTGACTATTCTAAATTATAAGGAACGCTTTCTAAAAAAAAATTGACTACTTCTGAAATATAATTGAAAATTTGTAATAGGAATCCTAGATTTGTAGTAAATATAGTATTCAGAATTAACTTCGCCTCCATGCGCAAATAATGCTCTTTTTATTTGTTTATTTATGTAAAAGAAACAAAAATAATAATTAATTAAATATATAAATTCGTTAAACATAAAAATGATGATTCTATCAGTATTATTTTAGCCGTAGTATCAATAGATGTGTGCGAAATGAGAGTGGATTTTGTAGAATAAGTAAATACTTTCTGAATAAACTAATCATCATGGCTTTATATTATCGATTGCTGGTTGTGCCAATTTGCTTTGTACACAGGTTTTAGTAATGATAATGATTCGCGACCATAATTTCGCATTAAAATAGTGTTTAAAAAACCTAACTTGGAGTAGGCTATGAACAAAAAAAAGGTATTTCTTAATTTGAAAGTATTTAATTAAATGTCAATTTGACACGAGATATTGTCAAAGATGTTATCTCAATAAATAAAAGCTTTTCTTCTTAAATCTTATTTTAGAAAATGGCGAATGTTAATTTTTTTGCTGCCCGTTACAAAGAATTTCAGGAAAATTACATTTCATTATCAATTTTGACAACTTGACTTTTGAATTGAATAATGATCATACATACGTTTTCTGTTCATAACCTTATTTGAAAACACTGATCTTAATCGGACATCTTTAACATTTTTTTTTCTATTTTGCATCTGTAACAAAGCTATTACAGTACCCAAAGGAGTTCGTTAATAGCTCGTTTGAGTGTTGTAACAGCCTAGTACAATTTATTTTTATAAAGTTGGTAGCATAGCTGAAATGTTATGTCAAAAAATATCAAATGTTAAACCTCACTGAATAAACGATACTAACGATTGTTAAGATTTTTATTTTTGTTTATATATATTTAGGGCATAAATAGTTCAAAACACTATTAATTGTTGATATTTAAAATATGTAATTTATTTTTATTTATTTATGAACTCTGTCGGTAAATTAGTTCGAGCTTTTTGGCGCTGATGTCATAGCCAAAGTTACGCAGGTTGTGTAGTAGTTCAGACAAAAGTAAAATGGCGGCTGAGGAGAAATATCAACAAGAATTAAGTGTTTATTTATAAGAAAATAGTGTTTTAAATATAAGATGTGTATAATTATATAATTTTACACTTTCCACATCTTTTTCAGTTAATTTTATACAATAAAATGTAAGTAACTTGTAAAAATTACTACGCGTCGTTACCCAAACTTCCTTCTCACAAAATAAAATGGCAATTATGATATTCGTTCTTTAATATACTATTACTGTATTTGATTTTTTAGCTTTAGTTTTTATGATGCCGCCATTTTCTTAATTGGTTTTAAAAGTTGTCGAAATATTTTGTATTGAATCAGTACTCCTGTGTAATAAATTCATTGTTTACAATGTACTTTAAATTCTTTTGTATTTTTCAACATAAACATTATTTTTTTGCAGTGTACAATCCAAAACAAAAACTAGAGGGCGACACGAGTATTATGACATACCGTGGCCACTCCGTGTTGAAAACATTAGTCCGATGTAGATTTTCTCCAGCAGTTACGACCGGTCAGCGATATATTTATACTGGTTGTGGTGTTGGCCGTGTTGTCAGTAAGTACAGATTTTGTTTGTTTTTACTACAAAATAAACTAATGTTGTTTGTGTTCTTTTTTTGCAGTATATGATGCACTAACCGGAAAAATAAAACGAGATTTGGCGGGACATCACGCCTGTGTGAGAGACGTTTCTTGGCATCCGTTCCGGCAGGAAATCGTCAGCTCATCGGTAAGTTTTACACAGTTTTTATTATTATTAGTTTAGTTAATAAATATTAAAACATTTTTATAAATCGTGGTGCACAAATACAACTAATTTTTTTCGTTATTTATATTATTTCATCCAAACAACTGAAACACAACGTGATTTTAGGTTAAGTCGTGTTTGATATTATTTGAATATTGCATTAGGAACAGTTTAGTGGGAGTTATCTGATAAAATAATAAATAAAAATTGATTTAAGAAATTTATATTAATTGGCTTACAAATTCTGTAGCCTATCTACCCCATGAAAATACAAGATTTTTTTTTATAGAAACATGTGGAAATTTTGTCTCTTAACATACAAGTTAAGGAAAACTGTTTATTTTAAAAGAATGTGTATTCAAGGAAAACGGTTAAATATTTCATTTATTTCCGTTTTATTCAGTGTCTCAAAAATGACTCCCGTGCTTTTATTAGGATTTGCGCCAAAATGATTATTAGTTTTTTAGACTGCATTTGTGAAAAATGTGATTTTCACTTGCAAATTTTAAAAATAGTATATTGAAAGACAAATCCTTATTATAATACGACAGCGTAATCGAGCCGTAGGCGAGTTACGCGAAGTACGAGTATTACAAATGGACGTTGTAATACGTGTTTTTCATACTATTTTTCCTATTTCGTATTAATTAATGGTGGATTTAAGCCGTAACGTATCGTGCCGTGGCGTGCATTTTCGGTACATTTTCTTAAAAAATATGCTCATGCTCTGTCGATATAGCGCAGGGCAGTAATAATTTTCGTAATATCGCAACGTACCGTAACGTAGAAAGATAAAAGATGGCGATCTTTGAGTCTTTGACACGTTACGGGACGGTACGGTTTACGTTACAGCTTAAGCTGTATAAATCCACCATTACTTTTATTTCAAAATTATTATTCAAAGAAATATTAAAATATCAAGGTTGGTAAATTGAAATTTAATTTATTTTGACATGTTATTTAGATTAGAGTTAAAATTTATTATGGTATGAACTTACAAATAAATACGTTGAATTTAAAAGAGTGCTTTACTGTTTGATGTAAATATTCTACTATAAAAATATAATTTTCTATGAGTAATGACAACTAAAACGAAAGATATTTATTTGACGCTTAGACAATTTACCAAATTCACAATTTAAAATATCCCCAACAACGTTTGTACAAAATTGTTCATTGTAACATTATTTTTGATAAAAACAGTTGTATAAAATTCACTTTATGACCTAACGCACAGAAATTTGACGAAACTCGGGTGTTTACATTAATTTTATAGGAATTTATCGCCACTTTTTTTCAAAAAAATGCTAATATCATTATAAATATTACTTTCCGCGCCCTAATTTTTGTGTAATTTAGTGTTTTTAATAGTTTTTCAACAATATATTAACATCAAAATAAAATTCTTACGTAATGGGTATTCTAGACTTTAACTATTAGAAAACAAAGTATTCCATATTTGTGAGACAACCTATTTGAACACTCCTGTATTGTATATGTACGAAATTATTTTTAAAATGTTGGAAACTTTCGAACATTGTGCGTTTGAGGACGAAAAATTGGCAAAACAGAAACAAAATTTTCAATAAATACATCATCACTATTCTCAGTGGGACGCAGTAGTCGGCCATTGGACCTACTCAGGTCGAGATTACGAGGATTCTGACAACGACGAAACAGACGATTCCGTCTTTTATGGAGACAGCCGTCGTCGACAAAAGCCCCTCCGTCGCAGTCGTCGCCTCGCACAGAAAAAAGAGCGCCAACAACAGCAGCAGCAGCAACAACAGCAACGGCAATCCGAGCAATCCCAACGCTGTGAAAGCAACAGATGAGTGAGACTGAATCCCGGTCTTCTTATGTGTTGTGTGGCGTGTTGCCCCCCGAGGGTTAGATAGACATTCTAGTTTGTAGTTTTACAAAAGTCTGGATCACTTTTATTTTAGAAATGAACGCGCAGGAGTTCAGTAAGTCTCCTAAATATTTGTATATATACATATAATTATTCAATGGCAATTAAATTGTTTTAACATTTTGATTGTTTAATATCAATTGATTTTTGGAATTATTTATAGAAAAAAAATATTTTAATCTTAAATTTGTAGAAACTAAATATTTATTAGCGATTAAAATTTTAATTTCATTTATATTGTCGATCAATTATTTTATTAATTGACTAACATATTTATTTGACTTATACAATAAAGCATATAAATAATGTGACAAAATATCGCTACAAATATTTTTTGCAAATGAAATTAGATATACATCACTTTTATGTATTGATTTATTATAGCTAATATAAAAATAATTAATCATCCTTTGTTGAAATAATGGCCGATAAATCATAGATAATTTCGCGACCTAAGTGCTTTGGGTTCAAATCACAGGTGAGGCATAGTATTTTAATTTCTCTGACTGCACATGACTAGCAATAGTTGTCCGTAATAATAATAAAAAAATTAAATTGATGTAACTGTTTTTATTTTCTTTTTTTTCTGTGCTGTGTGCATTGGGTGATCTGTTGAACTACAAAACAAAGCCGTTAGATGGCGGCATAGGATTTTAACATTAAAATCAGACTTCCGCAATTTCTTGCTTTCCAAATTATTTTACGAAAAAAAGCTTCAAATAAAAAATGTAGGGCATAAAATTCTGCATCTGAATCAATAAACAAAATTAATTTTGTATGCCTTGTATCGGCAAAAATTAGGTATGAAAATGTCGAAAATCATCCCAAAAATAGCTATGGCCATGAAATTGAAACAAAATATTAACTAATGTTAACGATTTAATTATTTGTAATTTCTGTTCAACTGATGAAATATCAATGGGGTCAAATTAAATATGTAGGTGTATGTTTTACACCTTACAAGATATTAGAATCAAAGATATGATTTTTTAAAAGTCTTTAATTTCAAATATTTGGACGCTGACGTCACGGCTTGGCGGATGCGGCAGTAGCGCTCTACCGGTTGTGTTTGGAACTATGATTGTTTGGGTTATCACTTGTCAGTTTGATTTTGTGACAGCAACATATTGTTAACGAAAAACATATTTCATACAACTTTTGATATTTATTTTAATAATTGTTTTATTTACATACCATTACTCTTAACTCTGCTGACACCTGTCACAATTTTAGGTTAGTTTGTTTACAATAGCAAACGGAAACCACGTGGACCGTTGTGTGCAGAACAACACTAATATTTTGTTGTAGTCCAACATATGGCGCATAATTTCTGAAATGGTCTATTCATTCCTATCGATTTCAAACTTGAATAATTTTCAAATAGCACAAAAATGATCCCTGTGGTGCTTTTTCCACGACAGCTTTGAGACCCCGTGAGGTGATGCCTGGTAAATGTTCTCTTTTATACAAAATATCGTAATTATCGAAATTGTGAATAGAAGCAAATTGGCATACCCAGAAATGGGTAATAAGTCGTGATGATAATATTTATTTATTTAATGGGCCCAGAAATCATAATCGAAATACAACAAATTTATATAAAAATCTTAAAATATTTACAGATTAACAAGTAGTAAAGATAAATAATTTAAAAAAATCTTCATTATAAAATTATAACGAATTAAACATTTAATGACGTGACTGATATCGATTTGATTCGATTGCCCAGAAATATGAAAGCTGAGAATCCCGCCTATAATTCCACAGCGCTTCGCTCATTTTTACATCACTAGCACTACTGTTATATCAAAATTTTGCATCGCAATTACTCGAATTTCAAATACCATAAAATTGAAAATATAATTTTATTTGCGTTTGTATTAATTTTAATATTAACTAAGACTTAAAATATGTTAAACATAATCTGCATTCATGAAGAACACTGTTTTAGTGCCACTGGACAAATACAGGTGACGTCACGAAACTTTAAAAAATCATATCTTGCTTAATATAAGGAATTACCTAAAAAGCAAAAGAAGAAATGGATTATGGGTCCATTATAAAAAATTAAAATGTTTTTGTTCGCGCCGAAAATTATTTGTCATCGGCCAAAAAAAAAACAGTGCTGTCCCAATATTTATTCGTCTTGTTGTATAGTAATCGTAAGCTTTTTTTAAGTTTGGTTTTTAATTTTATGTAGGTTTATATTTTGTTTGAGACTTTATTACACCCTAATGCGTTCATATTTTGAAAAAGAAGCAACTATTATTATTTACCCTAAAAATACTAAAAATGAAAATAAAAATCCAACGTATATATATATACTTTGTGGTGATAGGTAATTCACTATTCACTATAAAAATAAGTCTGCCACTGATATGTGAATTGTTTAAAAATGTAATAAATATTATAATATAGTGTATTATATTGAAGCCGACGTCTCAGATTTCTTGCAGAGTATATTATTTTTGCAGACTGGAAATATTGGAAGCAGATTGAACGTATGTTTTATTTGTAATTTGTTTTACACAACAGCTGTGATAATACCAGATATGCCTGAAATGTAGATGGTATCTTTAAACAAATTACAGAACTATTTCTAATTCAGAAAATTGTTCACATCGTTGGAAATAATTCTGTAATTTCATGAATAATAAGGATTGATATACACTGGTTATTTCAATTGTTGTTAAAAGTATGTATAATTATTTTAATATAACAACAAAACTAAACTAAATACAGTTTAAAAAAGGTTTTATTTGTACTCTTTACATAAATATATTATTTTTAAACTGTGTTTAATAAACATCGGTACATATACAAAAAGTTCGTAAAATTTGCTATAATACGAATATTTCATCGCACAAGTATTTCAAAAATTAACAACAAACTCAACTACTTATTGTCAAATTTTACAATAATTTCGGGTCCACATTGAAGCGAAAAATGTTAGTTAAAGCCGTCGCCCGTTGAATTGAGACTGGACCTGCGCATACTTCGGCTTATAAATATAAATCTCCCTTTCATTTATACTAATTTTAGATGTTAACAATAGCATAAACATATTATAATTACTTATTCCTGACTAGTTTAATCTCGATTCTTTTGAATCATGATTTAAAAATTATATCAAGAAAACAACTTGAATAATATAAACACTATGTAGCGTCAAATATCATATGCAGATCAGCGCAAATTAACATTTTATTTTATAAATAACCTACTGTTAAATATTATAGTCAGCACTTTAAAAATGGATTATATAAAAGTAAAAAAAAAGTTCTTGGAAAGGAATATGAAGTATGGTTACTTAAAACAAATCTTATGGTATAATATTACTAGCAGATAACTTCACTGCATTTCGTATACATAGACGTGCAACATGAAATATTTATGGATACATTTGAACTGAAAAAAATAAGAGTAATTTATTTGAAAATTATGTTTCTTTTTAAATAATGCCTTTCTCAAAAATTTATGCTCTTCACCTATGTATTTGCAAAACCCAAAAACATAGACTTGACAAAAACCATGGAATAATAATTTGATTTAAATGTCAACGTCAGTGGGTAACTATTAGGACAGAGGGCAGTGTTGTAGATAATTATATATCTGTAACTCTACGACATACGTCTTTATTATTTGTAATGTGTTGGAAAGTAATGTCATCATTTACGTATATCTGTCACACAACATAAACTACATACACATACGTCAAATAATCTTTCTAACATAAAATTTTGCTTAGCTGCTACTATATAAAGTGCTGTGTATTCGTTCTTCGAACAAGTGACCTTGAATAGTCATCTTTCTTGAACCAAAGTAAACCTGTCTCTTTCTGGTCGAATACTTTCTCTCTGCGCAGAGAAATTGGGTGAACTGTATAATTTGTATTATAAAAGTAAATGTTTACAATTACAGAAATACTTTTTCTGGAAATTAGTGTCCCGAGGAGGAAGTTTGGATCCAATTAAATTTATTAAATGTTTGATAGTGACATTCTCATAAAAACTTTAAAGCCACTGCCGTCTTCGATTTACAAATTTATCGCTCTTTCTTTCTTAAAGCTGTGGCGAACGTATTTTGTGGCTGAATCTTCAGCGTCATACATACATCGCCCTGTTCATTTATTGTTTCGTTCAGTAACGTTCAAATCTTGACCATGAAGTTAGCGCAGATGATCTTCGCGCGCTCACAATTTAATAAGTACACTCCGCAGTACAAATAAAAGAGCGCGCGAAGTTCATCTGCACCAACTTTTGGTCAATGAACGTTAGGAAACTGAATGAAATAAGAAATGAACGTGGCGATGTATAAACATTAGGACGATACGTGTGTTCCCTATTTTGTTATAGTGTGGATTTTATTATATTAACTAATTCTTACTAATAATTGTTCACGAACTATATTGCTGAACATTTGTTTGTTAACAAAAAATGTTAGCTAACAATGTTCGTTCCAATGTGGACCCGTCTTTACTGATTGAAATATATGTTATAGAATCCGATCATAAGGCGACGTATATCGTTACTCTGTTCCGAAAATAATTTGAAATTGTCAACTGGGTTTGTAAACATTGGTGTGTATTTTATCAGTTTTGGTTCATATTCCGAGCGCACTTTTATAAATATAAATAAAAGCGCTTTTATGGAGCACACTCCTCATAAGAATATAATATAAAAGTGCGTTCGAAAAGAGCTAAAATAATGGTCTTGTCTGCATATGCACATAAAGATTTCTTACTAGATGTCAGCACAGATGTTAAAGCGAATTGAAATACTTTTTTACGAACTTTTTGCTACATATTTACAGTTTTATTTTGTATATCATTAATTTCTTCTTTTTTCAGAGATCACTTTGTTTTCAAATATGGTAACAATGAATTATATTACTTAAAACATATTTTCTTGGGAAGTATTTATGGACGAGGTGCTTTCACATATTTACAAATTTAATAATTTTTGCTTCAGAAACGGAAATATAAAATAGGTGTCTAGATACTCGATATTTTTAATTTATTTTGATCATATGTACATGAAAACATAATGTAAATAATATAAATGGATAGATAGGTAGCTATTTAAAAATTATGAAATTATATTATTTGAGGGCTAATGTAGCTCTGTATCACAACTAGTTTTAAAATTATAGCTAAAGTAATTATTTTTCTATAATATAACATTGATAATAATTTAGTTACATTGTAATCGTATTGAAAAATAAAATTTTTATTATAGAATTTTATATTGTATTCAGAATATTCCACTTTGTTATGTCATCTTTACCTTGAAAATATGTTTAGGATTTTTTGTGAAATATTTAAATTTACACTTTTCGTTATTGTTCGACTCATGCAAGTCGGTAGCGAACGTGTTAAAATTTTACTAATATATTTTTTTGGTCTTGTAGGAATGAACAATTAAAACATAGAAATCAAAGAAGAAAGAAGTATTCATTGTACATGAATTTGAATATAATAAGGTAATTTTTTTTTATGTGTAGCTAGAACAATATTAGTATTTTTTTTTAAATTTCTAGTGGACTGGTCATTATTTTCGACAAGTAATGAAGTTAAATTCAGCTGATTTGGATATGGATTAAGTATAAGTGCAGAGCTGAGGACTTCTGGAAAATGTAAGTGAATTTTGAAATTATTTCTCTGCATGCTTTATATAGGAGTCAGGCTAGATTAATTGAGAAGTACACAGTGGAAAATAAAATTTATACTATCAATTTAAACATTTATTTGTCGTTTAAGTAAAGTTATATTAGTTAGAACTAAGAGCCGTTTTCATATTAAACTTTATCTTCACTTAAACACTTTAAATCAAATTTTCATACGGAAGTACAGTATTTTTTTTTAAAGATGTCCGATCAAGGTCATCTACCCGCCCGTTCCGACAAATTCAGTAGTGACGTTTACTTAGTTTTTGTGAGGGTACATATGATAATACTGTTATTATTTGCAAAGTGATATTTATTTATTAAAGTACTACCTATAATTATATTAAAAATAAGAATAAATAAACTTCTGGATGATTATTACTCCAATTCAACAAATTTTGAAATGGTATATTTATAGAGTGTATACGTTATATTTTAATGGACCCAGCAAATATCTCGCTTATTTATTAAGTTAGTAATTTCTTTCATATAACATGATTTATACAGCAACATGTAAGCTACTTGATGACGGATGTACATTCATGATACCACTTCCGGTTTATTAGTAATTAATATTAACTTTGAAATTTCAAATGGAACATCTATATTTTTTTACAAATTTGAAAAGTGCTTTACAACAGCTCCTTGCTACGGCCCTGATATGTAGCTATAAATTAAAAGATTAAATAAATTTCAAAAACTATTTATTAAACATCAAAAAAATAGCAATTCAACAATACATAAAAATGTAATACTTCACTGTAATTTCAAACATAATTCGAAAATATTAATAAAGTTATTCCTATTGTTGACGTAAATATTATCAGTTTGACGAAAAAATCATTGCTTGAACTTAGTTGCCGAAATCTTAAGATCTTTTAAAATATCTTCATATCTTTCTTTCTTATTGGTTTCCTTCTTTCCAAACTCCCAGACAGAACTTTGTCGTCTGACGGGATACTGATCATCTGAAGTCAAATCTACCACGCTGCGACTTCGCAGATATTTACAAAGAACATCGTATATGTCATTATTCATTTCTGCAAATTTACTGACGAAAAAATGTGTTGAAGTAATGATGTGGAATGCTTTACTATCAAGAATTTGATGCTTTTTGACGTTTGGTATGTGCTTTTGTTCATTTCACAGCTGCCTAGATGCATTATTGTAAAATCCATGGCTAACTACTCGTAACATCTCATATTTTACAATTTTACCCTTTCTCGAGCAGTGTGACCTTGTAATTGTGAAATATTGTAATACAATCAGAAATCAATAATTCTTTTAATAATATAAAAATCATTGAAATATGGCACAAAAAATTATAATAATTACGAGAGAATAAAACTCATGGTCCATATTTTTTAGAATTTTATTTTAAATAGGGCGAGAGCAGTCACGTGACTTTGCTTATCTTAGCAAGCAGATATGGGGGCCCGTGTCAGAATGACAGCTATTAATTATGACCATAACGGACACGTCATAATTTTTCATTCAAAATTGTATGATTTATCGCTAATACCGTCAGTGAATATAAAGAATTTTGAATATATTAGAAGAGTAGGAGAAAATTCCTCATAGAACGAAAGAATAGATACAATTTGAATTATTTGTATGTACAAGAAATGTTAAATTCGTTAATTATGACAAAATTGACCCCTGTGGTGCACTTTCCACGACAGTAATGAGTGCCCGTGAGGTGACGTTTGGTAAGCGCCCACACGGTACAAATATTTCATCATTACCGATGTAAAACATATTCATACGTCCAAAGATTTTCTTATAAATCCAATTAAGAAATTATGATATACTCTTTTAAGAGTTCGTATTGATTTTCTGCTGTATAGGTACGTTTTGCGTCTTTTAGTAATTATTTAGTATCATGTCAAGTACGTAAGTATATTTTTCGCTCAATATAAATTTATAATTATTTTTATCCTTCATACTTTTCATAAAGAATAATTGATGAATAAAAATCAATATTCTATCTAGCATTTCAATTCAAAGGAATGTAATATTGGAGTTACCTATATGGAAAATCTATAAATTATGAAGAAATAAATCTTCGTGTAAGTTATTCACTTGAATATATAAAAAATATAGATGTTTTTAACAAGATTTATATAATAAAAAACATCTTTTTCATTTTAATGTACTTATGTACTAAGTTATACCAGAGACCAGATACTTAAACTTAGTACTTAGTAAAGTACAACTACCTTTTAAGTGTACTCAACAAAAACTGATTAGTTATTATTTGTATTTTAGTAAGTTATTATATTTTATTATTTATTATATTTTATTTATTAACATGATATGATAATATCCCTTTATATTTTTAAATATTTCCTTCAAATAAGTATTTAGTTACCAGTGAAATGGAACCGATTGCGGTTTCTTGTGACATCATTTTTTTGTTTTTGTTGCTTTTAAATTCGCAATGATATTATCAAATTTCATTTCCATTACATACCTATTTAAATGATTGTATTTTGATATTTTTATATTTTTTGATAGTCCTTGTACTTAGATTTCCGTATCCTTATATGAGCAATGTGTCATTTTTTTATACTATCAAATACCAGTTTAATTAATGACTGTAAACATATTATACATACATGCATGCAATTATTTAATACATTAAATAAATAAATAAATAAATATACAGTATTTCTAAATAAAGCCTTTTTTGAATGATCATAAATTAACTAAACTTCCGGGGCTATATTTAAATTGATTTAAAGATGAAAAAAAGGACATACAATTTTTCTAGATATGAAAATATTTTATTTCATTGTACACTAGGCTCCGCAGACCAATAAATTTTATAGTGACTTCTATTGTGGGTATTTTAAAATTTTTTCATCGATGATTGGTAACGTAAAACCCCAAACATGCACGAAAAAAATATTCTTCCGAATTGAGATGACATCACGTCACGGACTAATAACCGGACTTAGGGAAGAAGAAATAACAATTGAAATAACCTTTCGAGACCACTATATATTTCTAGTGAACTGATTTGATATTATGAACGAAAAAACAATTACCTATCTATTAATATTAATAGAGTCATAAAAATGAGATATTATCTCATAGGGAATTTTTTCTATCATAAGTCCGGCATTGGTTTTAAATTTCAATTTTTAAATAACAATTTAATTTTTATTACTCATTTCTCATTTCATAAGTTTAATCACTGAACAATATTATTCAGTAATTTATAGAATTACAAAAAAAAATCTCCCACTAATAATACATCGTAAAAATGTTAAAATCGAATCTGGGGACCCGGGTTTGATCCCGATCGACGCCAAATATTTCGAATTTCAATGGCACAAAATTGATCCCTGTGGTGCACTCTCCACACCAGCAATGAGTGCCCGCGAGGTGACGCCTGGTAAGCGCCCACACGATACAAATATTTCATCATTACCAACATCTGTGTACAAAGTAAATTGGCACACCCAGCAATGGGTAATATGCAATGATGATATATTTATTTGTAATAAAAATTCATTAAAAATTAAAAACAATGTATTAAAAAAAATTACACACATTCTAGAAATGAAATAATGTGTTTCAACATTTGTATTTGATCACTAATTACATCTATTTATTGTAAAATACGAAAAAATAAATCAGGAAATTATGCTTTTAAACGGCTAAAATCTTGCAAAATTTGTAAACTTCGATAACGTTATAGTAAAACGTTATTTGTTATGTAACGGTTACATAACGTTATTTTGTAATTATAACGTTATTAAAAAATAAATGAAACGTTATTATAACGTTATCGGGTATCGTTCAAATAAATGTATTTTTGTTAAATATTTCACATAGCATAAAGAATATTATAATATAAATCTAATTGATATAGTTATCGTAATAGAAATTAATTAAAACAAAAAAATATTTTATTGTATAATTAAATGGTAATGAGTATGTGATATGCAGTTTCATTTCTTACAATTCATAAATTACTATGAACAATATTAACAAGTAGAATATGCATGAATCTAAAAGAAAATACATATTAATTAATTGATCACTTTTCTAGTCATATAATCACGAAAATTATTATTTTGAACTTCTCTTGTGACATTAATTGAAAAATTATATTTTTCCTTTCCCTTCAATAAAAAATAATTAAAGTATATTTAAAATCTTAATTAGTTTTGCTAAACCGTTCATTAATTTTTTTTTGGTTTATAATCAATTTCTGTTCTATTGTTAATAATATCGCTTTATTATATTTTTCCAATCAAAATCTGTACAATAACTTTTATATATTACACCTTGAAAATGCTATAATACAGTTTAAAACATTTATCTTTATGTAAAATATAAATGAATGGATATTTCCTTGAACAATAGATCAATAATAGTTATAATAAAATGGATAGATTCTAAATCGAAACAATTTTTGTTCATGTCCCGTCTTACGTGAATACTATTTTTAATTACAGATTCTACTAAAATTTGTGCAAGTATGTTGTGACACGTTACCAGGTTTGTTAAAAAATTAAATAAACATATCATCACGACATATTACCCATTGTTGGGTGTGCCAATTTGCTGGGTACACAAATATCGGTACTGATGAAATATTTGTACTGTACGGGAAATTACCAGGCGTCAACAAGACAACAAGAATATCACTTTGACAAGAACAATATATTGATTTATTTTGATTTTCATTTCACGTAAGAAAATAGCGTTGGTTAAGATAAGATAGGGATATAAATTTTGCCCTTTGATGGGGTAGTTACCATATTGAAATTCTTATTTGTTTACAATATATGACTCTAAAATTCGCCATTTATTATGTAAATATCAAATCAAAATCAACTTCTTCTCTGTGAGGTCACGCTTACATACTTAAAGCCGCAAATGTCGTTAGTGTCGTTTTACAGCGATGGAATGTGACATGTCAAAGTGACAGTTGATAGTGATACTGACGCCGTGAACATAACCTTGTTTCTATTTATCAACTATAGTACAAAACGTTATAAACTTGCTCAAACAATAATAAATAAGTAAAAATACGTGCTAACTTAACAGCATTCTAACCTAACAAACAAGTTCCCCTTACCCCAGCAAGACATACGTCGCAAAATATCTTTGTCGTACTTCGAGCAGCACGTCGGAACTAAGTTGCAACGGAAGCGGCAAGGGTAATGTCACAGTGGCGAGAATAGATATGTCCGGTATTTTCAGTAATTTTTTTCTCATTTAAAAACAAAAATTGTGCAAAATAAAAAAAAATATGGATTTTTTTTATTTTTGCTAGTATTAAAGAAAAGAAGAAATATTTTATTATTTCTTTTATAGATTTAAAGATAAAGAAATATAAGGTATATAATAATCTGTTGAATAAACCTCACTGCCCAAATAATGTTATGGAAACCAATCGAAAAATGAAAATGTTTGTAACTGACAGATAAATGTCAGTGTCAGAAATTCGGAGACAGTACTAAAGACTTTTCCTGGGAAGTACATACGTATATTATTTCTTATTGTATTAATGGTTAAATATTTAAAATTATAGATATATTACATATCCTTCAGAAATACTGTCAATGCCGACAATGACTTGGAAACATTTCGAAAAATTAGAAGTGTAGGACAAAATCACTTTATAGTATGGATTTAAAATTAAAAAAATCTAAATATTAAGAACAGGTATAATTAGAAATTTTGGTGTGGCCACAACAGATATTTTAAATAAAATTTTGCGATCGTTTCATTTATAATGAAATTTGTGATAGAATAGAAGATCTTTGTTATATTCTTTTTCAATAAAACAATTTGTTAATATTTGTTATATAATAATTTATGACCGTGTCAAATAGGCCTTATTTTGCTGGTGTTAAGACAAAAAATGTTGAGAATCCAAAGATGTTAATATGTAGTATATGTAAATTTTACAGGAAAACTATTTGTGATGCAAATAGTTGTAAATTAGTGAACTTAGTACTCGAACATATTTTTTTATTCTGGAGGAGTTATTACAAAGTATTCAGGATCTAATATCATTAATATGTAGTGTAGGAACAATACAATTGTTCTATAAATAAAACAGTGATCCATATGTTTACCTCACTTTTATAATAAAAGAGGTAATAAACGTGCCGTTTCATATATTATTATGAAAACTTTACTTTCAATGAAAACGCTAATAACAGCTTCTTCAGACTACGGATTAAATGTTTACCCATCTTTATATTTCGTGAGGCTCTGTGTGTGATCGGTTGTAATTCGAACTGCTAAGACTGGATTCCGATCGACGTCAAACTTGACATTTTATTATTTACAATTTTCATAATATTTTATAATAAAATATTTAAATGTATCAGATAGATAATTTAACATTACCAAGAAAAAAATTCAAAAAATAATATTTAGAAGATTTTTTTTCAAGAATCTTCTACTTCCGGTTATCCAATTGTTACCAAAACCTTTTCAGATCTTCCCATGCATGTCCGATTGGGAAATACGTAGTTAAACAAATATAAAGTCTTATAGTTTTTCAGTAATCGTCCTTCCAACATCCCACGCACATACACATATACATACACACACATACATACACACACGACACACACAGACATCATCGTAAAAATGTTAAAATCGGATTGTAGGGACCTTAAAACGTGCTTATTCAATAAAATCTGGATATGCGATTTTTAGCATGAATCTATTACCTCTCTTAGCGAGAGGTAAAAATATTGTTCCTTAAAAAAATGCTCAAAAATAAATACAGCCCCCTCCCCCGAGATTTTTTAAAACTTGGCGTCCCATACATATCTTCATTACCGAAATCTGCGAAACGAATCGAGCAGATTGATACACCTAAAAATGGGCAATAAGAATTTTGTATTAAATATGCCCAAGAAAGTGTGTGATATTCTGATTCTGATATAGCTACTTTTATTTATAGGTACGAAAACCTGATAATATAATCAATATACCTTTGAATTAATTTGATCTCACATGCAATTTTTCTAAATATAGCCAAAAATCACGCAAAACCCTACCTCTTAATGTAAATTTTTGAAAAATTATAAAAACAAAAGAAAACGGTAAACGTCAGATTGCAAAAAGTCTACTTGATGTCGGTAGTGGGGGTACAACGTGGTAGGATAAAACAAATGACAGCGGCTGTCAAACGTTAGTGTTCATAATTCACCCGCGTAAAGTGGTGGAAGCATATTGTTAAATAAGAAATATTTATTTCAAAATGCCTACTTTGCCAAATACTGTCAAATTGGGAAGACGACAATGCATTCCTGTTATTTATACCAGAGGAACACATTATGATGTTGGATTTGATGTGGTATGAGAATTTTTAATATTGCCATTTTTGAAATTTGTTGCCATTTTAAAACAAAAAGTATTTTGAACGAAACCACACGAAACAATAACGATAAATGCAATGTTTTTTAAAATTAATATTCGTTTTTATTTTGTTTATATATGTATATACTCTACCGATCCTTCAATTAAATATTTTATTATTTATATTTGTTTACCTATAAAATCATTTGTTGATGTTTTTATGTATTTTTTAATATTTTTAAATTCTTAATGGCAACTATTGTAGATATGTTCAATATAAATTTTACTTTTTTGTTATCTTACTTTTAAATTACTTTGAAAAATATATCGCGTTCAATGCCATACTTATCAAAATTATTTTTTGAAATGTACTTACATAAGAAAATTTACTTCAGTATTCATTTCTATTGATTAGTGTAATACAGATATGCAATAAAATTTATTATGCAAATATATTTAATTTTATTTTGCCAATGTTTATTTACTAATTAACATAGTACTACAAGAATAAATGCAGTATTTTTTTCTCATTTGCATTTTATTTACTTTAATTAATTACATATTTTAATTGAATTTATGAATGAAAATAATATTCACATATAATTTAATATATTCACTATTTTTATAAATGAATGAAAAATATATATTTTTTTAATCAATTACAATTATTTATACATATTAACAATGTATATTTACATTTGCAATTTTATTCTATATTATAATTTACATATTTTAAAACAGTTAATGTCTATGAACTAAATAGATTAGATTAGCAAAAGATAAATTTATGTAACAATATTTTCTTATTTAATACTTTTTCCCGAACTTAGCTTAAAAAAAATATTTTTTCGCGCCTTTAACAATATATTAAATTATTTCAAATTGTATTAGAATAAATACACACATCAGCAAAATGAGAGGATCACCAAAAAACCATGTATTTAAAAAAGTATGAACCCTCTGTCTTTCATATTTGTGTTGGTAATTCTACATCTACAACAAATAGCAAATGAAAATATAACTTGTAAATATAGCTACCTACTAAATGTTGATTGTCATTTATCCAGGTGTTAAATATTGTTCAGTCTTTAGTTTTATTAAATATGGATGTTTAATTCGACTTCACTATAGATCTAACGGTTAACAATTATTTCTGCTTTTGTTGTTAAATTAGAGTAGGAAAATAATTTAAAAAAAAATCTGATGTCGCCCACACAATACCTCCCGTTAAATAAATTTTTATGCATGTAAATACTTAAAATTAAATTTAAATACCAGGTTTGATTCCGACCGACACTAAGTATTTCGAATTTTAAATGGCACAAAAATGACCCCTGTGTTGCACTCTCCACGTTAGCAATGAGTACCCGTGAGGTGACTCCTACTAAACGCTCGCACGGTACAAATATGTCATCATCGTTACCGAATTTGTGTACAAAGCAGATTGGCACACCCAGCAATGCGTAATATGCCGTGATGAAATATTTATTTATTTATGTACTTACCTATATTGCGACATATTTGTTTATGCTGGTAACTGTATTAAGTTCCTTTCCATATAATTATTGTTCCATTTACTATTTCCTTTTTATAACGTTACTATTATTATTTGAAATTTGTTGACAGTGACATATCTGTCAGTTACATGCATTTGAGATCTAAGCTGTGTAACCATAGAGTTGCGATTAAAGCGAAGCCCCGGGATTAAAATTATAGATAGTTTTATAAATTTATCCATAAAATATATAGAGAAAGTATTAATGTAAACCTGTAGAAAATTTATTAATCATTAATTTTTATATGACATGAATGTCGAAAAAATATCATTTAAGGGTATTTTTCAAAGAAAAACTATTTTGAGCTTCCAGTAAAGTGCCATTTCCGGCTATCTGATTAACATTAAAATCTAATGGTTTCTTTCCATATTAGAATAAGGTAGAATTATAAGGTTTAAAAAAGGACCGAACGATAGTATTTGAGTTAGAGCGTAAAGAGGATCCACACACACATATACACACAGACATCATCGTGAAAATGTTAAAATCGGATTGTAGGGACCTTAAAACGTGGTCATTTATCAAAATCTCGACATGCGCTTTTTAGCACGATCTCTATACCTCCCTTATCAAATGAGGTACTTCAAGGTAGCGGGAAGTAAAAAATGGAAAATTATTATTTTGAAATAATAATTTTTCATGATGTATAAATTATTATTAATTATTAGTTAAAAATAATAATTTTCCATTTTTTTTTAAATTGTTTTTCTTCTCGAAATACTTGAAATGACAACAAAAGCAGAAATGATTGTTAACTCTAGACCTATAGTGAACACGAATTAAACACCTTATTTAACAAAACTAAAGACCAAGCAATATTTTACATAGGTGGCTATATTTAGGTGTTATATCGTCATTTGTTATTTGATGTGGATGTAGAATTACCAACATAAATATGAAAGACAAAGGGTTCATACTAGTTTAAATACATAGCTTTTTTTGATGTTTCTCTAATTTTGTCGGTGTGTGTAGAAATTATTACCAAAATCTGCGAATAAAAATAGAAAAATAGAAATGGGTAATAAGCCTTGATAATATATTTATTATGTATTTATTTATTTCATGTATAATATATTATCGGATTATTTGAGAGACAAAATGTAATCTTATAAACGTAAGATCAATATACTTACAAAGTAGGGCCAAGGACTTATAATAAAGATTCTAAAATAGTTCACATACTGTCCTTCCCTTTAGAAATTCTTAACAAATATAATATATAAAAAATAAAATGAATTTTTATTTCACAAAATTATGAGTATTTGCGGTTTAAAAATCGTTACATTTAACTAGTTATAAGAAAAACAATTATTGTGAACATGATATTTATTGCAAAAAAATTGCGCGGTATTGTTTTTTGTCCTCAGAAGACGATAAATGTTTCCGTATAAAAAATAGAATAGTCTAAAAAAAATATTAAGTTAAGTTCTTACCTATTGTTTTATAACTTATTATAGATTTCATTTTTTTTATTATTTTTAATACGGAAAATATGAACAAAAAACAATAAGAGTCAATATACCCATTTATATCGATAAGATGTATAATCTTCACAGTATCACAGTTAAAGTATAATATAATTATTAATGATACAAATACAAAATAGAATATTTTATAAGTAGAATTATATTCACAACCATCATATTTATTTATAATTTATATTTCAAATAAAAATATAAAGGAAAGGAAAATAATAACATTATATCTAATACAAGCGTTGAAATCTTTTGTCGGAAGTCATTAAAATTGTTTAACTTTAGAAATGTCCACCAAAATAAAGTGTTCCTATGTATTATCAGGTTTTCATATTTGAAATCTTGATTTTTTTTATATTGCATATAAAACAAATATGAGTTTTTTTTCTAAATTTATATTCATTAAACCGTAATATTTTATTTATATTCTGGGACGAGATAATTTTGTTGTCAAACAGTTGACTTCGCCCAAAATAAAAAAAAAGAATTATTAAGAAAATATGAAACGTGTACAGTAAAATTATTAAAAGATGTCCGATTAAGGTCGTCTACGAATTGTATGAATTCAGATTTTTGCTCCGCCCATCCTGACAAATTCAGTAGTATCGTTTGCTTAGTTTTTATGAGGGAACATAAGATACTACTATTATTTTATTATTATAAAAATATATGTTACAATAAAAGCATTTGAAATTCAAAAATAAGTCATTTGGTAAATTTGCTTGCAAATGTAAAACCAAATATGTGAAAAATATGATACTGACATAATGTCAGTGTCAGTGACACTGACAGAAAATGACGTTATTCGTACGTCTATGAATGAAGGTAATGTATCTGAATTAATAAATAAACTTATGTTACAGCGAAAGTATTATCAATAACGAGCATCGTTTTAAAGTGGAATGTCCTAACTTAGTCGAAACAATATGAATTTTTGAAAGACAAGTGTGTTATATCTATCCTTGTCGCATACACTTATAGCCTTTGCAAAGGAAAGAGATAAATGTATGCCAATTTGTTAATTCGTTCATGATACAGATGACCTTGATCGGACATCTTTAAAAAAATTACTGTACATTACTTCTTGTAATAGTACATTTTAAATAGGTATTTGATTTAAATCGTCGGTCGATAACTATTTATGTTCTTAAAATAACTTCGACAACAGTGATCCATATATTTGGAGACCCAAAGCGACACCGTCTATGTTTATTTACGTAACTGAAAGAAATTATTTTTAAATGTAATAGGTCAAGATTTTTCGTGTTAATTTACATGTCATTGTTTTATTTTATTTACAATGTAATTAGTGTTGCTATCATATGACCGATTATACATTTGCGCAGACGGTATGATATAAGGTAGATTATTTTGATATGAATACAATGATGCATCTTTATGTAAAATTTCATCAGATATTTAAAATATTTATAATTAACGCATTTTACATTTAAAGCTAAAAGTAAACATTAAAATGCCGTCTTATATCCATTTTATGCGTATTGCATGGAATAATTGCACAATATTAAAATAATTTTTAAATTCCTTTGGAAAAGGTTTCATTTCCGCAATAATTTAGCAAAATTTTATAAATTTGGATTTAATTTCTATTTAATCGCAATTAAAAAGTCTATATAAAATTTTACGATTTCAAGTGGTTTACAAAAATTTGTGAGACAAGTTATTTTCGTCCCTTAAGGTATTTATATCGTGAAACCATTTTACCCAAAATTAATTAAAATTTTAAGTACATCTCAACTGAAGTATAATCTACCTGCTCTCCAAGTTTTAAAACAATTGACCACGCGGTACCTGAGATATTTGCAATTAAATTTGGCCTTTTTAACACGTGAAGAATAGGAAATGGCAAAATAAACACATTTTAAATTATAACTTTTATATCTATACCGACATTTAATCAAAAAACTAGTATGTTTTAGAAAACTAATTAACGGATTTTATGTAAAAATTATTTATCATCCAGATTTAATTTTATTGCCTCTAGAAAATTATAATCTGAAGATACGATAAGTAGGTAGAATTATACTTGACAACCATGTACAAGCGTTCCAGATGGAGTATCAGTTAAGTCAACGCACGCTTGGTATTAGCGAATAAGAGATGATCTTTGGTTAAAGGAATTTCAGACGTACATTCGAAGGAAATATTTTTTAAATTGGTATTTTACGTGAAAAGCATGAAAACTTTAAACAGTATAATATTACTTTTGTAATTTTAAGAAAGAAATATATTAATTTGTTTTGCAGTTTCCATTTGTAGTTTAGAATTAGTATTATATCTCAAAATATATTATTACTTTTATACCCGAATGTACCAATAAATGGCTAGGTGCAACGTTGCCACAGTTATTCTTCAACATTCATACTGTAGTGTGAGTATATTGAAATACGACACTACCTTAAGAATTTTAAGCCTGAGTGTCTGGTCGCAATGAGTGCCTGTGAGGTGACGCCTGGTAAGCGCCCGCACGGTACAAATATTCCATCATTACCGATATCTGTGTACACAGCAGATTGGCACACCCAGCAATGGGTAATATGCCGTGATGAAATATTTGTTTTATTTAAAAATTAATTATTGTTTCTTTTTAATTTTGTTACTATAAATAAATTCACGTGATTAAATAATTGTGTACACATGTATTAACACAATTACATTTGTTATTATTTATCTCTGTTATAAAAAAGTAAATAACAGTAATCATATCTACTATTATTACAACATTTACTACATTTATAATGTTAGTTAAATTATTAAAATAATCTGTGTATTGTAAAATAATTGATATATTACGATGACTCAGTAATTATCCTTTTTTATTAATAATTAACGTTTGCTAATATAATATATCAATGTAACCTTGAAAGTGCTCTAATAATTAATAAACAAACAAAAAATACCTACATACATCTAATTAATAGTCATCATTTTATTATCATAATTATTTGAATAATACATATAAAATATTTTATCAAAAACCTTGGAGTTTATAGAATACATGATAAGTAAATTATTCAGTACTTGGATTAAGTACTCTTGTTACCTTCAAATAATATTTATATATATTTCCTATTTTTTAATAATATTTTTAAGCTAATCAAATGCGAAATTATATCATAAATTTGTCATTTCTATACGAAAACCTAACTTGGAGTAGGCTTTGAACAGAGAAACGTATGTCTGATCATTATTCAATTCAAAAGTCAAGTTGTCAAAATTGATAATGAAATGTAATTTTCCTGAAGTTCATTGTAACAGACAGCAAAAAAATATTGCCATTCGCCGTTTTCTAATTTATTTCCATCTCTAAGATAAAATTCAAAACGAAAAGTTTTGCTTTCTTTAGCTAACATTTTTGACAATATCTCGTGTCAAATTGACATGTAATTAAATACTTTCAAATTAGGACATACACGGGCTACTCAAAATAACGTTTTTATTTATAGTTATTTTTAAATTGCCTTGATATATTTGTAAATTAGGCTTAGGGGCTCACAAATCATGGTATTTAGCATGATTTTAGCGCTTCCGGTTTAAACTAAATTTATGAGCTATTTTTATTTGTACTATTATTCCTGAAATTGTGTGATATTGCATAAATTTGATCAATTAATTTTATGTTAATCTCAGCAAAAAGTGTAATAAGATATAATTAAGGATTCTGAAGCTAATTAAATAAACAAAACCCTTCAACAAACAATAATCTTGTAAACATAATCTCCTCAATTAAATTACTTAAATTAAATTAGTTTGAGCATTTTAACTCATGAAAAAAATAAAAATAAACTTTAATGATATTTAAACAAAATTTGTGAATAGTAACAATTTTCCTACAGTGATAGAAAAAAAGTTTTAACCTTTTTTTACAGAAAATAGCTGGCTTAAAGCTTCTTGGACAATAAGTTCTTTGCATGTTTGGAATGAAAAAAAAATAATAGTTTTAAAATATGTAACAATATTCATTATGGTCTAAGAAAATATTAAGACTAACCAAAATCGTAAAAACCGTAAAATTACTTACAATGTGATTTGATTTTATTCTTTAAGCACGTTTTAAGGTCCCTAGAATCCGATAATAATATTTTTACGATGATGTTTGTGTGTGTGTGTGTGTGTGTGTGTGTGTATGTGTGTGTGTGTGTGTGTGTGTGTGTGAGGTTGTTGAAGGTACGATTTCTCAAATTCTATAAGACTACAGACCTGTGTAACTACGGATTTCTCAATCTAACAGTAATGGGAAGAATTGAATAGATTCTGGTAACATTTGGAGAACCGGAAGTAGTAGTATTTTAACAAAAATCTTCTAAATATTATTTTTTGAAAATTTATGTTATTACAAATATAAAAAAACAAAATTCTCTATCCGACACATTTAATTTTTTTAATTACACCTTCTATAGATTTAAAGATATGGATATATAATCTATAATCCATAAAATAATCTGTTGTATGGTCACAGCCCAAACATCTCCATGGTAACTACTTGAGAAATTAAAATGTCTGTAATTGACAGATAAATGTCACTAATGTCAGTATTAAAAATTCAGAGATAGTACTGAAGGCTTTTTCTGAGAACGATATTTAATATTTCTTATTGTATTATTAATTATATATTTAAAATTATTGGTATATTACATGAACCCATCAGAAATACCGCCAATCCTGTTAATGAATTGGAAAAACCTCGAACATTTAGAAGAAATGGAGAAAACTTGCTCATAGAGTGAATTTAAAATTATAGAAAATACGTAAATATAAAGGTGTAATTAGAATTTTTTGTGTGTACAAGAAATGTTAAATACAATACTTATTTATACCACAATGGAAAGGGCGTGAGAGGTATTGTGATGGCTACAACAGATTTTTATATTTTAGTTTTTGACACTTTCACATTTGTATTACAAATCCAAAATTTTGAGCTGTGGACCATTCTGTTGAAACAACTGTTTTCAATTATAAAGTTACAAAAAATGGCGCATCTTACACTTCTGTTTTGGTTTAGGGACGAACATTTGGCTCCATCATCCAGAGCTACTTGTCAGTGGCGGAGCCCCTGAACAAGGAATTTCTACCCGCGTATGCGACACCGGCAGGTCGTGAGGTGTACGATGAGACACTTGCATGTGTTCAGAGGCGTTTTCCTCAATATGTGGACGAACTTAGAGGAATTGCTGACGGATCTCAAGTGCCATTCTACAAGGTAAGATAAATAGCTTATGTCGCATTGTCGCAGTTCAGCATATTTCCGGAGTTCGACAGTCGAACTAAAGAAGAAATATGTTGAATTATTTTCCGCACGAGGGGAAAAAGTGTTTTCCTTTCGCGTTAAACATAAAATCACGATGTGCACAGAAAACTCAACTTTCTTCTCGCGAAGTAGAGAAGTTGATTTTATAAATTCACGTAGTTAATTTGTCACGAGGTCACGAGGAGTATGGAATTTACTTGTTGAGGAAAATAAACCACATGGAATTGGAAAATCACTAAATTTAGAATGGTATTTGACATCTATGTACATAATTACTAGCTATCATTCTGATAGCTCCTATATCTGCTTGTCAAGGACAACAAAGTCACATGACTGCTCGCGCCCTATTGTATTTAACATTTCTTGTATACGTACACTCTATACCAAAATCCTATTTAACATATATTAAGTATTATAGTTTTTGAGGAATCGTCCTTCCAACTTTCCCACACATACATATATACACACACATACACCCACACACAGACATCATCGTAAAAATATTAAAATCAGATTGTAGGGACCTTAAAACGTGCTTAATCATTTCTGGATATGCGATGTTTAGCATGAATCCAATACCTCTTTTAGCGAGAGGTAAAAAGTGAACTTTGTGTTGTTGAGAACCACTGGTTTAAAAAAATACCAAAATCACTATAAATATTACTTTCCGCGCACTAATTTTGGTTTATTTTATTGAATAGAAGGCTGATGTACCGATATGCAAACGCATTTTGAATTTGGGCTGTATTCTATACTTTAGCCGATTTTAAAACTAGTTCTTTTATATTTTAAGCAAGCAAATCTCAGATTTATGCATAATCGTACTATAGAAGTATAATTTTATTTTGTATTTGTTTACAGTTGTTTTTACTTCACATGGACAACATCATAACCAATGTAACTTCAAGTAAAAGTGTAAATGGAGGTGTTAGCGGATGTTCTACTGTTTGTATCAATCAGTTTAATGAGGTAAATTTTTATTTATTACACTTATAAAATGTAGGAAAATATATTTGTGGCTATCTAACCTACAAGTTTTTGTTTCATTTATTGCGTCTTCTAAGTGGAATTAAACCACCAAATTTTTCCTCGACATTAAATTAATTCAGGGTTTGCCTCATTGAAGAAGGCGTGATAATATATTTCTCTTTCAGGAAATTATGGGGCATACAGAAGACGCGCCTCATGAACTGTTGAACCATTTCTACTTCGTGTCGGCTCATATCACCAGTAACGAACCTAAAGGTCCCTTTGGGGTAAAAGAAGAGCGTTTTACATCTTTGTGCTACGCTGGATTTTTGCCAGGATATACTATGAGTTATAACCACCATGGACTAGTGTTTACCATTAATACTTTGAGTGCTGAGAGGCTCAACGCTGCCAAAACACGTAAGAAATTACACTTATATTTTTTAAGGGTATAAAAAACATTCAAAAACAATTTAGTACGTAAAACATTAACATGAATCATAAGGATATGAATTTGTTTAATGAAATAAAATTCATTGAATCTGTTTGAAATCAACAAATCTGTAATAGAGACAGTAGGTTGGAAACTATCATTTCATAACCTTTAAATTATTGTACAATGCAACTTAACATTAATTTTCAGCTCGGTATTTCATCACTCGAGCACTCTTGGCTGCTGAGAATCTCGAGCAAGCGTTGCGTATTTTGCGAGACTCTGGTTGCGGAGCTGCAGACGGGTGTTCCATCAACATGACGTTTCTGAGACAAGAAGGCGACCGGTTGTTCCATAACGCTGAAATGGCTCCAGCTGAACCTGGAACTTTTGAATCGCAGCTCAGCGTTCTTACTTCTAGTCCCGGAGAGAATATCTACCATTGTAACAAGTTAGTGGAAATTATTATCCAATTAAAACAGAATAAGTTTGTTTAGTTTTATATTGATGAGTATTGGACGACAATTTATTTTGCTGTTCAAAATGAAAAATATCGGCTCATACCTTAAAAAAATATTTATAAACTAATAGATTGATAAAAAAATAATTACCGCTAACCTTAAAATTAAGTGAAAAGTCGCGCCAAGGAAACCACTTCTTATAATTTGCCTATAAGCAGAGGTGTCGCGCGACTAGTCGCCTCTAGGAAACCATACAATAACAAGCTATGATGAAAAATTAATTTTATAGTAAATATATGTCACTTTTACTGACATTTGCATAAAATATATTGACACACCTAAGAGTAATTTATTGGCAAAAAGTAAAATAAATGAAACCAACTGAGATTCTCGTGTAAGAATGAGACTGTATTTACATAATAAAAACTGATGTATTGTTTCGCAATTATAGATAATAATAGAGTTTAACTTTCAAATGCAAATTGATAGAGTAGTTATCACTTGTGGTATGTAATGTAATAGGCATGACATGGCGATGAGATAATTCCATTCATAAATCATTAGGAATGCCAAGAATAAGAACGAGAACAGTAGAACTACACCCACGCCATTCTAATAGTTATTACTTAAGGATTAAACGTATAATCGTAAAAATAAATAACATAACAACTGCAATTGAAATGAGAGCAAAACGTAACCTTTACACTTGTATTTGCACTGTAAATAATTTTATCTGCTGCCGACTGTAAACAAACATTATCCATTTAATTTTTTAATGAGAAGGAAACACTTTACTGGACTAGTACCGAAAATTGTGCGTTTCTATGATAACGAGTCAAAAAATCTGTTGTGGCCAGCACAATACCTTCCGTCATTCTCGTGTATAATGTATAAATTCCATAATTTTTCTTACAAAAGATTCTAAATTTCCAGTAAAATTATTTCATAAACAAACTACTCAAATTGCACTTGACACTGGCATCTTCTTCTTCTTTAGCTTTTCCCATTCGTTAGGGGTCGCTATTTTTGCATGTCGTTCTCATTGAGTTCCTTTTCTCTCAAATCTTCGGCAATACAGTCCTTCCATCTTATCTTTGGCCTTCCTCTGTTTCTTTAACGTCCTATTACTAAACTATTCATTCTTGTTCCAATATAATTCATCATTTCTCCTCATGACATGTTCAAACCAATGTAATCGTCTTTCTTGTATCTTTCTAAAAACTTGTAACACTAGAGTTATTTTCTTAGCGTATCTTTCCGTGTATTCCCCAATATCTACTTCAACATCCTCATATCTGCCACATTAATTTACTTTTTATTGATACTGACATCTGTCAATTTGAATTATATGAATATATTAATAGTTTCCATGTTTAGCATAGCTGGCTGAATTATAAAATTTAATTTCTTTAAAATTCTTTAACTCTGTATCTATTGAATATGAAGTATAAATTGTAATCAAATCGTATAGAGAATAATATATTCTTTAAGTTATAATAACGATAAATGTCAATAAATCAAATTTAACTGTTAAATCTTCAAATGAGACTACTACCGGTTGACCAATTATAACCAAAATATAATCAGTTGTTCTTCTGGATGTAAACTTGAGGAATACGAAAAAATTATAATTTTTGGAATCGTGGTATTGAAGTTATGGAATCCGGAACTTTTATCACACACACACACAGACACACATACATACAGACATCATCGTAAAAATGGTAAAATCGTATTATATGGACCCTAAAACGTGCTTATTCAGTAAAAACTCATCATTGAATTTTTTGACCAAAGACAATATCGTCCTTACCTAAAGGTGACGGCAGGTAAAAATGCATGTATTTTTGGCAATGTTTTAAATTGAAAGATATACAAATATTGAACTGGACAAACTACCATAGAAAAGGACTTAACAACCAATTATTTTGTTTAAAAGTTTAGTTTAACTATTCGATAGATAACTATTTTCTTCAAAAAGTAAATCAACTAACTACTAAATTGAACTACTTATTAATTATTTTTTCATTATTCTTAAGGAAAATTCTCTTATACTTATAAAAATAAAATATAAAAATATAAATTAATATTCATATATTTAAATTCAGTTATAATAGTATCAACAAGAAAAAGATTATATGTATTATTAAAATAATAATATTCAGTATTAATAAAACTATAAGTGCCAATTATATAAAAAAATTGTTTGATTAGTAATTCAATTACATAGTAATTAACTACCACCCATATACATATCTTCAAATACAAAAAAATCTGTTGTGACCTTCCGTCAATATAAATTCCATAAATAAATTTTCTTGCACAAGATTCTAAATTTCCACTAAAATTATTTCATAAACAAACTATGCAAATTGCACTTGACACTGACATCTTCTTCTTTAGCTTTTCCCATTCGTTAGGGGTCGCTATTTTTTTTCTTCTTCCACTCATTTCTATTTTGCGTGTCGTTCTCATTCAGTTCCTTTTCTCTCAACTCTGCCGCAATACAGTCCTTCCATGTTATCTTTAGTTAAAGTTCTAGAAGTTTAAAATAACATTTTAAAGTTCTAGGACTTTAATGTTGCACTTTTTGTTTTATAAATCGTTCAAAAAACGTTGCTTTAGAAAGCAGTATGACATAAAATTATGTATGTCCCTCCGACGAAAAGTCTTTAAGGTACGCACAAGTAATTACTGCCTCGGCCGTAAACAACTTGCTCATACCTTAAAGATTCACTTTTCGTCCTAGATACATAAAATACTATTATGGAGTATGATTAAATATGTCAGTCTGACATTCAATGTTGTTAATCTCGGACCATCGGCATTGAAGTTATCGTGAAGAACGCTCCAAAAATTTAAAATTATTTGGAATTTAGTTTGTTTTTCTTGTACCTGTCCAAATTATCTTACATATACAATAATTATCATAGATTGGCAACACTGCATTTGCATGAAATCGTCGTATAATGGATTTCTGATTTTATTGACGATTTTTGTGCACTTTAGTGACAATTTCAAATAAAACACTTTTTGTTTGTGTACTATAATTATAAACGAAATAATATTTACAGGTTGATATTTACCGTGTTAAATTGTTTTAGTTAATTGTTTTATTTCAAGTCATAGTCATGGCTCACTATTCTCTTTTCGGCTAGGTGTATAAAAAAGTGCCCGCCATTTTACTTTTTAATAATGTAACATATGGATTATTTTACATGATAGTAAAGTAAATTTGACGTACTTTTGTAAAAAAATATAGTATGTTCCATTTGAAATTTCAAAGTTGATATTAATTACTAATAAACCGGAAGTGGTATCATGAATGTACATCCGTCATCAAGTAGCTTACATGTTGCTGTATAAATCATGTTATATGAAAGAAATTACTAAATAAATAAGCGAGATATTTGCTGGGTCCATTAAAATATAACACCCTGTACAGCTATTTGATAAACGATCGTAACATACATTTGTAGTAGCATTTATTGCACGGGAAAATAATAAATTTGTAGAAAATTATGAGACAATTTGTCGCATGTCTTGTATTAATAAATAATAACAATATTTTTACCACCCACAATAGTAAGTTACGGTGTTTGAACAGTTGAAAGTTTGACCTTTCGTTGAGAGTAATTTACAATAGTTCTGATTATGATAGATAAATAAAGTGAAGATAATGTAGTTTTGCTGTAAGCTTTAAAAAATGAATGAAATTTATAGCAGGCATCGTCCTTGAATTGCGTGGTTGCAGTGAACTATCTCCCGCCATATATGGAGTATGGGTACGCTCCCTATGTGTAACATGCATACTTTGTCGTTATTGTTATTAGTTTTTTTTGTCAAGTTATTAAATGAGGTTGGTAAAGTTCATAGGCGGCTTGTTGGTATTTGTTTTTTAAAAATATACAGTTTTTACTGTTAGATAAATACAAGAATGTTTTGAATTTTTCTATTATCAAGAAAATAAGAATGTAGTTACAAAGTTGTTCAGCTTGTTTATTATATACATACAAGAAAAATAAAACTTAAATTCATCAATATGTTTTAAAATTATGTTACATTTTTATACTAATTCATAGCCGTCTATTTTTGGAATCAAGGGAATCGATCCGACTAAATTTAAAGTCAATCCAGCTGTATGTACCACCACCTAAAAATGGTTTATATGTCAGGGGGCACGACCCAAAACGCTCAGTAAGCGAAAAACAAACACATCCATAAATTTATTTGCCTAACTTATGAGGCCTATCTAAAAAGAATCCGATCTTCAATTTTTCCGCGCAAAATAATGACGATAGAGTGGCGCCACTTTCCCGCAGTGGAGGGGGTCACCTTCTGCGCATGCATGAATTTTCGCTTCGCCTTTGCCATCGGTGTTATTCGCTACTTGGTAGCGTTGGGCGTTGGTAGCCGCTGTGTGAGATGTAATTCAAAGCCGTATTCTTTCGCTGGGTTGGATTAGATCCAACTGATCGTATGGATTAGATCAGATCAGGTCACGTGGACGCAGATGAATTTATTCGAAAGAACACAAGTGTCTGTCAAAATCAGTCGGAAAAATGAATTTCAATTTTCTATATTTACTCGATAAAAATGATACAATCTTTATAGTTTTAGTTCTGTTTATTGTTATAACAACCGACTTTTCTTCAGGGAACCTTAATATAACCTCTTGTCCTTATTGACTTATAAAATATGACAGATTCTTCTACCGTTTCCGCCATTTTTGAATCTTAAGTGATATGATCTTTCTAATCCAAGTTTTTGTTGGAGTAGATAGCACTGATCTGGATTACTTGGTCTTGGGGTGGGGATACTGATCTGAATTCGAAAGAACATGCAATTTACTAATCCATGTAACATGGATCTGATCCAACGCAGCGAAAGAATACAGTTAAGTATTCGTCGGATTTCCATTGAAAGGATCCCGTTTTGAGAGCAAATAAGGGATAATGCGGAACGCAAAAGAAGGCTTGCAGAGGTGTTTACAGCAATGGAAGGATTGGTGGGGTAAATATTTTCTCCCTGTCGAAGGACGGATTCTTTTTAGATAGGCCTCCTATACATATTAAATATTTTAATGTAATACCTATGTCATACACAATATTATGTAAAATTATTCATTTGTATTTTATCTGGCTAGTGTGACATAGGCGTAACATTTAATTACACATACCATAATTTCATACATCAAGTCCACGTTTGAACAGAATGTTAAGTCGTATAAATCTAGTTTTTGTGGAACTTGTAACGAATGTTTAATCTTAATTGAAGGATGTCGTTTCCAAGTAACTGGTACTATATCACGTACTATTGTATCCGAACATGTTTTGGTTCCAACAGTTTTTCTAAAGACCCATACCTACGAATTATTACTACATGATTATATATCAGTATAAATTCTCGAAATATGATTTTCATGACTACATTGTTTGTCAGAAAGCATCACTTGTAATTAAAAAAAATGCATATCAAAGAACTGTAATTCTGAAGTATATTTCAATAACAACATATACAGTTTCTGAGTTACTATTGAGGAGCTTTCGGCAAAAACAACCATACTCCAAATATTTTAAATATGAGTTTCTCGCAAAAAGTATCTTAGGCACAAGTGCTTACATTGTGAAACATTCTATAAATATTACTAATGGGGTTCTATACAAATTTCTTTTTACAGTAAAATTTTTGAAAGATGTCCGATCAAGGTCATCTGTATCATGAACGAATTAACAAATTGGCATATATTTATCTCTTTCCTTTGCAAAGGCTATAAGCATGTCCGATAAGGATTAGATATAACACGCTTGTCTTTCAAAATTTCTTATTGTTTCGACTAAGCTAGGACATTCCACTTTAAAACGATGCTCGTTGTTGATAATACTTTCGCTGTAACGTAAGTTTATTTATTAATTCAGATATATTACCTTAATTCATAGCCGTACGAATAACGTTATTTTTTGTCAGAGTCACTGACACTGACATTGTGTCAGTATCTTATTTTTCACATATTTGGTTTTACACTTACCAGTTGACTTATTTTTAAATTTTAAATGCTTTTATTGTAACATATTTTTATAATAATAAAATAACAGTAGTATCTTATGTACCCTCATAAAAACTAAGCAAACGACACTACTGATTTTGTCATAATGCGCGGATCAAAAATCTGAATTCTAACAATTCGTAGACGACCTTGATCGGACATCTTTCAAAAATTTAATGTATTTATTTTTTTCTTCTGAATTTTTTTTTTTTAGTTACAATTGACGTTTTTTGAAATTAATAAGGTCGTATGACTGTGTGCGTTGTTTCTAGTTGTTATTTTCACGGCTCTGGTTCCCACCGACGTCAAACTCGAAAGTCTATGTGGTGCCGCCCATTAATTACAAATATTTTGAAATACATTTGAAAAAGATGTAGTTTTATTTAAAAATGCCCTGGAAAATATCCCATTTGATGAAATAGATATTTTACCTGTCGTAGTGCAATGGATATTTCATTTATATCAACACGAGATGTATTATTAATTATTACAGTCACTGGAATAATCTCTCCTGGTTCAAATCCTGCTCTGGGTATCTGGATATCCATACGAAGAGGTCTAGTTTTATGAAATATCCCAAATGTTTTTGTCCAAGTTACCTCCACTGGATTCTACAAATTTTTCTAATTTACTATATGTTAGCTCATTCATTATTTTTCTTACATAAATTTCTGGATTTAGATTAGTTGGTACTTCAACATAAAATGGTTTTTTTGTACGTTTGATTACTCTCGTGCGTCGAACTAAAGCTGCACATACACTATAATCAATCCTACAGCAAACTCCTGTAGGACAATAGGGTACTACGTAAGTTGGGGGGATGTACAATGGTAAATTATATTGAAATTCGTAAAAATAGAAACCAGCGAATGCTCTTCCCTTCTGAGCTGTAATTTGATGTTTCTACTCCATAAAAGTAAATAAATATGAATACAATTACCTACCATTTTTTTTGCCAAAAAGATACATTTTTTCTTTAAAATATGTAACCGAATTCATAGTCGAAGTACGGTCTGTTTCCATGTAGCATGTACAGTTTATGAAAAATCCGGTATGTTTGTAATCCAAACAACAAAATTTAGATTTTCCATTTATAACAATATACAATGCTGAAAGAATAAAGTATATTTTACATTTTTACTTCTTGTACGTAAGTAAAGGAAGTATTGTAATCGCGAAAAAATTTATGATTCGTACAATAACAAATATTATATTTTTATTGTGCAATTAGTCATATTCATTGTTGTAATCAAATATTTCTTTGTTGTAATCAAAACTCTCTTTAAAAAGAACCGGGTTAGATTAATTTATGGTCGCTATATATCTTACCGTTTTGAAGTTAAAATTAATATTTTGTAATTTAGTTATTAAAAAAATATGTATAGTTTAATAATCGTACAAGGAAGTCTACTATCATTTGGAAGTATGTATTATTCAACAAGGGAGCATATTGTCAGTTACCTTTACCCTCAGTTTTATAGATAATACTAACATAAATATTGTATTTATTGCTTGAAAACGAAAAATTTGGGACTTGTTTTTTGTCATATATTTGCCCATAGATTATTGTTTAAATGAGAAATTTAGTTAATAACGTATTTAAATCCAGTACACTTTATTAATACATAAAATAAAAAAATGCTCAAATATAGTCTTAACTATTGTAACCCAAAAAAATATTTTTTATTGCTGTTAATATATTTATTTCAGAGGGTACGAATACATTTGGGGTTGGGCTCGTATATTTAATGGATTAATAAATTCTATAGTAGATAAAATATTCTACGATGTACTCGTGTCTTAATCTTACCCATGTGTGACTAATCAGCTTTACGTACTAGTATGGTAAATAACTATTTGTCAATTACCTGAAAGTGTTTTAGACTTTCGCAAATTAATTTCTACGCGTCCACTCAATATATCTCCAGGTCTATAAACATCTTGGTCATAAAATATTTTTAACATCATCTTCGTTTAATATTATAAGCACTTATGAATTTTACAAATTCATTTTGATGAGAAATTTGACATATTGACAAAGATGTCATTAAATAAATCATTTTAAAATGACGCATGCCATGTTGTCTAATTTGACATTGTTATGATTGTGTACATCAAATACTTCGATTTTTGATTTAGGGAATAAAATTAGACATAACAATTTTAATTATAGTAGACAATGGAATATAAAAACAAATCGCCATTATACAATTTAAATAGAGTATGTACAGTATTTTTTTTAAAAGATCAAAGTCATCTGTATCATGGACGAATTAACAAATTGACATACATTTATCTCTTTCCTTTGCAAAGGCTATAAGCGTGTACGATAAGGATGGATGTAACACGCTTGTCTTTCAAAAATTCATATTGCTTCGACTAAGTTAGGACATTCCACTTTAAAACAATTCTCGTTGTTGATAATACTTTCGCTGTAACGTAAGTTTATTTATTAATTCAGATACATTACCTTGATTCATAGACGTACAAATAACATTATTTTCTGTCAGTGTCACTGGCACTAACATTGTGTCAGTATCTTATTTTTCACATATTTGGTTTTACATTTGCTAATAAAATAACAGTAGTATCTTACATACCCTCATGAAAATTAAGCAAACGACTCTACTGAATTTGTCAGAATGGGCGGAGCAAAAATTCATACAATTCGTAGACAACCTTGATCGGACATCTTTCAAAATTTTGCTGTACTTAGTGAATAGGTAAATTTTCATTTTGAATATATTTTTAGCAATTCTTACATCTTAGACTTATTATTGTTGTTTTTCTTTCAGATATTTACGTCTGGCGATTCCGGAAGCTGACATGATTATGATTCAAAGTAGTGAATCTCGTATGAAGGCCCTTCGGGCCCACCAACGAGCCCATTGCCGAGAAGACGTGATTAATATGTTGGGAGACCAAACTGGCACCCAATATAGAGTATTCCAGGAGTTTGGAGTCGACGATGAAATAAAAACAATTGCTGTTGGTGAGTTTTCATTCTTAATTTCAACATCAACGTAGGGTATGGCCATGGGGCAAGATCGCCGCCATAAGCGGGCCAATGTCAAACATACTGATAATACATTTCCCTATTTATTTGTAAGAAATGTGATTTTATATTATACAGACATATTAAATAATCACACTATGAATCTATAAAGATAATAAAAACGAATTTATTTAAGAGATACAATTATTATTATGACATAGATTTAGAGGTTATGTAGAGCATAGGATATAGATTGTTATTATCACATCTAATTTAATAACTAGTTATTATTTACATAATAAGTATATATTCTAAACTTGCCTATTAAAAATTTAAATGTTTGTGCTTAATATTGGTAATTTTTATGTGTTTTCAATATTGCCAGTCATCGTAGTCAGTATCACAAGAAAATATACAAATAAATAAAATAAAAGTATTACCTACACTTTAAATAAATATTAGAAGTATATTTAAATGTGTTTTGCATTAAAATAAAACATATACCCGCGAAAATACATAATAATTTGCGCAACAACAACGAATATGACAGTGGCCCACTTATGGCGGACGAAACGCGAGCCAAGTCACGGCCATACCCTAGTTGGTTCATACGAGCAATGCCATCTATTGATTCTGTCCCGAACAATGTAGACAAACTCAAGAGCTACTTGCATATTATGTTTATTCTGGTATTGCAACAGCTAATTGTTGTAATCGTGAGGTTAAAAAAATAAAGAAAAATCATCGCGGATGTTTCTCAAACCGTGGGCGGCAATTTCATACATAATTTCTGCCGTTATAAGAACTTGTAAATTAATTTTGCTTCTTGATTCAAACGCAGAATTTTAAGCTCTACAACTTTTATTTGAACTATTTGCCTTTGAATTCTTTTGTAACCGTAGTCTTTAATTCTTGTCATATTTGTGATTCCTTTCCTATAGTGGCATGCATGTGTGTAGAATTAGATTCTATGTCTTCTCATGTTTTGTAATTAAGCGTTGCCTTCTAGGAATATTCGACTGCATTGAACGTACCTGGAGCATATACGCCGACAATCCTAAAAAATCTGAACCGTTGGTAGTCCTACCTTTAGTCTTGAAAAGTAACTGTGGATGTTAAAATATATCACTCTTCTGTCTCTAGGAATATTATTATAGTTTCTTTTCAATTCTTTCGTAGATGAGCATGATAGTATAATTTAGATTTATTTGTATATAAAGCATGAATTAATACTTATGATAAATTCTCAAATATAGTAAACATACTTTGCATTTATATATTTAATAGCTACTATTTAAAAATGTATGATTTTCGTATAATATAGTATTATGAATTTTTGTAAAAATGTATATAGAAATATATTATAACAGAATAATAATTTCTTATGTGTTTGTATGTGCATGTGCATGTTGTGTTTTTCAGATTTATTTTTACAATGTTATAGATATTATCCATGTTTTAAAAACAAAAAATCTGATGTGGCTAGCACATTACCGCCAGTATGACAACATTATAATTGGAAATATATGAAACAATATTTAAACATGAACTACTTTTTCATAAATGACGTATGTTTTAAGTAAACAATTTAAATTAAGATAAATTATGGAAATTGTTTCTGGAATATTAAAATATGATTAATAACAATCAATTTTATTAAAAAACATATTTCAAAATTATTACAACAAATATATAAAAAGAATTGTTGTTAAAGGACAGTAATAATTTATGTACATTTATTAATAGTTACGATAAAACTGGAAATAGAATCTGAAAGTAGGAAAAATAAGGATCATTTTATATAACAATAATGATTAAACAATCAATAATAAACAATATTTATTGTTGACAACTGGGTCGTTGTAAACTTCAATCCGATGAAACTTTTCATGGAAAAATAAAAGGCTATGATTGTTTTAAGAACTTTTATTTTTTTTTTATAAATATAATACAAAATAGCATTTTTTTATAAAGATTATTTGTAATTTAATGATTTTCTATAATTTCTGAAGACGAAAAGGAAGTTCACACCTATATGTACATCTCTCTCTAATTCATTGTTCTTCTCGAGCGCGAACCACTCGAACGGCCATGTTTCATTCGAGTTCCTGCTCTCGTAGAATCCATGTCGCTCTGCTTCGGAAAATTCTAATCTTCGATAATCCTAATAAAACTTACACAATAGTTGTATTATAGTTATAAATAGTGTTTTGTGCTAAAATTATGGTCGTTAAGCACCTTGTGTGGCCATAATCGATTATTTATGCCAAAAGGTTTTGTGTGTGGCCATCTTGGTATTGGCGGTTTGCGTTTGTTCAGTGTCAACAGGTATGAACGGCTTGGTTTATTATTGTTTTACAAACGAAACCATTTTAATTTTTAAAGAATAAAAATTGTTTAGGCAGCTTTGTTGATATTTTATGATAATTATCTAATGAAATTAAGATGTAAATGCTTGTTAATAGTGTAGTGTTTCTTTATCTTTACAGGCACTGTTTCTAATTTCATTTCCTGACTTTGTGATGCGACAGATTCTCCCGACGCTGGATTTAAAGGTAGGTCAAAATATTACAATATAAATACACTGAATCCTCTTATAATGTTATACTTATACAGTGAGATTTCTATGTAACACGGTATACAAATTATGATTGGTTTTATTAACAATATTAATCTGATTAAAATAATTTGTCAGAAATGCATGCCTGTAGAAAATTCAATAATCTTTAATTTTTAAAATAATATAATCGCGAAAAAAATATATTTAAAGGTATTTTTGGAAGAAAAACTATTTTGAGGTTCTAGTAAAGTGCGATTTCCAGTTATCCGATTTTCACCAAAATCTAATGGCTTCTTTCCATATTAAGTAAGGTCGAAATACAAGGTTTTAAAATTCTAGCATGGATAGTATTTGAGCTAGTGTCCAGAAGATCCACACAGAAAGATGTCCAATTAAGGTCATTTGTATCATGAACGAATTAACAAATTGGCATACATTTATCTCTTTCCTTTGCAAAGGCTATAAGCATGTGCGATAAGGATAGATATAACACGCTTGTCTTTCAAAAACTCATATTGTTTCGACTAAGCTAGGACATTCCACGTTAAAACGATGCTCGTTGTTGATAATACTTTCGCTGTAACGTAAGTTTATTTATTAATTCAGATACATTACCTTAATTCATAGCCGTACGAATAACGTTATTTTGTGTCACAGTCACTGACATTGACATTGTGTCAGTATCTTATTTTTCACATATTTGGTTTTACATTTGCTAATCAACTTACCAGTTGACTTATTTTTGAATTTTGAATGCTTTTATTGTAACATATATTTTTATAATAATAAAATATCAGTAGTATCTTATGTACCCTCATAAAAACTAAGCAAACGACACTACTGAATTTGTCATGATGGGCGGAGCAAAAATCTGAATTCATACAATTCGTAGATAACCTTCATCGGACATCTTTCAAAAATTTTACTGTACACACCAAACATCATTGTGGAAATGTTAAAATCGGATTCTATGGACCTTGAAACCTGTTCATTTATCAAAATCTCGATATGCGATTTTTAGCATAATCCCTATACCTCCCTTACCAATGGTAGCGGGAGGTAAAAATGATCGAGAATACGGAGGTAATTAAATCAATAATAACTTACACGATCGCTACAACCAACTCAGGGATCTAAGCCGTATTCTTTCGCTGCGTTGTATCAGATTCATGTTACATGGATCAGTAAATTGCATGTTCTTTCGAATTCCGATCAGTATCTCCACCCCAAGACAAAATAATCCAGATCAGTGCCATCTACTCCAACAAAAACTTGGATTAGTAAGATCATATCACTTAAGATTGAAAAATGGCGAAAGCGGCGGAAGAATCTGTCATATTATAAACAATGGTAAATGTAGAAAATTGAAATTCATTTTTCCGACTGATTTTAACAGATACTTTGTGTCCTTTCGAATAAATTCATTTGCGTCCACGTGGCCTAATCTGATCTAATCCATACGATCAGTTGGATCTGATCCAATCCAGCGAAAGAATACGGCTCTAGTCAATCGCCATGCAACAAAATTCTGGCCGCGCTACTTTAAAATAAATAGGAAATTCGTTATAATTAATTCTCAACTAAAGATTATGGTCGTCCAAAATTCGAATAGCTTCTTTCGGAGCCACATAGTTAGTCGTCCGCGTATTAAAAATCTACGGGAATCACAACACAAACATTTATTCTTTTCTTTATTACAACATCAATTACACTTTGAGTCGTTGAGTAAAATAAAATAATGAGATCAACAACAATACAATTGTTTCTTCTTAATGTGAGCACATTATATCATGCATCAGATCGATTATTGTCCTCACTGTTGACTATTTGTTAGTTATCGTTTTTAACTGAACGGAGTTTATCTCTTCGTCCGAGGAGAAATTGAATAACTACGAATAATAAACAGCATATAAAAGAGGCTATTCCGAAAGATCTGAAGGTGGTCCAGCCGCCGTATGCGTCGAAAAGAACGCCCCCTATTAGAGAACCCAATGACACGCCTATGCCCTGAAATACGGCCCCCACAAGACCCTACAAAGAACATAACTTTCAAGATAACTTTTTTGTATGACTATACAGGTGTCTCATTTTAGATATTTTTACGTTCCTACAACACGTTTTTACTATTTTTGATTCTGTGTGACGAATTTGCTTCCGCGACAACTCATCAAAATTCCTATTTTCCGTGTTTTTTGCATTCATATAAAGAGTTGATTAGATTTTGGGTAATATTGGACAACCGGAAGAGACACTTTACTTGAAGCCCATAACAGTTTTTAATGCAGAACTATATTAAAATATAATCCAAAACTTTTCAATTTTAGTATTTAAGACTTTTATATCAAGGGAACAACATATTAGATTTTGGCTAAAATTGATTATGATATAATATTAATTATATTTTGAATATAATAATAAGTCTAGAATTTTTATATAGAAAGAAGTACATTTGTGCAATAAAAAACTTTGTATAAAAATCATTCGGCAGTTTAAATTCACGAGACGCTACTGATTTTAATGTGTGTTAATGTCTATGTTATTTTGTATGTTACATTTTTGTTGTATAATTGTTGTATACCCTGAAGAAGGTGCAAGGGTACACCGAAACGTCAGTATAGTAAGAATAAATGCTGTTTGACTGAACGTTCAAGTAATTGTTAACACCAAATTGTATTTAAGATTATTATATTAATGAGAACGACATATTATATTTTTTCTAAAATTGAGAAACCGGAAGTGGTACTTTACTGCAAACTCTAAGTCTAAACCATGGAGGTAGGAATAATATGCGTAAACTTTAACTAGGGGCAAGGGAAATGTAACCCGGTGGGGACGGACGCAGGTACCGTAGTAGTACCCGTTGTGGTAGGGATTCGCGAAACATCTAAAGAAAAGCCAATATAAAACGCGATATATATCAAAAAGTCGCACACGGTATAATTTTTCTTGAATACTCATACATGTACAAAAAAATCTGTTGTGGCCATCACAATACCTTTCACTTGAACTTAATGTCATAAATTTAAGGGTAAGTAGTATGACATGTGAAGATTACAAAACAAAGATTTTTTTTTAAAATTGGAAAAAAGAAAATTCGACTTTTCTTAAGGAAACTTTTTTACTGCTGTTTTAATTAATATTTCATTAAAAATATGGTTATCAAAAATACATTCAAAATTAGTTGTATAATAATTAAATTCTTAATAATTAATAATTCTTAATAATTAAATTAAATAGCATTTTTAACAAAAATAATTGTGTATATAACAGATAAAATATTTCCAGTGGTGCGAATTTAAAAAAAAAAATCTTTTTGTTTCGTAATCTACACATATCATATTACTTACCCTTAAATTTATGACACTAAGTTCAAAACCACCCTGTACACGTATTTTCTATAATTTTAAATTCATTCTATGAGCAAGTTTTCTCTATTTCTTCTAAATGTTTGAGGTTTTTTTATTTCATTAACAGGATTGGCGTTAGTTCTGAAGGGTTTATGTAATATACCTATAATTTTAAATATACATATAATTAATAATACAATAAGAAATATTAAATATCGTTCCCAGAAAAAGCCTTCAGTACTATCTCTGAATTTTTGACACTGACATTAGTGACATTTATCTGTCAATTACAGACATTTTAATGTCTCATGTAGTTACCATGGAGATGTTTGGGCTGTGAGATTTACTACAACAGATAATTTTATAGATTATATATCTACAGTAAAATTTTTGAAAGATGTCCGATCAAGGGCACCTGCATCACGAACGAATTAACAAATAGGCATTCATTTATATCTTTCTTTTGCAAAGGCTGTAAGAGTGTGTGATAAGGATGGATATAACACGCTTGTCTTTAAAAAATTCATATTGTTTCGACTAAGTTAGGACATTCCATTTATAAACGATGCTCGTTGTTGATAATACTTTCGCTGTAACGTAAGTTTATTTATTAATTCAGATACATTACCTGGATTCATAGCCGTACGTATAACGTTATATTCTGTTAGTCACTGACATTGTGTCAGTATCTTATTTTTAACATATTTGGTTTTACATTTGCTTATAAACTTACTAGTTGACTTGTTTTTGAATTTTGAATGTTTTTCCTGTAATATATATTTTTATAATAATAAAATAACAGTAGTATCTTACGTACCCTCATAAAAACTAAGCAAACGACACTACTGAATTTGTCATGATGGGCGGAGCAAAAATCTGAATTCATACAATTCGTAGACAACCTTGATCGGACATCTTTCAAAATTTTTACTGTATATCTTTAAATCTATAGAAGGTATAATAATTTTTTTAAATGTGTCGGATAGAGAATTTTGTTTTTAATATTTGTAATAACAAATTTTCAAAAAATAATATTTAGTTTTTTGTTAAAATACTACTACTTCCGGTTGTCCAATTGTTACCAGAATTTATTTAAGTCTTCCCATTACTGTTAGATTGAGGAATCCGTAGTTACACAGGTCTTTAGTCTTATAGAATTTGAGAAATCGTACCTTCAACAACGTCACACACACTACAGACAACATCGTAAAAATGTTATCTTCGGATTCTAGGGACCTTAAAACGTGCTTATTCACTAAAATCTATTAAATTTTTTCGAAACGTTAATTCTGGAATGTGCAAACGGTTTTGCTCTATGGTTAAATATTACCCGAGATACCTTAAAAATACATCGAAAGTGAGACACCTGTATAATTTTATTACCTGAACTGTAGCTTCTGTGCCGGGTGGTGCAACAATACTAGCATACGAAGCCATTGTTGCATAAAACAATCCAAAAGTAATACCGTTTAATAATTCAATAGGCAAGGTCCACCATGGATTCACCAAAACAGAATATAATATAAATCTAACACCAATTCCTACAAATAAATATTTTAAAGCACTCAACAAAAAAATATAATTAATAATTATACCTAATAGAACTACAGCCATACAATGTACGTGTCCAACCCTATCCAAAATCCATTTCGACAAGAAAAAAAACGGTAACTCTCCCCCCAAACATTGAATACCCATCACAAGACCTTCCAAAGTTTTTATCCAATCCTGGAGATAACATTGTTCAGAAGCATGATCATAAGCTTTCGCTACATCTTCCAAATGCCAGAATAAAAAGTTCCAAACTAGTGCGGTACACGCGCCCACAAACATACACCAAAGAAGAAAAATAAATACTCTTAATCGTAATAAAACTTTCCCAACATCCTTAAAAATATTCATCGACATATGTTGCTGTTTATATTGCAATCTCCAAGAACACAATACATCTAAAGCCATAATGGCTAACATTAACGCGAAAACAGTGGTATAATTTTTTATTTCTCCGTCACTATTCGCGTCGACCATCAGCCCGGCGAAAATGGAAAATATGCCCCAACCTACTGACCCCCAAAGACGTTGGTAGCCGTATAAATTCGGCTGATCCCCTAACATTTCAAAGCAGATTGCGTCTCCTACACTGTAGACAACTGCCATGCCGCCCCAACCCAAAATAGCGAGGCCTAAAAACGTCCAGAATTGATATTCGTTTATTACTTCATAATCTACTGATGTAGGAACGGAGAGGAAATCATTCAGTGATGGTACGTCGCATGATATATCACATATTGTAGAAATGTTGCCTTCTTTGTCGGGACATACTGCTTTTGTGGTTGCCCCATTGTCCAAACTAATATTAACCACTGCAAAAATTGTGATATTAATCTTACAGTATTTTTTTAAGTCCGATCAAGGTCATCTGTATCATGAATGAATAACAAATTAGGTGCAGCACGATTTTTTTACCTCTCGCTAAGAGGTATTGGATTCATGCTAAAAATCGCATATCCAGATTTTAATGATTAATATTTTTACGATGATGTGTGGATGTATGTATGTGGGGAGGTTGGAAGGACGATTTCTCAAAAATTATAATACTTAATATCTGTTTAACTACGTATTTCTCAATCGGACATTACTAGGAAGAGCTGAAAAGGTTTTGGTAATAATTGAACAACCGGAAATAGCAGATTCTTAAAAAAATTCTTAATATTATTTTTTGATAATTTTGGTCTTGCTAGTAAAAGAGTTAATTTTCTATCTAATACATATAAATATTTTATTATTTTTGTAAATTTAGAGATAAAGGTTTATAATAATCTGTTGTAATAAATCTCACAGCACAAATAAATGTCTTGACAGATAAATGTCAGTGTCAAAATTCTAGAGACATTACTGAGGATTTTTTGTGGGAAGTACACACATTATATTATTTCTTATTATTAATAGTTAAATATTTAAAATTATAGGTATAGTACATATACCCTTCAAAAATTCTGTCAATCCCGACAATGAATTGGAAACATTTCGAAAAATTAGACGAGTAGGACAAAATTTCTTCATAGAATGAATTTAAAAATGAAAAATCTAAATATAAAGAATAGATATAAGTAGAAATTTTGGTGTAGAGTATAGGTATACAAGAAATGTTAAATACAATAGGGCGCGAGCAGTCATGTGACTTTGTTGGCCTTGACAAGCAGCTATGGGGGCACATATCAGAATGATAGCTAGTAATTATGTACATAAATGCCAAATATAATTTTTCATTTTAAATTTAGTGATTCCATGTGGTTTATTTCCCTCGGCAAGAAATTCGTGAATTTGGAAAACCTTGAAATTTTTAATGAAAAATTCTGACATTTGATATCTATGTACATAATTACTAATAGTTATTCTTGTCAAGGCCAACAAAGTTACATGACTGCTCGCGCCCTACACTTATGTAACCAAAAACGGAAATTATGACATCTGGTTTTTGTACCGACGATATTTGGTTTTACTTTATTTGTTCAGTTGACTTAGGTTTGAATTTTGAATGCTTTTATTGTAACATAATATTTGTCTCGTGGCCGTGTGTCTGAGTGTCTGGTCGCGAATCTGGGGACCCGGGTTCGATCCCGACGGACGCCAAAAATTACTTCGAATTTTAATGGCACAAAATTGACCCCTGTCGTGCACTCTCCACGCCAGCATTGAGTGCCCGTGAGGTGACACCTGGTAAGCGCCCGCGCGGTACAAATATTTCATCATTACCGATATCTGTATACCTACAAAGCAGATTGGCACACCCAGCGATGGGTAATATGCCGTGATGATATATTTATTTATAAAATAACAGTAGTATCTTATGTACCCTCATAAAAAGTAAACGACACTACTGAATTTCACAGAATGGGCGTAGCTAAAATCTTAATTCATACAATTCGTAGATGACCTTGATCGAATATTATTATTAGATAATTCTAGTTGCGTCTGGAATATTTATCTTATAAACCAGACAATAAAATTAATTTATAAAATCTCAAGATAACGCACTTTATTTATCGACTTTATCATTTAATTTTTTTAAATACATACCTTTGAAAACAATAATTTTATTAAAAACTTCAATGGAATCTTTAGGAATAATAGCAGTAAATTTAAATTCATGATGCGGATTTTTACAAATATCTAATCCATGTTCCCAATATTCGCACATCGTCTCATATTCTTGCCGTGTTAGATCATCACAATCCATCTCACATTTAATAATATCTTTATTCCCTAAAGAGCTCATAACATTCTCCAACGCACAAGTATCTTCAATACTTTTATTCTGTACTTCGAAAACACTTTCGCTTGAATCGCAAGCAAAGTGTACAGTCGCGGTTTTGGGAATAGGAGGTATCCAGTTGATTCCGAAAAATCCGACGGCCGTTACAACTTGAGATAAGATGAAAAGGAGTTTTTTACAGCGGTATTTATCGGCCACTCCGCCCAAAAGGGGCTTTATAACCATGCCAATAAGTGGTAAGATTGTATAGATGAGACCAACAACTGTTCCAGAAAAGCCGAGTTGTCGGGCGATCACAGTTAGGAAGGGTGTAACAGGGCCGGTAGCTAAAAATTATAATCATAAAAAAAATCGGATCTTATATAATTAAAATTTTCAGGGGACATTATTTATTTATTTATTAATAAATCGATCCAACAAACAAATATAAAAACGAATGAGTTAACTGTACATATAAGAAATTTAACAAGTAACTTAATCCGAAAAATATTTTTTTAACACTCTTAAATTTAGATAAGGTGTCGCCAAATATGTCAATGTCAATAGTACAGTCCATACGATGTAACTTGACGAGCCAAAAGAATGTAATTCAGTTCACTATTCGTAAGTTGCGTTTTGTCAAATATTTACTTTTACTTCGATGCCGCACAGCTTCAGAAGTGAAATAGTGAATTTACAATGTTTTATTGCCTTACACAAAGCAAATTTCACCCTAATACACTCAAACTCGGGGTGTCAGGTACTTTTCAACCCAAGAAGTTTATATTCATACATAAGCGTTGGTGCATTTTTTTCTCAATAGCAATAGAAATTTTATTTTCTTAACTTTATTAATTTAAAAAATAATTAATTATAATAAATAATTCATTCCAATATTTGTAATATTTTTTTTTGTATAAATACATATATTTTTTTTTTGTAATATTCGTAATTTTATTGAACTTCATTCTTCTTCGGTACGCCTATGAATTTTATAACTTTCCCATTACCCCAGTGATAATGTGAATTGCCCCAACTCGCCAAGTTACATCGTATGGACTATACATGATAAACTGTTATATGCTACACAAAGTTGTCTTATTGGAGATTTCAATTCATAATTAGTCCTAGCTACAATGAAATGGTACTTTATTTCTTGAAGTGACGCGTGGAACGTGAAATGGTATTAGTTCAAGACTACATGGGTCATCAATACAATTATTAATTAATTTGTATAAGTAGAGAGATAATTGTAAATATCTACTACTTAATGGCACCAATTTCACTTCAGGCAATAAAACAGAATAATTATGGGTAAAGTTAGGATATTGTCCATGTATTTTAAAATAACAATATTTGATGAATTCATGCTTGACAGATTCAATCTTAGATATATATTTATGATATATTGGATTCCAGACTTGTAGACAATATTCTAGCTTAGAGCAACTATTATATTAATTATGTAATGTCTTACCTGCATTGAAAAGAAAATAATGTCCTTTCATGGGCAGTAACTCTTTATTAATTTTTGGGATCATTATGGTAGTTGATTAATAATTAAAATGAGTAGTACTTGACACAATCTATATATTAAATTCACTTATTTTGTCATATTTTTATGTATAATAATTAAGTATATAAATATAAATAATTTATGAAGTAGTAATACTGATTTAGAGTCCGCGTAATATACAACTAAAACTTATGGTAAATCCAAATCGATGCAACATGCTTTGTGACTGGAGACTATGTATGTTGCGATTCTGTTTATTCATCGCATAATCTATAGTTAAAATAATCATTGCCGTAAATTGATAACGAAATGAATTTATAACGCATAGCGCACAGAAAATAATTTAACAAAGCACAGAATTTAATTAAGGGATTTATAAATCGCATAGAAAAATAGAGTGAAGAAGTTTTGTTATATGTGTGTGCATTGCTCCCCTAATTATTTTAGACAAAAAGTTTCAAATGTATGTTGTAAAGCAAAAATTTCTACTTCCGAATTAATAAAAAAAAAAATATTTTGGCTGCTTCATAACTGCTGAAATAAAATTTGAAATTCACTGAATTACAATTTAATAGTATTAGCCATGAAATTAGAAACAAGAAACCAACAAAAGTGTAAGTTTTATTACGTTAGTGTCAGAATAATGATTGTCAAAATAAATACTAATAATTTGACGTATAAAACGTTACGCTTTTGTAAAATAGCTTATTATAACATATTAATATACAACGAATTCATAATTTGTATTGCACATTACAAAAACAAAAATAAATTCATTTTGTCTTCGTCTGAAATAAATTCATTTTTACATATTTCAAATGAATTTGTTGTTGAACCACGTGACCCCACCTTATCTATTTCGACCAATCCTAGCCTTCTTCCTCAAAGCATTGCAGGCTGGGAAAAACGCAACGTAATGGCAATAAAATGATGCGGACACGTGCTCCGAAATATAAAAACTGATAAGAAAGGAAAAACTAATGAAACAGTTCCAGAAATATGATAATAATTGTTGTTATGTCTTTATTATTATCGTGATATAATTTTTGAAGTCCTGCCGTACCTGAAATCAACATATTTCAAGCTGAATATGTTTAGGAAACACGTGGTTTTGGTTGAACTGCTTAGTGCATGTTTGCAGAATTTTGTTTTGAACGGTGAGTCTAAAATCAAAATTTTCTTTTATATTTTTATGGTTACCAATAAAATCAAGTGATGTAATTTGTGTTAATAGAATTAATTTCATTAAATATTATGTTCTCTGGTTTTATATTTAAAATTTCAAGTTTCATATTAATACGAAAATGTGTTTATTTTTTATGAATTTATCAAATTTCAATCGATTTAATTTTGATCTAGTTATAAAATATTGATCTGATTATTGATCCAGATCTTGAAATATATCTCGGTATATTTGTGGAAGGTTCGGAATTTAATACTCCGGGTGGTGGCAGTTAGGGGTGAACATAGGGATTTAACATATATAAATGTTATGTAACTATACAGCGCAAATTTGTTCAGAATTAAAATTGTTTTTACAATTTTTATTGTTTTTGGTTTATTAATAATTTGAATGATTTATTTTGTTAATTAGTAACAATAGCCAAGGCATTTGTTTTCTTGTTTATAAATAAATACATCACCATGGCATTGCTGGGTGTGCCAATCTGCTTTGTACAGTAAAATTTTTGAAAGATGTCCGATCAAGATCATCTGTATCATGAACGAATTAACAAATTGGTATACATTTATCCCCCTCTTTTACAAAGGCTTTCAGCGTGTGCGATAAGGATGGATATAACACGCTTGTCTTTCAAAAATTCATATTGTTTCGACTAAGTTAGGACATTCCATTTCAAAACGATGCTCGTTGTTGATAGTACTTTCGCTGTAACGTAAGTTTAGATATTAATTTAGATACATTATCTTGATTCATAGCTGTACGAATAACTTTATTTTCTGTCAGTATCACTGACACTGACATTGTGTCATTATCTTATTGTTCACATATTTGTTTTTACATTTGCTAATAAACTTACCAGTTGACTTATTTTTGAATTTTTAATGCTTTTATTGTAACATATATTATTATTATAATAAAATAACAGTAGTATCTTATGTACCCTCATAAAAACTAAGCTAACGACACTACTGAATTTGTCAGAATGGGCGGAGCAAAAATATGAATTCATACAATTCATAGAGGACCTTGATCGGACATCTTTCAGAAATTTTACAGTATGGCGAAAGTCCGGCACCACGAATATTTCGTTTATTTTGAGAGATACAAAAAAATGTTAATAAGCAAAGTTAAACTAAACAAAGGGGCTCATTAGATGATCATAGCAGAAATTTTGTATCACTTCCGGTTTTAGCGGAAATGGGTACAACTTTAAAACTAACATAGGGAATCGGTATTTTTATATTTTTTTTCAGAATGTACATAAAATTTGCTTCACAATGATACCAACTTATCATAGTTTTACTTTCACCATTTCAAAATGGCAACCATCAATTCTCAAAATATGTATTAATAAAATTCCATACAAAATAAAACATAGCAAGCTATGAAAACAATTTTATTATCTTATAACAAAAGAAAAGAAGAAATTAAAAAAAAATAGGCGTGAGGTATTATTTTTTTATTTATTAGTATGTTCACAACGATACCAAAACAGAAACAGTAAATGTGAAAACTACAAATGCTCAATATGGCCGCCGTTATTTTAAGAATAAATGGTTGCCATTTTGAAATGGTTAAAGTAAAACTATGATAATTTGGTATCATTGTGAAGCAAATTTTATGTACATTCTGAAAAAAAATATAAAAATACCGATTCCCTATGCTAAATTTAAAGTTGTACCCATTTCCGCTAAAACCGGAAGTGATACAAAATTTCTGCTATGATCATCTTATGAGCCCCTTTGTCTAGTTTAACTTTGCTTATTAACATTTTTTTGTATCTCTCAAAATAAACGAAATATTCGTGGTCCCGGACTTACGCCAAACACCCTGTATAGATATCAGTAATGATGATATAACTATTCATACCGTGTGGGCGGTTTCCAGGCGTCACCTCACAGGCACTTATTGCTGACTCGGAGAGTGCATACAAAACTGTTTTTACATTTTTTATTATGTTTTTGATTTTTTTTAACAATAGCTAAGACATTCACAGCTGTGCATATTTTCTGTGCGTCGCTGTGCGAATTATAAACGGATGTACGTATTTCCATATGCTTAAAATTTGTTTTATGCTATGCTAAATTATTTCTGTGCGCTGTGCGACTTATAAATCGTTATAAAATAACCTGTACACGTGAACCGTACCGTAACGTTATTTTCTGTCAGTGTCTTCTGGCAGTATCTTATATTTCACATATTTGGTTTTACATTTGCTAATAAACTTACCACTTGACTTAGTTTTGAATTTTGAATGATTTTACTGTCCTGTAACATGCATTTTTTTAATAATAAAATAACAATAGTATCTCATATTTAGTGGCATTTCATAAAGTAGTATTTTAAACCGGTTATTTTAGCAGACTTAACAACCGGTTTGGCAAATATTAAACTATCCTTGAAACCGGTTTGAGACAAAAACTTTTAACTGGTGTTGTATCCAATTTCCTACCTACCATAAAATTATAGATATTGTAAAATAGCTTATTATAACATTAATGTACAACGAATTCATAATTTGTATTGCACATTACAAAAACAAAAATAAATTCATTTTGTCTTCGTCTGAAATAAATTCATTTTTACATATTTCAAATGAATTTGTTGTTGAACCACGTGACCCCACCTAATCTATTTCGACCAATCCTAGCCTTCTTCCTCAAAGCATTGTATTCTGGGAAAGGACGCTACGTAATGGCAATGAACAATGATGCAGACACGTGCTTTGAGATATAAAAACTAAAAAGAAAGGAAAAACTGATGAAACAGTGCCAGAAATATGATAATAATTGTTGTTATGTCTTTATTATTATCGTGATATAGTTTTTGCAGTCCTGCCGAACCTGAAATCAACATATTTCAAACAGAAAATTGTTATGAAATACGTGGTTTTGGTTGGACTGTTTAGTGCGTTTGCAGAATTTTGTTTTGAACGGTGAGTCTAAAATCAAAATCTTTTATATTTAGATGGTTACCAATAAAATGAAATGATGTAATTTGTATTAATAGAAATAATTTCATTGAATATTATGTGCTCTGGTTTTATATTTAAAATTTTAAGTTTTATATTAATACGAAAATGTGTTTATTTTTTATGAATTTGGTATAATTTTAATCGATTTAATTTTGATCTAGTTATAAAATATTGATCAGATTATTGATTCAGATCTTGAAATATATCTCGGTATATTTCTGGATATTACGTTCGGAATTTAATATTCCGGGTGGTGGCAGTTAGGGGTGAACATTGGGATTTAACATATATAAATTTTATGTAATTTCCTAATCCCCTGTTCATTTTACGGGGAAAACTATACAGTGAAAATTTGTTCTGAATTAATATTGTTTTTACATTTTTTGGGATTGGGTAAAGCTGTTCGCGTCCGTGGTATAATACCACACTTGCCCCCTGGTTAACACTAAAGCCGTGTTTCTTCGGGCTGTGATTGTGATTTTGTGAATCCTCATTATACCAAGAAAACAACTTGAATAATATAAATACCATTTAGCGTCAGATGTCATATCGATGGTGAAAAATGGAAACCTCAAAAATCGCTATTATTCAAAACATTAAGAAAACATATTTAGCAGAATAATAAAGAAAACTGTACAATGTACAATTTGCGACACTTGGTGAAGTTGTTCTAAATATTTAAATATTTGTGAACACTTGGCACACTTCACAAATATTTAAATATTTAAAACATATTTATATAAAAATCCTTTTACAAATAAAATTATAGCTAACATTAAACTTTTAATAATTATCATCCGAATTTATCTAACAATAAATTTTAAATATACTTTTAATTCATAGACTCCTATTTTGTATACCGCATGACTTGGAGTAATTTGCAACAAAATGTTTTCAGTGCCACACAAAATGTATGTTTTTCTCTTTATATTATTACGATATCGATATAGGAGGTAACTGCACCATATGTAGAATAATTTTGTAGATTTTATTAACATTTTATATTAATAAAATCTACAAAATTATTTTACATATGGTGCAGTTACCTCCTTTATCGATATGAAGAGAAAAACATAGTTTTTGTATGGCATTGAAAACATTTTGCTGCAAATTACTCCCAAATCATGCGGTATACAATATTAGGAGTCTATGAATTAAAAAGTATATTTAAAATTTATTGTTACATAAATGATAAATGATAATTATTAAAAGTACTAAAATAGCGATTTTTGACATAGGAGGTTTCCATTCTTCACCATCGATATGCAGACCAATGCAAACTAATTTATTTTGTCCTACTGGTTTCTAAATCAACGTTTTTTGAATGATTTATAAAACAAAAGTCCTAGAACTTTAAAATTTTACCTTCATACTGAATCCTTTATTTATGCGGCATTAAATTGTTCTTCGCCTCAGTAGCTTCATCCAAAATATCTCGAGGAATGTATTTTTCATCAATTATAACGAATAAGAATGTTAATAAAACCAGAAAAAATCAATTTCAATCTGTCAAAATTTTGCTAGGATTTTCGAATAATTGCGACAGCCTACTTATACAGAATTCATACTGCTACAAATTGCTGCATATTTCTTTTAATAATTTAATAACAAGAAACCTGTATGACATAAAATTATGTATGTACCTCAGACGAAAAGTGTCTTTAAGGTATTCACAAGTAATTACAACTTGCTCATACCTTAAAGATTCACTTATCGTCCTAGATACATAAAATACTATTATTTTATAAATGAAGTATGTTTACGTAAAAAAATCATTTATGTAACATTGTTTTCAAAAGTATGGTGGGTCAATGACATGCTTTTGTAGGAAAATCATATTTCCCTTGATGCATAAACCCCACATTCATAAATTTCTAAGCTCGAAAACCTATTGTCGTTAGTCATTTTTAATTTGCTCTGAAATGTATCCGTGTGATCACTCAAAAAAGATGATTCAGAAGGGTAAAGAGGAGCTTGTGGGGATAAACGAACAGGAAACGAAAACACATACTTCTTCTTAAATCATAATCACTTTGATGATTTAGATTGCGAATCACAGCCCGAAAGAACACGGCTTAAATGAACAGCAAACGTCCAACATATACAGACGCAGTATTTACCGTAGAAATCAAATATTGTGGAATAATAAACCGAGCAACATTTTCCGTTAAAGTTTAGCAGAATTCACAAAAAATCATGTTTGAAAATCTTCGTTTATCCCCGTCAGACTTGGCGATATTTCAAAAATTGTTCACTTATTCGCTCCATCTCGAAAGACAATACGGCGGCGTAGGTAAACTGAAGCAACAACGTGATGTGGGTATGAAATATGTGTCCATTCACTATATTTTTAATTGTTAACAACTTTTGCGTTATTTGTAACGATTTTTAAAGATGAACCAATGATAATATGTAATACACGAACAAAATGAAAACGCAAAAGCATAACTAAAGTAACGCCTTTCTATTTCAGATTGCATCCATGACCAGAGGGCGTCGGAAACATGGAAGAGGGAACAGAAGAGGGCAGAGCACCTTTAGGAGAAATAGGAGACAACGGAGTTACTGCATTGGGGCCCCATAATTCAAAAATTCAAGCGTGCTGTCAGCATGTATAAGGTAAGAATCTTACTAGATTTCATACTATTTGCTTTATAATTCTGTAATTCTGTGGCTTTAATGCAAAAGCACGTATGACCTATTTAGAATTTCTACAAATTTTGAAAAGTGTACTTACTTACTTTGTAAGGCGCTTAATTTGACATCTCTTGACGTAGAATTTTTTTATATACAGGGTGTTTGGCGTAAGACCGGCACTACGAATATTTCGTTTATTTTGAGAGATACAAAAAAATGTTAATAAGCAAAGTTAAACTAGACAAAGGGGCTCATAAGATGATCATAGCAGAAATTTTGTATCACTTACGGTTTTAGCGGAAATGGGTACAACTTTAAAACTAGCATAGGGAATCGGTATTTTTATATATTTTTTTCAGAATGTACATAAAATTTGCTTCACAATGATACCAAATTATCATAGTTTTACTTTCACCATTTCAAAATGTCAACCATCTATTCTCAAAATATGTATTAATAAAATTCCATAAAAAATAAAACAGCAAGCTATGAAAACAATTTTATTATCTTATAACAAAAGAAAAGAAGAAATTAAAAAAATTAGGCGTGAGGTATTATTTTTTTATTTTTTAGCATGTTCACAACGATACCAAAACAGAAACAGTAAATGTGAAAAACTACAAATGCTCAATATAGCCGCCGTTATTTTCTATACATTTTCTTATACGTAATTAAAACTTTCATTACATTTTCTAGGATATTCTCATTAATTTCTCTAACAGTCGCTTTAACTTTTATTTCTAAATTTTCCAAAGTAGTTGGAGGTGTTCGGTATACTTTATCTTTCAAATAACCCCAAAGAAAGTAGTCCAGTGGCGCAAGGTGAGGATACCTCTTCATAAAGTTGAAGTGCTCTAACAGAATTTCTTTGTCATTCTCCGAATATTAAAATCATATGAACCATTTCTTCATTTGTGTAATTCACTTGAGCCAAAATTATTTAATTATTACAAGAAATTGTCACTATCACAAATGTAGGTAAATTCTTTTCTTTTGTTATAAGATAATAAAATTGTTTTCATAGCTTGCTATGTTTTATTTTGTATGGAATTTTATTAATACGTATTTTAAGAATATCGCCATTTAGAAATGGTTAAAGTAAAACTATGATAATTTGGTATCATTGAGAAGCAAATTTTATGTACATTCTGAAAAAATATATAAAAAAACCGATTCCCTATGCTAGTTTTAAAGTTGTACCCATTTCCGCTAAAACCGGAAGTGATACAAAAATTCTGCTATGATCATCTTATGAGCCCCTTTGTCTAGTTTAACTTTGCTTATTTACATTTTTTTGTATCTTTCAAAATGAACGAAATATTCGTGGTGCCGGATTTACGCCAAACACCCCTGTATACCTTAACAATACTGTCTCCGTTTCTATAGATCTTCATACAAGAGCAACTAGAGTCAATATTTCATAATTTTAATAATGAGTTTTTTTAATTTTAAGTATTAATATTGAATAATAGTAAAGATAGTGTTTCATTTAACTTTTTTTATCATTATTAAATGTATTTATGTGGTTGGAACCGCTAATATTGTTGGTAATGCAACAATACTTTATAATCCAAGAGTCGAAACTTGGAATAAAACTGAACTAGTTCAAATCTAGTTACTAACAGTTTTATCTGTATTGTGCGTGAAATATTTCCACTAGAATAACTAAGCATTTGAAAAGTGGTGCGCTTTCCACTTGTACAACCACCCGACGGACAGGGTGGTTCAAAATGAATTTCTCTGCACTTTTTTTCATCAAATGTGCTTTCGAAATATCCAATTGAAGCAAATTTTAACTATTTTTGAAACCATTTAAAAACTATTGGATAAAATATCGCATGATACATTCATTATATAAATCAAGTGTCTTGTGTAATGAAGACACGTTTGTCATATGAAATTTTTGAAATGGTTTAAAGATCATCACAAACTAATAATTATTATTTAATAGGCAAACCTTTCGCTGGTCAGAGATGTCTAGAAACTTGGGAGTATTTGAATGCAGCTTTCGATTTCAACACTACAAATCGTCTAAAGCAGATTTTCTGAAGGATAGCTGAGCTCCAGATAAATCTTCTACGGCGTAGACGATCATCGATGGATGAACTGGTAGGAACTAATTTTTTATAAAATATTTTGTTCTCATACTCAACCATGAGAACTTATAGTAAAAGGATTATAACTATATGCCTAATTATTAACTTGTTCTCCTATTAAACCATGAGAAATATAAAATATTTTGTTCTCATACTCAACAATGAGAACTTATAGTCAAAGGATTATGACTATATACCTAATTATTAACTTGTTCTCCTATTCAACCATAAGAAATTAGTCTATGAAATATGACGATTATAAATGTCTAAATATTATCTTGTACTCAAATTCGATTTTGAGTACGTACTATATTGAAAGAGATATAACTTTCATAAATGTCTGTATAGTATTCAAACAATTTAAAATTGAAATGTTGACTATTTATCAATAAAATCAATATCTGGAAACATATGATTAGCATATATCTTTCAGGAATCGGACATCAAGAAGACTAAATTAATATAGTATAGGATTCTTCATGTAAGAATAACATTGCGCAATGTAGAAAAAGATAGTTTTCTAGTCGTTGTCAGCACAGATTATAGAGCGAATTGAACCACTTATAAACAAAACATTATTGAACAATGCCATTCTTACGTGAAGAATAATATAGAATATAAGTTAGTTTTAAGTTCTCTGAAATGTATTTTCAGGTATTAATTAATCTTTGGCTCATCGCGTCGTTGAGCAAACGCGTTTTCTTTAACAAATTAAAAATAAATTGATTTAAAGTTGAAGTGCATTCCCTTACGAAGATTCATCATAAAATCGTGCGTTTTGATTGCCCAGACGGCATCTAGGGAGAGTGAATGTGAAAAAAAAAATTGTATGAATTGGTGTGTCGGGGCATGCTTGCTGTCAAATGGTGAGAGAATCAGGAAGTAGGGGGTGTGAGATTCGAAACTTGTTTGTGGGTTCGGGTTTCCTTATTTCTTTTTTTATTATTGTTAACATCACGGTTAGTTGGGATGGTTAGGTAGGGTTCGTGCGCGATTTCCATAATTGAGTGGACTGATATGTATAGTTATTCACAACGCCATGTGAAACCAGTTGTTTATTTTGGTGGATCGCTTCACACTTGTGTGAATGTTTCTAGGGACAGTTTAATTCTTTTGTACCAGTGCTGACCATCGTTCGTATTGGCCTCTGCTCTAGTTTGGACGCTTTAAAACCGCTAGACTCAACTGAGAAAAGTTTTAAACAAACCTGAATGCTTACACAGGAAGCTCTGTTATGGCGTTATGTGCTCACCTCATCCGGAGGCAACGTAATCATCGTTTAATTTTAATGGCAACGAATAATTAAAGAGAAAAGAAAGTTTTTCTTTGATTTAACATTGTTTGAGCACACGGGTTGTCCGCGTTCGGTGTTAGGTGTTTCGGGAATGGCCGGGCGATGCCATCGGGAGTAGCTCTTTATTGCATCCAAGCCGTGGAATATCACTTAATTGCTTCCCTTGTCCTTAATTGGCTCGCGTTTGTAGGCCGTAAACCCTTGAGGTCGCGACTGGGGTCGGCTTAGCCCCCACGTAAACAACTGTGAGAATCACCCCGGTATTCTCACTTTTTGTCTTAGATCGTATATCTCTCTCTCACTTCAACTTAGCTTAACATAGTCTAGATATGAGATAGCTTGCGTAGACATAAGATAGCTTAGATTATAAGATAGGCAGGGGTTGTTTTTGCTTTTTGAGAGAGAGAAAATTAACGTAACTTACCATTTTTAGATTTGCTTTTGTTTGAAAAAGATATTAACGTAAGATAGGATTTTTTGTGCACTTCGTAAACTTAATTTGGGGGGAACTACAATAGTTTTAAGTTATATTATAAGGTATTATTGTATACGGAATTGTATTTATTTAATAAATGGTATATATAGGGAGCGTGGGTGGCATTGAGGGTGGTGTCTCCCTATATATACCATTTATTAAATAAACATTTCAGTTATAGTTTTAAAATAGTTATAAATTAAAACAATTCCCCACCGCCACTGTCTCCGAGATTGCAGTGCCGATTGGGATGCCTCTCCATGGCTTCCTCTGCATAATGACTTATTTAAAATGTATGTACTAATAAAACAATCTTTTAATTCTGTTTATTTTAATTTAAACCCGTCACATTAGTTTTAAAGTTAGGTAGTTTTAGTAAAAATTGTAATTATTATTAAGTATTTTGACGCGATCAGGGCAAAGTTAGATTTTAAGTATTTATTGTAATGAAGCTTTATATTAATAAATATTATATATTTTGGTGAGTGGGCGGTTGAGGTGGTAACACCAAAAAAATATATAATATAGTTAATATAAAGGTTCGCAAACCAAAAGTTTTAATTTGTTAAATTAGTCTCTAAGTATTGTAAACGGAACTCTAATATATTATATATTTGAGCAGTTTTAGTCTAAAAATATATAATATTAATTTAGAGTTTCGTATCAGTTATAAAACTAAAATGTTTGTTACCAAATAAAATTATTATGATTATTTTATTTGTTGTTAATTATTTTGCATCTTTATTCTGTAAATAAGAGTTATATCTTCAGATAAACTTTTATTTGCAGAATAAAGATGCAAAATAATTAACAACAAATAAAATAACCTTAATAATGACTATTTGTACTGTAACAAATGTTTTAGTTTTATAACCACACCATGTATGACACTGTTATAAATTGTTAAGAAATTTAGTAGAAAATAATTGTGAACAGAATTTTTAAACTCTAAATCTTTTACGATTCATTTGCTATATTTCTGTTCATAGTTACTAAATTTATTAACAAATTATGACTGTCAAACTGTACTTTGTAATAATGCCAATAAACTTTAATTTTTATAAGATAAAGTGTAGTAATTTCTTATAATACAAATATCTTTTTATATTATAAATTGATTGTAATTTCTTATAATACAAATATATTTTTATATTCAAAAATTGATTTTTTTTCTAAGTCCATATCCTACACGTATGTAGTTTTTAAAACGGCCACCAGATGGCAGCACCTGTCGATAATGGTATCACCAAAAGAGTAAAACTGATTAAAAAAATATTTTTTTGTGTACATAACGACGTACATACACAATTTTCAATAGCCTTTAGTGTTTAGACTAATTAAAAATGAGACGTTATGTTAAATTTTGAATGCGGGGTTACAGTTAACATCCATGTATCTGCTTCTGCTATCTGCAAAATGATTTTTTTTCTAAGTCCCTGTACATATGTAGCTTTTAAAACGCCACGTTGCATTTGTTCATACATCAAAATAACTGAAAATTGCCAAAATATAAAAAATAAGATTTTTTGCAATTGTTTTTATTCGTTTTCATTACGTAGTGAGTTTAAGATACATGTATCCGCTTCACATTTTCTGGCCCTGAAATATACGCCCCACCAATGATTCCAAATTTACAACAGGCCTTAATTAAATCATTTACCGGAAGTAGGTGCTGCCAACTAACGGCCATTTTAGGAACTATTTAAAATTATGTATGTACGTATGTATGTGTATACATACATACGTACATAGGCCTTAATTAAATCGTTTACCGGAAGTAGGTGCTGCCAACTAACGGCCATTTTAGGAACTATTTAAAATTATGTATGTACGTATGTATGTTTATACATACATACGTACATAGGCCTTAATTAAAACATTTACTAGAGGTAGGTGCTGCCCCCTAACGGCCATTTTCGGAACTATTTGGAATCCTGTATGTACGTATGTATAAACACAGCTTTATTTCTGGTTGCCTATACTTTTAGGCGCAAAGCTTTTCAACAGGTGCTGCCATCTAGCGGTCATTTTAAGAACTATATACGTATAGGGATTTAAATTTTTACAGAATTCATCCCCTAAGAAGAAGGAATAGAAAAAATAGACAAATTATATTTTAATTTACATTTTATTGTTTAAAATATTGTACATTAGGATAGTTCATAGGAAATACAACAATGTAAAATACAAAATACAATAAATACAAGTAAAATTTACACAAACTATTATTTAAACATCCTTATTTCTAATTTTTCAGGACAAGGGTTTATATATAAAATACAAAGAATAAGATTAAAAATACAATTTAAACTATGAATATAATAAAGACAACAATGTATTACAAATAAACAATACTTAAACTAATAGAACTTTTTATTTAAAAACCCCTTATTTTCTAGAGGAAATTACCACAAAAAAGAGACAGGGAAGTATGTACAGTTGATTCCGCTTCCGGATAACAGAGAATTATAAGTACTCTATTATGCATATTAATAAATGTTGTAAAATTTGTTAAACTTTTATAAAAAAACAAGCTGTCAAATTTTAATTAGCAAATTTTTAAACCCTTGGCCCTACGCCCTTAAAACTTAAATATGTTGTTCTACGACCCCGACATTTCAAAGGATGCTAAGGGAACGCGAAATTTCAAGGAAATCGCTGAAAACCCAGCCGTTTCCGAGATACGAGCCCTTAAAGTTTTCCGAAGGGTTATAGCTATAATTTGTGTATTTAAAGGGCTAATGGGGTGGAAAATAGCGTATCTGGAGTATTTGAACATGCCCTTTCCTTTGGACTGCGCAGAATGATTGAAAACCTTTCAGTTTACAACATTCTTAGCCCTAAAGTTTATAGCGAAGGGCATTCGCTAATTTCGTTATTAAAAGAGCTAGAAAGGCAGGACAAATTTTATTAGGCTAATTTCAACCCGTAGAACACGACTCCAAGGTCAGTTTTTTTTCTAAGGGCCGTTATAAGCCCTTCGCCCTTTAAATAAGCCCTTAGGTAAAATCTGACTTTAGATTCGTAATCTATGGGTCGAAATTAGTATAATAAAATTTGTTTCGCCCTTCTAGCCCTAATAGCTTCGGAGTAACAGTTAATTTTTTTTATTTAAAGGTTAAATTAAAAGGGCCGGAAAATAGTGTATCGGAAGGATTTGAACCCCCACTTTCCATTGGCTTGCACAGAATTGATGGTTATCCTCTGGTTTACAATATATTTGCCTTTCAAGTTTATGGCGAAGGGCCTACGGTAATTTCTGAACTGAAAGGGTTAGGAAGACCGGACAAGTGTCGTTAACCTTACTTGGATCTGCAAAATTGAAATCCGTGGTCGGTTTTTCCCTAAGGGCTCAAACAAGCCCTTATACCTTTATAAAAGGACGGACTCCTACCGGATGGTTATATTTGTACCTAGAGAACTTAATACTAAAGAATAGAATAGGAAAATTTGGAAAAATCCTTAAATATTAGGATACTTCCCTGTCTCTTTTGTTATTAAATAGGAAAGGAACCTGAAAACAAACATGAATATTGTTTATTTTCAGCGCCAAAGTTTAATAACTTTAATAATTAACAGTTAATTAGTGTTAGTTGTTACGTTATAATATTAATATTATATTTTTATAATGAAGACTTCAGTTCCTTTTTGACTTTGGTGAAGTGAACATATGGGGTGCTTGTGAATAATCGTGTATTGTGAGTGCAGAAAACAAAAAACTTAGAAATTTTTATTACAGTTGTTACTTTATACGAATCATAATTCGCAATTATACATCTGTCAACACAATAGCCACGTTTTAAAAACATTTAAAATATTTTTAAGTAGTTTCCACTTGTAAAAGAAATTTAAAATTAAAAAGTTTAAACTATAATTAATAATTCACAATACAGTACATTATTCACTTTATTGTTTATTGTAAAAACTATACATTATTTTTTTTTTAATAAAACCCCAACTGCCCATTGTTGTTTATTATTTAATCCACAATTTGTGTATTGATCGGTAATGAAACTGGTCAAATGCTGGATGATATCTTAGCATTTACAAAAGCATGTAAGTACATTTTATATATGAGAGCATGATAAAGTTTAGTAAAATTGTAAATAAATTAACAACCCCTTATTTATTCCATAAGAAAATATCACAACAAAGAGACAGGGACGTATGTACAGTTGATTCCGCTTAAGTGGGACAACCGAGTATTATGAGAACTCTATTATGTATATTAATAAATGTAAAATTTGTTCAACATTTATAAAAAACAAGCTGTCAAATTTTAATTAGCGACTTTTTAAACCCTTGGCCCTACGCCCTTAAATATGTTGTTCTACGACCCCGACATTTCAAAGGATGCTAAGGGAACGCGAAATTTCAAGGAAATCGCTGAAAACCCAGCCGTTTCCGAGATACGAGCCCTTAAAGTTTTCCGAAGGGTTATAGCTATAATTTGTGTATTTAAAGGGCTAATGGGGTGGAAAATAACGTAACTGGGGTATTTGAAGATGCTCTTTCGATTGGACTGCGCAGAATTATTGAAAACCCTTCAGTTTACAATATTCTTATCCCTAAAGTTTATGGCGAAGGGCATTCGCTAACTTCGTTATTAAAAGAGCTGGAAGGGCGGGGTAAATTTTATTAGGCTAATTTCGACCCGTTGACCACGATTCCAATGTCAGTTTTTTCCTAAGGGCTGTTATAAGCCCTTCGCCCTTTAAATAAGCCCTTAGATAAAATCTGACTTTAGATTCGTAATCTACGGGTCGAAATTAGTATAATAGAATTTGTTTCGCCCTTCTAGCCCTAATAGCTTCGGAGCAACAATTATTTTTTCTTATTTAAAGGTTAAATTCGTTAAATTAAAAGGGCTAAAAGGCCGGAAAATAGTGTATCGGAAGGATTTGAACCCCCCACTTTCCTTTGGCTTGCACAGAATTGATGGATTTCCTCTGGTTTACAATATATTTGCCTTTCAAGTTTGTGGCGAAGGGCCTATGGTAATTCCTGAACTGAAAGGGTTAGAAAGACCGGACAAGTGTTGTTAAACTTACTTGGATCTGCAAAATTGAAATCCGTGGTCGGTTTTTCCCTAAGGGCTCAAATAAGCCCTTAGCCCTTTATAAAAGGACGGACTACTACCGGATGGTTATATTTGTACCTAGAGAACTTAATACTAAAGAATAGGATAGGAAAATTTGGAAAAATCCTTAAATATTAGGATATTTCCCTGTCTCTTTTGTTATTACATAGAAAAGGTAAATAAAACAACTTTTTTGTTTATTTATTCTTATAAAAATCATCTATTATCTTCGTCCAATGTTGTAGTTTCCGTATCCTATCGCTGGGTGCAGTACGGCCCTTCGCGGAACCTGAAAACAAACATAAACATTGTTTATTTTCTGCGCCAAAATTTAAAAACTTTAATAATTAACAGTTAATTAGTGTTAGTTGTTACGTTATAATATTAATATTATATTTTTATAATGAAGACTTCAGTTCCTCTCTGACTTTGGTGAAGTGAACATAGGGGTGCTTGTGAATAATCGTGTATTGTGATAGCGCAGAAAACAAAAAAAAATTATTATTACAGTCGTTATGCTGGACCAATGCTGGATGATATCTTAACATTTACAAAAGCATGTAAGTACTTTCTATATACGAGAGCGTGACAAAGTTTAGTAAATTTTAAATAAATTACACGTATCTTTAACGCCCTGTAACTCCTAAACTACTCAACGGTAAAATTTAATGTCCCTAGTATCTCATAGAGAATTTCTATATCTTAACCGTTTAGGTGTGACAAATAAATTTCCAGAATTTGAGCGCATGAGAAAGTTTATTGAAAATTTCAATAAATTACACCTATCTTTAACGCCCTGTAACTCCTAAACCACACAACGAAAAAATTAATGTCAAACGTATCTTATGGATAATTTCATGTAGATTTTAAATTTTTAAGATGCAAATAGCTATCTTTAACCGTTTAGGTGTCACAAATAAATTTTCAAAATATGAGCGCATGACAAAATTTATTAAAAATTTCAAAAAATTACACCTATCTTTAACCGCCTGTAATTGCTAAACCACTCGACGGAAAAAATAATTTCTCACGTATCTTATGGAAAATTTCATATAGATTTCAAATTTTTAAACTGCAAATCGCTATCTTTAACCGTTTAGGTGTGAGATATAAATTTCCAAAATATGAGCGCATGACAAAGATTATTGAAAATTTCAATAAATTACACCTATCTTTAACGCCCAATAACTCCTAAACCACACAACGTAAAAATTGTCATACGTATCTTACGGATAATTTCATGTAGATTTCAAATTTTCAAACTGCGAATCGCTATCTTTAACCGTTTAGGTGTCACAAATAAATTTACATAATATGAGCGCATGACAAAGTTTATTGAAAATTTCAATAAATTACAGCTGTCTTTCACGCCCTGTAATTCCTAAACCACTCGACGGAAAAAATATTGTCACACGTATATTATGGACAATTTCATATAGATTTCAAATTTTTGAAGTGCAAGTCTCTAACTTTAACCGTTTAGGTGTGACAATTAAATTTCCAAAATATGGGCGCATGACAAAGTTTATTAAAAATTTCAACAAATTACACCTATCTTTAACGCCCTGTAATTTCTAAACCACTCGACGGAAAAAATGTCACACGTATATTATGGACAATTTCATGTAGATTTCAAATTTTTAAAGTGCAAGTCCCTAACTTTAACCGTTTAGGTGTGACAATTAAATTTCCAAAATATGGGCGCATGACAAAGTTTATTAAAAATTTCAACAAATTACACCTATCTTTAACGCCCTGTAATTTCTAAACCACTCGACGGAAAAAATGTCACACGTATATTATGGACAATTTCATGTAGATTTCAAATTTTTAAAGTGCAAGTCCCTAACTTTAACCGTTTAGGTGTGACAATTAAATTTCCAAAATATGAGCGCAGGACAAAGTTTAATGAAAATTTCAATAAATTACACCAATCTTTAACGCCATGTAACTCCTAAACCACACAATGGAAAAAATAGTGTCATACCTATGTTATGTAGAATTTCATGTAGATTTCAAATTTCCAAAATATGAGCGCAGGACAAAGTTTATTGAAAATTTCAATAAATTACAGCTGTCTTTCACGCCCTGTAATTCCTAAACCACTCGACGGAAAAAATATTGTCACACGTATATTATGGACAATTTCATGTAGATTTCAAATTTTTAAAGTGCAAGTCCCTAACTTTAACCGTTTAGGTGTGACAATTAAAATTCCAAAATATGGGCGCATGACAAAGTTTATTACAAATTTCAAAAAAATACACCTATCTTTAACGCCCTGTAGTTTCTAAACCACTCCACGGAAAAAATGTTGTCACACGTATATTATGGACAATTTCATGTAGATTTCAAATTTTTAAAGTGCAAGTCCCTAACTTTAACCGTTTAGGTGTGACAATTAAAATTCCAAAATATGGGCGCATGACAAAGTTTATTAAAAATTTCAAAAAAATACACCTATCTTTAACGCCCTGTAGTTTCTAAACCACTCGACGGAAAAAATGTTGTCACACGTATATTATGGACAATTTCATGTAGATTTCAAATTTTTAAAGTGCAAGTCCCTAACTTTAACCGTTTAGGTGTGACAATTAAATTTCCAAAATATGGGCGCATGACAAAGTTTATTAAAAATTTCAACAAATTACACCTATCTTTAACGCCCTGTAGTTTCTAAACCACTCGACGGAAAAAATGTTGTCACACGTATATTATGGACAATTTCATGTAGATTTCAAATTTTTAAAGTGCAAGTCCCTAACTTTAACCGTTTAGGTGTGACAATTAAATTTCCAAAATATGAGCGCAGGACAAAGTTTAATGAAAATTTCAATTAACGCCATGTAACTCCTAAACCACACAATGGAAAAAATAGTGTCATACCTATGTTATGTAGAATTTCATGTAGATTTCAAATTTTTAAAGTGAAAATCGCTTTCTTTAACCCTTTAGGTGTCACAAATAAATTTCCAAAATTTGAGCGCATTACAAAGTTTATTGAAAATTTCAATAAATTACACCTATCTTTAACGCCCTGTAACTCCTAAACCACAAAAAAACAAAAATGAATGTCACACGTATCTTATGGATAATTTCATGTAGATTTCAAAATTTTATTGCACGGGTCGGTCTATTTTCCGCTTTTGAAATAATAATTAAAAATATGAAATGATAACTTACATTCTATATTTTCCAGGTGTATCGCCCTATTTTGAACGGTATGTCATCTCCGCTGGTAGGTGAAGTTGAAGATTAAGTCCAGCAAGTCTGGAGAGAAGCATCAGGATATGACTCACGGTCGGGACCTCCAACACCAGCACGTCGGGTACATGGTTGCCTAGAAGAAAATATATAGTTGATAAAATCATGTAAATCAAAATTATGTACTGTTTCTTTATAAATAAAAATCATTACATTTATCTTTGAGGCTGGTTATCGCTGCTCGAATTTATTTAAATTATAATAAGTACTAATTATTATTTGAAAAGAAAACTGCATGGGGAAATATACAGGGTGTGGCGGTTAGGGGTGAACATAGGGATTTAACATGGGATTTTTGTTTTATGCAATTTCCTGCCTTCCTATTTATTTTACCAGAAGAGTACAAAGTTGTATAGAATTAAAAGTTGCACTTAAATCTGTTCATTATGTTTCTAGTTTGTTCTTAATTTTAAAAATAAATTTCAAAATTTCTGTTAGTTCGTAGCCATGGCACTTGTTTTCTTTTTTCTGGTTTTCAGAATTTATTAATAAACGTCAAACGAAATAAATCTCGTATTCTTTGATAACTATGTTTACGTTCCTTATTCGAATATCATTAACTATTTTTAATTTACTTTTTACAAACAAAACTTTTGATATATCTTTTTAAAATTAAGAAGAAACTAAAACCATAATAAATAATGTAAACTGTTTTGTATGCAATTTTTAATTATTCTCAACAACTTTTGAACAGGAGATCAAGAAATGAGGTGTTTTGTTTTTAATCGAAAGAATAAGAAAAATATTTAACTCGCATTTTATATTTTCGTTCATATTCTATTGATGAGAAAATTGTCCCTGAAAATACATTATTTAAATTGCCGCCTTTTCTATCGCCTGATGACATCAGAAAAATACTATCCAATGGGGGAATGGCTTACATTTCCCGCCGACAGAATTTAAACGACAGCCATGACAGCTGTCAATTAGTAGGTACTAGTTTTATTAATATTACTGATTTTTACCTCTCGCTAAGCGGTATTGGATTCATGCTAAAAATCGCATGATTAAGTACGTTTTAAGGTCCCTACAATCTGATTTTAATATTTTTACGATGATGGTTGTATGTGTGTGTGTGTAGATGTATGTGTGTGTATGTGTGGGGAGGTTGGAAGGACGATTTCTCAAAAACTGTAATACTTAATATCTGCTTAACTAAGAATGAATTTAAAATTGTAAAATATAAAGAATAGATTAAATAGAATTTTTGGTGTAGAGTGTAGGTATACAAGAAATGTTAAATACAATAGGGCGCGACCAGTTATGTCACTTTGTTGGCCTTAACAAGCAGATATGGTGGCCCGTGCCAGAATGATAGCTAGTAATTATGTACATAGATGTCAAATATCATAATTTTTCATTCTAAATTTAGTGATTTTCCAATTCCATGTGGTTTTTTTTCCTCGACAAGTAAATTCCACACTCCCGGTGACAAATTAACTACGTGAATTTAGAAAATTTTGAATTTTTTAATGAAAAATTCTGACATTTATTGTCATTCTAACACGGGCCCCCTTATCCGCTTGTCAAGGCCAACAAAGTCACATGACTGCTCGCGCCCTACACTTATGTAACCAAAAACGAAAGTGGCGAGAGGTATTGTGCTGGCCATAACAGATTTTTAATTTTGCTGTTGTGACGTATATTTCTCAGATGACATTTAGAAATGCTGACCACTATAGTGTTTGTCCACGAAAGCTTTGTAAGTTCGTGCGGTGACGCCTGATAAACGCCCTCATCCCTTATGGTACAATAGAGGATGCTATTTTTCACCCTGATATCAACCCCTGAGGGTTAAAATTTTATTCCGTACGTATCCACTGTTATATAATACATAGACATCAATTATAATTTATTATTAATCATTTTAACTGTGACCGTTGTTCTTTTTGATTATCTAATGCTTAACTATTACATGGATTAATTTAGTCAGTTTTACTGTTGCAGTGCTAGTGAACAGACGTGTGTGTGGTGTATAGGTGTACTGCGACTTCAAGGGTGATTTCCTGGTGCTTCGAGAGGACGTCCAGAGACATGCAGGACCTGGAGTTATATCAAACCGCGTCATTTATTCATAGTACGTTCAGAATTTATTTTATTTTTTTATTAGTTTGTAGTACTATCAATTTTTGGTATTTGAGCCATAATTACGGTAGTCTATTTCTAGTGTAGGTACATACATAGATTGTATTAATTGAGAATATCTCATACATTTTTTAAGCTCGTAGCTTCGTTATAAAACGATCAAATACCTCTCATCAATTACGTTAAAAAAAAACTCGAAATATTCGCAATAAATAAATAAAATAAGCACTAATATAATCTCGAATTTGTCGTAAACTATGGCCAGAATAATGCAATTTAATTATTTGTAACATTCCTTTATTTAAATAATTATTCATTTTTGAAAATAATTAATCTAATATCGATTTATTATCACAATTTGTTAGAATAAATACTAATAATTTGACATATAAAAAGTTACACTTTTGTTCGTCTCTTGTTTCTAATTCCATGGCTAATACTATTAAATTGTAATTCCATGAATTTTCAAATTTTATTTCTGCAGTTATGAAGCAGCCAAAATATTTTTTTTCATTGATTCGGATGTAGAAATTTTTGCTTTACAACATCCATTTGAAACTTTTTGTCTAAAATAATTAGGGGAGCAATGCGCACGGAAAAACTGATTTCCCATGTTAAACGCATATGTTTCACTTTCCGTGATACACCCTGTATAATTACATAATTATGGATATCAAAATTAAATGGCGATATTCCTATTTTTTAATAGCTACGAAACATACATCATAAATTTGTTGGCTTAAAGAAAATCAGATAATGATTTTTTCTGTAAATTTAGGTAGTTATATTTTAATTCCTAAAATCTTGTTTCGAAATAAATCACTTTGGGACTGAAAATTTAAAACAAATGCGACGATGCATTGTTGTTTATTAATTTGAAATTGTTTTAAATCTCCAGTAATTTAATTTACAACTTTAACGATATTTTTCCAATTGTTTCAGAACCCTGTAGAAAAAAGATGAGCTTAGGACTTCGACCAGCTGTGGGAAGACCTGAGAGACGAACATGAATCCTGATGGATGGTCGTAAGGGGTTCCCAAAATAGGAGGACTACTCCCCGGAAAAGAATGCGCCCTGGCTCTCCCTCACCACAAAAAAACACCCCCTATATGTATTTGTATCCCTCAAGATCTTGTATGTAAAATATATGTATTTAAATAAAACTTTATTCCTTACATAAGTATTATAACATTAATATGATATACATACTCCGATGATAAAAACAAATAATGCATATACAACCATATACAAATAATAGGTGTAGGTCCTAGAATAAGGTATATAAATGTCGTAAAATATACAACACATATTTAAATTCATAATTCGTTCAAAACGCATTTCATGTAGGTTCATATACATTTCATCACAATTCCATAAACATACATACTATCTGAAGGGTACAGTAAAAAAATAGCTAAGTCCAAATCATTATTGAAAATTATTTACATATGTATATTCAAATCCTTTCAAAGTGATCCTCATATAGAAAATTCCATACTGAATTCTAATTTGAATACTATAACTCTTTATCTAATTAATTTCCACGATTGGTACACATTTTGAAAGTTGAAATTTCCATGTCTCGAAACAAGTATAGTTGGATTCACTAAAGATGACTATTCAACGTCACATATTCGAAGAAAGAATACACAAGACTTTATACAGCAGTAGTTTAACACCATTTCATGTTAGGAAGAGAAAGATTGTTTGACTTGTCTATGTAATTTATGTTGTATGACAGATACATATACGTAAATAGTGACATAACTTCCCAACACAATGAAGTAGGTACAGTAATTTTTTTAAAGATGTCCGAATTAACTAATTGACATACATTTATCTCTTTCCTTTGTAAAGGTTATAAGCGTGTGCGATAAGGATGGATATTACACGCTTGTCTTTCAAAAATTCATGTTGTTGCTCGTTGTTGATAATACCTTCGCTGTAACGTAAGTTTATTTATTAATTCATAGCCCTACGAATAACGTTATTTTCTGTCAGAGTCACTGACACTGACATTGTGTCAGTATATTATTTTTCTCATATTTGGTTTTACATTTGCTAATAAACTTACCAGTTGAGTTATTTTGAATGCTTTTATTGTACATATATTTTTATAATAATAAAATAACAGTAGTATCTTATGTACCCTCATAAAAACTAAGCAAACGACACTACTAAATTTGTCATAATGGGCGGAGCAAAAATCTGAATTCATACAATTCGTAGATAACCTTGATCGGACATCTTTCAAAAATTTTACTGTTTATGTTTTTGTTGCATAAACATAGGTGACGAACAAAAAATTTGAGAAAGGCAATATTTAAAAAGAAATATTATTTTCAAATAAATTACTTATTTTATTTTCCAGTTAAAATGTATCCATAAATTATTTTGCATAGTCATCTTTAGTTTAGTGAACCAAACTACAAATATAAACAATTTTCACAACTTCAAAAACTCTGTAAATGTGATCCTTTATAGAAAAATTCATGCTAAGTTCAAATTTAAATACTATGACCCGTATTTTCATCTCTTGTAGTAGCGCTACTTCCAAAAATCGCTAATTCAACTGTCAAATGTCAATTTTAATATTAAAAATTAGATAATTAAATTAGATTATAAACACCACTTCTCTCAATTATTATAGGTTTTATTTACATTAGTTATTTTATCGTCGTATATAAAATTCTATTTTTTCTATAGCAGATATTAAAGAATAAAAATTAGAAAAACCGATTATAAATTAAATTATGTAAGAATAACGTGAGTTGTTATGGAATTTGTTTGAAAACAATTTCATTTTATCTTTTCATACTGTTTTTGTGTGATTTTGTGTACAAAAAAGATAAGAAATGAAATTTCAAGAAGAAAAACTTCCATCTGATGTCGAAGAAGAGGCATTAGATGCATTAGATATTGCCTCAAAAATCACGAAAAACATATAAATATTTTTCTGAGAAGTTAAGAAAGTCAAGCCATCAACATTATGGTCATATTACTGTATATCAAAATACAAGTTGTGGATTTGGTCCTAGAATAGACGTTTCTGGTAACATGAAATTTAAAATTCTAATTATATTTAATATAAATCGCCAAAATTTATGATGTATTTTTATTTAAATAAAAATTAAAGCTCTTTATCTATCCTTGCTGTTAAAGTATTACTTTATCTACCCTTGCTGTTAAAGTATTACTTAGTCAACTATTTTGAGTTGAATAAAGCACAATTTAAAATCTGCTATAGAAAAAAAATATGAAACGTATTCTTGTCTATTCATATAAAATAAAATTTAAAAAATCGAAATAGCGCTACTGTAAGAGGTCTGTAACTCCGCATTTAACTTAGTTTCTGCGATATTAATTTTGGAAATTGAAATTTCATATGCAAATATACTCATCTCGAAATAATCAAGTTTAAAAATAAAATATTTCCCTGTATAGAAAAATCCAAGCTGAATTCAAATTTGAAGATCATAACGCCGTATCTAAATTAGTTTTTGTGATACTTATTTTGAAAATTGAAATTTCCTATATAATTATACTTATCACGAAACAAGCAAAAGTCCTCGTTTTACGAGAAAATGTACCCGATCCCAAATCAATCTTGTATTATTATTTCATTCTTATTATTATTATATTCCTTATTTCTATTATATTTGCAGTACTTTCATTATATGAATCTAAAAATAATAACAATACAACTATGGTTTAAATTATCTGTTCTCTTATTGAACAATATATAAAAATATTTTCACATCTTTAAAAAAATTTAAAATGTGTTCCTTTATAGAAAAATTCATGCTGAGTTCAAATTTGAATACTATAATTCCCTATCTAACTTAGTTTTATTAATATGCATTTTGAAATTTTCTGAAAAATTGTATTAACCAATCTTGAACAAGGATTTTTGAATGAACTAATAACTTAGCTCAATTTTTTACATACCATTATTTTCATCATCATACAGACAGATATATAATCTATAATGTATACACATATATTGAAAAACATCTTTCCATTCTCTCAATTCTGATTTTCAATTAAAGAAAAATCATAGAATACAAATAATTATACTGCCAAGAAAAAAATATCATGCTACGTTTCCTTAAGTAAAATATTCAAATAAACCAGTGTTTTTCAACTTTAAATTTTCGCGACACTTTTTACTAAGAAGAAAATTCCTATTAAAAATATAACATTTATTGGTCGCCATTATGAATATTTATTTGAAAGATAAAGAATCATTTATTTTTATAAATATAAATAAAATACAAGATATAATTTTTAAGTTTAACTATATATAATAAATATTTTCTTTTAAAGTAGAATATTTTCTTCGTATTCTACAAAGTTATCGACACAATGACCTTCCATGAATTTCAGTTGAAAAACATTGATATTCATTCACATTAACACTTTGTAATATATATACCTCCGTTTCACGACTTGATCCCTACGTCATCAATTGTAATCATATGATTCAAATCGCCAGGAGAGGGAAGGAAAACTGTCAATATACAGTATAACTTACTATATCGTATGAATACGAGTATTATTATTCATCAATATTCGAAGTAAGACATTTATTTTCCAATAATAAATCAATTGAATAATTATGATGTAATGTCAAAACTGACAGTATTATAATAAATTTAACCTATATTGTGTCGAAGTATAAATAGTTATTTAGCAATACTAAACGAATTGAATAAATTCGATATTTAAATAATTCAAATATTTGAAAATTACATTTGTTACTGCGGTTACAATACAGTTTATTTTTATTTTTTTGCCGTCAGTTGGACGGAGATTAGCGTATACCCCTTCGAAACACTTATGATAATGATATAGCGAATAAAAGTCTCATATACCTATGTCATATGTGTACGACAAAGATGCTAGATAAAAGTTTAGTAATTCTTGCATCAGAAATTAATGACGTGGGGATCAACTCGGAGATACAGTGTATATATCTCAAGAAATTAATATTTTGTTACACTTAGAAGAAAATCATGCGTTGTTACATAATACATACTTTTCAAATCATTTAGATTTTACGAAAAAAATGATATACTTTTATACTGTTGCGCTTTTCTATATAGAATAATATAATAATAATCAATAAGGCATATATGTGTTTATACATATTCTTATTTATATTGGTGAAAATGTATTAAGTTGTACACACACACACATCAAAAATATATGATATACTTATTATCTAAGTACACATAAAAATAAAGTTATTTTATTAAAAATTGGAATTCATCTCCTTTTTAACAAAACTATCATCCTTTTGTATATAAGTATAAGACATGCAATCCTGAGTAGTTCCATTTTCAAAGTCAAATTTGGCATATTTAGAGCACATATCATCTTTGTATTTGTGAAACTGCGAATGTCATGTAAAATATCACAAACACACAGATCAATACACAAAATATTCTTCATCCTATTATTTAATATGTTATAACTATGTTTAATAATGTATCTCATGTACTATATATCATTATTATGTAATATATGTCTGATCAATAAATCCATATTAAAATAACAAACTATTTCATTCCAATACAAATATCAAAAATCACATTCCAAAGATCTAGGTTCATCTCCCGCTTGCTAGCAATGATCCCATAGCCCGTCAATCTGAAACCAGAACGACGAGCTACAAGATCTTGCAAATCAAAGATCCAGGTTCGATTCCCACCTACTAGCTACCAGCAACCAGCCGAGCATCCCAGCCACCAGCCCCTAGCCTAGCCTACGGTCTAGGCCTAGGGATCCTGGTGGCTAGCCAGCAAAAAATCAGAAAATCCTGTATATAGCTCCATATAGCCGTATAATCGAAATTCACGAAGCAGACCGTCCGGTTCGACTCCATCGCCCGCGCTGCACGAATGGCTGTAAATTTATCAGACAGCCAGTATTATACACAGCTAGAAATCTGTGGTGGGAGATCTGAGATTCATGTTTTGACCACTAGGCCTGGCTATAGGCTATCGAATTGTCAGAAATTTGAATTTTCGTGGGTGAATATCTTCTATCAGCTGAATATCTGACTAGTAGCCGTCCTACATCGCCGATTCTACACGATTTTTAAAGTTTGACGGCCAGAAGCCTTGCTATAGCATTTCGATCTATGATTTTTTAAATTTTAGTGGGTGAATGCCTTGGGATCGGCTGAATATCTGCCCGAAAGCTCAAAAATGCTCGTAGCGGCAGTAAAGTGCTACTTTTCGGACGTTGCGGCCGAAAATCGTCGATTTTACACGATTTTTGAATTTTGTCGACCAGAAGCCTTACTGGTGCGGTCGGCTCGGATTTTACTAGCTAGAAATTTTGTCATAGGCTACATGATTATGTAATCTGCTGTGCACTAGGTTGGAATTTTTGTGCTTACGTAATTCGTGCAGATTCTACACTGGCGATCGCCTTGCAGTGCTCTCGATAATAATTTTGCTGGTTGCTTACCTATAGGCTGTAAATCGTTCATATCCTGCTGATCTAATTTTGATGATCTAGTTCGTATTTTGGTGATTTGCTGGTTGCTGGAATGTAAATTTTGAGGATAGGAAAATAGGTTTTTGTATTGAAAAATTGTATTCATTTTACTGTATTTATTGGTCATTTATATAATACATTTTTATCTTAACATAATATAATGATATCATTTTAGATGACTTACAAATAAATAAAATTAAATATGTATCAAATGTATATTAAGTTGTATTTTACAAGTGGTTACATTATATACATATTTTAACATGTTTTCTAAGACTTATCGAGATCTAAACTAAATATTACGACACATAATTAAAAATAGATCAATATTTTAATATATTAAAATTCGTGAAATAAATGTATACTGCATTTTATATAACAAGTAGTTGGTTTGTTTATAAGTCTTAGAAAATATACATATTTCGATAGGAAATAAAATAGAGCAAATATGATACAGAATTGACTAAAAAATTTATGTATGTACAATCACATATTAAGTTGTATTTCCTAAGTAGTTACAGTTCGCTTCGCAAATGCTTACATGTATGTAGGTACGTCTTTTGTAAGAAGAGATCTAACGAACTACAGAAAAAAACTGTATAACCATTTCAACGCGAAGAACACGGATTTATTGACAAGACAAATATTCTATATGGAACTTACAAAAAATAATCTGTTGTGGCCATCACAATACCTCTCGCACCCTTTCCATTGTGGTATATAAAAGTATTGTATTTAACATTTCTTGTACACACAAAAAATACAATAAGAAATATTAAATATTGTTCCCAGAAAAAGTCTACAGTACTATCTCTGAATTTTGACACTGACATTTAGTGACATTTATCTGTCAATTACAGACATTTTAATTTCTCAAGTAGTTACACCATGGAGATGTTTAGGCTGTGAGCAGGCTGTGAGATTTACTACAACAGATTATTTTATAGAGAATATAATTCCTTAGTCACGTGACATGTTTTCCACCAATCAACATTCAGAATCTCCCTAGCTACGCGTTTATTACATCGATGATAAAAAACAAGGAAATAAACACCGTATTTATAGTCGTTACTAAGGGATTTGTTTTCTTTATTTATGACATTGACACTTAATTTTGAATATAAAAATAAATAATAACAACAATTCGAACTCCGAAATATTAAATAAAACACGTAAGTACCATATTTTAATACAATATGAATATGTATATCAAAAGTTAGGTTAGGTTAGATTGCAAAAATTCATTATATTCTCTCATTAAATATAAGCTCGTGATATGATTAATAATCGAAGATATTGCTCGTGAAACCGGAGCAGCACATTTCAACTCGTCCTTCGGACTCGTGAAATCTGCAGCTCGGTTTCACTCGAGGATATCATCGATGATAATCATATCACTTGTTATATTACGTATGATTATATATCTATATCTTTAAATCTATATAAGGTATAATAAAAAATTTAAATGTGTTGGATAGAAAAAAATGGTTTTTAATATTTGTAATAACATAAATTTTCAAAAAATAATATTTAAAAGATTTTTGTTAAAATACTACTACTTCCGGTTGTCCAATTGTTACTAGAATCTATTGAACTCTTCCCATTACTATTAGATTGTGGAATCCGTAGTTACACAGATCTTTAGTCTTATAGAATTTGAGAAATACAACACACACACATCATTATTATCGGATTCTAGGGACTTTAAAACGTGCTTATTCACTAATATTGGAATATTTCATTATGAATGCGAATCTGTTGGAAAAATTTGGAACTAAAAACAAAAGAGCAATTTTATTTCATTCGTATGTTTTTACATACGCACGTAGTTTATATAGTGGGAAATAGATAATAGAACTAATATTAAACTATTATTATCTAATATTTATTGTAACAACTACTAACTAAAGTATTTAAAATGAAAAATAATAATTAATCTATCGCTACAATTAATAAAACAGGACAGAAGGCAATATACGCTACCTAAAATAATAATAAACACTGAGAAAAGTCAAAATACAAGAAGAATCAAAGAAAACTATTGACGGCAATGATACGCTTATGGAAGTTAAACAAAAGTGCTCCCTAGTCGAAGGTTTGACATTAGTACACAACGCCATCTCTACGGAATGAAATATCCCAATATAAGTATAATAATACATCACTTTTCTCTCTCCTAGATCCTTTACTGAAATGAAAGGCGTTTATCTAATCTCTTTCGGTTTGTTCATTTGTCTTCTCCATACGGAAATCCGCGTTCGTTTGTCGCAGATCATTTCTTGAATTTTATTCGGTTTCAATCAAACAATTCCTCATCTCTGCTTAGATCATGATTTTCTTACTCCCATGTAGAAAGGAGGAGTAAGAAATACAAACATATTGTGCGTAATTTTCTCAGTTGGGTCATGCGTTGTGATCAATCTCAATCATATATTTAACGTATATAAAGTGCAAAATATTTTTAGCACGAAAATTTTATTTGAATAAAATATTTTTACTTATAATTTTTTATACAATTTCTTAAGTTATATTTAAATGTTCTGCTAATGAATAATATTAAATTTTTATGAACAATTTTATCTTTATTGCTACTGTGCGACGACATTACAACAATATCAACTTTACATCATTTATTATTTCGTATCTATGTTTATCAAACATTTGTTTATATAATAAATCTAAAGTTTTAATAAATTCCCTGCACTGCACAAAAATTACGTTCATTTGTATAAGCTCCGAGTAATTGCTCAAATATGATAAAAGAGAATAAGAGAAAAATATCAAAATACTCCTACATGTTTAGAGTAAGGCAAACGAACACACCTTTTCTAACTAAAGGCGAAAAAAAAGGCTTGTTTCATACGAACATTCGATGACGACGTGCTTCCACCAAAAGAAAAATTAACTATATGATGTATTAAAATTCATTAAAGAAATGTAACAATAATGAGAATATATTAAATGCTACATAAAAAAATCAATTTGCTAAACAGTAAAATTTTTGAAAGATGTCCGATCAAGGTTATCTACGAATTGTATGAATTCAGATTTTTGCTCCGCCCATTCTAACTCAGTAGTGTCGTTTGCTTAGTTTTTGTGATGGTACATAAGATACTACTGTTATTTTATTATTATAAAAATATATATTACAATAAAAGCATTCAAAATTCAAAAATAAGTCAACTGATAAGTTTATTAGCAAATGTAAAACCAAATATGTGAAAAATTAGATAATGACACGTCTGTGTCAATGATACTGACAGAAAATATAGTTATTCGTACGGCTATGAACCAAGGTAATGTATCTGAATTAATAAATAAACTTACGTTACAGCGAAAGTATTATCGACAAGTATCGTTTTAAACTGGAATGTCTTAATTTAGTCAAAACAATATGAATTTTTGAAAGACAAGTGTGTTATATCCATCCTTATCGCACACGCTTATAGCCTTTGCAAAGGAAAGAGATAAATGTATGCCAATTTGTTAATTCGTTCACAATACAGATGACCTTGATCGGACATCTTTAAAAAAAATACTGTATCTATTTTTATAGCCCTAGACTAATGATTTTCTAATAATTGACAGTTAATTTCCTATGTGCATTTTATAAAATTAGACTTTTCATTATTTACAATGAATCTTGCTTGTCAAATATTCCGCCTGCTTTAACTTGCATTTCAAAGTAATATTTAAAAGCGATTAGTACATCGAGTACATTAGACTAGCCTTTAGCAAATAATTATTGATGCGCCACTGGAATATCTTTGACGGACTGATTTATTCGTATTTGGTTCATGAAAGATGACTATTCAAGGTCATTTATAAGCCATCTTGCAGATAACTTCACTGCATTTCGTATGCACAGGCGTGCAACAACAAATATTTATGAATACATTTTAAAAGAAAATAAAATAAGTGTAATTTATTTGAAAATTATGTTTCTTTTTAAACAATGCCTTTCGCAAAAGTTTATGTCCTTATACGTTAAATAATCTTTCCCTTTCCAGTATGAAACGTTGCTAAGCTATATAAAGAGCTGTGTATTTTTTCTTGGAACAAGTGACCTTGAATCGTCATCTTTCTTGCATCAAACTGTATTCCAGCTTATTTTGGAACGAAGTACAGTTGTTCAATAAAAAATATAATCGGAGAAGGCTATGAACAGAGAAACGTATGGAATATAATGTTTGGAAGAAGAAATATTTTTAGATTACAATAGTTAAGACTATATTTGGGCATTTTTTTATTTTATGTATTAATAAAGTGTACTGAATTTAAATATAACGTTACCTAAATTTATTATTTTAACAATAATCTACGGGCAAATATATGACAACAGACACGTGCATTTTTTTTAGTTCCAACAGTAAATAATACAATATTTATGTTAGTATTATTTATAAAACTGAATGTAAAGGAAACTGACAATATATTCAATTAATTACTATATAAAATTTTATTTTTTTAATAATTTGCAAAGTGTTATTTATTTATTAAAGTACCACCTACAATTATATTAAAAACAAGAATAAATAAATTTCTGGATGCTATGATTATTACTCCAATTCAACAAATTTTGATGTGGTGTATTAATAGAGTGTATAGAACTTGAATACATTGCTTATAATAAAATTTCTTAAGTTTAATAATAATTTATTTGCAAATAAACCATTGCCTGCATGTGACAAATGTTTTCGTTTTTCATAATTCGCAAAATAATTTTTATTAAGTAATAAAATTTAAGATGGCAATTAATTATTATGGATAATACTAACATAAATATTGTATATTATTTACTGTTGGAACGAAAAATTTTGGGACTTGTCTTTTGTCATATATTTGCCCGTAGATTATTGTTTAAATGAGAAATTAAGTTAATAACATTGTATTTAAATCCAGTACACTTTATTAATACATAAAATAAATGCCCAAATATAGTCTTAACGATTATAACCTAAAAAAATATTTTTTATTGCTGTCAATAAATTTATTTCCCAGAGTACGAATAAATTACGGGTTGGGCTCGTATAGTATGTGATTGACTGAATTCAAACCTTGAAAAAGGACAGCTGATATTTGAATCTGATTATTATTATATTATGAAATAAATCGTAAATTATATAATTTGTTATTAAATGTGTATTTATATATTCAATGTCCTAAATAGCCTTATGTTTTATCAAAATGTATTATAATTATATGAATTATGTAATATCTTATGTATATGAATATTTCTCTAAGTATTTGTTGTAGATGTAGAATTACCACTACAAATATGAAAGACAGAGGGTACATACTTTTTGAAATATATATCTTTTTTGGCGATCGAATTTTGCCGATGTGTGTGTGTGTGTATTCACGTCGATCTCCTTACAACATATATGTACTACTTATAACTACTATGTAAATATGAAATAAATGATATATGTTTAGGAAGGATTTGTTTTTTTTTATTTATGTAAACCTTATAGCTAAAAATGTAAGGGATACAAGTACATATTGGGGGACGTTTAGGGTATGGTCAGAGCATAGTTTCTGTCGGGAAATCCTCTCGTCCATATCCTGGAAACTCGCGCAGTACTATCACCTTCCATTCTTTCTGATCCTTTTACAGCTTATCCAGATTCTCTGCAATACGTACAGCGTACAGCTTATTTCTCCAGTTTGCAATTCTGTAACAATTACTATACATATTCTATTTGTTTATACGTATTTATATTATTGAACATAAAGGACAGTGTCATATAAAAAAACTTATACTTAAATTTCTTTAAATTTAAATGCTGTAATAATTAAAATATTTGTTAAAATGCAAGTATTTCAAGGTATCTTTAAACTAAGGGTTGTATTTTTTGTATTATTTTTTATGAAAAAAAGCTACTTTGAATAGGTTTACTTTATATAAGCAACAGAAAAAAAATGCCTCATATAAAAGTTTTATTATTTTAAATATACTATTTTATGGCTGATGTAGATATTTTTTACAAAGTCAACTTTTATTTTTTAAATAGCAACCTATAATTACTTTACTAAAATATAAACCACCATAATAAATAATATACGTAGTATAGATTATACCATATAAAATCACAAATGGACAATTTTTTAAACAAAATATTTTTGAAATATTACTCGTATTTTCTATGTTTGATACACCTAAGTAATGGGTACAATTTCAAACAATCCACAATGTAGTGCAAAAATAATAAAATACAATCTTTACCATGTATAAATAAATTCTCCGTATAAACTTCAAGTCCTGCAGGTCTCCAGAAGTCGTCTCTCCAAGCACCAGGAAGTCATGGTCAAAGCCTCAGTACACGAGCACACCACACGTCTATACACTAGGACTCCGACAATAAAACTGATAAAATTACCCAATGTAATAGTTAGGCATTAGATAATATATAATTAAATTTTTAAATAGACAAATGAATAAATAAAATAATAAGTAATTGATACCTACCTATGTGTTACATAATTTTTTATTTATTTAAAGTTGATTCTCTTATTAAAAAGAAAGTACACCGAATAACAATAAAATAAAATCAGAACATTAAAAAAATAATTTGATCGCGAAAAATATGTAATGCACAATTTTGGGTATGGGAATTTAATTTATACCTGAAAATGGGTGGAACTGGAAACTCAACACCCAGTTTTTTTTTAATCTACGGGTCGAGTAATGTATGTACCCAAAATTTGGCTACTTAATAATTATAAACACAGACGCTGTGAATTTTTAAATTTCCCGTTAATTATCTCCCGAAATTAAATTTCTGAACCTACCGTCTCTAGGCAATAAAATCATTTTATTTTAAAGAAAAATGGTTTAACATAGCAGCTGCACAGTTTTAATTTTGCCTTCTTAAGACATATTTACGTTATCTCTAAAGATTGTGAAATGATGTCACTCACTTTCTAGAGTTAAGAAAATACGTTGCCTTATATGGTTTAAACATAGTCAAACCAAATATTCTTATTATTATGATACACATATTTTTTTTGCAATTTGCATATAGTAGAAGAAACATTTCTTTATCAGAAATATAAGTATTTATTGTAGTCCTTATTAAATGAACCATAAAAACTGGAATAATATAAATGTAAACATCTGTTCCTTTTGTATTTACGCGGTTAACACTGCATTACATATCGTTTAAGCATTCTGATTGGTTGAAATTCTTATCGGATTCAGATCGGGGCGTGGTATCTATGGTAAAAGTATTCAATGAGTCACAGTTGTCAGTGTACAACAACTGTTTCAAGAATTTTTCATTTTAAGCTTTAAAACACGTAAGTATACAGTAAATATAGCTTAATGCACATTTTAATGCATATATTCAATAAGTTATTTATTAAATGAAATATTTATAAGGTTATTGAACTGATTTAAAACTTATTGCTGATGTGACGGTTATTGTTATCATTATTATAATATTGCACATCTTACAAATAAATATTAACCGTGGTAGTAATATATTTAAATTTGTTACAGATCAATATGTCTTCTCGAAAAACTGTTGGACGTAGAGCAACCACGAAGAAGCGTGCCCAAAGGGCCACTTCCAATGTGTTTGCTATGTTCGACCAAGCCCAAATCGCCGAATTCAAAGAGGCATTCAATATGATAGACCAAAACCATGATGGTTTTGTGGATAAAGAAGACCTGCACGATATGTTGGCTTCACTCGGTAAGTGCCACACATTTCTAGGTTATCAAATGTGTTATTGACATTCCATACATTTTATTTAACCCTTATAAGATAACATAACCCTGTTTTACGACAAATTTGCACGGCCAACTAACGTATAAAATGTCTAAATCAAAATAGTTTTTTTTCAAACAATTTTGAATATTTTGGTACCTACCACAATATTACAATTTTAACTTGTGGTAACATAGTACACTTCATTTTAAATTTCGGTTAAAACAAATGAACATCGAATCAACTATTCAACTGTTGCAGCCTACTTGATCCCTTTTCATCACATCTTTAAATTAAAATTCTGCGGACACCAAATAAATTCATAATCACCAAAACAATTATACAGGTGGCCATTTTAACGGGCCACTATTGCTATCTCGAGTACTACATAATATGAAATATTTTTCGACTAGTGGTTCTTAAAGTACCAGACGTAACGCTTTTTATTTTAAGTTATACCTATTCCATACCGTATTTTTTTCTGAATTTAACCATGTATTAGCTTTATATCCTTAAATAATAAAAATATTGAAAAAAATGCAACTGAAATTTAAATAAATTTGACTTTTATAGTCGTTTTTCAGTAGGCTATGCATGAAAAACAAATACAACACTGTTTATAACATTGTTTAATTTTAATTTGAGCTCAATTGTTTTTCATTCAATGCCTACTAAAAAATAATTAAAAATCAAATTCGTTTCAATTTAATCTTAAAATTCATATTGTTTCGATTAAGTTACGACATTTCACTTTAAAACGATGCTCGTTGTTGATAATACTTACGCCGAAACGTGAGTTTATTTATTAATTCAGATACATTACCTTAATTCATAGCCGTATGAATAACGTTATTTTCTGTCAGAGACATTGTGTCAGTATCTTATTTTTTCTATATTTGGTTTTACATTTGCTAATAAATTTACCAGTTGATTTATTTTTGAATTTTGAATGCTTTTATTGTAACATATATTTTTATAATAATAAAATAACAGTAGTATCTTATGTACCCTCATAAAAACGAAGTAAACAACACTACTGAATTTGTCATAATGGGCGGAGCAAAAATCTGAATTCATGCAATTCGTAGATAACCTTGATCAGACATCTTTCAAAATTTTTACCGTAATTCTTTTGGTATCATAGTAAATTTGATTTAAAACTGGGTTAAAAGTAAATATAGGATGTTTAAAAAAAATGAACATCGAATCATCTATCAAATACATAACCCACTTGATCCATTTTTACCACATTTTTCACCAAGTATACAAGTTAATAAAGTTTACCACCAAAATATTCATAATTCTTTATCTAATTAAAATCTAGGTAAGAATCCAACTGAGGATTATCTCGAGGGCATGATGAACGAAGCCCCAGGTCCTATCAATTTCACCATGTTTTTAACTCTGTTTGGTGAGCGTCTTCAGGGTACAGACCCCGAAGACGTAATCAAGAACGCTTTCGGTTGTTTCGATGAAGAAAATAGTGGTATTATTAACGAAGACCGTCTTCGGGAGCTGTTGACCACTATGGGGGACAGATTTTCAGATGAAGAAGTTGATGAAATGTATAGGGAGGCTCCAATTAAGGGAAGCATGTTTGATTATATTGAGTTCACTCGTATTTTGAAACATGGGGCCAAAGATAAGGACGAACAGTAAATGCGGTTAATAATATTTGATTCCATTGTATTTAAATAAAAAATGTTTAATTTGCATTTTATATAGTATTATTATTGGGAATATGTACGAAATTTTGTTTCTTTTTGTTCCGCAGGGAAGCATTTGACATTTTTATATAATATTTGTATGTAACATATTACAGCATTAATAAATAAAATATTTATATGATTGTTTTTATATTAAATAAATTTTAGTGGTGCCCTTTCCATTACAGCTTTGACAGTACCAGAGATGATGCGTAGTCTTCGACAATACAGGTAATGGTGTTATTTTTTTTTACTGAAAACTACACACATCGGCAAAAAGTATGAACCATATTTCTAAACTAATACAATTTTTATTTAAATCTTAAAATATAATCCCAGTTCTTTTCCGTTTTTTTTTCAGAGTTGTTAGGTCCTCTGGCATGGTTCTCAAAATACGTATAGCTTGTTTTATAATTAGTTTTAGTTATAATTTAACCTTAGACTCCTCGTATTATTAATCATTTCGTATTTGTGTTGGTAAATCTACACCTATAACAAATGACGATATAACATCTGAATATAGCCATCCACTAAACATTGATTATCATTTATCGAGGTGTTAAATAATGCCCGGTGTTTAGTTTTATTAAATATGGATGTTTGATTATTCGTATTCATTTTAGATCAAGGGTGCAATCATTTCTGCTTTTAAAACTAATTTTTTCACTCAAATATGATATGGTTTTTGGTTACTTATAAAACGACGTCTGTTGAATTCAAAATTTTAAACCACAAGTCTCTATCGCGTTTAGTTTCAGAGATATTAAAGAAAAACGTAGTGAAAATAAACGTGCTCAAATTTTAATAGGTACGCGTAAACCTCGAACACCGACAAAATACCGGCAAGTGATGCACTCCCCGGCTGCAAATTTTGTAACAGTATATTTATAGAGCAACATATGCTGAATTCAAATGTTCAAACCGCAAGTCTATGGCTGGTACCACAAGGCATGTTTTGAAAACGCTGTTTTCTAAATGCCAAATTTCAATATTTCATCCTTACGTTTAAAGAACTTTTTTTTTAATATTTGAATACAATGTTCTGCTTTAAAATAATATTTAAAAAAATCGTTGTTTGCACTAAGGGTGAAATTAAATATTGGTATTTGGAATTTTCAAAACAAGATTTAGTTTTTAAAGAAAAACGTTTCCCAAAAATATCTATATAATTACGGATTCCTCAATCTAACAGTAATGGGAAGAGTTGAATAGATTTTGGTACCAATTGGACAACCGGAAGTAGTATTATAACAAAAATCTTCTAAATGTTATTTTTTGAAAATTTGTTATTACTAATATTAAAAAACAAAATTCTCTATCCGATACATAAATTTTTATTATACCTTGTATAGATTTAAAGATATAGATATATAATCTATAAAATAATCTGTTGTAGTAAATCTCACAGCCCAAACATCTCCATGGTAACTACATGTAAAATTAAAATGTCTGTAATTGACAGATAAATATTATATTTAATATTTCTTATTGTTTATTATATATATATTTAAAATTATATGTATATTACATGAACCCTTCAGAAATACCGCCAATTCCGTTAACGAATTGGAAAAACCTCGAACATTTAGAAGAAATGGAGAAAACTTGCTCATAGAATGAATTTAAAGTTATATAAAATACATAAATATAAAGATTAGGTGTAATTAGATTTTTTTATGTTTTTTAAAGGGCGCGCGAGGTATTGTGATGGCCACAACAGATTTTTTTCGTGTACTATAAACCGATAGAATTTTTACTGTGTTATAAATACATCGTTAATATTAATACCAAAATATGCGAATAGAAACAGATTGGCACACCCAGAAATGGATAATATTAAATTTATTTAAATAAGTATTTGGAAACGTGTACGGCCTAAATTTGTAGGTTATGAAATGGTATTTATAAAATATTTCGTGTAAAATATGCATATAAATAATTTGAAATTTTTCTTTATTAATAATAATTTAACAATGTAATATATTACAAATTTATATGAATTTAATTTCTGTACATATATTGATCTTTGTATTTACCTTTCAATCTGTACAATATACAATTTTTTTCTTCACTTGTATCATCCATTCATATCAAACACATAATTCCTCTTTAATTATTCCATAACATTGCAACAAAAGTTCTGTGTCTTCTAGTTCTTTCTATATAATCTATATATTTTCTTCAATATTCGTTCAACTTTTCTTCATCTATACTTTGCCACTATCTCCATTTTGCCTGCTTATAAATATCCTGGTCTTATTATGTTATATTGTTTTGATTTTATTTATTCTTTCCATCTTTCCTGAATTTGGATGTTTATATTTCTTTGTATTTAATTTCTAATATGTTTTGACATCTTGCCCTATTCTATAATATAACAAATAATAGATTATTTCATTATTTATACAGTAAATTATATAATATACTCCCTTTCCTTTAAATATTTATAATAAAAATTTGTTTTGTTGCAATAAATTCTATAAAAATGACGAATATTTTCTTCGCAACCACGTTTTGCATCCATCGCCATTTTGTTCCACCATTTTGCCACACTAGCGCCTTAGTTTCAGTTTCTCTCACCGAGCACATGGCATTCCATCAATGGAACATGTGACCAAACTGTCATTCTTGGTACCTAATTCAAATTTGAAGTGTCACATACACCACGTGTGAACATCTGACTATTTCCGGGTAAGTTCCCCAAAGGTACCAATTTATTTCCCGTCTGTAGAAGACGCCTAGCGTCGGGCATTCAAACCGGCGGCGTCGCAGCCAGCGCCGTTATTTTGGACGTTGTCCGCCGAGACGAGTCGACGACGCGTCTCACCACCTGTAGCATTGTGGCATTCCATCAGACAGGAAGGCTCAGAGAAGAGAGAAGAAATCGTTTTTGTTTAGTTTGTTTATAGTTTTTTTTATAGTTTAAGTTTGTGTTGTGTTGTGGTTTTAAGTTTGTTTACAAGGTAGGCTTTTGTTTTGTTTGTGTGTAGACGCAGTGTGTGTGAGTCACGTGGTTTGCGAAGACGCTACACTCACACTCACACACCTGTAGCATACTTTTGTACTAACATAGAGGTTAATTTTATATTGTTGTAATTTGCCGCGAAATTTATTTTTTCAACTTTGTTTTATGATTTGTGTGGGCGGGACCTGGACAACCGGCTTATTTTTTACTTGATTTTTTAGTCGTACCATCATACATTGAAATGTATTTATACTTAACCTAATTCCAATATTAATCTGGTGTTTATTTTAACATTTACAAAGTTAATATTATGTCGAGATTCGTTTTGTACAGAAAACTTGGTATAACACGTATTTTTACTTTATGAGCAGGTATACGATTTCAAGGTCTTAATAAATATTGTTTAGTATATTTTAGACCCTAATAACTCTGGTGTCCTATTTTAAAGCCCTTAACTTTCTCTTAAGAGAAACTATAATTTTTATTTTAAAACTAGAGCAAATGTATAGTTCAAAGAATTTGTTATACATTTATGAATTAATAAATGCACTTTTTAATTTATACATTTACGTATTTTGTTAAATGGCATATATTGACTATTAATATTTTTAATGCATAATTAAAATCATTTTTTTCATAACAACAATAATATGTACATGTTCATAATTCTCATATTATAATATTATACATATTTATAATTATTTATATATGAATATTCATGCTACTAATAAATACATTATTTATTTTATTCATTTTTTTTTATTGACATCTGAACAAAGTCCATTATCGATTATTACAATATTTTTTATTTATTTTCAGTTTTACAACCAAAACATCTTAATTTATCTCGCACACATCTCAGACCGTAAGTTTTTTTTTATTTACTTATTTCATAAATGTTCCCTGTTTTACAACCAATTTATAGTTCCGTACAGCATAAACAGATGGTGCTGCGAGTACCACTTTCATCGTCTGTCTCTTCGTTTTTCCGAGTTCGGTTTTTCGGTGATTAGGCTTTTTTCGATTAAGTTTTTATTTGTAGTGCACAGAGTTTGTAATTGTTTGGATTTAGATCGAATCACAATCACAGTAGAGTATACGCATTCGTATGTGGATTGGTAATATGAATATGAGTTAATCCGGTCTTTGTAGAGTTCTATTATCATTCAGAGCTTATATTAATATTAATAACTCGTGTGTTTATACGGCCGAAAGTAATAAGGGCGTTAATAACTTATCTGATTTGTGAATTTGCTATTCATGCGATATATACACTTATATTATTTACTCGGGAAATTCTATTAATACAGCTGTGGAACATAAACAATATATTATATAACAATAACATCTATTATATGTGTATCCTTTTACACATAACATTTTTAATTAGTGAAATAGCTAGATAAAACGTAATTAGAAAGACAGAGTTGATTATTCTGGCAGTTTCTTGTGTAAAGACAAAAATTCTTTAATCACTTGTGATTTAAAATAAATGTCCCTTATACAAAACGACATTTTTAATTCTGATCAAAAGAGAAAAAATGGGAAATTTAATAGGGGAAAATATTTTTGTACGCCACTGGATAAACACTATAATATAGTAACATTTTTATTTGAAACATTTTTCTCGATAACTATGATAGTTTAAAAATTGTTTAAAAAATACCTACAGTGTTATAATATTTAGTATATAATGGGGTATTTACCATAATATGTTAAAATTTAATGAAATTCTTATTTGTTTAGAATACATGACTCATAATAAGATATATACTGTAATAAAATTCGCCATTTATTATTTAAAATATTACATGATTCAAATCGCCCTCTTCTTTGTGACGTCACGCTTACATACTTAAAGCCGCAAATGTCGCTAGTGTCGTTGTTTTACAGCGATGGGATGTGAAATGTCAACCTTGTTTCTATTTATGAACTGTAATAAAAACGTCGTTACAAACTTGCTCAAACAAAAATAAATAAGTAAAAATACGTGCTAACTTGACAGCAATCTACCCTAACAAACAAGTTCCCCTTACCCCGCAAGACAAACGTCGCAAAATATCAACAATAAAGTTAATGTCCAACGCAGTTTTTAGATTTAAATGCAATAGAAAATCTCTGCGTCTCTATATCGTCATAAAAGAAAAGAACTTTTGCTCTGTGTCTTCAGAAGATCGTCGCGGGAAATTGACAAGGATGTAATATTAAAATTATTAGAAACAAAGTCACATGACTGCTCGCGCCCTGTAAGTAACGAATTTAACATTTCTTGTACACACAAATTGAAATTATATTCTTTCGTTCTATGAGAATTTTTTTAAAAACATATTTAATTAATAATACAATAATATATATTAAATGTACTCGTACTTCCCACAAATATCTATTATTTTTTTACATTGACATTTTGCATTTATCTGTCAATTACAAATATTTAAATATCTCAACTGTTTTTTGGGCAACGAGATTTATTACAACAGATTATTCTATATTATTATATAGGATATTTCCAAACCTATACGAGATACCTAATAAAAAAATTAAATGTGTCAGAATTTAATTTTCATTAATATCACCAAGAAAAAAATTCAAAAAATAATACTTAGAAGATTTTTTTTCAAGAATCTGCTACTTGCGGTTGTTCAGTTGTTACCAAAACCTTTTCATCTCTTCCCATTAATGTCTGATTGGGAAATACGTAGTTAAACAAATATTAAGTCTTATAGTTTTTGAGTAATCGTCCTTCCACCATCTTCACATACATACATGTATAATGTATGTACTTCAGTAATATCTCTGGATTATTGACATTTATTTGTCAGTTACAAATATTTTATTTTTTCAATTGGTTTCCATGACATTATTTGGGTTGTGATATTTATTGCAATATATTATTATATAACTTATATTTCTTTATCTCTAAATATATAAAAGATATAATAGAATATTTATATGTATCAGATAAAGAACTCTTCTTTCTTTAATACAATCAAGAATAAAAAAAATCAAAAAATAATATTTAGAAGATTTTTTTTAAAAATCTGCTACTTCCGGTTGTCCAATTATTACCAAAACCTTTTCAGCTCTTCCCAGTAATGTCCGATTGAGAAATACGTAGTTAAATAGATATTAAATATTTTAGTTTTTGAGAAATCGTCTTTCCAACATCCCCACACACACAGACATCATCATAAAAATGTTGAAATCGGATTGTAGAGATCTTAAAACGTGCTTAATCATTAAAATCTGGATATGCGATTTTTAGTATAAATCCAATACCTCTCTTAGCGAGACGTAAAATTTTTGATTCGAATATTTTGGCCTTGGTTCTTTCGCTAAAAGTCGTACAAGTTTTGTTACTCAAACCACACCTACATGTGGGTGTAAAGGATCCGACCAATATTTATAAAAATATGTTTTAAAAAAAAAATATTTAGAAGATTTTTTTTCAAGAATCTGCTACGGTTGTCCAATTGTTACCAAAACCTTTTCAGCTAGTCCCATTAATGTCTGATTGGGAAATACGTAGTTAAACAAATATTGTCGTTCTTCCAACGTTCCACAACACATACACACAAACACATACACACAAACACACACACACACACACACACACACACACACACACACACACACACATCATCGTAAAATGTTAAAATCGGATTGAAGGGATCTTAAAATTCATTAAAATCCAATACCCTTCTTAGCGAGAGGTAAAAAATTTGATTCCAATATTTTGGCGTTGATTCTTTCGCTAAAAATCGTATAAGTTTTCTTGCTCAAACCACACCTAAATGTGGGTGTAAAGCATGTGACCAATATTTATAAAAGTATATATTAGTTTTGAGCGTTGATTATTGGAAAAAATTGTTAATTCCAACATATTACTTTCTCTAAAGTTGTGTAAGTTTTGTAAAGTTTTGTGCTGTATATGGGTGTGGGTGCGCTTAGCTTACAATCATACATAGATGGTAATATGTCCCTCCATGTTGTAAATTATTGATCTGGCGTCCCCTTTATTTATTTTACCCACCCTAATTTATATTCGCTTGGACAATGTAGCTTGGTTGTGGCAGTGGCCGTGCCCCCCTCACACTCACACTAGGTGCCCGTTCTCATGCAGAGGTACTCTACTCGTAGCAGCAGAGCCCTGCATGGTTATTGTTTTAATAATACCGCGATGCGATACGATACAGTCTCGGACAGTAACAGTACAGGGCGGACTATTCGCTCTATGCCGGTATGTGGCATTGTTGCAAAGGCAGTCATGCCACACCGACAAGCGACGAGCCGGGTTTTTCATTGTTGGACTTGAATGCAGACGATGGAATTGCACATATGCAGCGCGGTGCCCGCATTTCTTACACTTTTCACAAAGAAAGAGAGCGATGGAAAAATAATTTACAGGAGAGTTTGTTCACTTATTCGAGTTCTTCTGAAATAATTACTTTAAAATAAGTTAATATCAAAACATAAATTTTTAGACCGTATGTCCTGAAGAACTAGAATTTTAAAATATCTGTTGTAATACATCTCGTCGCTTCCGTTTCTGGTTACATAAGTATAGGGCGCGAGCAGTCATGTGACATTATTGGCCTTGACAAGCAGATATGGAGGCCCGTGTCAGAATGATAGCTAGTAATTATGTACATAGATGTCAAATATCATAATTTTTCATTCTAAATTTAGTGATTTTCCAATTCCATGTGGTTTATTTTCCTCAACAAGTAAATTCCACACTCCTGGTGACAAATTAACTACGTGAATTTAGAAAATCTTGAATTTTTTGTATACCTACACTCTTCACCAAAAATTCTACTTACATCTATTCTTTATATTTTGATTTTAAATTCATTCTATAAAGAATTTTTGTCCTTTTTTAATTTTTCAAAATGTTTCCAATTCATTGTCAGGATTGACAGTATTTTTGAAGGGTATATGTAATACACCTATAATATTTAACTATTAATACAATAAGAAATAATATAATTATGTACTTCCCTGAAAAAATTCCATGACATTATTTGTGTTACGAGATTTATTACAACATATTATTATATACCTTATATTTCTTTATCTCTATATCTATAAAAGATATAATAAAATATTTATATGTACCAGACAGAGAATTTACTTTTCTTTAATACAAGCAAAAACAATTTTTTAAAAAAAATAATATTTAGAACAATTTTTTTAATAGTGATACATGATTATGGCTTGAAATAAAACGATTAACTAAAACAATTGTTTTATTTCAAGCCACAGTCATGGCTCACTATTCTCTTTTCGACTAGGTGTATAAAATAGTGCCCGCCATTTTACTTTTTACCTCTCGCTAAGAGAGGTATTGGATTCATGCTAAAAATCGCATATCCAGATTTTATTGAATAAGCACGTTTTAAGGTCCCTACAATCCGATTTTAACATTTTTACGATGATGTCTGTGTGTGTGTGTGTGTGTGTGTGTGTGTGTGTGTGTGGATGTGTGTGTGTGTGTGGGATGTTGGAAGGACGGTTACTCAAAAACTATAAGACTTAAAATTTGTTTAACAACGTATTTCCCAATCGGACATTCATGGGAAGATCTGAAAAGGTTTTGGTAACAATTGGACAACCGGAAGTAGAAGATTCTTGAAAAAAAATCTTCTAAATATTATTTTTTGAAAATTTTTCTTGATAATATTAAAGAAAAATAAATTCTCTTTCTGATACATTTAAATATTTTTATACATATTTTATAGATTTAGAGATAAAAGGAATATAATATATAAAATAATGTAATTAATTTTACAACCGAAAGGATGCCATGAAAAATAGTTGCAAATTTAAATTATTTGTAACTGACAGATAAATGTCAGTGTCAGAAATAATGAGTAATGAAAGAAAAATGTATTTGGAGAATCCCTTAATTCTTGATCTGTGACTATTATGGAGATGACAAGTCTAGGTTGAAGGACTTAAATTTGTTTCAAACATTATGGGACAATGTACACCAGTACTGTAGACTAGAGTAACTTTGAATTGCGAAAAAGCTATCAAATTCTTCTCAAGTAAGTTGTAAATATTGACAAAATTACACATCGATATAAGAATAATCGGAGTGCAATCTATCCGTCACTTTATTAAAGGGAATTAAGGTTATTTAGATATAACAAGTATGAAAAAATAAAATGTAAAAGAAGATATATAAGAATAGATGCACAATCCAGATATATACATTTTAGACCGCCCAAAATTAATGTTTTTACTAGAAGAATATGAAGAGAAAGTAAACAAAGTTGTTCGAATTGAAAATTGCTGTTACCAGCCTAATATTTATATATGGTAAACTCTACTTTGTAATTTATTGTAACATAATTTATGGTAAATATCTTTATGTTGAGACATGCTATTATTGAATAATAAAGAAGTTTATACGTCATAGATTTATATGAATATATTATTTGTATTTATAAAAATAATCTTTGCTTTATGCATACAGCCAGGTAAAATATACGGCGAGAGGTTATGTGCTGGCCACATCAGATTTTTAATGATGTAACATATGGATTATTTTACATTATGTACTTTTCAAATTTGTAAAAAATATAGTATGTTCCATTTGAAATTTCAAAGTTGATATTAATTACTAATAAACCGGAAGTGGTATCATGAATATACATCCGTCATCAAGTAGCTTACATGTTGCTGTATAAATCATGTTATATGAAAGAAATTACTAACTTAATAAATAAGCGAGATATTTGCTGGGTCCACTAAAATATAACACCCTGTGTACATTACTTAATACTAGTAGTTTTTTTCGTCGTCTTTTAAAAATAAATACCACCCAATAATTTATACAAGTTATATTTTATTTTATAAGGTTTTTTTCAGGTTACGAGCGTTTTCTGCCTAATCATTTTCACGAGTATTTTATTCTCTACCATCTGCCTGCTTTTCTTATTCTCAATAATTCTAGCGTGACCCTCATACGAGTGTATTCAGATTTTTTTAAGTTTTAAATCAAGCTGTACTATGTACAGGTATTTCTTGGATGGGTAGACAGACTAAGTACATAACTATTACAGTGAACACTTCACGACTATAAAATGTGTCGTAGAAATTAGAAATAATAATTTGATTGTGGAGGGATTCGAAGCCGAGCCGCCGTTGCATGGATGTACTTAGCCTTGTGCAGTATAGATGTGAATTCGCGTAATGGCCGTGTGTATAAATTCATATTTGGTTGTTTTGTAAAATATGAAATAAAGTGGTATAAAAATGTAAAAATAGAGTGTGAAAAATATAATGAAACATGCAAAAAGCACTCTGTGCGCCTGAATTGAAAGCAATAAATAAATAGTAACATACTTTCGTTAGTAAAACAGAGTAATAAATCTTAGTTTAATTTTAAAAAGCAGTGCACAATGTACCGAAACGTGCGTTATACCATAAAAAAACAAAAAATTCCAAAAAAATTGTAATCAACGTAAAATCACAGTGGCAGGCAACAATATCTCATTTTATCGCTGACAAAATCGCAATTTTGGAAAAAAACAAAAAACGTAAAAATACAACAGGAATAAAACTGAAAGCTGCCGCGCCACGCCGCGCCGCGCCGCACCGATCCGCGCAAACGGCAATCTTGCAAAAACCCCATTTCCATAATATTGTAATTTTTTTAATAATCTGCACTCAGTTGGAATCGGCAATAAATTGAGATACGTCGATATCACACACACGAATGTTTATGGCGAAATTAATATCGCTGGTCCCTGGACGCGAGCGAACGAACCAATATTTTACAAAAAAAACGTTACATTTTAAAATCAGTTCCGATGCCGAGCGAGCGCCGAACTCCCTCGAGTGTCCCGCTTTTTACAATATTCAGTGCCCCACCGTAATTGCACTACCAATACATAGACACATATGTACATATACTACATACATACATATAACATACAAGCTCACATTAAATCACAAAGATACACTAACATACTTCCTTAAGTACATGGAACATTAACTGGGTATTCTATATATTTGCTCATCTAAAAATTAATGCAAAACAACCAATGTCTACCTTGTTAAGAACTTTGGCATGGTTGACATGTTGGATGATCTTAACCACTCTATAACTACATAAGTTCAAACTAAATTAAATGATAGATACATATATAGGAGTTTCAGGCAAAAATAACCATAGTCCAACAGTTTCTCCCGAAAAATATAAGTTGTTACATTTTAAAGTTTAAGCCTTTCTATAAAAACATCCTATAAAAATGTCTAATTATTATATAATTCGTCATGAATGTTTATTCTCTCGCTAAGAGAGAGGTATTGGATTCATGCTAAAAATCGCATATCCAGATTTTAATGATTAAGCACGGTTTAAGGTCCCTACAATCCGATTAAATATTTTTATGATAATGTCTGTGTGTGTGTGGATGTGAGTGTGTGTGTGTTAGGATGTAGGTACGATTTCTCAAATTCTATACAACTACAGACCTGCTTAACTACGGATTCCTCAATCTAACATTAATGGGCAGAATTAAATAGATTTTGGTAATAATAACTGGACAACCGGAAGTGATAATTTCTTAAAAAAAATATTCTAAATATTATTTTTTGAAAATTTATGTTAATACAGTAATGAAGATCTTTAAATTCTCAATCTGATACATTTAATTTTTATATTATATCTTCTATAGATTTAGAGATATATTATAATAATAATATAGAATAATCTGTTGTAATAAATCCCGCTGCCCAAACAGCTCCATGGAAACCAGTTGAGATATTTAAATGTTTATAATAATATTAAATAAAATATTTCAAGATATACAACTGTTAAAATCTTCAAATGAGAGCACTTCTGGTTGACCAATTATAACCAAAATCTAATCACGTCTGCATATGGAAGTAATTGTAATTTTTTGAATTGTAGTATTGGAGTTACCGGATCCGAAAAAATCACACACTAATACATACAGACATCATCGAAAAAAATTGTAAAATCGTATTCTAGGGAGCCTAAAACGTGCTTATTCTTTAAAAACCACCGAATTTTTTAATCAAAGTACGCGTGTTTGTTTTGTCTAGTATTCATATACAGGCTGTATCACGGAAAGTGAAACACTTTTTCCGTGCGCATTGCTCCTCTAATTATTTTAGACAAAAAGTTTCAAATTAATGTTGTAAAGCAAAAAATTCTACATAAGAATCAATAAAAAAAATTAACTTTGGCTACTTCATAATTGCAGAAATAAAATTCGAAAATTCACGGAATTACAATTTAATAGTATTAGCCACGGAATTAGAAACAAGAGACGAACAATAGCGTAACGTTTTATTACGTCAGTGTCAGAATAATTATTGTCAAAATAAGTACTAATAATTTGACAATAAAATGTTACGCATTTTTTTATTGATGTATAAATTTTTGCTTTACATCCATTTAAAACTTTTAGTCTAAAATAATTAGGGGAGTAATGCGCACGGAAAAACTGATTTCCCATGTTAAACGCCTATATTTCACTTTCCGTGATACAGCCTGTATGTAAAAACAAAATTTAGTTATATACTCCATTACTAAATCTGTTGTACAGCATTTATTTTTACAAAATCATACAGATTCTTAAACAAAAATTCTTGTACAAATTAAACGAAAATATTTATGTGTACATGACAGAATCTGTAAAATCTTATTTGCCCTCAAGAAGGTATACCAAAACATCGATTTTGTAAGAATAATAATGCTGTAGGACACAAATAATTGTTAACACCTAATATCTTTATCGTTGATTGATTGCCAGTAAATGATCTATCCATTTTTTATTCTTCTGTGTGCGTGTGTGTAAATATAAGGTTCAGTGTCCAAGACTCCATGACGTTTACGCTGGAGAATGTCCAATGTAAACACCCTCCACTGATACGGCATATTTTATTATATAAACCATATCTCTAGCGCTAATGTAACTCATTTATGCTCAGCATACTGAAGCTATTAAGTTTTTTGTTTATAAATTATTTGCAATTATTATTATACAAATGTACGCGGATGCATTTTATATGCAGATATTTCGCGTTTATTTATTTATTGCTCTAACACGTGTTACTGTTATTGTGAACGCACAGGCGTACATTCATTATTTTATCACGGCTGTATGCAGTGCATTGTAACAGTCACAGTCAAGGGGCATAAGTGATAGCTACAGGTAGCATAAACAACTACAATTATGTATAAATATTTACTAAATACATTTAAAAGATAAATATGTATAACAACATTTATTTGACTCATTGTTCGATCTAAGAAATCTAAATACATTTCCTTTACTTTCATTGTTCAAATATTTTAAAACTAACTTTTTACCTTCCGTCACCTTTAGGTAAGGAAGGTATTGTCTTTGGTCAAAAAATTCAATGATGAGTTTTGGGTGAATAAGCATGTTTTAGGGTCCCTATAATACGATTTTACCATTTTTACAATGATGTCTGTATGTATGTGTGTCTGTCTGTGAGTGACGAAAGTTTCGGATCGCATAACTTCAATAGCACGATTCCAAAAATTATATTTTTTTCGTATTCCTCAAGTTTACATCCAGATGAACAACTGATTCGATTTTGGTTATAATTGGTGAACCGCAAGTTTAATGTTATTATAACTTAAAGAATATATTATTCTCTATACGATTTGATTGCATTTTATACTTCATATTCAATAGATATAGAGTTAAAGAATTTTAAAGAAATTAAATTGTATAAATCAGCCAGCTATGCTAAACATGGAAACTACTAATATATTGATATAATTCAAATTGACAGATATCAGTATCAATAAAAAGTTAATGAATGTGGCAGAGATGAGGATGTTGAAGTAGATGTTGGGGAAGATACGGTAAGGAATGAAAGAATGAGGGAAATAACTCTAGTGTTAGAAGTTTCTAGAAAGATATAAGAAAGATGATTATATTTGTTTAAACATGTCATAAGGAGAGATGAAGAATATATTGGAAGAAAAATGAATAGCCAAAGATAAGATGAAAGAACTGTATTGCGAAAACGATTTATCTGTGAAGCTAGGTTAATTTAATTTCATTATTATTTGTAAAATCTGCTCAAATGCACGAATATCAATTTAAATTAACAGATAATTATTAACTTTAATTTAATTTTCGACATTTTCATACCTAATTTCTGGTGTTACAAGCCATACATAATTTTGCTTATTGATTCAGATGCAGAATTTTATGCTCTACAACTTTTATTTGAAGCTTTTTTACCTAAAATAATTAGGGAAGCAGGAAATTAAGAAATTATGTTCCGGGGTCGCGGTCACTACCCTGTATATGGAAAGAAGTCACTAGATCTTGGTGCAAATCAGATAACTGGGAATGGCACTTAACTTGAAGCTCAAAATAGTTTTTCTTTGAAAAATACATTTAAATAATAATTTTTAATTTGTCACTATTACAAAATAAAATTATGGTACGATTCTGGAGAAGAAAATACGAATAATACATAATAAATTGGAAAAATAGTTATATTACATTAGTAAATATGCAGGTATGTATATAAATGAACAAAAATTAAATTGCGGGAGGTATTGTGCCGGCCACATCAGAGTTTATAATTTGTTATTGTTGTTAAGGACCCCATTCTCAAGACAAAATTCTAATTTATATTGTAATTTTGTTGTCTATTATTAGACTTGCTTTATTTCAAATTATATTGTAATAATGTTTTGTATTTAATGTTAAATTGAATGAATGAATAAAGATATTATGGTACGTTCTTGCAACTTTGAATAAAATTTGTTTGGTGCTCATAAAATAATATTTATATTCTTTAAACAGCTTTACAGTATAGTATACTATCTAATATTCATTGTTAAATCCATATTTTATACTATCCTTCATTATACATTTATTTATAACGATGAAAACAAATAATTTTGCTTACCTTGTTCCGCATATTTCGAGCAGCAAGACAATTTTCCCAACCTTGGAAACACACGAGATTTTTTGATTCACTACATGAAATATATGTCAAAATGACCACGAAACCATAACGAATCGATTGATGTATAATTTATTATCAATATACTTCATTTTACCACGGAAAACTGTAAAAAATGCACACCGATACGCATAATCTTAGATGCACTCAGTGACTAACAAATGAATTACTGTGGTGTTCTGACAGGAAAGCGCGGCTAGCTTCGATCTGAATTTCGCTTTTTATATTTTATTTTAAATGTTCTTCAAACAAATAAATAATATATTATCCATAAATATTGTACGGACAAAATTAAAACTCAAGTAGAGTAATTTTTCGAATTTTTGAATTTTTACTTTCCGTCACCTTTAGGTTAGGAAAGTATTGCACGTTTTAGGGTCCATATAATACGATTGTACCATTTTTACGATGATGTCTGTATGTATGTATGCGTGTCTGTGTGTGTGTGTGACGAAAATTATATATTTTTTTTGTATTCCTCAAGTTTACATCCAGACGAACAAGTGATTAGATTTTCGTTATAATTGATCAACCGAAAGTACCCTCATTTGTAGATTTTAACAGTTTTTCTTGAAAAAACGCAATTAAATATAATTTATTGACATTTAACGTTATTATAACTTGAAGAATATATTATTCTCTATACGATTTGATTGCATTTTATACTTCATATTCAACAAATATAGAGTTAAAGAATTATAAAGAAATTAAATCAGCCAGCTATGCTAACCATGGAAAATGCTAATATATTCAGCTAATTCAAATTGACAGATGTTAGTATCAATGAAAATTAAATGAATGTGGCAGAGATGAGGATGTTGAGATCGATGTTGGGAAAGACACGGAAAAATACGGAAAGGAATAAAAGAATAAGGGAAATAACTCTGTGTCAGAAGTTTCTAGAAAGGTATACGAGACGATTACATTGGTTTGAGCATGTCATGAGGAGAGATGAAGAAATGAGTGGATGAAGAAAATTAAAAATAGCGACTCCTAACAAATGGGAAAAACTAAAGAAGAAGATATCAGTGTCAAGTGCAAGTCGCATAGTTTGTTTATGAAATAATTTTACTGGAAATTTAGAATCTTTTGCAAGAAAATTTGTGTATGGAATTTATACACAATACACAGGATTGATGGATGGTATTGTGATGGCCATATCAGATTTTTCTATTAAAATTTTATTTTAAAACGTTTTTCAGATATATGTGCAATAAATAACTTATTTTCTTAAACCATTGATGTAATTAAATAAATATAAGTATATCATCACGGCATATTACCCATTACTGAATGTACCATTTTAAAATTCAAAATAATTTTGACGTCCATCGGTATCAAACCCGGAATCAATTTATGTAAGTACATATAAATCGCATAATTCATATTTAAATAGACTGTATAGCATTCATTTTTTAAAAATGATTTTATGATTTATAACATGCATTACTCGTCAGAAACATTGTATTATAATAAATAAATATTAATACAAATAAGTGCATAAAATGTCTGTTCCATTTATGAAAGTATGCTCCTTGAGAAAATAAATATGTACGCCTATGCGGTAATTACATTCATATAAATATATAATACATTAAAAAAAATTATGGAGGAAGTGTGGAATGACCGTTCTTTCTATTGTATTCAAAACAGTTTAAATTATTTATATTTTTAATTCAGTACAATTGTATCAAGAAATATCTGCTAAGGTAATATTTATTTTCGCTTGGTGTAATTATATTTCATTTACTTGACACCATAATTTACATACCAAAACGGACACAGATTCATGGGAAGAAAATTAACACTACTATATCTATCAATACAGAAAATTTATAAATATATACTAATACATAATATCTAGCCATAGATTTTGGTAACGACGACATATCTGTAGTATTCTTCACGTAGCAATGGCATTGCCAATAATGTCTCGTTTATAGATAGTTCAATTCAGTCTATAATCTGGGCTGACACTTAATAGGAAACTGTTTTTACCTTCCGTCACCTCTATGTAAGGAAGGTATTGTCTTTGGTCAAAAAAATCGGTGATGAAATTTCAATAAATATGCAAGTTTTAAGGTCCCTGCAATAGGATTTTACTATTTTTACGATGATGTGTGTGTTCGTATTCCTCTTCCTTACATTCATATAATAATAATAATAATCCTTTATTACTTTAACAGGTAAGATACCCAATACAAGTAAATGTAACAATAAGAAAATATTTACATAATAAAAATGTCAACATCCGAGCAAATATTATTATATAAGTTGCACGTCACATATAATATGGTGATTTGTACAGAATTATAGAGTTGTAAGATGGCAAATAAAAAGTTAAATTACATCTAGAGAAAGGTCGCGTTACACGAAACTGCAGTTTATTAAGCAAGTATTCACTATCAACATATGCAGACTTGATTAAATTCTGGTTATAATTGGTCAACCGGAAGTATCCTCATTTGAAGATTTTAAAAAACGCTGTTAAATATTATTTTTTGACAATATTAATGAATATTCTTATCTATACGAATTGATTGAATTTTATATTTGATATGCAATGGATATAGAGTTAAAGAATTATAAAGAAATTTTATAAATCAGCCAGCTATGCTATATAACCATGAAAACAGCTACTATATTAAGAAAATTCTAACACAGATGTCAGTGTCAAAGAGAAGAAAATGAATGTAACAGATATGAGGATGTTGAGATAGATGTTGGGGAAGATAAGGAATGAAAGAATAAGGGAAATGGCTCGAGTGATAGAAGTTTCTACAAAGATACAAGAGAGACGATTACATTGATTTGAACATGTTATGAGGAAAGATGAAGAATATATTGGAAGAATGAATAGCTTAGTAATAGATGGTGGACGAAACAGAGAAAGACCAAAGGTAAGATGGAAGGACAGTATTGCGGAAGACTTGAGAGAAAAGGAACTAAATGAAGACGACGCAAACAAGATGTCAGTGTCGAGTGCAATTTGCATAGTTTGTTTATGAAATAATTTCACTGGAAATATGTGATATTTTGTGTTTGACATTTGAGGCTTTCCTTGGTTGCGCTGATGCGAGTGCCTTTTTGCGTCACACCCTGTTTTAAATCACGTGATATATTTTGAAAATATACACATTTTTTAACAATAATTATTTGTAGGAATTATTATAATTTCTTTGCAACAAATAATGTTTAAATAAGCAAAATTACGAGCATATAATGTTATTTTATAAATACAAAAATCTTGCAGCCATCCTATTAATAAAATTTGTAATACGTAGTTTTGTATTATATTGTAAATTTTTGTTTTCACCCTTATAATCTTTCTAATGAGCGAACACAAAACAAATCCGTGGGCACCCGACGCCTATCACTCGGTCATCCATCACGGCGTCGCGACGCAAAAAACACCCCCACACTCTCTAATAGGGGTGGAAGATCTGTCATTCAATATGTGATTAGTACATCGACCATTCAAGATTATTTTACATATCATCCATACGTGGAAATCGAAAAAATTCGGAGATATATTAACGGAATAAATGTTTTAACTCTGTCAATCGTTAGAGGAAAAAAATCATATAAAAGTTATAGAAAAAAATTAATTATATTTGAAGTATTTTTCTTTAAAATATGCCATAAACGATTGACAGAGTTAAAACACTGCTAGTCAACTCCTCTCTAGTCATCCGTCACCTTTAGGTAAGGAAAGTATTGTCTTTGGTCAAAAAAGTGAGTTATTAAATTTAATAAATCAGCCAGCTTTGCTGACCATGGAAACTGCTAATATTTTCAGATAATTTAAATTGACAGATGTCAGTATCAGTGAAACGAAAATGAATGTGGCGGAGATGAAGATATTGAGACAGATGTTGGGGAAGACACGGAATGATAGGGTAAGGAATGACAGCATAAGGAAATGGCTCGAGTTTCTAGAAAGATACAAGAGCGACGATTACATTGGTTTGAACATGTTATGAGGAGAGATGAAGAATATATTGGACGAATGAATAGCTTAGTATAAGAAGGTAGAAGAAACAGATGAAGACCAAAGATAAGATGGAATGACTGTATTGCGGAAGACTTGAAAAAATAGCGTCTCCTAACGAATGGGAATATCTAAAGAAGAAGAAGAAGACGTCAGTTTCAAGTGCAATTTGCATAGTTTGTTTATGAAATAATTTTACTGCAAATATAAGATCTTTTGCAAGAAAATTTATGTATGGAATTTGTACATAATACACAGGATAAAGATACTCTTCATAACGCATAATATTAATATTATACCATTAGTTTGTTTATTGAGGCTGACAATTTTATTATTCAAAATTTCGCTGTCCAATTTAGAATCGAATAAACTATTATTATTCTAATGTCCTTTTGAAAAAATTCGTCAAACAATGATCCGGCGTCCAAAGTGGAAGTTATATTAAAAATTAAATGAATATTAATTTCGCTGATCTTGTTGGAAAATCCGTGGCAAAAAACTCAGCGCTCACTTTTCACAAAATGCAATTTTAAATAAAAATTAAATCGAGAGAAAATAAAAATTAAATATATGACTCACATATACACTCCTGAATAAAAATGCTTTACAAAATATATCCACACACATAAATTTTAATGAAATATTTAACGAAAACAACGCAAAAAATGACATTCAATTTAATACGAACAAATTTCATGCATGCTACATTTTTTCAAACAAAAAATCATTTAGATAACACGGGTTCGCAAAGCCTCCGCGATTCGCAACAATTATTTCGTTGCCATGGATTCCACATAACAATCACCCAGCCTACTAACGTTATCTGAATACTCATCTATTTTATTTTATTATATATCTGTACCAATTGAAATTGGTATAGATAAATTTATTAACAAACTACTAAATATAAATTCGGTACATGGTATATTTTCATTATTTTGTATGTATGGATTTTTGGAGTTGATTAAATGGTTACCCATCCATATTTTAACTGCAGTTACTCGCGCTTAACATTATTATAGATTGTACACGATCGCAGAAAAGATTATCGTAACAGTAATAATAATAAGATAATAATCAAACTTACATTTTTTTATCGTCTTTTTCATTTTGTAGTCCTTTGGAATAGTTATGTAGACGTGCTCTGTAAAATAAGACAAAATATTAGACATATATGAATTGCTCATATTTAAACATGCTCAATTTTAGTTTACATATCTTAGTTATACATTTTTCGTACCACTGGATGTATAGTTATTTTGAATTTGACAATAATAAAGTAAAATAAAATTAATTTTATTTGTAATTCCACGGATATGTTTTTAATGGGAAAGAAAAGAAATTATGAAACACCCTGTATAGGTTGGCCTTTTTAACACGTGAAGAATAGGAAATGGCAAAATAAACACATTTTAAATTATAACTTTTATATCCATACCGACATTTAATCGAAAAACTAGTATGTTAAGAAAACGAATTAACGGATTTTATGTAAAAATTTGAAATTTACCATCCAGATTTAATTTTATTGCCTCTAGAAAATTATAATCTGAAGATACGATAAATAGGTAGAATTATACTTGACAACTATGTACAAGCGTTCCAGATGGAGTATCAGTTAACAACGCCCGCTTGGTATTAGCGAATAAGAGGTGATCTTTGGTTAAAGGAATTTCAGACGTACATTCGAAGGAAATATTTTTTAAATTTGTATTTTACGTGAAAAGCATGAAAACTTTAAACAGTATAATACTACTTTTGTAATTTTAAGAAAGAAATATATTAATTTGTTTTACAGTTTCCATTTATAGTTTAGAATTAGTATTATATCTCAAAATATCTTATTACTTTTATACCCGAATGTACCAATAAATGTCTAGGTGCGACGTTGCCACAGTTATTCTTCAACATTGAAATACGACACTTGTGTATGTGTTAGTGCGAGTGGTACAGTTAAAAAAAAAATCTACGGAAAAATAAAGAAAATTCATCTGTTACAGTGTTTGATATTTAGCTTTTAACTATTTTGATGCAATCTGTGTATATAATGTTAAAAAATATAAGTTATTGCAAATATAAACTGCATTAGCTTAATTTTTATTTTGAACATAAAACAAGTTTTTGAATAGGTACACTCGAGTGACAACTACCTTTAAAAAATTATTAAGTAAATTCTAACTACAGTAAAATTTTTGAAAGATGTCCGATCAAGGTCATCTGCATCATGAACGAACTAACAAATTGGCATACATTTATCCCCCTCCTTTACAAAGGCTTTAAGCGTATGCGATAAGGATGGATATAACACGTTTGTCTTTCAAAAATTCATATTGTTTCGACTAAGTTAGGACATTGCATTTCAAAACGATGCTCGTTGTTGATAATACTTTCGCTGTAACGTAAGTTTATATATTAATTCAGATACATCACCTTGATTCATAGCCGTACGAACAATGTTATTTCCTGTCACGTGTCACTGACATTGACATCGTGTCAGTATCTTAATTTTCACATATTTGGTTTTACATTTGCTAATAAATTTACCAGTTGATATATTTTGGAATTTTGAATGCTATTATTGTAGCATATATTTTTATAATAATAAAATAACACTACTGAATTTGTCAGAATGGGTGGAGCAAAAATCTGAATTCATACAATTCGTACATAACCTTGATCGGACATCTTTCAAAAATTTTACTGTAACTGAATTACAAATGACAAATAAATAATTATTTAAAAAGATAGCGCAAATTTTGTTGGTCTCATTTTACTCTTTTACTGATTGCAACATCAGAATTTTCATTTCTATTCAATTGCTATCAAACAGGACTATATAAATTCCTATCGAGTGTCCTTTTCCTAATCTATTGGTCTGTTTCTTGCATTATCCTCGTCCTGGGAGCGTTGCAGATTGAAAGCGTTGAATACTCATATATGTGGTAGGAGACACGTGCACCATGCGTATCAGTGCGCTAATTACAAACAAAACGCGTGATAAACACACACGCACACACTCACACACACATGGTCCATTCAATAGGTGATACCACACTGCAGTTCACCCGCCATTCACTATTCACAGGTGTGAGCTGGCAGGGAGATTCGTCCAGGGAAATTCGTCCAAAAAAAGTAAAAAAAATGGGATGGTATCAATTTCATTTTTTTTAAAGCAACAGTCACATCATTTCGTCGTCGCCTTCAGTCATTGACAATGACGGTGGCCATTTTGAACATTTATTGTGATTTTATTTATGCCTGCATCACTTTTAAACATTTTATGCGTTTTTGTATGTTCAGGTTTTTTTTAAACTTTACTGATAGGGTTTCCAAGGCAGTAAGTTTTGTTTACAAATTACTGATCAGTAAGTGATGTGGTACTGATCAGTAAGTGATGTGGTACTGATCAGTAAGTGATGTGACTACCTACCGATCTGGAGGCGGTGAAAATTACATAAATAAAAAATAAATGTACAATTTTTAAAGCTTTAACGATAACAAAACAACGATCATAGCTTACTTAAAAATGACAACTAATTTCTTTAAATTGTGCAAAAAATATAATAAGCATTGCGGGCATTAAGTGCTTCTTACCGGTATCGGATGTATAATCCTCAACCGGTAAGGTGCACTTACTGTCCTTAATACTTAAATAACTATTTCATGTTCCGTCAATTGTAGAGTTGTAATATAATAATTTGACGTATGATTTTTTTGTTACCTTAACAAGAAAAAATCTGTTATGGCCAGCACAATACCTTCCGTCAATCCTGTATATAATGTATAAATTCCATACATAATTTGTCTTGCAAAAGATTCGAAATTTCCAGTAAAATTATTTCATAAACAAACTTTAAATTTCACTTGACATTGACATCTTCTTCTTTAGCTTTTCCCATTCGTTAGGGGTCGCTATTTTTGCGTGTCGTTCTCATTCAGGTCCTTTTCTCTCAAGTCTTCTACAATACAGTCCATCCATCTTATTTTGGTCTTCCTCTGTTTCTTCAACCTCCTATTAGTAAACTATTCAATCTTGTTCCAATATATTTCTTCATTTTTCCTCATGATATGTTCAAACCAATGTAATCGTCTTTCTTGTATCTTTCTAGAAAGAGTTATTTTCTTACCGTATCTTTCCGCGTGTTCCCCTACATCTACTTCAACATCCTCATCTCTGCCACATTAATTTATTTTTATTGATACTGACATCTGTCAATTTGAATTATATGAATATAGTAGTAGTTTAGATGTTTAGCATAGCTGGCTGAATTATAAAATTTATTTTGTTTAAAATTCTTTAACTATGTATCTATTGAATATGAAGTATAAAATGTAATCAAATCGTATAGAGAATAATATATTCTTTAAGTTATAATAACGTTAAATGCCAATAAATCAAATTTAACTGTTAAATCTTCAAATGAGGCTACTTCCGGTTCACCAATTACAACGAAAATCTAATCACTTGTTCTTTTGGATGTAAACTTGAGGAATACGAAAAAAAATATAATTTTTGGAATCGTGGTATTGCAGTTATGAGAACCGAAACTTTTGTCACACACACACAGACACACACATACCCAGGCACACATTTGATACAAATCGCAATATAAATCCAAGCATTTTATATGCCTTTTAACTACGGTGTCAATATGTACACAAATTATTATTTTTATCTAAAATGATCCCAAGATCTTTAACTTGAGATACACGACTATCATTTCCATCAATATTGTAATTAAATTCAGATACATTTCTACTACGTAAAAAAAAAAATGGCACATTTACTGTGGATGATACATTAGATAAATATGTAGTTTATCAAGATCTTCTTGAAGACGCAAACAATCAGTCAAAGAAACAATTTTTGTATATAACTTAAGATCATCAGCATACATTATGAATTTAGAATATGTACAAAGACTGTAGGTTTGAGATTTCGAGTAATTGTTAACATATAAAGAGCAAACAAATTAATAAATTATAAAAAAATCGTGGGACAGATTCCAGAGGACAAAATGCTTGTGATGGTAGGGGTCGGATGGCCGCAATCGGCTACATAAATAACTATTAATAATGTCGCTTTTTCACCAAATGTTCAATTGCTGTTTGTTTGATGACTGCATGTGCGTGTGTGTGTGTGCGTGCGGGTGAGTGTGAGACTACATATGCACATAGCGCTGCACACGTAGCAATGCACAGCTTTCTGCATTCTGTCAATGAATTTGTTTCATTTCATTACCGAATGATTACCTACAACTAACTGATGTTTTAATTTGTGTACCGCGATGCTCATTTACAGGATTTGTCGATTGTTTCACACTTTGCCACACATTTGTTTTCAATGCCAATTGATTGATGAAAAATAAATAAATATATACATTGCTTTACTGCAATGCACTTCCTCTTTAAAAAGGGACAGTAATATTTGTCTACTTTTCAAATTTAATAATATATTGTCTTTAGATTATGTCCGCAAATGATAGTGATTTCATTTAATAAAGATTATATTACAATTCAATTTGTAATATTCAAAGAAACAACTTTCTAATTTTTTTACTTTTACAGATTTCTGTAACTTAATTTACCTGAGGATCATGTTTATTTTTACGATGATATCTGTGTGTGTGTGTGTGTGTGTGTGTGTGTGTGTGTGTGTGTGTGTGTGTGTGTGTGTATGTATGTATGTATGTGTGTATGTGGGATGTTGAAAGGACGATTACTCAAAAACTATAAGACTTTATATTTGTTTAACTGCGTATGTGCCAATCGGACATTCATGGGAAGATCTGAAAAGGTATTGGTAACAATTGGACAACCGGAAGTAGAAGATTCTTGAAATAAAATTTTTCTTGGTAATATTAAAGAAAATTAAATTCTCTATGTGATACATTTAAATATTTTATTATATGTTTTATAGATTTGGAGATAAAAGAAATATAATATATAAAATAATCTGTTGTAATAAATTTTACAGCCGAAAGAATGCCATGGAAAATAGTTGAAAATTTAAATTGTTTGTAACTGACAGATAAATGTCAGTGTCAGAAATCCGGAGACATTACTGAAGACTTTTTCTGGGAAGTACACACATTATATTATTTCTTAATGTATTAATAGATAAATATTTAAAATTCTAGGTATATTACATATACCCTTCAAAAATACTGTTACTTCCGACAATGAATTGGCAACATCTCGAAAAATTAGAAGAGTAGGACAAAATTTCTTCATAGAATGAATTTAAATTTAAAAAATCTAAATACAAGGAATAGATATAGGTAGAATTTTTGGTGTAGAGTGTAGGTATACAAGAAATGTTAAATACATTAGGGCGCGAGCAGTCATGTGACTTTGTTGGCCTTGACTAGCAGATATGGGGGCCCATGTCAGATTGATAGCTAGTAATTATGTATATAGAAGTCAAATATCATAATTTCTCATTCTAAATTTGGTGATTTTCCAATTCCATGTGGTTTATTTTCCTGGACAAGTAAATTCCACATTCCTGGTGACATATATTAACTACGTGAAATTAGAAAATCTTGAAATTTTTAACGAAAATTTGACATCTATGTACATAATTACTCATTATCATTCTGAAACGGGTCCCCACATCTGCTTGTCAAGGCCAAGAATGTAACATGACTGTTCGCGCTCTGTACTTATGTAACCAAAAAAGGAAGTGGCGAGAGGTATTGTGCTGGCCACAACAGATTTTTAATAATTATATGTATGAATAAAGTAAATAATTATTTTATAGGATGTTTTTATAGAAACACTGAATAAGTTCTATTTAAGATACTTTTTGCGAAAAACAGTTTTACCAAACTGCTTGGATGAAGGTTCATGTCGCTGTATATTTACAATATTTGGACTATGGTTATTTTGCCAAGAGCTCTCCAATTGCATAAATAAAAATATTTGAGTACAGAATAAAGATTTAAAAAGGTCGATAAGTCTGCAAATGTATGCGACATGACGTAAACATCATACCACGAAGTCTAATATTTATTCAAAATGAATCAGCAGCGTAAGTGGGGAGTGTACTCCCCTCCGTCCCCCCTTACTCCGGCCTATGTAAATATCATAATTAGAAACCTACATTTAATTGCAATAATTCACGTTTCTTGGAACGCAGTGTGCTGTGTATTATATTTAAAACTCGAAAAACAAAAGATGGTTGTGACCGCATTTCCAGGCCGCTTTGATGTAAATCCGCAATGTAAATAAACGGTTTTTTATTGTTTTTTAGTGTAAATAAATGGTACGCGGTTTGCTTTTAAGTTGTTATAGGAATATATTTCGAAAAATACAGATGTTTTTCATATTTAAATGATTACATAATATTTATAGATTTTACAAAGGAAATTTGCTTGAACACAAATCATAACATTCTGGAACGTTTTCATTTATTTACAAAGGGCTTAAATTTTTTAATGATTATATACTTAATTTATCTTTAACAAGATAAGGAAGGTAGTGTCTGGTCAAAAAATTCAATGATGAGTTTTTATTGAATAAGTTTAATTTATTGACATTTAACGTTATTATAATTTAATGAATATATTATTCTCTGTACGATTTGATTGCATTTTATACTTCATATTCAATAGATATAGAGTTAAAGAATTTTAAAGAAATTAAATTTTATAAATCAGCCAGCTATGCTAAACATGGAAATTACTAATACATTCATATAATTCAAATTGACAGATGTCAGTATAAATAAAAAGTAAATTAATGTGGCAGAGATGCGGATGTTGAAGTAGATGTTGGGGAAGACACGGAAAGATAGGTAAGGAAATAACTCTAATGTTACAAGTTTCTAGAAAGATACAAGAGAGACGATTACATTGGTTTGAACATGTCATGAGGAAAGATGAAGCAATCTTAGCAATAGAAGGTAGAAGAAATTGAGGAAGACCAAAGATAAGCAGAGCCGTGTTTAGCTAACGCGGGGCCTGAGGCCCGAGTAAATTGCGGGGCCCCTTCAAGGGGATTTTTATCCATAAAAATGTACACATGCTTACATAGACACAGTTCTATTCTACACAGAACATGAATTTCTGATAATTGTGGAAAACATTTGTCTCTCTCTTAGCCGCAGCAGTAAGCAACGACAAAAGTTTTTCACGTGTTCCACATTTTCACGATTTTTTATTTCAAAATTAATCAGCGCGGGGCCTCATTTAGCGCGGGGCCCGGGGCACGTGCCCCATGTGCCCATAGGTAAAACCGGCCCTGAAGATAAGATGGAAGGACTGTATTGTGTAAGACTAGAGTGAAAAGGAACTGAATGAGGCCGACACGTAAAACAGAAATGAGTGGAACAAGAAAATAAAAATTTGCATAATTTATGAAATAATTTTATTGGAAATGTAGAATCTTTTGCAAGAACGAGCCTCTATTGTTTAGGACCAATATTTGTGATTACACATCTTTTTAACTGACAATTAATTTGATAAATAATAACACACAAATTATTGTAATAATTAACGTATTTTGTTTTGTTAAACGTGGAAAATTTTCTAACAAATTAGTTGACTGTATACAAAGTAACAAATGAAGGTGTGAAACCGGAACTAATATTATTTTAAGTGGCTCTAATTATAATATTATAAATCATGTAGACCTTGTTAATACATCAAAGTAAGCCATGCTTGGGTGCTCTTAAATAAATGTAAATTATTTTACAAATTCAACAGCGTATATGATAACATCGAAATATATATTTTATAAATGAAACAAGTGTGTTACTTGTCGTCAGATAATTTATTTTAATACATACAACGCTAAATATGTTTGGATTAGTATATTTAAGTAATTAAAGCATTTGTTATATTTAAATGTAGTCTATACACTAATATTACAATATATTAATTTGTTTTCAAACAATACAAAACATAATTATATTAGTTACATTTCTACGAGCATTTCTATAATAGAGAAATATAGAATACGTACCTATTATAAATAGTTTTAGCACAAGCAATAAAAGACAATTACAACGAAATATTATAATTAATATTGAAGGACAATATAGAACACAGGTGTTATTTATTTGTTCAAGTTATGTTTTCTTTTATAGCTTCGCAATTACACAAAATTATTGCTTTTAATAAATAATATTTAATTGTGCTTAACTATGTACCAAATAAATATCCACCAGACGTATCAATAAATATTTTCGTAAGGTAAATCATAATAATTTATAACTATTTTATTTATTACGTATTACGATAATGAGAAATCATTCATTCATGTTAATAAAATTTGTAGTTGTACTTAGGGTCTAGCTAAAATTTTGAGAACAAAACGTATGGATTTACCTTCCGTTACCTTTAGGTAAGGAAGGTATTGTCTTTGGTCAAAAAATTCAATGATGAGTTTTTAGTGATTAAGCATGTTTTAGGGTCCATATAATACGATTTTACTATTTTTACGATGATGTCTGTATGTATGTGTGTGTGACGAAAGTTTCGAAAAATTATATTTTTTTCGTATTCCTCAAGTTTACATCCAGAAGAACAACTGATTAGATTTTGGTTATAATTGGTGAACCGGAAGTAGCTTGATTTGAAGATGTTTTATGGTCCCTATAATACGATTTTACCATTTTTACCTCTCGCTAAGAGAGGTATTGGATTCATGCTAAAAATCGCATATCCAGATTTTATTGAATAAGCACGTTTTAAGGTCCCTACAATCCGATTTTAACATTTTTACGATGATGTCTGTGTGTGTGTGTGTGTGTGTGTGTGTGTGTGTGTGTGTGTGGATGTGTGTGTGTGGGATGTTGGAAAGACGGTTACTCAAAAACTATAAGACTTAAAATTTGTTTAACAACGTATTTCCCAATCGGACATTCATGGGAAGATCTGAAAAGGTTTTGGTAATAATTGGACAACCGGAAGTAGAAGATTCTTGAAAAAAAATCTTCTAAATATTATTTTTTGAAAATTTTTCTTGATAATATTAAAGAAAAATAAATTCTCTTTCTGATACATTTAAATATTTTTATATATATTTTATAGATTTAGAGATAAAAGGAATATAATATATAAAATAATCTGTTGTAATTAATTTTACAACCGAAAGGATACCATGAAAAATAGTTGCAAATTTAAATTATTTGTAACTGACAGATAAATGTCAGTGTCAGAAATAATGAGTAATGAAAGAAAAATGTATTTGGAGAATCCCTTAATTCTTGATCTGTGACTATTATGGAGATGACAAGTCTAGGTTGAAGGACTTAAATTTGTTTCAAACATTATGGGACAATGTACACCAGTACTGTAGACTAGAGTAACTTTGAATTGCGAAAAAGCTATCAAATTCTTTTCAAGTAAGTTGTAAATATTGACAAAATTACACATCGATATAAGAATAATCGGAGTGCAATCTATCCGTCACTTTATTAAAGGGAATTAGTGTTATTTAGATATAACAAGTATGAAAAAATAAAATGTAAAAGAAGATATGTAAGAATAGATGCACAATCCATATATACATTTTAGACCGCCCAAAATTGTTTTTACTAGAAGAATATGAAGAGAAAGTAAACAAGGTTGTTCGAATTGAAAATTGCTGTTACCAGCCTAATATTTATATATGGTAAACTCTACTTTGTAATTTATTGTAACATAATTTATGGTAAAATATCTTTATGTTGAGACATGCTATTATTGAATAATAAAGAAGTTTATACGTCATAGATTTATATGAATATATTATTTGTATTTATAAAAATAATCTTTGCTTTATGCATACAGCCAGGTAAAATATACGGCGAGAGGTTATGTGCTGGCCACATCAGATTTTTATGATGATGTCTGTATGTATGCCTGTGTGTGTGACGAAAGTTTCGGGTCGCATAACTTCAATAGCACGATTCCACAAGTTATAATTTTTTCATATTTCTCAAATTTACATCCAGAAGAACAAGTGATTAGATTTTGGTTATAAATGGTCAACCGGAAGTACCGTCATTTGAAGATTTTAACAGTTTTTCTTGAAAAAACGCAGTTAAATATCATATATTGACATTTAACGTTATTATAACTTGAAGAATATAGTATTCTCTATACGATTTGATTTTATACTTCATATTCAATATATATAGAGTTAAAGAATTATAAATATATAAAATTTCATAAATTAGCCAGATATCTAACCATGGAAACTACTAATATATTAAGATACTACAATTGATGTCAGTATCAATAGTAAGCAGTTCAAGCAAATGCTAGGTAAGCAAACGAGACTTGTTGCTTAGTACACTGAAAGATTTGGTAACTATATAACGAACTAATATTCACAAATATCATCGAGAAAGTTATACAGTTGTCAAATATAACAATAATTTTATGCCATTGAAAATTCGAATTATTTGGCGTTGATCGGGATCGAATCGGATTCCCCAGATTCGTGACCAGGCACGCGCAACGAGACCTCATAGGTAATGGCGAGAGGTATTGTGTTGGTCACATCAATTTTTTATGGAAACCCTCAAACGGTAAAACTTGTGACCAACATATTTTTTGCGAGACACAATTTTAGCAAACTGTTTGGCATCCTTGTAAGTACTATATTGTTCCCAAAATTAAGTAATGTCGATATTGGTTGTTCTTTGGCATCAATCCCTAAATTTAATGATTACTCATCTAAATGATGTCCACGTACGTATACACAAACTTCACTGAAAAGTACTTAACTGTTCAAAGCAAATTAATAGCTACTATTAAAGTTTTTATTGTTTGATATGTTAAATTGGAAACATATATGTTTATGATACATATGTTTAGACATATAGATAATTTGTTATTAGTTTAGATTAATTGTAATTATTGTAAATTAAATGTTTGTACATTATTCAATATGTTAAAATCATGGAATCAGTCATCGTTGATTGATAATTTATTTTAATATGATATATTCTAGAAATCACGGCTGTCCCAATTGTATATAAATTGTGGTATGAAATATGGATGCTGAATATGTTCCATATTAATATGTGGAGATATATTATAACGCCCAAATAACAGAATAACTTTACATTGTAAATATAGAGCTATGGTTGAAGTCATTAACTCGCTTACTTTATAAGTCAAAGGTGGAGAATAAAAAAATATATATCCCTGTTTCTATACAAATTATAAAATTAAATAAATGTTAAGAGCAAACAATTATGTATATTATGAGAACATTTTGAAATCATATATTCAAAAATAAATAAAACAATAAAATAATAAAATAAACAAAAAGTTGGTATGTTTTCAATTTATTTTTAGAATTATACAAATACATTTAAAAGTTAAAATATTATATTTTTAATAATAATTGACCGATTTACATTTTCAACAAATTATAAACTAAAACAACTAAAAAAAAAAAGAAATTTCTGAAAAATTACAAATAATAATAAAAATAAATTAACCTAGCTTGACAGATAAATCGTTAACATTAGTTAATTTTTTTGTTTCAATCCCATGGCTATTGCTATTTTTGAAGTGATTTTCGACATTTTCATACCTAATTCCTGTTATTACAAGGCACACAAAATTATTTTTGCTTTTGATTCAGATGTATATATACAGTAAAATTTTTGAAAGATGTCCGATCAAGGTCGTCTACGAATTGTATGAATTCAGATTTTTGCTCCGCCCATTCTGACAAATTCAGTAGTGTCGTTTGCTTAGTTTTTATGAGGGTACGTAAGACACTACTGTTATTTTATTATTTTAAAAATATATATTACAGTAAAAGCATTAAAAATTTAAAAATAAGTCAACTGGTAAGTTTATTAGCAAATGTAAAACCAAATATGTGAAAAATAAGATACTGACACAGTGTCTATGACATAAAATAACGTTATTCGTACGGCTATGAATTAAGAATTAAGGTAATGTATCTGAATTTATAAATAAGTTTAGGTTACAGCGAAAGTATTATTAACAACGAGCATCGTTTTAAAGTGGAATGTCCTAGCTTAGTCGAAACAATATGAATTTTTGAAAAACAAGCGTGTTATATCTATCCTTACCGCACATGCTTATAGCCTTGTAAAGGAAAGAGATAAATGTATGCCAATTTGTTAATTGGTTCATGATACAATAATTTTCTAATATTTAAACATTATCCTGATTTATATACAGAAATTATTAACAATAAGGAAGCTAGTAAGTTGTTTCTTTGTTTACCACAAATGGACTATGGTTGTTTTAGCTAAGAGCTCTTCAATTGTTCGTTATGAAACTAAAATAAAAATATTCTTTCGTTCTGTATTTTACTTCGATTAAAATTGTAATTGTTTACAATGTGTTACCTTTTCTAATTGCTAGCGATTAGAATCAATAAAAAATGAATAAAAATCATTAGAATCAATGTTGGTGTGAAGAGTAGATAAAAAGAGACGATCGGTGGCATCGCATCAAAGTAAAACAAAAGGTAGAAGAAGAGAAACAAGTGTTTTTAAGCTCGCTCGCTCGCTCGCTCGTGCGGCTCGTGATTTCTTGCAATATCCTAACCACATTTACATCTGCCCACTTGTTTTAATAAACAACCCGACTTATGAATCTAGATAGCGTTGCTTTTTATTTCAAACATACGTATTCTTGTTAATTTAATAGCGTTTGACACGACATTACTAGGAATAGGAAACAAACGAATTGCTAGATGGACTAATGCAGCCTGCTTTGATCGCGGTAATTATATGCTTGCTAGAATAATTTATTTGGTATTTTTATAATGTAAGCGCATTATCGAAATACTTTTTGTTAGGTTGGTTTACAATTGTAATTATTATCCTGTTTCTACTGTAATTGCGGCCGGAATATTTTTATTGCTTTTATTTCTTTTTCTATATGACGTCTGACTGCATATTTTAATTTTTTATCCTTTCATGCTGAAGACAAATTATCATAAAATTAACTAATACTAGAATTTTAAAAGCCGTTCGCAACATATATGGAAATTAACTGCACAGATAAAACTATTTATTTTCTTTCTAGACATATTTAATAATGAGATATGTTTGTAATCGCTTCTACCTTTCAGTCTTTTGCTGAACATAGTATTCTTCAAGTAAGAACAAAATTATGCAATAAAGTGTATGACTTAAAATAAATGTACAATTTTTAAAGCTTTAACGATAACAAAACAACGATCATAGCTTACTTAAAAATGACAACTATTTTTTTAAAATGTCAAAATAATTTTTAAATAATTCTAAACTTTAATTTGTTATTATTGGGACGATCGTGCAAAAAATATAATAAGCATTGCGGGCATTAAGTGCTTCTTACCGGTATCGGATGTAAACTAATCCTTAACCGGTAAGGTGCACTTACTGCCCTTAATACTTAAATAACTATAAGTTCATGATTTTGTTGATTATGAAACGATTAATTATTATGTATTACAAAATTTTAAATAAAACTTTTAGAACATACGTTACATATTTCTTTGTGTTCGTACAAAATAATAATTGTAATATAATTCTTCTGAATGCGCGGAGCTGAATTGAGAAATAATAACAATGATCGTTGCAAATTAGTTTTTAATTCCTCCATTTTATAAGTAACAGAATGACGATATTGAACCCCGCAAGTTTGCATTTGTGGAATGAATGCGCGTGGCCCGTCCGTCACCCGATGTTTAAAACAAAATCAACAAGAATGGATGCTATGCGACGCTTGTAAAAAGACAGAAACAGCCGAATCGCTACGCACCACACGTCCGCTAATACGCGTCATTTGTCCGCCGTCCCGACGCCGCAGACGTCAAATGTTTCACAGCAAGAGGCGATATACTTTTTGGGAAAATAATTGCGATAGAATGGTCAGTTAGATAATCATATTTTTTATATTTAAATAGTTCCAAAAGTTACTGATCTGACTAGCGTTTTTATGAAGGTTTAATGTACCAGTCCAAATATTAGTCGTAAATTATTACATTTTAAAGTTTGAGCGTTTCTACAAAAACGTCCTATAAAAATCTGATGAGGCCAGCACAATACCTTCCGTCAATCCTGTGTATTAGGTATAAATTCCATACATAAATTTTCTTGCAAAAGATTCTAAACTTCCAGTAAAATTATTTCCTAAACAAACTATGCAAATTTTCTTCTTTAGCTTTTCCCATTCGTTAGGGGTTGCTATTTTTTGTTTGAATATGAAATTTAAAATGCAATTAAATCGTGTGGATAATAGTATATTCTTTAATATTTATAGTAATATTAAGTGTCAAATATGATTTAACAGCGTTTTTTCAAGAAATACTGTTAAAATTTTCAAATGAGGGTACTTTCGGTTAACCAATTATAACCAAAATCTAAACACCTCTTTTGGATGTAAACTTTAGGGATACAAATACAAAAAATATATAATTTTTGGAATCGTGGTATTGAAGTTATGCGATCCGAAACTTTCGTCACACATATACACACACATACACACAGACATCATCGTGAAAATGGTAAAATCGTATTATAGGGATCCTAAAACGTGCTTTTATTCACTAAAAACTCGTCATTGAATTTTTTGACCAAAGACAATACCTTCCTTACCTAAATGTGCCCAGCACCATTACCTTCTGTCAATCCTGGGGATTATGTATAAATTCCATACATAAATTTCTCGAAAAAGATTCTATATTTCCAGTAAAATTATTTTATAAACAAACTATGTAATTTTCACTTAACATTGACATCTTCTTCGCCTTTAGCTTTTCCCATTCGGTTTAGTTCATTTTCTTTCTAGTCTTCCGCAATACAGTCCTTCCATCTTTTCTTTGTTCTTCCTTCTATTACTAAGCTGTTCATTCTTCTTCCAATATATTCTTCATATCTCCTCATGACATGTTCAAACCAATGTAGTCGTCTCTTTTGTATCTTTTTAGAAACGTCTATCAATCGAGCTGTGTCCCTTATCATCTTATTCCTTTTTCCTTATTTTATCTATCGGTGTCTTATTATTAAAAATAAGACACTATAACAAGTTGTAAAAATTACACATGTGTCAACTTTAGTCCATTTTTACCTTCCGTCACTTTTAGGTAATGAAGGTATTGTCTTTGGTTAAAAAAATCAATGGTGAGTTTTTAATGAATAAAAACGTTTTGGGGTCACTAGTCAGGCTAAGGCGACTAAAGCTTAAACATTAATGGGTACCCATCCCTCTATTTAATTTCCTCATGTGGGTTATTAAAAAACCTGCTAATCCTGTTCTTATTGATTGCACTCTGTCGATGATTTCGTTTTGTCGTGTGTTGTGTTATTTAGCATACTTTGCAAATATTTATATTTTCTTGCTGAAAATAACATAAATTCGCTGCCGAATATGTAGCAAATGTTATCTTTTTCTCTTGTGTATTTTCATTACTGATGGAACATTTTGTTGATCCATGTTTGGCACAAAAAGAAAACACGATAATCAATACACAGGATAGCCACTCCATTCCACACACAGACCGCGAATCATAATAATTACAAGAGCCACTTTCTCAATCACACAATTTATACCAATTTTTATTTATTCGTCGCAAAATTCTTCCAGAGTATTCACAGTACACATTTTATTTCTACACACCCCGGCAAAATTAGGGAAATACCAAGAAAAGCTATGTATTTAAAATTGTGTGAACCCTCTGTCTTTCATATTTGTGTTGGTAATTCTACATCTACAACAAATGAAGATATAACACCTAAATATAGCCACCTATCATTTATCGAGGTGTTAAATATTGCTTGGTCTTTAGCTTTATTAAATATGGGTGTTTAATTCATGTTCACTATACAGGGTGTTATATTTTAATGGACCCAGCAAATATCTCGCTTATTTATTAAGTTAGTAATTTCTTTCATTTAACATGATTTATACAGCAACATGTAAGTTACTTGATGACGGATGTACATTCATGATACCGCTTCCGGTTTATTAGTAATTAATATCAACTTTGAAATTTCAAATTTGAAAAGTACATCAAATTTGCTTTACAATCATGTAAAATAATCCGTATAATTACATTATTAAAAAGTAAAATGGCGGGCACTTTTTTATATACCTAGTCGAAAAGAGAATAGTGAGCCATGGCTGTGGCTTGAAATAAAACAATAAACTAAAACAATTGTAACTATTATTATTAAACGAAATAATATTTTTACCGATGTGTTTATATTAGAATAATACTAATTTTATTACCCATTTCTGGGTGTGCCAACCTGGCTCTTATCCATAATTTATTAACGAAAAAATATTTAGTATTTTATTTTCATACCATTTTTTTTCTGGTTATTTTTGCTTTTGTATGAGGGGGTATTTGAACCCTGGTTCATAGGTGTGTGATTGAATGATGTGTGAAGGCCGTGAACAGGTTGCGGACCTCACACGGTGCCTGAGGTGCTATAGCCAAAACATCCTACCAGGAGTACCAGGTGCTCCCAACTCACTCACTTAGTTACGGACTCAACTGAGGACTGAGGACCCACCGCCAGGATCCAGGAACGGACTACACTAAAATTTAACGGTCGAGATCTTCAAAATTCGAAGACTAATTCACTATGTTGACAATATCAAATAATGAGACAAAAAATTAGAAGGGAACATACGAAAAAAAAAATCACGCATGTCCCAATTAGTGGGTTAGCACAAACCCGAAAACAATAATAACAACTTAGGTGTTAACAATTACTCGAAATTTCAGTCAAACAGCATTTATTCTTACTATACCAACGTTTCGGAGCACCCTTGAACTTTTTTCAGCGTCTACAACAATTATACAACAAAAATGTAATACATACAAAATAACATGAATATTAAATTATTTATTATTTCAGCCTTTACTTTATGATACATTTTTTGTAGATTAAGTTTGAAGTTTAAACAAAACACAGTAATTTTGTTAATATCACTTTTTATTTTACACAATTTTGTGGCTAGTTTCAACCATTTCGGTCATCATCATCATTGTCTGATGATGACCGAAATGGTTGAAAAATTGTGTAAAATAAAAAGTGATATTAACAAAGTTACTTTGTTTTATTTAAACTTAAAACTTAACATGGATATTATCACACTTACAGTAAGATCTTACAAATTGTTACAATTCATGTACACAAAATACATTTGTATAAAACATTCAATTAATTTTTTGTACGATGTTTAATAAATTAACTGAATGTATTTTGTGTACGTGAATTGTAACAATTTGTAAGATCTTATTGTAAGTAACGTTATTTTTTAACGACTGGTAATTCGTTACCAGAACGTTTTGTCAGTAATTCAGTATTTTTATTCGTGCCAAAATAAAATTGCTATTGCTATTTGCAAGGTAATATTGAAATATTTAATAAGTTTTTATTCCTAGCGCCTAGCGCAAGCTTCCCAATTTGTCTACAGATGGTAGTAGTAGCTCTAGTATAGCCCACAACATGAAGAAGAATGAGTCTGACAGCCGACTCCCACCAGAACTAATCTAACCTAGAAGTTTTAAATATCTGTAACTCTACGACATACGTCATTATTATTTGTATGTTAGAAAGTAATGTCACCATTTACGTATATCTGTCACACAACATAAACTACATAATCTTGCTCTTTCTAACATGAAATGTTAAGTTTATCAAGAGGTTCCCTATCTACAATTACATATTCTTCTTTCGGTGGTATTCTGTTTGTGGTATTTAGCGTGTGGCGCATTTCCATTGTGATTGCGTATGGTGGTGTTAGTGTATCGATTGTGCCGTAATGTATATATTAGTTTAGGTGGGTATAATAAGGCAATAACGTATCTCTATAGGTAATTGATTTGTGTTGCGGGCGAGCCGAGAGGCCCGAGTCCAGAGCCCTGCTGTATTCCGGCCCTGCAGAAGGGCATACGACCACAGCTTCCAATTGCACTTGTATTGGAAATATGATATATTAATCGAAATGCTACGAGCACAGGCTAAACATCGGTCTATTGCCCATACGGTTCACACACTCAGACACACACGAGCACATACACACTCTCAAGAGTGAAAAAGAAATCGTAGATTACTTTTTACCTCTCGCTAAGAGAGGTATTGGATTCATGCTAAAAATCGCATATCCAGATTTTATTGAATAAGCACGTTTTAAGGTCCCTACAATCCGATTTTAACATTTTTACGATGATGTCTGTGTGTGTGTGTGTGTGTGTGTGTGTGTGTGTGTGTGTGGATGTGTGTGTGTGGGATGTTGGAAGGACGGTTACTCAAAAACTATAAGACTTAAAATTTGTTTAACAACGTATTTCCCAATCGGACATTCATGGGAAGATCTGAAAAGGTTTTGGTAATAATTGGACAACCGGAAGTAGAAGATTCTTGAAAAAAAATCTTCTAAATATTATTTTTTGAAAATTTTTCGTGGTAATATTAAAGAAAATTAAATTCTCTATCTGATACATTTAAATATTTTATTATATATTCCATAGATTTAGAGATAAAAGAAGTATAATATATAAAATAATCTGTTGTAATAAATTTGACAGCCGAAAGAATGCCATGAAAAATAGTTGATAATTTAAATTATTTGTAACTGACAGATAAATGTCAGTGTCAGAAATAATGAGTAATGAATTAAAAATGTACTTGGAGAATCCCTTAGTTCTTGATCTGTGACTATTATGGAGATGACAAGTCTAGGTTGAAGGACTTAAATTTGTATCAAACATTATGGGACAATGTACACCAGTACTATAGACTAGAGTAACTTTGAATTGCGAAAAAGCTATCAAATTCTTCACAAGTAAGTTGTAAATATTGACAAAATTACACATCGATATAAGAATAATCGGAGTGCAATCTATCCGTCACTTTATTAAAGGGAATTAGTGTTATTTAGATATAACATGTATGAAAAAATAAAATGTAAAAGAAGATATGTAAGAATAGATGCACAATCCACATATACATTTTAGACCGCCCAAAATTAATGTTTTTACTAGAAGAATATGAAGAGAAAGTAAACAAAGTTGTTCGAATTGAAAATTGCAGTTACCAGCCTAATATTTATATATGGTAAACTCTACTTTGTAATTTATTGTAACATAATTTATGGTAAAATATCTTCATGTTGAGACATGCTATTATTGAATAATAAAGAAGTTTATACGTCATAGATTTATATGAATATATTATTTGTATTTATAAAAATATTCTTTGCTTTATGCATACAGCCAGGTAAAATATACGGCGAGAGGTTATGTGCTGGCCACATCAGATTTTTAAGTATGTTAAATGCTTGAGTACATAATGGCCGGTTGCACCAATGCAACTTAAATATTAAACTTAGTTTAAATTGACAATAATGCATCGAAATGAAATGTCAAATGGACTACAATACGATTTTAACATTTTTACGATGATGTCAATGTGTCTGTGGATGTATGTGTGTGTATGTATGTTGAAAGGACGATTTTTCAAATACTATAAGACTTAATATCTGTTTAACTACGTATTTATCAATCAGACATTAATGGGAAGAGTTGAAAAGGTTTTGGTAGCAATGGGACATCCGGAAGTAGCAGATTCTTAAAATAATTCTTCTAAATATCATTTTTTGAAAATTTTTGTTCTTACAAATATTAAAGATTAAATCATCTATCTGATACATATAAATATTTTATTATATCTTTTATAGATATAGAGATAAAGAAATATAATCTGTTGTAAAAAATCTCGCAGCCCAAATGATGACATGGAAATCAATTAAAAAATAAAATATTTGTAACTGACAGATAAATGTCAGTGTCATAAATCCGAAGACATTACTGAAGATTTTTTTGGAAGTACATACATATATTATTTCATATTGTATTAATAGTTAAATATTTAAAATTATAGGTATATTACATATACCCTTCAGAAATACTGTCATTCCCGACAATGAATTGGAAACAATTCGAAAAATTGTGTAGGACAAAATTTCTTTATAGAATGAATTTAAAATTAAAAAATCTAAATATAAAGAATAGATATAAGTAGAATTTTTGGTGTAGAGAATGTTGTAATGAATTGTTTCCCAACTACACATTAACTATCCCTGAGGATGGTTCATTTGGAACCGAAACGTAGGAATGTTAAATAAATCCTAATAAACATTTTTAACCAGACTGCAACTCCAATTATTTACCTGTAACCTTTACAACATACCAACAGTCAAGAAATACCCAAGAAAATTATTATTAATATTAATTTGTTGTGTTAAATAGTATCTATTCTTGTTGTATCCCCTCTGCAGTCAAGCTGTGCTAAGCGCAGTTAAATTCTAGAGGGGTGACCGTTCCAAAAAATTATGTACAGTAAATTGAACAGTATTATTATAGTAATATTGAAAGGCTCTTTATGGTGTGCCACTTCCACTTCCAAATTGAATAGCTATCGTGTAGTGTACCTACTATATAGTAAGAGGTTCTCTTCTCCGATGGTTGTGTAAAGGGCATGTCTCGTGTTCAACTCCATCTGTCGCCAGTGGCGTCCGCGTCGCATATCAGTGGGGGTCGCGTAATTAAGTTGCAGGTCGGAGATTGCGCGCCCGCTGAGCGAGGAAATGCGCGTGCGAATGCGAATGTGAATGTGAAATGCATGGCCTACTGTTTGTAGATTCTCCCTCGTTTCATATTTCAACTGTTCTCTGAATTCTCTTGTTTTTTTTCGGCATTTTTTGTTTTGTTTCCCGTCGGATTAAAAATATAAATGATTGTAATCGGTGTAATTTAATATTGGATAGCCCCCCCTGTTTTTTTTTTAATTTTTAATTTAAATTTTTTGAGCGTATAGGTAAGGGATGTGTGGAATTAATTATCAAATGTCATTTCGTGTTTTGGATTTTTTGTTGCGCGATTTTTTAATTTAAAAGTTTGTTTATTTGGATTGACATTTGATAGAAATTATTTTTGTTCTCGCTTGGGAAAAAATTGCGAATCTCCTCTTCATTACGACGCACCACTACAATTACTCACCCTCACTTGTAATTGCATTTTTACCTTCATTCCCTAACAATATACCAGTACTTCAACCTCCCACGCTCACACATACAACACCCATAAATCTCATATCGAATATATTGTCACTCTTTCTATGGACCATGTATTCATCCCGCACAAGAGAACGCAGTAAAAAAATTAAAGATGTCGATCAAAGTCATCTGTATCACGTACTAGGGCATCGAACCCAAACCCTGAACCGAACCTCAACTATATTTTTCAATTGAACCCGAGTCGGAACCGAACCGAGTATTAAAATTCGGGTTTAGGTGTTGTCTGTTTGTGAAAATTATGATCGTATTCTGGTCTTACGTAAATTCCGGCTCACATTTTAAATTATTTCTATATAAAGTTAGTTATTCCAAAAACATTAATTCAGTTTTCATTAGGTCGAACCGAACCTAAACCCGGAACAAAACAAAAAAAAAACAAAGTTTTCATACACTTATCTTTCTCATTTGTTGGCCTTGATAAGAAGATATGGGGGCCCGTATCAGAATGATAGCTAGTAATTATGTACATAGATGTCAAATAACATAATTTTTCATTCTAAATTTAGTGATTTCATGTGTCATAATTAACTACATGAATTTAGAAAATCTTAAAAATTTTAATGAAAAATTTTGACATTTGACATCTACATACATATTGTAATTCTGACCCGGGCCCTCATATCTGCTTGTCCAACAATGTCACATGACTGCTCGCGGCCTGAATTTTTGTAACCAAAAACGGAAGTAGCGAGAGGTATTGTGCTGGGTACAACAGATTTTTATACAAAGGTTTTTGTAGAATCAGTACCTTCCGTCAATCCTGTGTATTATGTATAAATTCCATACATAAATTTTCTTGCAAAATATAAATTTCCAGTAAAATTATTCATAAACAAACTATGCAAATTGTACTTGACACTGACATCTTCTTCTTCTTCTCTAGCTTTTCCCATTCGTTAGGGGTCGCTATTTTGTATTTTCTTCTTTCACTCATTTCTGTTTTGCGTGTTGTACTCATTCAGTTCCTTTTCTCTCAAGTCTTCCACAATACAGTCCTTCCATCTTATCTTTGGTCTTCCTCTCTTTCTTCAACCTTCTATTACTAAGCTACTCATTCCTCTTCCAATATATCTTCATCTCTTCTCATGACATGTTCAAACCAATGTAATCGTCTCTCTTGTATCTTTCTAGAAACTTGTAACACTTGTAGCATCTTCTTCAACATCCTCATCTCTGCCACATTCATTTACTTTTTATTGATACTGACATCTGTCAATTTGAATTATCTGAATATATTAGCAATTTTCATGATTAGCATAGCTGGCTGATTTATGAAAATTAAAATCTTTATAATTCATTAATTCTATATCTGTTGAATATGAAGTATAAAATGTAATCAAATCGTATAGAGAATAATATATTCTTTAAGTTATAATAACGTTAAATGTCAATAAATCATATTTAACTTTTAAAATCTTAAAATGAGGGTACTTTCAGTTGACCAATTATAACCAAAATCTAATCACTTGTTCTTCTGGATGTAAACTTGAGGAAGACGAAAAAATTATAATTTATGGACTCGTGGTATTGGAGATATGCGATCCGAAACTTTCGTCACAAACATACATACATCCATACAGACATCATCGTAAAAATGGTATTATAGGGACCCTAAAACATGTTTTTTCACTAAAAACTCCATTGAATTTTTTGACCAAAGACAATACCTTCCTTACCTAAAGGTAATGGAAGGTAAAAATTAATGAACTAAGTGCAAACTTAATTTCAAATCACACATGATTTTAAAATGATATCAGATTTTTTTTCTTAATAAATCTAGCGCGACCCACGTATTTATTTCATCATCGCTGATTCGTACCACCCAGCTCGCCTTTAACAAGCCATGAGTTTGCTAAACAAAAATAAATTTCCCGGAGAAATATTTAGTAAATAATTGCATCGGTAGTCCGCATTGCTTAGCAGCTTGCATCCTATAATAAATTATATCAAGCATGTCAATGATATGTTTTAAAATAGTGCATATATAAATGAATTGTTTGTGTATGTATACGGACACACACACACGTAATAAATATGCAGTGAAGTTAATGTGGATTGCTAAGAGCTGACTCAGTTACTAGGGCTCTCATTCTTATGAAGGAATCACAAGCATTTTGTTTGGGATACTATAAAGATTTTAATAGTCACAGAACGGTTATAGAATTATTTTATAAGAACTTATTTGTTCCGAGTGGAACGTGATGATTTTAATTCTTCGAAGACTATAGCAAAGGAAACGTGATGTGGTATTGTCTAAAAATATGAGTACAATAAACTTTTTTAAAGATGTCCGATCAAGTCATCTACGAATTGTATGAATTCAGATTTTAGCTCCGCCTATTTTGGCAAATTCAGTGGTGTCGCTTACTTAGTTTTTATGAATATACTATTATTTTATTATTATAAAAATATATATTCAAAATTTAAATATAAGTCAACTGGTAAGTTTATTAGCAAATGTAAAACCAAATATGTGTAAAATAAGATACTGACACAGTGAATGTTATTCGTACGGCTATGAATCAAGGTAATATATCTGAATTAATAAATAAACTTACGTTACAGCGATAGTATTGTCAACAACGGGCATCGTTTGAAAATGGAATGTCCTAACTTAATATATATGTATGATATAGTTGTTTTAGGAGAAAATGAAGAGCAACTCAGGAGAACTATAAAGAGAATACATGTAGTTGGAAGAAGTATGAATCTGATGTTGAATGTTGATAAATCCAAGGTGTTAGTATTTGAAAAGAGTAAAACTGGAGCAGGTAAATGAGTTTGTATATCTGACTAGCATAATGTCGAGGGATGGTCGAATTGATCGAGAGATAAAAAGAAGAGTGAGTGCGGGATGTAAGGTAATGGGACGGGTTTTCTGGGTACGTTAGCACGAAACGTTAACGTAACAAGGGATGCTCGGTAAGTGTATATAATAGAGTGCTAGTGCCTGCTTTGATGTATGGAAGCGAATGTTAATTTTGGGCATGGACGGGAAAGCATAAAAAGAGTGACTGGCGTGGAAATGAAGTATTTACGTGTTGTACGTGGGTATGTAAGACGGGATCGCGTGAGGAATAATTTGCTGTATGAAGAATGTATGGTTAAAAACAATGTTATTAAGAGAGTTGCGATGATGGTTTAGCATGTGAAGAGAATGGCGAATGAACGGCTTGTTAAACGTATATATGTTGGTGAAGTTGAGAGTTTTCGATTTTTGACATCTATGTACATAATTACTAATTGTCATTCTGATACGGGCCCCCATATCTGCTTGTCAAGGCCAACAATGTCACATGACTACTCGCGCCCTATACGAATGTAACAAAAATAAACGGAAGTGGTGAGAAGTATTGTGCTGGACACAACAGATTTTTACCTCTAGCTAAGAGAGGTATTGCATTCATGCTAAAAATCGCATATCCAGATTTTATTGAATAAGCACGTTTTAAGGTCTCTACAATCCGATTTTAACATTTTTACGATGATGTCTGTGTGTGTGTGTGTGTGTGTGGATGTGTGTGTGTGTGTGTATGTGTGTATGTGTGTGGAATGTTGGAAGGACGGTTACTCAAAAACTATAAGACTTAAAATTTGTTTAACAACGTATTTCCCAATCGGACATTCATGGGAATATCTGAAAAGGTTTTGGTAATAATTGGACAACCGGAAGTAGAAGATTTTTGAAAAAAAATCTTCTAAATATTATTTTCTGAAATTTTTTCTTGGTAATATTAAAGAAAATTAAATTCTCTATCTGATACAATTAAATATTTAATTATATATTCTATAGATTTAGAGATAAAAGAAGTATAATATATAAAATAATCTGTTGTAATAAATTTGACAGCCGAAAGAATGCCATGAAAAATAGTTGATAATTTAAATTATTTGTAACTGACAGATAAATGTCAGTGTCAGAAATAATGAGAAATGAATTAAAAATGTACTTGGAGAATCCCTTAGTTCTTGATCTGTGACTATTATGGAGATGACAAGTCTAGGTTGAAGGACTTAAATTTGTTTCAAACATTATGGGACAATGTACACCAGTACTGTAGACTAGAGTAACTTTGAATTGCGAAAAAGCTATCAAATTCTTCTCAAGTAAGTTGTAAATATTGACAAAATCGGAGTGCAATCTATCCGTCACTTTATTAAAGGGAATTAAGGTTATTTAGATATAACAAGTATGAAAAAATAAAATGTAAAAGAAGATATATAAGAATAGATGCACAATCCAGATATATACATTTTAGACCGCCCAAAATTAATGTTTTTACTAGAAGAATATGAAGAGAAAGTAAACAAAGTTGTTCGAATTGAAAATTGCTGTTACCAGCCTAATATTTATATATGGTAAACTCTACTTTGTAATTTATTGTAACATAATTTATGGTAAAATATCTTCATGTTGAGACATGCTATTATTGAATAATAAAGAAGTTTATACGTCATAGATTTATATGAATATATTATTTGTATTTATAAAAATAATCTTTGCTTTATGCATACAGCCAGGTAAAATATACGGCGAGAGGTTATGTGCTGGCCACATCAGATTTTTTTCGTTAGGGACACTTAAAAATGTAAAGAATGGTGATAGAATGGACATTGATCAATTAAAAAACAGAATTAGTGCAGCTTTATTCTTTTTATAATCGTTTAGAATATTGTTTAGAAGTTAATGGTACCAATTTTGAGTTTTTGAAAAGTTAAAATAAAAATTCCTTAATAGTTTAATGTGTATAAACAAATAAATAATTTCTCATTTCTTTAATTCACCATTTAATATTTATTTTAGTCTATATATTATCCCTATGTTTACTTATAAAATTTTGATACATTACTGTCAATCATTTTATACTGTAACTATAGTAATGTTATATCCTATATTTTAACATTTCTTTCAATAATAATTTTGAAATAAAAGTAAATTAATGCGAAATAGGAAAAATAGTATGAAAAACACGTATTACAATGTCCATTTGTAATACATGTCTTTCAATATATTAAATTTACTTATTTTCCGTAGACTTTTTGTACAATTTACTGTCTTTGTTATCTTAGCAACCAAATCTTGGTCAGTAAATAAAACCTACTGCCTTGGAAAGCCTATCGGTATAGTTATTTAAGTATTAAGGGTAGTAAGTGCAACTTACCGGTTGAGGATTAGTTTGGAAATCGAGACGAAGTCGAGATCTCCAGTACATCCGATACCGGTAAGAAGCACTTAATGCCCTTAATACTTATTATATTTTTTGCACGATCGTCCCAATAATAACAAATTAAAGTTTAGAATTATTTAAAAATTATTTTGACATTTTAAAAAAAATAGTTGTCATTTTTAAGTTAGCTATGATCGTTGTTTAGTTATCGTTAAAGCTTTAAAAATTGTACATTTATTTTTACTTCTCGCTAAGAGAGAGGTATTGGAATCATGCTAAAAATCGCATATCCAGATTTTAGTGAATAAGCACGTTTTAAGGTCCCTAGCATCCGATAATAACATTTTTATTACTAATATTAAAAACAAAATTCTCTATCCGACACATTTAATTTTTTATTATATCTGCTACAGATTTAAAGATATAGAAATATAAACTATAAAATAATCTGGTGTAGTAAATCTCACAGCCTGCTCACAGCCTAAACTTTTCCATCTACTTGAGAATTTTAAATGTGTGTAATTGACAGATAAATGTCACTAATATCAGTGTCAAAACTTCAGAGATAGTACTTTTCTGGGAACGATATTTAATATTTCTTATTGTATTATTAATTATATATTTAAAATTATAGATATATAATATGAACCCTTCAGAAATACCGCCAATCTCGTTAATGAATTGGAAAAACCTTGAATATTTAGAAGATATGGAGAATACTTGCTCACAGAATGAATTTAAAATTATAGAAAATACGTAAATATAAAGGTGTATTTAGATTTTAATAATAATGGAAAGGGCGAGAGGTATTGTGATGGCCACAACAGATTTTTATTTATGTAATTTTCACCGCCTCCAGATCGGTAGGTTTACCGGTCAGTCACATCACTTACTGATCAGTAATTTGTAAACAAAACTTACTGCCTTGGACACCGTATCAGTAAAGTTTAAAAAAAAAACCTGATCGTGAAAAAAATATTTAAAAAACCCTCAAAACAGTTATTTATTTATTAAAGACAGTAAGTGATCCTTAACGGTTAAGTTCGTTCCTTTTTTTTGCTTTTCCCGTAATTATCAGCTATATCCATATTTTCGGATGGTACTCCACAATTATGCATAAGAAAATTGTATAAACTTACTGATTTCTTGAAGTCCATTTCAGCAGGCCAGGAATCTGAGATCTGAAAATAAAAATATTCTTCAACACAAAGCATTTTTCAATAGTAAATTTTTCTCTTCTTTGAGACAAATAAATTTCCCCTCCCGCCTTATTACCCATTTTTGGGTGTACCAAATACTGTAAGATTCTCAGTGTGACAAACGTGACGAATTTTAGCCCTATACCACTTCCTGGTACATTGTCAATATTACTATGCCTATGTTCAATGTCCTGCTGTATCTATCTCTATTCTCTATTCCTGCTGTCCACGTGAGGTTTGTAGCAGGAGGCCGGCCTAGTGAGGCCCCACCACAGGTACGTGGAGTGGGGCAGGCGGTTGGCCCGGCCCACTGCACTGCCTCTCACACACACACTCACACACTTTACACACGTGGTCAATACATACACATATATAGAGCAGGGGATCATCATCAGCAGGACGGGACATAGATACAAACATTGTCTTTAAAGGATAATCAGTATGGAGAAGAAAATACTTGATAATCTTTCGCGAAGTAAAAGAATAAAAATGGATATTTTATATTTTTAATAATTCAGGGTTATTAAAAGAATTAAATAGTTGTTTATTTACGAACCCAGGCTCATAAAAAAATGCATATGCTGACGATGTTACTATTTTAGTTGCTTCTATAGATACAAATGAAGATCGAGCAGCACATTATACCACGTTTGGTATAGTTTGGTTCACGAAAGATGACAATTCAAAGTCATTTATTAACCGTATGGTATAATATTACTAGCAGATAAATTTATGGATACATTTTAACTGAAAAAAATAAGTGTAATTTATATGAAAATTATGTTTCTTTTTAAATAACGCCTTTCTCAAAGATTTATGCTCTTCACCTATGTATTTGCAAAACCCAAAAACTAAACTTGATAAAAACCATGGAACAATAATTTGATTTAAATGTCAACGTCACAGGGTAACTATTAGGACAGAGGGCAGTGCAGTAGATAATAAGATATCTGTAACTCTACTTCATACGTCATTATTATTTGTAATGTGTTGGAAAGTAATGTCACCATTTACGTATATCTGTCACACAACATAAACTGTATAGACATACGTCAAATAATCTTTCTCTTTCTAACATGAAATGTTGCTAAGTTACTACTGTATAAAGTGTATTCTTTCCTCGAACAAGTGACCATGAATAGTCATCTTTCGTGAACCAAAGTATAACTGATATATCACAAAGCTGCAGTAAATTTTTTGAAAGAAATAGTAGCATGCTAATTAGATGCATTAATGAAATATACCTCAACTTGAAGTTGTTAAAGTTTTAGGTCTAATTTTAAACGCAAATTTAGCATGGATTGATGAAATTGACAATAAATACACCCATGTGTTTTATTATAAAAAGAATTGTTGATATATCAGGTATTGTACCGGCTAAAACATTTTATTTTGCTAATTTTAAATCAGTTTTAAGTTATGACATCATCTTTTTGCTACAAAAATTAGCAATAAGATATATGTTTAAACTAGGGTATCTAGCCTCTTGCAGATACACATTTAAGCAACAACTAATATTAACACTGGCTTGCCTCTATATATTTTCGGTATTAATATTCATAAGAAATAATTTATAGCATCTATTGACACATGTAGATGTACAGTAAAATTTTTAAAAGATGTCCGATCAAGGGCACATGTATCACGAACGAATTAACAAATAGGCATACATTTATCTCTTTCTTTTGCAAAGGCTGTAAGACTGTGTGATAAGGTGGATATAACACGTTTGTCTTTCAAAAATTCATATTGTTTCGACTAAGTTAGGACATTCCATTTATAAACGATGCTCGTTGTTGATAATACTTTCACTGTAACGTAAGTTTATTTATTAATTCAGATACATTACCTGGATTCATAGCCGTACGTATAACGTTATATTCTGTCAGAGTCACTGACACTGACATTGTGTCAGTATCTTATTTTTAACATATTTGGTTTTACATTTGCTTATAAACTTACTAGTTGACTTATTTTTGAATTTTGAAAGTTTTTCCTGTAATATATATTTTTATAATAATAAAATAACAGTGGTATCTTACGTACCCTCATAAAAACTAAGCATACGACACTACTGAATTTGTCATGATGGGCGGAGCAAAAATCTGAATTCATACAATTCCTAGACAACCTTGATCGGACATCTTTCAAAATTTTTACTGTACATACATATAATACAAGAAATAAAATTAAATTTATAATACCAAACATAAATTACAATTATGGTACATCAATCCAAAAATAATCGGAATTAAAATGTATGTATAAATTGTAAGAAATCTTTTAAACTTAAATTGAATTTTATTTTATCGAAAAATGTTATAGTATTGATTAACGAATTTATTAACGAAGTATGAGCAATATTTTGTAATTATATTTAATGTACTTCTTATTGTTTACAAATTTGTATTTCATTTATTGTATTTCTTTGACGTGCCATATGTCATGTATAATTGATCAACTGACAAAAATAAATATTATTATTATAATGGTTCGACCGGTTTACATTTTCATTAAACAAATTATAAAACCTATTTAAATGAGGAGACATTTCTATAAATTTCTTTGGACTACTTTAAAATATAGATTTAAAACTTACAAAAACTTAATATGTTATTCAGGTATTCCGCCATTTAATATTGGATTACATCTCATTTGTTAATAATAACATTATTATTTTCCGTCACCTATATATAAGGAAGATATTGTTTTTGGTCAAAAAACGTTTTAGAGTCCCTAGAATATGAATTTACTGTTTTTATGATGATGTCTGAATGTGGGTGTGTGTGTGTATGTAAGTGTGTGTGTGTGTTTGTGTATGTGTGTGTGACAAAAATTTCTCCTTCGATAACTCAATACTACAATTCCAAAAATTGTATTTGTAAAAATGATATAAATAAAAAAAAGTTGTAGTTATTGTTTCGTACAAAGAACTTTTTAAAATAAAATTTGTATTCATTAAAGCTTTTTACATATCTAATATTCATTATTTTAATCATATTTTATATCATTCTGCAATATACATTTATTTATACTGACGAAAACTACAAATTTTGCTTACCTTGTTCGACATATTTCGAGCAGTAATGCACTTTTCCCGTCCTTGGTCACAGACAATTTTTTTTGATTCACTACATGAATTATATGTCAAAATGACCACGAAACAACAACAAATCGATTGATGTATAATTTATTATCAATATCTGTCTTTTTACCACGAAAAACTGTAAAAAAATGCACAACGATACGCATAATCTTAGATGCTCTCACTGAATAACAAATGAATTACTGTGATGTTCTGACAGGTAAGCATGGCTTGCTACGATCTGAATTTAGCTAAATATATTTTATTTTATGTTTTTGAAACATATAAATAATTTATTGAAATATAATAAAAATATAAATATCTTATTTTGGCATCACATTACCTCCCGCCAACTGTATTGCATTTATTTTGTTATGGTGACGGACATTTATCAGTTGCCTACATTTGAAATATAAACTACATTGCTAACCAAGGAATTTCATTTATAATTCATTATTTTATAAATTTATCCATAGAATATATAGAAAAAGTATTAATACATATAGAAAATTTAATAAATCTTCTCTTAGCTAATTGATAACAAAATCTAATGTTCCATAATTTATATTATAAAAATTCACCAATATTAAATATTAGTAAAACCGTGCATTCGTGCTTTTTAACAAACGTTAACACAGCGTGTAGCAGACTTGCACAAACCAAAATTCTATTTTCAGATTGTTACTTGTAATATATAGATCTACTTTTTTAGGCGTAGAAAATATGTTTAATATGTACAAAAATCACTGCGCGATGCAGCGTATATTTTGCACTACTTTCGAACAACATAGTTAACATTATGGTGTAGCAGACTTGCACAAACCAAAGTTCTATTTTTAGAATATTGTCTGTGGTTTTACATCGATATAAATTTGTTTTATTTAGCCTGGAATATATTTTTAAATAATTTCTAAGCGAGGAAACAAGATTCGGCGGGAATTACAAACATTTTTTAATATGAAATTAATGTGTAAGGTAAGTATTGGATTTGGAATTGTTGCTAGATGAATTCAGGAATTTTGTTTTTGATTTTATTTCATAAATTCCATCTAAGTGCCAAATAAAAATAATATAAACAACTGTGTCTAATCTATGAATTTTACTACTTAAATTTGTTAATAGTTAATATCGATTAATTTTAAAACGAATTAATTTTTTCACTTCTTAATCTTAATTCGAATCCTAATTGGTAGTTTTAATTTTCCGCTATATATTGGGTTAATTTCATTAATTGTTTGTGATTAAAGCTGTCAAATTTTAATTTATACCAATTCGCGTATGAAGAAAAAAATGTAATAAGCATATACCATGCCAAGAAGGCTTTAGTTGTGAAGGTGTAGTTTGTTAAGGCATAATTGGAACGCAATTAAGGATAATAAAATGATTTATGTGGGAGCCTGCTCTGATCCAATTAAATTAAAATTGAACCAGGGATTTTTGTATCTTAAATATAAACAAGACAGGGTATTAATTTCTTGGCGTTTCTATTCTTAGATATTCTGCTGAAGAGAAATTAGGATATTTTCTTTTGAAGGGTGATAAAACAATATATCATCACGGCATATTACCCATTGCTGGGTGTGCCAGTTTGCTGTGTAAACAGATATCGGTAATGATTATGACATATTTGTACCGTGAGGGTATATACAGGCGTCTCTTCACGGCCACTCATTGCTGGCGTGGAAAGTGCATCAAAGGGGTACCTTTGTGTCCTTTAAAATTAGAAATAATTATGGCGTCGTTTTGGGACACTTAAAAAGAGTCAAAGCATTCAAATTAATTTTTGGGGAATTGAAAACTGGCAAAACTGCCAAATTATTTACTGGGGACTTAAAAACAGTCAACAGGATATAAAAACTGTGACAATGATATTTTAATAAATATTATGTGACCAGCACATTACCTTCCGTCAATTCTATGTATTTTGTACTTTTTTAGCTTTACCCATTCGTTAGGGGTCGCTAATCTTGATTCTCTTCTTCCACTCATTTCTATTTTGCGTGTTAGCATGAATCCAATACCTCTCTTAGCGAGAGGTAAAAACGTCTTTTATATTTAATTTATCGTTATTTCCTATACTTGTTGACCTATTACTTTAATCTAATCTAAACATTTTATACTTTCGTTTGTGTAAATGAATGCCCTATTTTATTTTCATAATAGTGCGACATTTTTTTTTTTTTACCTCTCGCTAAGAGAGGTATTGGATTCATGCTAAAAATCGCATATCCAGATTTTATTGAATAAGCACGTTTTAAGGTCCCTACAATCCGATTTTAACATTTTTACGATGATGTCTGTGTGTGTGTGTGTGTGTGTGTGTGTGTGTGTGTGTGTGTGTGGATGTGTGTGTGTGGGATGTTGGAAGGACGGTTACTCAAAAACTATAAGACTTAAAATTTGTTTAACAACGTATTTCCCAATCGGACATTCATGGGAAGATCTGAAAAGGTTTTGGTAACAATTGGACAACCGGAAGTAGAAGATTCTTGAAAAAAAATCTTCTAAATATTATTTTTTGAAAATTTTTCGTGGTAATATTAAAGAAAATTAAATTCTCTATCTGATACATTTAAATATTTTATTATATATTCCATAGATTTAGAGATAAAAGAAGTATAATATATAAAATAATCTGTTGTAATAAATTTGACAGCCGAAAGAATGCCATGAAAAATAGTTGATAATTTAAATTATTTGTAACTGACAGATAAATGTCAGTGTCAGAAATAATGAGTAATGAAAGAAAAATGTACTTGGAGAATCCCTTAGTTCTTGATCTGTGACTATTATGGAGATGACAAGTCTAGGTTGAAGGACTTAAATTTGTTTCAAACATTATGGGACAATGTACACCAGTACTATAGACTAGAGTAACTTTGAATTGCGAAAAAGCTATCAAATTCTTCTCAAGTAAGTTGTAAATATTGACAAAATTACACATCGATATAAGAATAATCGGAGTGCAATCTATCCGTCACTTTATTAAAGGGAATTAGTGTTATTTAGATATAACATGTATGAAAAAATAAAATGTAAAAGAAGATATATAAGAATAGATGCACAATCCAGATATATACATTTTAGACCGCCCAAAATTAATGTTTTTACTAGAAGAATATGAAGAGAAAGTAAACAAAGTTGTTCGAATTGAAAATTGCTGTTACCAGCCTAATATTTATATATGGTAAACTATACTTTGTAATTTATTGTAACATAATTTATGGTAAAATATCTTCATGTTGAGACATGCTATTATTGAATAATAAAGAAGTTTATACGTCATAGATTTATATGAATATATTATTTGTATTTATAAAAATATTCTTTGCTTTATGCATACAACCAGGTAAAATATACGGCGAGAGGTTATGTGCTGGCCACATCAGATTTTTTGGTTATGTAATATACCGACAGAGCAGTTATATCAGATTTATTTGTAAAGGTGGTAAATGTGTCACTACAGTGCCATTAGTTCCTGACTAAACGTTTCCATTAAGAATGTAGACAAGTGACGTTTCTCAACATTGTATAGACAGCGAGCGTTTTTTCTACTTTGTCGCGCTAGAGCGGCAAAGTGACATTTTGCGTTGACAAAAGAGAACGCAAATGGCTACTTTCTATGTAGACTGTAGAAAAAAATAATTGTTTAAAGTTGTGGCACAAATTTTGTTTTCCAAGGCCTATCTGATTTTCTTATTTAAATAATTCTATCACAGCCCTCCGCCCTCGTAAAATGAAATGTCCAATGCACCATATACTGAGTGTCTCTCACATTGATATTAAAAACCGTGAGTGGTCTATAAGTGTGAACATTGAAGTGGTTTCATGCTTAGTGGTTTACGGTTCGGGGGACCGAATGTGGCAGATGTAACCCGGGTGCAAATCCCGCTTAGAACGCCAAGGGAAGTCTATTAGATTTAAAAGATAGATGAAGTTTGTTGCATTCATTATAACTGGAGAAAAATGTATTAATTTAAAATAAAATTAATAATGAACATTTTTAAAATTTCAAGTATATGTTTGGTAAACTATCATAATTTTTGTACAGTCCTACTTATGAATTATAACATATTATAAAGTCTTCACCCCCCCTCTTTTATTTTGTTTTTCGTGAGGGTTGTTTTAAGCCTCCTCCCTCCCCCGGCGTCTGTTAATGGCCGCGTCCAATTTCAAGTTATTTACTTTTTAATTTCAATCCCAGTAGCGTTAATGAGTTATTATATATTTTTATTTTAAATATAATTATGACTAATTAAAAAAGTTTTGCATCTCGCAGTGAAGCCGCTTGTCGTCATTAACCGACGCTGGACGCCGGGACGCTGACGTCGACTCCGGCGACGCACAGCGGAATTTAATTGAACTCGATGAAAGTTGTTGTTTCGAATTATTTTTCTGGATGGTGTTGCGTTAACAGGTGAGACACGTACACCTTTAAAAACAGTAAATTGTATTTTTACCTCTCGCTAAGAGAGGTATTGGAATCATGCTATTCAATGAATAAGCACGTTTTAAGGTCCCTACAATCCGATTATAACAATTTTACGATGATGTCTGTGTGTATGTACCTATGTTGGAAGGATAATTTCTCAAAAATGTAATACTTAACATCTGTTTAACTACGTATTTTTCAATCGGACATTACTGGGATGAGTTGAAAAGGTTTTGGTAATATTATATTTTGAAAATTTTTGTTCGTACCAGTATTAATAGTTATTTAACTATCAAGTGTGTTAATGAGAGCGATTAATGATCGAGGCATTTTAATTGTTGAGATCATTAATCGCCAATTAACACACGTGTTAGTTACAATATTTTTTCGTTGACCGTATCTTACTTAAATGGAAAATCTAATTTTATTCCATGACAATTTTTTTTAGGTTAGTAATGGTTGACCGAACGTTAAATTTTACGTCAGAAAATCAATAAGTTTTGTCATCAATTGTTTTCAGTGGGTGCGTTCAGTTTTACTTAATGCTAGACAACACAAGCGGTTTTTATGTTATTTGAGGAATTTTATTCTTTCAAATTCATTTTAAAGGTATGCTACTTGAATATACCTAGCTAGTAAGTGTCAAAAGCATGACTTTTAATTCTGTCTACCTTTTTGCTACAACTTAGCGTAAGTAATACATGCTGTGTTCCATGTGGTGAACGCACCCAATAAATCGTTTATTAATAAAAAATCATGCATTAATAGGGGTCATTAATGAATGATTTTCTATACATTAAGATAGCCTATTAATAAACGGTCGACGGAAAAGAACATTAAAATCTCTATCTGATACATACAAATATTCTATTATATCTTTTATACATTTAGAGATAAAAAAATATAATATATAAAATAATATGTTGTACTAACTCTCACAACGCAAATAATGTCAGTGAAACCAATTGAAAAATTAAAGTGTTTGTAACTGACAGATAAATGCCAGTATCAAAAATCCAGAGACATTACTGAAGACTTTTTCTGAGAAGTACATACATTATATTATTTCTTATTTTATTAATAGTTAAATATTTATAATTATGAGTATATTACACATACCATTCAGAAATACTGTCAATCCCGACAATGAATTGGAAACATTTCGAAAAATTAGAGGAGTAGGACAAAATTTCTTCATAGAATGAATTTAAAATAAATAAATCTAAATATAAAGAATAGATATACCTACATACGTAGATTTTTTGGTGTAGAGTGTAGGTATACAAGAAATGCTAAATACAATAGGGCGCGAGCAGTTATGTGACTTTGTTGGCCTTGACAAGCAGATATGGGGACCCGTGTCAGAATGACAGCTATTAAATATGTACATAGATGTCAAATACCATAATTTTTCAATCTAAATTTAGTGATTTTCCAGTTCCATGTGGTTTATTTTCCTCGACAAATAAATTCCACACTCCTGATGACAAATTAACTACGTGAATTTAGATAATATTGAAATTTTGAATGAAAAAAAATATATATAATAAAATAATTTTATTTATTTTTATTTTATTTATTTTATTTTAAAGATTTGGCCACTCATCAGGATAAATAATGTAAAAACAGTTTAATTCTGAACAACTTTGCACTCTACATGTTTTGTCATAAAATGAATAGGAGAGCAGGAAATTGCATAAAACAAAAATCCCTATTTTCACCCCTAACCGCCACCATCCTGAATATTTTTACCTCCCGCTACCCTTGGTAAGGGAGGTATAGGGATCGTGCTAAAAATTGCATATCGAGATTTTGGTAAATAACCACGTTTTAAGGTCCCTAGAATCCATTTTTAACATTTTCACGATGATGTCTGTGTGTATGTATGTATGTATGTATGTGTGGATCCTGTATAGTGTATACGCTCTAACTCAAATACTATCATTCAGAAAGTTTTGAAACCATGTATTTCTACCTTATTCTAATATGGAAATATCTGATTAGATTTTGGTGGCAATCGGATAACCGGAAATGGCAGTTTACTTGAAGCTCAAGATAATTTTTCTTCAAAAAATACCTTTAATGTATTTTTTCTCAATTTCTTACTATAAAAATTAAAGATTATTTCATTTTCTACAAGTTTGCTTTAATACTTTTTCTATATATTGTATGGATAAATTTATAAAGTAATATAAAAATTATATACATAGGTAAATGGCGGGAGGTACTGTGTTGGTCACATCAGATTTTTTGGAAAGTTTTTGAAAACATCTATTTTAAGGTATAATGAAAAACAGGTTCCAGAACATTAAAATACATATTAAGTAATAATATTAAAGACCAAATTATTTTATGGACCAATTTCTATTAGTAAATACAGAAAAATGTTTTCGAAAATGGCACGCCTACCATTTAAAAAGTTGAACGTATTAGAGTATCATATAAGCGTTCCTAATTTAGTAATAAAGTTATTATGTCTTAGGAAATATGTTTCAGAGCTAATGTCATACTTCATTTAACTTAAAATTGCGAAAAGGAATAGAAGATTAATACTTAACCTTTTAAGGTCTATAGACAAAACAATTTGCAAAATTATTTAGCAATTTATTTTATCTGGACATTACTTGAGAAACTATTCACTGTGTGTGTGTGTGTGTGTGTGTGTAAATGATCATCCATTATCTGTATTAATCCAAGCTTGAAATAAGTATATTATCTTTCATTACCTGATAATATTTAAACGATCACCCATCCAAGTATTACTCGCACTAAATCTTGCTTGAATGAAAAAAAATCTGTTGTGGCCAGCACAATACCTCTTGTCATTTTCATTTTATGTTGCATAGGGCGCAAGCAGTTATGTGACATTGTTGACCTTGGCATTTAGATATGGGGACCCGTGTCACAATGACAACTAGTTATGTACATAGGTGTCAAGTATCATAAGTTTTCATTATTATTTCCTCAAGTATATTCCATTATGGATGACAAACATCAGAGTATTTTGAAATTTTGAATGAAAAATTATGGCATATGACAATTGTGACATGTAAATAACTACTAGCCGTCATTCTGACACGGATCCTCGTATCTGCTTGCCAAGGCCAACAAAGTCACATGACTGCTCGAGCCCTATAAGTAACGAATTTAACATTTCTTGTACACACAAATAATTTTCTAAATACATCTTACAAAATTTTCTTTTCTAAGTCATTCGTCATCAGACTTTCTCTGACATCGCTTACTATTTTTGTAACACGGTTCGTTAATTAGAAACAATCGCTATCGGTGGAAACAAAACCCTGTATCTCCGCTGCTGAAGTCTTCAGCTTCTCTTGTTCCCATGGCTTGCCGCGATCACGAATATATTATAGTAATGTGAGGTTACGTTAACCATTCTCGTGCAACACAAGAAACAGGGGGAACATCAGAAGACGATTCATTATGATAGATTCTGGATTTTGATGTAGATTCGAGATTATGATTTCCAAACGAAAAGAAATAAACTTGTAAGGAAGAATAAAAAATAAAGTAGGTCGTGGAAAACTAAATTTTCACAATCATTTAAACATAAGTTTGTCTTATGATTTGAATTTTAAAGGAAACTGACCTCATCAATGACAAAAAATTAATATTATTCTTGCAAAATTTGATTGTAAGTAAGCTTGTGTAATAATAGCTAAATTTGAAATGGATGATCAAAAATTACTATAAGAGCAAAAATGTTGGTGAATAACAATAGCGTTGTGCATCACTTGAATACATGTTATATATCGAAAATCAACTCTACTCTGTTGGTTATTATGCCTTGAACTAATACGCTAATCAATTATCTATTCTAACAATCCGCATTATTGTAAAATTAATCAAAATTAATATGAATATTATTAGTGTATTCCATTTAAATCCAACATGTTGAATATGAAATCCTGTATGTTTATTACTATTCGTAGTGCTGTGATATACTTAATAATAATTATATGAGAGTTAGAAGCATTAGCAATAAGCAATATAATATATCCGATAATCAATATCATTCCATAGGTAGTATCTACACTATTAATTAGAAGCCAAATAGAGAATTGGACACAATAAACATACTAGAATACAACTTATAAAGGGTTTTCCAATAAGAGGTGTTATTTTGAATAGCCCGCTATTTCGGTAGATGTCGCTTTTGAAGCTGTCATTTTTTGACATTTGACAAGTAGAAACTACGCCATTAATAAAAATGGAACGATACATGCTTCAACAACGCATTGAAATTATTAAAATTCACTATAAAAATGGTGAAAATTTGGCAGAGACGGTTCGTAAAACTCGACAATTTTTAGGTCGTCGTGAAGCACCTTGTCGGACCGCAATACAGAAATTGGTGGAAAAATTCGAGCTGTTGGGACAAGTTAGTGATGTGAAGAATAAAACCCGTGCACGTCGCTCAAGAACAGCCGAGAATATTGCTGCTGTAGCCGAAAGTGTTGAAGAAAACCCAGGTTTGTCCATTCCTCGTCGTTCTTTGGAATTAGGCATTCCACAAACGTCATTACACCGTATTTTGCATAAAGATTTGGGTCTTAAAGCTTATAAAGTCCAGTTAACACAAGAACTCAAGCCGGCCGATCTTTTACGGGAAAAGTTTCCGGACCGTGTTATCTCTCGAAGAGGTGATCACAATTGGCCACCGAGATCTTGTGATTTAACACCTTGCGACTTCTTTCTTTGGGGCCACGTGAAAGAGAAGGTCTACGCCAACTGCCCAGCGTCGACTCAAGACCTCAAAGATGGAATTCGTGAGGTTATCGAGGACATAGGACAGCCACTTTGCGATTTGGTTATGGAAAATTTCATGAAAAGGATATTGTCCTGTCAGCGTGGTCGTGGTGGTCATTTGCCTGATGTTATTTTCCACTATTAACGGCATACCTTCCTCTTTATAATGAAATAAACATCCGATCATTTATATTAAAAAATGGCATTTTTCTTTGAATATCAAAATAACACCTCTTATTGGAAAACCCTTTAGATATGGAAAATACCATGTTTTCTAATAGCGTTTTACATTTATATATTCAATGTGAACTTTTTACCTCTCGCTAAGAGAGGTATTGGATTCATGCTAAAAATCGCATATCCAGATTTTAATGATTAAGCACGTTTTAAGGTCCCTACAATCCGATTTTAATATTTTTACGATAATGTCTGTGTGTGTGTGGGTATGTGTGTGTGTGTGTACTTTATATCTGTTTAACTACGCATTTCTCTATGGGACATTACTGGGAAGAGCTGAAAAGGTTTTGGTAATAAGAGGACAACCGGAAGTAGCAGATTCTTAAAAAAGTTCTTCTAAATATAATTTTTGATAGTTTGTTCTTGCTAGTAAAATAAGAGTAAATTCTCTATATCTGATACATATAAATATTTTATTATATCTTTTATAGATTTAGAGATAAAGAAACATAAAGTATATAATAATCGGTTGTTATAAATCTCACAGCACAAATAATGTCATGGAAACCAATTGAAAAATTAAATGTTTGTAACTGACAGATAAATGTCAGTGCAATTTTTTTATTTAAAATTATAGGTGTAGTACATATACCCTTCAAAAATACTGTCAAATTAAAAAATCTAAATATAAAGAATAGATGTAGGTACAATTTTTCGTGTAGAGTGTAGATATACAAGAAATGTTAAATACAATAGGGCTCGAGCAGTCATGTGACTTTGTTGGCCTTGACAAGCAGATATGAGGGCCTGTGTCAGAATGATAGCTAGTAATTATGTACATAGATATCACATATCATAATTTTTCATTCAATTAAATTAACTGCTTTTTTTTAAGAAAAACTGTTAAAAATTGCAAATGAGGATACTTCCGATGGGCCAGTTATAACCAAAATTTAATCACGTCTCCATATGAATCTAAACTTGAGGAACACAAAAATTTATAATTTTTGGAGACGTGGTTTGGGAGTTATGCGATTTGAAACGATCGTCACATACACACACACACACACTCACATATACAGACATCATCGTAAAAATAGTAAATTCTTATTCTAGGGATCCCAAAACGTGCTTATTCATTAGAAATTCACTAATTTAAAGGTGACGGAAGGTAAAAACTCGTTTCCTAGTAGGGGTGTCAACACAAGCAAATTAAATTGAGCTACCTATAAACGAAATATTATTGCGAAATGGCATTCTTACGCACGGAGAATACTATGTGTATGAAAAAACATTAAATGACTTTTTGAGGCTAACAGCTAGTACCATCTACGCTTCTAATTATAGAGACGCATTTTTGTGCGTAGAGTGTTTTGTAGATGATATTTGTGATTGTGAGAAATGTTTTTTTGAATGTTGGAGAGAGTACCATGGTGGATAGGGTTTGAATTGGAGGGAAATCACATATTTGAGTTGGTAAATAATATTGAAAAGCCGTATTGTATTGTATTGGTCTAATACGCTGAATCATAAAAAATAAGCGCGCTCCCACCGGAGGGATCTGATTTTCCAGGCTAATAAATATTTCACAAATCAAAATTGCGACGATGGCATTTTTTCATTCAAATCTGTCGCATTTCATAAATTTGTATAATTAGCTTTTTCCAAGTATCAAATCACCGGTGAAATGAACAATTGCCGATTGGCACAAACAGAAGAGAGCGGGGAGTCATAGCCATCTTGCAGTTGCATTCCCGTAATTACTCAAATGATAGAAGAAATTGCAATCATAATAGGTTGGTCTACTGTTGCTGGTGCTGCCGTCAAGTGGCAGACATGGGAACCAGCCGCAGGCCTCGCCGGAATGAATTTTCAATCAATTCCAATAAAAAGAAAATATTGCTATCGAATGGGCTGACAAGGGGACGACAAAATGTCTTCCTTGGCTGCGCTTACACAGACTTTAAAATTTATCCAAAGGTTAACCACTCACACAAAACACTATCACCGAAATAATTTTATATACAACCAAATGCTGGTTTTTTACCTCTCGCTAAGAAAGGTATTGGATTCATGCTAAAAATCGCATATCCAGATTTTATTGAATAAGCACGTTTTAAGGTCCCTACAATCCGATTTTAACATTTTTACGATGATGTCTGTGTGTGTGTGTGTGTGTGTGTGTGTGTGTGTGTGTGTGTGTGTGTGTGTGTGTGTGTGTGGATGTGTGTGTGTGTGTGGGATGTTGGAAGGACGGTTACTCAAAAACTATAAGACTTAAAATTTGTTTAACAACGTATTTCCCAATCGGACATTCATGGGAAGATCTGAAAAGGTTTTGGTAATAATTGGACAACCGGAAGTAGAAGATTCTTGAAAAAAAATCTTCTAAATATTATTTTTTGAAAATTTTTCGTGGTAATATTAAAGAAAATTAAATTCTCTATCTGATACATTTAAATATTTTATTATATATTCCATAGATATAGAGATAAAAGAAGTATAATATATAAAATAATCTGTTGTAATAAATTTGACAGCCGAAAGAATGCCATGAAAAATAGTTGATAATTTAAATTATTTGTAACTGACAGATAAATGTCAGTGTCAGAAATAATGAGTAATGAAAGAAAAATGTACTTGGAGAATCCCTTAGTTCTTGATCTGTGACTATTATGGAGATGACAAGTCTAGGTTGAATGACTTAAATTTGTTTCAAACATTATGGGACAATGTACACCAGTACTATAGACTAGAGTAACTTTGAATTGCGAAAAAGCTATCAAATTCTTCTCAAGTAAGTTGTAAATATTGACAAAATTACACATCGATATAAGAATAATCGGAGTGCAATCTATCCGTCACTTTATTAAAGGGAATTAGTGTTATTTAGATATAACATGTATGAAAAAATAAAATGTAAAAGAAGATATGTAAGAATAGATGCACAATCCATATATACATTTTAGACCGCCCAAAATTAATGTTTTTAGTAGAAGAATATGAAGAGAAAGTAAACAACGTTGTTCGAATTGAAAATTGCTGTTACCAGCCTAATATTTTTATATAGTACTCTACTTTGTAATTTATTGTAACATAATTTATGGTAAAATATCTTCATGTTGAGACATGCTATTATTGAATAACAAAGAAGTTTATACGTCATAGATTTATATGAATATATTATTTGTATTTATAAAAATATTCTTTGCTTTATGCATACAGCCAGGTAAAATATACGGCGAGAGGTTATGTGCTGGCCACATCAGATTTTTTGACGTGGTATTTCGAATAGGTGATTCGATTTGTACATTAGTATTTAGCAGTCATCCATCCTAATTTTACCCGCGTTTCCATAAGCTTGACTATTATTCTTCTCTGTACGAAACCGTACCATTCTCGTTTCGTATTAAAATTCTGGTATATAATACTCCCCGAACGATTTCTGCTTGTTTCTATTTATTTCCCGTTGCCATAATAAACCATCTTCTTGACCATTATTCCATCAAGTCTTGGACATTGCCCATATCGGTATGTTTACGATGGCGCTTCTGTTCTGTCTTCCATTCCAATCATTATTATTTTAGTTTTAGTTAGTCCCATGTTTTATATCCCCCGATCTGCGCTTGTTTTAATGACGTCAAAAGTGAATACCGAGTACGAGTCTGCAGGAATGACAATTGACTGCCGTGCCGACAAGTTATGGGACGCGGTGGATGTAGACGCGTCTTTGTTTATCAAACAATTGAAAGTTGCGTAGGAGGCTGATTGATATATAGATGGTTTACATTATTTATATATGGAAAATCGACTGGTTTTTATAAAACTCGCTTATGTCAACCACCATGCACCCAATAATAAATTTTAAACAAAATATTTAAACTTGTTCACATAACTTTTACAAAAAGCGGGATATAGTACTTGAATTATTGAGATAAGAATATCAGGTAAGCCGTGGAAAACAAAATTTGCACTATTTTAGTTGTGAGCTTTTAAGAACTGGAAGGAACGATTGGTGAAGTATATTATTGTTGAGGGAAACAACTTTCAATATATTTAAAATGGAATTTTAAAAATCTGTTGTGGCCAGCACGACACCTCTCGTTATATCCATATTATGTTATATATAAGTAAATATTGTATTTAACATTTCTTGTAAGGTAGGTACAAACAAAAAATTCTAATTATATCTATTCTTTTATTCTATGAGGAAGTTTCTAAATGTTAGATATTCTTCCAATTCATTGACGGGGTTGGTGGTTTTTGTTATGGATATGGAATTAATTAAATTTAAGAAAACCATGTTCTAGCGATCAATTCGTAACTTCATCATATTAATTTATATGATAAATTGTATTATATATTTATTTCATTTCATATTCATATTGTAAAATTTGAATGATTTGTGTGTGTGTGTGTGTGTGTGTGTGTGTGTGTGTGTGCGTGTGGGGATGTTGAAAGGACAATTTCTCAAGAACTATAATACTTAATATCTGTTTAATCAATCGGACATTACTGGGAAGAGCTGAAAAGGTTTTGGAAATAATTGGACAACCGGAAGTAGCAGATTATTAAAAAAATCTGATGTGGACACCACACGACTTCCTTGTACGATTGTTAAACTATACATATTTTTTTAATAAATAAATTACAAAATATTAATTATACCTTCAAAACAGTAAGATAAATAGCGACCATAATCTAACCCGGTTCTTTTTAAAGAGAGTTTTGATTACAACAAAGAAATATTTGATTACAACAATGAATATGACTAATTTCACAATAAAAATATAATATTTGTTATTGTACGAATCATAAAATTGCACGTATTTAACGTAATTTGACATGAACATTTTTTTTTGTTTTTGTCCTAATCCATAGCAAGCTTTATTACAAAAACAAAAAAGTATATAATTTTTAAATTTACATATCTCGCTTATACAAAGGGCTAATTAATAATACTTGATGTGCTAGACGCAGAAATTAATTCTCTAAAACTTTTATTTATTTCTAAAATCAAAATAAAATAATTTTATTCAAGAAAAACTGTTAACAACTTCAAGTAATGTACCACTTCCGGTTAGCCTATTTTAACCAAAATCTATTATGTTATTTCGATTGACATAAAAGTCTTGTATACCAAATTTGAAAAGTTTTGGATTATATTTTAAAATAGTTTTTCATTAAAATCTATTATAGGCTTCATGTAAAGTGCCACTTCTGGAAATTGTATAATAACCAGAAAGGGAGGTGCACAACTAGATGTTATAGGAGTCCTAAATACAAAATTTTAACTTTCTACGGCTTACCGTTTTTGAGTTATGCGAGATACGTACGTAGGGATGTATACGTACAGACGTATGGATGTATACGTACAGACGTCACGACGAAATTAGTCAAAATGGATTCAGGGATGATCAAAATGGATATTTCCGCTGAAATCTGAAAACCGAAATTTTTCGCGATTACAATACTTCCTTTACTTACGTACAAGGAAGTAAAAAATCAAGGAAACTAATTGGAAAATGAAAATGTTTGTAACTGACAGATAAATGTCAGTGTCAAAATTTGTTATTGTATTAATAGTTAAATATTAAAAATTATAGGTGTATTACATATACCCTTCAAAAATACTGTCAATCCCGACAATAAATTGAAAACTTTCGAAAAATTAGAAGAGTACGATAAAATTTCTTCATAGAATGAATTGAAAATTAAAAAATCTAATTATAAAGAATAGATATAAGTGCAAATTTTGGTGTAGAGTGTAGGTATACAAAAAATGTTAAATACAATAGGGCGCGAGAAGTTATGTAAACTTTGTTGGCCTTGACAAGCAGATATGGGAACCGTGTCAGAATGATAGCTAGTAATTATGTACATAGATGTCAAATACCATAATTTTTAATTCTAAATTTAGTGATTTTCCAATTCCATGTGGTTTATTTTCCTCGACAAGTAAATTCCACACTCCTGGTGACAAATTAACTACGTGAATTTAGAAAATCTTGAAATTTTTAATGAAAATTCTGACATTTGACATTTATGTACATAATTACTAATTGTCATTCTGATACGGGCCCCATATCTGCTTGTCAAGGCCAACCATGTCACATGACTGCTGCAAGATATTTTGTAAAAAACTACTACTTCCAGATTTCCAATTGTTACCAAAACCTTTTTAGCATGAATCCAATACCTATTTCAGCGATAAGTAAAAATGGACCATATATCCTAATCTCAAATCAAAATTCTAGACTAAAAATTTCGGGATTAAATTACGCACCGCGCAGGCCTGTTAGAGAAAGGTAAATGCGTATTATGGTACTCGACTATTCTGTAAGTAAGAAATCAACATTCTTTTCGCGACCCATTGAATCGGAGCCATTGTTTTCTAAACAATATAATTAACAAAATTACAATTCCATACACGCCATACAAATTTCGATTGTACGATAGAACATTGCATCGTATTAATTAATATTCGCAACGAGTACACTTCTTCTATAGGAGAAAAATTTTGTACAAGAAAAAGGAAATATATAAGGAATAATAAATCTATTTAGCACATAAATAAAAAGATTGTTACAGCTGCTAACTATAAGACAATAGGATAAGAGAAATTGAATCATTTAATAAGAGATCTATAAACGTCATATTTATGTTTGAAAGCTGTAATTTCTTTTATTAATATTCCTATTTAGGTGATATGTTGAAAAAAAATTTCACTGAAATTTAAATAAATTTAGTTTTTATATTTATATTTTAGTAGGCTATGTATGAAACAGGGCATCGAACCCGTCAAAAACTGGGTTCGGTTCAGGTTCAGCTTAATTCGTTTTTTGAAAGATGGATTCGTGTGCGGTTTTGGTTCAAACATTAATAAAAGTTGCGGTTTTGTTCCGGGTTCAGGTTCGGTCGACCTAATTAAAATTGAATTAATGTTTTTTGAATAACAATCTTTATTTAGAAATAATTTAAAATTCACATACAGCAACGAAAACACTGAAATTGAACTTGAACCGGAGCTGAACCCTGACCCAGAATTTTGAAACCCGGTTCAGTTCCGACTCGGGTTCAATTGAAAAATACATCTGAGGTTCGGTTCTGGGTTTGGGTTTGCTAAAAAGTTGGGTTTGGTTCCGGTTTTGGTTCGGTTCAGGTTCGATGCCCTGGTATGAAAAACAAAAGTGTTATTTGTCAATTTAAATTATTTAGGTTCGAAATCAAATAAAATACTATTCATCAAGTTATTAACAATTATTTGTTTTATTATTTTTTACCTTCCGTCACCTTTAGGTAAGGAAGGTATTGTCTTTGGTTAAAAAATCAATGATGAGTTTTTAGTGAATAAGCATGTTTTAGGGTCCCTATAATACGATTCTACCATTTTTACGATGATGTCTGTATGTATGTGTGTCTGTATATGTGTGACGAAAGTTTCGGATCGCATAACTTCAATACCACGATTCCAAAAATTATATTTTTTTCGTATTCCTCAAATTTACTTCCAAAGAACAACTGATTAGATTTTGGTTATAATTTGTGAACCGAAAGTAGCCTCATATGAAGATTTAACAGTTAAATTTGATTTATTGACATTTAACGTTATTATAACATTATTATTATACGATTTGATTGCATTTTATACTTCATATTCAATAGATCTAGAGTTAAATAATTTTAAAGAAATTAAATTTTATAAATCAGCCAGCTATGCTAAACATGGAAACTACTAATATATTCATATAATTCAAATTGACAGATGTCAGTATAAATAAAAAGTAAATTAATGTGGCAGATATGAGGATGTTGAAGTAGATGTTGGAGAATACACGGAAAGATAGGTAAGGAAATAACTCCAGTGTTACAAGTTTTTAGAAAGATACAAGCGAGATGATTACATTGGTTTGAAAATGTCATGAGGAGAAATGAAGAATATATTGGATGAAGAATGAATAGCTAAATAATGAGGACGACACGCAAAATGAGTGGAAGAATGAGTAAAGCTAAAGGAGAATATTATGTCAGTGTCAAATGCAATAATTTGCATAGTTTGTTTATAAAATGATTTTACTGGAAATATAGGATCTTTTGCTAGAAAATTTATATATGGAATTTGTACATAATACACAGAACAGACGGAAGGTAATGTGCTGGCCACATCACAAACATGAACGTCTCCATAGATACTAAAAACACTAATTTTCGTGTTTTGATTATTTTCAAATTTACTTAAAGCGGTAGCCTTAAACAGTTGCTGCACTATTATAAAAGTATAAGTATCCCGAATTGTATCACAATTAAGTTCCGCCATTTTGAATAATTTATAGTCAGGTACCCATACTTCTTTGTTTAAACTTCTTCCAGACATTCATACCTATTTATTATTTCCAATTTCTCAGTCAAATGACATCAATATGGTAATATCCCTGCATAAGTGTACGGTTGTATTTTCCAAAAATTTAAATTACTGGCAAAAATTATAACATGTAAGCAATGACGCGAGAAGTGTATATTCGTATCATTCGAAAAATTACATACCATATGTCGAATTTGCATGTAGTTTTTTGCTTAGATTTTTGGGGTACAGTAGTTATGATAAAAAATTTGTGTTAATAATATATTATTACATATTCAATACCTTATAAAAAGGAAATTCAAAATTGCCTAAAGACGATTGAAATTAAACCTCGAAAATAATAATATGTATAAATAAAATTCAGGTGTCTTTCGTAAAGCTGCATGTATGACTGTATTCATTTTTGATTGTACATTATACAATGTTGTTTAACCAAATTTAGGTTAAATATTCGAAATTAATTTGCGACAAGACAGTTTTGAGAATTTATGTGCATGCTTTGTAAATGACCTTAACGGTATGTGCGTTTTATGAATTTTTGATGGAAAATATCCCATATTATATACAGCAGCTCGTAGTTTCAAAACCATTCCCAAAAATTAATTACATAAGGGTCATGCTTAAAATTTGAGATTAGACATTTTTCAAGATCAAATATATTACACGTTAGAAACATTGGTTTTTATTTGACATTTAGAAACAGTAATGTTTAATTTCATCATTCATGATTTGAATTTTCTAAGTTGTTTGTCTCAGAAAGGAGTAGTTATCATATATTAAAATTTAATAAAACTGTTATTCTTTACAATATATGCAATAAAAAAATATTTTTTTAGGTTACAAATAGTTAAGACTCTATTTGGGATTTTTTTATTTTGTGTATTAATAAAGTGTACTGGATTTAAATACAATGTTATTAACTAAATTTGTCATTTAAACAATAATCTACGGGCAAATATATGACAAAAGACAAGTCCCAAAATTTTTCGTTCCAACAGTAAATAATACAATATTTATGTTAGTATTATCTATAAAACTGAGGGTAAAGGTAACTGACAATATACTCAATTAATTGCCATTTTAAATTTTATTACTTTAATAAAAATTATTTGCGAATTATTAAAAACGAAAACATTTGTCACATGCAGACAATGTTTTCTTTGCAAATAAATTATTATTAAACCTAAGAAATTTTATTATAAGCAATATATTTAAGTTCTATACACTCTATTAATACACCATATCAAAATTTGTTTAATTGGAGTAATAATCATAGCATCCAGAAGTTTATTTATTCTTGTTTAGATTATTTTTAAAATGATAAATTTAGGTAATAACATTATATTTAAATCCAGTACACTTTACTAATACATAAAACAAAAAATTGCCCAAATATAGTCTTAACTATTGTAATCTAAAAATTTATTTCTTTTTGATGTTAATATATTTTTTCAGAGGGTACGAAACATGTGGGGTTGGGCTCGTATACTGTAATAAAATTCGCCATTTATTATGTAAATATTTCAAAAATTTAAAATATTATATGATTCAAATCGACCGCTTCTCTGTGACGTCACGCTTACATACTTAAATCCGCAAATGTCGCTAGTGTTGTTGTTTTACAGTGACAGTTGATGGTGATACTGACGCCGTGGACATAACCTTGTTTCTATTTGTTTTTGAGGCATTTATTCTATCTTTCTCGTAAGTAAAATATACATGATTATGGATTGTTAAAAAAAAAAAAAAAATACGTGCTAACTTGACAACAACCTAAACTAACAAACAAGTTCCGCCTTACCCGGCAAGACATACGTCGCAAAATATCTTTGTCATACTTCGAGCAGCACGTCGGAACTAAGTTGCAACGGAAGTGGCAAGGGTAATGTCACAGTGGCGGGAATAGATATGTCCGGTATTTTCAGTATTTTTTCTCATTTAAAAACAAAAATTGTGCAAAATAAAAAAAAATATGAAAAATTTAAATTTAAAAATGCTTCTAATAAAAAAAAATCGCGAAATATTACTTAAACTTGTGTACGAGTTCTATGAGTTACATATTTCAAAAGGAAATAAATTTAAGGCAGATCATTCTTTAAAAGAAAATGTACCAAAAGCTATTATATATCGCTACAGCTTCAGAATTGTATTTTATCAGTTGATCTTAGCCTTGTACAAAAATGGTTGAAGGCCAAAAAAATTGGACCTAGTTCGGCGAACTGGAATTATTTAGCAATTGTTTTTATTTTTCATAATGAACCACAACTACAATTTAAAAATATAGTTAAAATGATTTGTATTTAACTACGTGTTTACTTTTTATAGCCATTCAAAACTAGTATCAACATTTAACACCCCTTAGTGTACCTATTCCCCCCTGTGAAAATTTGTGGCACGCCTCTGGCGCACATATGCAAAGTTAGGTTTTACTATCACGATTGACACATTCTTGTCGGATGCACCGAGCGAATGTTACGACTGTAGTTTTTTTATGACTATGTTACTGTTTCAAATGCGCCAAACATACACACCATAGTTGGCTTTGGACACATAATTACATACCTAGTATCATGACTTTGTTTTTTATTCACAGGTTATGTAGAGAATTAATAAATAATAATATATTATGCAACGTTCTTGCAACTTCATATATTTGTGCTCCAAAATATTTTTTAAGCAGCCTTACAGAATAGTATACTATCTAATATTCATTGTTTTTCCCATATTTTATACTACCTTACATTATATATTTATTTATAACGACGAAAACAACACATAATTTTGCTTACCTTGTTCGCCACATTTCGGACAGCAAGGCAATTTTCCCGTCCTTGGAAACACACGAAATTTTTTGATTCACTACACGAAATATATGTCAAAATGACCACGAAATGATAACGAATCGATTGATATATAATTTATTGTCAATGTCTACCATTTTACCACCAAAATTTGTGAAAAACTGTGCATAGATACGCATAATCTTAGTTTCACACACTGACTAACAAATGAATTACTGTGTGGTTCAGACAGGAAAGCGCGGCTTGCTTCGATCTGAATTTCGCTGTTTATATTTTATTTTATATGTTTTTAAAACAAATAAAAATATATTATCCATAAGTATGTGTTGGAAATATATTTATATAAAATTTTAAAGTGTAAAAAAAATATATTTCGAATTTATGACAGAAAAAAAATAAATCGCACATATTCGTCTTAAATTTTAATCACAATATACCCATAACCCAAAAGTGGGTATAGATACGCCCTCAACGACTTTAAAAATGAATTGCTCGTACCGAAAAACGTAAGAATAATAATTTTCATGAAAATATTGCGACGAATTCAATTATTATTAAACATGATTGAAAATGGCCCAAAATGTATTTATTTTTGGGTTCTGGTTGTTTTTAGGAAATTAAAAAATACATGTACATTGTATTTCCTTTTCCCGGTATAAAATAAGTATATATTTTATTAATTATTCATAATTCTTATCGATTTAATTAAGAAAAGAATAAAAAAACAATTAAATGTATTTTAAATATCCACGCATTGTTTTGTCCAAGCATTTCAAATTTTGATTTTGATCCACCAATCAAATACATATTTTCCAGGTCGCTAAAAAGCTATAAACAATATTGCCAAAATTGGATAATTAAAATAATAGGAAAAGAGGAAGTGTAAGCATACAATTTTTGAAGAATGAATAAAAAATGTTGTAATATCATTTATTTATTTAAAATATGGTCAGGCATTACCTTTTCTTTTATAAAAATATCATTACAAATTTTATTTTCATGATAAAGTTCGAAATGAGCCTTTTCAGCTGTCATTAATCCTGAAACATGATTCATGCTGCCATCTTATGTGACGTCGCTAAACTATCAAACGTCAAAGTTTTTGAAAAACAACGTTTCCTGGATGAATAAATATTTGTCATATTATTTCTTCGTAAATATTTTACACAGAAAAATAATTTTTCATTAAACATGCATCACTTAATCACAATATAAACATATTTCAATTGTCCAATCAAAATTTAGTTGAAATATTTTTCAAGTTGTTAAGAACAATGTTGCCAAAATTAGATAAATAATAGGAGAATAGGAAGTATAAGCACAGAATTTTTGAGAAATGAATAAAAAATGTTCAAACTTCATTTATTTATTTACAATATGGTCAGGCATTACCTTTTCTTTTATAAAAATATCATTAGAAGTTTTATTTTCATGATAAAGCTCGAAATGAACATTTTCAGCTGTCATTAATCCTGAAACATGATTCATGCTGCCATCTTATGTGACGTCGGTAAACTAACCATACGTCAAAGTTTTTGAAAAACTAAACGTTTCCTGAATGAATATTTTTTTGTAGTATTATTTCTTCGTAAATATTGTACACAGAGAAATAATTTTCATTAAACATTCTATCATTCAATCACAATATAAACGCATTTCATTTGTCCAATCAAAACTTAGATGAAATATTTTCAGGTTGTTAAGAACAATGTTGCCAAAATTAGGTAAATAATGGAAGAAGAGGAAGTGTAAGCACAATTTTTTTAACAACAATATGAAAGATTTACAAAGAAATAAAAAATATTCTGACGAATTGCTTGCTTTCTGTATTAATTTAAATAGAACTGAAAGTATTAATTCCTTCAAAAGACGTTTAAATATTTTCAATTTTGACGTTTGATAGTTCGACGACGCCTGGATAGATGGCAGCATGAGTCTCGTTTCAGGAATTAATGATAGCTGAAAAAGCTAATTTAGGACTTTATCTCAAAAATAATATAGATAAAATATAAATATCTGACGTCTGACCTTAATTTATACAAATATATGATGATTGAATGTTTCATGGTTTACTGGCGCCATACAAGATGGCAGCATGAAACTCGTTTCAGGATTATTGTCAGCTATAAAAGCTCTTTTGGAGCTTTTTCACGGAAATAAAAATTAGATTAGGTGTTTTTATATATAAAAAATAAATGTATGACTATTTTTGGAATACATAAATGACATATTAGTATTTTTTATTTAGGTATTTCTTAAATTTTTTGTACTTACATTTGCTCGTCTCTCATTATTTTTGTTATCCAACTTTGGCAATATTGTTTATAGTTTCTTAGCGAATTGGGAAAAATTTCAAAATTCAAATTTGATTGGTGGATGATATTATATGTTTAATATGATTTATTTACAATTATTTAATTTACAAACCAACAGAAACAGGCAATAAAACTAAAATTTAATTAAATATATCTGTACATCCTACACCTTATGGTACAAATATATATATATATTATCTGTACTTTAAGATTTTTTGTACAATCTGGGCCCCCTCCGAAATATAAATCTATATACGCCATTGACCAGTATCATGAACACTATTTCACAGTGACGTTATTTCGAGACTACAATTGACTGATTCTGCCCCACTTTTCTTGTAAACATAGGTGACTGGTGAAAATATTACCAAAAAACTGACATTTTCAAAGTTTTTTATTTATGGAAAGGGTCTAAATAATTATGTGAATTATCAGTATTATAATTTGTATATCATCTATCACCCTTTTGTCGAAATTAATAAATGTCATTTATTTTACAACCCACAAAATAAAATTAATATTTTCGCATTTGAATTGTAATTAAATATGTAATTAATTTAAAATATTTTTTTACAAAGTCCCTCTGTATGATGATATATTTTTAATATGTAGGTCGCCAAATTATTTCGCGATTAGCGCCTGCGTTAATCCTAAAAAATCTTGATAATAACCCGGCCTTACTGCGGGTTTCCAACCACAGAACCTTGGGCAATATTCTACGCTTTAACTCGGCTAGTAAATCAGGGTATGCAAATAAAAGTTGTTTAGCATTTCTTTATTTAAATGCAGCGTAATTAAATAGGTAACAGCTTCTAACTACAGGGAAATCATTATTCATGTATGATTTATTTATCGCAAATCTCGGGATAAAATTAAATAATTCATTGTTGACAAGACAATAAAATATTTTTGCGTGTATGCAGCTATATTTTATGGCAGATAAGGGGTGCAAATTGGAGGGCACCACAAGAAGAAGAAAAAAAGAAATTGCAAATTAACACTTGGAATTATCATAATATTTCTAAAAAGAATTATTACTATTGTGCGTCTCTATTATTGTATCTCGTTTTTATATACATTAAATAAGTAATTTGTCTGTACCAAATAACATATGTAATATAAGTTATCGGCAAAAATTGCATGAGGAATTGTGGTTTAAGGTTTATGGTTTTTACGTCACGCTGAGAGGTATTGGATTCATGCTAAAAATCGCATATCCAGATTTTATTGAATAAGCACGTTTTACGTGTGTGTGTGTGTGTGTGTGTGTGTGTGTGTGTGTGTATGTGTGTGTATGTATGTATGTGTGTGTATGTGTGTGGGACTTTGAAAGGACGATTACTAAAAAACTATGACTTAATATTTGATTAACTACGTATTTCCCAATCGGACATTAATGGGAAGAGTTGAAAAGGTTTTGGTAACAATTGGACAACCGGAAGTAGCAGATTCTTAAAAAAAATCTTCTAAATATTATTTTTTAAAACAAATTCTTGGTAATATTAAATCAATCTGACACATTTATAATTTTTATTATATCTCGTATAGGTTTGGAGATATAGTATATAATAATATAGAATAATCTGTTGTAATAAATCCCGTTGCCCACAAAACAGTTGAGATATTTAAATGTTTGTAAATTGACAGATCAAAAATCAGATTTTTCTGGGAGGTATGAGTACATTTAATGTATATTATTGTATTATTAATAAAATATGTATTTAAATTATAGGTATGTTAATATTACATATACTTTTAAGAAATACCGCTAATACTGTCAATGAATTTGAATAATTTTAAACATATTAGAATAGTAGGACAAAATTTCTAATAAAACGAAAGAAGAGATACAATTTCAATTATTTGTGTGTACAAGAAATGTTAAA